>OV884037.1:3847500-5208750 GCA_930367265.1 Catocala fraxini
GTTCGAACTCGAGACCCTCTGCATTGCAGTTTGTTGGTCTCCCCACTGAGCTATTGCTGCTTATAAAATAAGTACGTAAGGAAGGATAAATGCCCCGTCCATCTGCATCACAAATTTAACAAATGTATACAAATAACTGCTTAGCACGATGATGGGAATGTAATGGGAAGAAAGACAAATAAAGAATAGATTAACTGAACATAATGGGTTGTTATCGTTTTTAATAGCTTTCCAGTTTGTTATTATGTGGTATCGGAGTTTGGGAACATTATTTAATCTGCGTTATTTGCAAACGGTTTCGGTTTCGAACCATTCACCGAATATTGGTATACATTAGTTGGACATCTATTCCGCATTAGAAGGTTTGTTTGTTGATACTAAGATACTAGGCATTACGCATCATATATTAATGTCTATAAACATACATACTTATGAACATATTCATAAAACTTACAAGGACATTATAAGGTCTTTAGAAGTAAAAATTATATAAAGCATCAAGTCATCAAGCATACTTTTGCATTATTATGAGCAATAATAATGCATAAGAATGCTAAATTGTCTAATAACTACGCATGTATCTATACATCTATACTAATATTATAAAGCTGAAGAGTATGTTTGTTTGTTTGAACGCGATATTCTCAGGAACTACTGATTCGAAATGAAAAATATTTTAGTGTTGGATAGCCTATTTATCGAGGAAGGCTATAGGCTATATAACATCTCGCTACGACCCACGAGGGCGGCGCAGTAACTATAAACGCGGTTAAAACCATGGGCGTAGTTAGTTGTATAATAAATGGTTACAGAAAATTAATCAATAAAGTTTTATACAATGCATTAATTAAACATCTATGTATTTTTCTACCTATCGTACTAAGCCATCAGTAAGATATATTTTATGAATAAGACCGTAGGAGTTACATTACTACAATATTGGTCCTATATTTTGCGACTTATATTTCAGGTACAACCTATTAGACGACAAGCAATCTACCAAGCATATTGTATCTAGACTCCGTGCTGCACTGGCCTATATAAGGGCAAGCCAGGTCGGCCATGCCTTCGTCAGAAATCATTCAATGTGTTAGGTTACAAAACAAAATTCTAAAATTGGTGGCCATCGCTGTTACGCGACGCCCACCCTGGGAAGTAACCCTAGGTAGTCTAATAGCGTCTACTAAAATATTCATAAGCACTGAACAAAGAAGACAGTTAAGGCAGGTAGCGTAGTAGACTGGCGCGCGGACCTCCGGCTCCATGGCGAGGAACCCACGCATTGTGCGGTGGAGACGCGAAGGTCCCAGGCTCGACTGGTCCTCGAGGAGAAGTGGGAAGATAGACTGGCCCAGCCCCGCTACGGGGTGAGGACCGTCGAGGCTGTCCGTCCGGTACTAAGACAGTGGACGGACGGACGGCGCGGACCGCTCACCTACCGGCTCGTTCAGGTGCTCTCCGGACACGGCTGTTTCGGGGAGTACCTCTGCAAGATAGCCGGTAAGGAGCCGACAACCAGGTGCAACCATTGTGAGGAGTGCGACCAGGACACGGCGCAGCACACGCTGGAGGAGTGTCCGGCGTGGGCCGTGGAGCGCTGCGCCCTGGTCGCTGTGATTGGCCCCGACCTCTCGTTGCCGACCGTCGTATCCAGGATAGTCGGCGACGACAGGTGCTGGAGCGCAATGAGGTCCTTCTGCGAGACTGTCATCTCGCAGAAGGAGGCGGCGGAACGGGGGCGTGAGGATGATCCTTACGCCCCGGAAGTCCGCCGCCGGAGGAGAGGGCGCAGGAGACGCACTTTTGTGGCTCTCCTGCCCCCCACTTAAGGATTCCGGGTGACAAGGCCTGAGGGGACCCTGCCACCCGTAAATTAGGAACCCCGAGAGGGCGTGCGCGGTGTTCCCGCGCGCCTTCTGACGTCGAAAGGGGAGAGCGGTCAGGCTCTCCCCTGGGGACGAGAGGTGGCCGGGTCCGTTTGACCCGGCCCACACCCACATGGGGGGGCCTGCTATGGATGAATCCTCCAAGAGCTCCCAACTGGCCCCCCCTATTGGATGAGAGAGGGAACACCCCAGGTTTTTTAGTGGGTATACCAGCGCGTCTCGCTGGGAGTCCCACACTCCCCCGCCGGTGCCGTCCCCTAGCCGGCGGGCAGTGCATGAAGCATTTTTCCTGGGAAACAAAAAAAAAAAAAGGTAGCGTAGTAGAGCTTCGCTGATTTCAGCATGAATGGGCCAACTCGACCGGGGAAGGACTACCCTCTCACAGAATATCGACGTAAAATAGCAGTATTCCTACTGTTGTGTTTCGTTCGGTGAGTGAGAGTGCCGGAGGCCCAATCACCCTCTTTTCCCTCCTTCCCACTTCCTTTTATTCCTAAAGGGTCGGCAACGCGTAAGTGATGCCTCCGGTGTTGCAGGCGTCTATAGGCTACGGCGACCACTTACCATCGGGTGGGCCGTATGCATGTTTGCCACCGTAGTGGAATAAAAAAAATGGCAGCAATGTCTCCTATATCTTACAAATCATATATTTTTGCAGCGCGGTGTTTTTCAAATCGTTGACAACGCACAATTGTACTATCTACATAGATTTATAGTTACAGTGATGATAACATCAGATGCGCTAAATAATTTAATTCATCTTTATATCAATCAATTCAATTTCATTCAATTTATTTATTTAATCCTTCCCTTATTAATAATTTATTGAAAACTATTAGTAGTAGTAGTTTTAAGTAGATAGCAGTTTTTTTTTGTAGTATCTTATCAAGTCACACAAGTGATTTTTACCGAACGTTTTTACCTAATACTAAAATTACCAGTCTCGATGTTACAGCAGTAATGAACACGACTGCTGTGCATGAGAACTCAAGTTCATCTACTAAATACTGAAGAAATACTCAATTATTGTAGCACGGTTGCAGGCACTGTGACCGGAAGACGGTGATAGGTTAGCCTCTTAATACGTGGAATCTAAAACATAGACCTTATCTTATATTATGTGGGGGCCAGTCAGTGCAGGCCGGCGACACTTCGACCCCGTGGGATCTTTTGTGTCAACACTCTCCCAATAACGACTGCCATAGATATTCATGGCAGCCGGGACCGACGGCTTAACGTGCTCTCCGAGGCACGGAGCAGGGATAATTGTCAATCAAGACGCAGGTAAATTTCGTAAATTTCGTCGGAGGTGCGCGACGTGGGTTTGAACCTGAGCCCCTTTGCATTGCAGTCTATTGGTCTCCCCACTGAGCTATCGCTGCACTTAAAACATAGATAGTAAATTGTGGATGTAATATACCTAATTAACTATACAGTGTAGTATATGTGAATATAGTGACAAGAATAGAAAAGGGTATGTTAAGCTGGTTTGGGCATGAGGAAAGAAACGAGAAAAGACTGGCTAAGAAAGTTTATAAGGCTAGTGTGAATGGATCAGTCGTAAGAGGCAGACCTAGGCGAACGTTTCTTGACCAGATCGGAGACGTTCTGGACAAAGGCCAGGTTAAGAGCACCTTAAACCGGTGAGCGTGTGTGAGGAATGTGATGAAAGTGATTAAAGCCAGAAAAGTGGTTTTTTTTATAACTAAGTTCGCAAACTATCATACGGCCCATCGGATGGTAAGTGGTCACCGTAGCCAATGGACGGCTGGAACACCAGAGGCATCACTTGCGCGTTGCCAACCCTTAGGAAAGGAAGTGGGAGAAGGAGTGGGAATGGGGGAAAGGGGGTTATTGGGCCTCCGGCACTCTCACTCACCAAACAAAACACAACAGTAGGAATACTGGTATTTCACGTCTATATTCTGTGAGACGGTAGTCCTTCCCCGGTCGAGCCGGCCCATTCATGCTGATATCAGCGAGGCTCTACTACTCAAAATACTCGTAGCAAATGGAAATCCGTAGTCTCTGCCTACTCCTCTGGGAAACAGGCGTCTGGTCTGGGAATCTATATGTATGTATTAACTACTCGTTCGGAGGTATGAGCGTTATACTAAGTATGTATGTAAAATTAATATATCAAAATTAATTAATTAAGTAAAAATTAATCTTTACATTACACGATTTACATAATAACTTATCTGTTTCCAACGTTGAACCCAAACTTAACCAAATCGATTGTGTTATAAAAACCCTAGAATAGTGGATGAACGTTAGACTGACACACAGAGGTCTCGAGTTTGATCCCAAGGCGCAGACTTTTTAAAGTTATGTGAGCAATAAATAATTAATTATCGCTCGCTTTAACGGAGAAGTTAAGCATTGTCAGAAAACCTGCATTTTTAAGTTCATTATGTTCCATAATGTTATCGAAAAGATGTGCAGTCTGCCATACCACACTGGGCCAGCGTGGTGGACTATGGTCTATCCCTTCTCACACTGAGAAGAGGCTCATGCCTGGTGGGATAGTTTATAAAAGGCAAGAGAAGGAACACTGTTGTGGTTTTAGTCAGTAGAAGTCTATCTTACCCCTTCGTTCCCACATCACTCCGCCCACAAGAATCATTTATGATATTCCACCAAGTAGATTAAACACAGATTAAAATATAAGGGTAGTTTTAACTATTTCAACACTAGTGGATATATACCTACTGCTCTCATTGCCTCCTTGACATGTAAACCAGCGATACATACATTTGAAAATTCATTAGTTCGTCGAATAAAGCCGTCTGTCGATAAAGCTCGGCTCTATATATACATACTCTCTGTATGTACAAAGCTTTGTACATATGTACTAGCTTAATGAGTTACGGTCGGGGTAAATGCTAACCTATTTGTGTAGCTGTTATGATTATAAATAGACTAGGTTTTGCCCCAGGCTTAGCTTGCGCGTTCATTAGACGCAAGTACTCTATGCTGCTAATATTAAAAAGTATTTGAAGATATTCGGATATTTGTTAATTTATTACACGTACACTGTTCATCGAATTTGGGTAAAATTAAGCATACAAATGGGCCATGTCCTAGTTCAAAACGGTTACTGATTATTTCGTTTCGTCTTTAAAAAGATAAGCCTGACAAGGTTTAATCCTGTATTACATGGAACTTTAGAAACAATGAAACAAGGGACTCAAAGAACATCAGTACCCAAAAACAAAACAATATAATTATATAAATAATATCAGCCCTGTATTAAACTGTCCCACTGCTGGGCACGGGCCTCTTCTCAGTATGAGAAGGGTTAGGCCATAGTCTACCACGCTGGCTTAGTACGGATTGGCAGACTTCACATATCTTGAGAACATTGTGGAGAACTCTTAGACATGCAGGTTTCTTCACGATGTTTTCCTTCACCATTAAAGCAAGCGATTATTAATTATTCAATACTCATATAACTTCGAAAAGTCAGAGGTATGGCAGTCCAACAGTTTCCCACTAGGTTACACACTATTATTATTGTTTTTGCCTCGAAACCACAATTCGCGAAGCTTTAATAGCAGCGAGATCAAATTCCCTAGACCTTCCATGCAACCAAAAAGTCTTACAGGGCTGTCTTCATATCAATAAAATTTTATCTGGTGGATGTCTGTACATACGAGTCATATAGTCATATAGTCTTTATAAGAGCTATAGGAACCAAAATATACACGCAAAAACTACTGCACGAAATTAAATGCGGTTTTCACAGCTGTTTGATGGAGGTCAAACTTTTTTTATGGTATAGGATGCAAACGAGCAAACGAATCGCCAGATGGTAAGTGATTACCGCCACCCATGGACACCCGCATCACCAGAGGCGTCGCAAGTGCGTTGCCGACCTTTTAAATCTTCCCCCTCCCCAGGGGAGAGAGAGGGGGTTGGGCCTCTGGTACCGTCACTCACTCGACGAAACACAACGCAAGCGCTATTTCACGCCGATTTCTTGTGAGGCCGTGGTATGACTCCGGTCGAGCCGGCCCATTCGTGCCGAAGCGTGACTCTCCCACGGTAACTCCCTAACTTATAATCTGTTGCATATGAGTTATGATACGCAGCCTTGAATTTGAAAAATATAGGTAGTTACCTGCTTCCAAATACCACGTGTACGAAAGGTAAAAACTAATTTTTAATGTAATTTTTACTTAATTTTGCTTGCGGCTTTGCTCGCGTAATTACATATAAGTAAAATTAGGTTTGTAATAGTACTTTTTTTTGGATGAAATGTTCTATTCTGTACCCTCGACAATGTCTATGCAAAATTTAATGTTGATCGGTCAGTTAAGGCGTGAAAGCGTAACAAACAAACAAGCTCACATTCGCATTTATAATATTAGTAAAGATTAAAGCTACGAGTCAGTGACCGTATAATCAATTACGTAATCCACTACATCTTACTTAACCGGTGACCCTCTAGGGATAACGTCAGACAATTCAAGGGCATTCAGCATGACGTATCTCCGGCATTTTACTTAAAATCTCAGAGCAACGCGGCCCGCCTACAAATTGTCGCCAAGGGATCTATTCACAAAGTTTAGGATCCAATGGGAGTTTAGAGGAAAAACAAGGGTATCGTAATGAATTTAGTTGGAATGGTTGTGTGTTAGCCGTGCGAGAGCGTACTTTAATTTTGGGTCATAGAAGAAATTTGAGCATTTTGTGTTTTGTCATAATAGCTTTGAAATATATACTGCAATGATCCTTTACTATTTTTTGTGTTATGATTTAATATTAAAAAGCTACATGGCAGTTTATTTTCACACCTACTTTGAACGTTTATATGACATACGAGTCGTGATATAGGTATGCACACGTTATAATAAACATACAATCATTTTTTAAGGTACCTACTGTACTGAAATGGTACATTCTTATGCTGCGACTACGTCTATACGTACGTCTGTCTGTCACAACAATATATTCATTATCATGTTAAATTCACCTTTTTTTACATGGAGGACTACTTTGGCGCATACCTCTGTGCGGGGAGCCGCACGAATCGCTTTCACATGCAATCGCGACCTCGGCGAGTTTTGACCCGCGGTGTGAAACGGCATGCCACTAACTAAAAATCATTTTTTTACTGTCCCCTTGTGCCGGACGAAGACACTACACAGAGGCGCACGTGGGAACACGCACGCCGCCTCTCGCACCTGGTGCTGATGAGGCGCACGTGGGAACATGCACGCCGCCTCTCGCACCTGGTGCTGATTGGGTGGCGAGCAGACCCATGCAGCCCACCACCCCCAGATTAAATCTCAGGTGGCTGGAGGTCATCTCGGGCCTTTCGACGCCCAGTTCTGCGATTAAGGAGAGGGTTTAAGCACACCCTCACAGAAGGAGGCGACGGTGTTCGACGATCTCTCACTCCGGACCATAAACTGAACCACGGCCCGGAGTGAGAGGGCAAAGTTAAATTCACCTTATGTTTACCCAACTTAATAGCAATTGAAAAAATATATTTCTGAAGTTAAATATTTGAATCCGTCAATTCTTACGATACAAGACAGACCTGTGTGCCGCTGCGGCTAGGTTATATGTATATAGGTTAACTTTCCAACACTTTCCTATAACTTAATAAGCCTTTCAAATAAAGCTAAGTTGTATTTATGTATGTATAACGTGAAGAATTACAGCGTGTTTATCAGTCGAATAAATATATACAAAAATACATAGTAGCTACGAAAAAAAATTAATTACGTAGGTACTATATGTATATTAGATGATATTATGTTACTACATAAAACAAATTAAATATAAATTTTAAAAACAAGTTGTTGAAAATATGAGTATTCTAATGAAGTCTTATTTGAATATGAGCTTTAAATGGCCTCCATTAAAGGCTTAAGATTTAAGTTGCTTTCATTTATATGCGGGAGCACACCATATTTGTTCTGCTAAGTGGCGTCACGTATTAATAATATCCCTTTACCTATTGCCAGTGCTAAAATATCAGGCTTTATTATAAAAATGATAATATCAAGCTTTTATATTCCCTTGGGGGATATCAGAGCTGTATTATAACTGGCCTTACTTACTTTAGTGGCAGTTTGTATTCACCTTGTAAACGTCTTACGTAAGCCGTTTGAGTAACTCACGTGATTAGCTAGCCTGCGCATCTAGCTGACATAGGTAGCTTGCATAAGCATTTTGCTCACGTGAGGAGCTTTCGCATGTATTCGTCGTGAGTACCTTGCGCATGTAGCCCGCAATAGTAGCTTGCGCATGGAGCCTGCGCATTTAACTCGCGTGAGTAACTCGTGCATTGTGTACACGCATTTTTACCCCTACATCATACTAGCTATGGCTTTCGTGCCATAATAGGAGGTAACGTTTTTGCCAGTCACAATATTAGAATCTGAACTATCATTGAGAATTGTCTAATAGTGTCCATTCCATGCTGAATGACTGCAAGAGCTTATTGTCAAGTTTGAATACTGGGATTGTTATACTAATTTTTGTTATCATATTACATATTTAGTTAATAGGATATTTATAACTATATTTTATTTGTAACATCTAGTTCAAAGCTATGTGTAAAACTACAATTATATTTCTTGGTTCACGGCAAATGTACAATTGATTGCGTTTGTATTGAACATACAATTGGACAAACACGCAAGAGATTTAGTAAATACATGGTAAGTCACTATTTACAGTAACGTACTACCTCCAAAGAAACTTTCCTATACAATATGTAGTTCCCATCACCATAAAACACGTACAATACATCAAACACGACTTGGCGCCAAAAAGTTTTCTCGATATTTCCAAAAGATAGCTCCCTACCGGCAATTAACGTCAGTATCACGTACAAATAATATATCTCTTGGTAATTATCTTTACTTCGACGTTCAAACTCATTGGGAACAATAAAAATATGCTATAAATAAGGAACTACTGCTATTAGGAGAGATTAGGTATAGTCAGACAAACTTATGTCATCAATGCATCGAATTGTTATGTAACACATTGAGAAAATAATATATTTACTCACAGATCACAGGTGAGCAAAGGACCAAGGGCTTTACTATAATCTGTTAAAGCATTAAATGTATAGCTATGCCTCTTCATTGCTATAAGAAACTGTGGAACAAATGCGCGCTTCCAGAAGTCCTTAAGCACAATTTAGCCATTAATAGTATTACCGCTCACGTTTAAAAGAAAGTTCCTTTAAACATCCGTCTGGCATATTTCAAGATTCCACTGCTGCTACAGAGACTGTTTCATTTTTTCATGTATGTCATGATACCAACAAGCAGCAAAATAAGAGTAAAATCAAAATTCTGGCACAAAATCTAGCTTGGAAATCAATATAAGAATTTCTAAGAATCTGTGACGCAAAAATTTATGTCTAATCAACACTCAATTTAGTGCCTAGTACACTCTTTAAAACAGTAATTAACACACAATTCCACTACCAATGCATAAATAAGCAGCGATAGCTCAGTGGGGAGACCAACAGACTGCAATGCAGAGGATCTCGGGTTCGAACCCACAACGCGCACCGCTGACTTTCAGAAGTTATATGACTTTTCCAAATTGTGTGCGTATTGATTGATAATTATCGCCTGCTCCGTGCCTCGGAGAGCACGTTAAGCAATCGGTCCCGGCTGCCATGAACATCTATGGCAGTCGTTATTGGGAGAGTGTCGACACAAAAGATCCCACTAGGTCGAAGTGTCACCGGTCTGCAGTGACTGGCCCCCACATAAGATACATACATACCAATGCATAAATTTTTCCTTAACGAATTATAAGAGCAGCTGTGCATATAAAGATAATTTATTGTTTTTCATAAATTACTATCAACGGAACTAAAACAAAACTTTAAAATAATAAAAGAAAATTTCTAAAATAGCTTTGCAATTTTAATTCACGTTCATTAGTTCCTGTAGGATTTAATCCTCCTTTAGTTTATTTAATCTAAGTTCATTTACGACGGAAAATAATAATGAGACTGCTTCGTGCCGTGGGATATATTCATAATATTCACAGGACATGGAATACTGCGCCTTCCTACGCGAGCCTGATTTGGAAATATAATAATACTGGCTGTCCTGGACGGTTTCATTCACGTAGTTATGATTGCTTCTCCTCTCCCGTAATGTAGCACATAACCTTCCTGAAGAATGAGGCTCAATCAATCAAATGCAATAAAAAAAAGAATCCAATTGATTCCAGAGATTAGCGCATTCAAGCAAGAAACAAACAAACTATTCGGAGATAGTTCTTAGATCGTTATATCTTGTAGAATCCTATGTAAAGGGAAGGGAACTACAGGGCAGCCTCATTTCCAGTCTCCGTGCTGCTACTATGAGTTCCATAATTTTCGTTTTGACTCTTAAATGGAACCCACCTTCCTTGCCAAAGAGGCACCCATGTCAACAAGCCATGTAAGCAACGATGTTCTTCACAAACAAGAAAACTGATTTGTTTTGCTGATAACATTTACAACGTTATCCATGGCCACATACTAAAATAACTTAAGTCACGACATCAAAACATTCCCTAAGTCATATGTGACCTACTTGGCACAAAACATGTCAATTGAAATACAACAATAACGTACTCGTAGCGTACAGAGTCTACTACGCTTCCAACAAGTCGTAGTAACTCATGCAAATATTTGGCACAAACATTCCAAAATATGTGGATAGCGTAACAAAGAGACAACAGGAATGAGCATCAACATACGAACTCGTAAATTGGCAGTCATTCACATTCCAACTGAAACTAAAATAAAATCTTGATACGGAATAACTAAAGTATGCATCACTGACCAAGTCTGGGAATCAAACCACTTTAACATGAAACTCCCCCCTTCTTTTGCATAATTCAAAATAGGATAACACAAGAGTGAACCAGAATTTTGATGTAGGTCAAGATAAAATGGTCCTTTGGAGAAAACAAGGGTAGGCGGTAATGGAAACTAACAAATGACGTCGAAAAATCAACGGCGATTAAACTGGTCATTATTTCTAAGTGGAACTATAGAGCTTTGTTTGCAGAAAAGGGAAACTCATTAAATTTGAATTTGTTTTGCTTATTGTTTCTGGCTATGTACAGTAAAAAGTTTTATCGGAAACAAGTATTGTGACGTAATAGTCCACGATTATTGCATTTTCAAAAATCGTTTAAAACAGATAACGGTGCCAATTCTCTTGTTACGAAATTCTTTGAACTAGTTTTTAAATCTTAATAAGTTTTTTCTGAAATCGTTTTATTTGATTTACATAAATTATTTACTAAATTACTACGAATTTAAATTAATTTTGTTACCCTATTTAATCTATAATTAATCAATATTGTCTTCTGTTTACGCGAATGTTATTCATTGAAATTAAACTCACATATATACGGATTTTATTGCGTTAAGAGGAGGCTGAAACTTCGGCGGGGTCGCGACCGCATGTAAATGTGATAAAAATAGGTATTTGTAAAATCTATTGCTGTCGCGCAGTGCCCGCAGAGCGCGATAGAGACAACTACAGCTTGGACCGAAAATACCTATTAAAAGTATACAAAATCAAATTTTCATAGTCCCCTGATTCCTTCTCCAAAACTTGACCGAATTAAATACTTTTTATAAAAAAATAAAGAAAGGCTTCGGCCGTGTTACTGTTTTCCTTTTTTTATATAATCTAGTCAAATTTATTTTCTGGATGTTTGAACACAGTGGAAAATCTGGCCAAATTTTAAGTTTTTGAAGCCTCATATCTCTTTTGATAATTAATTTATGAAAAAAAGGAAAACATAGGGACATGCCACAGGAAGAAATACATTTGCTGAAAAAAAAATTGCTCTACCGGCATTATCCAGGGAGGAAACAGGGGACTAACTTTGTATGGGAAAACGGCCCTTGTGTTTCCTCTTAAAATCCATATAAAGGAGTTTTATTTTAATCTATAATTAGTTATTTACTAACCTGTTGTAAGTATTGAACTTCTAAAATTGTCTAAAATTAAAAACGTCGACTTAAAATTAAATGTTGATACAGACTCGATCCTGTTTCCCGAAGGAGTAGGCAGGACTATATATTTTACACTTGCTGCGCTCCTGGCGTCTCTATGTCTCTTGATTCATTTGTTGTCTAATTCAACTTCTTTTTCCAATTTCTCTTGTCATATTTTTAGGCATACTCGTTAATGTTATATTAACCTGGCCTATTTTCTACTTGTCTACCACCCAATATCCCATTAATAATTAAAGTGACTAGAAAATACAAAACATAATCCAACAACAATAAATTTTCACTAAAATAATGCACTTTAAAAGTCAATAAACATAAATCCGAAACTAAAAGATTAAACTCTATCAAAACTTTTTATATTACTTAACGAAATTATTAAATCTTGATGCAGAAATCTTTTACATATGTATTATTTTATGAACCTTACAAAATTGTATGGATAAATAAAACATAGATATTATTTTGTGATAGTTAATTAATGACATTTTCACTCGTATATTTTACCCACAGTTTACCAACTGTATTTTCACTCCCATGTAATATCAAGAGTCTATGCGCTATCTACCAGCATAATTTCTAGATGCCATTGTGCCATCTATCAGCCTAATTTCTAGCAAACATACACGCAGACAGGCTATATTACATTAAATCTAAGCATAGCGGGCAAAATTTGAGCGTACTTTGGACCTCTACTAGAAGCTTCGAATATGTATGCGTAGCGAATAATTAATTAGACTCGCATCACTGAATAAGCTTGTTCAAAAATGGCAATATTGCTTCATCGTCAATTTGACTTGATCATTTATTCACCTTACCTTTTACAAGTTTATTAATGCTCTGTATTTAATTTTATTCTTATAGTTATTACTTAAAATAAATCGCCTCGTAACACCGTCTACTAAAAGACAACCGAAATGGCAATGAAAACGTAATTTTAAATATTTATTGACAATACAATCTGGGAAAATTCTTGATTTAATACTTAAATTCAATATGTTAAGTTTATCAACTGCTTTTATGAAATATTTTGTGGTATTGTTAGTTAATACTATAATTCAATCATTCCTTCACACTGTGTTGATTTTCATTGATATGATTTTATGATTATTATTCACCTAAAATAGGTAACAGTACTGTATACTGCCATCAGTCTTTAACTGTACATTGTTACACTTTTCTATAAATTTAAATGAAAAATTACCTCTACCTTCCAATAAGAATATTCATCGAATTCAACGTAAATCCCAATCATTTTCAGTCACTAATGAATCGCACCTAGACCGGCCAATGAGGGTAATGAAGCGATCCATCTACTGTTAACTGTAGATCCATTCACGTGAAATCATTTGCAATAATTGAAAGTAATTAATTATAAAAAACAGCATGAATTGAATGGACAAATTAGTGACACTGCTGAATAAAAGCTGGCCAATGAAGCATTTCATGATTAATTGTATATTTGATTAATTTGGATCGGGTTTTGTATTATTGTAACCTTATTCAGTCTTAAATAATATTGGATGATACAATGTGGGGCTGCTGCCAATTGCAGCGGCGGATGGCTACAAATTGATTACGATGACTGATACAATGACTTGAGAAAACTAAATCTGTTATAAAATAATTATAAATCCAAATGTGAGCTTTTTTATTTATTTGTAACGCTTTTACGCCTCAACCACAGAGCGATCATCATGAAATTTTGCATACCTACACGTTGTAAGGGTTACAGAAAAGGACTATTATCCAGGAAAAGTACTGTTGTCGAGGTATAGAATTGTCATGTCCAATGTCAAAATCTCATTAACGAGCGAAGCAGCGGGCAAAAGCAAGACTGTTTTAAAATAGTGTTTCACGACTGGATTTATCAACAGAGTACATACTATGTACGCTCATTGTAAGAAACGCTTGCTCATACTCTGAATCTCAGCTAAACCACAGTACATACATAATTATACAGTATTGTAACTCGGCGCTGTTCTTAAAATAATTACCTACAACAGCGCGGTTCGTAGACACGCGTTAGGGCTGCCCGCCTAAAGTATTTTAATTTTATCTACCTACTTGAGTTTCTTTTTGGCTTAGTGATTGTAAATATAATATGTATATTATATTATAAAAAATGAAATAGAACGTGTTCAATAAAATCAAATTATCACAAATCGTACGCTTACTGCTTACAAAACAATCACACCGCCCCGTTCGTCACTACGGCGTATTCGCGACTGGTTGCGTGCCGAGCGCATGCCGACGCCGAGGCGCGTAGGTATGACTGGAGTTCCAAACGTTTGTATGAATGTTTGAATGAATGTGTTTGTATGTATATTTATGTACTGTAGCTAAACTAACCTAAACGTAACCGTGATATCTACACAGGTTATACAAATATAACACTTATAGAACCGATCTGACTGGATCTGACAATGCTGCACTTGGCGCCGTCTGTAATGCCGCACGGATATTTTAACAAACTTTGTCTCTCGACACCACCTCGTTTTATCCCGAGACAAAATTAGTCATCGTAGCATTCTAAACTCTATTTTTATTTTATTTTATTTATTTGGGCATAAAACAGTTTAACATTGCACTCCTTACAAATAATTTAGCATTTAAATATCAAAAACGTATAACACACACTATTGTCTACGAAATTACAGATGGAGTAGTAAAGAGAACGGACGTGTATTATGCGAAAAAAAAGGAAAATTATATTGTAACAAGATAATTAAAGAGTATCAATATTAATCAGCTAGAAATTAAAATTATTTTAAAAATTTAGAATTAGTGAGATCGAAAATGTCTCAATTCATAAAATGTGATTAGTACCTTATTAATAACTGTGTTATTAAATATTATAATAATATTATATAAGATACACACAACACCATCTAGCCCAAACTAAGCAGAGCTTGTACTATGGGTACTAGACACTGAATAAACATACATATTTACTTCTCTTTGTTTTGTAAATACGTATATATTATACATAGAAACATCCAGACCAAGACAAAAAGCCATGTTCATGCACACAAATGTTTGACTTGTCAGACGTGGCAGTCAGTTACACTAACCACTACGCCATCGAGGCCGTGCTCAAGATTACATAGACCATCTTCTCTTTATGCTTAAAAGCTTTGCTCTTGTCGGTGGAGTATACACCATCTTTCTCGATTTTCGGCCAATATATTATGTATAGATCATAGAATCGAATAAACAAAGTCTATAAGTCTATAGGTTTTACCAAGTGTTTAGACTATACTTATTGCGTAGGTCTGTTTTCTACAAGTAGGAACGTCTTACACCTTTTGGTCTATATTTTATATATTTTTAATTTTAAGTACTATCGAACCACTACTACTTGTACTATGAACAGGGACCGTTGGAGGCAAATCGTTCGATCCAAGTGTGGACTATCCAACGATGATCACGATCCTCAGACATGAGGAACCGACCATAGAGAGAGAGACTATCGAACCAGAATTTAATTACAGTACCTAATTTTAGATGAGAAGTCTTCGTCAAATTATTTTTTCTTACGAATTGATTATTTACGTCTTTTTATCCATTCTTTTTACATACCACGTTAGCAAACCAACTCAGTTTCATATAACCAATAAATTGCAATAATGTACAGAAGTTTACAATATAAACTCTTACACATGTGTATTGCTAGGTGTAAAAGATCACGTTTCAGATCACGTCCGCGTTTCATGACCCGATAGCGACTTCACGACTCGTCTCAACGCCTGCCACTTATCTTATAGCAATAATATATAGCTGCAATTATACCATCATAAAGTCATAAAATAAACGTTCATGAATAAATATTCGTGAGTCCAAAAGCGTTTTAATAGTTTATTTACCTAATAATATACACGTTTTATACCACTGCCACATGGCAGTGATATAAAACTTGGGTATTATTCTATATTCGTATACTGTAACGTATTTTATAGAAGCTGTGATATTATAATGCAAGACCGTTGAGTTTTGCATTCCGAACTACCACGCAGCTTTGCGTGGTATATTTAATTATCAGTCGCTTTTACGACAAAAGAAAACGTCTTAAAGAAACCTGTTTTTCTAAGATATCTCCATAATCAAAATGTTTTCAGAGATATGTAAAGACTGGCAATCCGACTAGTCAAATCATAATGGAGAAAAGCAAGTTTAAGAGCATAATTATTAATTCGTAGAGGCAATTAACGCAATCACGCACACGGTTTTCTTTTAGGTGCTTGACGGATTAACCAGGTCGCAACAGCTGTGATCACTAGCCGACTGGTTCGGCGATGTCATAACTCCGATTGTGGAGCAGAAGAATTTTCACATGACGGTGTATTGATAAATAAAAATATAAGAGTCACATCTTATTTATCCATATACCGTCACACACTGCACTCACGGTATACCTATTTCATTTATGAAGTAAAACATATCAAGAGTGGATGAAGCAAATGATTTCTGTCAGAATCCCAGCTAGTAAAACAGATATAGGTCATCCACAATACGATTCGTATCAAAACTTTTATGGATTTTCTCTGTATCGGCTTTCGATTAGGACTCTTATTGGAATGCAACCTATGAAGTAACTTGTGATTACCTGGCCACTTTTACAATTTTCTGGAACTGGAAATCTGGAATCTCATGGTCTCAGATTTAATGCCCAGTTTGCTCAAAGTTTGATTGAGTTTTCAAGCGTACGGCTGAATAAGAGGTCGCAAATTCGATTTTCTTCAGTAAAAGTCTTATTAAGTTTAACCTGTTAGTTTGTTTTGGTCACAAAAATAGTTTAGTTTAGGAATATTGATATGGCTGGCAATAGCCTTGTACTGTATAATGGAGAAACTATAAACATAATTAGGGAGTGTGCTTGTATATATTTTCAGCCCGTCGAGACGATACTAGGGTTATAGTGTACCACGACCACATTACCTCTACGCAAATAATTTATTTTCTAATGGGGCGTTGAACTATGACTGCAGGGATGGTGTAGAGATTTGTGCCATGTGATGCCATAACGTAGGTTGTTATTGGGTTCAACTCCCACACAGGACAAGATTTTTTGGTGTGAACCTTAAGATGTCGTTCCGAATCTGAGTTTTCTTTATGTCCGTTGTCCGGTAAAGTCCGGTAATGTGGTAGTTGTCTTTCTCTTCCTTACCTTTTATCACCAGAAAAATATACAAAAGAATGTAGTACCTAGTATTCGTGATAAAATTCATGCAACAGTTACAGACATTCAAATTTTAAAATGTTACGTTCCTAATTTTTTTAAACTGACCACTGTCATCAAAGTGAAAACGTTTCAGAGTTTTCAAATTATTATTTTAGCATTTTCAGGAACGTAGCAACTGTGCCAACTTTTAAAAAAGTATGCCTGTCATTATCCAGCCAGAGTTATAAAACAAACTTCATTAAATACTCGTATACATGTATAACATAGAGTTACGCTGTTTAACCCCAATAGTGTAGGCAGATGCGTATTACATTTTGCTCGCTATGTTTTTAGTTGCCAGATAATAGAAACAAGTATGCTTTGTGCTATTGTCCAGTCCAGTTCCAAACTTTTCTCAATCTTTTCTTATTACGAAATTGATCCCAGGTCTTCACGATAGCATACAAACGTAAGTGCAACCTTGTCCAGTTTGATGTACTTGGGCCTATAAGTATGTCTAGTATTTACACAATACCTAGGTGTATACGTAAAACATTTTGGCTCTTCAATTCTTGATCGAATGGAAAACAAGATCTGCCTGTCGTTATGACATTTGGAATTGTTCTAATTTGCAAATGTCATAGCGGACATGATGAAGTGGTGAATACAATTTATTCGAATATACTCGACAAATGTATCCACCTAGTACAGTCAACGACATAAGTCGATAAAGATTTGTGAGGTTTTTAATAAAAGAGTTAATAAACAACGCGATTAAATTCGTATGCAGTAGTTTAATTTCAAATAAATAAAACATAATTCTAAACAATTTAATAATGTATGAATACTTAAAAATAAATTACTCAATATAAAAGTAAAATGACCTTATAAAATAAAAATGTAAGGCGCTGTGGATTGTTGCCAGGTGACAATTATTATTGCGAATGAATAAGCGAATAGTCTCAGGAATATGAATGAATGAATCTACTGGTTTTGTTTGACCTTTGCGGAGTTAGGATAAGCGTACACTTGCCGGGCACGCCACTATCGTAGCGATAAGTCCTGTATTAGAGTGGCTCGAGAGGCGGCATGGCACCCTCACCTTGCAGCTGTCACAGATAATGACTGGCCACGGTTGTTTTGGCCAGTTCCTGTGTCGCATTGGCTAGCAGGAGACGCCCGGATGTCATCACTGTAGCGACTGCCGCGATGTTGTTGTGGACAGGGCGCTGCACACTTTGGTGGATTGAGGAAGTAATTTCCATCAAGGAGGCGGCGAAGCGAGAGAGAGAGCGCTTGAACTCTCTCCCCAACTGCAGAACCGGGGGCCAAAGGGCGCGAGATGGCTTCCAGTCCCCCTAAGGTATATGTATATATTTTAAGGGAGGTATATTCGTGTAGTGGCCTGTTTCATACGGCGGGCCGGAACCTCAGCAGGGTCGCGATTGCATGTGAAAGTAATTCGCGTAGCCCTGCCGACTCTGGTTATGTCGAGGAACATCGTGGTAGGTTTAGTCGGTATTACTGGGATGTCGCTAGTCACCATCTTTCACCCGGTGAGTCCGACATAACCTCTCTATCCCCCTGCGGAGAGGGATGCGTCAATTAATTCACCAAAGTAAAAAAAAGCGTGCACTTGTGCCTTGAGAAAATTAAATGAAGTTCCTTTTAATTTCAAGTGGTTTTTAGAAAGATTAACTTTTCAGCGTATAATAAAGGCAACTTTTTATATTATTTTCAAACTTTCCTAAAAGTGGGCAATATTTTCAGGATTTAGTATTTCCCACAGTTTATGCGAGATATTGCATATATGTAAGTAAATACGTCTGCGTTTCTTAAAAAAACCGTTTGTAATGGTTTTGCTGTGGTAATGGGAACGAAGCAACGACTGCTAAAATTTATTTCTGTCGTAAAATTCTTATATTATGATCTTATACTGTCAGTGAGCGATACATTTCTTTTACTATATTTTTATCTCTATCGAGAATTGGTTATCATTTTATATACGTGGCATGTTTCTTAGTCTAGACTCTAAACTGACTCGTTCCGTTACGGCTGATCCAGGTTTGAAACCTGAATTGGGCAAAGATCAATAGATTTCTTAAAAAAAATATTTTTTTTTGCTCTAGTCTGACAATTTAACTTGTAGATATAAGCTCGCATCCGATGATATTATCCACAGACATGTTACTAGTGGGACCGTTCTAAACGTAACGGTTCTGTTTTTCCGCAATCCTTAAAATGATAGTGATATATATTACAGCGTATAGATTTCACGTAAACTCTTTTATCTATTGCGCTGCTTACTCGTTCTGTTTATAAACCTTCACTGGTTCAAATTGTTAACACGTGTGCAGTTATTGAAAACAAAATAGACTATGTATTTGGTTTCCGCAGTTAATTACTTTATATACAGCAATTATACTATCAAGAATAATTACTGGCACGTAAACACGTGGCACCTAAAAAATAACTGGCGAACTGTTACACACTTAACTATCCCTTTGGGGTATGAAAATATCAAATAGCCTATTTTATTTTAAAATGCAGCTATTCCTTTAGATATTATTCCTGTATCCCAGGCTACTTTACAAACATTCAAACAACGGACACAAAGAACACCCAGACTCACAATAACCATTTGTGGATTACACATTTTCTTGTCTCATGTGGGATTCGGATACACAACTCTTAACAAAGGTAGTGGCGAGACGACAACTTGAACCTCAAGCTATATGGCATTCAATTATATTATTTACGTAACAGCGGCTCTTAAAACCAACTGAGCGATCAGCCTTAAGCCCAGCGATTCAAATAATCTGGCCACCTTCACCGACGAATACTTGGATCCCATTAAATTATGTAAACTGGGACGGTCTGAATCTCTCCTACCTTCCAACGTCGCTATACATTTGAATTTGGGTGACGCTTTTAAGAACTTGTTTTGAACAAATCGTTTAGTGATATAAAGAACCGGGATTATTCTATACAAAGTTTAATGCTTATAATTTTTTGTGTTGTATATACTTGCGATATTTTATATAAACAACTGATGACTGCATGGGTGACGAATTTCTTTAAGTGGTCACCTCACTAATGCTGCCGCACCGAGTGTCGAGGGCTCGATTCGTCTGACACGGGACAAAAAGTTGTGTGTTCTTTGTGACCGTTGTTTGAATGTTTGTAAGGTCCTCAGCGATACAGAAAGGACAAATTGTGCGCGAGATGCCTAATTAAAAAAAAATTACGTCTGTACTCGTTAAGACTGCGCCGAGCGTAAGTCATATAATGACAGAGTTCGTGCGGCGTATATTCAAATCGGCGCGCGGCCGCCATAGTAAAATTGTATGGAGGATTTGAAGTGCTTTTTTGATAAATATGTATTTTTATTGTCAACCAATAACTTAAATATTTGGGACGGACAAATTGTAGTACAACTATTTATGTTTCGTTTAAGCGGTAAAATAGGATAAATTTCTACTGTTATAATCTAAAATCACGTAACACGAGCTTACGTATTTGCATTGCAAATTTACGTAATTGTGTAAGCGAAAATATTAATTATTTTAAGTTTTTTACACGAAGTAATTGTAAACACATTCGTTGTTATGGTAAATGCATATTTTATATTTGTATTAAATAAAAAGTGTTGATTTTATTCACTTAACTGTGACCACCTGTTTTGGCACATTTCGCTCGGCACAGTCTTAAGATATTACTACATACTAAAAGAGACAAGTCAGCTAGATTGCTTGTAATACGTATTAGAGTGCACGCTCTCTTACTCGTTTAGTCAGAGCCAAACGTTTGCTGCAACGACACGTCTGAGCACAAAATTTTAATATTCAAAACATGCTCTTATGTGAATTGCGGCATTGCTTAATTAGTTCTGCGCTGAATCGTATCTTAGAATTGTTGCCTTCATTATGTTATCTTGTCTAGTGAGTGGTTAAGTAAGGTAACTAACAGGTAAGAAGTTATTGGTATTTTAATTTATAATAATAATCTTGATTCAAACCATCAGATAACACTTTTACATATAGGACACACCTCGGAAATAAAAGCCTTATAACACTTTATTAGTTTATTTGCTTATTTTTATTAAATTAACAGTTCAACACTCACTTCGTAGCTTATTATAGTTCATAAATTATAAATTATTATAATATTTCGCACTTCACACTGTCTACAGAAACACTTTTACAATCCACGGTTCACGAAGGAATCCCCGAGTTCCAATGCCGATCCACCACAATGGCTATCATCAATATAATGACTATATTCATTGCCAACGGAAGTTGATAAACTTACGTTCAATATTAAATAATAATATTTGACAGATATTATTCGATACAAAAACTTCTCACTGATTAAATATTTCTAGACGGAAGTTGATAAATCTCCGTTCAGTAATATTTATTAAAATTTGTTAATAGAAATATTGCTAAATAACAAAATATTAGATGACGGAAGTTGATAGACTTCCGCTTAATATTCAATATAATATTTTGTAGAATTTAGTCAAAATAAATACCTTTATAAACTAAATAATCGTTGACGGAATTTGATGAACCTCCGCCCAATAAATATAAAATATCCATCAAGAATTAGTCGACATAAATACTTTTAAATAACTAAATATTCGATGACGAAAGTTGATAAACTTTCATTTAGAGTTTATAATATAAGTATTATTTGTTGTGCTGTGTAAATTAATATTCGTATATAATTATAGATGTTGGTAGTTGTCCACTTAACGGACACACAAAACAAACTAGTCGTCCACCAATCGAACGAACAACATAAACTATTCGTCTAGTAATCGGATGAATAAAATAAATTACTCATCCGTAGGTTATCTATACGTCCGTTCAGTGGACAACCAGACACTTTGATTATAAATATTAGTATGTTCATTGAAATTAAACTACTATATACGGATTTTATCGCGTTATTTATTTGACACTTTATTACATAATTTTGAAAACTGTTACATTACTACTACTATTAAACTTTACTAATTTTTAAGCTAATTGAATTATTATTAAAACTATTTAGTTTTAATTTTATTTAATAGTTTTAATAATAATTCAATTAGCTTTAAAATTAGTTAAACCATTAAATAAAATTAAAACTAGTTACTAACACAACATAACCTACTTTTACGCGAGCAAAGCTACGTGTAAAAGATAGTTATATTTATAAGCATTCGTCTTCATAACAATATCCAACTTTACAGCGATAGTGGGGATACCAACAGACTGCAATGCAGAGGGTTTCGGTTTCGAACCCCCGTCTCGCACCTCTGATTTTCTGAAGTTATATGACTTTTCGAAATCATGTGCGTATTGATTGACAATTACCGCCTGCTCCGTGCCTCGGAGAGCACGTTAAGCCGTCGGTCCCGGCTGCCACGAACATCTATGGCAGTCGTTATTGGAAAGTCAGTGCCCTCTAATATCTTGACACTGGTCTAGCCTTAGAGTATGGTTAGCCTTCGGGTTGCGGAGGTCAGGTGGCAGCCGCTCTGTGTAAAAACTGATATCCAGTCAAATCCGGTTAGACCAGAAAAGTCGACCCCAAGTGACTTGGGAATAATAAAGGCTAAGGAGTAGAAGACAGAGATTAATAAAGTTATCAACTATAGATGATTAAAGTTTCAGGATAGAAATTTTGTTAATTAAACCGCACTTAACATATACAATGTTTACATTACAGCTTGATTGTAAACATTCTCGTACTGATGTTTGTTTATATTATAAACGAAAATGAATAACTACATTTTCGATATATTGTGATTTAGTGGTTACTGTGGTTGAAAACGGGTAGTGATATATAGTGCGCTGATGTCAAATTGGGGATCGACGGAGTTCTATAGCAGAACTAACAGGTATATTATTATTTCGGACTTCTATAGCAGAACTGACAGGTATATTATTTGTTGGCCTCGATGGCGTAGTGGTTAGTGTAACCGACTGCCACGCCTGAGGTCGCGAGTTCGATTCCCGCACAAGTCAAACATTTGTGTGCATGAACATGGATGTTTGTCTTGGTCTGGGTGTTTCTATGTATAATATGTACTTATTTCCAAAAAAAAAAAAAATATATATGTATGTTTTTCCATTGTCTAGTACCCATAGTACAAGCTCTGCTTAGTTTGGGCTAAATGGTGTTGTGTGTATGTGATAGAATATTATTATTTAGACAATCCCGAACTAAGAATAATTCCTGTATTGGAGTAGTTTTATAATTCATTTGTTGGGGCATCCAGACTCTGAACCACCATTACTATACCAACAAGTTTGGGTCCTCATACCTCTGCCGAAAGGTCAAGGCATGGAATTCTCTGCCAAGACACATGTTTCCTTCTTCCTTCAATCTTAGGTCCTTTAACCGGGGCATGAAAAAGCACACATTCTCAGGCCGTCAAAGTACCTCAACATCGCCTCGGCTGCTATGAGGACGGTGTAGAGGCCACTGCTCTTAGACCACACGACTGCTTACCATCAGGCGGAATATGGTCATTTAGACGAGCAAGAAAAGAAAAAAAAGTCGTTCCCCACAAAATGTCCTATATGGGATTTGAACCCAAATCCCACACACCCACATTCAGCTTAATGGCGAGGTGACCAGATATACTAACAAGTGTTAACCTCTAAGAGCATAGTAGCAAAGTAAAGAGAAGTCGTCGTCCGGGTGGTTAGTACCCACCGCAACATAAAATACTTATCTAAGAAGTTATTTCCTGAATAAGTATCTAATAGAGAACGAAAGAACCTAATTTATATTTAAAATAAGCATGTGAGTCTGTTAGTTTGATTGTTTCTAATGCTTTCACGTCCTAACTACTCAACCGATCATCATGAAACTTCGCATACACGTTATTTGGGATACAGAAAAGGCAACCATTCTTCCAAAAAAGTTTTGATATCGAACGGGCGAAGGCGCGGGCAGTAACTTGTACATCATAAAAATGAATTATTGTATTAACGACTGAATGCCTGAGACTGCCATAACGATGTCGAAGATAAGCGTCACATCCTACGCACGGTTAACGTGTAGAGTCCCACTCCCTTGCAGAAGACAAGCTTTATAATATCGTATCATTATATCACCTATATGAAATAGACTGATGAAAAAGTAAAGTAGCTATATACAAATGTGGGTAAAATTATTGTTATGTAAGAAGAAGTTCTTCTGTTAGGCATAACAGCCCTCATAATCTAGTACTAAGCCTGAATATAATAGTCTAAATACTTATCCACAAAATGGTAACATCAATGTGGACGTGTAGATCAAACTGCCGCACTAGGAACAATCCCTGTGTCACGGGACTCATTGCAAATGTTAATCAACAGACACAAAGAACACCCAGACCCGGAACAACAATACAAAGTTATGTCTCGTGCGGGTTATTAACTCATAATAGCTGGCGATAGCGAGGCAGCGATAGCTCAGTGGGGTGACCAATAGACTGCAATGCAGAGGGTCTCGGGTTCGAGCCCACGTCGCGCACCTCTGACTTTTGGAAGTTATATGACTTTTCGAAATTATGTGCGTATTGATTGACAATTATCGCCTGCTCCGTGCCTCGGAGAGCACGTTAAGCCGTCGGTCCCGGCTGCCATGAACATTTATGGCAGTCGTTATTGGGAAAGTCAGTACCCTCTAATATTCTGACACTGGTCTAGCCTTAGGATATCGTTAGCCTTCGGGTTGCGGAGGTCAGGTGGCAGCCGCTCCGTGTAAAAACTGATATCCAGTCAAATCCAGTTAGACCAGAAAAGCCGACCCCAAGTGACTTGGGAATAATAAAGGCTAAGGAGAAGAAGAGCTGGTGATAGAGATGCGCCTACTTAAACCTACACGTCATCGCACGGATATCGAATTAGTCAACGAGATACAAGATATATTTTATGCGTTAGTGTTAAAATAGGTTTTATCCATTATCATGCAAATATGGAATATGAATTTAAATGTGTTTTTTTTTAATTTAGTACGTAGCTTGAAATACAATTTAACATCAAAGCCTTACTTCATCTTATTATGTTCAGTACCGACGAAACTTCAGGCTGGACAAAATATACAAAATACCTACCATGAAGTTGCTATTGATTTCTATCTTTTTAAAGAGAAATTACTCCGTTGTTCCGTTCGCGGTAGGGTTTAGGACAATCAAAACGTACTTCATGAGTTTTATGGTACAAATAACATAAATAATTGATCCAAAACTTCGGCTATTCCGTTTCATGGTAGGTCTACTGATATGTATATGTAATGTGACCCATGTAAATGGCATCACAAACAAACTGTAATCCTTTAAATTATTGAAGTAGCGGTTCATATCTGGTATGTAACAAAATTTTCTATTACTCTTTAGGCATGCTCATAAAACTACATTTAACGTTCAAATGTACACACTAAAATTCACACCAAAGTCTAGTATCCATTACAAAACTGTGAAACGATTCAACTATCCAAATTTCAAAAGCTTTAAACTGAACTTAATCCATAAAACTAGTCAAACCACAAATTAAATCATATCAAGTTTAAACCATACTACTCGAACAAGTTGTATCGTAGAATTAATCCTAACAATTTACATAGTAATTGGGAATGGACCATAATACTAGACCTCAGAATGGCCTTAACATGAACCGATCCACATTTGCATTTAGCTGGATGTATATTCAATGATTCAATCCATTTTGCAATTAACGCCTATTTTAGTATACATATTCTTGCGTGTTGTCCAATATTTAGTTTGTAGGTTTTTTTATTTTATACAACTAATGTTTAAACAGGTATAAGGTCTGCGCGATCATATTCGGTTTCAGTTGCTTTTAGATGAGCGAGTAATTCCAGGTTTTCAATTGCAATTTTTTTAAATAATTATTTTGTCTTAAGGACTCTGATGTGTGATTTAAGTGTGATTAAAAAACCTACCTGAATTTAAATTTTAAACAGGTTTAATGTACGTCAGTATAGATATTCGTGTATTTTTCTAGCATTGCAGCTGCATTACTACATTGGGTATCAAAGGCGACGTATTACTGTTCAATGGTCACCTAGGTAATCACCAAGGTATTTAATGTTCATGGTCGACTTAATTTATGGGTATAAGATTTTAGGAGATAATATATCTGCCTTGTCTCCGAGGATCATAGTTATAATACTATTTTATGTTGTCACTGTTTTGGTAGTATATTGTGATTATACTCTCATTTCAACAATTATTGTGACTGTATATTTCTCTGTCTGGCTTCAAGCTTATTACCATCTGGTAAGCGTATACATCCATCAAATTAAAAATTGCTACAGACCTCGGGCTAGTACATTACACTACAAAAGAATAAAATATTAGCAATTTCGTTTGCGATTACAGGTTCAAAGTGATGCTAGCCGAATATCATGCACTTCTAACTGCAAATAATGTAATGCCATTCCAACTGTCCTAATTTTATAAGATCTAAATATTATTCAAAGGAATTTGGCCGTATTGACCTCTTAAAGATAATATAATATTACTTGTTTTTCAAGCATACTGAGATGGAATCGTTGTTTGCGGAGGGTAGTCTAGAAATTTACGAGGATAACATCTGTTAGGTCAAGCTGTAAGCTGACCTCGGCATAAAATTTAGACGTTACTGGTAGTAAATTTTTGATGACTGTTCATCGAATTTAGCTTCGTACTCAGTATAACATTCAGTAGAAAACGTTTTAGGGTCCAAAAAACAACTTGTATCTGTAATGTCTACAGCTAATGTATACATACACCAGTCGAGGTGATTGGTGGCCGACTCATATTTTAGAAGCTCAGTGCAGTATTGAACCTCAAGCGAAAAGTCGAGACGAAACAAAGAGACGTGAATGTTTCCTGTCCTACTGCTGGGCAGAGGCCTCTTCTAAGTGTGAGAAGGGTTAAGCAATAGTCCACCACGCTGACCCACTGCAGATTGGCAGACTTCACATCATATCTTCGAGAACATTATAAAGAACTCTCAGACATGCAGGTTTCCTTGTGATGTTTTCTATCACCGTTAATCGAACGATAATTAACTATTTTAAACGCACATAACTTCAAATGTCGGAGATGCGCGCCTTGGGATAGCACTCGAGACCTCTGCGTGGCAGTCCATCGGTCCCCACGAGTCCATCGCTGCTGTTTTTAAAATACAACTAAACAATGCAATACTTTAATATAATAATACGTTTAAATGCTTAATTTTAGTGTCGCAATCAACTGCAGAGTCTCAGTAATGCGATACACTACTTGCATAGTGGCCAACCGATATTAAACACAGTTTTTTTTCCACCTTTAAAGTGTCTATATAATATCTAATATATAATATTTATAAAATCTAATATTTTATGTATTCCCGAGATCTGGCTTTAATTATACCAAACAATTTTCTCTTTGACCAGCTTGTCTAATTTAGGCAGTGGAATAGGGGGTAATCAAGCTTTGTGTATTGTTGTAAGGATTACCTCAAAGCTTAATCTAAACAGAATCCAACATGTGCACCTGGCTCCCTAAAACTTCTTAACACAAGGACTTACAAGACTCGTCAAGGGCAACATTTTTAATTAAGCCTCATCATTTGTATTTAAATGTGAACTCTCTAATTTTAGATGCTCTTGACCTTTAAAATTCTTTACATAAAATAGTTTAAGTAAGGACTCAATGAGACGATCCTTCAAAACATGATTCCTCATTTAAATTCCAACGAGATCGTTTCGATCCTTCCTAATGCTCGAGTAACTGAATACTCCGCCTAGAATTTACATAATAGTTCGAACTCAATGTAAATTCGGCTTAATCATCCGGGAAAATACGATGTTGCAATTTCGAGACAATAATTTCTAGTTGTTTTTGTCTGTGTGCCAAAAACAGCTATACTAATAGTTCCGGTAGATGTATTTTATAATATATACCACCGACTTTGTTTATATTTAAGTGGAAAAGTTAATAATTAACGTAAAAATCGGATATCCTTGCTTATATTAATTGTTATTATGGATCGAGCTATATATGAAATTTGAAGGATTAATGGGATAAACTACAATAGGTAGTGACAACCAATTAGGGTGACTGCACCGATGGCGTAGAAGTTTAAGTGGTCGCCTCGCCATTGCCACTACTCTGAGTGCTATGAGTTCGATCCCCACTCGGGACATATATATTTTTTGAAATGTTAGTAAACTTCCCCGCGATACAAGAATAAATAAAAGTGCCGGTGTGCCAAATCGTTTAATTAAAAAAGAAAATTTGTTGAACTGTCATGTAAAGGCCTTCAGTTCAATCCCACAGCTTGCACCTCAACTTAAAAGTATGTAGCTGCTAAATAGTTATTATTATAAACTTAACGGTAAAGGACAAATTGTGAAGAAACCTGTAGAGTTATTTATATTGTTCTCGAAGCTATGTGAATAATGCCTCTAGTACTGAGCCACCAGCAGCCACCTACTGGTGACTTCGGCCTAAACCTCCCTATAAAAGAACAGACTTGTACCCAGCAACTATGTGTAGATTACAAGGCTGCTGGTATTGTCAGTATAACTATCCTATCATAAGGATAACAATAAACGTTGGTTGACCTTGCTAATCGATCAAACTACAGCCATCAAGGACAGCATATTGTAAATTAATTAGGCATAAATGGTTGTAGGAATGTGTTCACATGAATAATGCAATTTACTGCCCGTAAAGCCTCAAATCCGTTGACTAGTACAGACAATAGGTACAATACATTGTAATAAGCTTACCTATATGTGTTTTGTGGATAAAAGCTCAATACGGTTAAATTCTATCCATTCGGCTCAAATGTGGGTATTCTATGATGAATCTATAATTTTGGTAAAGACTTTAACTGTCGAATCGGTTTATTTATGCTCATTATTGGAATCTTTATTATTATGTGGCGACTCCGCACAGACGAAGAAGTTCCGCCTATATCTAACAGATGGCTCTACATACAACAAGCGCTCAAATGACGTCATACTATTCTGCATCGCACAAATGGAGTTTACACAGCGACTCAGTATATATACAAGCTCCTGACATCAACCGTAGCGCCAGGCACGATCAACCAGCCTGGTCGGAGGATCCTCCATTTGTGTGGGACATCACACCACGTTTCCAATTACTAAAATAACTTAGTGCAATCATAAGCATAAATAAACCCATTTAATTTTTTTTTATTTTTTTAAATTAAATTTCATGACTGTTGCTTTTGTTTATGTATGTGTGTGTGTATAATGAAATGAAAAATGTTTACCTATATACGTTAAGTATTTTACTGCACTTTTACTGTGAGCATCTTCGCTTTGCTAAAATGACGCAAGTCTAGAGTTTCTGGGAGCTTGTACTATTAATTAGTTCACAGGATAATTTTTTTTCAGTAGCAGCAAAGTCTAGCAGAGTGCGCGGTCATGGGCTCACCTACCATGGCGTGGATTTTATGACCAAATATTTGTAGCTAGAAAAAAATATTTTGTATTTCTTGGTTCAGCAGCTCCACGATGTCGGGCAATTTGTCTATTTAACGGCAATATGTATAATCTACCTTTGCTGTCCTTTACGTGAGACTTAAAGCATAACAGATGAAATGTGGGTATAATACACAACTCAGCATACCCTTTCGAGGATTATATAGTCGTAATTCTATGCGGGTATGTCAAAAGTAACATTGTATAAACATTCAAGCAAGCTACCCAGTTGTTTAGAGCTGTAAGAATTCCGGAATAATATATTGATTAGGAACACACAAACGCCTACCAAAAGTATCATAGTAATTCCTAGAACACGATGTCTTGCTATTATTTTAATGGCATAATAATAATAAAGCGCACAAACCGCAGGGCAGCTTGTGGCGAGCTGAATGTCAGTAGCGACACTGGGTCCTGAATGCCTCAAAGAGTCGGTTAGGGCTTCGTCCCCGGCTTGCCGTTACTGGTTGGCTGGGGTGGAACTTCAAGAGCGCCCGTAGGACTCTCAACTTTGGCTAACCTTGGTCAGCTAGTCAGAGGGAGGCCGCTAGAGCTAAGTGCTTGGGGGTGGAAGTGTCATTTTCAAGGGCAAAACTACGGGGAAACTCGCTCCGGGTTTCCATTGTTACGAGGCTCGTGATGGTGAAACCGGCGCCGCACCGCTCGATAGCCACTCGCACCGGTGCATGGTGTGGCTTGTATATCTATGGTGGCTATTCAGGGGGCCCATTTAGTGAGTTGGCGAGTCACGGTCTGCCCATTCGTTTAATGCTATTAGAGTATTCAGGAACGACGCCGTTTTATCATCTTTAGTTACCAATATACCAGTCCATCAAACACATGGGTATGGACCCATAGCCCATATATTAGAACCCATACGTAGCAATAGTCCTACGCCTGCTACGGCTAGTGCCGCTGTAGGTGTTCCATCCCACCTTTGATTAAAACTCGAAATTAAACTTCGAAGGGCCTCTTCACGTTGGACCCATGTCTCCGTGTAAGCCTCCCAAAGTGCTGGGTATTTTCCTAACGTATTAGGGAAATACCCGTGAAAGAGAAACAAATAATAATAATAATGTTTTTATTTACGAAATAGTGATTGTTGGACCCATGTCCCCGTGTAAGCCACCCAAAGGGCCGGGTATTTTCCTAACGTATATTATCCCAACTAATACACGACTTAGTTAAAAGAATCAGTAAAACACAAGCCTATCTTAATACATTACTTAGTGCACAGCCTCCAAATAGGTTCAGCCGTTGTAGAGTCAACCGTGCGCAAACGCCCTATGCGTTAGCGCCCTATGTTGTTAAACACACAAAAAGTTAGTCTGTTTAATTTAATTAATGTGTATACAATATAACAGAAATTAGTATTTTAAATCTTTTGTAATTTATCTCATATAAATATATCTTCTTTATAATTAAAAACAAACTATAAATAAACACTACGAATAAAAACTCTACGAATAATAAAGGCTTGCTGTCGCAGTAATTGCTTTAAAAAAACAACAATCTGCGCACATAGTTCACAAAAGTATCACAAATATTTACACCCACATGTTCCCATTTGAACGAGTATGTTTAAAAAAAGATTTTTATCGTAGTCTGTTTGTCTATGAAACATAATAGTTGACGTCCTTATCCGAATCGTTATCAACCCGCAAATGATACCGCTATACTCGCAAAAATAAAAGAATTTAAGAATAATAGTAGACATAATATTATGTATTATATTTTATCTTTTTAATCTGGCCAAAAATAACAATTTGTTTTTATTGTACTGTTATGTAAATTTTAATTTGAATACTCGTATTTTATCATAATGATAGTCCTGATAAAAATCGAAATGTTTAGTGTAAGTTTTATCTATGTTAATATGCGTATTTTTTTTTGCTGGCACAATGTGGTATTATTGGTCAAATGCGCTCTGTTTGTTGCATAATATTACAGTATTATTCAGTAATAAGTTTTCATCGCCGCTTTAACTGTATAATTCACACGGTAATGCATCATCGTCTCAGCCCAAAGACGTCCACTGCTAGATGGCCTATATCTAGCAGTGGAGTCCTCCAAGGTTTTCCATACAAATCGGTCTTGGACCACCCGCATCCAACCACATTCTGGGATCCTTACGATCGTCGGTCAACATTATAAAGAGGCCTACTTCTGCTGCGTGGTCCGGCATAGCAAACCATATACATATTATATACATTATTAATTATACACTAAATGAGCTTCAATATTTACCATTAAATATTTTTTTTATAATACGTTAATATAGGACGTGGTGTATAAGTATGCCAAATTTCATCCAAATCCATCGATGACTGAGTTACAAATACCCAAACATTTTCACAAAATTTCACATTTATTATATTAGTAAAATTACGTTTATTAAATCTAGGAAAAGAAGATGGAATATCGGTCTAGACAAATTTACCTACGTGACTTAAACATAAGGCTTAACAAATTGTGTTAGGACTTTACCTATGAAAGTGACGGTTTTTATAAACAGAAAATCAGTCAGTAATGTTATTTTTCATACAAGTTTATCCGTGGGAGAGCCATGCTTCGGCTCGAATGGGCCGGTTCGACCGGAGGGATACCACGGCCTCACAGAAAACCGGCGTGAAATAGCGCTTGCGCTGTGTTTCATCGAGTGAGTGAGGGTACCGGAGGCCCAACTCCCCGCCTCCCTCTGGGAAGGAGGGGGAAATTTAAAAGGCTGGCAATGCACTTGCGACTTCTCTGGTGTCCATGGGCGGTGGTAATCGCTTACCATCAGGAGATCCATCTGCTCGTTTGCCGCCTATAACATAAAAAAAAGCTATTTCAATAATATATTTTAATGGAAAACTTGAAATTCTATTATATTTGACATGTATTTTTGCATGAGTTAAAATCAAGTATTATCAAAAACAGCTAATACCATACAATTATGTAATTGATACAGCGAAACAGTAAAGATATTAAACGATTTGACTTTAAACACAAATCGTGAAAAACTTATAGATTTATATTATTAATTGGAACAAAGACAATGGCTAGAAAATCATTTAAAAATGACAACTCCAGCCTATGAATAAATTTACTTTGCATTGACTTTTATTAGACGCTGAAAATACCCATTACTTGGCTAAATGCTACAGAGCTCGCGAAATAAAGTCAAGCCTGGTGAAGAAATCTGCTTAATTTTATAAGTAAACTTGATTTTAAACTCGCGGCACCGCTCGCGTGAATATCAATGTTTTATGCCTCAGGAATACATCTTTTTCCTGGATGAAAAGTGCTCTATGTCCTTTTCTTTCCCCTGACAATGTGTATGCAAAATTTCATGATGATCGGTCTTGCAGTTAAGGCATTAAAACGTAACAAACAAACAAACTCACATTCGTATTTAGAATACTTAATTAGGATTACCCTCTCCTTCAACATTTTGGTTACTACGTTTATATAAATGATATTTTTCTGTCTCTACATGGAAATGAAATTTAGTTTCATCAAAAAATTAAACACACTCCTTCTTCTAACCCAATTCCAGTATAAAATTTCAACTATTCTTGTTATTACAAGTTCTCTCACGCATTACGGCTACACGTGCCAAATAGAAATAAAAGGAGAAAGGATTTTTCCACCAGCAATAATATAATTTTACTGTGACGGAAGAAGTTTTATTTACATTTTTCTTTTACCGTTTGGGACGTTGCCAGCCTTATAAAATGAAGAATGAATAGCAAAATAAAATGGTGGCATATTCTGTTCTGAGTTTAAATGCGATGGATATTTTAAAGAGACTTTCTATGCGGCTTTTTAATGCCTAAATTAAATGTGAAGGAATTATACGAAATATAATTATTTTTGAAGAGCTGTACCTTATTAAATTACGTCTTTTAATCAGATTGTGTTAGATCAGACTAGCATCGGCCCATTATTTGTTGCTGTTCATATCCTAGCACATTCATATTCACCAAGTACCGAACGATGGTAGCTCAATGTATAAAGTTTGAACCAAGAGGGTTCGGAACCCGCCCATTATACTACTAACGTGGACCTAGTTCTAACTCAAGTATTTTAGCTTAGCTTAAGGGGTTAAGGAGAATATTCACAATAATTATAATCTAAATTACTAGTAATCTCCATACAAAACAAAAAACGCAATTGACAACGTTGCCGGATTATTAAAGTGCAAGGAAAAGGCGTCTTTAATCTTTCAAAGTTAGTAAAATAAAATACCAGACACAATTAAAAATATATTGTGTCTGGCCGCCGGTATGCCACTGCGAGTCAGTAGGTTCAATAGAAAATAAACAAATGATAGGGGTTATAATTGCCCACGATATCAAGCTTTCATAAAGCATAAGCGTTATTATATACTAGCTGACCCGCGCAACTTCGTTTGCGTCACATAAGAGAATTTTCTCCTTTTTTGCCACATTTTTCATTGATGCTCTGCTCCTATTGGTCGTAGGGTGATATTATATAGCCTATAGACTTCCTCGATAAACGGGCTATTCAATACTAAAATAGTTTTTCAACGAACCAGTAGTTCCTGATTTTAGCGCGTTGAAACAAACAAACAAATTCTTCAGCTTTATAATATTAGTATAGATTTTACATTAATGCAGCCGTTCATACAATACAAAACACAAATCTGAATGTAACTAACCAATAACATGTCAGTTTTGATTCAACCCCATTGTCCTCATAAAATCTACACCCACATGACTAAACATAAACAATCGCTTTCAAAATTAAATCAACACCGAAACACAGCTCTGCCGGCTATTATTCACAGCAAGTATGAATTTAATCAACAGCCGTGCACTTGATAGCGAAACGTATTTCATAAATAGCGCTTTTGAAATACCCTGTGTGAGCTGAAAGGATGAATGAATTGTTTGAATCGTTACCGGTTATTCCAATGTTGTTGGTTAAAATGTAAGCTCATAATCATTTAATTCAACAAAAATGTTATGCGGTGTAATACGGTTTTGATATAATAAACGTGGACACCAATTATGTCTATATATTTTCGAATTAAAATATACGAATAATACATATATAGCGAGTATTACTGGTACCAAAAATGTCTTAAATGCCAATAAAACAATATAAACATTAAGACATATAATAAAATTTTAGTTAGTCGATGATAGAAAATATTTAAGAAAAATTACATACTCACACCTTACAACCTAAGTGCCGCACCAAGTGGTTCCAAACGAATTTACTCCCGCGGACGCTCAGGTTGCGGAATGAACTCCCTGCTGAAGTTTCCCCACAAGATTACAGTATGAGGTTCTTCAAAAAGGGCGTTAAAAGGTTTTTACAAGGTTTTGAAAAGGTACCTTGTCAGGCCGTCAAAATAGAGACCTCAACATCGCCTCGGCTGCTATGAGGACGGTGTGGAGGCCACTGCTCTTAGACCCCACGACTGCTTACCATCAGGCGAATTGTAGTCATTTTGACGAGGAAAAAAAAATAATAAAAAATATATATACAGAAGTTCTTTATTAGGGCTATATAAGCCAAACCAGTTTAGAATTTTGATTGTCTGTTTGCTTGTACGCGTATAAAGCAAAAACTTCTGCATGAAACTGAATGCGGTTTGCCACAATAGTCTGATTTTAAGTTAGACCTTCAGGTCTAACTTAAAATCTGGTGCATGTTTCATCTCGATATGCCACGTAGATGTTGAGTATCAAGAATAAGACATTTTTGATACAGTATTGTTGGTTGCGGAATGCGATGTTAACAAGTAACGTCACGCATCGTCCGTACAAGCGGGTTATAAAAGCGTGCTCAGCGCGCAATGACTCACTTTGACATCGAGCGGCGAACGGAACGGACGTGCTGTGTGATCGCTGTTGGGTGATATCAATTATCTCTTACATAAAGTAAGAAGTAAGTAAGTATCGAAAAATATTAAAATTAGGCACCAGAATAACTAACTGCAGTGAAACTCATACCTCTGAACAATCAAGTTAAAGCACTATATTTTATTTGAAAGAACCAATAAGTGCTTTAAACAACTGTTTGTTTACAAGCTTCTTACTCGCTACATACTTTATACTTTCCCCCATTTAACTTAACGCAAAGTGACACATCTGAATAAACGCCTTCAAGATTTCAATTGCAAATCCCTTTTATTGAATATACACTTTTATTCTCACCAAATCCTTAGAGACTCGGCGCAAATTCCATTGCCAATATGCAAGGAAGTTATTTCTACCACTCGTCGACTAAGTTGATGAATTTCCTCCGCAAAAAAAACTAATTTCGCGTTTTGACAGGCAAGATCAGCCCTAACGCTCGAATTGGAACACAAATCACTTTTGTTGCTGATTATTACAATTCTCAACGAGGTTATTCGCTTCTGTTCAATTTGTGATGTTGAACTTTTGCGTTCGTTTCGAGTAAACACGTCGAGAAGAAGTAAAAGGCAAACTTCAGTTTTTAGAAGTACAGCCATTGATATATTATAATATTAAGTGACTACTAAACAAGCGTTATTTTTACTGAAACGTGTTCTAGTAATATACCGGTCGGTAATAACATTCGTATTATAAATACACAGCAATAATTTGAATGATTATCCAAAGAATTATGTTTGGAATGGCTGACATTTAAATGCTATAACGATTGCAGCTACAAATTGCAATTAAAATTTGTATTATAAAAGGTAATTCAAATGAAACCGATATATATATTTTTCAATTTCAATAATTATTTATTAATTGATGCCATTTGTTTAGTGCCAGTAATACAATTTTACTTTGCTCTCAATTATTCGATTTTCATGAAATAAAAATTATATAAGTAGTTAAGTTTTCTAAGTAAAGAAAATATAAATCAGAAGTACTAAGTGAAAATACAGAAGTTACGTAACACAAATCGCCATTCAAGATCCATTAATAATAACCGAATGTAATGTAATTTGTAATTAATAATAATAAGTAATTAGTTAATGAGGGTCTCTATTACAACTTGTTTAGAAGACCTATATTGAAATTAGCATTATTTTTCATTATGACTTTCGTTTAAGGTTTACAAAGAAGATTAAGGTTTCTAGTTAGAATGGAGATATTTTTAGAGAATGAAAGGTGCATAAAGAATTTTATGCCACTATACGAAAACAAATGCAATGTATGAAAATGCATGAAACAAGTAAAACATGTATACTAAAAGGCATATATAAATCCGCACTTTGTGTCTATGTCACCATGTTACGCTTGTTTCGCGAAGGGGTGAGCAGAGACTATAAATGGCTACTCGTTAGAATTCTGGCAGGTTTACAACAGAAACGACTGCGAGACCATTAAACTATGTCAAAGCTTTAAACAAGCTTTAAGAAAAATATTGCTACACCAAAACTACATAGATTTGGAATCCAACTCATTCTTTTATGAGTACTGCGAAAAGGCGGCTTCATGTAGCAAATAAATAAAAAAAATATTGTCCTTGTAAAAATAAATGTAGACGGTTACCCTATTGACTGATCGCTGGTTCTAGCCTGGTTAAGGTTTGGCAATGATTATAGGTTTTTTGGTCAGAATTAATACTCACAAACATTCAAACAGGGGGCACGAAATGTCACGTTCAGACTGGTAACAACTGTCTGTAGGCCACACAATTTTTGTCAGGGGTGGGAATCGAGCCCGCAATACTCGGCGCAGTGGCATATGCGAGGCGATCACTGCACCACTACGCCATACGTCCAGTAATTTATGAAGTCCATCAAGAGCCGCATTGTTTATTACAAACATATGTATTGTGTTGGTGATAAGCAGTTATCGTAGCCTATAGAAGCCGCAGTACCACAGAAGTCACACGAAGTAAAGCAGCACACAAAACATCACAATACTGACTTTCCCCGTTAAGACTGTGCCGAATGACATGTGCCAAAACTGGCAGTCACAGTTAAGTGAATAAAATCAACACTTTTTGTTTAATACAAATATAAAATATACATTTACCATAACAATTAATGTGTTTACAATGACTCCTTGTAAAAAAAGTAAAATAATTAATATTTTCAACTACAAAATTACGTAAATTTGCAAAAATGTAAGCTCTTGTTACGTGATTTTTAGATTATAACAGTAGAAATCTATCCTATTTCACAGCTTAAAGGAAACATAAATAGTTATATTACTAATTGTCAGTCCCAAATATTTAAGTTATTGGTTGACAATAAAGATACATGTTTATCAAAAAAGCACTTTAAATCCTCCATACAATTTTACTATGGCGGCCGCGCGTGGCCTCTGTCATTATCTATCTTACGCTTGGCACAGTCTTAACACTCTGTCCCGCCCAAGTATCGAACCCGAGTCCTCATGCATAGCAGTGTTTTTGCCACTGCGCCACTGAGTACTCAGTATTATAACTAAATATGCAGAACGTATGACTTTTATAACGCCTCCGATTATAAAATAAACGTTTTACACGAGAACACCTTGTCTTACGTGTTCCCAGTTATCTCGGGAACCATAAAACCGATTTTGATGGAGTTTCAAAGCTATAAAACTTCACGTGTGGCAGGGGAACTTGGTTTGGTAAAGTTTAGAATATATTTCAAATTGGAAACCTGACGAAATTTCTGAGATTGGCGTGCGTTTTATTGTATAATAATTTTGAAAGTAAAATACATATTACGCCAAGGTTTTTACAGAAAATTTTGTTGCCATATTCGCGTATTTTTCTATACTTTTTTACGCCATTATGGAAGCATTAACATGCCTATGTTCATATAAAATATGATTTGGGGAGGATAAGGTATATTATGCTTTGATTTTTCAATATTCTGCCACGATATCAATTTATCTGAAGCATATTTGTTTTGTTAGTCTAGTGGGTTGCTTTTGCGGTTACCTTTACGATGATCTTGGTGACAATATCGACAACCACGACTGTACTATTGAGGTTTTCTGTAAGGCAATTGTCATTAGCCACACGAAATCTGGCAATGTGACAAATGGACTTGCATAGTTGGTCACTTTGCATATAATACAGGCTTAATTGAAAAACAACTAATAACCTTTTACCCCTGTAAGGGTAATTAGAAGTCTGCTCACTGTGGGTGTTGAAATGAAATGATTCCTAGTAGATGTGGATGTATATTTCCTATTACCAGTTACAAATAAAATAGCAGCAGCTCTAGCTCAGTGGGGAGACCAACAGACTGCAATGCAGAGGGTCTCGGGTTCGTACCCTCGTCGCGCACCTCTGACTTTCGGAAGTTATATGACTTTTCGAAATTATGTGTGTATTGATTGACAATTATCGCCTGCTCCGTGCCTCGGAGAGCTCGTTAAGTCGTCGGTCCCGGCTGCCATGAACATCTATGACAGTCGTTATTGGGAGAGTGTCGACACAACAGATCCCACTGGGTCGAAGTGTCGCCGGTCTGCACTGACTGGCCCCCACATAAGATACATACAAATAAAATAAATACATATTGAACTACGACGTAACTGAGTGGCTGCGAAGAGACGACTGTTGCGCGGCGCTACTGCATACTTGCGCGTGACTATATAAAAGTAAAGCGTCAGCAGTGTCATTACACCCCTAACTTATTAATAGTTTACTTAACAACTTTTATTCTAACACTTTGCATAATTCATTATTTAATTTTATGATACAAATATCGAAACAGCTCTAACCGACTAAGACTACACGCGGTCGCTACAGAATGCAGGAGCCAACAACACACGCGGAGGCGGGGCCTTGTGTGACAGGCGGGGCGCTTGTAATTTTAAACTTGTTATTATATGTTTTCCAGAAAAGTATTGAGTTCATTGAAAAGTGTTATAACAAAAGTTGTTAAGTGTAATATAAAGAAGATACGGGTAACATTTTTAGTTTAAACTTGTATAGCTTTTTTTTTTTTTTTTTTTTTTACGTGGGGGAATGCTTTGACGCATACCTCTCCGCGGGGCGACGGAGAGGTTATGTCGGGCTCACCGGGGGAGTAATACCCCGGTAATACCGACTAAACCTACCACGGTGTTCCTCGACATAACCATAGACGGCGGGGCCGCGCGAATCGCTTTCACATGCAATCGCGACCCCGCCGAGGTTTCGGCCCGCCGTGTGAAACGGCAGGCCACTGCATAATAGACCCTCTACTGTCCCCTTGTAGGAAGACAAAAACACGGCTCAGAGGCGCGCGTGGGAACACGCACGCCGCCTCTTAGACCTGGTGCTGATCGGGTGGCGGGCAGGCCCACGAAGCCCACCACCCCCAGGTCAAACCTCAGGGTGGCTGGAGGTCATCTCGCGCCCTCCGGCGCCCGGTTCTGCGGTTGGGGAGAGGGTTTAAGCGCTCCCTCTCCCGCTCCGCCGCCTCCTTGATGGACATGACTTCCTCACAGAAGGAGGCGACGGCGTTCCACGACGTCTCGCTCCGGACCATAGATTGAACCACGGCCGGGAGCGAGAGGGCAACCAAACCGACTGCCGCGATCAACTCACGGCGCTGCGATGCCCAGGCGGGGCAATCCGTCAATGTGTGCAGCGCCGTGTCCTCAACAACGTCGCGGCAGTCGCCACAGTGGTGACAACCGGGCGTCTCTTGCCGACCTATGCGACACAGGAACTGGCCAAAACAACCATGACCAGTCATTACCTGTGTCAGCCGGAAGGTGAGGGCGCCATGCCGCCTCTCCAGCCACTCCTCAAAAACGGGACTTACCGCCACGATTGTGGCGTGCCCAGCACTAGGGTGAAACTTGTATAGCTGGTCTATGCGGGTATGATCTCTATTCAAGACTGTGTACAGTGTATATAATTAAGATGTGTTTAATAATAATAATAATTATTATTATTATTTAATGGATATATTTCTACTTTCACTGATTAAATAAATACCCACCTTTTCTGCAGATAAGAGGAAATAAATCTATATATATAAAACTCTTTCGTTACTGAGTGACTGACAGACAACGCACAGCCGAAAATGCTGAACGCAAGAAGCTGAAATTTAGCATGTATGTTCCTTGGAGAGTTTAGGGGAGCACTAAGAGAGGATTTTTGGAAATTCCACCCTTAAGGGGGCGAAAGGGGTGAAACCCAATATTCACACGGGAACGGGACTTACGCTGGTGAAACCGCGGGAAAACTACTAGTAAATTATAAAAAGAGAATGTGGAGCAGCAGAATTTTCATCGGAGACCATTGGACCACCACGCAAATGACTCGAGGTTGATCCTACTCTACATTAATGTTGATATTATAAAGTAATATATTATGGGTATGCTAATTATTGCTTGCTTTAACAATGAAGTAAAACATTCTACGGAAATCTAAAGAAAGTGTGGAGAGTCCATGATCTAGTCTGCACTGGGCCAGGGTTATAGATTGTCGCCTAACCCTTATTATACTGAGAAGGGGCCCATGCCTTGGCTATAAACTGCCAACATGAAGAACATAATATAATTAATATTATATTACGTTCTTCACTAACAGTTTGACGGTTAGAAACTTAAAAGCAGAGCTGATATTATTACTAACATGTATATAATATTATTACGATGCCCGCACAAGTCAAACATTTGTGTGCATAAACATGGATGTTTGTCTTGGTCTGAGTGTTTCTATTTATAATATGTATGTATTTACAGAAAAAAAAAAATATATGTATGTTTATCCATTGTCTAGTACCCATAGTACAAGCTCTGCTTAGTTTGGGCTAGATGGTGTTGTGTGTATGTGGTAGAATATTATTATTATTATTATAGTCCACCAGGTTGGCCCAGTGTAGGTTGGCAGTCTTCACATACCTTCCAGAACTTATTATGAACATATCTGTGATGACTGTTTATCAAATTTAGCATCGTATTCAGTATAACATTCATAGTTTTAAAGTCCAAAAGACATTTAGCATGTCTACAGCTGAATACACGGGCAAAATTCTCCAATTCCTATAGGTACGTACACCAGTCGCAGTGATTGGTAATCGAATAATCTTTTAGAAGCTCATTGCAGTCAAGTTCAAGTCAAAAGCTTTTGAAAGGTCCAAAAATATGCACAGTTATCAATTTTTGCTGTCTAAGTTTTTAATTATTTTGTCCGTTAAGTCCATGATAGCGTCTTCAGTTGAGATTCAAGAACAAAAACCGTATTGATTTTGGGCCAGAGCAGCGATAGTTTAGTGAGGAGACCAACAGACTGCAATGTAGAGGGTCTCGGGTTCGAACCCAAATCACGCACCTCTGACTTTCGGAAGTTATATGACTTTTCAAAATTATGTGCGTTTTGATTGACAATTATCGCCTGCTCCGTGCCTCGGAGAGCACGTTAAGCCGTCGGTCCCGGCTGCCATGACCATCTATGGCAGTCGTTATTAGGAGAGTGTCGACACAAAAGATCCCACTGGATCGAAGTGTCGCCAGTCTGCACTGACTGGCCCCCCGCATAAGATAAGACGATAAGATTTTGGGCCAAAATATTATAAGTTTTTAAATATACAGGTTTTAGACGGAAATAAGTAGTCGTCATAACAACATATCACAATATTATTGTGTGACAACAGGATAATTAATGGGTTTTGAATGAACTGACTCACGGGTGATATGTTTTGTAAACACTATGATAGAGTCACGTTTCAATCAATGTGTAGTAAACAATTTTGATCTGTATCGTAAATTATTTCTTATCAATTTTAATCGCAAACCGTAACTAGAAGTAAGTCTTACATCTACACGTTATATGATAAAACTGAAGACCTTACTTGATTTATTGTTTAACACGCAATAGGTTTTCAATTATGACTGGCATTTCAAGAATTGACGGGACTACCTACTATATACGGATTTTATCGCGTTGTTTATTTGACACTTTATTACATAATTTTGAAAATTGTTATACTACTACTACTATTAAACTTTACTCATTTTTAAGCTAATTAAATTATTATTAAAACTATTTAGATTTAATTTAATTTTACACTTTCCCTGACGTTTCGGTTGCTTTTCAGCAGCCAGCCAAAAAAAAAGTTTGCATTTGATAGTTTTAAGGTACATAACATCACACTACTTGCTACGAGAACGAAGCAGTAACCATAATAATAGTATTAGCCTTGTATATAAACTGCCCCTTAGCTTACCTCTTCTTAATGTGAGAAAGGTAAGGCAACATTCTAACACGCTGGCCTAGTGCTGATTGACAGACTTCATCTTTGAAAACATTATGGAGAGCTCTCGTACCTGCTGATTTCCTTACGATATGTTTACCCTCGTCGTCAAAGAAAGCGATAATTAACTTTGAAATACATACATCATTATTTTGAAACATTAAAGGTGCGTTCCTTAGGATCGGATTTGGAGGCACTGCGTGGCAGTCCAATAATCTTTCACTAAGCTTTTACTCTAAAAACGTGGGTGAAACCGCGTGGGGCAGCTTGAGTAGAAATAAAATTTTAGTTAGGTGAATAAAATCAATAAGTGCCTCGTGCGATACGTTATCGATGAGTACGTACTTGGAATTGTATGATGCTTTCCAACCGCCGGCCTCTTGGTTGTGTGTAGTTTTTGTAGTGTGCCATGCTTATTGAAATTAGAGTACTTCATACGGTAATGCAGTTTTCTTTGAAAACTAAAACGCAACTGAAAGATCAAACAATATATTTCAAACTAAAAAGCAACCGATACATTGGGAAATTGAAAACGAAATGGTTCAATAATTTAAATAGTTGTAAATTTCAATAGTTATAATAGATTTGTTTTCAAAATTGTTTAAATGTAGTGTTTTCAAATAAACCGTGATAAAATCCGTATAAAGTAGTTTAAATATAATATGTATCACCGCGTCAATGTAAGACAATATTAATAATAATAATATAATATAATATTCTATCACATACACACAACACCATCTAGCGTGTGCTATGGGCACTAGAACTACTAGACTATGGATAAACATACATATATACTTTATTTCTGTAAATACGTACATATTATACATAGAAACACCCAGACCAAGACAAACACCCATGTCCATGCACACAAATATTTGGCTTGTGCGGGAATCGAACCCGCGACATCAGGCGGGGCCGGTCGGTTACACTAACCACAAACCCATCGAGGCCGCCAAGTAATGAATTATGTAATATAAGTAAAGTATATATTATGTAATGTAAGCTCGATATTTATGTTTATAAATAAGTAAATATATATATATATATATTTGTAATATTTTATATAATATTTTCATGTATGCGGTGTCTTAGAATCCTACACACACAAAAGTAGTCAGACCGCGGCTGTCAAAGAGAACGCACGTTGTGTCGGAGTTACATTTTTTTTCAAAAGCCGTCACGATATCCGACGAAATTGAAAAGTTTAATGAATTAGTGCGAGACAAACGTACTGAACTCCAGATTTCTAGACCGCTCGCTGTTTGGACAACTGTGTACGCTGAACGCAGAAATCAACCGCAGAACGCAGACCGCCGGGGCAATGTGTTCGGCGCCTTATACAATGCAAAATGTAGTCATTCGAGTATATTTATAAAATATAATCAACTAAAAGAGAAAATTGTATACTTCTAAAAGGAAAAAAAAAAAAACTTTTATTTATTATAAGGGATTTTTGTACAAAATAATCACAATGTCAATCCCATCGTACATTATTCTAAAAAAGAAATAACTACTACAACAATAGCATAGGCTTATCTTAATAGCTAATCACAATCAAAATGTACGGGCTGTGTGTGTATGACTGTCTGTGTATGACTGTCTGTGTATGACTGTCTGTGTATGACTGTCTGGGTATGACTGTCTGTGTATGACTGTCTGTGTATGACTGTCTGTGTATGACTGTCTGTGTATGACTGTCTGTGTATGACTGTCTGTGTATGAATGTCTGTGAACTTGTGCGTGTGTGAGTGTATGTGTGTGTGACTGTATGTATATGTGTCTGTTTCTGTGTGTGTGAGTGTGTTTGTGTTGCGTTCTATATCTTTCAAATGAGTAGGGTTTCATTAGAAAGGTACGAGAAGTAATTTTCCAGTAATTAGTGATAGTTTGAATGGTCGAACGTGGTTTCGATCCCCAAACGGGATATAAACACGGGGCGAAAATTTGTGTGATCCACATATTGTTGTTTTGAGTACTTCGTGTCTGTTGTTTAAATGTTTGTTGATCAACACAGGAATTATTCCCTAATAGAGAGTCGTGTTTCTAAAAAGGATATTTAATGGTATACCTACATAAATAAATAATAATAATAAAAATAGACAGCAGCGATAGCTCAGTGGGGAGACCAACAGACTGCAATGCAGAAGGTCTCGGGTTCAAACCCATGTCGCGCACGTCTGACTTTCGGAAGTTATATGACTTTTCGAAATTATGTGCGTATTGATTAACAATTATCGCCTGCTCCGTGCCTCGGAGAGCACGTTAAGTCGTCGGTCCCGGCTGCCATGGACATCTTTGGCAGTCGTTGTTGGGAAAGTCAGTATCCTCTAATATCCTGACACTGGTCTAGCCTTAGGGAATCGTTAGCCTTCAGGTTGCGGAGGTCAGGTGGCAGCCGCTCCGTGTAAAAACTGATATCCAGTCAAATCCGGTTAGACTAGAAAAACCGACCCCAAGTGACTTGGGAATAATAAAGGCTAAGAGAGAAGATACCTACATAAATATGAGCCAGTTCCCAGTATTGTACATTGCATAATATTTTATCGTAAAAATAGTTACACAGAGTTCATCGTCCAACGTAGTATCTAATTATGTTTGCTAATAGCAGATAAATGTTCGAGAGTCCTTGATACAGAACAAGCGATGATAACGAGTCGTGTCCTGTTAGCGTTATGTAATTTCAATTTCTGAATCATAAATTATTTAATATCAGTAACAAATACGCACAACGCAATCTAAAGTATTTAAAATTAAAATATCTTCTTAATTTGTCAATTAATAGCAACACATACACACAATTTTTACGTAGGTAATATAAATCATCTACGTAATTTAAACATATTTTCTTTAATTTGACTATCAATTTAGATATAACATATAGTATAACTTGTTAGCACAAGTTTAACGCATTAAATCATTGCATATCACCTCCAAATTGGTTTAATAACATCAGCCCTATACATATGTATATAAACTGCCCACTGCTGGGCATGGGCCTCTTCTCAGTGTGAAAAGAGTTAGGTCATAATCCAACAAGCTGGCCTAGTGCGCGTTGGCAATCTTCACATATCATCGAGAACATTATGTAGAACTTTGAGAAATGTAGGTTTTCGTACCCTGTTTTATTTCGTCGTTAAAGCGAGTGATAGTTAACTATTTAATGCGCTTATAACTTCGAAATGTCAGAGATGCGTGAATTGCGATCGAATTTGAAACAGCTGCGTGGCAATCTAACAGTATCCCACAAGGCTATCGTTATTCTCTATTTAATATATTAAAGAAGACACAATCTCATACATACGGCGAAGCGACGGTGACTTGTTATTATAATATGACACACATACCCGAAACTCGAGATATCTGGCAGTCCAATGGTCTTCAATTAGGCCAACGATTTAACAAATTATTGGTTTAATTTGACAAAAAAATTGTGATCCACCGATAGTTATTCCGAGTTTGGGTACCACGACAATTATGACTAGCGTAGAAGTTGTCTTTTTTAAAGACCAAGTTTGACACAAGAAATAATTTTGTGGACTGCGTTCTCGTAACGTACAAATATAAAATGGAAACGCTCCAAAATATGTATGACCGTCTACGGCTAGATATTCAGTGGTTCTCTTTGTTCCGTCGCCGCTTAAAGACGGATTTTCTGCAAGCCAACTGTGACGTAATCATTTCCCAACACGAACAGACCACTTAGCTACCATTTATAAAGGACCTTGGCTTCACTTTATGAAAGCATGCACTATGTTCTAAACGAGTTTGCCTTTCAAATGAAAATTTTGATAGTTGTATTTACACGAAGACGTCGACGATTTACACAAAGATATTTCTGCAGCAAGTCTTGCGCTATCTTTTTCTATCTAAGTTAGATGAAAAAGGACAGCATAAGACTTTCTTCAAGATAAGAACTTTGTGGAAATGAGTATCTAATGTGAAAAAGTTCTCGAGTGAATTTATTACTTACATTCTTTTTTATTTACATGAACGTATTTTCTTCTAGCAAGTCTTCTGCTATCTGTCAATGAATAATAAAGAGCGGGAGTAGATAGATCATACTTTGACTGCACCGATGACGTAGTGGTTTAAGTGGTCGTCTCGCCGAGTGTTGTGGCTTCGAATCCCACACGGGACAAAACTTTGTGTGCTCCATAAATAGTTGTTCCGTCTAGGTTTTCTTTTTGTCCGTTGTTTGAATGTTTGTAAAGTCCCCCGCGAAATAAAATTTATTTAAAGTTGTTTTTTCAAAATAAGAATAAAGATACGCGCATAGAGACTTAAGTGTTATCTTATCTTATCTTATGTGGGGGCCAGTCAGTGCAAACCGGCGACATTTCGAGCCAGTGGGATCTTTTGTGTCGACACTCTCCCAATAACGACTGCCATAGATGTTCATGGCAGCCGGGACCGACGGCTTAACGTGCTCTCCGAGGCACGGAGCAGGCGATAATTGTCAATCAATACGCACATAATTTCGAAAAGTCATATAACTTCCGAAAGTCAGAGATGCGCGACGTGGGTTCGAACCCGAGACCCATTGCATTGCAGTCTGTTGGTCTCCCCACTGAGCTATCGCTGCTCTTGACTTAAGTGTTACTCTCAATGCAACGAACTTTATCGAGTCGATCACTATAAGTACCTATAAAGAAACTGATTTCACTAAATTGAATAATGCTCTAATTTAAAAGAGTTTTCAATGTTTTTACAGTCCGTCGAGACACAGGTGTATCTCAAAGAAGAAGACTACTTTTTCAAAGAATATTCCCTTAGAGTATTTCACGTTGATTCCACTGATGGGACAACAGTTTAGTAATTTTAATTCTTCAGTAGGCAAAAATTACACGATTATAACAAAATGTACATAGTCAAACGCTTCTTTACCCGCAAGAGTATTAAAAATATGTTTTCTCCAAAAGTTGGCTGCTACGTAATAGTAACCAAGCGTATTACCGTCTACTGGACAATTCTAGACTCCGTGTTTCTTAGAAAACTTCTTAACATTTTTCTCAGAATTTCTTAGCATAAAAATCGAATAACACTGTTTCGAGACGAGAATTGATCCTATACCTCACGCACAGCAGCCGCAGACACAACTGCAGTAACGTTTTTAATTCAAAATAGACTCAGATAAAATGCAAGCAATACAAGCAAATATATTGCGCAGTATTATTCGCCTGATTATTTAATAGGCAAAAATGACGATAATATATGGATTAGAAATAATACTGTTAACAATTCTGTGTCAATGTTAAGGATTGTGTTATAACCTATTTGTATTTATTGAGCTGATAACGGAACCAATATTATGATTAGTTTGTTGACTCTTGTATTGAGGAATGTGGAATATAAATGCGTTGGGGGTTCGGTCAATATGTGTATTTGTTTTACAGTCTAGAAGCTGTTATAATGACATTTAATATGATTAAAAGTATAGGTCAGTGACCTTATTTAGGAAGTGCCGTTGAGTTATACAGTGGTATTGTCTGGCTAGGTTGCTTCACATTCCAATGACTAACAAAGCAAGTTATTATGATATCAGTCTAGTTTAAAAACTAATACATTTCGCCCGCGGTTTCGTTCCGTAAATCTAGGTGAGGTTAGTAACAGTACTTTTTCCTGGACGAAAAAGTGCTGCTTCTGTTTCCTGACAACGTGGATACGAAATTTCATTGTTTTTGGTCAAGTCGTTAAGGCGTGAAAGCGTAACAAACAAACAATCTGACATTCGCATTTATAATATTAGTAAGGACTAGTAAGGATAGTTTATGTAGAGATAGGTGTAGCTGATAAGTGGTCGTCTCACCGGTGCCGCCGCGCCGTGTGCTGTAAATTCGAAATTCACACGGGACAATGACTTGTGACTTTGTGCTCTACAAATAATTGATCATAGTCTGGGTGTACTTTGTGTGTGTAGTATGTATGTTTGTATTCTGCCGCGATACAGACCTTGATTCTTAATGCGGAAGATGATTTTTAAAAGAAAAGAATATCATAGGAATTAACACCATGTTGGCCTTATGCACACATCGACATGTGGTCGAGAACATTGTTTACCGTAGGATGAAACTTAAAACTTTGGCGTGGCAGTCCAACGTTGCTCTATTAGGCGATTGTTACAATCTTCTTTTCGTGTGGTTTCACTAAACCAACAGGCCAACCTGTTGTCAAGAGTTGTTCAAGCCGCCCGTAGGCCTCTGACATGGCTTAACGACTGCTGCCAATTTGACAACAACCGGGACCGACTTTATACGTGCCCTCCGAAGCACGGAGACGCTCAGATGAAATAACACTAAGCGGTCATCCATCTATAGACTGACCGCACTCAACGTTCCTTAACTTCGCTAATCGTTTACCGATCAGTGAGTGCAACTGGCTATGAGCGCCTCATTGTTACAATGAACTGACAGAATAATATTATTCTGTCAGTTCATATATATTATATATATCATATAGGTAATTATTTTGTTTGAATATTCAAACAAAATAATTACCGAAATAATTAAAAAGCATTTCTTTTTAGTATTATTCATAAATAATGAAAATTACATCATTATTTAACATTTACATTGCTCTATTTATTATTGCGCAACTTTTAGCTATATGTTTGACGTAAATCGATTAGTTATTTCATTGGCATTAATAGTTGATAAATTTATCAGACTTATCGATTTGTCTAGGCGGTAAGGAAGTTTATATATACCTAATATAATATAAACATAATAATTTATATCAAATAGTTTCTACTATAGATAATATTATCTGTACTTAGATAAAAAGTAATCACGAATCATTTAAAAGGCTTATGGTATACAGCTGGGTAGAACATGAAATAGTTAAATAATTTATATTTTTTTATTGTCTGTAGTTGTAGGCAAGGTAGCGGTTTATCTGATGCTGAATGGTAACTGTCTGACATGGTATTATTATGTATACATAGCTAAGCTGCTACCGATTCTAATAGTAATACTCTCTTTAAGCTTCGTTTAAATCAGGACAAGACATCGCGCTTGAAAATTACAGCGGCAAGTAATTAATTTGGTGGCCTCGATGGCGTAGTGGTTAGTGTAACCGACTGCCACACCTGAGGTCGTGGGTTCGATTCCTGCACAAGCCAAATATTTGTGTGGATGGACATGGGTGTTTGTCTTGATCTGGGTGTTTCTATGTTTAATATGACGTACATATATATTTACAAAAAAAAGTATACGTCATGTATTTTTATCCATTGTCTAGTACCCATAGAACAAGCTCTGCTTAGTTTGAGCTAGATGGTGTTGTGTGTGTGTGTGTGTGTGTGTGTGTGTGTGTGTGTGTGTGTGTGTGTGTGTGTGTGTGTGTGTGTGTGTGTATGTGATAGAATATTATTATAATCCCATCCCACCATAGACAAATTAAAGATATATGCATATTAAAATAGATAATTGTCGCTCGCTATTTCGGTGAAGGAAAACATCGTTAGAAAATCTGCATATCTGCGACTTTTTCATAATGTTCTCAGAGAAAAAGAAAAGATGTGTGTGCGTGAAGACCCGTCATCTTGCACTAGATCAGCCCTTTTTGATACTGAGAAGAGGCCCGTGTTTATGAGTGGGACAGTTCAGTCGGCCTCGATGGCGTAGTGGTTAGTGTAACCGACTGCCACGCCCGAGGTCGCGGGTTCGATTCCCGCACAAGTCAAACATTTGTGTGCATGAACATGGATGTTTGTCTTGGTCTGGGTGTTTCTATGTATAATATGTATGTATTTACAAAAAAAAAAAAAGTATATATGTATGTTTATCCATTGTCTAGAACCCATAGTACAAGCTCTGCTTAGTTTGGGCTAGATGGTGTTGTGTGTATGTGGTAGAATATTATTATTATTATTATTATTATTATTTAAGGATTTCCAACAAAGGAATATACAACAACATACAAGTACATTATAAAGCAATAATTAAATTCTTAGCGTGTATAGTCCCTCAATTATAGGAAACCACAGCTTGCAAATTATAATTACAACTAAAGTTCACAAAAAGGGCTGATATTAACATTTATTTTATACACTTCTAAACGTTTAACTTTATGGGATTGTTCGACTTTATTGCACCGGGGTTCTAATCGACTTTTGGCTATTCATTAGTTTTCACTATAAGTAATACAACCAGTCAACCATTTATTTATTCGAATGATTACCAATATCATTCAAATCGAAAAATATTTGAATGATTCGTATATCTATACTAATATTATAAAGCTGAAAAGTTTGTTTGTTTGGTTGAACGCGCTAATCTTAGGAAATACTACTGGTTCTAATTGAATAATTATTTTATTGTTGGATAGATAGCTTATTTATCGAAGAAGGTTATAGTCTATATAACATTACGCTACGACCCACGGGGGTGGCGCAGTAATCATTAACACGGGTGAAACTGCGGGCACAACTAGTCAATAATATAATCGTACATCGCAATTTTAACTCTAGCAATACAAGGTATGCCGAGCATAAAATTTTAACGTCCCAAAACATTGCGCATACGTTATTCCCAGATCAGACAATCCTAAGGCTATATTATGATAATTATGTCAAGTGTAACTTGATATGTCAAGTGCCAACATGCACTGAAGTTAACACTACAATATAATTAGCCGTCTACATCATTAAAAAGTCTCTCAGTCAGCTTCTCCACACGTCAACATAACAAGCTATGTGCGATACGAACAGACAAGCCGTCTAGAATAATAATTAACATATTGATAACCTCGTTGGGCCAGACACGCGCTAAGAAAGCCTGAAACGTGATCTCGAAACCTTGTTTAAATGGTTATGAGGTTAGCACTGTTCTCTCTTGATAGAGGATCGGCTGAAAAAAATTGTAAGCTCTAAAGTGTAGTTATATGAAGGGTTGTATAGTGCGGCCAATGAATATTGTGAAGCCTGAATATATTAGGTACTAATATAAATGGCTTTTGACATAGAAAAGCATTAACTTATTGGTATTATTTTCAGATAGAGTCTGTTGGTATGAATTATTAATAAATTCTGAAGATATTCAGATTTTTTAAGCTGATGCAGCCAGTAACACTCATTATTAAAATACGTAATTCGACTGCAATAGACAGAATAAATAAGATGCCTAGGAAGAATGCGATTCTCTAATAACTCGGTAGGTGATCTTGGAAAACGTTCATCGCACAACACAACAGCCGTTAGTCGGCGGTAGAGCGACTGCTATGTTACCGAATAGGAATCCAAACCGAGATCTCACATCTCGGGTTGTAATCCCCGGACAGGCAAAATGTTATTAACTAATTTGTAAATTCCCCACGACTCAGGGTATGTAACTAGTACGACAGTTCTTCTTCTCTCTTAGCCTTTATTATTCCCAAGTCACTTGGGGTCGACTTTTCTGGTCTAACCGAATTTGACTGGATATCAGTTTTTACATGGAGCGGCTGCCACCTGACCTCCGCAACCCGAAGGCTAACGATAACCTAAGGCTAGACCAGTGTCAGGATATTAGAGGGTACTGACTTTCCCAATAACGACTGCCATCGATGTTCATGGCAGCCAGGACCAACGGCTTAACGTGCTCTCCGAGGCACGGAGCAGGCAATAATGATTTATTCACATGATTTGAAATGCACATGATTTGGAAAAGTCATATAACTTCCGAAAGTTAGAGGTGCGCGACGTGGGTTCGAACCCGAGACCCTCTGCATTGCAGTCTGTTGGTCTCCCCACTGAGCTATCGCTGCTCTTTAACTAGTAAGACAGTTGAATTAAAATAATAATCAGACAGACATTCAGAAGTCTAACATGATATCTGCCTAAGATATTTGATAAAATTTCATCGTCGCTTCGGGGTGAATACAATCACGTTTGGAATAAAAAGAACAAGTCATACTCAGCATAGTTTTTAAATACACCATATATATAGCGATTAATTAGACTTTAAATAACGTTATCTCATAACAAATTTATTCAGGTATTACAGCCATGACTACATAAGAGATATTGTATGGATATAATCGCATAATGGATGTGCATCCGAATGCCGTGTATACTAATGCCGTGTATGTGGTTCGGATTCTATGCCAGGGTCTGAAACGTGCTATTGTATTAAGACAATCTCAGCAGCCCGAAGTTTAAAACTGTATTCACCCACAATTTCAAGATTAAATATTTGTACATAATATGCTTTCGGAGATATAAACGCCAGACTGAGTATAATAATATCAGCCCTGTATTAAACTGTTTCACTGCTGGGCACGGGCCTCTTCTCCGTGTAAAAAGGGTTAGGTCACACCACGCTGGCTCAGTACAGTTCGGAGTCACGTATCTTCAAGAAATTATGTAGAACTCTTAGACATGCAGGTTTCCTCGCGATATTTTCCTTCGCTGTTAAAGTAAACAATAATTAACAATTTATACGCACATAACTACGAAAAGTTAGAGATGCGCGCCTTGGAATCTAACGCGAGACCAAACTGCGTGGCAGTCCAACAGTTTCCCACTAGGCTCTATAAAAAATTATGATACGATGCATCATACGATACTCTATACATATAAATATCTCATTCGATACAGTAACAAGAATGAACAGACATGGCTAACTGAATAACAAGGCTATGTTTGTATGAAATATTATAGTCCATTCAAATAGGACATAGGTTATCGCACGTGGACAGCTGGGGGTCTATACTACTGTGACACGTGTGTGATATGTTTCCTCATGTGTGACTAGTCTGTAACAGTAGTATTATGCATCAAGTTATCATATTTTACTTTGAAAGCGTACGTATCAGCGTTTTTATACCACTAATTTGGTAATAGCCTACCTCATGGATGTTTTACGTGATTACCATCTTGAGGTATCATTGGGCTCATTACCGGATCGCCCAAATTGTTCAGATTTTCTGCCAAGAAATTCTCAGTAACAGCGCAAATTCAAATTCAAATTCCGTTTATTTGCTAAACACAGGTTTAAAAGATGATACAAAAGAAATATAACGTGCAGTTCTGTGCCTTGCCAATAATAAACTGTAAGTAAAATTAAAAACAAAATAAATAAAATATCTATAAAATAACCAAACTTAATCTAACAAACTAAAGGATATCAAATTCTTTTTAAATTGTGTCTTCAAGAAAGTCTGTGATGCAATAGTAACACTTTTCAGCCAAAAATATTCTTAATTTCTTTCTAAAAAGACTTATGCCTAGTGTTTTTATTGTTTCTGGCAGTTTGTTAAATATTTTCGGCGCTAAACAAAATACACTTTTCCACAAAATCTCCGTATTAACCTTACGAATACATTATTTGTTTTTAAGTCTATTGCGTATGACACATCTGCTTAACTATTAAATAGATGTGAATTTGTTTTGACAAAAAAGCGCAGAGACTGAAAGTAGGTATGTTTGGTATCAACCAAACTATTGTCATCTGACAATAGTTTAAAACTAAGACTAGCGAAATGTGGGTGTAATGCCATAACATACATGTTATATTATAGTACATTAGAATGTATATATGTGTAATATCTACGTTGTATACATAGAATACCCTTTGATTACCTTAATTAGATGTCCCGACTATCTTAGTATTTCTTCGCCTATAATTGATTTTATATTAGAGATTTTACTTGTGACAAATGGTAAGCCTATATTTGTAATCTAGAAAACAATACATACATACATATATGTACATATATGTATACATACAATTTAATAAATCACAATAATAAACATAATATCCACCTTAACATGAACAATATCAAACAGGTTGCACATACAAAGTTTCTAGGAGTAATGAAAGACGAAGACATTAACTGGAAATCACATTTAGATAATGTTAGTAACAGAATCAATAAATTAGTTTATGCGCTAAAGCAAATAAAAAATGTCACAAACATTGAAACTGCTGTTACATCATATCACACCTACGTAGAATCGCTGCTCCGATATGGACTTATAATGTGGGGTAACAGTACGGACATAAATAGAGCATTTGTTGCCCAAAAATGTGCATACGAGCAATAAAAGACCTTCTGCCGGACGAGTCATGTAAGTCAATATTTCAAAAGCTTGGATTGTTACCTTTACCGTCTTTATATATTTAGGAAATATGTATGTTTGTATATGAGAACAAAGAGTTGTTTAAAACAGCAGATGAGGTACATTCTAGAAATAGACGAGATCCTTTTAAATTGGTCTTAAGTGACATACCGAGACTAACCAAGTACAACAAAAGCTGCCTTGCTGTGTGTGTGCGTATCTATAATAAACTACCGAATCACTTTAAGCAGCTAGACTTCGGATTTTTTAAGAAAAGGTTGTATACTTGTCTAAATTTATCCAACTTTTACGACGTAAATGAATTTTGGATAAAAAATGTAATGGTTTTGTACCCATAATTAAAATGTTGTATGCTATATTCTAGCAAAACATGCTTGTACTATATATAATATTGTAACACCACCAAATACCATGTTTTATGCAAATAAATTATTATTATTATTAATATTATTATAATTAACACAATATCGTTCACAGACGTCAGGTGACCGCAGCGGCACTGATGTTTTATTACTACGAAAATAGTATTCGTATGATTACATGTTTAACATCAATTGTAGCTTAAAGGTATGTACGTGACCTTAATAATAGAGTTGTCAAGATTCACAATTTCAATGTTACAACAAACAAATTTTTATGTAACCTTTCAATGTTGGGGCGTAAAAATCCCGATCCCTTTTAGCTGAAATGGAGTTTATTTTAAAGTTACAATATAAACGATTGAAATAAGTGTCTTGATGTTGAAAGTAGACAACGTTCTACTACCACTTGAGAATTATGAAAATATTTGTTCTGAACTGTCAGTTTGTCCCTTGTTTGACAAGTCAATGACATTTATGATATGTACGTTGACAGTGACATTAACAGCCAGATTAGCGAATAGTAGCGAAAATACAGAAACCGCTAGTCTCTTTATGACATATAATATAATATATAATAATATAATCCTTCAATGAAGACTAGGTATATTTCTGTGTGTTTTCACTAGCATCTGTTTGATAAAAATTAAACATTACAATAAAATTATGAGAAACATAAGGTACAGACGTGGCAAAGAGAGACAAATACACAAGAGACTCATAAATTATTGCCTATTGCCTTCTACTAGTCACCGTGTTGCTAAAATATATCGTAACAGAAAAACCAAATATCACTTTGCCAGACGCAGTAATTGACACCAAATCCTCATGATCCCCCAAACGTAACCACAAATTTATTTACCACCCTCCTAATCACCCTCTTTTCCTCTTCCCGCTCCTTCTCCTTCCCACTTTCTTTTCTAAAGGGTTGGCAACGCGCCAGAGATGCCTCTGGTGTTGCAGGCGTCCATAGGCTACGGTGACCACTTACCATCAGGTGGGCCGTAAGCTTGTTTGCCAAATTAGTTGTATAAATAAACAAGTGAGAAACAGCAATGAATTGCCGTAAATCTCAGAGTTCTAAAAATGTTATCACGTGATGTTCAGGTCAGAGGTCAAAGGTCATAGTCATTTCGGGGGTATATCGACTATGCTGAGTCGAATGGCGATGACCGCGAGTCTCTATCTCTTACGGTTCTTGAGATGAAAGTTGTATAACAGACGGACGGACAAAGCTGTTGTATAAGAGTTTTTCAAACTCTAAAATACATAATTATAGCGAGGCAACCTTATAACTTGATTTTGCCCACGGCTTCAATTGCTTCAGCACAGTATTTTTTGTTGGATAAAAGGTATCCTATATCTTTTTCTGTACCCTTTACAACGTGTATGCGAAATTTCATGATGATCGATTAAGACTGCGCCGAGCGAAATGTGCCAAACCAGGCGGTCACAGTTAAGTTGATAAAATCAACACTTTTCGTTTAATACAAATATAAAATATACATTTACCATAATAATGAATGTGTTTACAATTACTCTGTGTAAAAAACTTAAAATAATTCATATTTTCACCTACAAAATTAAGTAAATTTGCACGAAAAATGCAAAAGCATAAACTCGTGTTACGTGATTTTTAGATTATAACAGCAGAAATCTATCCTATTTTACAGCTTAAACGAAACATAAATAGTTATATTACAATTTGTCCGTCCCAAATACTTAAGTTGTTGGTTGACAATAAAGATACATATTTATCAAAAAAGCACTTATAATCCTTCATACAATATTACTATGGCGGCCGCGCGTTGATTTGAATTTCGAACTCTGTCATTCAGTCCAACCGCGTCTTGCGCTCGGCGCAGTCTTAAGTAGTAAAGACGTGAAAGCGTAACTAACAAATAAACTCACATTCGCATTTATAATATCAGTTAGGATTCCATAAAGTAAAAGAAACATTCAACCAACGATAATTATTTCAAATGTAAATGACTCTAGCCATTATCTTTGGATAAGGTCACGACTTCCAGTAAACTTTAGTTGGTACATTAACTGTGTTGATACAGACGTCACAGATGAGAATAATATGCAAATTTTATTTACAAATCAGTTTACTAAACAATGTTGTCTAATGTCCAAATATTATTTACAATAAATGTTGTGGCAAATTTATTGAATAAATAAATATATTACTTATTAATATTATAATATAAGTCGTGTTTCTGAGCTATCCCACTGCTGGGTATACACGTTTTTTTAGAGGGGGAGAAGGATAAGTCCATTGATCACCACGCTGGACCATCCATCTCTCTATGACTAGTCCAGTTTATGATATAGCGTTCCCTTATACTAACCGTCAAGGTTATATTAGGTGGAGCCGCTGTACCTTCCAGTGCCCGAGAGCACCTTCCGGGACCAGTTATAGGCAGGTCTTGTCCCCAAATCTCGATTTCTCCATCCTAACCTCAGAGATCTGGTTCTCGTAAGCGAGCTACCTCGTGCCCAAGTGACACTACCTATTCTCCAGATAGGTACGGGAGCAATAAAGCCGCTCACCATTCGCAACTCTAGGAGTTGCTAACGAAAACGAAAGCCGACGGAGAAGCCGCCTCCCATATCTCCAGTATGATACCGGAGCTGTATAAGGCACGCTCACTTCCCGACGTACATCCATACGCCTACCCAAATAGGCCTACAAGCCGGGTGTGGCCCAAGTCACTCCAGCTATGACTCTAACTTGCTAAGCAGGCAAGTGCCCGAGATGCGTTGTGGCGGCAACTACCTTGCCACTTCGCTAAAGACAACTCCGTGCATCACGCGACCGACTTGTTCGCACTAGCCGCGCATGAGTCCGTCGCTCGCTGGACCAGTGCGGGTTAGGAGATTTTACATTTATCTTCAATCACATTACGAAGAACTTTCAGACATGCATGTGTTTATGATATTTTCTTCACCGTTAAACAAGTGGTAATAATAATGTCCTCCAGACCGAATTTCGGTCATGGCGGCCAATCTTAACGGAAATTGGCCATCTGCGCAGGAGATATTATAGTGTACAAGTATGTGCGCAAACACAAGTGCACTCTCTGTTCCTTAATCTCATGATCCGATGGGACGGATAATCCGACACGACCGGAGAGAGATCAGGCGCAGGACCAATGGCTTTACGTGCTTTCCGAGGCACGGGGGTGTCTAACACCGCCATCTTCCTAACTCCGGGCTCGTATTGAGATTTCTTAACAGAAAAACCCAATAACTTTTTGTTGGCCCGACCCGAGATTCAAACCCGAGACCTCATGCACAGCAGTCGTATTCACTACCGCTGCGCCACCGAGGCAGTTGTAATTAAACAAAGTATAAACAAAAATAAGTAAACAAGTGGTAATTAACTATTTAATACGCTCTTTACTTCGAAAAGGTAGACTTGTAATCGTTGTAATGGAACTTTGCATAGCAGTCTAATCGTGTAATAACTATTATAAAATAATAGACTATAGACATTTTATTAATGTGTCACTCTATACAAGTGTTTTATTAAAGACTAATAGTTTTCCCGCAGTTTCTCCCGCTTAAGTCCCGTTCCCGTGTGAATATCGGGTTTCACCCCTTTTACCCCCTTCAGGGTGGAATTTCCAAAAATCCTCTCTCAGTGCTCCCTTACACTCTCCAAGGAACATACATGCCAAATTTCAGCTTCTTGCGTTCAGTAGTTTCGGCTGTGCGTTGTCTGTCAGTCACTCAGTAACGTAAGAGTTATATATATATATATATAGATTTGATATCTCCTTAATATATTATCATTTTAATTAACACTATTATTTTCCCTTGAATTTGTACGCATGAAATATCTATCACTAGCTTTTGCCCGCAGTTTTGCTCGCGTAAATGTAGTTTAGGTTATCTTAGTAACAGTACTTAAAAAAATATATAGCCTGTTTTACTCGGTGATAATAGGTATAGCTTTCTAATAGTGAAATAAATAAATCATAAATTATGATTTTTCTAAATCAGTTGAGTAGTTTTTTGAGTTAAATCCTTACATACAAACATAACTTAAATATTTCCAATTTTTAATATTAGTATAGATAATAGATATCACTGGTTTTACTAAAAAAAATTAAATGAAACTCTGCTTATATTTTAATAACCCCAATATAACAAAATGTGAAAACCGTATTGCGTAACAAATAACCAATGGAACTAATTGACAAACAGCTAAAATTGTGAAGACCTCCTTTTGGGTTTAGATGGACCTAATTTTTCAAAGACAACTAAATTTAAAAATATCTTCAATCTACAGACAGAGCCTCGTTACAGCGTTATAAAACATAAATAATGATATTGAGCTAATATTACATAAAGTCTTGGTTTCGCCAATTTATGATGAGACTAACCAAAAGAAAAATAAAACACTTGCGACAACGACGACAAAGAAACGACTGTTGTTAAAATTCAAGATACCTAAGATTTTATTTAAGACTGCGCCGAGCGAAATGTGCCAAAACAGGCGACCACAGTTAAATGAATAAAATCAACACTTTTTGTTTAATACAAACATAAAATATATATTTGCCATAACAATGAATGTGTTTACAATTACTCCGTGTAAAAATCTTAAAATAATTAATAGTTTCGCCTACAAAATTACTTAAATTTGCACGAAAAATGCAAAAGCGTAAGCTCGTGTTACGTGATTTTTAGATTATAGCAGTAGAAATCTATCCTATTTTACTGCTTAAACGAAACATAAATAGTTATATTACAATTTGTCCGTCCCAAATATTTAAGTTATGGGTTGACAATAAAGATACATATTTATCAAAAAAGCATTTCAAATCCTCCATACAATTTTACTATGGCGACCGCGCGCCGATTTGAATATGTGCCGCACGAGCTCTGTCATTATCTGTCTCATGCTTGGCGTAGTCTTAAGTTACGTTAGCTAAGTTGATATATGATAGCTGACTCACGTTGCTATGAGAAATGATAAGAGATAAATTTTATTTGCCGTCTTTCTTGTTTTCTTATTACCATAGCAACAAGAACTATTCAAGAAAACCTCATACAGCGACGCTCGTTTAGCCGTCCAACACAACTTACTTGCTTCCAGGGCTAATCCATCCTTGTTAGTAATAACCGATGCGACAGGTACAATACTATCTACAAGCATAATATTGTCTAGCTTAAGTACGCTTACGCAGTTCCAATGTTTGATACTGTGTGTGGTAAGTTAGTTAATAATAATAATATCAGTCCTGTATTAAATTGTCCCACTGCTGGGCACGGGCCTCTTCTCAGTGTAAGGAGGGTTAGGCCATAGTCCACCCAGCTGGCCAAGTGCGGGTTGGCAGACTTCACATATCTTTGGGAACGTTATGGAGATCTCTCAGACATGCGATGTTTTCCTTCACCGTTAAAGCAAGCGATAAATAACTATTTAATACGCATATAACTTCGAAAAGTCAGAGATGTGCGCCTTGGCTCCGAACTCGAGACCTCTGCGTGGCAGTCCAACGGTTTCCCACAAGGCTATCGCTGATTAGTAGTGCTGTAAGGTAGTTATCGCTCTCTTAATAGTCGTAATAAGCAAACAACGTGCAGAAACCTAAACATCCACAAGAAGTCTGACAGACCCCACACTTCGGCCAATGTTGTAAAAAATTACCTAATCCATTTCATTTTAAGAGACGCCACGAATCCAGTATTGAGATGATATATGATATAGCCTGCCGAAATTCAAAGAAGTTGCGAAAAAATGCATAGTATTCAATGTGTAATTTTTTATCTTATTGTCTTATTTATATTATATTATATATATTTAGCTTATAATATCGTTTTAGGATATCCTGTAAAAATATTATAAATGTGTTTAAATAAATAAATAAATAAATATTATTGCTTAACGTAGAAATTATAAATCACGCCATTTTACTTCTGCGTTAGCAATAAATTATTTATGTTAGATAAATTATACGACCTTAAATTTACACATAGAAATATACACTGATTGTAATAGTGTGTATGTATATTTAATCACAAACTCTAGTGATAACGTTATCATTAAACTTTTGAATAAAATTGTTTAAAGCAAGCGTACTTGAGACTAATCTATGAACCTTTTAAAACAAATTAATCTTTAATCTAATATGTGTTACAGTTTTAGGTGTGTATTTGTAACAAAGATAAACGATTTATCATTATTTTTATGTACTACTTTATATTATTATTATTACGCAAAAACTGTTCAATTCGACCGGTCAGCAACAGTCCAAGAACAATACTCCACAATTTTCAATGGACATCTATAGTAATCTCTAAATTGCCATTAGTTTCTAAGTCTGGAGTGGACAGTGAATTATTGAATGCTTTCTTAGAATATTGCTTATTGTTAGTCATTCTAGATTTTACTAGAAAGGGTCGACCTCAACAAAGGCTTTCACGAACATAAAATCAAATTCAATTCAATAACTTAAGTATGATCACAGAAACTGGTCACTAAGCGATTGAATTCAGTAAAACATCACAGATCAAGACAACATAAAAAATAAATTAAAAGATAATATTATATAAAAACGTGTAATAATTATAATTTGTACATCATGGTGCTTTTATAACAATTGAACACAACAAACGCACCACAATCACTGATACTTAAAATTAATATTAAATTAAAATTATTCTATAGAACTATCACAGTCGAAAACGTAGGTAAGTTTTTTTTCTACGAGTACCTCTCTCGTATTTTCGCGAACATTTCCGCACTATCAACTTTGTTGGGGCCCTCGTTCTTTCCGAAAAATGTCATCCTGGTCGTTTTCACTAGACCTTTAGCTGCTCCAGCTGATTTTCTCCAATACACAGTCTGGACGGCGTTCCTGCCCGCGATGTACCGCGTGGCACTGCCGATTAGTTGACGTTTATCCATCTCCAAAGAATTATATATCACACAATTAAGGTCAGAGTTGTTTCACAGATGACTGTTGAATGATTTTTGGTGTAGTGCGGCTGGGCCGTTGTCTTATATACCGGCGGACACGTACGCCGGCTGTGAATAACACGTCATTATCAAACAAAGACACGCCGGTAATGTGTACTACACATATTTTGCTATTGTGCTTTGAGTTTTGGAACGAGTGACAACGTATGCGCTGTATCTCTAATTAGAATAATAAGGTAAATGTTAAGATAGTCGAAATCTTTAATAATTTGTTTTTCATTGTGTAGTTGTATAAGTATTTTATTACTAAGTACTTGTTTCATGCTCGTATATGTTTAAATATAATATAAATTGTTACTGAATAAAGTTAATTAATTTTTAAGCAATAACTCAAATATTTTCATTTTAAATATTATTTGTTGAAACGTAAAATTCATTCATTACAGGTTTATATCTACATTATGAACTTTATTTTAACTCTAATTATGTAAATAGATACATTAATTTACTTAATTACAGTTTAACAAAATCCAAAAATGTAGATATTAATATTAAATGAATTCTGTAAAGTTAGGTACTTAAATGAATTTGTATGCACGAATAGCTCAGCGGTCAGTTAGTCGCTTTGTTGATGCCGTGCTGATTTTGGGTTCAAATCTAAGACGGGACAATTATTTATGTGATATATTCAGGAAATGTGCTGTTTCCGAGGAAAATAAATGTTTGGTCAAAAACATTTTACATTAACGCGAGCTAAATTATAATTAAATAAATATTTTTATAAATATGTGTACATATCGCACTCTTAATAAAACAGCGACTTATCTCGAAATTTGAAAGTAAGGCAATTTGAACTCTAATTGTATATGTTAAATTCTAATATTATATTTGTGTTAAATCTTTGCAATAGAGTTCAAATTTGTTTAATCCAAACTACTGAGATAAGTCTCTGTTTTATTAAGGGTGCGATATGTAAACTCAACGTCAGTATGGTCAGTAATTAATAGAATAGAATAGAATAGAAGTTTATTGGTTTCAGTATTACAGCAATTTTGTATTAATTACAGAATAAACTATAATACCGAAAGCAAAAAGTTTAAGCGTCAGCTTATGCTTGGACCCCGGAGAATTACCAAGCGCTGGTTTTCAGCTTAAACCTTTGACTCCCGTTTACAAAAAATATTAAAAGCGAAACGAAACGAGTAACCTGTTTGAAATTGAAAGAAACAATACATTACCAATAGCAGTTAAAAACTAATGTTACGATTGTAAATAATTGGCAGCATATGCGGCTATTTGATTCTTAAATCTAACACTTAAATCACTTTAATAGTACATAGTCCATATTTGTAACACTTAGATCACTTTAATAGTAATAATAAGTTATAATAAATATTTTTTTCAACTAAATTATAGTAGCTAATTTATCAATAAATACCTTCGTCTCCCTAGCCTTTATTATTCCCAAGTCACTTAAGGTCTGCTTTCTAGTCTAACCGGATTTGCAGAATATAATTTTTTACACGGAGCGACTGCCATCTGGCTGCCGCATTCTGAAGGCTATCGATATCTTAAGGCTAGACCAGTGTTAGGATATTAGAGGGCACTGACTTCCCAATAACGACTGCCATAGATGTTCATGGCAGCCAGAACCGACGGCTTTATGAGCTCTCCGAGGCACGGAGCAGGCGATAATTGTCAATCAAAATGCACATCATTTTGAAAAGTCATATAACATTCGAAAGTCAGAAGTGCGCAACGTGGGTTAGAACCCAAGACCCTCTGCATTGCAGTCTGTTGGTCTCCTCACTGAGCTTGGGTCTGCACTGAGCTTGCTGAGGTCAGAGGTCAAAGGTCATAGTCATTTTGGGGGTATATCGACTCACACACAAGTGCACTCTCTGTTCCCTAACTCTCATGATCTGATAGGACGGTAATCCGACACGATCAGAAAGAGATCAGGCGCAGAACCAATGTCTTTACGTGCTTTCCGGGGCATGGCCTTACACCACCAATTTCCTAACTCTGGGCTGCTATTGCGATTTCTAATTGGAAAACCCAATAACTGTTTGCTTAAATATTTGGGACGGGCAAATTGTAATATAACTATTTATATTTCGTTTAAGCAGTCAAATAGGATAGATTTCTACTGTATAATCTAAAAATCACGTAACACGAGCTTACATTGTTTAATTTTTTGTGCAAATTTACATAATTTTGTAGGCGAAAATATTAATTATTTTAAGTTTTTTACACGGAGTAATTGTAAACACATTCATTGTTATGGTAAATGTATATTTTATATCTGTATTAAACAAAAAGTGTTCATTTTATTCACTTAACTGTGACCGCCTGTTTTAGCACATTTCGCTCGGCGCAGTATTAAGTTTTTTTTTAACAGGGAGGTTATTAGTTCCTTCATATACATAAATAAACAAACACTTTTATAATTACAAGTATGGACAAGTTGTTACATTTATCTATTCTATACATATACAAAATGGCGCAAATGTTATCACATTAATTGATACCACATAATATACTACATGGTATTCTTTGACGATTTACAAATTATGATCCAAATGTATTCAGTAGTTTAGCCACAGGACATTTTTGTGGTTTTCATAATTTAGAAATTTTAGAACATCATGTAATGCAGAGATAAAGTACTGGTGTGAAAGTCCTTAAGCAGCGATATTAAAAAAACCGTCGTATTGTATTCGGGTCCGGGAATTTCCGGTCTTACCGAGTTGACAAAGACGATTTATCGGAACCTATGACCGTTAGCGAGCTGGGAACAGCGCACGATAATTTTATTTTACTTATTTTGTTCAAAAGATTTTTTTTGAATGGGTTTTTTGTTTATGTTAACCGTCTCATATCAACCAGCTTAAGGCAGTATATCATTTAATGTGATAACATTTGCGTCACCTTGTATACAAATAAATTAAATTGAAGTGTCTGTTTGTTATGTCGAAATAACAGCTTTCTACTAAATGCATATCTACATACATATACTAATATTATAAAGCTGAAGAGTTTGTTTGTTTGGTTGAACGCGCTAATCTCAGGAACTATTGGTTCGAATTGATAAAATATTTTAGAGTTGGATAGCCTATTTATCGAGAAAGATTATATAACATCACGCTACGACCCACGGGACCGACGCAGTAATCATAAACGCGCGTGAAACCAGCACAGCACAGCCAGTGAAAGTATCCGTAGTAGTAGTAGTCCGACTATTCTCTGAAACCTGCTGGACCGATTTTCACTGGTAGATAGTTTATGTTATACGGAGTAATTTAGGCTACTCTGAGTTCAGAAAAAATTGGGTGCCGCAGAATATTGAAACTGTTTTTTTAATTCCACGCGGGCTTAGTCACTGGTAATACCAAGTTTGTATATTGGAATTATCTATTTAAGATATAGGGAGCCTAGTCATCAATGAGCTGTAAGACTTACATTATAGATAATGAGCTTGCCGAGTAGATATTGTATTCTGTGACTAATTAGAAGCATTTACTCCAATTACTCGAAACGTGACTTAGTGGTAATTATTTTAACCCCTTGTTGGCTAATCCCGATAACCTAAGAAACATGCGACATTACGTAATATTAATATAAGTGAGTAGTTTATCCTTGTGTATTGTTGGTATTTATCTCCGTGTAGCGATAAAGAATGCGATTATTGAACATGAGGTCTCAGGTTCGATTCCTGGTCGGGCAAAGCGTTACTGAGTTTTTCTGTTGAAAATAACTCTGATCGGCAGTCTCAAATAAGCTCGCTATATCGGCTAGCTGGCGAATATGGGTATACGTATCTGTTTACTCTTTTGGTATAAATCCGTTGTCGCAGGAAATTCTACAAACATTCAAACAACGCACACAAAGAACGCAAGGCCTTAGAATACCAGAGTACCAGAAGACCAATATTTGTGGAGTACACAATTTTTGCTCCGTGTGGGGATCGAACATACAATACTTAGTGCACTGGCTATATACAAGGTTGCTATGATCCATGGTCATTAAAATGGACAGAGTATTTCACATGGGCTCAGTCTTAATTCGAAACATTTAAAAACTCGATAAAGATAAAAATAGAAAATAACATTTTTTTAAAAATTAAATCAATTTAATACGCAAACACTTTATAAACATCGGTTGTCTGTCATTGTTTCATTGTTGTTTTTCTTTCATTGTTTCATTGTTGTCACGGGTTTAGTTATTGCTTCCTTGTTTGTGTTACAAACTAATGGTGTAAACTAGTAGTGAAAACACAAGCATAACATATGCTTGTGTTTTCGTTCTTATTGCGCTAAGATTAAGACTCACTTTGGCGTAATTGTTGGCTACTGTAATAATGTATACTAAGTATCAGAGCGGCAACATCTCCTACATTTTTGTCGCTTTAAGGTGCATGACCTTAGATACCTATGCTTAGACTCTCGGTTAGCTGTTAGGATAGATAAAACCCGTTGCAGATTAGCAAAATCTAAAATCTATCCTGTGGCTAAACTACTGCTGCTATTTAACTGAAATTTGGTGTAGAGCTTGTATGTGGTATGTAGATAGAAATAAAGCCTCATTGCTTAATCAATCTTGCATATGCGGTGCTATGCTTTCCGTGCAGTGGAATCCTATCAAAATGTTAGGCAAAAGCCCACCTTACAACTTTGTCAATAAGTTTTTACCATGACTTCTGTACCATGTTGTTTCTGTGTAGGTTTCACATTGAAATAATGCATAAATGATTGGCTGCACTACGCCACATCTAATAACTATCTAAATGTGAACTTAGTAAGGTTAACTACCAGAGATCATTACTATATTATCTTATCTTATGTGGGGGCCAGTCAGTGCAGACCGGCGACACTTCGACCCAGTGGGATACTTTGTGTCGACACTCTCCTAATAACGACTGCCATAGATGTTCATGGCAGCCGGGATCGTCGGTTTAACGTGCTCTCCGAGGCACGGAGCAGGCGATAATCGTCAATCAATACGCACATAACTTCCGAAAGTCAGAGGTGCGCGACGTGGGTTTGAACTCGAGGCCCTCTGCGTTGCAGTCTGTTGGTCTCCCCACTGAGCTATTGCTGCTCTCTGAGAGAGATCATTACTAAAAAGCCGCTTAAATATTAAATTACTTAGCGACTTTTTGACACTGGGACTGACTTTTTCGTATATAAAAAGCAACTCACGTACAAGCGATCAAGCCGCGTCGCAGGCTACTTCATAAACATACACTTGATGGACATAAAATACACCAAGATAAATATTTATAGATTAGACGTACCTACAAATATTTATCGATCTCAGACACTATTGCCCCGAAAGAGATTCGCAACTCCTCAGTGTGTATATAATCCAGTATATATAGTTTACTAGCTGACCCACGCAACGTCTGCTTCACAAGACAATTTTCCCCGTTTTGCAACATTTTTCATTGCTACTTCGCTCCTATTCGTCGTAGCGTGATGTTATATAGCCTATAGCCTTATTCGATAAATGGGCTATCCAACACTAAAAGTTTTCAATTCGAACCAGTAGTTCCTGAGATTAGCGCGTTCAACCAAGCATACAAATAAACTCTTCAGCTTTATAATATTAGTGTAGTATAGTACATAGTTTCACGCCTACATCCCCGAAAGGGTAACCAAAGGTGGGTAATATGGTAAATGTGGGTGTGCTATACATAACACCATCTTACAGCTGCAGGATGAGTGCTCGAGCGATCCATGCGCCCCGGTCATAGACCGTGCGAATGAACACCGTGGTAGATTTAGTCGTAGGACCCGAAACTTTCTATCTTTCCCAGGGTGAGCCCGACAAACCCCTCCGCCCGCCCCCATAGAGGTATATGCGTCACAGCATTCACCCAAGTAAAAAATAGAAGGCCCCACCTTACCGAGAGCTAGCCTATTACCGACCACAAAGCTCAATTCCAGATCCCATGCTGATACTGTGAATAGCTGTTAAAAATAACTGCTTGACCCAGTTAATAATGGAAACGTAATGCTTACCAATATTATATGCGAAGGTGAAATTGCTTGTTTGATTCTTACGCTTTTACGCGTTAACTGCTCGACCGATCATCGTGAAATTTCGCATACGCGTCAAGGTTACAAAAAAATACATGGGGTACCTTTCATCCAGAAAAAAATCCTATTCTCAAACGAAGACGCCGGCAAAAGCTAACTGCTATGCTATATTCATTATTCATGGAGATAAATTATTATTTATATTTAACTCATAAATGAAAACGTTCTTCATGTATATTATTAAATCTGCTACCTAACGCTCGAACATCGGAATCCTAAATTTCGACTTTTGAAGTTATAATACCAACAGCAGTTTTATCAACTATTTCATATAATGCTGTAATAACAGCATCGGCAGGGGTGCTTGAACAATATTAGACTTAATCCGATTACTAAAATATATATCAAAATTTAGAGTGAGGTGTGTCTGTTGAACTCTGATAAACGTAGGTATTATGGAATAGATACCTACATAATATACTCATCCAAAAAAATAGAGCGTCCATCGTCAATTGAGAATAATATAGTACAATTGCTTTTTCTAATATTTCAAGAGAGATTTGATATTTTAAATATACAACTGTAGTAATATTTCTAAATTACCATTTCTATTGTTCTGCGTCTGTAGTGGACACTGCTTATCAGTAGTTTATTTACAATTTATATAAATTAGTTGAACTCAAACCCTGATGAACTCTTTACAAGCACTAAATAAATTGTGTATCCTTTTTATCATGTCACAGAATACAAGAAGGCATCACAATAATTTAAATTTAGAATCAGATGATAGGTATTTGTTTAAAAAGGTAAATAAAAAGAAGGTTTTAAATAATAATATAACATATAATAATTATTATTTGTACATTAAGGTGGATACTTCTCACAACTCAACACAACAATCACTGGCTTAAAAGTAATACTTAAATAAAAATTATGCTAGATAACTATCACAGTCGAAGGCGAAGGAGAAAGACTTCTTATCTACGAGTACCTTTCTCGTACCTTTGCGAACATTTCCGCACTATCAACTTTGTTGGGGCCCTCGTTCTTGCCTAAGAACGTCATCTTGCTTGTTCGGACCAGCCCCTTGCTGTTCTCCGCTGACTTTCTCCAATACACAGTCTGGATTGCGTTCCTGCCCGCGATGTACCGCGTTGCACTGCCGATTAGTTGACGTTTGTCCATCTCCGAAGAAGAAAATTTGCAGGATACAAAGTAAACAACACAGCTTTACGCCGATTAATTTATTTTGCGCAGAATGTGTGACGTGCTTAGCGGATGCAGGCTGATGTATGTTTGATTTTATGCAGTCGCGCCGTTCTTTTATATAGCAATGGGCACGTGCGGTGCGTCTGATTGATAAAGGTACTAGAACACGTTCCGTTATGACGGCGTGTATCTATCCGTATCGGTGACACACTTGTCTGTGTGTAAACTTTGCACTTCGCAAACGCGTGCCGATTGATTAGTCTTGTTGTGGTTATGAACCATGCAACTATAAACTATTCCAATGATACACAACACTCGTGTTATATACATTGCATGTCAATAAGCTAGCGCATTATTTCACATTCGTATGGAAGGAGCAAACTATGTGACTCGGTATTTAAAAGTCGTTTAAAATTATCAGTCGAGTTTTGGTTTAGAATATTTTTATTGCGAATAATGAAATAGATTCTATTTACATAGAGCTTTTTTGTTTTGCTTATTTGTGTAGGGAATTAGAAGTATATTTATCTTTTAGCATGACTCGCAATACAGACGCATGTATTTGTTTTGTCAGGTTTCTTGTTAATGTAAACATAACTAGAGTGTTATTGTATCAAGCCAAAGATTGCGATGTTATGGTGATAGCTAAAAGTGTATCAACTTTATACTTATCATATTATATCATCACGCCTATATTTGACACAAGCAGTTTATTAAAATTGTACGTAAAATTGTATTCATTTCAATTTAAAACAGGCTTTTGGAAAAGGTTACTTTTTAAACGCATCACAACACAATGCAAGAATGTTTTCGCCAATATAGTTCGACTAAGTAAGTCAGCTATCTACTTATTTTTAATGTTTTAAAGACAAACAAAATTTGACGAGGTTTACGCTTGGAAGTGCATCTTTGCCAATTACTTGATGAAAGTAAGGACCAGATTGAATTTCGGTCACGACAACCAATCTTACCAGAGACAGGCCATCTGCCCAGGAGATATAGGTATTTTAATACACAAGTGTGTGCGCAAACACAGGTGCAGTCTCTATTCTCTAACTCTCATAATCCTTGGCGTGACCCGGGTTTCAAACCAGAGACTACACAGCAGTCACATTTACTACTGTTGTGTCACCGAAACAATCGTGAAAGTAAGAATGAGGTGGCTCGACCGAATAAATACCACCATATTACAGAAAACCGGCGTATGAGTTGTAACACTGTTTTTGCCTTTGCATATATAAATGTTCGTAGAAATATAGGTTACAAGCTGAAAAGATGCACGATTTCTATGGGATAGTTATTATCCCTCAAATAGCAGCGATAGCTCAGTGGGGAGACCAACAGACTACAATGCAGAGGGTCTCGGGTTCAAACCACGTCGCGCACCTCTGACTTTCGGAATTATGTGCGTATTGATTGACAATTATCGCCTGCTCCATGCCTCGGAGAGCATGTTAAGCCGTCGGTCCCGGCCGCCATGAACATCTATGGCAGTTGTTATTGGGACAGTCAGTACCCTCTAATATCCTGACACAGGACTAGCCTTAGGGTATCGTTAGCCTTTGGTTTGCGGAGGTCAGGTGGCAGCCGCTCCGTGTAAAAACTGATATCCAGTCAAATCCGGTCAGACTAGAAAAGCCGACCCCAAGTGACCTGGGAATAATAAAGGCTAAGGGAGAAGAAGAGTTATTATCCCTCAATATCACGCAAGCGAAATCGCGAATTCAATCTAGTAATCACTATATTTTTCGTCGATTCTGCTATTCCTCTGAAACGTGAAATAGTTTTACTAATTTATTAGAACTGAAACCGATACGGCAGTGTCTAAATTAAAATAAATTGGGTACTTATCCTTATGGTGTATATATTGGTTCAATTGTTTGTTTACTGTGCGTGGACTTTGAACTTAGTACTGTGTACTTGGTCCTATTATAAATAAACTATGATACTGCCGTAACTACATACGTAGAGGCAATTAATACTAGACTTATATAGAATGAAACGTGTGGGTAATAGAAAACTTCCATTGTAATATGGCATTTACAATATAAACATATTTGACTGCACGTACATATAGCATAATGGTTCAAGAGGTCGCCTCCGAACTGCCACTGAGTGCTGTGGGTTTGATTTCCATACGAGACAAAAAATATGTGATCCAATAGATGTTCTTGGTGCCCATTGGTTGAATGTTAGTGACACTGTAAAAAAATGACTTTTAATAAAATTACTAGGAAAAAGCGCTGATATTTGAAATACAGATATTTCATTATCTAGTTTAGACACCGATGTCTTTATATATTTTAAAAATCCGTAGCCTAATCTGTAAAGTTATATATCTTGTGTGTACAAACCACTCTATTTGAGAAATAAAAAAAATAACAACGGCGAGAGTTGTTTTTTTAAACAAAATTTAAACACGTCTCTTTCTCAAAGGAGTAGTCCTCCATTTTGCTATCATTTAGGTCCCACGTATTAAGGCGTCAGCCTTTTACCATCTGCCGGACTTCGTGCTGGAAATAAGATATTTTTATTAGAATCCAGATCCAGAGTCCAGATCACGTTCCAGAGTTCACGATCCGGAAAGCAAACTCGATACCTCAAACACAGCTATCGCATTTACTACGTTGATACTTCAACTATATTTGAACAAAATTTAATATAACTCTGCCTACTCCTTCGACAAGACACATGCGAGACTATTTATATGTATATCTACTTTTCAAAACTGGTAGTATTCGTAACAAAAATGGCTTGGTAGTCGTTTCGCACGAATTTGTTCGCATAAATCGTGCGAAAAGACACTATTTAAAAATATATTTTTTTGTTTTCATTTCGCCTACATAGAATATATTTTCGTACAAATAGTACCCGTCTGAAAAAGCCGGTGTCGATTCGCACGTTATGTATTTTTAATAAGAAAAATATCATTATACAGTCGTGCACACACTACTTTCAAGCGCATATAAGTAATATTTATATATTCTCTCAAAATGTTATCTCAATAAAAGATCAGTTTTATACAAGTAATAATATGTATATGTATTTTAAGCACTATTTTGTAAGAACGTTGTTTTTAATAATCTTCTTTTTTTTTTATTTGTTGGTAGGTATACCTTGTTTCACTTAAAACTATCACCTTCGAGCGCGAATGTACAATACTTCTACTTTTAAAAGCATAAAAAAACGTGCTAATGGACACCTGCGTTTTCAGACGGGAACGATTCGCACGAAAATATATTCCATCTGTGCGAATCGACAACAAAAAAATATTATTTTAAAAAGTGTCTATTCGCAAGATATGTGCAAACAAATTCGTGCGAAACGACTACTAAGCCACAAAAATAGACCACTTCAATCATTTTAGGGTTCCGTACCTAAAGAATGCGAACGGGATCCTACTATTAAGTCTCCGCTATCCTATCCGTCTGTCCGTCAGCAAACTGTATCTGCTATTAGGATAAAGATAAAATTTTTCACAGTGTATATTTATTTCTATTGACGCTATGAACACAAATTAAAAAACCAAGATGGAGAATTTCAAAATGGCCGCCATGCATTCAAAATTTAATATATTATAAATGCTATGGTATCTTTCATGTGAGAGTCCGTCAGACTTTTAAATTCATATTGGCCTAGTTACTCTCGTAAATTTTATTCTCAGTATAGAGCACTGTACTGTTTATTTATTAGCAAATGATAACAGTTATAATAATAATGTCCATTTTGCAAATTACACGTCTATTTGCGCAGCGATATTACCATAAACAGAGATAAAATAATAACATTACTTGTTTAACGTCATTATGGCGGAGAGAGATTTGTTTAAGATATATGTACATATGTGTATGAAATTTTGTTGAGAGTATAATTTTTTGTTACTATGTATAATATGATTAATTAAAAAGCAGCGATAGCTCAGTGGGGAGACCAACAGACTGCAATGCAGAGGGTCTCGGGTTCGAACCCACGTCGCGCACCTCTGACTTTCGGAAGATATATGACTTTTCGAAATTATGTGCGTATTGATTGACAATTATCGCCTGCTCCGTGCCTCGGAGAGCACGTTAAGCCGTCGGTCCCGGCTGCCATGAACATCTATGGCAGTCGTTATTGGGAAAGTTAGTACCCTCTAATATCCTGACACTGGTCTAGCCTTAGGGTATCGTTAGCCTTCGGGTTGCGGAGGTCAGGTGGCAGCCGCTCCGTGTAAAAACTGATATCCAGTCAAATCCGGTTAGACTAGAAAAGCCGACCCCAAGTGACTTGGGAATAATAAAGGCTAAGGGAGAAGACTATGTATAATATGATTATATATCTATATTATTTTCTGCTATATAATCAACAATCCTTTGTCTATCTATGATTTTATGCCACACGAAATACCGTCTGAATTAAACTGTGGCAAACTCCGTGGTGCTACTAACTTAAAGAAAAACAATTACTTTCTTTTTCTAGAAAAGACAGATTTTTTTTACAGCGTGGGACTTTACAAACATTGAAACAACCGACACAAAGAACCCTTGACTCGGAACAACCATTTATTGAACCAAATTTTTTCTCCCGTGTGATTAAACTCACACACTCGGCGCTGTAGCAATGGCGAGGCGATCAGAAAACACTGTGCAGTAACTTTGCCCAGGAGTCGTACCTGAGACATTCAGAGCAGTAGCTTTCACTACCGCTTCCACTGAATATTATAAAAGTAAAAGTCTATGAACGGGTTTGTTACTTAAAGACAAGTTAATTGATTAATGTCTTTACAAGAAACTGGGCAGAACCGCGGGCGAAAACTAGTTTCTTTATATTATTATCTACTATTATCATAGAATATTAACTATTGCAAATGTCTATTATTATGGATAGATACATATGTTTAAGGCTATCCATAATAATATTATTAGCACACACAAAACAAAATATCGCGCGTATCTATATATTTACGCGCGATATTTTGTCTCATCTCATTTAAAACATGACATGAAACGACAGTATTTGTCGTTTAAATTATCTCTCCAATATTTTAATATTCATTAAAATGGTTCGTAGTTTTACTTTAATTAATATAATAATATGTTAATTAAGAACGCATCGAATTACTCTACTGCATACAAATAGTCTCTCAATATTTACATATTTATATGAAATTAACAAACAATTGATTGAAAAATTATCTTATATTTAATTATTTATTCTAATGATATATTGTTCTTGCATGTTTAAAGGTTACTATCTATTTGGGTACGAAATGACTAGTAATCATGTTAATGGGTAACAGCTAATCCTTAAGATTAGCTGGAGAGCCAGATAGTCCTACGGCTAAGTGATTACTCACATTTATTCAGCTCTGTTGAGCTTTTGTCCATAGAAAACAACAATTTTGTATGGAGACGCGTACGCATCCGTTCAGCTTTCCACGTCTATTCAGCTTTCGAGGCAAATAGGCATAAAATGAGGACAAATGTGGTTTTATCATGCGAATGCTATAGATAGAGTTCAGCACTGTTCTGCCGCTTTCAGTGCTGTTCTGCCGCGTTCAGGGCTGTACGCGGTCGCAACTATCGACGAGGACGTACACGTTTAGCGCCGAACGAGACGGAACAGCGCTGTGTACGGATGGTTCCTGACTCCTTGTCGACAAGTTGCGACCTGCATAGTTCCTGGATAGATTTGATTTATTATTACGCAATCATTATGCACGCAAGGATTGAGAGAGTTCGGACGTGTTTTAAAGTAATTATTTTATGTTTACGAAATAAAATTATGGACGAAGAGAAACTTATATTGCTAGAGCAAAAATATTCTTATTACCGTCTTCGCAGCATATTCAGCGCCGTACGCAGTAGATAGAAGCGTTTCAGCGGAGATAACACGCTATGACGGCTTTACTCATTCTTACGACGCTGTACGCGGCTGATAGAAGCTAAACTGTATAAGTGCGACTAAAATCGTTCAGCAAAACGCGAATGGAGCTGAATAAGTGTGACTAGTCCCTAAAGCGCACGCCACACTGCCCGCTAGCGAGCGAGCGAACTGGCAGGCGAAGCGAGGCGAGGGAAACTATATAAACTAAGCGAAGCATTGGCGAGCAGTCGCGCTGTAGCTCGCCAATGCCGAAAAGTACGGACAGAATGGCGGACATACCTATTCGAAAGACGAGCGTCGACTAGTCCGAAGAATATTAGCGAGTGGCCTTATATAATTTTCTAAGAGATATTCCAGATGCAGACATATTTTCGATAGTCACAAAACGATGATCATATATGTATGAGTTCATTTAAATATGGTCAAATAATATAAATATTAAATATACATATATTATTAGGTAATATTAAATTGGTATTTGTATTAAAAAGAATAAGAGTAGAGCAACGACTCGAACCCACGGTAATAAATTATCCATAAGACTATCATTATTAAAAAAATATATATGTCGGCGCAAGTCCACATAACCAATTATTTTAATGCATCTATTTGCCGCTAATTGACTTATAATCAGGTCTCTATTTATTTACTAAGATTATTTCAATGATTACCCCATTGTTTATGCGAGTCTTACCAGTTATTGCTTAAATAAGAGTTGTAATGTTTTGTTGTTGTTCGAGACGACAAACTATTACTCATTATAATTTAAACATAAATTTTGATGTAATTAAGCAATCGCTAAATTCATAACTTGATTTTTAAGCAATAACGAATTGGTTTCTAGATATTTTTGTTGAGTTCAAAGTAATTTGAATACTTTAGCTGACGTCACAGCTTTTAAAAACCCTGCTGGACCTTATGCTTCGTTATGTACAATAGTACATAACGAAGCATAAGGTCCAGCAGGGTAACCAATAGGTTATAGTTATAGGTCATATAACATCATGCTACGAGCCTCAGGAGCGCATCAGATATGATAAACGTGGATGAAACCGCCAGAGGGCACTAGCAGTTTATAAAGTGTAAAATTTTACAGTTATTGTTTTTATTCACGTAAAATCATAAGAATATAATATTATTTCAATTCATGAAGGACTTGTAAGGTATCAATCAAAATAAAATAATGCTATTCCTAAGTTTCAAGGCTCGATTCTAGTCACTTATGTTCGCGGATTATACTGATTAGTGCTTTTGCGAGCTGCCCTACCGCAGGTGATTGAGCTGTTTTAGACAGTAAAGTTAGATAAATAGGGACACTATATACTAATCTATACATATTTGCTGTGTTTTCTGTAGAAATATTTGTAGTATTAGTTGTATCAAAGTCGATATATTTTGTTAAGTAGCCATACTTGTAATAGGTTTTAAAGTTTTGCATTGCATGTTTCGAATAGGTTGCTTTTTTTATACAACTAAGGTGGCAAACAAGCATACACACCTGATGGTAAGTGGTCACCTATAGACGGCTGCAACACCAGAGGCATCACTTGTGCGTTGCCGACCCTTAAGGAAAGGAAGTGGGAAGGAGAAGAAGCGGGATGAGGGAAAGGGGGTGATTGGGCCTCCGGCACTCTCACTCACCGAACAAAACATAACGGAAGGAATACTGCTATTTCACATTGATATTCTGTGAGAGGGTAGTCCTTCCCCGGTCGAGCCTGTCCATTCATGCTGAAATCAGCGAGGCTTTTGAACTGTGTGGTGATGGAGTCCAAAACACCTCACACAGCAATACTGGCGAGGTAACAACTTTGACTGCATGAGTGGCTTAGTGGTGTACGTAGTCGCTTCACCACTGTCACTTCTTCTTCTTTTCGTGTGGTTAGTGGCCAACCTATTGTCAGGAGTTGTTCAAGCCGCCCGTAGGCCTCTGACATGGCTTAACGACTGCTGTCAAATTGGCAACAACCGGAACCGACTTTTTAGGTGCCCTCCGAAGCACGGTGACGCTCAAATGAAATACCACTAAGCGGTCGCCCATCTATAGACTAACCGCACCCAACGTTGCTTAAACTCGCTAATCGTTTACCGACCATTGAGTGCAACTGGCTATGAGCGCCACTGTCACTGCGCCGAGTGTAGTGGGACACAATCCCACACGAGATAAAAAAAATTGTAAGCCAGATATAATTATTCAGATTCTCGGTGTTATTTGTGTCGGTTGTTTAAATGTTTGTAAAGTTGCCCGTGACACAGGACTTCTTCACAGCGCGAGAGGTGTCTTTAAAATAAAAAGGAAATCACTTAAAATAATAACCTGAGCCATCTGTGCAGTCCACTCTCTCTTCTTCAAGTTTTTATTAGGACAAGTTATTGATGAACAACTTACCATGGAGTCTTCGAACACACCTTGAAACACGGCGATAGGTATGTATTCCAGAACCTGCACCTACAAGAGAAAAATGATAGCTGGAAACGTATCGATAGATAAATAATTTTGGGTTAAACGGAAAGATAGATTCATAACATTACCAATTAAATTTATATCGAATCGTTTCTATCAGATATTTCCACGATAACGTAACATCATGTTTATATTAAACACGTACTACTGATGTAAGAAATAATAATATTGGCGTAAGTCAAAGGGCTCCACATTATTTGGCTAGTTGCTATTACACGACAATATGGCTATAACTATGATAATAGTCGCAAAGCCATACGAGATAATGATAACAATAACATTAATTATCATATTCAAATACGACGTAGTTTCCTCTGTTGAATATTTCCTGAATATATATATTATAACCATGTTATAAAAACCGAAGTATTCAATTTGTTTCAATAACTACCTATATTTTGCCGGTGGCTTCACTCGCGATTATATAGATTTCAAAGCAGCGATAGCTCAGTGGGGAGACCAACAGACTGCAATGCAGTGGATCTCGGGTTCGAACCCACGTCGCGCACCTCTGACTTTCGGAAGTTATAAGACTTTTCGAAAATATGTGCGTATTGATTGACAATTATCGCCTGCTCCGTGCCTCGGAGAGCACGTTAAGCCGTCGGTCCCGGCTGCCATGAACATCTATGGCAGTCGTTATTGGGCGAGTGTCGACACAAAAGATCCCACTGGGTCGAAGTATCGCCGGTCTGCACTGACTCCCACTGGCCCCCACATAAGATATATATATAATGTATATTCCTAATCTTACGATTCTCTACTGTAGAATAAATTTGGTGATTAGATAAGTCAGGATTCTATTTTTTATTTGGATTTGATATCTCAATAGTCGTATTCCACGACATGCCATATTAAATCTGCATATGTATACATGCCTTTTTGCATCATAGTGTCAAGATATAAGTAGTAGTTATATAAAACGTAAGTGCATTAAGTTTTCTTAAATTTTGATATGTAAACGATTAGTCGACGAAGATCCCATCCGCGTTTATGAATAGTGCTCCGCTCTTGTGGATAAAGTAGCTATCTAATGATGAATTATAAAAATCAGTTCAGTTGTTTCAGGGTTTATCGATTAGATACAAATAAATCTATTATCTTTATTTAGTACATATAGTATTAATAAATTGCGAGCAAATTAGAGTTCACGTCGAAGACGTCATGTGCAAATACTAGTACATAATATTAGAAGAATTATATATATACGACCACACATTATGATTATATTCTCTTCTGAATATTCTTTATGTCCGTTGTTTAAAGATTTATTTACAAATCTTTCCCCGAGACAAAGGAATTAGTCCTAGTACAGGAATTGTCTTTTTAAACGGGACAAATATTCAATAACAGTATACATATGAGAGTGATATATACCTCCTTGTACTTGCACATGTCTGAGGCAAAAATAGAAATATCTCGTGTCAGTAACTTCTGTGGACAATTTGTGAGTCAACGAAGGGTAATTGGTCTTCATTGAATTTATCAATGGACAAGCGAATGTCACTACACGTGAATAATTCTGAGAGATGTTGATCGAAAGTGTCACGCCTGAAAATTATATGTATTCTTAAATAGACTGCTATATTTGGAATAATTTCCTATCGTCGGTTGAGTGTCTGAAAATATCAAAATTAACGTAGAGTCTAGAAATTGACTTGAAAACCAACAATACGTGGCTTCAAACAGCGTTAATGAGAGGGAGAGAGAAAAAATCTAACTTGTGTGTATACACACTGATATGGTTATAGTTTTTCAAGACTCGGTTAATTAAATACAAGAACACTTACATTATATTTTCTTACAATAAATATGGTTTAAGAACATCTTAATAATTATTACAGTTATCAAATCTACCAAACCTAAAAATGCAAATTAAGACTACATTTATCTCCTGAAGTAAGTTTAAAGTTATTATGATAAAATAACTTAATTTCTTATTTTACTTTTATTCATCAGCTTTTCTTCGTATCTTAATAATCTAATAACCTATATTTACAAATGTACAAAAAAGATAACATAATTAACATAATTAAAAAAACACAAATAATTATAATATTCAATATTTACAAGAATGGTTTAGGCGTCGTAGAATTCTTCAGCATCGCTGTCAACTGGTAACGTGCCCAGAAGACTGGCAGCATTGCCACGTTGAATGGCAATGCTGATTCTTTGGGCTAAGAAAAGACCAGCCTTCTGATCACGCGAAACGTCGATCAGGCGTTTTGCGAGTTTAAAGTATTTTACTTGCACACTTATTCTATCACATACACACAACACCATCTAGTCCAAACTAAGCAGAGCTTGTACTATGGGTACTAGACAATGGATAAACTAAACATGCATATGTACTTTTTTTTGTAATACTTACATATTATACATAGAAGCACCCAGACCAAGACAAACATCCATGTCCTATTATCCAGGCACATAAATGTTCGACTTGTGCGGGAATCATACCCGCGACCTTAGGCGTGGCAGTCGGTTACACTAACCACTACGCCATCGAGACCGATATTAAACGCAGTAATAAATATTTTCTTTTTTTTTTCAGTCTGTGAAATACTCAAACCTTCCATCTGGACAATCCGTATCGTCGCTCTGCTAGCTAAGCGGTACATAGTCCTATATAATATATGCCTCTGTGTTTTGCATGTAAGATGATGCTATGCACCATATGCTGGATCCTATGGATGCTATGCATCATCTATCGTAGAGTTATAAAAATATGTGAGCGGCATTATATACACATGTATATCGAATGTTACAATCGCTGTTTACGATTAACGCAGCCTCATATCTAGTTTATTACTAGTATCTCTTTTTCCTCTGCTAAAAAATAAATCGTGTATAAGTATAGAACACTAAAAGGCTTGGATAGTTAGGTACTAACTTTCTAATGTTTTGTGTCCTACCAATATTATAAATGTGAATGATTGTGAAGATGCTTAGAAGTTTGTTAATAAAATAAGCCATTGAGTTTATTAGATAAAACTTAGCACAAAGATAGACTAATTCTGAATAAATCTATAGATTACTTTTGCCTCAATACGAATGCCGTCAGAATCGGGTTTTCTATATTATAAATATATAATCATATCAGCCCTGTATTAAATTGTCCCACTGCTGGGCACGGGCCTCTTCTCAGTGTATGAAGGGTTAGGCCATAGTCCACCACGCTGGCCCAGTACGGGTTGGCAGACATCACAAATCTACGAGAACACTATGAATTACTCTCAGGCATGCGATGTTTCCTTAAATGTTTTCCTTAACAGTTAAAGCGAACAATAATGAATTATACGCATATAACTTTGAAAAGTCAGAGATGCGAATGCGCCATTGGATCGAACTCGAGACCTTAGCGTGGCAGTCCGACGGTCTCCATCTAGGATATCGCTTCTATATTACCTTCAAGCAAATACAAAATGGTGCCATAATATCTGCATGTCACTGTTAGTAGTCCATTGAACAGTAAAACCGACATGGCGCTTGGCATGGCAACTTCCAGTGCGATTTATGAGGTCAAGCATCTATTGCTTGATCTCATAAATCGCACTGGAAGTTTTAAGTGACTCAGCTACTCAGCTCGGTCTAACTCTTACAATATTTTATAAGTTAGGTTAGCTAGGTTATGCTCACAAATCCGTCCGCTTGGACTTCAGTTCGCATTTTTTTTCAATTTTATATATCACAGCTCCTGCAAACATTCGAACATCGGACCCAAAGAACACCCAAACTCGGAACATTACAACATATTATATTGTAATGTTCCGAGTTTGGGTGTGTCGACGTTATCATGAAAAACCATCTTTCTTACTTTTAAATTCAAGAAAACAGTGTGATTAAATAGTAAATTAGAAGACGTGTAACATTTGCGAATAGTATGACAGAGAAAAAGTTGATGGCTATGACATAGCATAGACTCACGCCTATGTTCCCGAAATGTCATACAGATGTGTGCTCTATTTCATTTATATTTCAAATATGTATAATATATATATATATATATATATATTTTTTAATACAATTACTGTGGCAACCAAGCATACGACCCACCTGATAATAAGTGGTCATCGTAGCCTATCTGGACGCCTTCAACACCAGAGGCATCACTTGCGCGTTGCCGACCTATTAGGAAAAGAAGTGGGAAGCAGAAAGAGCGGGAAGTGGGCAAAGAGGGTGATTGGGTCTCCGGCACTCACACTCACCGAACGAAACACAACAGTAGGAATACTGCTATTTCACATTGATATTTTGTGAGAGGGTAGTCTTCCCCCGGTTGAGCCCATTCATGCTGAAATCAGCGAGGCTCAACTACTCAGAATAATATTCGAAAAATCTATCGCAAGCATAAAACATAAGCCAAATCATTTCTATCCCGGTCCAATTCTGTTACGTCATATAGATACACATAAACTGACGTAAACTTCACGCAACATTTTCTTTTATACTGCACGTTCCAATTTTACTAATACCTGGAAATACCACTCCATGATCACGTTCAAACAAAACTTTGAATGACACACTCATACAAATAACAATAGCACAGCTTAGTGTGTTGTTATCGAAGTGTTTTCCTGATGACTTCATTAAGTCACGCAGACTACGCTAGACTGCGTTGTACTTTCGAGTTATACTTTTAATTTACCTGTGGTTAGAAGTAAACCTTGTACAGCATTATTCAAAAGACCTAAATGGCTCTTTTATGTAAGACAGTTGTCTGGGAAAATGATTAAAAGCTAGGCTTACACGTGCCAAGAAATCAAACAGAGGTGAGGATAGAAAGACTGGTATACTGGCTGCGCTGTTTGCGCTACGATGTTCCTGATGACTTCATTAAGTCACGCAGTGGTTGAGTGATAGTGAACGCTAGACTGCGTTGTACTTTCGAGTTATACATTTAATTTTATTTACCTGTGGTTAGAAGTAAACCTTGTACAGTATTATTCAATTGACCTAAAAGGCTCTTTTATGTAAGACAGTTGTCTGATAAAATGATTAGAAGCTAGGCTTACACGTGCCAAAAAACCAAACAGAGGTGAGGATAGAATGATTGGTATACTGGCTGCGCTGTTTGCGCTACGATGTTCCTGATGACTTCATTAAGTCACGCAGTGGTTGAGTGATAGTGAACGCTAGACTGCGTTGTATTTTCGAGTTATACATTTAATTTTATTTACCTGTGGTTAGAAGTAAACCTTGTACAGTATTATTCAATTGACCTAAAAGGCTCTTTTATGTAAGACAGTTGTCTGGGAAAATGATTAAAAGCTAGGCTTACACGTGCCAAGAAATCAAACAGAGGTGAGGATAGAAAGACTGGTATACTGGTTGCGCTGTTTGCGCTACGATGCTAAATATATTTACAATGATAACAAAGTATCAGAATGAAATTTGCATGTCTAAAATTATGAACCAAGCATGTTGAAACCAAAATTATATTATGTAACTTCAACTATGCACATGTTTTACCAAATAACTTTATCTTATATAGGACCAATGTAATAGCAACATACCCAAAAAAACAACTTTATAACTCATGGTGGCTATTGAGTATTTATTGTCGGCCTCGATGGCGTATTGGTTAGTGTAACCGACTGCCACGCCTGAGGTCACGGGTTCGATTCCCGCACAAGTCAAACATTTGTGTGCATGAACATGGCTGTTTGTCTTGGTCTGGGTGTTTTTATGTATAATATGTATGTATTTACAGAAAAAAAGTATATATGTATGTTTATCCATTGTCTAGTACCCATAGTACAAGCTCTGCTTAGTTTGGGCTATATGGTGCTGTGTGTATGTGGTAGAATATTATTATAATTATTATTATTATTGACAGAAACCTCAAGACCTTTTGCTGGTCCAATTTGGAGTTCGACAGCGTAACTTTAAACACCGTAGTCGCATTAATACGCCTTCGCCAGTGAAGTAGTCATCTTACTTTATATAAAACAGTAGTAATACTAGTAGTAGAGCCTCGCTGATTTCAGCATGAAGGGCCGGCTCAACCAGGGAAGGACTACCCTCTCACAGAATATCGACGTGAAATAGCAGTATTTCCACTGTTGTGTTTCGTTCGATGAATGAGAGTGTCGGATTGGGTCTCCGGCACTCTCACTCACCCTCTTTCCTCCTTCCCGCTCCTTCTCCTTCCCACTTCCTTTTTCTCTTCTTCCTTTCCTAAAGGGTCGGAAATTCGCAAGTGATGCCTCTGGTGTTGCAGGCGTCCATAAGCTACGGTGACCACTTACCATCAGGTGGGCCATATGCCTGTTTGCCACCATAGTTGTATAAAAAAATATCGATTTTACACCTGAGAACCAAAATGATGAATACCAGAAGTAACACAACTGCATATAAATAATATATTAATTAAAAGTGTAATACATTAGTCTGTAGATTTTCTATGATGTCTGTAACGAAATATCACGTACTATGTTCGAAATGTGCCCGGTAGACAGCAATAATAGATTTGACCTCGATAATATAAGTCAAAATTTGTCTGAAAATCTAGGCCAGTCTCTATTTAGAGAGACTGGCAAAATTTCTTCATATAATTCTTTATATTAGACCTCTGTATTCCCTTATATCCTCTTATTGACAGCAATACGGTACACAGGTACTGGGCACATTTTCAACAAAGAACGGAGTATTTCGTTACAGACCTGCTGACCTCATAGAAAACCTGCTCTTTGATGCTGGTTAAAAATAAATCAACTTAAATTTATCTTTCTTTAAATAAGTTACTGGAAAGGTATTTATTTTGTAACTTAATAATCTTTATGTTATTTTTAGTAAGATATCTGCGCTATTAAAAAGATGAAAGACGAAGGCTTCTTGGAAATATAAGAGCAATCACTCAGCCGAGGAAATCAATTTCCTTGAACTTACCACATAATGGTTATTTACTTTAGGTACTAACAAATATTCAATTCAATTCAAATCAAAACATTTAATATCAGACTATTCGGTCCAGACAGTGTTAGTAGTACAACAGGATAACTTAAAACTATGTTATTACTTACAAACGATGTTCTTTCTAAGTAAAAGGCATGGACCACTAGCTTCCTAGTAGAGCCGTTCGCTTGTCATAGTCAATCCAATCTAGGCGTATGAGTGTAACTACACAAGAGTTATTTACCCAGAATCTTGAGCCGAAGACGTCAAACAAGTCCTGTTGAAATGACGGAGGACTTGCTTGACGTCTTGAAAAAAATAACAAACAAAAAAAACATTGACCTCTTTTGATATAGGTATCTTTATTAAATAGTTTATGATAAAGTGAAATATATTTTAACTATTTCTGTATATGTTAAGGTTAACATAAGCATTATAGTATACAGCATTGACAAATTCTATAAAAGTCAAATATAGGAGCCTCGCGTACAAAAATCATAACAATAATAATAATAAATTTTTAAATATGTATAGATTTTATATTTATATTTAAAAATGTAATTATTAGAAAAAAAAAGTAATAAAGAGAATAATAATAATATATAATAATATTCTTCCACATACACACAACACCATCTAGCCCAAACTAAGCAGAGCTTGTACTATGGGTACTAGACAATGGATAAACATACATATATACTTTTTTTTTGTAAATACATACATATACATAGAAACACCCAGACCAAGACAAACATCCATGTTCATACACACAAATGTTTGACTTGTGCGGGAATCGAACCCGCGACCTCAGGCGTGGCAGTCGGCTACACTAATTACTACGCCATCGAGGCCGACATTAGATATCTATTTATATTATTAGATAACTACGTTTGTCTTTTGGCAAAAAAGCCCAAAGTTATTTTTAATCATGACCTCTCGGGTTAAGATATATAGATTAATATATAATAATCTTTATGTATCGCTACACCAAATTGCTACACGCTGCATATTTTAAAAGGTAAGTTGTAAGTGTGCATGTGAGAATAACACTACACTCAGTGCCTATGTTTAGATATTCTTTAAAACGAGTAGTTAGAAAATATTCAAGCGGACTGAAGTGCACATAGTACGTACTGCAAATAAACGTTTAGATACGACTCTCTCAAACAGTTTATTCTGCTGGAAAAATATTGCATAAATAGCTGCGGCTTTTAAACATTTTTTAAAATATTTATTATATACATGTAATTGAATGACATGTGTGACGGACATGAGTATGTCAGTACATCCCTGAAACAGGCAGAATCTATAGTTTCTGCTTAGGTATCGCTTTATTTCGGCATACATCTACGTTTCACGGCGAGTCTAACGACTATTCCAAGCTCATTCCTAAAAAAAATCCAATAAGGGGTACTGGATTTTTTTTTGCCTAATTCGAAAATCGTTCACTTGGCGATCGATCGATCAATCGATCAATCGATTCGATGAGAGATCAATATAAAAGTTGCAATCACAATCACTGTACCACTGGAGCAGAACTTAGTACACACGGATACACATCAAGTTAGACACCCTATATACGCATAACTACGCTACATACAAAATAGATAATTGTCAGAAAGTGACAGTGCATAGTGGTGTCGATGACGATTCGCAACTTTCAACTTCTAATATTTCAAAGTCCAAAAAGTCTAGGTTGATGTGTCGCTGTGTGTACCTAATCAAAATTTATTCGTTTTCAAATAAATTTTATAAATTAAAATTAATATATTATTCAGCTATCCTGTATAAAGCTTAAAAAATATATAATTTATAATCTATGTCAAGAATGCTTATAACTTTAAATGTTAGAACAATTCAAAATCTCACAAAATATAGTTTATCGATATCTTTCGCTGACTATTCAATACAATCATAACTTGAAAACAAGTACACTTGTAATTTCTTTATAAATTATGACTAATAATAAATATTAGCCATTCATAATATAGTATAAGAATGATATTAATAGTTTAAGTAGGTTAGTGCACTGGGATCTTATTACGAACCTTACCGATTAGATAAAGTTATGTTAACGTGATTTCCGTTTCTTTCCGTTCGTATACGTAAATATGATAAACTAACAACTTATAATCAGCTAGAAAATGTATGTCGAAACGTCTGACCAAGTTTTTCATGATGATTCACCTGTGTAGGAGATAATTATTATAGTGCGCAAGTGTGCAAACACAAGGCCACTCACTGCCATACTCCAATGTGACGGCAATTCGCTATGACCGAAGAGAGATTAGGCGGTGGATCAGCAATGCCACGTGCTTTGATAAAATACCACCAGATCCCGATATTTTTTTTATGGCCTGACCTGAGAATTGAAAACTTATGATTGACAGTTGTAATTACTAGGTATGTCAAAAACACTACGATGATAAAGTGAGATATTTTCATTACACATTGCACAATTTTTATATAAATGTATGTATCTTATGTGGGGGCCAGTCAGTGCAGACCGGCGACACTTCGACCCAGTGAGATCTTTTGTGTCGACACTCTCCCAATAACAACTGCCATAGATGTTCATGGCAGCCGGGACCGACGGCTTAACGTGCTCTCCGAGGCACAGAGCAGGCGATAATTGTCAATCAATACGCACATAATTTCGAAAAGTCATATAACTTCCGAAAGTCAGAGGTGCGCGACGTGGGTTCCAACTCGAGACCCTCTGCATTGCAGTCTGTTGGTCTCCCCACTGAGCTATCGCTGCTCAGTGGGGAGACCAACAGAAATAAATTTTATATAAATTGTTCCATATTTTGCAACTGCTTTTAATAATATTGTCTTACGTTTACGCAAATTATATACATTGTAATTAAAATGTAATGTAACTACTATGTACGGATTTAATAGCGATTTATTTTTAGAGTTCTAGATATTACATATTTTAAAACTATTATAGAAGCTATGGTCACGGGGAGTTCCCCCTTGTGACCATAGCTGATGGCCTAGTGGTTAGTGTAACAAATTGCCACGCCTGAGGTCGCGGTGTTTCTATGTATGAATATATGTATTTACAAAAAAAGTATATACCTATCTATGTTTATCCATTGTCTAGTACCCATAGTACAAGCTTTGGACTAAATGGTGTTGTGTTTATGTGATAGGATATTAATATTAAAAGCAACCGAAACATTTGGAAAAGTGTAAATTTAAATAGTATAATAGTTTTAAGATATCTAATAGTAGATTATTAATACTATTTGCTGTACCTTACTAAGAACCTACTCTATTACTTAGTTCATATCGACGTTCTTTAGTTAACTATCTATCAATACTTGTAGGCAGATTGTAGCAAATATAGTTACAATGTATTTAGGACGGTCAATTTTAAACTATTAATAAGCTCTTTATAAGCTTTACTTAGCGAAATGTAAACTTAATTACTCTCGAGCACTGTGCCTCTCAACTAACGTTATAAATGTAGATTTACTCAACGGATTTAAATTAAATCTGCCGAGGTGGTTAGAAGCTAAAATAGTACTTGGTTTACATAGATTTCGTTCTATTGTAGAAATCTCTAGATGGCTAATAGATTTACTGGTTATGCGGTAGTAACCAGAAGCTAATGTTTCTCTCAATAACTGCTGGTTTCATTTTTATTTTTATTTTAAGCAAAGTGGCAATGACCTACGAATATACGGCCTACCTGATAGCAATCAACTATTGTATTCTTTGTTCGATTTTAATATATTATTCGCGCGTTGCTGATCTTTAGGATAAGGAATTAAAGATGGGGTCGAAGGAAAGGGACGGGAGAAGTACTGTAGGTATGTGAGCCTCAAGAATCGTTACTTTCTTGGCGGTACAGTATCAGTATTATTATTCTTATCTGGTTTAATGTAATATGGCGATTCTTTGAGGTATGTATATATGTATGTATCTTATGTGTCCTCAATCTATGAAAGATCTACGCCCTATTAGTATACTGCCATGCTTATCCAAAGTACTGGAGAGAGTCGTATATGCCCAAGTAGTGTCATTCTTAGAGGACAACAACATCCTCCCTGACTTACAGTCAGGTTTTCGTAAGAAACGGGGAACTGCTACAGCTCTGTGTGATGTTATGGGAAACATACTTGAGGCACGTGATAAGGGGGATGGTACAATTTTGGTCATGTTGGACTACTCCAGGGCTTTTGACTCAATAAATCCTACATTGCTGCTCTCAAAACTTTCCTGCTATGGGTTCTCAGTGGAAGCGGTAAAGTGGTTTGATAGCTACCTATCAAGTAGAACTCAATATGTGGAAATTCGTGGGGCAGATGGCAGTATAAAGACTTCAGAGCCTCGTATTGTCCATAGGGGTGTGCCTCAGGGCTCAATACTTGGGCCTCTATTATATATAATTTACAGTGCTGATGTAGCTCAGTCCTTCATGAACTGTAAATACCACATGTATGCTGATGACTTGCAAGTTTATCTCTCTTTTAAACCTAACAAAATATCATCAGCTGTTCAGAAACTTAATGAAGACCTACAAAGAGTTACTGAGTGGTCAAGGCAAAACTCTCTGGTTCTGAACCCCCATAAATCAAAGTTTATGGTACTGGGTAGCAGACAACAAATCAGGGACATACTCTCTGCTAAGCCTGAAATAATTGTCATGAATGAGGCAACTCTTAGAGCAGATTGTGTTTGCAATCTGGGTTTAACTATGGACCCAGAATTGCATTTTGAGGCCCACATAGGCAAGACTCTAAGTAACTGTTTTTACCGGCTTAAAATACTGTATAATATTAGAAACTTCCTCAGTATACCAATCAGGAAACAGCTGGTAGATAGTCTAGTATTGTCCAAGTTGAATTACTGTGATACTGTGTATGGGCCATGCCTGTTATCACGCACTACACGGCTTATACAACGCATACAACATGCATGTGCAAGATTTTGTGTAAATATACCCAAGCGCAGCCATGTCACTCCCTATCTAAATGAACATAATATCCTTAAGATGGCTGCCAGAAGGAAGTTACACCTAGCCTCTTTACTTTTTGGAGTTATAGAAACAAAAACACCTACATACTTGTATGACAAACTTTGTTGGAGAGAAACTCAATCCAAATATACGGTGAGATCAGTCACAAATCCACTATCCATTCCTGAGCACAGGACGGCTGCCTTTAGAGGTAGTTTCAAGTATGCCGCATCACACTGCTGGAATAACCTTCCACCACTAGTCCGCAGCCTAAAATAAAAAAATTCCTTTGTTTTTCATCTAAAAAAGTTTTTGCTACAAACACAAAAAGCTACATAATATATATAAAATCACACCATTCCAATTACTAAATATTATTATTCTATTTAGTGATACTGAACATTTTATTTCAGTTCAATGCGTTAATATTATAACACTTAATTTCTATATCTAATCCTCACAAACACCTACTCACCTTCTTGGGTTTGGCCGTCAGGTATTGGATGGAAGGGTTTCCAGTCTGTGTTATTGCAGTGTATTTCAACACTTCAGGCGTCTTGAGGTCCTGCTTTGTATTTATATTATATTCCTTAGTCCTATAACAAAACAGGTTTGTTTTTGATTACCTACTTTTAACTTATCTTATATTGTTTTTCTTTGTTTTTTTAATTTCAATTCTTGCATTTTTATTACCCATATATATTATTCAATTGACAATTTAAATATGTACAAAGTTGTTAAGTGTTCAAATAAGATGACTGTACTGATTACCTTTCATTGTTGACATGCTCTGTGATCTGGTTGCTTATGTCACTGCGCATTAGTTTTGTTCACAATTCCTAGAATTGCTGGCATCGCGCGTACAATAGGGCGGATGCGACATAGGTACCTATATCACACTGACGCTTGTTTTAAAAAATACACTCAAATGTTTATATCATATTATCTTACTCCACACTTTTTTATAATATTTAGTAATTATGTTTATATCCTATTTACACGTATATTTACTTATTTAAGTATATTTTATTTTATATGTTTAGACACTAGGCGCCGGCGTCACCAAATTGGATTTCGCAGAATACCAGTGTTGCGATTTTACAATCGCAACGTACGCTGAGCGATGTCCAAATTTTGGCACTGATGGGACACACATTTTTTCATTGTTTCAATTTGTGTTGAACTATAATTTTAATACTTTTATTTTATTATTGTTTTTATTTCATTATTGTTTGTATCGCTGCACACTGACGTGACCTTGAACTGAATGGAGGCAGTTTCCGTTTGGTTAAGCGGAAGGTGTGGTGTTGCCAGTGAGCAGTTTTTAATTTATAGTGTATATTTTTTTTTCTTTTTCTTTTTTTTTTTTATTATTGTTTTATTTTATATACTTGTGTCCTTGTGTGCCAAAATAAATATTTTTTCTTTCTTTTCTTTCTTTCTTTCTTTCTATGTGGAGGCCAGTCAGTGCAGATCGGCGACACTTCGAACCAGTGGGATCTTTTGTGTCGACACTCTCCGAATAACGACTGCCATAGATGTTTACGGCAGCCGGGACCGACGGCTTAACGTGCTCTCTGAGGCACGGAGCAAGCGATAATTGTCAATCAATACGCACATAATTTCGAAAAGTCATATAACTTCCGAAAGTCAGAGGTGCGCGACGTGGGTTCGAACCCGAGACCCTCTGCATTGCAGTCTGTTGGTCTCCCCACTGAGCTATCGCTGCTATTTCTTTGAGGTAAGACGGCTATTAAGTAAAATTAGGAATAGATGATATTATTCGAAAACGAATAAACGGAAAAGTTTAAGTATGTTTTACGTCATTGTAATAGCAAATACTTTCTACCATTCATTTTATCTTGAAAACATAAACATTAATAGTAATTATTGAGTTTATAAAACCAATATATAAGCGGAGTAAATTCTTTATATGTATATTGACTATGTACCTACACATATTATAACTTTAAAAATTCAAAATTACTACTAATACTTGCTAACAGCCCTGTATAAGTGCAGCGATAGCTCAGTGGGGAGACCAACAGACTGCAATGCAGAGGGTCTCGGGTTCGAACTCACGTCGCGCACCTCCGACTTTCGCAAGTTATATGACTTTTCGAAATTAAGTGCGTATTGATTGACAATTATCGCCTGCTCCGTGCCTCGGAGAGCACGTTAAGCCGTCGGTCCCGGCTGCCATAAACATCTATGGCAGTCGTTATTAGGAGAGTGTCGACACAAAAGATCCCACTGGGTCGAAGTGTCGCCGGTCTACACTGACTGGCCCCCACATAAGATAAGATAACAACCCTGTATTAAACTGTCCCAATGCTGGGCACGGTCCTCTTCTCAGTGTGAGAAAGACTATGCCATTAGGCCGAAATTAGTATAAATATTTTTGTTTGTATAAAAAGACACGTTATAATTTTTGGCGGAGCAGCAAATCGATGATATGATTTTTTTTTATGTTTTAGTTTCACACTTCTACCTACTCTAAAACTAACCAAATGCTATGGAAAGAATAACTTTAAATAAAATAATGATCACGCAGTAACCAATCCTTTTTAGTAGAACTATCCAGCATACAATCCTTAGGTTATTTTGACAACAACCTTCCGTAGGATGGACATATTTTCCCAAGTGGTATGGTCTTTGTTTGAAAAGCAAATTCTGGTGTACCTACCTCTCAAAGCAACCTATATCTTGTGAAGAGAGTTAATTTGGCATATGCGGTAATTTACTGAATTGTATATTATTATATATGTAATTATATTTAAAAAATATTGTAAATGTGTTAGGATATACATATATAGATAAAGTCAGCGGGATGAACCGGCAGCTGCACGTTTAATAATCATTTACTATTATTTTATAAATTAAAGTTGTCTTATTATTAACTGTCCTGTATAGTTCTGTTAAAATATATCCTTTATAATCTATGTAAAGAGTGTCTATTATTCTAAATATTACAACAGTTCTAAAATCTCACAAAATATTGTATATCGACTCATGTCGTTGATTGTATAATACAATCAGAACTTGAAAACAAGTACATTTGTAATTTCTTTATAAACTATGACTAATGATAATGATTAGTCATTCATTAAACTTCAACTGATCGTATGGTAATGATATCAATAGTTTTATTAGGTTAGTGCATCGGAAATATACCTAATTATAAACCTTATAGATTAGATAAAGTTATATTAACGTTATTTCCATTTCTTTCAGGTCGGGCACCATAAATGGAAAATTGATAATTACAAATTTATAATCAACTTTAAAATGTATGCTGTAATATCTGACCAAGTTTTTCATGATGATTTATCTTAATGGGGACGAATCAACCGCGTAGGAGATTATTATAGTGCATAATTGTGTGTCCAAACACAAGTGCTCTACCAAAGGTCTCTTTGACCTTTGACAAGAAACTACAACTAAACCTATACCTAATATATTATCGTCCAAATTTATATTTTAGTGTATTATTGGATAATTTCAAAATACGAATACATATACAATTAAATACAACTCTAAAATACAAATCACCGCTTATGCCATATAACTATTAAACGCATTTTGACCATGACCTACACAAAGTTGGAAACCACGTTGTCGATAAAATACTGCACCAATCTATGTCGGCCTCAATGACATAGTGGTTAGTGTAACCGACTGCCACGCCTGAGGTCGCGGGTTCGATTCCCACTCAAGTCAAACATTTGTGTGCATGAACATGGATGTTTGACTTGGTCTGGGTGTTTCTATGTATAATATGTATGTATTTACAAAAAAAAATGTATATATGTATGTTTATCCATTGTCTAGAACCCATAGTACAAGCTCTGCTTAGTTTGGGCTAGATGGTGTTGTGTGTATGTGGTAGAATATTATTCTCTTTATTACTATTTTTCTTCTAATTATTACATTTTTAAATATAAATATAAAAACATACATATTTAAAAATATAAAAACTGAAACGACCCACCGGCATCGGGAACAGGGTCCAAGCTGCCGGTGGTTAGGATTCCAGAGACAGGAACCTCCTCACAATGCGTACTGTATCTAATAGCACTGCCTTCTGTATCAAACCCCTGATCCAAGCACCTAACGCGAGCCTCTTTAGATGGTGATCGAGGCTCTTAGCAATTAGACCATTGACAGATATGACTATCGGCACAATGATTGCCGAATCCACATCCCACATGTCGACAACCTCGCGAGCTAAATCGAGATATTTAATTTGTTTAGTAGAATATTATTATTATTATTAATCTAAAAAAACGAATGCTACGATGCCTTAACCATTTTTGTAAATATTTAGTAGGTATTATAATTATTTGTGTGTTTGTAATTATGTTATCTTTTTTAATACGTTTGTAAATATAGGTTATTAGATTATTTCGTTATAAAATTAATTATGTAAATATACTATAAGTATGTCAGTAAATTAAAATAAACTTTTGCTTAAAAAAAATCATAAAAATAGACGGTAAATTTCCTTCAAGCAAAGTGAATAATGTAAATTTCACTGTTTATCTAATAACATGATTAATATCTAGCAGTAATAAATATACTGACTTCGTTACATTTTTATGAAAGGCTAATCGAGGATGAAATACAAGCAACTATTGCTAAGTCGCAGACCGTTGGACTGTCGCACAGTGACGAGTTCCATCCTATGCTACTCATCCTTCTTCGGCATGAACATACCGAAGCTATGTGTTATATAGTTAATAGTTTGATTTAATGGTGAATGAAAAGGTCATGAGAGCAAACTGCACGTTGGCGCTTTCCCAGTACGGTTCTCGAAGATGTGTGAATTCTTCAAACTCGCTCAGCGCAGTAGACTAATTCTTATCATATTGCTCATAGAAGGCATGGACCTACCAATGTGAAAGTTTTCAAAAAGTACTGATAATTGACAAACTTGCAAACCAATTTCGGAAAATCCTCGATTAAGGGTTTAGATATTTTTTTACTAAAGAAGAAAAATATAGGCCTTTTTTTTTGACCAATTTCGATGCGTTTTGCGAAAGTTATTTACAATACAATCGTACAGGAAAGTACGTAGTATTGACTTATTGGTTAACACTTAATACAGGAATCTGTCATGTTGTTTATCACGTCATCAATTTACAGGTTTATTTGCAAATACGTGATAATATTTACCTATTAATCGGAGGCGTTGTCGCATAATTTATATTGCAAACGTGTGTAATTAATGCGTCTCGTGGGAATCCTGTCCGGTCAACTTAGTTATGTATCGTCCTTGCTGTCGATTATGACATAACCTCGAACCTCGTCGATTATAATAGTACTCAGTTTTGCCCGCGGCTCTGCTTGTAATTAGTAGTTTATGTCAATTTTCTATCCCTCGGGAACAGTACTTTTTTCTGCGTCAAAGGTATGTGAATTTCTGTATCCTTGTCAACGTGTATGCAAAATTTCATGATGATCGGTCGAGTAGTTAAGGCTTGAAAGTGTAACAAACAAACTCACATTCGCATTTACAATATTAAGTTAGGTCGTAGGTATGTTATAATTAATAAACTTCATAAATAATTAAACCAATAACCAAGCTAATTAATAATTAAAATGGCCGTGGAATTTATTTAAATAAATAAATACCTGATGTGTTCAAACCATAATAGTTGCCATATTGAATACCAATTTTTAATCTGCAGCGATGCGTATCAATTACAATTAGATACTTGTTATGTATGAGCTGTTATACCTGCGCAGTTGTGACCGCATACAAATCAATAGATTCGTAAGGATTACCAACTTTGCCACAATACGTCAGTCAGCTGGCTGCAAAGCAGTACCAATAAACATCTGTGACAGTCGACAAAAATAGGGTAAATATCTTCAAATATTAAAACATCTGGAAAGGGTAAACATATTTCAACATTAAACCATCTATCTGGAAGGAGTAAATACCTTCAAAAATTAAAACTTCCAGGCAGTCCAGATGATAATTTAAGCTCAGTCGCTTAAATTATTATATACATAACCTTTTTGCATTGCAAAATTAGATGACAGCCGTCTGAAGGAAAGTATATGCCGTCCTTCATTTAAAAATTCATTTTGGATGCTGTTGGATTTGAAGAAAATATAGCTCTTAAGAAGCAAACAATATTTTTTTTTAAGAAATACCTTCATCCGCTCTAGTAATAAATCTCGTGTCGCGGAGGACTTAACAAGCATTCAAACAGCGGACACAAAGAACATCCAATCTCGGAAAAACAATATGTGGCCAACACCATTTTTTGTGCCGTTTGTAGATCAACACACTGAGAAGAGACCCGTGCCCAGCGATGGGACAGTTTAATACAAGGATGATAATATTGAAGATCAAACCGGTAAACACCCAGACTCGAGAAAACAATTTGAAAACCGCAATGATTTTGATTGTACTGTAACTGTATGTTATGTATTACCAAGTTCGTTTTTATATAACACAATATATCACAACATACAAAATTTTAATACCAAACAAATAACTGTTTATACGCTGTAAACTGTTATATAACCAAACATGCGTTGTTTGTTTTTTAATCAGTCGAGTAGGCAGTGATGTACACCTTATTTACAATTAAATTGCGAGATAAAATTCGTGTTTACAGTATTACAGACTTAGATATTAGCTGCGATAAGTGTTTGCCATTGTTTTACAACGTGACATGCGGCCCTTAGGATAAGGAGTTTGTATCGTTTCTTTGGTATACAGCGGTACCTGCTATCTTTAGTAATTATCATACAAATAAATCTATGGCTATCAGCTGTAATCTAATGAGTTAAAGAGCTTTACTTGAGCAATGTTTACTGCATGTTCTTAATATGGCCTGCGATTACAACCCTACTCCAAAATTGATCTTATCTACAGTACAGGTGGTAGGTTGTTTTATCGTTTTTTGAATTCAATCCCAAGACAAGCGCTGTCACGGGAGACAATGGCAAATACACAAGGACTTTAATCACTCATTATTTTCACAGAAGTTTTATGAATATATGAACCCAGACGTTGACCTCCTACTCGCACCTGCACCTCGCGCTGCTGCTTTGCTTCGCCTTAATCAAGAAAATAAGTACGCAACTCTTCGATATATACTGTCATGTAGTTTCTTGCTCTTCTGTAGATTCTTCTTGAGTAACACAACACAGAAGTATCCATATAGGCCTGCGTGTGATCCCAGGTAACTGGCAATTCAGGTATCAAACAAGTTAGTATTACGTTATATTGTCTTCTGTTTACGCAAATGTTATTCATTGAAATTAAACTACTATATACGGATTTTATCTTTTCAGCACGTGAACATGGCTGCTGAAAAGCAACCGAAACGTCGGGAAATGTGTAAACTTAAATATAAATAGTTTTAATAATTTAATTAGCTTAAAAATTTGTAAAGTTTAATAGTATCTAGTAGTAGTGTAACAATTTCAAAATTATGTAATAAAGTGTAAAATAAACAACGCGATAAAATCCGTATATAGTAGTTTAATTTTAATAGTATTACGTTCTTCTATTAAGAAATTTTTAGTAGCAGCACAGACTCTGGAAATACTAGGTGTTATAAAATATTTATAACACCTAATGTGTTGGTCTCGATGGCGTAGTGCGTAGTTGTCTTGGTCTGGGTGTTTCTATGTATAATATGTATGTACTTAGAAAATAAAAAGAAGGTATATATATATATGTTTATCCATTGTCTAGTACCCATAGTACAAGCTCTGCTTAGTTTGGGCTAGATGGTGTTGTGTGTATGTGCTAGAATATTATTATTATTTATCGCTGCCATCAAAATCAACACAAATCCGTTACCTAAATATTAACGTTCTTAATTTTTTTAACCATAATTATTATGATTGGTTCAACACAAGAGGCCAGTGTCCATATACCGAAGAGATAAAATACTGATATAATATAAAAGTCACGGATCACATTCGGACGTGACAAATCGACGAAAACAATGATAACGTTTTGTTTTGATTCGACTGAGCAATTATGTTATTCAACTCATATTACCTAATATATTTACTTGGGACGTTGACGTTATCGTCTGACTTAAATTATGGCACATTTTATTTGAGTTTGTAAAGATAGTGAAAATTTGCAAAGTGTGTAATTAAATTATGTAAATTTTACCCTTGTATTTATCAAATACGACTATGAATTCAGTAAACTATCATGACCACTGTTACTACTAGACTAATTTCTTCCCTTTCACTCGTTTATATATGGCATCGTATGTTAGGATAAAAACTATGCTATAATTATGTTAATCCAGGCAATAATCTGTCTGTGTGCGAAGTTTCATCAAATTCTGTTTAAAGGTTTATTGCTTATTCAGCAACAACCACCCAATATCTTCACAAACCTTCACACTTATATTATAAAAATTTGCAGTGAACAGTGTAATTTATCTTAGTAACTGAGCGTTACATTTATTATTTAGTAGTATAGCCTCGCTGATTTCAGCATGAATGGGCCGGCTCGACCGGGGAAGGCCTACCCTCTCACAGAATTTCAACGTGAAATAACAGTATTCCTACTGTTGTGTTTCGTTCGGTGCGTGAGAGTTCCAGAGGCCCAATCACCCCATTTCCCCCATTCCCGCTCCTTCTCCTTCCCATTTTCTTTCCTAAAGGGTTGGCAACGCGCAAGTGATGCCTCTGGTGTTGCAGGCGTCCATAGGCTACGGTGACCACTTACCATCAGGTGGGCCGCAAGCTTGATCGCCACAAAAGTTCAATAAAAAAAAAATTACATTTTATTGTTCCATATTATATTATTAGCGATATTTGTAGATCCGTCGCTAGTATTATTGTTGGCCTCGCTAACTTGGTTAAACATTTGTACAGAATATTAGTATATTACATTATAACAGTATTTTGATTGCCAGTCCAATATATAATCAAAGTGGGCCTTTGTTTCTATCTTTACTTATTGTCTTTTTTGACTTGATGCCCTATATATATAGGACAGTATCTTATTTTCATTTATTGTGATGTTTTTATCTTCTTCTCAAAAGATATTTATCGTGTTCAGTTTGAAGATTATTATAAATCCAGCCAGCTCTTTTTCTTCATAGTATTTTCCACTCTATTTGGAAAATCTACGTGAACAATGAGATACCGGCTGTTTTAATCTCAAGAACACTATTGAGATCTTATACTGAATTCCAATTTTTTTGTATTGGCTGCTTTTATTTTACTAACAATATCGAGTTCAGTCACTTCTTGATCCTCTATTTGAATTATTACACCGTTGTTAACTGCCATCTTATGTCTGATATTCGGCCTTTAAAGCTGTTGCTTGTTTCTACTTCTTATTAAAAGATGATTTTTTTCTGAGCTCAATACAAGTATCATTTGTGTTACATCGTTATGAAATTTGTTTAAGTTGTAGAAAATATAAATAGTAGGGTTGCCGCTACCACCCGTTTCTAGTAGCGAAACTGACTATTGGTCTCTAATACTAAATTCAGCTTTCTGCTACAACAATGAACCTAGTACAAGGTGTTCCACAGGGATCTAGTTGGGTCCAATACTTAACAATATTTGCTATAATTTATTACAATCAGTATAAATAGTTTATTCAAAGAATACAACTGGATAATACTTTAAATCATTATCAATACGTAATAAATCTTTTATTAGCCACACAAAACATATTTATTGCCTCAAACAATTTGTGTTGCAATAAATATTGTTCCAATACTACGTTACATGTTTATTTGACGTTTAGAATGTAGTTGTTAATTTGAATACTGGTTATAAACAACAATATGTTTTGCAAGTGAATACGTCATTAATCCAATATGTGTGTAATATTTATGTCTTGTTCTATTGGTTTTATTGGTATAAATTTAAATAATGAAAAGTAATGAAGCATATGCTCCATTACTTTTGATACATATGTATGTAGATAGACAAGTATATATGTTTATAGGAACAATGAAAAGTGTTTTATGCCCACATTCTCCGAACTATGTATTAGGATCCACGTTATCAGAGTCGAGGTTAGCTCAGTCGCAGAAAGCACACTGCAAAAAAATTACGATCACAAAAGACCTATATCAAAAATTCAACAAATAAATCAAGTCAAAAATACGTTCACTCGTTTGGCTCACAAAGTAACACATATAAACATCAAAGTTACACTTATTATAGTGAATTTACACGATGAAAAACGAATAAGAGAAACGGACAAGAAATTCACGCCTACTCATTTTAATGCAAAGTTTACAATGAAGATAATTTTACAAATCAGATCTGTAAGAAGCTGCAACCATTACAACAAAAATATTATAATATACAAGTTAGCCTTTAATAATAGTTTGTGATAGAATAGGAGCATCCGTTTACATAAAATAAAAACAACGCGCGGCCATATTGCAGTATAAGGTGAAAACTAGGTTGACAACATTTGTAACAAATTAATTGCCAAAATCCACGAAACCCGCTCAGCCTTCAGGAAAATAAAGGCTAGATCCTATATATGCACGGCACTTTCACTGTTCTCAATATTGCTTCTTGCCTATCAATAACCAATATATACTGACTAATATTATAAATGCGAATGTCAGTTTGTTTTTTTTACACTTTCACGCCTTACCTTTATTATACATTATAGTATTTTGCAGAATTAGCGATAGCTCAGTGGGGAGACCCACAGACTGCAATGCAGAGGGTGTCGGGTTCGAACCCACGTCGCGCACTTCTGACTTTCGGCAGTTATAATTATGACTTTTCGAAATTATGCGCATATTGATTGACAATTATCGCCTGCTCCGTATCTCGGAGAGCACGTTAAGCCGTCGGTCCCGGCTGCTATGAACATCTATGGCAGTCGTTATTGGGAAAGTCAGTGCCCTATAATATCCTGACACTGGTCTAGCCTTAGGGTATCGTTAGCCTTCGAATTGCGGAGGTCAGGTGGCAGCCGCTCCGTGTAAAAACTGATATCTAGTCAAATCCGATTAGATCAGAAAAGCCGACCCCAAGTGAGTTGGGAATAATAAGGGCTAAGGAGAAAGATATTATTTTTCGGAATGAAATGGTAGCCTATGTCCTTTTAAAGCGTAACAAACAAACTCACATTCGCATTTATAATATTAGGTAGGATTAGGATTTCATAAACATACATAGTTTTACGCCTATGTGCTTAAAAGGGTAGACAGAATTGGCGAAATATGAGTGTAATGTATGTCCCAAGCGAGATAACAATTTGTGTGGTCAAAAGATAGTTATTTCGAGTCTAGGTGTTCTTCGTATACGTTGTTTTAATGTTCGTAAAGTCCTCTGCAACAAAGAAATTAATCAAAAACTGGAACTATAATTCAAAAAGCCAACTATAATCAGTATAAAGAATTTGATTTTATACAAATTTAATCACACTTTTAAAATTGGGTGATATGTATGAGCAGCTTAATATGAGTTTTGACTGTCTGATCAGGCAAAGTACTATTGAAGTTCCCTATTAGCAATACATAAATAGAAGTTAGTGTAATAAACGGTATCAATTTACGCCTTTTCGTAGTAACTACACAATTCATTTTCTAATTAATGATTGAAACAGAATTAATCTTAAGCAGCGATAGCTCAGTGGGAAGAACAACAAACTGCACTGCAGAGGGGTCTCGGGTTCAAACCCATGTCTCACACCTCTGACTTTCGGAAGTTATATGACATTTCGAAATTATGTGCGTATTGATTGACAATTATCGCCTGCTCCGTGCCTCAGAGTGCACATTAAGCCGTCGGTCCCGGCTGCCATGAACATCTATGACAATCATTATTGGGAAGTCAGTGCCCTTTAATATCCTTACACTGGTCTAGCCGTAGGGTATCATTAGCCTTCGGGTTGCGGAGGTCAGGTAGCAGCCGCTCCGTGTAAAAACTGATATCCAGTCAAATCCGGTTAGACCAGAAAAGCCGACCCCAAGTGACTTGGGAATAATAAAGGCTAGGGAGACGAAGAAGAATTAATCTTAAGTTGTTGAACTTACAATATATAATTAATCATGGTAGGTAATTCACCTACCATGATTTATTATACAAAAGTACCCCTTCCAAAATCTTAAGACGAAAACTATAGTTTATTTCAATATTATGAAAAAGTAATTAAGAATTTTGTAGGTAGTGTCAACGACCGATCAATTACGAAATCAAGACAAATGTACCCGTTATTTGACAAATGATCAGTGGCCGAAATTCGAACGTTACTCGTTATCTTTTTTTATTAATTTTAGGTTTCTGTTTTTCCTCTTTACATAAACTGTAAGTATGCCAATTGTCATACTACTCCGTGCGCGCAATAGGCTTTAAAAGAGAAACAAAGTTTTCAGTTCTTGTATGATAATACTGTAAGTATGAGTTACTATCAAGATTGTTTTAACAACCAAGGTGACATGTAAGCATGCAGTAACTGCCTTTTTAATACGCTTTTATTAGCCTGACTATAGATCTATGGAATATTTGAACACGATTTCCATCCACCTAAAAACATTGGATAAACTTGAATCTTCATATACTTATCAAAGACTGATGACAATACGATAATTTTATAAGATTGTCCTAGTATCCTAGCCAGGATCACAAGGATACTGGCCTTGATAACCAAGATATCAAAAAAGTAAAAACTGATACTAATAATTGCGTACGTATCATCATTTTAGTGTCTGTAAATGGTTTAGTCAGTTTGCCGGAAAACTGACTAAACCATGAGGTGCCGAGATGCCTATGCCTTGGTGTTATTGTGTTGGTCTGTTAGAAAACTGTCAATTGCAGCATGTAGTCAAAATAGGCCCATTATATGGAAATAGGCTCGCCGGCTGTTACGTGGGATCTAATAATATAGATGGCAAAATGTGGATATAATATACCCAACCAACCCCAACGAGGTTAGAAATTCAAGGAAATATTACCAAGTATCATTCATCAAAGTATACTTGCAAATAAAACATCCACAAAGGAAAGCAGGATATCTTATACCTTTATCTAAATTACGTCACACCTCATAAAAACGCGGTAGACAACTCAATAACTTCTTGAGATAATTTCATTCAGAAATAAAACACGGTAGCCAGAAACAGTCTCGTATTTCCTTTCATTGAGACCTTAAGTTTTAAATAAACATTACCTAAAACCGGTACTAAAAAGGCTTTTAACGTAACTGAACCTTTACCACAGTTTTGTAAAAGTAACGTTGCCTATCTTATTTTTTTCCTGCTCTAAGCAAACTTATCTCTACATTTACAGAGGTCCATATTTTTTCGACAGTATCCAACGAAGCATCCTAAAAATACGTCGGGCAAAGAAAACATTTTATAATGTTTATATTTGGAAGTCCTTTTATGCCTAAAACAACAAGGTGAATCGTGAAAGGTGTACAGTATGAAAAAACTTAAAAGATTATATTATACCATAGCTATTGACTGGCATTTAGATATTATAAAGCGGTGCAAAAAAGAGAAGACTTTAATCAATATTGATTCTGAAACACTCAATACCTATTTTAATACAAAAAATGACTTCATATTGATTCTGAATAACTTGATAGCGACCTTTGAGCCAATTTGACATAATACTGATTACATGCTATGATAGTGACATTGGAGAGATAACATACATAATATTGACTCTAACAGACATGATAATTACCTTTCAAAAACAAACCCACGTAATAATGATTCTGAATTGCATGACAACACAGAGACAATTTGACATAATATTGATTCTTTATGACATACTAGTTACGTTGCAGAGATACCTCGACAAAATATTGATTTGAAATGACATTCCAATTACCTTTTAGAAACACCTCGACATAATATTGATTGTGAATGACATGATTGTTATCTTTAAAGACAACTCCACATAATATTCTGATGAATGATTTGCCTGAGATAAGCAGTGTCACAGAAAATAAATATGAACATTCCATGGCCCTGCCTACGACTCCAACAGCGTTTATAGTTTATCGCGTAATAAAAACCATTGCTCCTTAAGTAGAACTATGACCGATGTGTACATCTTCGAATAACAGGCAGAGGTAGGCTAAGGTGTATTAGGCCGACATTACGCCAGCTATGACTTTTTTTTTTAAATACAGCGCTTAGAATAATTCCTGTATCGCGGGGGACTCAACATCCAGACTGGGATCGACCATTTGTGGATCACACGAAATTTTGTCCCGTCTGGGATTCGAATCCACAACACTCGGCGCAGTGGTAATGGCGAGGCGACCACTTAAACTACTACACTATAGTGCACATCCTTGCAGATAAACGTTATAGGGAGTCATCCTTTACCGGACATACGTAAATGTAGACGTTTGTGTAGTTGAGCCTCGCTGATTTCAGCATGAATGGGCCGGCTCGACCGGGGTAGGACTGCCCTCTCACAGAATATCGACGTGAAATAGCAGTATTCCTTCTGTTGTGTTCCGTTCGGTGAGTGAGAGTGCCGGTGGCCCAATCACCCTCTTTTCCCCCTTCCCGCTACTTCTCCTTTCCACTTCCTTTCTTAAAAAATACCGTGGTGCTTCTGAAAAGTTCTTAACAAACACACCTAAAAACATTTACCAAAACAGCATTCGTCCTGGATCATCACGATCTTACGTAAGTAAACTTATGCTATGATGTCCAGCCAACGCAATAGGTACAGATTTTACGTCGCTAAACCAACAGTCTTACTGTTTATTTTATGTTGTCATTTATTATTTAAAAATAAATACTGGAGTGTACACTTGGTAAAAGATTAGACCAGCATTGTTTGGCTAAAGTTCTCATAATCTCTCATTGTAATGCATGAAGGGTTTAAGCTGAGTCATTGATCTTGTCATTGTTGTAAAACTACTGTACTTATCTATACTAATATTATAAAGCTGAAAAGAGTTTGTTTGTTTGAACGCGCTAATCTCAAGAACTACTCATCCGAATTGAAAAATTATTTTAGTGTTGGATAGCTCATTTATCGAGGAAGGCTACAGGCTATATAACATCTCGCTACGATCAACATCTGTACATTCATACAAATAAATAAAATTCAAGTGTTATTTGTAACGTCAAAATACCAGCTTTTTACTAAATGCGTATGAAAGTATATAGGGTATTATCGATTACTCAATTTTCAAAATTGTTGTCTGTCTGTCTGTCTGTTTGTTTATTCCGGCTAATATCTGCAACAGCTGGATCGATTTTGACGGGACGTTCATTGGCAGATAGCTAATGTTATAAGGAGTAACTTAGGCTACTTTTATTTTAGAAAATAGGGGGCTGCAAAAAAAACTTTCAATGGCTGTGAATTCGCGGGTAACAGCTAGTTCGGAAATAATGTTATTGAATATACTTCTAGTTACTGTTATATGCAAACCATTACCTACGTAAAGTTTTAAGGTTCCCTTGAGGTCCCTTGAGGTCTTAATTTGGGAATCAACTTTAAACTAAAATTGATAATTCTTCAAAAGTATCAAACTTTGGTAACACTAGTAAAATGTTTACTTAGATACTTAGAAACAAGTCTTTCAATGAAACAATGGATTATGAGACTTGGTATCTTAAATGTTGTCTGCGGTGAAATGTTTCTAGATAATTCTATGTAATGTAATCTTGTTTTAAAGTGTTTAAGTTTATTGTTTACCAGTTTATAATGCCGTCCCGTCGAGTCTTTCGTGTTTCTCAGGATTTATTATATATAAATAATGCCAATGCATAACTATGCTCACAAACCACCTTTATCCAAAAACACCGCATCGTACGTTGTTGACACACATACACATACATACATAGACACGCAACTGTGTCTCTAAAGACGTAGTTTGGAGATACTTTACACCCATATTTTGCCAGTTATGTTATTAGATTATACGTGGACATAAAAATGTAAGCCTATTGCTGTCATCTGAACACAGTTCAAGACCCGTACTACGTACTGCTATGAATTCCTTGTTACTGCTTTCAGACTATAATCCTTCTCTTATAAATAGAGATGACAAAAGAAGTAAGAAAACATAAATATGGGTCTCTATGCATGCATTATCTTTATCTACCATTACGTCATATTTCTTTACTAAATAAAACGGGTGCGTCTCATAATGTATAAACTCATTTGGTCTAATTTCATTTTATTATCGTTCATAAGATATAATCAACGTGAGATATACCAACTGTTGATATAATTTATTTACATATAACATTTATTTGTTCTAAAACTTAATTAGAATAACGTTGTTTGATGTAACGTTTATGTAATCGAAAATCATTTGGTCTAACGTTTAATATATATAAAAAACGTCATTATGGTTAACACACCGACTCAGAGTACCCCGACTCAGATAGGTTAGGTTAGAAGGCTAAGGCGGGAGCGAAGCAGAGCGGAGCTCCCGCCTTAGCCTTCGTGGTTTTTTTTTTTAAACCACCCAGAAATAGGAGCCCCGCGAGGCGGGGCTCCGTCGACCTATCTTAGCGCAGGTGGTAATCAGTTACTAGTTATGTTTAATATCTACTTAGGTTACTATTACCTATAACTACGCTAGAACTTACAAAGAATAAAACAAAGAAAAAGTACTTTTAAATATATATTAAAAAAAATACAGTTATTATTTTTTTAAGCTTAAATTCGAAGCCACAATTAGACCAAATAAGTTTTATATCTTTTGAGTGGTATGTCAAACGATGTTATATTTAATATAAGTTATGCTTATAAAAATTAGTTATTTTAAAATTATATCAATCGTTTAAGATATTAACTAATCGCTATATTAAATAAAATTATAGGTTCCGTTGTTATATGTTGTTAATATTAGAGATTTTGTTGTTATATTATCTATTACTTACCCAAAAAAACAAATAAGAAACATTTTGGCCGACCCGTAAATCGAACATAGAATCTCACGATCAACTGGAACTTTATGCCACAGTACCAACAAGGCGACTCAGCAAAACAATACGATATCGTAATCAGACTACGGCTGGTTTCAACTAGTTCATTTATCTTATGCCAATATGACAATGTTTTGATAACCTTTAACTCTTAACTCGTAAAGTTGTTATTCATGTAGCTATATAGCTTGAAAATATAGCAGTTTGTTAAGAGCATCGTGTAAATAATAACTCAGACTTTCAAATACCTGATTACAAATCTTCCATTCATTAAGAATATAAAGATAAATACGGCCAGTATTTATCTTTGGGTCATCAGTCATATCTTGGTCGCTGAATTCTGTGATTATACTTGGGCGCCCCGGTAGTGAACTGTGAATGTGACTACTTCGCATGAAGTCTAGGGTTTGATTTGATCAGGGAAAGTGTTATTAGATTTTGTAAGGGATTTCTCAGTAACAACGAAGTCTGGAACTGTACCCACTTGACCAGAGGTCGGCAACCTGCGGCTCGCGAGCCGCATGCGGCTCTTTGACCCCTGGACTGCGGCTCTTTCAAGAATTGTTTAGTTTTTTTACAGGCACGGAATATTATTTATTATCTTGCTTCATAAGTATGATACCAAATTTTACTTTTATTTACTGCTAGTTAGTTAAAAAAAAATGTCAGCCCGTAGAGAAATGATCAAATTATTAATTGCATGATCTTGTTTGATTCTTCACCAATATAAATACGAATGCAAAGGAATGTGGTAGAAATGTAGCTGCATGGGGTCCACCGGAACCTGTTACATTTTGAAAGTGGTCTATGAGAATAAAGTCTGGTAACCTCTGATCTAAATGATGGGGATGGAAATACTGTCGCGTAGGACGATGGCGAAAAGAGGCGGCAACGATCAGTCCGAACAATTCCTAAATATGCCGAAATGTGGGTTTAATATAACTCTGCTTACCCATTTAAGGATATGTACATATGTCAATAGTAGAAGTAATGTATCTACAGCTTGCTTAGTCATCCTAAAGTTACCTTTTAGCAATAAGGTTGCCTTTTCAACATAACGTTAAATTAAATTGATTCTTTTAAAAAATACTAAAAATATCATAAACAGTAAGTATCTGGAATCCAGACACAATAAAAAACTGTATTATGTGGACTCTGTTGTCTGAAGTTTGGCCAAGAAAGTACTTTAGAATACGACATTTTTTTTTGCGCAAATTACATTCCACACACAGCAAGAACAACCAAATATAGTAGCACAATATACTTGTACGGTGTGTTTGTATTTCCATCACAAGGTAAAGAAATTGTTTAAATGAAGGTGTAGTCGGTATACAGATGCCGCAAATGGCAGGTGATGGACGAATAAGAGCATAATGACAAAATAAGCCGACATTTCCGCGTTTATTCATGCATTTACCTGAACCCTTCCAATAATACATACAGAGGGACCTTTTTAACCTTTTCTTTTATATATATTTTAGGGATCACATTGGTTGAGTTTTACTAGAGAATAATTTTTGGAAAGATCTGTGATGCGTATGACCAAACGAAGCATTGAATACTGGTAGGTAACTTGAGATCATTAAAATGTATTATCATGTTATTTCGTTTCTTATTAATTACTTTTATATCAATATAACAGAGCTGAAGGGATTATTTGTTTTAATTTTTTAATGTTCTTATCATTTGTAGACACAATTGTTTTTGCATATGAAAACCCACTTTTTGAGAAAGGCTATGTAACATGACGTTACACGCCATGGCAGCGAAGAAGTAATTATAAATAGAGGGAAAACCACAGGGCACAATTACTTTTAAAATTATACTAAATTTATTACAAATATATTATTACTGGTGTCGGGCATATAATCCAAAGTAATCGGGCGTAGGTTTCTACACGCAGGAACCTTTTAAAGATGCGAGAGAGAGATTCTGAGTTAGTCGTAGGACCCAATTGCTTAATCTTAGCGTCTTGAGGTGGGCATCGAGGCTTTTTGAGGATCTATCACTACATTTCCGACATATCGCCAATCTTATTTGACTACTACTGCTTGCAGAAGATTTATTTATTATAATAAAGTTTATTTATTTATTATAATCTATCTATACTAATATTATAAAGCTGAAGAGGTCGTTTTATTCTTTGAACGCGCTAATCTTAGAAACTACTGGTTCGAATTGAAATTTTTTTTTGTGTTGGAAAGCCCTTTTGTCGAAGAAGGCTATATATAGGTTATATAACATCACCAATAGAAGCGGAGCATCAATAAAAAACTTCTTTAGTAATAGGGGAACAGTCTTCAATCGTTTACAGGAGCCAACAACCAGGCTGCCACGAGAAAGTAGGTTGCTCAACCTGAGAATCAATCTGGTGAACTCAAGATCGGTCGCAGACAATCACAGACTTATGTTGTGGGATGAACGAGGTCTAAAAACTATATATTAATTAATTAATTGGCATACTTTTTAAATAAACAAACGCGGATTTATTCCACAAATTTAATCAGTGTTTTTGGGTTCATAATGTCAAATATTGCATCATTATTATGATATCATCCACTTAATTGGCCTCCCGTAGATGCTTATGTTGTGAAATGACCTTCCTGGCGTATTTTTTATAAGGCAGAAATTTGTTATTAAGGCAATTTTTTTTTAAGGGCACCTTTTTACTATCGCGGTGGACTTTACAAACATTCAAAAAACGGACACAAAGAACATCTCGACTCGGAACAACCATTTGTGGATAACACAAAGTTTTGTCCCGTGTGGGATTCGAACCCACAACACCAGGCGCAGTGTCAGTGGCGAGGCGACCACTTAAACCACTATCTAGTAACCAGATAGTCAGATTATAACTATATTGCTAAATTATTTATTCCTGGCATTACAAGCGTCCATAATTAGCTTGTAACCACATATGTACCTTCAAATAGATTGTTTACTTATTTTCCATCTAAATGACAATAAAAGGAAAACCACCTCTATACTCTTCGCACCTGAAATGGTACTCAACATATACAAATGACTATTTTATTCACACCTTCTTTCCGGAAGGGTCAGATAGAAGTGTATTACATTTTTATTCCGGAAATATATGTATTTAGATCCTACGCAGAAAGGTAATCAAACCCTGAACAAAGACAAATAAGTACAGAAAGATCTACGAGTATATATATGTAATACCGAATGCCTATTATGACACTGTTATTATTTATTAGGTAAAAGTGTTTCATTTGGGATCGATCATGTGCCGTGGGAGAAGGGCGCTGAAGACCGCGATGAATGGAGGAAACGTGTGCACGATGGGCGTGTGATTCACGATAACACCTGGTTTCGAAAACTGGCGGAAAAGAGAGCGAAACGTCACCAAGCTGATAACAATCCACCAGCTGGCAGTTTCTCTTGCAGAATATGGGATAGAATCTGCCAGTCTGAAATTGAATTACATAGTCACGAAACTAAGTGCATGTCCACGGGATAGTGACTAAATCGTCTGGAACAGACGTAAAAGGCCAAAGGCCCATGAAAAGTGTTTAACAGTCACAATTTACCAGTAAATTTTTGGTCTCACTTAATAGAGGGAGAGATTATTGTCGCCTTCCGACTACAGTTCAAGATTGAGATGGGAAATGTTGACAAGATGACAGGCTGTTATTTTTATTTGGGCCTGTGACCTAACTTTGACCAATTGCCATAAGCTAACAACCAAATTTACAAAATCGGAAGTTATTTAGGTGACAAAGGCTTATCAACGTACAAGTTTAATTTCTAGTAAAGCAACAACAAAATAACGTTTAAGACTGCGCCGAGCGAAATGTGCCAAAACAGGCGGTCACAGTTAAGTGAAAAAAATCAACACTTTTTGTTTAATACAAATATAAAATATTCATTTACCATAACAATGAATGTGTTTACAATTACTCCGTGTAAAAATCTTAAAATAATTAATATTTTCCCCTACAAAATTACGTAAATTTGCACAAGAAATGCAAAAATGTAAGCTCGTGTTACATGATTTTTAGATTTTAACAGTAGAAATCTATCCTATTTTACAGCTTAAACGAAACATAAATAGTTATATTACAATTTGTCCGTCCCAAATATTTAAGTTATTGGTTGACAATAAAGATACATATTTATCAAAATAAGCATTTCAAATCCTCCATACAATTTTACTATGGCGGCCGATCGCCGATTTGAATATGCGCCGCACGAGCTCTGTCATTATCTGACTTACGCTCGGCGCAGTCTTAATTATATATAGACTAGGTCCATGCAAGAATTTACTCTTATAAGAAAACACCAACAAGCAGCTCAAATCAACCCCTTTTTAATCTCCATTGAATTGCTTATTTGGCTGCACCGTGTATGACTGCAAAATTATCGAATAAGATAATAGTAAAAAAAATTAAGTATAATAGTAGTAGAGTAACAATTTTTAAAATTATGTAATACCTAAAGTGTCAAATAAACAACGCGATAAAATCTGTATATAGTAGTTTAATTTCAATGAATAATTTTCGCGTAAATAGAAGACAATATTATACATATATAGCTAATACTTAAAAACTACCTACTATATCTAAAGAATTATACCTTTTGAATGAAATGTCCGATTTTAATAATTTAAAAAGTATTTTACGGGTATTGAAACGGTCTTTAATAAAATATAATTTAATGGGATAAGGATTAATACAGAGTTATGAATAATATGGTTTGATTATTGTTGGCACTTTTATCAACTTTTAAAATGTAAAAAAGTAGTTATTGTAGCATAACTACAGTAGTTGGACATATAGAATCACGGACTTTTTTGTAGATATTGATACATTCTATAATACTGTAGAACATTTTTTTGTTCTATCATCAATAGTTTCCGCAACGCACGTAATGACAGATTTTTATGACTAATTTTTTCACACCTTGGGTTATATTATTGCATTTTTATTAAGGATCCCTATTTTTTTTGAAAATGTAATATAACTTATGTCTCTCAGTGAAGAGGCAGCTTTCAAATGGTGAAAGAATTTTTGAAATCGGTTTAGTAGTTTTTGTGTGAAAACATTACAAACATACATACAAAAACACAAATGTTTCCTCTTTATAATATTAGTTTAGACTAAAAACCTAAAACCATTACAAATATTACATTCAGTTTATGTACTTGCTGGTCTCATAATTCTATTCTAATAATATAGAATACTATCACATACCCACAACACCATCTAGCCCAAACTAAGCAGAGCTTGTACTATGGATACTAGACAATGGATAAACATACATATATACTTTTTTTGTAAGTACATACATATTACACATAGAAACAACCAGACCATGACAAACATCCATGTCCATGCACACAAATGTTTGACTTCTGCGGGAATCAAAACCGCGACCTCAGGCGTGGCAGTCGGTTACACTAACCACTACGCCATCGAGGCCGCTATAACTAAAAATAGATGTAGATATTACATCGCCTTAGATTCAAAATACAGATGCAAATTCCAATCCCTAAAATAGAACCATGAACAGCTTAGCTGTCAAAGCGATAACATGGTTTGTCGAGGTGTCGAAGTCGCAGTTTCAAGTCGTGTCTCACAGCTCTTTCCCTCGTTTATAATTTGAAACAATACACTAAATATTTCGGGTTGCAGTTATTCACTGAAGTGTTTACGATATCTAAGACCGTTGCTCCCTAGTGGGTATCAAGGTCAACGGCCAAGCGTAACGTGATAACTATTTGATAGTGCACTTGTTGATTTTAAAACAACAATTAATAATACATACTGTATACCTACCTAATTATCTAACTACTATCTATCCCTGCAGTTTCATCCACGTTCATGATCACTGCTCCGCTCCCGTTGCTCGTAGCGTGATGTAGTATAACCTATGTTACTTCTGGATAAAATAGCTTTCTAATAGTGAAAGAATTATTAAAATCGATTCAGTAGTTTTTGAGTTATTCATTGCAAATAAATTATAAATCTTTCATCTTTATAGTATTACTAGATTTTGTCCGCGGCTCCGCTCGCTTAAATCTAGATTAGGTTGGGTTAGGTTAGTAACAGTACCTTTTTCTGGATTAAAGGTATTCTATGTCCCTTCTGTGCCCCTGGAACGTGTATGAGAAATTTCATGTCGGTCGAGTAGTTAAGACTTGAGAACATAACAAACAAACAAACCCACATTCGCATTTATAATATTAGAAAAATATTATAAATCAGTCCTGTATATAAACAATCTGACTTCTCAGTATGAGAAGGGTTAGACTATACTGGCCTAGTGTGGGTTGGCAGACTTCACTCATCTCTCATCACCATCTCATCTATAGAACATTATGCAGAATTCTTAGACATGCAGATTTCCATTTCGATGCTTTCTTTCACCGTTAAAGCGAGTGACAATTAACTATTTCATACGCACACAACTTCGTAAAATCAGTGGTAAGTGCCTCGGGATAGAACTCGAGACCGCCGCGAGCAGTCCAACAGTTTATCTACTACGCTGTCGCATCTTTATAATATTAGTACAGACTAAAAAAAAGGCGTTTGGCTGCTCATAGAGGACTATTAGTGCCCACAGTTATGTATGGAAGTGAAAGTTGGGTATGGCAAAAGAAGCACAAGAGCAGAATAAATGCTGTAGAAATGAGAGCGCTGAGAAATATATGTGGTGTGACTCTGAAAGATAGAATAAGGAATAGTGTGATTAGAGAGAGATGCGGCATGAAAGTGGATATAGTGACAAGAATAGAAAAGGGTATGTTAAACTGGGCATGTAGAAAGAATGGACGAGGAAAGACTGACTAAGAAAGTTTATAAGGCTAGTATGAATGGAACAGTCGCAAGAGGAAGACCTAGGCGAACGTTTCTCGAACAGATCGGAGGCGTTCTGGATAAAGGCCAGGTTAAGCGCACCGACGAACCGACGGGTGTGTATGAGGAATGTGATGAAAGTGAATGAAGCCAGAGAAGTGTGTCGGGATCGTAGCAAATGGAAATCCGTAGTCTCTGCCTACCCCTCTGGGGAACAGGCGTGAATCTATGTATGTATGTAGTATAGACTAATATGGATATAAAAGATAGATATAGATATAAAAGGTTAAGCTGATTGACTGCCTTACTGACTAGTATGCTAACGTAGAGTCCAAACCCTTGGGTCTAGACACATGAAATTTTGTACAGAATTTCCTAATACAATGTAGGCGAGCCCTAAGAAATTTCATAAAATCCCTAAGAGGGTAAAATGGGTCTAAAGAGTATGCGATATAACCAAATTCGACGCGGACGAAGTCGCGGATCACTGCTAGTTATAATAATATCATCGTGTTTTAGGTTGACCTTTGGGCTAGCTGACAACTAAACACGGGCATCTTCTCACTATCCTACTGAGTCGCAGCGGTATTTAAACCGGTGTACAGTTTAATTTCCGGGTTGAGCAATGTGTCATTCTCAGAAGCAGCATGGAAATAGGAAATAATGCCCGGTAGATGGCACTAGGCTCACTTACGTGGCATCAAAAAGCTATACGAGGTGAAAGACCCTGCCAATCAAAAGTATTGATGTCTGGCAAGATAATAGTGATGACCTCCAGACCGAATTTCGGTCATGCAGGCCAATTTTAACGGAGACAGGCCATCTGCGTTGGACATATTATAGTGCACAAGTGTGTGCGCAAACACAAGTGCACTCTTATTCACCTCTCTCATAAACCAATGGGACGGCAATCCGATACGACCGTGGAGGGATCAAGCGCAGGACGCAGACTTTACGTGTTTTTCGAGGCATTGATGTGATAACACAGCCAACTTCCAAAAAAATCCAATAAGTTTTTGTTGGCACTATCAGGGATTCAAACTCGAGACCTCGTGTACAGTAGTTGCATTCACTACCACTGCGCCACGGAGGAAACCTAACAAAAGCTGAGTGATTGTAGAATCCTTTTTGTAATCGGTTTCTTACGATACGCTTATCGATTACATTTCTTAAAATATTGACCTCATTCTTCAATTGCAACTGTTGTTCAACTCATTCTCCAAATAAAACAGCGCTCTGTTTTATAAATTGAAACCCATCAACTATTGATCGATTATTAATTATAAATTATTACACGTTCATTACATTCAATATTTATTGTTGATATTAAATTACGCTCTTTCCAGCTCGACTTCAATTACAGTAGATTATAGTTCGCGTATCGCGTTATAAAATATGATCATAATAAATAATAACGATTCATTATCAATTTACAAAAGCAAACAAAAAATACAATATTATTTAATGTTATGCTATTTACAAAACTGTTTTTAATGACAGACCGAGTGATTTTTTCGGTCGTGAAATATTAACTCAAAGATCATTAAACGTTATGTTGATATTTTATTACAAAGTAAATTTCTCTCTATAAAGCTCTGTACACATTTAAAGGTACAATCGCCGTTCTGTTAACTTATTCAGACTACAACATACATACACTTATAAAAGGTAGACGTCAAGTTATATTTAAAGCACTTTTTATGTCAAATACTGAATATTTTTAAATTAATTTTGTTCTTTGTAACACCAAATGAAATTGACAGAATATTAACTCTTTGATCGCCACGTCAAAACAGCAAAAGCGTACTCTCGGCCGCGGCACCAAACTACGATTTCTTTCTTTAAGTCTGTCATGTAGTCACTGACTGTGGCGTGCTCGACACATTTTCTTTATCATGTATACATGACTGTTGCGGTCAAAAGGTTAAATAGCGAGAGGAATATGCTTGCTACTTTGGTTCCATGACTTATGATTACGCTTATTATCAGGACAACTCAAGAGGAGACTTATAGTTAACGAAATTTGGATGTAATACATCTCTGCTTATTCTTTTAAGGATATATGTACAAACATTTGACAGCTTATGTATGTAACAGCACCTTTGAAATAATAGTAATAATAGCAGGTCATGTGTAGCACAAGTTTTACAATCGTTGCCTAAGGTAGATCTCTCGTGTTAAGCCACAACATTATAGCTCTATTCATTTTACGAAATAAAGTAGGTATGCAATAAAAAAGAAATCTGATGCGCAATAAGAGTTCATTGAAATTAAACTACTATATACGGATTTTATTAAAACTATTAAAACTATATAGATTTAATTTAATTTTACACTATCCCCGACGTTTCGGTTGCTTTTAAGCAGCCATGGTCACGGGGAGACATGGTCGGGGATAGTGTTAAATTAAATTAAATCTAAATAGTTTTAATATCAATTCAATTAGCTCAATAATTAGTAAAGTTTAATAGTAGTAGTGTAACAGTTTTTCAAAATTATGTAATAAAGTGTCAAATAAACAACGCGATAAAATCCGTATATAGTAGTTTAATTTCAATGAATAATATTCGCGTAAACAGAAGACAATATTACAATAAGAGTTCAGTGCGACTGGCTGATCAACAGGTATTATTCAGCTTTTCACATACTCATAAATGGACTATGAATTAACAGTTGTCATACTGGTATTATTAATCTATATATGTATATAAAACTCTTCCGTTACTGAGTGACTGACAGACAACGCACAGCCGAAACTACTGAACGTAAGAAGCTGAAATTTGGCATGTATGTTCCTTGGAGAGTGTAGGGGAGCACTAAGAGAGGATTTTTGGAAATTCCACCCTGAAGCGGCGTAGGGGTGAAACCCGATATTCACACGGGAACGGGACTTACGCGGGTGAAACCGCGGGAAAACTACTAGTATCAATATAAGTATGTACAAAATAACGCAATAGCGATTACGCAGATCGAACAATCAGCGAGATTGAGGCATGTAGACGGACTAACTTGACTTCCAGATCTATTAAAACACAGGTCTTGTTGTTGTTTGATTAGTCTTTTCACTACCCAATGACGCGTACCATTAAGACTGCGCCGAGCGTAAGACAGATAATGACAGAGCTCGTGCGGCGCATATTCAAATCGGCGAGCGGCCGCCATAGTAAAATTGTATGGAGGATTTGAAGTGCTTTTTTGATAAATATGTATCTTTATTGTCAACCAATGACTTAAATATTTGGGACGGACAAATTGTAATATAACTATTTATGTTTTGTTTAAGCTGTAAAATAGGATAGATTTCTACTGTTATAATTTAAAAAATCACGTAACACGAGCTAACTTTTTTGCATGTTTCGTGCAAAGTTACGTAATTTTGTAGGCGAAAATATTAATTATTATATTAAGTTTTTTACACGGTGTAATTGTAAACACATTAAGATAACATCTAACAAAAAGTGTTGATTGTATTTACTTAACTGTGATCGCCTGTTTTGACACATTTCGCTTGGTGCAGTCTTAAATATATTTGGTTAACACTTGCCACATAGATTGACACTTTCCTGAGTGATTTGAATACCTACCCGAGGTTCTCACGCGGCCGAAGCTATGAGCAGAAACCAGCTTCTCACTTAATTTATATGTGAACATCAACTTAAATGTACATCAACATTTTTATTTATTTTACTAACGAGACTTCAAAAGTATATAATTATTGAGTTCTTTAGGATTCACGTTTGAATATCATCAGAGCAAATGGTATTCTTCAAACATTTTAGTATTTGGTTTAGCAGATACTTGACATGACTTAATCTTGTGAACATTTAATTTTATATCAGCCAAGTATTTGATTTTACAGGTAGGCACTTAACAACATCTTATGAAAATGTTTAAGGAAGCAAATAAGCAGTCTGTAATCTTTTGCAGAATATTTGCAAATTACGACGTTTTGCTGATTAAATAAAGACTTTGAGAATGTATTCCCTTGCATATGCGTGTAACATACAATTTTACACGTATATGCAAGTGGTTTAAGTGGCTGCCTCACCACTGCCATTGCGCCGACTGTTGTAGGTTCGATTCCCACATGGGACAAAACTTTGTGTGATCCACAAATGGTTGTTCCGAGTCTGGGTGTTCTTTGTATCCGTTGTTTAAATGTTTGTAAAGCCTTCCCCTCTCCCCTTGTAGCGCGACACAAAAATAGTTACTAGTGCGGGAGCTGTCCATTAAAAGATAATGTTCGGATCGTAATGTTATATCCTTTATCCATTCACAATGAATGGACTAACTAATGTAAAATAAGGTTTAAATTGGACTGATAGCTATAACGATTACCGCTTTCGAACAAAAAATAAACATTCTCCCCAGCTTTATTAAATATTAAATAATATTTATTAAATATATATTTAAATAAATAGATTCAGATTTATCAATCAGTTCGTTGTGGGCATACAATAATTTTCAGAATTGTCTTCTAGGAAGAAGGCGCAATTCTATCTAGGAATCCTTATCTTCTCTCTTAGTCTTTATTATTCCCAAGACACTTGGGGTCAACTTTTCTGGTCTAACCGGATTTGACTGGATATCAGTTTTTATACGATGCGGCTGCCACCTGACCTCCGCAACCCGAAGGCTAACGATACCCTAAAGCTAGACCAGTGTCAGGATATTAGAGGGTATTGACTTTCCCAATAACGACTGCCATAGATGTTCATGGCAGCCGGGACCGTTGGTTTAACGTGCTCTGCGAGGCACGGAGCAGGCGATAATTGTCAATCAATACGCACATAATTTCGAAAAGTCATATAAATTCTGAAAGTCAGAGGTGCGTGACGTGGGTTCGAACCCGAGACCCTCTGCATTGCAGTCTGTTGGTCTCCCCTATCTAGGAATCCTAATCCTAATCTAATATTATAAATACAAATGTGAGTATGTTTGTTTGTATATTTCTTGGTTACGCTTTCACGCCTTATCTACACGACCGATCATCATGAAATTTCGCATATACGTTTTCAGGAGAACAGACAAGGACATAGCGTCCCTTTCACTAAAAAAAATACTGTTACTTACCCAACCTAACCAAAATTTACGCGAATAAATCTGCGGGTAAAATCTAGTAAATAATAATATAATATAATATTCTACCACATACACACAACATTATCTAGCCCAAACTTAGCAGAGCTTGTACTATGAGTACTAGACAATGGATAAACATACATATATAATTTATTTTTGTAAATACTTACATATTATACATAGAAACACCCAGACCAAGACAAACATACATGTTCATGCACACAAATGTTTAACTTGTGCTGGGATCGAACCCGCGACCTCAGGCGTGGCAGTCGGTTACACTAACCACTACGCCATCGAGGCCGACAAATAATAATATCAGTCCTGTATGTAAATTGTCGGGCCTCTGCCCGTGTCCACCAGTGGAAAAAATTTAGAGAAATAAAGAAATTAAGAGAAATTTGAAAAGGATTTGGTCATAAACCACCACGCTGGTCCAGTGCAGATTGGCAAACTTCACATGTCATTGAGAATACTTATAATAATAATAAGTAATTATTTCCAAAAAACATTCAGCTATTCCATACAAAGTAAATTAAATAAACTTAGGACACAAAGCATTTAGGAACTCTGACACCCAAGGTAAGATCTAACTTGAGTTATGGGTATCAGGCCACAGCAAGTAAATTGTTTACAATAATTACATATTTTCATACAATTTTTATAATGTTAAAACGATTTAAATACATAAAATACACGCACATACTTGTCCATGTATGTGCGCGTGTGTGTGTGTGTGTGTGTGTGCGAGTGCATGTGTGTGTATGAATGTGCGTGTGTGACTGTCAGTAATTAGAGAATGGATATTTTATGAAGGTCTTCAGTTTCCTCATAAGTTTTATTCATGAGCCAATCGGCAACTTTTTTTTTGCATTCAGATCTAAGTAGTGCATGCTATGTTTTCCTTAACTATCTAAAAAGATAATTATATAATTTAAATATTATGCCACTTATTAAATTCTCAAATTACTATAACATCAGTATACATAAATAAACATAGATAATTTCTCAAACAAAACGCTTAATGCACTTATCATGTAAATTTTTCGCATCCCAGTGGAAACTTTATACAAAAACTCCATACAAACATGAGTTTACATGCATGCGTCTCGTGAACGCTCAATGAGTCGGTAATTACTGGGCACGTGTAATCGAACGTGGTACTGTATAACGTGTTCAAGCGAGCGAGTCGCACACTTATAAGCACTACACTCACACATTGATAGGTGCACACTTGTGACAACTAATTTTTCTTCGTTTTAAATCTTTATTGTCACCGCGTACCTAGCATAGGCTATATATTTTTTTTATAGTACTGTTACTAACCTAACCTACCCTACTTTTGCGAAGCCAAGGGTTGGTTTGCTATCCGTACTTTTGTCGGTAATATTTGCCACGGGTAGAGTCAGGATCGCATTTCGGTTGAATAAAGAAACTTTATTAAAATAATGTAATCGCATCAGCTAGGCATGCTAGTTTAGGATGAGTATAGAAATAGGATGGGACGTCATAGGACGAATACGGAACAACCCATTTTAAGGTAGTATAGGACTGCGGCTATTAATTTAATTTCTGTAAAAGATGATTTCTTATCATATCTTATGTGGGGGCCAGTCATTGCAGACCGGCGACACTTCGACCCAGTGAGATCTTTTGTGTCGACACTCTCCCAATAACGACTGCCATTACATAGATGTTCATGGCAGCCGGGATCGACGGCTTAACGTGCTCTCCGAGGCACGGAGCAGGCGATAATTTTCAATCAATACGCACATAATTTCAAAAAAAGTCATATAACTTCCGAAAGTCAGAGGTGCGCGACGTGGGTTCGAACCCGAGACCCTCTGCATTGCAGTCTGTTGGTCTCCCCACTGAGCTATCGCTGCTCATAAAGGATGATTTAAGTTGACTTTTTATTACCTGAGCAGTACGGAGTTTGAAACAGAGCCCGTTAGCCAATAATCGGCCCGTCACCTATCTCGTGGAACCATAACAGGAAAAATGTGTATGTAATTCATCTCTGCCCAACCTATTCAGGAATGTAGACTTTTAGACGTAAGACTATAATGTTCTTAATGCAAATGTATCGTCACAAAACGAACACAGTTCATATATATAGATAAACATTTGTCTCCTATTTATCTTTATATTAATACGTGAAGCAAAATCTTTGTATACGCTTTTTACGAAAATTGTGCGTACGGAAGAGTATGAAATTTGGCACAGTTAAAGTTTATATGGTGAAGGGGCGAATACTAATATTTTTATAAAATATGCATTAAAAATACATTAAATTAATGGAAAAACTACACGCACACATCCATGCATTTGACACACGCAGTCGAATCGCGTTTTTTTTTTGTTTTTTTTTTTTTGTTATTGCTATAGAATAAGGTTAAGCACCGAACTTCTCTGGTTAAAGACAGCCGTGGTGTGGGATCTGAGCGTACTCCAACTTACAGTATTCTGCTTCGAAGCGGATTACTGCTAGTTGAGGTGCAATTACTACAATTTGAGGGTGCGTGGTGGGTTCCTGTCTACTCAATAATTGAATTACAATGGATTTCCGTCCAGTTACTCCTAATTCGATTCAATACACTATCATTTAGTTTATAACTTGCAATCTAACCTTGCCCTGCATACCCTGTCCTGCTTCAGCATTAGTAAAAATTCCGAAGACTTACATATCTACCTCACCCTTTCCTTTCATTCCACGTTGATCTCAATTGTGTGTAATTTGATAACATTTTTCGTTCATATTTATATCTCTCGTTAAACATCAGACCTATATCTTATTATTAAAATCCACCTCTGATCTAATGTGTAATACCAACATCAAAATAATTACACTCGAAATCAATAATAAAGCTGAAAATACTCGCATATGCTTATAATAAACACACACATTGATAAGACAAACATACATAAGTAGTAGTATGTGTATGTCAAGCTATCGTAGCGCATCCACCCACACATAGACAATTAACACGCGGACAACGCATGGAGTATTAGTTATCCTGTGTATTACCTAATGGAATATTATGGACTGTAAACGATTGTCGAGTTCTCAATGTATTATTTTATTAATGGACAGTAAATTGTTGATAGGCGCGCAAAAAATTCCATCTCGATGAAACATCTTCGTTGTTTCATTCAAAGAGTGTTCACTTTGAAACTGTACCTACATCAAATTACGTCGCCGATAGTCTAATCGCTTGAGTACCTATGTGAAAGCTCTCATACAAGCATTAAACATAGCTGGATGAGTTAATAAGAATACTCGTATTCTTATTGACTAACAGCCATTTGGGTAACAAATAACTACTATTTGTACTTGTAACCCAAATTTTAATTTGTGTATTTCGCACCCTTAATAAAACAGAGACTTATCTTAGTATTTTGGATTAAACAAATTTGAACTCTGTTGCAAAGATTTAATACAAATATAATATTAGAATTTAACATATACAATTAGAGTTCAAATTGCCTTACTTTCAAATTTCGAGTTAAGTCGCTGTTTTATTAAAGTACGATTTATTGTGGATTATTATCCAATTTATCCTTATTTTGCAGTTTATCAATATATTAATTTTATCTTTTGCTCGTGGTTACGCTAGCGTAAATGTAGTTTAGGTTAGGTTAGTCAAAGTGTTTTTCAGGATAAAAGGTATCCTATGCACTTTTCTGTTTCCGTTACAACGTTTATGTGAAATTACATGATGATCGATTGAGTATTTAAGGTGTGAGACCGTAACAAACAAACTCACATTCGTATTAAGTTAGGATAAGGATATTATAACTTGCAGTTTACTCATAGGCATTTATGGTGAACGTTATTCGACTATAATAATAGAAAATGTAAAGTAAAATATATTTTTTTGTTTACTTACGTATTAAGTAGTATAATTTCAATGAAAAGTGTTGTTTACAATTTAAATAATTGTATGGTACTGTTTTCACAGTAATGGTGTCGGTTCTAACCCCAGACCAGTAATATCACTCGATAACAGAAGTCAAAAACCTATCTCGAAGATTATAAGTAATAAACGGTAAGAACAAATTGGATGACGTTAGGAACAGACAGTAAAAATACTCAATAATCTTCATGAACGTGTGCTAAAGTTAAATATTATAGTTCAGCTACGATTTGCCCTCAGCTTTGATTTTTGTGAATTCGATCGCGAGTATTAATGTTCGCCGTCGATTTCAGTTGTATGAATCCCACTATTTATTATATCTCTAGTTCTACAAAATGGAATTAATAATAATATAATAATAATAATTAGTTTGAACGTATCATAGATTTTAGTTTTTATTGTATAACTGATATGCGCACAACTAAATCCACAGTAACCAAGTTATAATTATGTAATAGCTCATGTATAGCAAGTTCTGCGAATAAAGAGAAAGCTTCAAGCTATTAAACAGCACTACGAAAACTGCATCTAAATCTGGGCAGTGGTTTTTGCTATATTCAGTTACAAAGAAACAGATAACAGCAAAACTTCTGAAACTTTGTTCTGAATTGAGGCTTGTTTAAATCAAGAATGAACATAGGTTGCCCGCCGAAGATATTATTACAATCATAGTCTGAACCCAAATAAGATTGACACTGGATAGTCGTGAGTGGCATGAATTAACAGAGGTCTACATTCAGCAGTTTATATTTCCAAACACATCTCCCGCACTAGGATTAATTGTTTTGTATCGCGGTGGACTTTACAAACATTCAAACAACGGACACAAAGAACAGCCAGACTCGGAACAACCATTTGTGGATGACACAAAGATTTTTCCCGTGTGGGATTTGAACCCACTCGTAGCAGTGGTAGAAGCAAGAAATTTAAAGCACGTAAAGCCGTTGGTCCTGCGCCTGGTCTCTCTCCGGTCGTGTCGGATTATCCGTCCCATCGGATCATGAGAGTTAGGGAACAGAGAGTGCACTTGTGTTTGCGCACATACTTGTGCACTATAATATCTCCTGCGCAGATGGCTAGTCTCGGTTAAGATTGGCCGCCATGACCGAAATTCGGTCAGGAGGACATTATTATAGTAGCAAGACGACCATAAAATGTATTACATTCTAAAATATTCTATAAAATCAGTATATATACATTGTAGAGTTGTAGAGCCTCGCTGATTTCAGCATGAATCAGCCGGCTCGACCGGGGAAGGACTACCCTCTCACAGAATATCGACCTGAAACAGTAGTATTCCTACTGTTGTGTTTCGTTCGGTGAGTGAGAGTGCCGGAGGCCCAATCACCCTCTTTCCCCCTTCCCGTTCCTTCTCCTTCCCACTTCCTTTTTTTCCTAAAGGGTCGGCAACGCGCAAGTGATGCCTCTGGTGTTGCAGGCGTTCATAGGCTACGGTGACCACTTACCATCAGGTGGGCCATAAGCTTGTTTGCCACCTTCGCCGTATAAAAAAAACCATAAATAAACATAGATAACACTGGGGAACAGTCATTTTGCGGCATGGTAAGTTGAAGTCAATTTCGTGTAAGTTCAGTATGCTGAAAACGAGAAAATATCAGATTTGTTAAATTGACTCTAGTCTTAAGACTTTATAACTACATGACTGAAAGAAGGCCGAAATAAAAATACAATTACATATTAAATATATATTTTAGAAGCGGCTGTATAGTAACGACAAGAGAACTTAAGACATATGCTATTAACAAGAAATCATAAAAAGGAATATTAGAAAAATCTTTATCGGTAAGCTTTTCTATTGTGTTTATGTTCAGGACAAGCCCTTATTAAACTCAAGCAATAGTCTGCCATCATAATATGGCTGTCCCATCGGCCTTAGTATCTTTCTTTCATTGTTCTAATGTCCTGATGGAACCGTTCTTTATGTTGAATATCTCAAGAACCAGAGTCAATCCATACAAAGTAAATACATTTCGGGCAGGACTGATGAAGGGGTTTATTAAAACTAGTAACAAAATTAATGCCGCGGTACATATATATATATATTTGTTTTCAAGTGTAATTTGCCATACAAAACACTCAATGCACTTATCATATAAATTTTTCGCATCCAAATGGAAACTTTATACAAAACTCCATTGTCCCGAGTGGGGATCGAACCCACAACACTCAGCGCGACAGCAGCGGTGAGGCGACCATTTAAACCACTACGCCATCGGTGCAGTCATCGTGCAGTAGGTACAGTCAAACTATGAATAAAATAAAGTCAAAGTAAAAAAATATTTATTTATTTAGGTCACAAAGTAACACTTCTGAACGTCAAAATATACAGGTTAGTGAGTTTACTAAGTTACTCAAGCTACATTTAGGTTAGTTGCTAGATTCAGGCAAAGGGTTGAGCCTGTGAGAAGAAACCTGCAAGAATCTCACGGCCACTCTTTTAAATTGCCAATTAAATATAATTACAGTATTTTACAACTCATATCGACAAGGTGTTGCAGCCATTATACCATATATTACTGACTACAATAAAACTAAAAATAATAACAATAATAAGTTAGTATTAAGGAAATGTATTAAATTAAAATTAGTTTTCAAAAACAAACATATATACATCCTTGTTACAGTTTAAGAAGGTAACACAGATAGAAACCGTTTCCTTATGACTATACAATATTAGCTATCTTTATAGCAGCAGTACAAATATACAGGTTGTGGCGTAAATAATAGATTACCCTGAAACTGTCGACTGGCCAGATTATCATCTATCATTTACCCCACTTATATCACCATATGCCCATGAAAATGTTTTTTCCGATACAAGGCTCAAAAATGCTTAATTCCTTAGAAAACATGTTGAAATTTGAGAATAAGTATTTTTTGCCTTGTCTTGGATTGTAACAAAAAATCTTGATACTGGTCTGACGATACAAGTATTCATATACAACAAAAACAGAACGAGAAAATGTCGCCACTTGTAGAAATGGCAGCTGATTTTGTATGAGTAAGTACGATTTTTATTTAAAATATCAAATATATCAATAATTTGGTTATCCATGGGCATATGATGATATAAGTGGGGTAAATGATAGATGATAATCTGGCCAGTCGACAGTTTCAGGGTTATCTATTTTTTACGCCACAACCTGTATATACTTAGTAGGGTTTCACGTTTGCGCGCCAAGCTGTCTGTGAAGTGATACCTTTATTACACGTATATATGAATATTTTGTTGCTAGAGTAATAACCACGGAACAGTAATATGATATTACATACATCGCACGTCTTTGTCCCCGAAGAGATAATCAGTGACGTATTTCAGACAAGCATGTCGCATGTTAAGCCTATAACTAACATCGTAACTAATATTATAAGTGCTAACGTGAGTTTGTGAGACTTTCGATACTCGACCGATCATCTTGAAATTTTGCATACACGTCATCAGTCGGTCTCGATGGCGTAGTGGTAAGTAAGTGTAACCGACTGGCACGCCTGAGGTCGCGGGTTAGATTCCTGCACAAGTCAAACATTTGTGTGCATGGACATGGATGTTTGTCTTGGTTTGGTCGTTTCTATGTATAATATGTATGTATTTACAAAAAAAAGATATGTATGTTTAGTTTATCCATTGTCTAGTACCCATAGTACAAGCTCTGCTTAGTTTGGACTACATGGTGTTGTGTGTATGTGGTAGAATATTGTTATTATTATTTACCTAAGCTACTACAGAAACGACGTAAAGCAACAATAAATATAAAAATATATAACTACACGTGTATTAAATACACAACATACCTTCTACAAAAAATATTTAACTGTCTATATACAATCACATTAATGTCAATAATCTTCTATTTACAAAAGCAAGTAAATAAACGATTTACGGCGACGTCAGATACAGATTATTATAATGGCACGTGTATTAAAATACACATCATAGTAATAAACTAAGTATAATTATTATAATTAATAGGATATCGTTATTAGTCTCTGAGTATCACTTTTATTCATTCTATTTGTACAGACAACGTTTTTTTTTTAATCTTTGTTTATTTAGAGGCTTTTATTACAGAGAAATATGTTAGCCCCATCATGGCTTATTCTAAGATACTAACTTACTATTTCATAATAGGCAACGGAGGAAGTCGTTGTTGTACATATATCTCAAATAGGTCTAACGCCGCATTTGAAGTAGGGTCACTTAGGATATTAATGAAAAGTCCTACATCGTACACGTTAAGGTTATATTTGAACATCAACGAGTTCCTTTGGCGCTGATATTTGACACAATCCATCAGTAAGTATTGGACATCATCAAGAACTCCGCAAGTATCACAATCAGGCGTATCGACTTTTTTCATGAGATACAGACAACGTTGTTCATTACTTAATTTATATCTTATCTTATCTTGTCTTATGTGGGGGCCAGTCAGTGCAGACCGGCGACACTTCGACCCAGTGGGATCTTTTGTGTCGATACTCTCTCAATAACGACTGCCATAGATGTTCATGGCAGCCGGGACCGACGGCTTAACGTGCTCTCCGAGGCACGGAGCAGGCGATAATTGTCAATCAATACGCACATAATTTTGAAAAGTCATATAACTTCCGAAAGTCAGAGGTGCGCGACGTGGGTTCGAACCCGAGACCCTCTGCATTGCAGTCTGTTGGTCTCCCCACTGAGCTATCGCTGCTCTACTTAATTTATATATAGCTCATGTATGTGATAGAATATTTTTATTATTATTATCTGTGGTACAGAAAAGGTTATAGGGTAAAAGGTATTTCATCCAGGAAAAAGTACTGTGCCCTAGGGAAATAAATTTAATGACAAAATCTATTTTAACGCGAACAAAGATACACATATAAACTTACTCTTTCACCTATATTCTTGAAGAGATCGTGTAATATGTATCACTCTCACATCTCACCAGCTATCCCTTAATATATCATTGTATAAACAGCATGCCCTCATTAGATAAGAGGATATCCACATAAACGGACACATATTAGTAATATATACCCATTCATGCTAAAATCAGTAAGGTTCTACGATTTTAGCATGAATGGGTCGTCTTGACTGTCGAAGTAGTACCCTGGTACGGCATATTGACCTAAAATAACAGCAGGTATACGTACTGTTTCGTTTCTTTTGATGAGTAAGAACGCTGGAGGCCGGATCAGCTCATCGGTGTCTTTTTCCCTTCCTTCTACCAAAGAGATTTCCCTTTCTTTTGTATTATATAAAAACTAGTCGACATGACCTATTATTTTTGAATCCAGCTAGGTGCTGTTGACTAGCTTCTGTCTAAGAGTTCAGTCGCGTAAATACAACAGAAACCCATACTGGGTTAAAATGTATTTCGCAGTTTACACGTAATTTCGTTGCAAGCATCTTCATAAATTTTCATTATATTTCTCGTGCCACGAATGCATCTTTACATTATTGATATGTATGTAGGTAAATACTTAATAGCAGCAATAGCTCAGTGGGGAGACCAACAGACTGCAATTCAGAGGGTCTCGGGTTCGAACCCACGTCGCGCACCGCTGACTTTCGGAAGTTATATGACTTTTCTAAATTATGTGCGTGTTGATCGACAATTATCGCCTGCGCCGGGCCTCGGAGAGCACGTTAAACCGTTGGTCCTGGCTGCCATGAACATCTATGGTAGTCGTTATTGGGAAAGTCAGTACCCTTTAATATCCTGACACTGGTCTAGCCTTAGGGTATCGTTAGCCTTCGGGTTGCGGAGGTCAGGTGGCAGCCGCTCCGTGTAAAAACTGATATCCAGTCAAAATCCGGTTAGACTAGAAAAGCCGACCCCAAGTGTCTTGGGAATAATAAAGGCTAGGGAGAAGAAGATGTAGGTAAATACTTAGTTATATTATTTAAACAAATAGTTCCAAGAAAACATGTAGTAAGCCTATTGTTTATCAATTTCCCGTACAAGTTTATCAAGTACATATCGCACTCTTAATAAAACAGCGACTTAACTCGAAATTAGAAAGTAAAGCAATTTGAACTCTAATTGTATATGTTAAATTCTAATATTATATTTGTGTTAAATCTTTGCAATAGAGTTCAAATTTGTTTAATCCAAAATACTGAGATAAGTCTCTGTTTTATATGTAGGTACAGTACCCGTGTCATTACATGAATAATAGTGCAATTATCCTGTAAGAGATAAATGTTATGGTGGAATATCCACTTCACACGTTATTTTCCTAAAGTTATAACAAGCATTGACGACTCGATGGCGTAGTGGTTAGTGTAACCGACTGCCACGCCTGCGGTCGCGGGTTCGATTCCCGCACAAGTCAAACATTTGTGTGCATGAACATGGATGTTTGTCTTGGTCTGGGTGTTTCTATGTATAATATGTATGTATTTACAAAAAAAACAGTACATATGTATGTTTGTCCATTGTCTAGCATCCATAGTACAAGCTCTGCTTAGTTTGGGCTAGATGGTGTTGTGTGTATGTGATAGAATATTTAAAAAAGAAAAAAAAAGCATTGATTACTATTGATTGTATATTCGTTTTGTATGCACATTAATAATATCAGTACGATTCATTTTCCTTATAATATAAAAATTTACCTTACTTAAAGAAAACGAATATCCTTACTAATATTATAAATTCGAAAGTAACTCTATCTGTCTATCTGTCTGTCTGTCTGTTACCTTTTCACGGCTAAACCACTCAACCGATTTAGATGAATTTTGGTACAGATATAGTTTAAAACTTGGGGAAGGACATAGGCTACTTTTTATTGATGTAGGAACCACGCGGGTGGAGTTGCGAGCAAAAGCTGGTAGGAAATAAAATTTATCTTCAGAGTTCACGGCTTTGCTTAACTTTACTTTCTTTTGTATTATGAAAATATGTGATAGATGTCGCTTAACATCATCTAAGCATAAGCTTAGAATTAGGATAAGGATTGTAACCTGTATAAACTGGTGAAAATTGCAATCTCTGACGTAGGATTATATTTTATTATTTATATTAAATTTATAATACAGATATAAATATGTATAAAAAGTATAAACTTAAAGGTCTCGCTTCTTGCCCTTTATGTTTCGGGTCTGGTGCAAGTTGGTTCAAATCCTTTATTAAGGAATTCAACTTAGCCACCGTTTTTGTCTTCATATACATTGCCATTTATAGATCTCCTGTTTTTTGCCTTTTGAGCCAAGGACAACTTAATTCGTAAAGCGACGTGACGCTATGTAGCGGCCGTGGGTTTAAGACCTCATTAGATTTTCTATTTCCCCGTTTATAAGGAACATAACTACCATTCAATTTGCGGTAGAATGGTAGAACTAAAATGATGTTTTCCAGGACTTCCCGAACGCAGGCCGCAAGAACAATAACTCCCTAGCCTTGTACATGAATAACAGACTCTAGACTACCGAAAGCCTTTGTGTGGTTTCCCGAAGAGCCGCCATATTGTTCTTCAATACGCTTGACCTAGAAATACTCGATACGACCGCTCTTGACATTGTGTTTATTAAACGTTTATAACGCTCGCTCCCCGATATGTATATTGATAAAGTGATATGATAGATATTTTCTATATACGTTTATGTTATGACTACCATATTATGATGAAGTCGTGTAATGCCAGATATTGTTTCCGGGTCGGGTTACGATGTTTTTACTGCCACTGCACCGAATGCTGTGGGTTCAATCCTCAAATAGGATAAAATTTGTCCGATCCGCGACAAGTTATTCAGAAACAATAAACAAATCGTTGTACCGATTTTAAGTGTTTTCTTGTGTCCATTGTTTGGATGCTGGTAAAATCCCCAGCGACTCAGAAGTTATTTTTAGGGCAGGAAGTGTATTTTAGAAAAACATACAATATATTAGTATTCTTGTTAATCCAGCTTAGCTAACATGCTTGTATTAGGAGTGGGTTCACATCGGTAGGGCCATTGATAGGATTCGAAACTACGACATCTTGATTGTGTTTTGAGCTTAACTGGAACATGGAAATGTTTAGTATCAACACGGAGCATTGAATTGCGCGGAATACGACAAGTAACGCTGCATATTACGTAAGGCCTAATACATGTCTAGTGATTTGTGGAAGTAATATATTATGTAGGTATGTATGTATGTATCTTATGTGGGGGCCAGTCAGTGCAGACCGGCGACACTTCGACCCAGTGGGATCTTTTGTGTCGACACTCTCCCAATAACGACTGCCATAGATGTTCATAGCAGCCGGGACCGACGGCTTAACGTGCTCTCCGAGGCACGGAGCAGGCGATAATTGTCAATCAATACGCACATAATTTCGAAAAGTCATATAACTTCCGAAAGTCAGAGGTGCGCGACATGGGTTCGAACCCGAGACCCTCTACATTGCAGTCTGTTGGTCTCCCCACTGAGCTATCGCTGCTCAGTATATTATGTAGGTACTTCTTATCTGTTTTTATTTATTGAATAAGACAACTCCCACACTTAGAATAATGTTTGTATCACGGAGAACTTTACAAACATTCCAACACCAACAAAACAAAACTTTGTGTGATCCACAAATAGTTGTTCCGAGCCTGGGTGTTCTTTGTGTCCGTTGTTTGAATGTTCGTAAAGTCACCCGCGACACAGGAATTACACAAAGTGTGGGATAAGTCTCTTTAAAAATAAAATATCGCTCTCTTTAACGGTGAAGAAAAACACCGCGTGGAAACTCGAGAATTTTACATAACGTTCTCGAATATTTATGTAGAGTCTGCCAACTCGTACTCGGCCAGCGTCGAGGAACATACCCTAACACCACAGTGAGTGAGGCCCGTGCCCAGCAGTGGGACTGTTTAATACAGGGCTGATATTACAGCGAGCTTTATCGTTTGTCTCTATATTGTAATTTAAATGCATTAATTACTATGTTTGTAGTAGTCTTTGTTATTTACGCACATTTAATACTATTAACGATACTTATAATAGTAATGTTTACATTTAGTTCTACGTCACTGAGTATCGTTCGTGCGGCGCGATCGACGTGTCAGATATATAGTCATAAAATTATTATTACTTAGTTGTAATATTATTGTGCAAAGCCACAATTCGTGTAATAAAACAGTTCAAAATAGGGCGCCAAATTAGTCTAATAAATGCCAAGTGTGGACTTCATACTCATACATATTGAGTAGTAGAGCTTCGCTGATTTCAGCATGAATGGGCCAGCTCGACCGGGGAAGGACTACCCTCTCACAGAATATCGACGTGAAATAGCGGTATTCCTACTGTTGTGTTTCGTTCGGTGAGTGAGAGTGCCGGAGGCCCAATCACCCTCTTTCCCCATTTCCGCTACTTCTCTTTCCCACTTCCTCCTTTCCTAAAGAGTCGGCAACGCCCAAGTGATGCCTCTAGTAACCACTTACCATCAGGTGGGCCGTATGATTGCTTGCCAACATAGTTGTAAAAGATGAAAAAAATATAAATTTGAAGTTTTGTGATATTTTTGACACTAGGTCGGAACTGTATTTTATCTTGTCAATTCTTGGATTTCCAGACATAATTGAGAACCTATTGAGTCTAGTCACCAGTGTGTCGTGTGCGTTTTTAATTATCGCTCAATTTTAGTAGGCAGAAAAATAGATCATATCTTTATATGACTGTCAAGATATTTTGAACCTATCTACATACTCTTTTTCACATCCACATTTCGCCAGTTAAGTAGATCCCACGAAACAGTACCATTTACCCGATGGCTTATTGGTCGTTTAGCAGGAATCTGTACGCAGAAATTGTGCGATATGACTCGATTATTTTAATTATTTTAGCTGTCGTTCCACACATATCTGTATAATTTGAATACGAAGCGAACTGATCTCAAAGAGAAGGTGTGCGAATCAACAACTTAAAAATATTATTGTGTCGTTTGACCACTCGCACGAATTGATGCGAAACGATCAATAAGCCTACTCGACCCGCAAATCTAACCCAAGACGTATACACTCATGCTGCGCCACTAAAGCAGACTTGCATCTATATAGGTATGTTTCACAATAAAATACTTCGACGTCGACACTTATAATGCCCTCGAAGATAGTGAAATCTTCCAACCTGCACTGGATCAGCGTGGGAGTCATTTCCATCTCATACGAAGAAAGGGCGCGTATCCAGCATTGGGACATTTTATAAATAGAACAGATATTATTGATATCGATGTTTGGCACAAAAGCCGCTGCCTCGTGTCAGCGATCGTCACGTTTTTAATATGACGTCAGATGTTATTAAAAAGCGTTCAATATTCTTATCTAGTACTCAAAGCAAAAAGCTGTCAATATTTTTCACGATCCACGTACTAAATTATGTCCGCGGGGATTATAGTTCAAGTGCAACCTTATTTATTCAACTCACACTATGTAGGTACAGTCACACTTAATAAGACGGACTGGACTTCGCCAGCTGTGCCGCCAGCTCTGACGACCCGCTTGTATTAGCAGGCGGCGACGACCATCACCAAGACAGGCCCACTGCCTGGTTTGGTTACCCCGAAACCCCTACGGGGTCTACGAGAAGAACCACTGATTGATTGACCCTTAATAAGATGAATACGAAACAAAGTTCCATTACTTACAACTACGTCATACAGGAACAGCGCAAGAGTTGTTTGTTTAGAAACGGAAACAAGAAGCAAATGGTTATTTCTTCCGTTTCTAAAAATCCAATTATAGGTGTTCTTTGTATGCGTTGTTTTAAATTTCGTAAAGTCCTCCGGGATACAGAATTTATTCCTAATGCAGGAGTTGTGTATGATTGATAGCTGATATCAGTAGTAAATCGTTGTCTAATTCAGCTCTTTGAATATTGCGGATAAAATCGGCTCCCTGTATCCTAATCCTCACTGATATTATAAATGCAAATGTGAGTTTGTTTATTACACTTTGACGCCTTAACTACCCCACCGATCATTATAAAATTTCGCATGAATGTTATCAAGGCTACAGGAAAGAACATAGCCGAGTGAATGAAGCTGCGGGCAAAAGGTAGCACTTAATACAGAATCATCAACTGAAATAACGAGATAGGTGTAAAAACCCAGAATTCAACCTCTTCGTCTTAAATGTAAAAGTAATGAAAATAAATAACCGCTATATCTCGGGGATCTTTTGACCCACAGGGCCCATGTTCAAACTCGACCAAAGTATGACCCCAAGGTGTCTGCACACTAAGTTAGAAGTCAATCGGTCCAATGGTTCCGGAGTTATGCCGGTCACTAACAGACAGACACACAGACTCACATAGTGTTTTCATTAACCTCTTCGAAGAAGAATCAGAGGTTAATAACACAATAACAATAATTACATCAACATTTGAATTTATACGATCGAAGTTTTCACATAAATGGCTAACTAAGATCGTCATTAAACTTCATTAAAGTTAAAATTTAAAAGCATTTGTATTTATTTCTATACAACCATCAACTCGTGGCTCCGTCGTCATAATAATAATAATAATTCAGCCCTGTATTAAACTATCCCACTGCTGGGCACGGGCCGCTTTTCAGTGTGAGAAGGGTTAAGCTATTGCCCACCACACTGGCCCAGGGCAGGTTGGCAGACTTCACATATCTTCGAGAACATTATGGAGAAGCCTAGACATGCAGCTTTCCTCAGGAAATTTGCCTTCACTGGTAAAGCTAGCGATTATTAACTATTTAATCCGTACATAACTGCGAAGTCAGAGATGCCTTGAGACCTCGAGATTTCTGCGTGGCAGACCAACGCTTTCCAACTATCGCTGCTTCATCATCATCATAATATAAATATAAGAAAATCAATAGAGCAGCGGAAGTTAGCTAATGTGCATAAAGTCTCGGGTTCAATACTTGGACCGGGCATAGTAATATTGGACTTTTGAATAAATTTTCAGTAGCAGCAATAAGTCAATTTAAGTGGAACACTGCGCGGTAGACAACGCAATGTAATACATCCAACTTAATTAGGGCAAAGTTATAGTTTTAAGTATAATAATAATGTCCTCCAGAACGAAATTCGGCCACGGTGGCCATGTTGTTTCGCACAATTGATGCGTACTCGTGCGACACGACTAAAATTGGGTAACATGTTATTGGATTTTTCTATCAATAAGTTCTTAGTAGCGGCAGGGATTCCGTGTGCCTGGTAAATGGTTCTGTTTCGTGGGATCTAATAATAATAATGTTCTCCAGACCGAATTTCGGTTACGGCGGCCGGTCTTAACGGAGACTGACCATCTGCGCAAGAGATAATATAGTGCACAAGTGTGTGCGCAAACACAAGTGCACACTCTGTTCCCTGACTCTCATGATCCGATGGGACGGTAATCCGACACGACCGGATAGAGATCAGGCGCAGGACCAACGGCTTTACGTGTTTTCCGAGGCACGGGGGTGTCTAACACCTCCAACTTCCTAACTCCGGCCTGCTATTGAGATTTCTTAACTGAAAAACCCAATAACTTTTTGTTGGTCCGACCTGGGATTCGAACCTGAGACCTCGTGCACATCAGTCGCATTCACTACCGCTGCACCACGCTGCCTGGGTAACTGAAGGTATAATATACTTAAGTCTTCCCCTTTAGGGATACTAGCATAGTAATATTTAAAATAAACAAGTGAGAAACGGCAATGAATTGCCGTAAATCTTAGAGTTCGAAAAAATGGTATCACGTGACCTTGAGGTCCGAGGTCAAAGGTCATAGTAATTTCGGGGTATATGTCGATATACGGTCAATGCCATTCGACTCAGCATAGTCGTATGCTGAGTCAAATGGCGTTGATCGCGAGTCTCTAGCTCTTACATTTCTTGAGTTGAAAGATGGTATCACGTGACCTTGAAGTCAAGGGTCAAAGGTTATAGTCATTTCGGGAGCATAACGACTATGCTGAGTCGAATGGCGTTAATCGCAAGTCTCTAGCTCTTACGGTTCTTCAGTTGAAAGTTGTATAACAGACGTACGGACAAAGCTGTTGTATAAGAGATTTTCGAACTCTACAAACGGCCTTACCCATAGACATCAATATGATTCTATTAAATTATTTAAGTATGTTCAAATGCTACTTTTTCGCAATTACTAAATTATTGTCTACCTAAATTTTGCTCGCGTAAATTTAGTTTAGATTTATGACAGTATTTTTTATCTCCTATTCTGTTGTCCTGACAAAGTATACGCGAATTTTCATAATGATCGATTATGTACTTAAGGCATGACAGCTTAACAAACAAACTTACTTTCACTTTTATAATATTAAGTTACGATTTAGGTTTCTTTTATGATCATGATAAAAAAAACTAACTAACAAACAGAATTACTGTATAACATAATATTCCAAATTTTAACATAATATGCCAAATTTTAACATAATTACAATAACTTTATCAAATAAGTTTGTTTGAGAATATAAACATAATTTATTAAATTTTAAAAGTTGTTAAATTAACCAATAAACCCTTATTAGGTGAAAAAAGTCGAATACAAGCTATAAAATTGTTCGATTTACGATTTCGCATAAACTTTTACGATTTATTGTTTAATTTTGTCTCTCATATAATTATGTGTACCTTGGGTACGCGCCTGTGCCTCTAGGGTATAGGGTATTGAGGTATAAATTTATTTTATCTGACATTTCATATTTATGCATTCTTTAGCTATGATTCTTATAACATAAATTTGAAATGTTTATAATATTATATAGCTTTTGCCCAGAGCAGCGATAGCTCAGTGGGGAGACCAACAGACTGCAATGCAGAGGGTCTCGGGTTCGAACCCACGTCGCGCACCTCTGACTTTCGGAAGTTATATGACTTTTCGAAATTATGTGCGTATTGATTGACAATTATCGTCTGCTCCGTGCCTCGGAGAGCACGTTAAGCCGTCGGCCCCGGCTGCCAACATCTATGGCAGTCGTTATTGGGAGAGTGTCGACACAAAAGATCCCACTGGGTCGAAGTGTCGCCGGTCTGCACTGACTGGCCATCACATAAGATAAGATAGCTTTTGCCTGCGGCTGAGATCGTTTGGGAACAATACTTTTTCTCGATAAAATTTACGTGTTGTCCTTTTCTGTGCCCCTGACAACGTGTATGCGAAAATTTCATGATAAACAGTCAAGAAGTTAACGCGTGAGAGCGTAACAAACAAACTCACATTCGCATTTATAATATTAGTAAGGATTTTATATTTAGGCAATCTTTAGCTATGATTAATTTACGTAAATGGGAAAGGTTTATAATCATAGGCAAGTGTTATCACACTTAGCTTGTAGCATGGAGTCAAGAATTATGTTCAGTAAACATTAATAGGCTCACCTCCTAAAATACAGTTGGCAACAGTGTGAGTGTTATACACCTTATGCACCAATATGCCTACTCCATGGGCATATTCGGGTAAAATTTTTATGTTTAAAAGTTGACTTCCTGACTAGGAATATTTCCTATGTCACAGAGAGGCATTACCCTCAGACTCGCAACAACCGTTCGTGGGTCACACAATTTTTTGTCCTATGAAGGGATTCGAACCCACGTTACTCGTCGTAGCAGCAGTGGCGAGGTGATCATTTAAGCTACTGCGCTATTTATTGACGACTCGATGGCGTAGTGGTTAGTGTAACCGACTGCCACGCCTGAGGTCGCGGGTTCGATTCCCGCACAAGTCAAACATTTGTGTGCATGAACATGGATGTTTGTTTTGGTCTGGGTGTTTCTATGTATAATATCTATGTATTTACAAAAAAAAGTATATATGTATATCCATTGTCTAGTACCCATAGTACAAGCTCTGCTTAGTTTGGGCTAGATGGTGTTGTGTGTATGTGATAGAATATTATTATTATTGTTTATGCAGTCAAACTGCATCAGTGTGATAATTAATTATCTTTCACTCAGCACACACTAAGTTCTACTATCATCACCCATCCACATAATAATCATGTTTATTACTCCAATATACAATATGAAATATCCAATATATACACAATACTCCTCAACCTAATCAATTATTGACTATAATCAATTTCAATACAGTAAAATCAAAAGGTATACAACGTTTGTATACCTTTTGATTTTATTTTGTATTACAAACGGTTCATTGAAAGACCATAGACATTTTAGTGATTTCCAATTGTAGCGTCAATTAATTACCTAATCGAATCATTCGTTTTGATGCAGCGAGAGACTTAGAAATGACATAAACACTGCTACAATTATATCTTAGCGCGCTATAATTGTGGTCATCATTCGATGTCCGCAGTTGACCAAACAGAATATAGTAGATATATAGTAAAAAAACATTTGCAAGGTACATAATATTTCATTGTTAAAAATTACCTAACGAATAATTAGTAATTATTATTGACAGATTAATTTAAATTTTAAATTCCTCTAAATACTTTTTTTTTTTTTTTTTTTTTTTTTTATTGCAATTTAATTTTAACTTTGTTTTTGTTGAACAAATTTCGATTAAATAAACATTTACTAAAAATTTTACGAAATAAACGATGTTTTTTGTCGTACAGCCTTATGCAATCATAAATTATAGATATTTTTTCATCTGACAATATTAAATCACCTTATTTTTCGTCTAAGATTTTTAAATCAAATAATTATTTATTAATCAAACGCCAATTGCTTTAAAATACACAAGATATCATGTGAAAACGTTAAAAATATAGATAAATGTGTTACTTATTCCATTTAATAAGTAATTATGTGATAAATTTAACAAATTTAACATCAATTTGGTTTGTTCGTTTTCATCCTAATGGATTGAAATCGACTATACGTACGCTGCTTTAAAGTTTCTAGGTTTGTAATTAACGTAACTGCTATCCAATTTTAATTTCTGAAATTAGTAGTGGATTTAGTGCGAGCCATTTGATTGGAATTGTGGCCAAGAGAATATGGTATAAATTGCCACTGGTTACTAATTAAGTAACCAAAATGAATCACTAATCAACAATGCTACAGTTAAACACATCTGTGCCAGCCCTGCAGATTAGTTCGAAATGACGTCATTAAAAATACCTATTCGTGTAAAACAATGTTAGAAATGTTTAGGGTTATCAGATTTCAAGTATGGTTTTCTTTTCTTTGGGTATTAAATAATAAGGTGAATTTTATGCCATCACTATAGTATCGCTCATTATCTCATCCAAAAGACGTCCTCTGCTGGACATGGGCCTCCCCCAAGGTTTTCCTCACAGACTAGTGCCGCATCCAACCGCTTTCCGCAGTCTTACCAGGTCGTCGGTCTACCTTGTTGCCGGGGATACCCCTGTTGCGTCTTCTGGGGCGTGGTCACCACTCGATAAACATTCTGTCACAACGATCACCATACGTTTTGCAACCTATGTGCCCTACCTTCTGCCATTTCCGCTTGGCTATCTGGAGCTATACTCTATACTCTGGAAACTGAAAACTAGTGTTTTCCTGCGGAGCTCCACATTTCTGTTTCAGTCCCGCAGGGAATATCCGAGTATGCTCTCTCGATCGCCCTGTAATAAACTTATTTGCAAAAATACACATAATATTAATATATGCGATAATTAACCATATAATGCGGATATAACTTTAAAATATCAGAGGTGCATGCTTTGGGATTGAACTCGAGACCTCTACATGGCAGTCCAACGGTCGCCTATTAGACTGTCACTGATTCGTACATTAAGTGCGCTCATAGCCAGTTGCACTCACTGATCGGTAAACGATTAGCAGCAGGTTAAGCAACGTTGGGTGCGGTCAGTCTATAGATGGGTGACCGCTTAGTGGTATTTCATCTGAGCGTCTCCGTGCGTCGGAGGGCACGTAAAAAGTCGGTCCCGGCTGTTGTCAAATTGACAGCAGTCGTTAAGCTATGTCAGAGGCCTACGGGCGGCTTGAACAACTCTTGACAACAGGTTGGCCACTAACCACACGAAAGAAGAAGAAAAGAAGAAGATTCGTACATAACATTAGTAGTTTTCTAAAAATATAACATTCTGGACAATGGATAGTGGAGGAAGTTTTAAGCTACTATAATCCCCCTGATTGCATGTGGTTTACAAAAACTGGGGTATCATGGTGGTGGTGTTTGCGCTGCGAGCGAGCGTAAGCTCTCTGAGTTGTGGGATTAGAACATACCGGGAATTAGGTATTCAAGTAATTGGACATTCAGGATATTTCTCGTTTCGAAACTGCTATAGATTATAGAAAATGCTTTGAACACGCCGATGCTTTTTTAGATTAAGTATTTGGTACCTCGTTGGTGGTTCTTGCAGTCTTGACATCTCGGGTTTTATCCCGGGTTGGAAATTTTCTCAGTAGCAGCACGGCGCTTAGAAATGAACTTGATTATTGGTAAAAACCATAACAGCTCGTATACAGTTTTCTTTTTCTGTTGAATGGCAGTATATATTAATTAACAGCAGCGATAGCTCAGTGGGGAGACCAACAGACTGCAATGCAGAGGGTCTTGGGTTCGAACCCACGTCGCGCACCTCTGACTTTCGGAAGTTATATGACTTTTCGAAATTATGTGCGTATTGATTGACAATTATTGCCTGCTCCGAGCCTCGGAGAGCACGTTAAGCCGTCGGTCCCGGCTACCATGAACATCTATGGCAGTCGTTATTGAGAGAGTATCGACACAAAAGATCCCACTGGGTCGAAGTGTCGCCGGTCTGCACTGACTGGCCCCCACATAAGATACATACATACATATATTAATTATCTTCTATTTACCAAGGTTAATACACAAACGATAGAAAGCAACAGTAAATACATTATATAACGACACGTGTATTAAAATACACATCTTACTAATAAACCAATATTTTTCTGTCGATGTACAATAATCAGATTATGGGTTTAAAGCAATAATTGCTTCGGTGGCATAGTGGTTAGTGTAACGGACTGCCACGCCTGAGGTCGCGGGTTCAACTCCAATGGATGTTTGTCTTAGTCTGGGTGTTTCTATATATGTATGTATTTACAAAAAAAAGTACATACATATGTATGTTAAGTTTATCCATTGTCTAGTACCCATAGTACAAGCTCTGCTTAGTTTGGACTACACGGTGTTGTGTGTATGTGGTAGAATATTGTTATTATTATTTACCTAAGCTACTACAGAAACGACGTAAAGCAACAATAAATATAAAAATATATAACTACACGTGTATTAAATACACAACATACCTTCTACAAAAAATATTTAACTGTCTATATACAATCACATTAATGTCAATAATCCTCTATTTACAAAAGCAAGTAAATAAACGATTTACGGCGACGTCAGATACAGATTATTATAATGGCACGTGTATTAAAATACACATCATAGTAATAAACTAAGTATAATTATTATAATTAATAGGATAACGTTATTTATCTCTGAGTTTCACTTTAATTCATTCTATTTGTATATACAACGTTGTTCATTACTTAATTTATATATGGCTCTTTAGAGTAGAAGTATATAGACTTACACCTATATAGACCAAAATAGGTACTTTATACTCACATTTCGGCTTGATTTGCGGCTAATCACACTACACATGCAAGAAAACTGTCCGATTGCTCTTCAAAACAAAACCCATGATGAATCAGAGAATTACCTAGCGTATGTGGTTCTTTTCATTTTTGGTTTATTTAGTGGCTAACCTGTTGTCAAGAGTTGTTCAAGCCCGTAGGCTTCTGACATGGCTTAACGACTACTGTCAATTTGACAACAACCGGGACCGACTTTTTACTTGCCCTCCGAAGCACGGAGACGCTCAGATGAAATACCACTAAGCGGTCACCCATCTATAGACTGACCGCACCCAACGTTGCTCTCGCTAATCGTTTGACCGTTCAGTGAGTGCAACTGGCTATGAGCGTGTGAAAAGATTCCATATACATTATCATAGATATTTACATTTATACAAACTCACACGCACATATAATGCGTGTGAGTTTGTATAAATCATGTAAAGAATTTAGTATTTTGATCGCTACGCGTAAAAACCATAGACGTCAAAATAAATAATTCCCTAGAAAAGATAATTGACAGAACCTACTAATAAGTCATGTATATTTTTGTGACTCATAGTGGCTTATTCCAGTCATAGCATTACACCATTTAAGTCATAATATTTGCGTGAAAACTTACATTATGTTTACGCGTGATCAACTTCAGTCATCGCAATCAGTATTTGGTTTGTGCCTAAAAGCAAATGAAATTAGCTAGGTAAGGAAAAACAGCGTCAGAATTTTAAATAATAATGAATCATTTACTCAAGCAGCGATAGCTCAGTGGGGAGACCAACAGACTGCAAAGCAGAGGGTCTCGGGTTCGAACCCACGTCGCGCACCTCTGACTTTCGGAAGTTATATGACTTTTCGAAATTATGTGCATATTGATTGACAATTATCGCCTGCTCCGTGCCTCGGAGAGCACGTTAAGCTGTCGGTCCTGGCTGCCATGAACATCTATGGCAGTCGTTATTGGGAAAATCAGTACCCTCTAATATCCTGACACTGGTCTAGCCTTAGGGTATTGTTAGTCTTTGGGTTGCGGAGGTCAGGTGGCAGCCGCTCCGTGTAAAAACTGATATCCAGTCAAATCCGGATAGACCAGAAAAGCCGACCCTAAGCGACTTGGGAATAATAAAGGCTAAGGGAGAAGAATGAATAATTTACACATACTTATATTTGTGGCTTTAATTGTTTAAAACTAATAAACGAAGGTAATTTATATTTTAACCATTTACAGGCCGTTTCGACGTTAAGGCCTATTTCATATAGAACACGACTATCGTATATCCTATACTATCATTCATTTAGCTTATTATCGTTAAATGAGCTAGAGATACATAATAATAATAATAATAATAATAATTGTTTATTAAGTTTAAGTTAGCACAAATATGAATAACAATAGGTCTTAAAAATACTTAAAATAGGATACATTACTTTGGTCGCCTGTACTAGGTTATACCTGTATCACAGGCGATGTTTATGTGCTATTATAGTGTAATAGGAAGGGCATTCTTAACAATATTTAACAAATATAACATTATAATAATTTATACATTACTGTATTGATACATAATTGTTGCCCCACTGAGCTATCGCTGCTATTAAAAGAGCTTCGTCGCGCCATTTGTGTTAGAATATTCTCTTTACATTGGCTACTACTGCTTTAGTTAAAAATAGTCAAAATACTCTCAACATTGCCTGATTAACGATAGTCTCCCTCGATTCCTTATTTCCAACTAAATTCCAAGTTCTACATCTCTACTTATTCCCGACTGCATATAGTACAAGAGCATTGCTATGCAAACGTCAAGTAACAAATTGTAGTAATAAATATCGTCTAAATTCAGCTGGTACAGTCACAATATAAGTACACATTGAACAAATTTGAAAAAGTATTATAAATTAAAAAGCCTATTTATTATGCTGTCTTTTTTCCGTGCGTCAGAAAGCACGTTAAACAATGGGTCCCGGCTCTCATGAACATCTATGGCAGTCGTTATTGGGAAATCAGCTGCCTCAAATATCCTGACGACTGGTCTAACCATAGAATGATGTTATCCTTCTGGGTTACGGAGGTCAGATGGCAGTTGCTCCGTATAAAAACTGATATTCAGCTAAATCTCGTTAGACCAGAAATAAGCGGACCCAGGCATAAGCTGATATTAATAATCGGTAGGAAGAAGATTATGGTGTCTTTTTTAATTATATTGTCTAACTTTTAAACTGTTACTACTTTTAAATATCCACCAATATACCAACTAATATTATAAATGTGATTGTGAGTTTGTGTGTTACTCTTTCACGCCTTAACAACTCGACCGATCATCATGTAATTTTCCATGCACGTTGTCAGTGGAACAGAAAATGACATAGGATACCTTTTATACAAAAAAATATACTGTTTCCAAGGGATAGAAGTTAATTGACAAAACCTACACCAACGCGAGCAAAGCCGCGGGCACAATCTAGTTTGTTATAATTATGAAATCGATCGAAGTTTTGCAAGTGTGTATCGGCTTATGTGATTGACTGTACCGACCTAATGCAGTTCGTATGTGGATGATATTATGATGACCGCCACCATTAGCACAACACTATAATTTCCCGTGAGTGTCGTATCAACTGCATTACGGAATTATTCTAAAGCGATGTGTTATGAAGTGGGTATTGCTATACGCCTAGATCGCGTAGAATATACAACGTACTAGATTCTTCCTATGGCTTCACCCGCGTGTTGAGGGAAAGCATACCGAATACCAAAGGTATCACCCGCACGAGACCGACTCTGGGAAAAAGAAACAAAAGGTGAGCTGAAAGGAAAGAAAGAGGACGATAAACAGCTATGCCTTGATACTGCCTCGGCAGCGCCGCTGTAGTGAATATGTCTGTCGTCCATGAGGTCTCGGCTCCGAATCCCGGGGCGGGCCAACAAAATTCGGTATTACCAGCAGCACCTTTATATCTACAGTTAATTCAAATCAGCTTATATATCTGATAAGAAATTCGCTGTATCAGCAATTTGAAGCCCATATACTGGTGTCCTACCTGTATTGACCTACGGTGACACGACGTACAGCTATATAATATTCCCTAGGCGAGACCCTCTTCTTACTATCAAGTTATGTATAACCGCAGCCTCTTCCACTCGTATGCATTTAAAACAATTTTAAAGAGTTGTTACTCTAGTAATTACATTTCTTTTCTATTTTCATATTTGTGTCAGTGAGCACTTTATTCAAGAAAAATCGTTGGCAGCATTCAACGCGCTCATAAAATAGATTACATCTATCCCATTATGCTCCTCCAAGGTTGTACGTATATCTAACACCATATTAAGTGGTGTTATTATTTTTCTACCCATGTTATCTAACTTCCCATTTACTCAAAGTACGGTAAGTGCTACCACGAGCCTATTCCCATAAGCAAACATAATGGGCTCCATATTTCTTAATTCACTTATTCACATGCCTCTAATGGTCGTTTTCTTTTAGAGGAAACACATGGTGCTTGTCCAGTTTATTGTACTCTTGTTTCGGTGAGCTTTCAGCCTTTTTAGACAACCTGCAATTGAGATTAATCCTTTTACCACAGATTTTTAAAACATTGGTACAACTGACATTAAAACAGGGCAATTTGGAACAACCATTCATTTGTCACTCTCCTATGGAGACTTTTTTTGTTTTTCGTTGCAGTAAAGCTGTCCGCCTACATGATAATAAGCGGTAAGTACCAGTGACTTCAACAATTTCAGAAGATACTCTTTTTATAAGTACTTAAAGAAGGATAAGCACAGGCACCACCGCGGCAGATTGTTTATTCCAGAGCCTGCATGTAAGTAAGTATATCATGCTGGATGGGTACGTTTCCGATGTAAAGGATGAGCTGACTTCGGTGCCAAGAGGTACGACGGTAGAAAGAGAAAAATAGCACTAAGTCAAACAGTTAAGAGCACATCCCGTGAAATATAGATATATAGACGATCGAATAAGCAGAACGCTCAGAATCAGTGTGTTACTTTAAACACTAAAATCTCCATACTTTAGATTAGATAGACACCTTCTACCGGATCGATATTGAGCTGCTCTCCATCTTAATTATCACAATATTGCTTAAAATATTACGCTAACTAACCACTGAAACAACAACGCCATTTATACATCCATATGAAGAAGAAATAACAACAAAAATGTGTTACAATATGAATGTACTGTGTGAGAGTACTGTATATCTCAGCGTTGCCATGCAACGGATTCAGCGCAGGGACAGAAATTGGTATAGCGGGGCGCATTTGTTGGATTTCATTGTTACCTACCGTGACGTGGATGTGGGGGGCAAGCGAAGAGAGACAGCAGCATGTGAGAAAATTTTAAGAGATGTAGTGGTATTCCAGCTTAGACTTGACATTTCGCTTAAACTGGAACAGCTCAACTAGAATGTATGCGAAATCTATAAAAAATCAAAACCTTGTTTAATATTACTGCGTTGAGTTAGATTTCTAAGCACCTAAGGATAACATTCCTTATGAGTGACAGTCCTTAAGGTATAATGTGACCTATGTGCCTTTCGCTGATGCAAAAACAAGTACGTGGAATATTTTGAAAAGTTATCTACGGTTATCAGGCTATTTATCATGGCATTGCGTCTATATCACGTTCATAACTGAACTAGGTACAGCGTTCTATGCTGTACGACAAACAGACAATGAAAACTTTATAACAGGATTTCGTTACCACACTTGAAGTACGGTACCTTCAAAAATATACACGTAAAGACATACAACACAACAAATAGGCGCCTAGAAAATTGCATTAATGCACGTACAAATTTTCCGGCTCGCGGTAATTCGTGCAAACACACACTCAGTGGCGTGTTAAAAATCACTAGCTAAGAACGCAGTAAATAAAACCGTGAGTGTGCATGAGTGCAAGCAAGCACGAGTGCACTCGCAAGCACTCATGCGTTCAGGCGTGCGAAAGAAAATATACCCAGAACCTTATCTAGATGAACTGAACTGAAATGTAATACTACATACCTATTGCTGTTGTATATAAAAGTACAAAATTACAATATGAACTATGAAATATGACAATTGTTCATGGGGATTCATGGCTGCTGAAAAGCAACCGAAACGTCGGAGAAAGGGTAAAATTAAATCTAAATAGATTTTATAATTAAATTTAATAGAAGTAAACAGTAACTAGTAAAAGTGTTAAACAATAGTAGTTTAAAGTTTCAAAATTATGTAATAATAGTGTTTTACAAAAAACTAACTGTCCCGACAGACGTTATCCTACACAAGAAAAAAAAACCCAAATCTAAACCATCCTCGAAACCACATGAACACACACAAAAAAAAATCAAAATCGGTCCAGCCGTTTAGGAGGAGTTCAGTGACATACACACGTACAGTAGAATTATATATACATATAAAGATAAACAACGCGCAAAACTTGTTTAATTTCAATGTATATTCGCGTAAGACAATATTATACAATTGACAACAAAAATTAATGCAAAAATGTAATTGCATCGTTACTCCCAAAGTCTACGAGGACCACGAAATATACGCTAAGCTAAGCGCACAAAGAGAGGCCGAGTGTATGATACAAACGACGCTACTCTATGAGCGTATTCGTTTAAAGCGTACTCTGTTGGTACGTGTCCATTTGGTACGTATCTACTTGGAGCATATTCAATTGTATGACGTAACACAACGCAAATGTAGTATTCATATTGAGCGTATTCATTTAAAGCGTACTCCCTTGAAGCTTATGTGCTTTGAGCTTATTCTATTCTATAACTCAATACAACGCAAATGTTACTATTCATTTGAAGCGTTCTGTTTGGATCGTATTCGTTTAGAGCGTACTAGTTTGGAGCATATGCGCGTGGAACGTATTCAAATAATAGATAGCGAAAAAGTCTTTTCGCATATATGTAGTCTATATACATTTTTAACAAAATCTCTTTGGCTGTACTAGTTCTATCTGGTTGGTTTTGATACCATTAAACAGGTTACATTTCAAAAAAAGAAACAATTTAGTAAAATATTGTTTCCCGCCGGTTTTCATTTGTTTTTATTTCTGTCAAAATAAGTGAGTCTAATGAAGAAATTCGATACATTTTAAAAATTTTTCACAAAAAAGGAAAAATGCAAAGCAAGCCGCGACCTAATGCGGTGTCAGTGAGAGTAGCACAAAGTTGGTTTCATCATCAGGCTATAATAGTCCACTGCTGGACATAGCCCTCCCCTAATGAGCGCCATAGCGCCTTGTCTTCAGCTTGCCGCATCCAGCATCTGCCTGCAGTCTTCCGCAGATCGTCATCCCACCTGGTCGGAGGGCGTCCTACACTACGTTTGCCGAGTCGCGGTTTCCACTCAAGAACACGTTTACCCCAGCGGTTGTCGGTTCTTCGCGCGATATGGCCAGCCCACTGCCACTTCAGCTTGCTAATTCTCTGAGCTATGTCGATGACTTTGGTTCTCTGTCGGATGTATTTGTTACGAATCCTATCCTTCAGAAAAACTCCGAGCATAGCTCTCTCCATAGCTCGCTGAGCGACTTTGAACTGGTGGACTAACCGTACCGTGAGTGTCCATCTCTCGGCTCCGTAGGTCATGACAGGTAGCACGCACTGATTGAAAACTTTCGTTTTCAAGCATTGCGGTATGGATGACGAGAAGACTCGGCGTAGTTTCCCAAACGCTGCCCAGCCCAGCTAGATCCTCCTCCTGGCCTCCCTCTCGAAATTGTTTTTACCTAACTGCAGAATCTGCCTGAGGTAAGTGTATTCTGAAACGATTTCGAGAGGGTGACCATGTACGACGATCGGTATTGGATCAATGTGGCCATTGATCATGACTTTGGTTTTATCCAAATTCATGCCAAGACCGATAGGTCGCGAGGCTGCTGCTAGGCCGTCCAGCATCTGGTTCAGCTCCTCTAGCGACTCCGCCATTAAGACTATGTCATCTGCGAATCGCAGGTATGAGATGTAGTCGCCGTTTATGTTAATGCCCTTTCCTTTCCAGTCCAGTGTCTTAAACATATCTTCCAACGCGCTTGTGAACAGTTTCGGGGATATAACATCCCCCTGCCTCACTCCTCTGCGCAATTGGATAGGCTTAGACTGCTGGCCCTGTACTTGGACACTCATGGTGGCGACTTCGTACAGACATCTCAGCACCTCGATATAACGATAGTCTACTTGGCATCGCTGTAGGGATTCCAGAACAGCCCAGGTTTCGACAGAGTCAAAGGCCTTCTCATAGTCCACAAAGGCCAGACACAGGGGCTGATTATACTCTTGGGACTTCTGTATAATCTGCCTCACTGTGTGAATGTGGTCTATGGTGCCATATCCTCCACGAAACCCGGCCTGTTCCGGCGGCTGGAACTCGTCGAGTCTCCTGGCGAGACGGTTCGTGACCACTCGTGAGAACAGCTTATAGACATGGCTCAGGAGCGAGATGGGTCTGTAATTTTTAAGGAGGGTTTTGTCACCCTTCTTAAAAAAAGAGCACCACCGAACTCCCGCTCCACGCCTTTGGAGTTCTCCCACTGTGAAGGACGGCGTTAAAAAGGTTCTGTAATTCCTGTATAACAGGGGCTCCTCCAGCTTTAAGAAGCTCTGATGTTATTCCGTCCTCACCGGGGGTTTTTCCATTTTTAAGCTGCGTCAGAGCTAACACGATCTCGTCGTGACTGATGTCTGGCAGTTCGTCGGTGTAGTGGCGTATCAGGGTGGCTCTGGAATCGTGGTCGTCTCATCTGGAATGAGGGACATGTGCAGCATATAATCGGCCATAGAAATCCTCTATCTCGGCGGAGATCTCCGGCTTCGACGATACGGTCCTCCCGTCGTGCGTTTTAAGCTTCGTCAGGTGGCTCCTGCCAAGTTGCTGAGTGAATACTTTGGACCCTCGGTTTCGCTCTATCGCCTCTTCAATAAGGCGTGTGTTGGAGCTCCGAAGATCGCGCCGTACCATCTTCGCAATTTCCTTGTTCAGGTCTGACCTCTCAGACAAAGTCGCTTGGGTGGTTTCCCGTCTTTTTGTCATCAACCCGAGAGTCTCAGCCGAGAGTTTGGATTTCTTGCCAGTCCGTTGCGTTCTGCAGAATTTGATGCCCTCGTCCCTCAGAGTTTTGACCAGATTGTGTAGGGTCTCGTCAGCGTCATCGGTGGGTTCCAAGGTGACAAATCTATCCCCGAGAAGCTGTTGGAACTTCTCAGTCTCCGCCATGATTTGGATTGGGTTAGGTCGGAGCGTGGACTTCATCAGGCGGTTTCTTTCAAGCTTTAAGTTGATATTCAGAGAGCCTCGGTATTGAACCTGTTGATCACTGAGACATCTCTGAATATGTGCTTGCTATCCGTCATGATGAAGTCGATCTCATTTTTTGTCACAGTGTCGGGGCTTTGCCATGTCCACTTCCTTTGAGGCTGTTTCTTAAAGAAGGAATTCATTAAGAACAGTCCCCCTTTCTCAAGAAAGTTGACAAGCATTTGCCCCCTGTGATTCCTAACTCCATAACCATGCGGGCCTATCCGGGATTCATTGCCAATCTGGGTTCCCACTTTGCCGTTAAAGTCCCCCATAACAACATTGAAGTGAGCCTTAGTGGTGTTGTGTAAGGCTTTGGATATGTCTTCATACATATCCTACACTACATCATCCGAGTGTGTCGAGGTCGGTGCGTAAACCTGTATGACCTTCATGCTGTAGCGCTTGGACAGCCGAAGGATCAGGTACGCTACCCTGGTCGACACACTGGAGATTTCTTTAACGTTGTTAGAGAGGGCCTTATTGACGAGGAAACCTACGCCACCCTGGGAGGTTTTATCACCCTCGCGAAAGTAGAGAAGATGGCCCGAGTCTAGGGTTACGGTGTCCTCCCCCTCTCTACGGACTTCACATAACCCCAGAACATGCCATTTAATGTTCTCTAACTCCACTTCCAACTGCGCTAGATGGTGGTCAAGCCTCAGAGTGCGTCCGTTAAACGTAGCCAGGGTCAAATTTTGTAATGAATGGCAGCCTATTGTAGCCTGGGGATTCTTAGCACCCCCTGCCCCGCCGTTACCGTAGCCGCTTCCATGGCCAGGAATAGCGAGGCGGCCGGGAACTGGGGGCCATTTTCTTTTGGCGTGTATTATCATTTGGGTGTAATGCCCATAATCCCCACGCTGGACATGCGGGTTGGGGATCGCAGTTCAATGGTGGATTTATACTGCAGGGAGCGCTGCTGCCCGCTCCCCGGTTTGTGTCCCTTAGTCGCCTTTTACGACACCCACGGGAAGAGTTGGGTTGGTGTTATTCTATTTGGCCGACACCTCACAGTCAGTTGGTTTAAACGTTTTCAATTCGGGAATTTTGATGTCAAAGGTCGCTCTGGTCGCCCTGTCACGGATAAAATGGACGCCATTTTTGAAAAAGTGGAGCAAGATCGGCATCTCGGTAGTTACAACATAGCTGAAGATCTGGGAATCAACCACAAAACAGTTTTGACCCATTTGAAAAAAGGTGGTTATACAAAAATACTCGATATTTGGGTGCCACACGAGCTCACTGAAAGAAACCTAATGAACCGTGTACTCATTTGGGATTCTTTATTGAGGCGTACAGAAACCTAACCGTTTTTGAAGAGATTGATAACTGGTGATGAAAAGTGGATCACGTACGATAAGAACGTGCGAAAAAGGTCGTGGTCAAAGGTCGGTCAGGCTTCACAGACTGTGGCAAAACCCAGGCTAACTAGCAATAAGGTGATACTGTGTGTATGGTGGGATTGGAAGGGTATTGTTAATTATGAGCTTTTACCGCCGGGCAGAGCCATCGATTCGGATCTCTACTGTCAACAACTGATGAAATTAAACCAAGAAATTGAGAGAAAGCAGCCGGAATTAATCAATAGAAAGGGTGTGGTCTTTCATCACGATAACGCTAGACCTCACACATCTTTAGTCACTCAGCAAAAATTAAGAAAGTTTGGCTGGGAGGTGTTAATGCATCCGCCATATAGCCCTGACCTTGCACCTTCAGATTTCTAACTGTTTCGGTCTCTTCAGAATTCTTTAGACAGTATCAGGCTAACATCAAGAGAGGACTGCCAAAACTACTTGTTGCGTTTATTGATCAGAACTCCCAATATTTCTACAGCAACGAGATCATATCACTACCTATAAGATGGCAGACAGTCATCGAACAAAATGGCACATATATAATATTGGAATTAAATGTAAATAAACTTTGAAAAATAATGTCTTGAGTTTTCATATAAAATGCGAAGAAACTTTTTCCCCGACCTTACATATGACGCAATACAACACAAATGTACTATTCGTTTGGAGCGTATCTGTATTGAGCGCACTCTCTTGGAGCGTTTATGCTTCGAGCGTATTCTTTTGTATAACGCAAATGTACTATATGTTTGGAGCGCATCTGTTTGGAGTGTATCCGTTTAGAGCGTACTCGTTTGGAGCGTACTCGTTTGGAACGCATTCGTTTGGAGCGTACTGATTTGGAACATATTCGCTTGGAAGTTACGTAACCCTCTTTCCATCTATTCTCTTTTAACATGCACCTTTAAGGTAAATCGTTTCACCTCTAAAAGCGTGGACGTCGTAGACTTAAGTAACATTTTTATTGGTAGCCCGCTTATGTGCCGAGGTGCAAAGTAGCTCCTTTGCATTGGAACTACATAACACAGTATATGTTTGATACAGTAAAAAGTTTGTTACTTCTTTTAGTGGTGTCCAGTAGGTAAAGGTGAGATTGGTAAGTTTGCTTGGCAGAAAGCAGCAACGTCTCTAGACACTCAACTAAAAAACTATAAAAGTTTGAAGTTCATATGTGTTACTTTGCGACCTACATGAATAAATATTTTTTAAATTTGAACTATGTTTTATATTTCTTACCACACTACTGTTACAATATATAAGCAATACCTTACCAATATTATTAACGCGAATGTGATTTTGTTTGTTGGTTACGCTTTCACGCCTTGACTGCATGATTAATCATGGTGAAATTTAGCATATACCTTGACAGGGGTATAGAAAGAACATACAGTACCTTCCATCTAGAAACATTACTGATCCCAAGGTATAAAAATGTATTAACAAAATCAACATTTACGTAAATAAAACCTAGTTACAATATATTAAGCAAGATAGTGTAAAGATAAATAATAGTTTAAAAACTAAAAATCAGGCTTTTAATAATTTTAATGTAAAAAAGCGTGGCGTGCTTTCTAAGATATGTTGATAGGACCCCCCCCCCCTCCCCACGCTTTTTTACATTAAAATTATTAAATTATTTTCTACTTTTTAAAGCGTGTTTTTCCAGTTTCTCTTAAACAATTATTTTTTAATTTTAATTTTTTTGTAATGTAGTTTTTCTTGGATAAGTGTGCAAAGTTTCAAATCAATCCGTCGGTTTGAAAGGGGTTAAAATTACGTTCAAAGATTCCGTTACATAGATTCATAGATATGTACATAAAATATCAAGCTAATAAAAACGTGTTAAAAAGAAGCTGCTTTAATAACGCAGTAGTTGTTAATGCGGCTGGTGTGCATGAAGATTCGGAGATTCGATTCCCAGGTTGAGTAAAGTGTTATTGGACTTTTCTGTCAAGAGTTCTCAGTAGTAATATGGAGTCTGAAACTGTATAGACTGCAATTAGGTAATATTCTGTGGGACCTGGAACCAAAGCTGGTGAAATATGGGTGTAAAATACCTCTGCTTTACTCTTCACAGATATAGGAGTGAGCGATGTGAGCGATAAGAGCGATAGCCAGTGGGAGACCGTTGAACTGCCATCCCAAGGCACACATCCCTGACTTTTCGGAGTTATGTGCGTATTAAATAATTCATTATCAGTCGCTTTAACGGTGAAGGAAAATATCGTGAGGAAACCTGTATGTCTAAGAGTTCACCATAATGTTCTCGATGATCTGTGAAGTCTGCCAATCTACAGTGGGCCATCGTGGTGGACTGTGGCCTAACCCTTCATACACTGAGAAGAGGCTCGTGCTCAGTAGTGGGACAGCTTAATACAGGGCTGATATGTAGGAGTGACATTATGTATTTATGCTTTTTTACAAAGAAGGTAATTTAATTTATTATTACTCATTCAATCTCGCAAATTCGTCATTTAATCTTGCAAATTGGTCGCATAATAAGATTAAAATTATTTATTCACGGCCTGCTGCGCGGCTTCGTCTTTGTGAGATTGAATAAGACGTTTATATAAAAGATCGTCAGCGCTAACACTGAAAATTGAAACATGGTTGGCGCCTTTATATATGTATAATATGCACGAATAGCTCCATTTATATACCTCGCTGCTATACAGTGTTATGAGTTCGATACTTAAAGATTGAGCCTAGGTATTTTTTGTCTATGTTGTATTAATATGAGATTTCGTTTTTGAATGGCAATTATACTTATGTACTCATACGTAAGTCACTTGAAGTATGACTGCGGAGCCATTTTGTCATAACCTGGTTCTTCAAAACGGGTGTTAAAAGTTTTTACAGGGTCGGCAACGCGCAAGTGATGCCTCTAGTGTAGCAGATGTCCATACTACAGTGACCACTTACCATCAGATGGGCCGTGTGTTTGTTTTTCACTTTAGCAGTAAAAAAACAAAAATGTTCTGTGTCTTTATTCTGAACGGATGGCGTAGTGGTTTAAGTGGTCGACTGGTCACTGCTTCTGTGCCTAGTGTTGTGGTCCACACACAGGACAAAATGTTGTTCCGAGTCTGGAAGTTCTTTGAAACCGTTATTTGAATGTTTGTTAAGTTCTCCGTTGCGCAGAAATTATTCCAAGTGCGATAGTTTTCGTAAAAAAATAGATAGATAGATAGATAATAATGTTTGTTAAGCACTTCAAAATACCAGCTGTTTAGACCTTAAAGGAAATAAAATAAAATAGCGTGGACTGCATAAATTTGTTATATTTCAATTGTATAATAATATCAAAGGAATGCCCATAGTTTAGCGCGTCTAAGAGCCGAGTGGCCGTGGGGCGGAGGCGCGAGTGCAGCTCAGGAATGTCACCCCGCGCCTCATGGTGTCCTTCGTTGTCGCCCGGTCGACTGTGGGCAGATGTAAGGCGCCAACACCGGCATTATTCCAAAGTCATTGTTTATACAAATATCATAAGTCTAGATATTGTTTATGCACACAAACGAAAAATTGTTACTGGTACAATATTGAGCTCGATATTTTTCGAGAACAACATATGTCAATAAACAATCGACAAATTGAACACAAGCTGAGGAGAAGTTGATGTTATTAGTTTGATGAAATCAACAACAAATAAATAAATGTGGCTAAAATTCTATAAAGATAGCTTGTTATAGAAATCAAGTTGAAACCTATAGACTTCTTTCTATAGGATGTTAGGATATAGAAAAAAAAACATCAAGCGCAACTTACTTAATGACTAAATTACAAAGATATAAAATATATAATATAAAAATGTTTAATCAATTTGCAGTATAATCACGTTCTTATCGACACGATTTATTGATTATGATTCGAATAAAAATCGATACAAAATGATCAGCATTCGAATTCAATTTTCGCCATACAAGTCTCAAAGCATTCGAATTTTCAAATCTATTACGTTTAAAGATTATGATTACATTATTATTATTATTTATATATTTGTATGTAGTAGAGCCTCGCTGATTTCAGCATGAATGGACTGGCTCGACCGGGGAAGGTCTACCCTCTCATAGAATATCGACGTGAAATAGCAGTATTACTGTTGTGTTTCGTTCGGTGAGTGAGAGTGCCGCAGGCCCAATCACCCCCTTTCTCCTTTCCCACTCCTTCTCCCACCCACTTCCTTTCCTAAAAAGCCGGCAACGCGCAAGTGATGCCTCTGGTGTTGCAGGCGTCTATAGGCTACGGTGACCTCTTACCGTCAGGTGGGCCGTATGCTCGACTGCCACAACAGAGGTACAAAAAAAAAGGGTTGTTCCCCTTTTCTTCAACAATGTATCAATAGTACTAAAGGCAAGTGTAAAAAGTGATATGATATAATATACCTAGTATATGTATTAATCTATTTTACCTCACTCCACATGATTCGTCTTGGGTTTTGATAGCACAAGTCTCTAAGACACTGGAACTTCTAAAGAAATACTTCGATATAAATCTTTTAATCAAGTAAAGTACATTGTACACACGCCTGGCATCTTCATATTGTCTAGACCTCTGGCATTTTTTCCTAAATTAAAGTACCAGGTGTCTGCTCTTAGGCACCTGATGACAAAAGATTCCAGTAGAATTCAGTAATGAATTAAATTTAAGGAAAATATTAATGATTAGGAACATGATGTTACAAGATTTTTCGTTAATTACTTTTATTTAAAAGAGCGATTGCCTAGTGGGAAGCTGTTGGACTGTTACGCAGAGGTCTCGGATTCAATCCCAGGGCACGCACCTCTGACATTTTGAAGTTATGTGCGTATTAAATAACTAATTATTACTCGTTTTAACTGTGAACGAAAACATCATGAGGAAACCTGTATAATTATTTAAGAGTTCCCCTGAGAGACTAAGCCTTAGCCCTTCTTACAAAGAGAAGGGGCCCACGCCCAGTAGTGGGCCAGATTATATACATTGCTGATATTTTTATACTAATAATTCATACACACATAATCTCATGGCTATATCCCCAAATTTTGCTATTTCCCCACGATTAATGCAAGACCTACAATTTTGAAAGATGTATGGCGAAGTATTTCCTACTAAGTATTGTGCAAAAAGCGAGAATTGGTGAGATCAGCTAGGCTCCTTAAAGAAAAGATTAACGACTACCAATTTTAATCTCCAGACAGTTGAGAGGCCTTGGTTCTACAGAGAGACATTACGAGATTATAACACAAAATTCTTGGGCTGTAAAAACTCTGTACCACGATTTGAAAAAGGGTAATAATTAATATACGTTCCTTATTTACTAAGTGTTAAAGGAACCGTTATCATATAGGCTATTTACAAAGCACCTCGCCGCTCATCTGAGCTTTGGTAAATATCAGGCTATAAATTACCTTCTCTATGAAGTCTCGCTTTTTGAACATTGATAACTGAGTTGTGAAATCCTCATTACTAGTCTCAATCTATTTACTGTACAAACAGTTAGTGTTTTAAAGTCTTTTTAAGTAGAAATAATCCTAGTGAAGCTTTGAACGTTATCAAAGGGAGGTAAATGTGGGATGTTTACTTTTTGATGAACAAATATAAAGAAGTTAAGGGTATATAGAATCGTTTAGTGTTTAGTGAGGTGCCGTCTATGTAAAGGTTTCCTTTTAATAAGTCAGTTGTCATTTTTATTTAATATTATGAAAGGAGCGGTCGACTCGTCAGAACTGGTGAGCAAAATGGTTTTAAGAGTCCCGTCAGCACATCTACGACGATTTAACCTGCTACATGTTCCTGCAGTGGACTCTAATTACAGACAAAACATACTTGATCAGAGCGAGTCGCATGTACAATGCGGCATGCCGGAGTGTTGATATTGATATTTTCTTTACAAGTATCACTAAATTAAAAAATACATTGTGTACCGAGTTCTTTAATTAGATCTAAGGAGTGATATCACAACATGTCTGCTTTTACGTATAACCATTTTATATTCACGGTTATATATTTTATCAGTGAAAACTTGTAATTGGCCTTCACCTTAATAGTATTATGTTAATAATGTATTTTTAGCTGTAAGTTTTCCAAAAAATGATAAAATAAAACAAATAAAAAAAAGTTGAATTTTAAACAAAAGCGGCTTAGTATTTTGAGTCAGCTCTCATTAAACGTTTCTGAACAAATGGCATAGCGGTTTTAGTTCTCACTTTGTCATAGTGGGATTTTATGTGGACAAAAATTGTATAATACACAAACAGTTGTATTGAGTCTATGTGTTCTTTGTGGCCATTTTTATAATATTTGTAAAGTCGCTAAGTGTAAGAATTGGTGCTAATACGATTAGGCTTTTAAAATAAAAATGAATGAAACCTTTTTCATTCGCAGTTCTACTAGACAAAAATACTACCATCATTGTCACTAATCATTATTTATTTAGTTGAATGCATGTATGTAATCTCGGAAACTACTGAACCGATTCTAACGATTCTTTCAATAAAATTAGCTCACATAATCCCTGAGTAACATTCTAACTAATATTTATAAATACAAATGTGAGGTTGTTTCTTTGTTACGCTTTCACGCCTTAACTATGCGATCAATCAGCATGAAATTTCGCATACACGTTGTTACGGGAACAGAAAAGGACATAGAGTACCTTTTATCACGAATAAATCGCCGCAAGGAAAATCTAGTGGACTATATTTTTATGACAAACTGCGAGAAAAGCCTTTATAAAAGAGGCTATATAGGTGAGAGCTAATACTAGATATTGGGGAACAGTATTTTTTTTATAATACACTATTATATAGAATTTATTGCGTAATACATTACAATATGTATAATAAATGGGAAATTCAAGAAAGCACTAAGTGATTGGTTATTAGCGAAATGTTTTTATAAGGTAGATGAATTGTTACAAATCTTGATTTGAGACACTTTAATGATATTTTACTTGACGTTATATACATTTATATATTTTATTTTAATTGTATTTATATGAATTATTGACATTACATTCAAATCTTACTTTGACATGACTTTAAAATGTATGCTTAATATTAGGACTTACGTATCACCGAAAAATTATTGATTTTAAACTTTTGTTGCTACTTATAATTATTATAAATTCTTTGCGTGTCGGGTAAACCGGCGAAATATGTGAACATTTTTTATCATGTACAATTTGAACAACTTACTACCATGTTTCATGCAAATAAATAATCATTTAATTTCATAAATAATCATTTCATTTCATTTCATTTCAATATATTTGCAAACAATTACACGCGCTGTGACCTAGTTTGATAAATAATAACTGTTAAAACGACGAAATTCAATGTAGGTATATTTAGGTTATCGCGTCGCCGGCGATACGAAAAAGAACATTGATTTTGTAAATGTTTCTGATATGCGATTGAAGGTGTTTAAGAATAATAATAATAATAATACATTTTTATTCAATAAATAAGGCCTTTATTGTTTTATTTCATATCTATATATTTACTCTGAGCATGATGTACTCGTAAATATTTTACACTAAGTAAGATTTTGCTTTCAATAGTTTGGAAGCAAAATCGATTGCACAGATGGCGACCACTTAAATCACTAGATTTAAGTGGTCGTCTCGCCACTGCCACCGCGCCGACTGTTGTGGGTTCGATCCGGGACAAACTCACTTTGTGTGATCTACATATGGTTGTTGCGAGTCGGATGTTCTTTGTGTCCGTTGTTTGAATGTTTGTAAAGTCCCCCGCGACACACGAATTACTCGTAGGGCGGAAGACATGTTTAAAAAAAATGACGAACGCCTGCAGCTTGTTGTTGTCATATACAACAGACTCAATACTTTAAAATTTGTGAAGCTATAACTTATAATGTATATGATGTGGACTTTAATTAATAAGTAGGCCATTTTAACAATAACATAGACAGAATACAGACACACTTCTTACTAGTAGTTTATTACTGTAAATCACCAGCGATTTCACACAAAAGTCGACCTCTACAATCTTGTTTATCCAGGTATAAGAAAAGCTTTACAGTCTTAGCCGAATCAAACACGTGCAAATAGGATTACCGGCCTAAAGACTCAACTGCTCAAAGTCGAATAACACTAAGTTTTCTTATGATTTATAATAGGCTTACAGTTGATGTATAGAAATAATATTTAACAGTCCTAATAAAAACTTAGCGTTCTTACATGAAATATAAAAATCATTTTATATATTTGATATACTCGATGGCGCATCACTCTAGCACAGTCTTAAATTTTAATTATCCGTTCCTGTGGGAACTTTGTGATAAAAAGTATATAATAACTGTTTAATAAAGAGGCGAATTTTATAAAAAAAATTGGTCCATAGATTGACTACTTTTCGAATTTAGCGGACACAAACATACCGAAGAATATTCCAATTTATAAAGACAAACAAACATTTTTAACAAAGCATCCTTAAAACTTGTATGACTAAAATACCAATTTGCTTTATATAATTAATCCGTGCCTAAACTTGTGCATATGCATCCGTCCGTTTTAAATTTAGAGAAGATACCTACCAGGCTTATATAAGCCGTCTGCTGGTAATCAGTCACTAGCCTATAATTACAACCGAATATAAAACTCGGTCTATGACGACCCCAGGAAAAAGAAATTAAGGATGGAATGAAAGAAAGAACGGCAAAGATAATGTATAAAACTCTCCAGGACTCATACATAGTCAAAGTCAAAAATCATTTACATCAATTACAAATTGTAACAATTTAACGTCAAAATCTTTTGGTTAGTGAGTTTACCAAGTTACTAAAGGTATATTTATCTTATCTTATTTCGGGGGCCAATCAGTGTAGACCGGCGACACTTCGACCCAGTGGGATCTTTTGTGTCGGCCCCGAGATCTATCCCTGAGCTATCTCCCTATGAATGTACTGCATCAGTCGCAGCGTACACTTCAGAGGGAGAAGCCTGAAGTCTTCAGGGTTCGGATATGCCAATCCCATCAGACCCATTCTTAGTCCAGCCAAAAGGTTTATTTAAGATTTATTATTTATATTATATATATATATTATTATTAGATTAAGATAGTCGTTAGGTTCAGGCCAAAGGTTGAGCCTTTGAGAAGATATCTGCAAGAAACTAATAATAACATGTAATAATATTCAAATGATAAATATTTTAAAATTTATTGAAAAGAGCAAAGTTCCTTGATATTATATCTATTGTGTGACACATTGTGTGATTGGTGGGACAGTTCGATTTTGGGACGCTGGATACGACTACACACGACGTAGACAGTGTCCAGAAACCGGGCCTGTCTCATGATATTACGTGTGAAATTGATATGTTATTAACACTAGGTTAAGGATTTTGTCTGTTATAAACACTTTATGGACCCTGGTCTGCAATAAATATGTATTATTATTATTGTTCTTTTTTCAAGCTAAAAAGTTACTTTTGTAGTGTTCATTAACTTCCACACCAAATATTTTCCCTCTTCGTGTTAACGTGAACTCAGCCTTACATCCGGTCCCTGAATACCGTTGTCGATAATTAAGTCAATAAAATTGCTGGTCTCGCCTCCGCTTTCAATTTTAACCTTGTTATAGAACCTTGTGACTTTACATTTGAAATGTCTTTTGGATTATTTGATACTTTTGTTCGTTAATACGTAATTTGTTCAGTTTGTCGAATTTTATACTACTTTAGCCTGTTGTGCTCATATGAAATGCGAGTAGCTCGCGCCGGTAACATGCGCAAGCTATTTGCATGAGTGACATGCGCGAGGTTATCATACGCTTTATTTGCGCATGAATATGATTTGTGCCTAGACTTGCATAAGATGTACATATATAATGTTAATGTTCGTAAAGTACCTTGCAATACATAAATGTATATATAAACTTAGTTCCGGAAAGGCCTTTGCATATTTAAATGAATGTATGTTATGGTGATCCTAGTATACGCTGCGTTTACGATAGCATCGAATACTAGAGCTATCTTAGGCTTGATTGATGGTACATAGCCTTCCTCTTTTTTCTGTCAATGGTTCTTCCTTGGAGTCAGTGGTTCTTCTTGGGTGAACTATATTTTATTTGCATAATATTCGGCCATTCTAATTGCGTTAGGATTGGCCGCACAAAGCTCAGATATTGTGCCAGTGTTTGGACAATAAGGGCCTGAAATACCAACAAATGTGCCATTGTCCGCTCCAGCTCTCTCTGAACCCCACCTACACAAGTTTGTAAATAGTGATTTAAATTAACTTTCATGCAGGCCGTAAAAATCTGAATATAATTATATAAAATAATTATTTATTTCGTCCACACATACCTGCGCTATTAAATTTCACACAACAAATAATATTTTGTTTTCGACGACAGTCGTAGATTTTATTCATATATTTTCATTCTGTTTTGCCGATCATTATTACACCTAGAGATCGGTGAGGAAATAAATTTTAATATATTTTCAGGTTTTACCGTTTCTGTGATTTCGTTCGGGTTGACTAATTAAAAACTGTCATTTACACGGATTGCCTTATGCAATACAATGGTTCTACTGGACAAAATAAGATGGATCGTGACATGTTTTTATCATGCAGCAAATTCTGAAAATTGCATTAAAATTCCGTAAGTAGTTTTTACATGAAGCTTGAATAGACAAAAAAACATATATGAAGAAAATAAAGTTATATACAGAGATGCCCAATTACTAACATTATTGTTTTCAGCTACTTTTTCAAATATAGACACGCCTGGTCTGTTATAAAACTTTTAAAAGATTATAGTCAATTTTGTAAAAATATAGCTAACCGATAAACAAAATATACAAACATCATTCATATATTTTAATCATAGCCATAGCCGATGACCAAGTAGTTATAGAACAGGCTTTTACAAAATCCGAATTTTATATTAAAGCCTATTATGTATGACTGTTTCGTAAACAGCTATCAATTATTTTCTTCCACTACTCCAATTTTGATTAACCTGGCTCTTTGATAACTGTGGCGACTCCGCACAGACGAAGAAGTTCCGCCTACATCGAACAAATGGCGCTAAATACGCTCAAATGACGTCACAATCCTGCATCGAGCAAACGGAGTTTACACAGCGACTAACTATATATAAAAGCTCCCGACATCAACCGTCGGGCCGCGGCCCGCCAGGCACGATCAACCAGCCTGGTCGGAGGATCCTCCCTTTGTGTTGGAGGGACATCACACCCTGTTCCTCCACATAACTATAAAATGGAATTCAATTATGTATTATTCCGATATTTTAATGCTTTAACCTACACGATATTAAATTATTTCTACAAATGCTTAAAAATAATCCTTACTAATTTTATAAATGCAATTGTGAGTTTGTTGGTCATGCTTTCACGGCTGAAATACTTGACCAATCATTATAAAATTTCGAATACACTTTGTCAGGGCTACAGAAAAGGACATAGCGTACCTTTCATCTAGAAAAAAGTACTGCTACTAACCTAACCTAACCAACATTTACGCAGGCGAAGCCGCGGGCAAAATCTAGTTATATACAGTGTGTATAATAAACCCTGTCCGATCCTTAAAGGTATTATACAGTAGCTTATTATGAGTACGTAAGTGACATCCTTTTATAAAAATCTATCAAAATCTATCAAATTTATTTAAAATAATATGTTAATAGATTACCTATCGCATGGCATGGTATCACTAAAGTTCATAAAGATTCACCGATGCTGCGCCGCGCTTACCTACCTACGCCTTAGAAAAATGCAAAGTAATTTAAGGGTAGAAATGCTGATCAATACTGTACTTAAAAATATTATGAAGACGTTTAACGATGATATAGTTATTTTTTATTATTTCTCTTAGCACCTTATTTAAGTGAGAAACAAGCCCTTAATGGATCGGACAGGGTTTATTATACACACACTCACAAAAATCCAAAAACACTTTGACCGAGCCGAGAATTGAACTCGTGACCTCTACTCGTTAACCACATTCACTACCGCTGCTACTCGATCCAATCTAATAACGGTGCACAGGTTTTGGCATATAAAAATGTTTGCAATAAAAGCTTGTTGCAAGTGCATGATTGAATGAGAATGCAATGAAAGTCAATGAAGCAAGAAGGACATGTCGTTACATGCAAGAGTCATAGCTAATGAAAATAGACTTTACTTACCCCTTAAAGTGATCTTACATTATAACTGCTGGATTCTAAGATGCTACTTTCACAACATACTGAAATCATTACACAAAAAGCAATCCGTAATTTAGGTTTTATAATTCGCACATGTGCACCGTTTAAAAAAATTAATACCTTAAAGTCAATTTTTTATGCTTACGTTCGTAGCATCTTAGAATACAGCAGCCCTGTCTGGTCCCCTCAGTATAAAATCTATATTGAACAAATTGAACGCGTTCAAAAACGTTTTATTAAGCACTTGAACTTCAAAACCCGTAAGCGCCACGACGATTATGTAGACGACTGCAGGCACTATCGACTTTTGCCTCTTGTTGATAGGCGCGTTATGCTGGATTTGTGTTTCCTATTTGATGTATTGCGCGGTGGCTTTGACAGTTCTACGCTCTTATCCACCATTCAGTTCAATACACCCAAAAGACGTACTAGGAATACTACACTTTTCTCGGTACCTCATCACCGCACAAATTATGGCAGCAACTCAATTGTAGCGCGATTGCTTCGAACTTACAACAATAGATGCAGCGAAATTGATATATTCTTTTTGTCTAAAAATAGATTTAAAAACAGCATTATTCGTGACTTGATCGTAAACTCCTGTTACTGATACTTTTTGTCTCTTTGATAAGTACTCTTATTATGTAAAACTTATAACTTAGAGTGTAATTTAGAAATCACAATTTTCTACCTCATATTTGATTGTCGTGGAACTCTGTAATAGGCTTAGAGTTAGTCTTAAGAAAATTTGTAATGTATCTGTGTAAAAAAGCTGTAGAGTTTCCTTAAAATAAATAAATAAATAAATAAACTACACTTCCCTGCTACATATAGTGATATTTTTTGTGACATTTATATATTAATACAAAGAAAACCACTAAAATATTTCGTCATGAATGTTTATTTGACAAGCTACATGTCGAAAAACGAAATATCTCCGACCAATATTGCCAATCATACCTGCCAACTGGCCTGAAAACGAATAAATATTTATCAGGACCTATGGTTTCAGGGTTGGCACAATCTATCGGACGTAAACCAATCTGACTCGGTTTAGCGCTAAATTGCCACGCAGACTGACAGCTGACAACCCTACACGTTGTACGAAGATTTGGAACTGAAAATGCCTTTTACGTTTTACGTTGAAAGTATATTTTGTAGCTTGTTTATTGCTTCGTCGTTTTTATTTAGATACTAGGTTTTTCACGCGACTTCACACGCGTTGAAAATGGAAAAGAATAATGGAGAAGCTGATCTATGTGTGCATAGATTTAATTAACGCTGATGAACTCATGTCGGTTAATACGGTGAATAATTATTTTTCTAGTGTAGGTCGTAACTTGGCACTGAAATTTAGGCCTAATATACACAACCACAGTCAATTACTAGACGAGCAGTCAATTATCAACTCCTTTGTTCTCTTGCTAACGGATGAAGCCGAGGTTGAAGTAATACTTCATGGGTTGCGGAAAGACACTGCAGTTACCACGAATCTATTACAAAAATGCTCCAGAGCCTTAGTCCCGGTAATTACACACATATATATTATATATTAATGACGAGTGGCATATTTTATAAATCCTTTAAAGGCGCTATTGTCCATTCCATTTTTAAGAGTGCGAACAAAGACAGTATTAATAATTACAGACCCATTTTTGTTCTACCAGCTAAATCTAAATTTTTTGAGAAAACTCTATATCCTCTTTAAATTCTAAATTCTAAAGCTTCATGAAGTACTTAGAGAAAAATAAAATCTTAGCTCCTAACCAATTTGGATTCAGGAGTGAGAAGTCAACTGAAAGCGCAGTGTCGTCACTTACTGACGAAATAGTCGACATTCTTAATAAAAGTCAAAAGTGTCTAGGCATATTCCTTGATTTAACAAAGGCATTTGACACTGTCTCTGTTCCTCACCTCTTAAACAAAACGGAAAAGATAGGAATTCGTGGCTATGAACTCAAGATTTTAAAGAATTATCTGTCTGACAGAACCTAGTGCGTAAGAATTGATAATTTTATCAGTGATTCTCGCCCCCTTGTTTTTGGTGTTCCTCAGGGTTCCGTACTAGGTCCAACTCTCTTTCTCATCTACGTAAACTCTCTATGTACCCTTTCCCTCCCAAATTGCTCCATATTTACCTATGCCTATGACACTGCATTGCTCATCCGAGGTGAAAACTGGCCTGAAGCATTTAATTGTACAGAAAAGCCCTTAGGCGAGTAATGAAGTGGTTATCGGCTAACATTCTAACCCTCAACCTTATAAAAACCACCTACCTGACCTTCTCTTTGACATCAGCTACCCAACTATCACCTATCTTTACTTTTAAAGCTTATACGTGTACAGAAAATGCAGCAGTTGCATCGTGTGATTGGTTTTCCTTAAATAGATTTACCCAAATAAATTATCTTGGTGTGTGTATTGATAACCTTCTCAGTTGGAAATATCATTTGACTACACTTACCGCTCGTACACGTAAAATAATATTTCATTTTCAAAAAGTTGCGTCATTCAGCTGAGTTCAACACTTTTAAACTAATTTGTCGGCCTCGATGGCGTAGTGGTTAGTGTAACCGACTGCCACGCCTGAGGTCGCGGATTCGATACCCGCACAAGTCAACTTTTGTGTGCATGAACATGGATGTTTGTTTTGGTCTGGGTGTTTCTATATATAATATGTATGTATTTACAAAAAAAAAGTATATATATATGTATGTTTATCCATTGTCAAGTACCCATAGTACAAGCTCTGCTTAGTTTGGGCTAGATGGTGTTGTGTGTATGTGGTAGAATATTATATTATATTATTATTATTATTAATTTACCTTGCTTTATGTCAGTCTATTCTGTCATATTGCATCTCTGTATGGGTAGGATCGCCTAAGTCACACTTATTGCCCTTAGAACGTGCACAAAGAGCTGTATTTAAAGTAATGATGTGTAAAACCTACAGATACCGCACAAGTCAACTTTTTAATGACTGCCAGCTGCTTTCCGTGAGACAGCTCTTTGTGCTCGAAATAATATGTAAAAAACACAATAGTCTAAAATATGACAAAAATAGGCCAAGAAAACGTCGCACATATAAGGTATGTCAAACACAGGTGTTTAGGAGTACTCTTACAACGCAGCACTTTAGGATACTTGGATGTCACCTCTATAATAAAATAAATAAACTTTGTAACATGATATGCCTAGATACCAATGTAAAAACACGCACGCACGCACGCACGCACGCACACATGCACGCACACACACACACAGACACACACACACACAGACACACACACACACACACAGACACACACACATACAAACTCACCCAGTCGCATACGCACAATGACCCACAGCTGTCATCTATCCATGTTGCCAATTTATGATACACTATATTGATAAATAAAATGTATTAAGTAGGAGAGCCCTGGTACCCATACCACAAGTTCAATCTTAGTTTGGGTACCAGTGTTTAACAACTGGATTGTAAAATTATTTGTATACTTTTTATGTGTTCAAATTACTGTATATTTTAATGCCAATACACGTTATTATTATTATAGAACAGTTAGCATCAGATTTTAGTTAGATCGTTAGCAATACAACTGTGAAAACCCATTCAATTTCGTGTAGTGTAATTTATGCGTGATGCGCTTACAAACATACAGACAGACAAAAATTCTAAAATCATTTATTTGAATTCTATAGCTCTTACAAAGACCATTTACATAAATTTTGTTAAAAATCACCTATGTACAGACAACGACCAGCTAGAATGTTATTATATGCTTTGAATTAAAAAAGTTAGGCGAGCAATATCAGCAAAATGTCGGGCTCCAAATTCAAAATTGCGTGGTAAAAGTTTTAGGCAGTCGCTTCATTGTGGTTAAATAAAATAACAACTGACTAATCCTCATTATGAGGGCAATAACCGGAATATTGTTAGGGTTACCTAACTACACAGTTCATGGACAATTTCCACTTGCAATAAAAATTATGCCAACCACAAGTGTAGGTCAATGTAGTAACCCGTTTTAATATGAGTAGTTTTGTGTGATAATATACTTAATACAAAATTAGTTCGTACTGAGTAGTTCATTTTGATAGGCCAAGTCGTAATTGTAATCGGAGTTCTGCGACTAGAAATGCTAGTTAGTCAATTAATGGGACTTTAATGGTGCTTTCAGTGCTGGATCGAGGAAAGTTTTAGGATGAAGCAAAATCCAATATTACAAAGTGACAAGTAACATGTTTTGTACTAGGATATAATTTTAACCAATTAACTTTATAATAAAACCTACTATTGCAATACCCGATTGGTACTTGGTACTTTTTTATTTTGGCACACAAAAGGGCACATTGGCAACATTAAGGATAAAGTACAAAATACAAAACCAGTACAATATGTAATAAAAAATAAAACAAATACTAACACTATTATTTCATTTCATTTTTGCTCACTGGTAACACCACACCTTCCGCTTAATTTAACGGAAACTGTCTCCCATTAAATCAAGGCTAGTATTGTCAGGTCAGTGAGCAGCAATACAAACATTAATGTATGCAATTATTTAAATTTGACTTAAGTTTTAAAAGTAATATGAAATTATGTGTCCTATCAGTGCCAAAATTTGGACATCGCTCAGCATACGTTGCGATTGTTAAATCACAACACTGGTATGGCGAAATCCAATTTAGTGACACCGGCGCCTAGTGTCTTAACATATAAAAATAAAATATACTTAAATATGTAAATATACGAGTAAATAAGATATAAACCTAATTACTAAATAGTGTAAAAATGTGTGGAGTAAGATATGAAACATTTGAGTGTGTTTTTAAAGCAAGCGTAAGTGTGATATAGGTACCTACTTATGTCGCATCCGCCCTATTGTTTTACGCGCGACGCCAGCAATTCTAGGAATAGGGGGTTACACCTATTTTTTAAAAATGTCTCAATTAGATTCTATAGTGCTAATGAAGTATTAAATATTCCCAAAATGTTTATTCAATCGATAAGTGCCATAATAATGCATTTAAATATTGCATTTTCAAATTTGCGTGTAATTTGACGAAAACGCTGGATGCAGTGGACGCCTTATTGCTCTGTGGTCATGACGTCAGTTGGCTGTGTAAGCAAATGCAGTGATATGCAGAACAAACATCGGGATTTGCAGCAAAGAATTTAACGACCATCAAAGAGTTTATTCTTGGTAAATTTGTGGTGTCTCCTTTTACAAAACCGTCCTCCATAGTATTATTTCAATAAAAATTACGTTGGTTACGAAAATAATAAAAAGCCTATAGAGATTAAAGGTACGCTGATCAGTTGACACTATTGACAGTTGACACTTCTTAGTTTACACAGCCGTATGACGTAATAACATGGCGACTACTATTTAATGGTGATGAAACAGATTGAAAACTGAAAACATAGAATTGAATTTTAAAATTTATTTTGCTATTTTATGAACTATAACTAACGTTTCCCGACTGCTTTTTGCCTAAGCTATCTCAATAATATATTTTCTTTTCCTTCCCCTCCCTTCTCTGAGGAATACTCCACTGGTGATACGCGACAGCCTCTCTATCTTAGGGATGGATCTTTGCCGCACCCTTTATCCAAAAACCTACATCGAGAGCGTCATCAAGCAAGCTTCGCGAAAACTCAGAGTTATTTATAACTCGTTCACAAGGTGAGGCGGTTCTTCGCGCCTGGGTAGCTGTGCCTACTGTAAAAGGCGCAAGTGCGCCCTTGCGTAGAGTACTGTTCTCATCTTTGGAATGGCTCCGTGCAGTACTTGCTGGACGCTCTCGACAAATTACAGCGGCGGGCTGTCCGTATCGTCGGCAATCCAGAAGTCACGAGATCACTGAAACCTCTGCAACTCCGTAGGGACATCGCCACTTTGGCATGTTTCTACAGAATATACCACGGGGAGTGCTCTCTATTTCCTATCGAGAACAACACGTGCTGAGCTCAGATGCCATCCTTATACGCTAGAGTCGATTAGAGTGCGCACCAACAAATTTGGGACCTCAACCTCCTTTCCTTCTTCCTTCAATCCTGGGTCCTTTAAGCAGGGCGTGAAAAAGCACCTTTTTAGGCCGTCAAGGTAGGGACCTCAATATTGCCTCAGCTGCTATGAGGATGGTCTGGAGGCCACCGCTCTTAGACCACATGATCGTTTACCATCAGGCGGAGTGTGGTCATTTTGACGAGCAAAATGATAAAACAATAAAGAATTTTAATGCCATACTTTGGCACGGGCTTTATCACTGGCATACTACGATCCCAATAAAATATCATAACAGACGGAAAATAAAAAATAAAGCTCAGTAAATTGTAATCCTTTAAAAGCATGAATAAAAAACTCGATCATGCATAATGTAGAAGCACAAAAAGCATCCATTACCCATGCAAACAAATTACAAGGTATACGTATAAATTAAAAAGACTCCGATTAAAGAGATCATTTTACAGTGCAAACATGGGATTGAAGGCAATACGTATTTATATACACATGCGCAAAGCTTGGTATCCACTATTGTGGTAGGGTTACAACGATTTTCTGGAATACCTATGATATACATCACGGATATATTCGCAAAGAGGTATGCAGAGATGTTCTACACTCTATTTTTGTACACCTATTAGGGGGCAAGCTTATTGTCGTCTATTTATTTATTTATTATAAACAAATGGACAACATAACAGTATACACCAAATCGTTGTACAAGTTAAAACCTATATCTAACATTATGTACATTAATGTTACCAGACATAATATACAAGGTATACATAAATTCCGATTACATCTGCTTACATGAGTACAATAAAAGATTCGGAACAAAGTAACTAACTAACCATCCATCATCTCACAAAATCTTAAACAACTATGACACACATCCATCCACCCCGAAGCAAATAGATCACACTCAGATTCTGATGTCAGAAGCATATTTAATAAGGTTAGTGCACGAACAAGGGGCGAGTTGGCATGCACCACTGTACGTGCATAAGGCACACCTAGTAACTGGACTTTGCGAGATCTAAGTTGTATTTTAGGTACAACGGGGACAAATAACCTGACCATCTGTGTTACTAGTTCCGGACAGTCTATCGGGAATAGTTCCAGATTCCGTGTAGGCGATAGCTAATCAGCTTATTGCCGTCAAGCGGGTATAATACCAGACTTTACAATACTGAGAATTTCTTAACCGCAGTATCCAGTAACACTTTGGTCGACAGGCAAGCGCTGCGCTATTAACGACCACAAAATCCTAACTAATATTATAAATGTGAATGTGAGTTTATTTGTTTGTTTGTAGTTGTTTGTTACGCTATCATGCCTTAACTACTCGACCAATTATCATGAAATACACGTTGCACATAAAATACCTTTCATCCAGAAAAAAGTACCGTTACTAACCTAACCTACATTTACGCGATCTAAGATGCGGGCTAAATCTAGTCTACAATATATTGTATATTATTTCCTGATACAAAAACTTCTACTTTCAGCAGCGATAGCTCAGTGGGAAGACCAACAGACTGCAACGCAGAGTGTCTCGAGTTCAAACCCACGTCGCACATCTCTGACTTTCGGAAGTTATATGACTTTTCGAAATTATGTGCGTATTGATTGATAATTATCGCCTGCTCCGTGCCTCGGCGAGCACGTTAAGCCGTCGGTCCCGGCTGTCACGAACATCTATGGCAGTCGTTATTGGGAAGTCAGTGCCCTATAATATCCTGACACTGGTCTAGACTTAGGATATCGTTAGCCCTCCGGTTGCGGAGATCAGGTGGCAGCCGCTCCGTGTAAAAACTGATATCCAGTCAAATACGGTTAGACTACAAAATCCGACCCCAAATGACTTGGGAATGATAAAGGCTAGGGAGAAGATAAAAACTTCTTTATAAAAAATACGCCTCGCTTCATCTTTCCATTTAATGGACGTAGAGCCTAACAATCCCATAACAATACACATCGAAACATTTTTCTCGAATAGGGAACAAAATATTCAATTTCCTGACCCATGTTGATGTTTGGTGGAATCAGACGATACCATAAAATAAAATTGTATACATAACTAAATAGCCCTGATCGCGTTACGTTCGTTATTTCGTTTTACCTTTCATTTAGGTTATACTTCCATTTTTAAAATGAAATATTTCATTATTCCATTCTCAAAATTGATTGGGAGATAATAAAAATGGATAGGTTTTGTTGCCGGTTTTTGGATGGATATTATTTGGATTTAATTCAGGTACGTGATACCAAGGTTTATCAATGTCATTGTTAATTCATGGTATCCAATATGAGTATTGTAATAAGAATACCTGTAGATTACATTAATATCTTTTATTAATGAAAAGTGTAATTTCTGCACTAGGAATAATTCCTGTGACACGAGTCACTTTATAATGTTTATAAAGTGCCTCGTGTCACACAAACAACGAATACAAAAATTACCCAGACTCAGAACGACTATTTGTGGATCACACAAGTTTTATCACGTGTGGAGATTGAAGCCGCAACACTCAAATGAAATCCTAGACTTGCGATCGAGGTATTTTAAGTTTGTGGCAACTCCGCACAGATGAAAAAGTTCCGCCTACATCTAACAGATGGCGCTACATACAACAAGCGCTCAAATGACGTCATACTATTCTGCATCGCACTAGGGGAGTTTACACAGTAACTAAGTATATATACAAACTCCCGACATCAACCGTTGGGCCACGGCCCGCCAGGCACGATCAAACAGCCTGGTCGGAGGATCCTCCCTTTGTGTTGGAGGGACATCACACCCTGTTCCTCAAACAAGTTCAATGTTCCACCTATTGCACAGCCTACTTGAGTGCACCCTATTAGCATTTAGCTCAAGAGCACATTGAGACATCACATTTTTTAAATAAAGCCAATGTAAAATATTTTTTATTTAATCACCACAACAAATTATGACACTCGTTTGCGACGTTGCTATTTATATTAGGCCACAAAGAATTCTCTTTTTTTGAAGTAGAAATAACAAAAATTCTAGTCAGCAGCCCAAATGATGATTTTGACATAACGATGTGACAACATCGTCATCCAATTTTCGGCTCCAATAAATTCAGAATATAGGAAACTTAATTATTTTTCCAGTACACAGTTCTCGTCATATCATTATCACCTAGATGAACACGCCAATTAAACAAGTAAACAGATTTATGTATTTATAAGATACCATTAAACCTAACTCGCGATAAAGTATTTGAATGGTAATGATATTGGATATGGAATTGGGACTGATACTGGCAACACTTGCCCAGCAAGTTTGAAAATATTTACTCGCGTGTTAAAATAATTCAAAAAATTAGTAAACAACATTAAATTCAGTTCAAAGTTACTCAGTTATAAACAATAGTATCCATATCACGTGTGACACTATTATCTAGACAATTTAATACCAGTATATGAAGAGAACCAACTGGAAGTGTTTGAAAGTGAAAACAATATAAAACACACTAAATAGGTGCCGTGTACCACAAAATATAAGTGTTTATAAACAACAAGACTAAAACTGTGTACAAAGTGACGAAAAGTGTATTCAGGTCGAGTTGTTTCTAAGAAAATAGTATGCCTAGTTCGTTTTTTATTCAAACAACAAAAGTAAACAAACTGCTTTAACAACCGTGCAAAATATATTGAGAACAGTGACATCTAGTTGAGATCCACGCAATTACAAATGTCAAACTGACTAACCACGGACCACAGACATCATACAAATTTAATAAACGAAAATACTAACACAAAGACAGTAGCGACATCTTTCTATTTCAAAACAAAAACATACGAAGAACCAATAGGCCACCAATTTGAACTTACCGCATAAGCATTACCGTGGTCCTCTGTGTAACACAGCTGGATACATGTAGAATATAATTAGAAGGTATTAGGTTCAAACCCTCAGCCACTGAGATAAACACTTTTTGAGATCATAATTACAATATTATATGAAATAAAATATAGAAACCATAAATTTACAACAAAAAGTAAGGAAAATCATAACAATAAATTTACAATATGAATTTCTTGGAAAATATCACGTTCCGACGAACTCGAACAAAATCCGACACAACTGATGACAACAGCTATATAATTACAACTGATACACTAAATAATACTATCAATAACAGCTTGCCGGAGGTATCGGACGATGATGACGATAGAATAAAGGATTTAAGTGAGCAAATCATAAAGCTGAAATTAGAACTAGAAAGTGCACATAAAGAAATTGATTTGCTCTCCATGGAAAATACTAATCTAAAGAAAACAAATGAAGAATTAATGAAGAAGAATACATTATATAAAAAAGTGACGAATAGTCCTATTAAAAAGCTAAAGCAATCAACGCCAAAGAGCTCAAACAACAATAAATCTACGCAAACACAATTACCTAAAAGTATTAATCTAAACAAGCACGAATACAACAAGAGTCAAGATGATGATGAGATGTGTAAATAGTAATCTGAATAATAGCGACAATAATGACACGAACACGACACAGCCGAAAAAACTAACACGCAACATATGTATACTTAGTACAAATAAACACAATGATCTGCTAACTGCTGCTGAAAACACATTCACCAACAATTATAATATATGTCATTATCTAAAAACAAACGGCAACACAGAACAGCTTTTTTGTGATTTAAGAAATAAATTAAAAGGCTTTACTAATAATGACTTCTGCATCATATTCATTGGAGAAGAAGATTTCAAAAGAACTAATAACTATTACAATATTACTCTTTACATCAGGCAACAACTGCAAGAAGTACAACATACCAACATAATTATCTGCTTACCTACATACAAATGTGTAAATTACACTGACGTATTCAATTGGAGAATAGAAACATTTAACTATTTATTATGCTTAGACACTATGACGCATGAACATGCCTTTATATTAGATAGCAACTTGAATCTCAAATATGACCATAGCATGTTTAATAAACATTCTGGACTATTAAATAATTTTGGACTCCGCACTATTTTTGAAGATTTAATTAACTTGACTAATAAGATTATACAAGATACGGACATTAAAACACATTACGATATTGACAAAATAATAGAAGAAAACCTAACTGATGATAATTTTTTTCGTAACTAACCATCTATATATCATGCACCAAAATATCGCAGGACTCATAGCTAAATCAGATACCCTCACAGTGTGCTTGCATGAACTATTAGAGAAAAACGTATCTGTCGAAGTATTATGTGTTACTGAACACTTCATGTTAGAGGGTCATGAAACACATGTCTTCATACCAAATTATACCCTGGCTGCCTGCTATAGCAGAAAGGAAAGCAAGAGAGGTGGAGCGTGTATACTAATAAAAAATGGTCATGAATGGAAAGAACTCAGTTACATAGCGAAAATGTCTACAACTGGAGTACTTGAATGCTGTGCTATTGAGCTAAGTAAATATAGGACTGCAATTGTATGTGTTTATAGAGTCCCTACGCCAAAAAACTTAAATTTTTGTATGGAGAAGCTTTATACTTTACTATGTGAATTAATGAAAAAGTCGTATAAACATGTAATTTTAGCGGGCGACTATAATATTGATGTGATGAAAAAAAACAAACAAACGACTGAATTTGAAAGCATTCTGTTAAATTTTAATCTAAAATTAGCACTTTATGAGCCAATTCGACTTAAGAGCCAGACGTGTATCGACAATTTTGCACATAATTTTAATAGGTCCTGTAAAGCTGTAGTAGTAGAATTTGCTTTATCCGATCACACCGCGCAGCTACTCAAATGCCCCCTTAACACTTTAAGCATGATCAAGCAATGGCGTATAGTCAGAAGAGATTATAATAAAGAAAATATCCACAAATTTAAATCATATTTAAAAAGTCTATCATTTCTCGACGTATACGAAGCGAATGACCCAAATACTGCTTACAATAGCTTTATAGATATGTTCTTGTTATTATACCATCAATGTTTTCCTGAAAAATTAATATCCGTCAATTTAAATAAAAAGCAAAAGTGGATATCGTGTGGTGTAAAAACATGTTGTAAGAAAAAACGTCAGTTGTTGTGGAGGTACAGAATGAAACCAACCCCTCAAAATAAAAATATACTTAGGAACTACTCAAAAATCCTCAGAAAAATAATAAACCTGACAAAACGTTCACAAAATGAATACAAAGTAAAGACTTCGCAAAATAAAACTAAAACCACATGGCAATTGATTAATCAATCGAAACTAAATATACCAAGGAGAAACATTAATAAATTGAAGGTAAATAACCAATATATTACAGAGCCTAAGTTATTAGCAAATCTATTTAATAACTATTTTATTGATAGAGTACAACCTATACCTAATAGCTCTAGTAATTCAGTCAAAAACTACATTTTAAATAAAAAAAATTCTATGTTCATGGCTCCAAGTATACCATATTATCAAAGATAAAACTGTCCGCCATATTGTTATATGATATATCGACGGCTTGGCTTGGCGTCCCTTCGCTTGTCGTCATAGACAAATGATGTGGAATGCTGGTGCGTTCCGAAACTCCCAATTATTTTTAGAAACTATGTTATAATGTAATATTTTTATGTTTATTATTTTATTTGGCAAGCGTAGCTGTCCGTGGCCTCACTGGACTTATCAGAAAATCAGCGCTGCACTACCTACCATGGTGCTGCAGCATTATGCTGAGATAAGTGCCATTTTTGGTCTCGCACTGGCGGTATGATGTAATTATGTAAACAGCTTAATTTTATGTTTTCTTTGTTTTTATTTTTGTATCTCTAAAATTTTTTTTTTGTTCTTTTCTTTTTGTTTTATGCCAGTGTAGAGATTAAAATAAACTATTTTCTTTCTTTCTTTCTTTCACATGACATACTGAAAATAATGTTAGAACTAAAGGCAACGAATAGCGTAGGTTATGATGGTATATCTACACAAATAGTAAAAGCCGTAGCTCATGAAATATGTGGTCCATTGAGCCATATCATAAATCTAAGCATACGCGAAGGTATTTATCCGGTTGCCCTAAAAAAATCCATAGCAAAGCCATTATTTAAAAAACTGGACAGCGAGTTGATGGAAAACTACAGGCCAATTTCATTGTTACCAGTATCTTCTAAAGTTATAGAAAAATACATTTATAAGAAACTGAATGAATACTTAGAAAAAAAAGGCATAATATGCGATGAACAAAAAGGCTTCAGGCAAAATAAAACAATAAATATGGCCATCTATGATTTTTTGCACATAGTTATGAAAAACATGGACAAAAATACTCCAATCTGTGCATTACTATGTGATATGACGCAGGCATTCGACCATGTGGAATACGAAACTCTAAAAAAAAAGCTTGACGCATATGGCCTACGAGGTAACGTTCTAGAGCTCTTGCACTCCTACTTAAGTGATAGGAAACAAATAACAATAATCAGTAGAATTAGCCTAAGTAACAAACGAGAAGAATTCTTCAAATCAGAGGAACGTACAGTTGCCTACGGAATCCCTCAAGGGAGCGTACTCGGGCCCCTAATATTCATTCTCTATATTAATGATTTACCAAAAGCCATAGAACATCCCATGACACTATTCGCGGATGATTGCACAATAACTATACCTTGCAAACATAGGGAATCATATAGATATGATATAAATAATACTCTAGCTAAAACTATATCATGGTTGGATAGCAATAATCTTAAAATAAATGTTAACAAGACGGTAATAATGCACTTTAGCCAAAGAGCATTGACATGTAGTAATCTGGACATTAAATATAATGATAATAATATTGACGCAGTTGACACGACTAGGTTTTTAGGTTTAACCATGGATAGGAATCTCAATTGGAAGGCGCACATAGATAGACTTAATAAAAAAATTAGCAGTAGTGCATATGCTCTCTTCATGCTCTCACGAGTAATTAACAGAGAAGCATTGTTGGTTGCATATTATGGACTTGTGGAATCTCTAATCAGATTCGGTATTATTTTTTGGGGAAACTCAACCGAAAAGGACACAATATTCAAAGCCCAAAAAAGGTGCCTTAGAACTATGTTTAATCTTAAAGTAACTGATAGTTGTAAACCGTATTTTAAAAAATTCAATATACTCACAATGCCATGTATTTATATCTTAGAAATAGCGTCATTTGTAAAATCCAACCCAAATTTATTTCTTCGTCTATCAGACGTAGTACCTAGAAATAGGCGAGATAACAGCAAATTGTGTCTGCACACGGCTCGGACAACACTTATGCGCAAAAGCATTTATTGTATGGCTCCAGTTATATATAATAAATTCCCTAAGAGTTGGAAAATACTTACCACAGAAGCCTTTAAAAGTCAAGTTAAATCGCTACTAATGACTAAAGCATATTATAATGTCACAGAGTTTTTGAACGACTCAATATAAACATTTTCCGTAACTTAAAAATGATTATTAATTGATTTTAATTGATTTGACATTTATTTCATTACTTTTATATGTGACAATTTGTTTTCCCTAATTTTATTTTGTTTATGTTTTTTATTTTTTGATATTAATTGACTCTCATTTGATTATTAATTTCATTTTTAATGTTAGTCATAATTATAATATTTCTAATAGAATTTGCATGCCACAACTTATGGCAAACATGTATGAACCACTTAACTGTAACATCTTGCATGCACAATAATGTATGTATACAACATGTTTATGCAAATAAAGATCATTCATTCATTCATTCATTCATTCATTCATTCATTCATTCATTCAATAAATACTTATTGATTGCCCGACGCGGCGGCGTTTCGACCGACTTGCGTCGATCGTGGTCACGGGTTGACTGATGTGAGCTCAGCGGCGCCTTTGTGAAGTGCGAGTTTCGGCAACTACCTTCACTTGGTCACTATTATTTATATTAGCACTGTTGGTATTTCGACAAACAACACTAACGACGTCTACACACTGACGACCTAAATCACTGCGGCGACGTTTACATTTGTTGATGACTGGATTCCAAGATTCTGAAATCCAACGGTGTCCATCCTGCCGATTGAAATTACGATATTTCTTAATTTCAACCGCTTCACATACTATCCTGGAGTAATAGTGACGATCGGTGGATAAAACTAAAGTTTATGTAATTCAATCCAGTGGTTTTCTCCAGACTCCAGTAAATGCTCGGCTACAGCAGACTTGTTTATTAACTGATTATTGATAGCTGTGATGTTTCTTGGCCCTTTCAGAGATTGTACGTTTGGTCTGTCCGATATAAGAACTACCACAACTGCAATTCACCTTATAGACGCCAGGTGTTTGGAAAAAGATAACATCCCTTAGAGAGTGTAGATAGCTTAGTACTTTGGAGAACGGACTATATACAGACTTGAAGGAGTATTTCTTTAGTGCTGTTCCAACCGTGTCAGTTACTCCTTTTATATACGGCATGCATGCTGGCACTCTGCAGACCGCAGGTTGGCTATCCCTTCTCCTCGGGCGGTGTATCTTACCCTTATATCCGTGGCGCTTAAGTACCCTCGAACATATATGAGCTCACTTTCTAGGTGTTTAGAGTCACAGAGATCAGGAGTCAGGAGCAATGTTTATAATTTCCTAAGTTGAACACTTAAATTTAGTGATTTATGCCATCCGAGCAGTCAAAAATTAATATACTTGTATGTGGTGAATAATATCAGTAACTATAAAACTGAATTAAAATATGATCGCTACTTGCAGAAAGTTATATTACCTCTGAGTATATAGGCTATAAACATAACATATATATAGGCTATATATGTTAGTATCGCTGTATGTTTTCTTTCTTTTGTTTTTAAAAGAGACAACTCTGGCACTAGGAATAATTCCTATGTCACGGAGGATTTTACAAACATTAAAACAACGGACACAAAGAACACCCAGAATCGGACAAAAATATTGTGTGATCCATAGATGTTTGTCTGACAAGCTTTTTGGATTTTTCTGTCAAGTTAAGAATAACTTAAACAGAAAAACCCAAAAACCAGCGCAGTTAAAGACTCAATGCTGCCACTGTCCTCAATTGCAGTACGGAGTCTCTAGCTTTGTTCGGTAGACAGCAAAAATCTCGGTCTTTACAACGTGGAGTCTAGCTAACCCATTAAGGATATATGTAGGTACAAGATGTAAGTATATTCGTAACTGTCGACCAGTCTATTAGTATGAGAAGGATTAGGCCATAGTTAACCAGTGCAGTCAATTTGACAAACATATTTATGTCCCAAAAGAGTAAGCAGAGGAGTAAGTCATCCATTTTGACAGCTTTATAGACTGCTGGTAATAAGAGATAGACTATGGCTTTGTAAAAAATATATTTTCAGATTCCGCTGTTAAAAAAGGATTTAAAATATTATGACAAAAATACAATCTCGTAACTCTCATAACGTGCAAACATATGGGCAAGCTTATGCCAAGAGAGCAGCGAGGCAAAGAGAGAAAATAAAGATAACTGTAACCACTAAAATTCCAAATGTAAAGCCCAGAAATAGGGCAAACACAAAACAGTTCTCTTTTTTATGCAACAACATTTTATGACTAAAATAATCCTTTTACTTCATTAATTTTTTCAAGGATACTAACGTGCGAGGGATAAAATAATTTAATATTTATTAGTCAAAAAAAATAGTTTAGCTTACACAATAATACAATAATTAATATGACCTAGTTGTTATGACGAACGTTGAGAGCCGTACTAGTATAAACTGTATAATAACTTTTAGTGCTTTCCAAACTTAGTACAATATAGTTTTAACAATTTTACTGAGAAAAGTAAGCCTCTAAGTGGACTTGGTAACTAGTTATTACAAACTTTCATTGGCTACAATGGCTGTTTATAATTAAGCGGATGTATGTACATTAGGTAGATGTACACAATGACCGATGCAACAAAATTAAAACATACATAGAACAAAAAACAATAAATGCTTTCCAATAAATAAAAGTGGCAAAGTTTTAAGCGCCGCCTGCTTATGGAAACAATATTTTTACGATTCAACTGTACTTGAGATAACAACTTTGTCAAAATTTCCACAAACAACTAGACAAATTGTTTTTATATAATTAAAATGAATATTGCATTATGTTGTAAAGTAGTGCTTGTCCATCGCTTATCTTGCCTATTTCTTTTTAAATGGTTGTTTAGTTAGAGAAGTGCAACAATAACAGTCATAACTAACGTGATCGGTTCGTGACCATTTTGCGTAGTAATTTGTTTAAATGGTCCCATCGCCACTCCTGTCGCGCTGAATGTTGTAAGTTCGATCCCCACAAGGGACAAAAGTTTCTGTGATCTACATAAATTATGCGGGGATCACAAAAGAATCAAATTTAAAATCATGCGATTGACACAAAGATCACCTAAACTCGACATAACTATTGATGTCTTGGTGTTGCTTGTGTCTGTTGTTTCGATGTTTGTAAAGTACCCGCAACACAAAAAACTAACTCCAAAAATTCAAGATTAAATTACCGTTCTCACTACAGGTATAATATCAGGTGAAGATATAATATAAATATAATATTATATCTTCACCTGAAGTATTAGAGAGACTTAATACCACTTCATAAGTCTGCGGTTTCACTTAGTTGATCCTCGATAATACTATAAGATACCTTATTCATCAAAAGGAATTAATTCCAATTCGTCTCTTATGGAATGTCAAATTTTATTTAACTAAAAGTAACTTACGTAATACAATCGCCATGCTTATTGAACAAGGTATCATTGTTAAAGAGCTATTGGCCTTTTAAACTTCAGTTGACTCAGTTTCAATTAGGAAAGTAAAAGGGTTTGACGATGCGTAGTAATTGGAAAATGGTTGGCAGATAATATAGGAAAGCTCTAGTTACACGATAGAAGTTATTAAAACATTAGATAAGGTAATAAATTAAATCATTGAATGTTTATTTGTTTATTTAGGATTCTTTTTTTCTGTTTTTAAACAATTATGATACAATGACAGATCAGTCTGTCTGACTACAATAGGGCTGAATGTTTCAGCGGTAATAAATGCCATTACTATGCATCAAATGTTGGATTCAATTCCTGGGACGGGTAAAGTCTTGCTGGGGTATTTCCGTCACGAATTTTTTTATTAATAGTATAGATTCGGACAAGACGTCATAAGACTTGTCCTTCTTCTCCCTAGCCTTTATTATTCCCAAGTGACTTGGGGTCGGCTTTTCTAGTCTAACCGGATTTGACTGGATATCAGTTTTTACACGGAGCGGCTGCCACCTGACCTCCGCAACCCGAAGGCTAACGATACCCTAAGGCTAGACCAGTGTCAGGATATTAGAGGGTACTGATTTTCCCAATAACGACTGCCATAGACGTTCACGGCAGCCGGGACCAACGGCTTAACGTGCTCTCCGAGGCACGGAGCAGGCGATAATTGTCAATTAACACGCACATAATTTCGAAAAGTCATATAACTTCCGAAAGTAAGAGGTGCGCGACGTGGGTTCGAACCCGAGACCCTCTGCATTGCAGTCTGTTGGTCTCCCCACTGAGCTATCGCTGCTCGTCCTATTACAAAGAATTTACAATCATATCTAGCAAAATGTAGGTGCTAATACAAAAGTGTATTGATGGCCTTTCTAACTTATTTCTCTATTCTGTGCTGCTATACACGTTGGCGGCTATGGTTTCGCAGATATGTATATGTGTGTGGCATGTGTATGTAGCGTAATACATTGGTGACGTCTTACACATGTCGTTAAAAGAATTTTAGTACTTGAATATCCTACCGACCGATTTCGGCCACGGCGGCCAGTCTTAACGGAGACTGGCCAGTTGGCCAGTCTCGCCAGGAGATATTATAGTGCACAAGTGTGTGCGCAAACACAAGTGCATTCTCTGTTCCCTAACTCTCATAAAAGAGTCTGTCCACTATCCCGTCTCATACCATGACCGTGCTAGGAACGGGTCAGGCAAAAAAATATTATTTGTAAGGAAATGTACAAGACTATGCCCGAGACTTCATGCACAGCAGTCGCATTCACTACCGCTGCGCCACAGAGGCAGTTCAGTAATTGAATTTTTTTGATTTGATACCTAAAAATAGTTGGTATAACAATTTAGGGTAATTCCTGTGTCGCTTAGAACTTTACAAACATTGAAACAATTAGACCACTTCACTTGGAACAACTATTAGTGAACCACACAAAAGTTTAACCCACGCGGGAATCGAATATATAACACGAAACGCTATAAGTGGCGAAGCGACTGCTTTAACTACTGTGACGTCATTTTAGTCGATAATGCTGAATATGGTATGTATAATATAGCTTTTTTTAACGAACAAACTACTCTGCATAAATTTGTTAAAAAAACGAAAAGCACTTTTGATATTCTAGGAGACGTGCTAACATAATATATTTAGGGTAGTATTTAACTGCACAGCAAGAAAATACAAATTGCACAGCAAAATATGCTTACCAAAAATACAAATTGCAGAGCAAAATATGCTTACCAAAAATACTAATTGCACAGCAAAATATGCTTACCAAAAATACTAATTGCACAGCAAAATGTATTTAAAGAGATCAAACTCAGTCGACAGAGCCCTGCTTCGCGGAGCTGCTTTTTTTTGGTAGGTTTAAGAAGGAACCTAACATAACCTAACCCTTCCGAGACGGAATGCAGTGATTTGAGACGTATAGGTGCTCGATATGCTGTGCAATATTTGCTGTGCAATTAGTATTTTTGATGCTCATTATGTTTAATCCCATATATTTATCGTTATATTTAGTTTCATCTTAGTAGAATACCGTCTAATAGAATATAAAACATATCATATTAAATATCTGCATATCTGATACAATAACTTTTACGTTCTTTTGAATAAATGAGAGTGCCTTAAACTGTTACAAATATAATCTATACATATTTAAAATATCGAGAACTTGTTTCATAAATATGAATTTGTAAAAATGTTATCTTTTTCACAGCAAAAGCGAAATCCTAGATGTTCAGTACTTTTCCTGCTTTTAAATTATTATTTAATATCATTATATTATAATAAGGCAAAATGTACCACACCAATATGGACTGACAGAGTCAGTGTGAAATAGGAAAAGAATAAAGCTAGAGAAATTATTGACAAATATTGCAAATAAGGCTAAAGATCGCGTCCATCCTTTTGATAATGCATTAATTATTGTTGTGATTGTGTTATTCAATTTAAAAAAACTTTTATTACATAATTTTAAATCTATTAAACTCTATTACCATTCAAGCTATTAAAATTAATTAAACTATTAAGATTTAAGTTTACACTTCCACGTTTCGGTTGCGCTTTTAGTAGCTATGTGCACAGGGAGATTCACAAACGAGAAAAGAGCATGACTGCTAAAAATTATGATGATATTATGATTATTCAAGCTATATTTCAACGCCAACAATATTTTGGTCAACAACATAAACGAATTCTACGTAGAAACATATACATACTCAAATATTATCCATAAAGCACACACGACCATTTCTCACAATTGACTATTAACATGATAAACAACCCTCACTAACTAATGGAATTTCGGTAACATTACCCCTATTCCAAAGTTTACTTCAATAATAATAATTCAAATTTATTATCCTCACAGGTAAAATTAAATTGTTTAATTAAATAACTCGAAGGGTAATAACATCGTCTTGAGAATTTGTAAACAAAGCCTTCACTAATCGACAGGATTTGATTTAAACAAATAGAGGAGTTTAGGCAAAGGATTTTAAAGAGACTGTTTACGTTTACAATACCCTGATTTGAGAGACGTGATGGGAATTTTGGAAGGTGAAATCTATTGTTGACATGTACCTCTGGTTTTAATTAACAGAGTAGGGTGAAAGATTGAAGGGAATGTAAAAAGTCGAGTTTACAACTTAATGTACATTCATCGTGGGTATAATATGCCTTAATGAATTGCGGCCTTCTAGGTTTGCTCAGGTTGAATATAAATGTGGAGAGTAGTTGATTAAGGTGAGGAACCTTTTGGCTTTGGCGTTTAGTCAAATGGTAAATAATAAGAAGGCAGTTTGTTATATTTGATTTTGTACGTTATTTTATACGTTACAACAAATAACCTTAAAAAAACTATTGCTTATACATATGTATGTAGCTAAAATTGGTTGCAATATGGAGGAATAATATTTATTTAAAATTTCGCTATGGTCATAGCAGTGTTAGTCTAGTAGAAGACCCTTCCATGGGCCTGCTCGCCACTCGATCAGCACCAGGTCGGCGTCAGGCGGCGTGCGTGTTCCTACGTGCGCCTCTGTGTCGTGTCTTTGTCCCTCCCAGGGGGACGGTGGAGGAAGTATTTTTGTGTAGTGGCCTGCCGTTTCACACGGCAAAGCGAACGAAGCGTTTGCCACGCAAAGGTCTCGACTTTGATCACAAGGCGCGCATCACTGACTTTTCGAAGTTATGTGCGTATTGAATAGTTAATTATCGCTTGCTTAAACGGTGAGAAAACCTACATATCTGAGAGATCTGCACAATGTTCTCGAAGATATGTAAAGTTTGCCAACCCGCACTGGGCCAGCGTGGTGGACCATTGCCTTACCCTTCTCCCACTGAAAAGAGGCCCGTACCCAGCAGTTTAATACAAGAGTGATATTATTATATATGAGAATAAGTTACGTATTAAAGTATTATATTGAGGGGCTCATAGCCAGTTGCACTCACTGATCGGTAAACGATTAGCGAGGTTAAGCAATGTTGGGTGCGGTCAGTCTATAGATGGGTGACCGCTTAGTGGTATTTCATCTGAGCGTCTCCGTGCTTCGGAGGGCACGTAAAGAGTCGGTCCCGGCTGTTGTCAAATTGACAGCAGTCGTTAAGCAATGTCAGAGGCCTTTTTTTTTTTTTTTGTTTTTACGTGGTGGAATGCATGACGCATACCCCTCCGCGGGGGCGGGCGGAGGGGTTATGTCGGACTCGCCGGGGTAAAAGAAGATGGTAAAGATGATAACGTACCTCCCGGAATACCGACTAAACCTACCACGGTGTTCCTCGACAAAACCACTATCGACGGGGCCGCGCGAATCACTTTCGCATGCGGTCGCGACCCCGCCGAGGTTTCGGCCCGCCGTATGAAACAGCAGGCCACTACACGAAAGATCTACCCAAAGGCACTTCTAACACTCCCTACTGTCCCCCCTAGAGGGGAGACGGACTCGAAACAACAGAGGCGCGCGTGGGAACACGCACGTCGCCTCTCGGACCTGGTGCTGAACGGATGGCGGGCAGGCCCACAAAGCCCGCCACCCCCAGGTCAATCCTCAGGGTGGCTGGAGGTCGTCCCGCGCCCTCCGGCGCCCGGCTCTGCGGTTGGGGAGAGGGTTCAAACGCTCCCTCTCCCGCTCCGCCGCCTCCTTGATGGAAATTACTTTCTCACAGAAGGAGGCGACGGCGTTCCACGACCTCTCACTCCGGACCATAGACTGAACTACGGCCGGGAGCGAGAGGGCAACCAATCCGATTGCCGCGATCAACTCACGGCGCTGCGATGCCCAAGCGGGATGTCAGAGGCCTACGGGCGGCTTAAACAACTCTTGACAACAGGTTGGCCACTAACCACACGAAAAAGAAAAGAAGTTACGTATATATCGATATTTCCTTCGCACGTCTGTATTTAATTAGCGGTTACGCCGTATAATTGTATTGTGATTACTGTCATTTGATAATTGCCTCTACTACTAAGTATAAAAAGCTTCATCTTATTTTTTGAATGAGTGGTTTATTAATTTCTTTGCTTCTCAGATTTTGGATAATGTAACTTTCTCATTAATACAATTAATTTTCCTATTACAATACCCTATTACACCAGCTCTATGCTAAATGGCCCTGTTACTTAACATAGCCCTTTTCTAAGTATCAACAATTTTTTTTTATTTTACAGCTAACGTGGTAAACAAGCATACGGTCCACCTGATGGTAAGTGGTCACCGTAGCCTATGGACCCCTGCAACACCAGAGGCATCACTTGCGCGTTGCCGACCCTTTAGGAAAGGAAGAAGAGAAAAAGGAAGTGGGAAGGAGAAGGGGCGGGAACGGGGAGAAAGGATGATTGGGCCTCCGACACTAAAGCCTACCACGCTAGTGCAGTGCTATTTGGAATATCCATTATTTTATAATTATCTGTCTACTTCAGTCGTAAAACTTTATGTTCTAATTGAAGGGCAAGCTGACCAAAACTGATCTCTTGGTATCGAAAAACAAAAGCTCACAATCACATGCATGACCAACTGCTTTCCATTTATCAGGTGTTTATTTCCATTTCCCACGCAAAATAAAATAATCAGCTAATTACATGCAGCCAAAACAATAACAGACAACGAAACAGCTATGAAAATAACTCCATACTATTAGTTAAATGAAAACAGTGATTAGTTAAATTTTACAAAATATTTGTCTTATATTATACTAACTTGAAGCGAACACGGTAGTTCTAGGAAAAGTCGCACGGCCGTTATTATAAATGCTGATGGTATACGTGAATATTCAAAGTAATAAAGCATCGATTTGTTGTTAAAACTAGTATGAGTGAGTTTTAGGTATAGGTACAATAATACAACAACATACAAATATATAGGTAATCGGGATATATGGATTGTATGCATGTGTGTGTGTGTGTGTCTGTGTGTCTGTGTGTCTGTGTGTCTGTGTGTCTCTCTGTGTGTGTGTGTGTGTGTGTGTGCGTGTGTGCGTGTGTGCGTGTGTGCGTGTGAGCGTGTGTGCGTGTTGTTGTGTGTGTGTGTGTGTGTGTGTGTGTGTGTGTGTGTGTGTGTGTGTGGGTGTGGGTGTGGGTGTGTGTGTGTGGGTGTGGGTGTGTGTGTGTGTGTGTGTGTGTTAATAAAATACTTAATTTCAATAAGTATCATCATAGGATTAAGTCATAAGCCAGTTACCAACTTTCTTTTTACATTGCTATCTAGACAGGGGATAAATGTTACAAAGTTCATTTGTTTTATTATAGAGGTGACATCCAAGTACCCTAAAGTGCTGGGTTGCAAGAGTACTCCTAAACACCTGTGTTTGAGATGCCTTATACGTGCGACGTTTTTTTTGGTCTATTTTTGTCATATTTTAGGCTATTGTGTGTGTGTGTGTGGTGTGTGTGTGTGTTTGTGTTTATATATACAGTATGACTTGTGAAACATTGTACATACTTAAGGACATGAGAATTTATAGTCAGACGTAACGTATAAATAAAAAAATTAAAAACAGTGTATCCTGCAAAGAAAATTTTTATGAAAATTTGTATGAAATATCCATAAAATGTGGAAACTGCGCGGGTCGCACACAGCTGACACAGCTGTCGAGCGCGCCGCACTACCGAGGCTAATGACCTTTGATAAAAAAGGGACGGGTGGGGGTGCAAATTTGGGAAAGTACGGGGTGCGGTAGCGGAGGTCGGGGGCAGAGGTTTTGTTTAGCTTTGGTATATGCGCAAGAGTGTCCGCACATTAAGTTTTTATTGGATAACTAGGTCAAATTTGAAGTACCTACCTTTTTTTTTAGATATTCGGGTCCCGAATTGAGTCCTGAATACCCTTCTTCAATATGTCCAGTCTTTTACCAATCAGTCTGTATAGTTTGTAGGTCGTCATACTAGTGACATAGTAGATGGCTATCAGGTACTTATCTCCTTTAGTCGTTTGGGATTTGAGGACTATACGCCGCGCAAAAGATCACAAAGTAAGGATCGAAAATCAGCTGGTCCCACTTTTTTTAACGATAATAATAATAATAATAATAATAATATTCTACCACATACACAGAACACCATCTAGCCCAAACTAAGCAGAGCTTGTACTATGGGTACTAGACAATGGATAAACATACATATATACTTTTTTTTTGTAAATACATACATATTATACATAGAAACACCCAGACCAAGACAAACATCCATGTTCACGCACACAAATGTTTGACTTGTGCGGGAATCGAACCCGCGACCTTAGGCGTGGCAGTCGGTTACACTAACCACTACGCCATCGAGTCGTCAAATCAAATGTTATAGTTTAAGTGGTCACATCGCTACTGCCACTGCGCCAAATGTTGTGGGTTCGATCTCCATGCGACAAATATATGTAGTGTGTAATCCTTATATATGTAGTTGTTTCGAGGGCTCTTTAGTCCCGCTCGAACTTATCCTGCGGGATGAGTTGAACTAATGAATGTTTTGAATCGGGCAACTCGGGCAATCGGGATCAGTTGAGTAAAGAGCCTTCCGAGTCTTGGTGTTCTTTGTGTCCACTGGTTGATAGTTAGTAAAGTCTCCCGTTGTTTGAATTATAGTAAAGTTGTTAGGATGAAAACTCTTTAGAAGTTGGCCAATTCTCTAAGTGTAGAGATTGGGATATGTAAGATTTATACTCATTAAAATCATCCCTGCTATCATTCTCGGTGAGCCAATAGGAAACTACGTGTCAAATATAATGCATTTTGCCTTTACGTTAAATCTACTAAATCTTCCTAAAGTATTTCTTTCTGAAGTCAAATTTTACACTAGTTATATTCACTATGTTACGAAGGAGATAACAAATATTAAAACAACAGATAAAAACTACACCCAGGACCTATAACTGATGATGAAAACCACGACGCTCGGCATATTGACAAGATGACTAATTAAACGTGTGCATTTGTCTGATATTGATACGACGACTCGATGGCGTAGTGGTTAGTGTAACCGACTGCCACGCCTGAGGTCGCGGGTTCGATTCCCGCACAAGTCAAACATTTGTGTGCATGAACATGGATGTTTGTCTTGGTCTGGGTGTTTCTAAGTAAAACATGTATGAATTTTACAAAAAAAAAAAATTATATGTATGTTTATCCTTTGTCTAGTATCCATAGTACAAGCTGTGCTTAGTTTGGGCTAGACAGTGTTGTGTGTATGTGATAGAATATAAAAAAAAAAAAAAAAAAAATTTTGCTAACTTAATTCTTATATGGTGACCACATTTTAGCTATACTTTTCATACAGCTTCGTATAAAAAGCGTAAGTATTATATTTTGTTATGTTTAGAGCTTTAAAACCCTTCCGTGAAAAGTAAGAAAAGTTCTGAGAGCCTTTGGATTACCATTATTCAATTCAAAAATTAGGTCAAGGATCTCAAATATACTCAGATACTTCGCCTCTTCCTTTTACAAAATATACGAGTATCGAGTATCAAAACAAGGCTTCTTCCAAATCACTCCTGATTCACAATTTCCATTAAATAAAAGAACATCTTTGAAGATGACTGATTGGTCTCAAGTTCCATCAAGGAACAGGGCAGTGCCCCAGCCAAAGCCGTCCAAGTAAAAATATTTGAGTAACTTTTTTACCTGCATAGGGTCAGTCAAAGAAAATTGTTTTTTTTAGAAATTAGAAAATTCTCAATAGCTGCTCGTAGTTTAAAAATAGTTCGGTTGATGACAATAGAGCCACCGCCTAATACCTACGACATAAAACCATAGCCGAAATATACATGTCACACACTTCTATCTATTTCCTTTGATGTAGACGCGTGAGTCTGAATGTATTATTTATTTTATAATAATTTCACCCAGCAACAACATTTTAATGCACTTGTTTGCGGCTAAGCAATAGAACTATAAAATCTTAAAAGTAATCGTTCTTTAAACTATTGACTTCAATATATTAAAATGACCATGAATCAAGAGTAATCTTAGTGCTTTGTACACACTCTTTGAGAACATGTGCGAGAACGAGACAGTTACATGCTGTATAACTGCGTCTTGTTCATGGCTGTGAGCTAACGTACGCTTTTAAAGTTGGTGGTACGCCTTAGGACTTAACATTATGGTTTTTCATAAACTTGATTAAGTGCTTAAGTCAAAACTAATCACTTTTTTTAAACATTGTTTTATATATTACTAAAATCACTTAGCCAAAAGTGTGTTCAGACAATTAAAACACTGTTTTTAAGTCTCAGTCATCCGTGATGTAAACGCACTTAGTTGATTCATATTTTTCTCACTGGCAGTCAACACATTTTCTCGTCTTTTTTATTTTAAATAAAGTACAACCATCAAGTCATTTTCTTAAATGAAGTATAAGAACGCTTGCCTTTTTTACGGTGCAATACACAAGAACATTTTTTGCGTCGAAAGTGGCGCGAGAGTTATGGCTTAATTTTTACATAATCATGTTTTTGATGGAACTTGACTGAACTGAAGTTAACTCGATTTTCAGCTTCAGATAGAGCGTAATGAATAACATTATTTTACGTGATCGAGTGATAAATATAAATAAGGAGGGATTGTAATATGGTGTGAGAAGCGATATATAAATACTAGTCGTAGCTCGCGACTCCGTTTGTGTGGTAAGTAGCTCAATGATTCGATAGTTTTATAGTAATAATAATAATAAGCAGCGATAGCTCAGTGGGGAGACCAATAGACTGCAATGCAGAGGATCTCGGGATCGAACCCACTTCGCGCACCTCTGACTTTCAGAAGTTATATGACTATTCGAAATTATGTGCGTATTGATTGACAATTATCGCCTGCTCCGTGCCTCAGAGAGCACGTTAAGCCGTCGGTCGCGGCTGCCATGAACATCTATGGCAGTCGTTATTGGGCAAGTCAGTACCCTTTAATATCCTGACACTGGTCTATCCTTAGGGTATCGTTACCCTTTGGGTTGCGGTGGTCAGGTGGCAGCCGTTCCGTGTAAAAACTGATATCCAGTCAAATCCGGTTAGACTAGAAAAGCCGACCCCAAGTGACTTGGGAATAATAAAGGCTAGGGAGAAGAAGAATAATAATAATAATAACTTTATTACCATTCATTCAATTATACAACAAGTTCTTACAATTAATTCAAGTTCATAATCAGACAGAAGATACATATAAAATAAAGAACCGGTTATTGTTGTCGGAATTAACAAAGCTTCCTACACTAGGCTCAGCCTGTCACGTAGAAAGACTTTTAAATACTAATTACTTATTTATAATTAATAACAATATTTGAAGAGTGAAATAAAAGTTGTAACATTACAGATGATCAGTGCACAATTTATAAAAATTATAATACAAAAACAGTTACGCAGGTTTATGCATACAAAATAAATTTAGACAATAAAAACCAAATTAGAGGTTTCAAAAAATGCTCAGTGTCGTCGTATGTCCAGGTCAATAATTTCATGCGTATCGGTAATTTAGAATCATGCAGCGATACTTTGGCTATATGACTGATTTTATTTATTTTGTCGTAGATGTATGTCTTCATAAAGTAACAGAAACGCTTGGCAAAGGTAGTATTTATCTTAGGCATAGGCAGTTTGTAAACCCCTCTCCCGATCATGTCTTCACGGTCTTTAGAATTGAGTATTAGCTTATGGGTTAGAAGTGTGACTTTCAGGATATAGAGCTTTCTATCACTCAGTAGCTGGGTTTCATTATACAACAGTGTAGTTGGAAAACGAAAAGGCTTTCCAATCATAACTTTTAGTACAGCACGTTAGGGTCTTTCCAGACTGATTATATGAGATGTAACAGAACCTCCCCAGGCTGCAATGCAATAAGTTAATATTGATTCACAGAGAGTAATGTAAACAATCTTTAGCAAGCTCATAGGAGCCACGTCCCTTAGTAGTTTCATTATGTGTGTAATTTTTCTAACTCTAGCTGATGTGGCCACAATGTGCTCCTTAAAGGTCAGTTTCTCATCTATTACAATGCCCAGATATTTAACAGAGCTTTTTTTGCATATACGCACACACTGACAAGCTGGTGGAGTATCCACACCAACAACAGCGGTGCATGAGTGCGCTATGATTTCTAAACCCGGAGTTGGACCTGAAACAGCTGTTTTGTGAAAGCACATTACGTTTGTTTTAGTCGCGTTAAGAGATAAGAAATTAGTGTTTAACCAATTTACTACACTATTAAAACTGTCCTGTGCCACCTCAAACACTTTTGTCCATGATATTTCATTAAATAAGAGGACTGTGTCATCTGCATAATTAATAATTTTAGCTTTTTCTAGGTGGCAGATTGATGACAGATCGTTTACATATACTAGAAAAAGCGTTGGTCCGAGTATGCTACCTTGAGGTATTCGAAAGGAGAAATTCTGTGGGTTGCTCATGCATAATTTCAACTACCTTTATTAGCATACGCTAATAAAGTTTTATTTTATGAAGATCGGTCGAGTACTATTAACTACTTGACGATCATCATAAAATTTCGTATACACGTTATCAGGTGTACAAAAAAGAACATAGGATACCTTTTAACCAGTTAAATAGAATTATTCCCTAACGAAGCGCCGGCAAAAACTAGTAATAAAATATCTTCAAAACTAACCTCAATATCTATAGTAATAATTACCACAACAAGTATTAGTAACTTTTTAACTTTCGCGTTGTACGATGTAATATATAATTTGTAACTGATATTTGATCCGTGAACATGCATATTGATAATTTTTAAGTGCTTGGAGTTTTGACCAGGTTACACTGGCTGGCGTCTCAAGTTGACTCCAGTGACAGTCAGCTAGTGACCACGGCCGGTGCAACTTAGTCGAACGTCAAGCACACATACTTCCTGTACAAACTCAACCACGTTTCGTTATATGTATAGATAATGTTTACTTTGTAGGATTCGGGTCACTATGACAAGCCACGTAGGAAATCGATTGCGAGAATAAATTTCTCGTCTCGAAGCCACACGGATACATCGCAGACAATATCTATGAGCAGATTTGTCTAGATAACAGTGTTTAGGCCGTTCGGCGTAGTTTGGCGCTACGAGCAATACGTCTTGCTAGCTCTAGATCGTATCTAAAGGATTTGATAGTTCGGCGTCTATAAAGCGTTTCAACACACGTCCATATGTAGATATCAGAGATAAGTACGTGCTAGTGTGCGTTTTTTGTTGTTGATTGGAAATGTGCTGAAACTAGAATCAAGATCTAGTAAATGCGATCTAGATAAGCGGACAAATAGTTGTAAATTATAGAATAGAGCCAAGGACATTAAAATATTATCATTTTTTTTTTACTTTAATCACGCATGGATTCGACACAGCTTGCCAATGAAGCACAGTTTCGATTTTTGGTGGTAATTACTATAATTCACATAAACCGTATCAATTGCTAGATGTACTTAAAGATGTTACAAAAATAACAATATACAATTGTTCTAGAGATCTCTACAAAATCTAAATATCTCGGTCTCAAAAATGTCATAATTTACGCTTCAATCATGTTACAATCAAGTGTACATACGTAAAAAAAACACTATTCATATTCGTTAGTATAAATAATTTGCGTTAACGTAAGACAGTATTAAGTAAATGGAGTCCAATGTCAAACCCTCCTAATCGCTGATTTACGAAAGCGGCATCCTTACTTTAACACCCTTAAGAGATACTTTGTCTCACCAATCTGACTATTGCTGCTTTACTTACACTAACTTCCAAAAAACTCTATAGAATCATCGATGCCGTCATGCTTTCTAAAATGTATAAACCTTATTATAACTAAGAAAACTTCCATAAGGCTCCTGTATTTCTATCAAAGAAAAATATTGTGTACGAATAATATATTTCGACGAAATATATCGTCCTTTTGAACGGCAATAGGACTCGGTGGAATATCAGAATGAAATAAAAAGATTTATATAGAAATGTGAAGAAATTGTAGCCATCGGCGTTTTACTTTGCGGTGGAATACTGAATAGAATATTATTCTGAAGTACGTACCTAGTTTAAGCCCGCGGCGTCACCCGCTTGTTCAAAGTAACAGGATGTCATATTGTTATTCGCATGTATAGGAGATTCACGCTATCTGTATGTAAATTTTCGATAGAGGGAGAGAGAAAATGTATTTCATCGCTGTACTGTATTCTACAGTTTTGTTTTTAGGTTTGTGGATAGACTGTTTTGTTGTCTGTGGAGTGAAATTGCTGTTATGTTGGACGATCGCGAGTTTCTGGGTTTAAAATCATAATAAAAATGTCATTGGAGTGAAAATTTATTATTTGTGTTGCTTGGAAGAAGTATTTCATTTGAAAATACTTCTTGGTAAATATATGGTTAATGAGGAAAGATATTTGTTGAGAACTTATAGATAACAGAAGCAGAAAGTTAATTGGCCACTTGATACGAGACGGCGATTTTTTTTAAACTATCTTCGACACTAATTTTGAGGAAGGAGCGCAAGGGATTTACCGAAACGTACCTTTATTCAATAAGTAAAGGGAAAAGTGGGCGTGGAGCCGTCTCAAGAGGTTAAAAGGATTATATTATATGTGGCGATTGTTGAATTATATACGGCCTATACGGTATATTGAATTATATACGGCCTATACGGTATATTGAATTATATACGGAATTATGTCGGCCTCGATGGCGTAGTGGTTAGTGTAACTGACTGCCACGCGTGAGGTCGCGGGTTCGATTCCCGCACAAGTCAAACATTTGTGTGCATGAACATGGATGTTTGTCTTGGTCTGGGTGTTTCTATGTATAATAAGTATGTATTTACAAAAAAAAAAGTATATATGTATGTTTAACCATTGTCTAGTATCCATAGTACAAGCTGTGCTTAGTTTGGGCTAGACGGTGTTGTGTGTATGTGATAGAATATAAAAAAAAAAAAAAAAAAATTTTGCTAACTTAATTCTTATATGGTGACCACATTTTAGCTATACTTTTCATACAGCTTCGTATAATAAGCGTAAGTATTATATTTTGTTATGTTTAGAGCTTTAAAACCCTTCCGTGAAAAGTAAGAAAAGTTCTGAGAGCCTTTGGATTACCATTATTCAATTCAAAAATTAGGTCAAGGATCTCAAATATACTCAGATACTTCGCCTCTTCCTTTTACAAAATATACGAGTATCGAGTACAAGCTCTGCTTAGTTTGGGCTAGATGGTATTGTGTGTATGTGGTAGAATATTATTATTATTATACATTTATACATGCAAAAATTAATTAATTATTATATTTAACTATTTAGAATAAATACACCTTAGTAATTGTATAGTATAACATCATACAATATAAATAGTAGTCGACTACTTTACAGTTTGATAAGCTATAAAAGGCATAGTAACACTGCTGTCTATCACTTCTTGTTGTGAGCTGTAACTGAACGGACGTATAAAACTTCCTTGTGTCAAAGTATAAAATAAATAATTAAAGTATTTGTACAGTGTGTTATTCAATCCATAACCTCTAATAGCGATCACTCCAACGACAAGAGACTCTTAAATAAAAAGGAAAAATATATATTGACTGGTACCAAGTAATACATATTATTATTATATTGTACGATCTAACTGTGTGATTCCGGGGACACTGTTGCGCGACGCTTTTGCTACTTGCGTTGAAATCTAATCCGTTAGCAATGTCCATAAAACTTTATTCATTTAAGTCACAAAATAACACTTATGAAAGTCAAAGTTACAGTCACTAAACTAAATATATGAATTTGAATTTACATTAACCTGTTGCCACGTGTCGCAGAGCAAGGGCGTAGAATCAATAAGAGGAATGGAAAAACAACTCACTGCCTTTTTTAATTATCGATTTTATAATGTTGCTTAACAACAAATTATAAATGTAAGGAGCTGCAACCATTACACCATTAATTTACTATGGAACACACACAAGCATTTATAAATAAAATATTGGTAAAATATAATTAAAATTAAACTATTTTTATGCATAATATTGTCTTCTGTTTACGCGAATATTATTAATTGAAATTAAACTACTATATACAGATTTTATCGCGTTGTTTATTTGACACTTTATTACATAATTTTGAAAATTTGTTACGCTATTACTACTATAAAACTTTACTAATTTTTAAGCTAATTATATTATTATTAAAACTATTTAGATTTAATTTAATTTTACACTTTCCCCGATTAGTCTCCCCGTGACCATGGCTGCTGAAAAGCAACCGAAACGTCGGGGAAAGTATAAAAATAAATTAAATCTAAATAGTTTAATAATAATTTAATTAGCTTAAAAATTAGTAAAGTTTAATAGTAGTAGTAGTGTAACAATTTTCAAAATGTTGTAATAAAGTGTCAAATAAACAACGCGATAAAATCCGTATATAGCAGTTTAATTTCAATGAATAATATTCGCGTAAATAGAAGACAATATTACACCTATATTTTGCTTTCGGACTAACTAAAACTATTAATTTTTTAATTACTTACTAAACTATTATTTTAAACTGTACTACTATTTGAGCTATTTAAAGCAGCCATGTTCATGGGGAGATATTAACGGCAACCGAAACATCGGGGTAAGTGTATATTTATGTGTATTTGATCATTTATACTTAGTCTGGCCGTATATACTGTTACAATTGAAAAAAGAACATAATATATCATTTGAATTTAGAATTTGTCATTCTTGTATGAATATTCATTGTGTTTTCTCATTTTCGCGCCAATCAGTGTTAAATATTTTTGTGATATTAATATGGAGTGGGGTGATAAATAGAACAAAATTGCTGTTTGCATTACACAAAGTAGATGTGGAGCCAAATGTAATTTTTGAAACTCTCCATCCGCTTGGTATTAATCGAATGTTTGTGTACCGGGCTCTTAATAGGCACAATGAAACTTCCTCTGTTTGTGGCAGAAAAGGATCAGGCCGTCCACGTAGTATTCGTAAGAAAAAGGCAATCAAGGCAGTGAAGGAAAGAATCCGAAGACTTCCTGTCCGAAAGCAATTATTTTATCTCGGAAAATGAATATAGCATCTAGAACCATATCGCGTACCTATTTTAAAAGACAACTTAGGACTTGCAGCCTATAAGAGACGCACTGGTCATTATTTAACTGATAATTTAAAAATGAATAGGGTGGTAAAATCACAACAACTTCTTAAGCGGTACACAAAAGGAGGTCATAGATTTTGTTTATTTAATAACGAGAATTTTTCTATTGAGCAATGTTATAACAAGCAGAATGAGCGAGTTCATGCTCAAAGCTCTATAAAAGCTTCCCAATTAGTCAGCAGAGTACAACGTGGACATTATCCGACTTCAGTTTTGGTTTTGTGAGGTGTTAGCTATCAAGGAGTGACAAAGCCATATTTTTGTGAAAAGGTGTCAATACATCGGCACAAGTCTATCAAGATACGATTCTTGAGACGATGGTTAACCTCTTAACAACACTATGATCCATAACCAAGAATGGTCCTTTCAGCAAGACTCATCACCGGACCATAAAGCTCGATCCAACGACCGACGGCTAAGCTAAAGATTAGCCGCCATCTACCCTCTCTTAATCCACTGGATTATGATTTATGATCGGTTTTAGAGAGTATGGCATGCTCTACCTAATACATTAACCAGATATGGCGTATATGGCACCTCTGCCTATTGCCTCTAATAAGCATGCTATGTATTATTTTGTATTATAAATAACACATATATGTTGTTCTACTCGGAAATCGAGGGATCGAAATAGGGGTTTCGATACGCCGGTTTCCTAGTCGAGCAATTATGTTGGGCGTATCATGAGAATAGATTAGATTATTATTAACAGGTTTACTGTCTGATAAATCTCATATGATACTTAACAACAATAGATTTTTCTATCGTGTATATCACGGGACAGCGAAAGGGTTAGTAAATTTATCAGCGCAATATGGCGACCTAAAAAATAAGATCTACAAAAGGTGTCGTAGTAGCTTAAGTATTTGCCTCGCCACTGTCACCGAGCCGATTGTTGTGATTTGATCCAGAGTGTGCGAGTTCGTTGTGTCAGTTTTTAGAGTTCGAAAAACTCTTATACATCAGCTTTATCCTGCCGTCCGTCTGTCTGTTATACAACTTTCAACTCAAGCACCGTAAGAGCTACAAACTCGCAATCAACGCTATTCGACTCAGCATAGTCAATAATATATCCCCGAAATCACTATGACGTTTGACCTCTGACGTGGAGGTCACGTGATACCATTTTTTCGAACTCTAAGATTTACGGCAATTCATGGCCGTTTCTCACTTGTTAAAATGTCTGTAGAGTCCACCGCGACTAGAAGTAGCCTAGTGCGGGCGTGGCCTTTGAAAAAGTGTATGTAGGGGTACGTTTATATATCTCATAAGGTACAAACCAATATCCTTAGATACATACGTAAGACGTGTACGTATACAAGTAGTGAATTAAATTCTGAAAGCATAACACATTACTGCTTACCTCTTCGAGTACATGCAGGCTTGAGTAGATGTACGTATGGAAATATTCTATTAACTTCAAGTAACTGCAGTATAATGTCTCCATACAAAAGTCCAACTGGGGCATAGTTGAAAATCAGCGTCAGGCATCTTGCCTGACAAATGCTGAACTATGCCCTGTTCTGACACGCCACACTTAAGCATTTTTTTTTTTGTGTGTTTTATTGATATTGTTTTCATTTTTTATTGTTATGTTTATCTTGTGCGTGTTCAAAATAAATTATTTTTTTCTTTCTTTCTTTCTTTTTTCAACTAAGTTTCCGTACAAGAATGTTTCCGTGTATAAGAAATAGACGCATTATACGGTCCACCAGATTCCATTAAGCACCAAGTCGCGCTTGGTTGAATATCTACATAGTGTTGTTACAAATTTAATATTTCCCTACAAGTTTACCCCAAAAAGAGCCCTTGTTCCCTCAGAGAGATTGAAAACCTTCCACAAAAACAAATAAGTTACTTTTTCATTATTTTCTCGGTTCGGTTCTTGGTAATACTTTATTTTTGTAGAGATTTGGAAACGAAATATAAGGTACACGAAACACGAAGATAAAGATTAAAACGGATTATGACTTTCAATGGCTTTTAAAATTAAAGATTGAATAATGAAATTAGGCTCTACTTGAAGTGTGAAACTTCCTTTTATAATAACAGAATCGAAAACAGTTTTACGACTCGCGTGGTGGTATGCAGTTACCTTATCTATGATTGATTGCGCCTATAGTAATTATTAATAATATCACTTTAAAATCGTTGATTCGAGAGATAATGGTTTAAACACGAGAGGAAGGCAATGAAAGCCTCCGAAACTCTTATTTACCGGACAAAACGTAGAAACTTTGATTTCACATAACATAGGTATCAAGATAACATACATGACACGTGATCGTAAATAGTATTCTACAAATAATTTCTTAGACGTGAGCAAATTTGCAAACAATGAAACGATTAACACAAAATCATCTAAATTCCAAACAATTATTTGTCGAACACACATTTTTCACATGTCGATGGATCCCATAACACTGACAGTAGCAAAGCGCCCATTATCACTAGTTATCACTAAATTATTCAATACTCTAGGTCACAGCATTAGCCACAAATAATTCGAATAGCATCCAAAATCGGCCACTTCTTGCAACATACCAAAAACTCGCACATTTGAAGAGCTGCACCGAATGGTCAGTATAATTTGTACGAAGAAACTTAGGTAGAACAAACACGAGCTCCGAAGCTCGCACTCCACACTAATGGTGCAAACGGTCAAGCACTTAATTATGCCAAAGTTGGGAGAGGTAACAGTTTGAAAATTTCCCAACACACGATCTAACAGGAGTTGTGAAGTGCTTGAAAGTTGGGATTAAAATAAAGTTTGGACATTTGGCAAGCCGTCAAAGTGGAAGCGGTACTGGGTTAAGTGTAAGGAATATTTAGTTAGTGCAATTAATGCATATGCATGCCAGTATACATGGAGTCACGCTGGTATATGTCTGGTGGGGTAAGCAGAGGTGTACGATACCTACATTTCGCCAGCTGTTTAATAATAACAATAATAATTTTATTTCAAGCAAGCAAGCAATAAATATCTTAATTTCTATGATACAAACACTTAACAGATACAGCTTAACAATAAATACAATTCAGTGAACATCTGTGTCTGAACTACATAACTTAATATCTGTGCTTCAGACAGCAGCGCTCTTCCCTGAAGATTTTACTGTATACAAGACAGATCACAAATCAACGATTAATTAAGCGTTGTGTAGTGTAGGTAAGCCTCCTTGTGTGTATTATGAGAGTGTGTGTATGTGTGTAGGAGGTTGAGTATAAGATTTAGCGAGGTACATTAAGCAATTGTTCTGTTTCATTATAGTCCAGTTCATGGATATATTCAAACAGTTTCCTTTTGAGATCTCTAATATTTAAACTACGTATGTCAATAATTTTGCTGATTTTAGATATCTATTTGCGAATTTCATTCAAACACTAGTTGGAATGTTGGTCTATTGGGGAAGGTTATATCTTTACGGCGCTTGGAAGTTAAGGCGATTGTATCAGAAATGCAGCTTGAGTGTTGTTTGATAATAGTGAGCAGGATGAACAGTTGGCGCACTGAGAGGACTTCACAAGATTGATACAGGAGGTACGTCGGAAACATATAGGGGCGGAAAGTGCTGACTTTAAGAATAGCTCTTTGAGCTATTTCAAGCGATTTAATAGTCGTTTTGGGAGCACCTCCCCATACAGTGATGCAGTATTCCACTATTGATTGTCCAAGAGACAGGTAGATCTGCTTAACTAATTTACGATCTGCCACATTCCTTACATTTTTGAAAACGTATGTCAGTTTTCTCAGCCTCGCAGTAATTAAATTAACATGAGGTTGGAATGAAAGATTGTTATCTACTAGGAAACCAAGATATTGAACTACATTGGTGGCAATCAGTGAAGTACAATGGCATACATTAACATTGCAGCAATCATCGATTGTTTATGAGTCGAATATTATTTTGCCGTTTATTGGACACATTTTGCGACACCGTGAAATTCGTAACACAAATATTCAATAGTAATTTGCTCGACCCGCGATTCAAATCTTACCAGGTTCGATTCGCAGGTAACACCTCTGGTGAGGTTCCCCTCACTATCGCACGCAAACATAATTACAAATGATGTCATATAGCCATCGTACTTGAAAATTACGCAATAGACTATAAAGAATTTACGACTCGGTAGTCGAACCCAGAGCCTTATTATCATCATACTTAGGCGATTGACACAATTTGATATACCTATTGATCAAAATATCAATAGGTATATCAAATTGTGTCAAAAGTCAAAATTTTGCAATAATTTTGAAAGAAAAATAACTGCATCTCTTCACATTATTTATTTTTAAATAAATAAACTTACTTACATATTTTCTGTATTTTACTTTACAAACATTTTAACAATGAACACAAAGAATACTCAGGCACGAACAACCGTTAGTGTAACATAAGAAAAATGGTTTCTTGTGTGATTTAAATCCACAAACCCCAACGTCATGCAGTCTATAAAAGTGTATTCTATAAAATTTCTATATCACCACAACAAGCTGTTCATTAAATTTCTATTTTCAAAATGTCTATAAGCACTAATTAATCCCATACATTGTATATTCCTATTAACTATATCCCATAATTTGAATAAAACCAGCTCAAAATATTCTGCAGTAATTATCCAATAACGCGCTACTTATGACCGCTGTTCGCTGACTGTTTGGAAGCAGATTATCTGCTAGTTAACGTTGGCTAATGAGCTACAACTACGCTTAAAACGGTCTCTTTGTAGCACAATACACGAGAAATATTAACAGCATATACAAACGATATAGAACCACAATGTAAGCAGTTTAGAATGTGTTTACTTCTTTGAAGTTGTGGGAAATGGTATTGTTTGACATTTAGGAATACCGTGGGTGTCTTTTAAGTTAGTGATAATACAAAATACGTATATATGTCGCGGATGGAAACCGATTCCGTTAATAAGATTGTTTTTCGTCCGCTATATTGTGTATATTTTACCTAACTTGGCAGTCAAACTGGTGACCTAACAAAATAATATTTTTTGATCGAAAAGCAGTTACGAACAAGATGATTGACGATCACATGATAATATAACTGCAACATTATGCCACTGTACTAACGAGTAGAGGTATCCTCGTGATTAATATATTTATTTATTAAAAACAATAACACTAATTTTTATAGCATATAATATTATATGCTATATACACAAATAAAAAAAAAATACTTTGTCAGAGGCGAGTTTTCACCTAAACCACAACGTCATTCATGCATACATTATTATTATTATTATTTAAAAATAAAATGCTCCTTTATCTATTGTCATCTGTAGGAGTTGATCAATTACAGATTTACGCAACCATTCCGCTGTATCTCCCTTTGAATATCAGACAACTAAACTTTACGCTAATAACTTCAAATTGCCGTAATAACTCCTTGCTCTATGAAATAAAACAAGCCCATTCTATATTTAAAATATTCTTATATACCCAACAGCATAGTTTTGAGGCTGAACAAACAGTTTGTGTTCCAACCTTCTATCGAAGCTTTGATGGAGCTACGAAATACATCAATGCATACGACTCGGTGAACTCATGAATATATTTACAAAAAAATCTATACGGAAATCGAATGAATACACAGAAATATGATGATTGTTTTCCCTACAATGCAGAACACTCTACTTAATAATGATTACAGTAATAGGACCCAGAAAAACAAAGTAAATGGTTATTTTTAGCACTCGTCTCAATAATAGAATCGACCGGCTTATAATAATAACCAGTTCAGCAACTTATGATGTGCATGCGTTGCAATGGCTTGTAATTTTTCTTCTTGTTGGAAACCTAGAGATGTTTGCACGATATCTCACTAAAGATTCGTCGTCTGAATGGTATTAAACGCATATGTTACATACAAATAGAAATTCATTTTTTAATGTGTAGATTAGCTAAACTCTCAATTGAAGAATGAAAGCATCTCTAAGACTAATTGCAGAGTCGCGGGGATCTTTACAAATATTCAAACATACATACATAGATTCACGCCTGTTTCCCAGAGGGGTAGGCAGAGACTACGGATTTCCATTTGCTACCATCCTGACACACTTCTCTGGCTTCATTCACTTTCATCACATTCCTCATACACGCCCGTCGGTTCAAGGTGCTCTTAACCTGGCCTTTATCCAGAACGCCTCCGATCTGATCAAAGGCCAGGTTAAGAGCACCTTGAACCGACGGGCGTATATTCAAACAACGGACATAAAGAACGCCCAGACTCGGAACAACTATTTTTATATCACGCAAATTTTGCTTAGCATGCCAATGACGAGGTCTGAAACCGCTACGCTGTCCAAGCAACTGTAGATATTAGAGATATATAGATGTTTGATAACCTACTTTAACATTTCCTTAACAAATTTCATTAAAATTCATTGGTATCATACAAAAATGTAAAATCAAAATTGCCACATTTATAATATCAGTAGGATCATCATTGTGTTCTTAACTGCGAAATATGAACGCTATCATAGAGAGATTGCGAAAGGTATAGAAGTCTTGTCTTATAATGTGCACAAAATCCACGAAGTGCGATGGTAAATTATAATACAAAATGGAGAGCCATCGATTTCTAGAATACGAGCAAGTCTCAGTTTAGGAATCGCTGTGTACTGTGTACTTTTTGAGTAGTAGAGCCTTGTTGGTTTCAGCATGAAACATCTCACAGAATATGGACGTGAAATAGCAGTATTCCTACTGTTGTGTTTCGTTTGGTGAGTTTCTGACACTTCATTTTTTTCCTAAAGGGTCGGCAACGCGCAAGTGATGCCTCTGGTGTTACAGGCTATGGTGACCACTTACCATCAGGTGGGCCGTATACTTGTTTACCACCTTAGAGGTATAAAAAAAAACTTTTGTAGTATGTTATTATACAACCATCATAATATATGCCTTCTCATACTTTGCGTTTACATATTTTTTGCTGTACTTTAAAGCTATAAATATTTATTTATTTATTTACTGATAAGAAAACAAATAAGATAGTATAAGAAATAATGAATGCAGAGATGATTATATTGAAAAAACTTTAAGATGTTACTAAGGCTTAAGACTGCGCCGAGCGTAAGACAGATAATGACAGAGCTCGTGCGGCGCATATTCAAATCAGCGCGCGGCCGCCATAGTCAAATTGTATTGAGGATTTGAAATGCTTTTTTGATGAATATGTATCTTTATTGTCATCCAATAACTTAAATATTGGAGACGGACAAATTGTAATATAACTATTTATGTTTCGTTTAAGCTTATCGTAGCGTTTAAGTTTTAAGCTATCTTAAAATCACGTAACATGAGCTTACGATTTTGCATTTTTCGTGCAAATTTACCTAATTTTGTAGGCAAAAATATTATATTTTTTTTTATTTTTTTACACGGAATAATTGTAAACACATTAATTATTATAGTAAATCTACATTTTATATTTGTATTAAACAAAAAGTGTTGATTTTATTCAATTAACTGTGACTGCCTGTTTTGGCACATTTCGCTCGGCGCAGTCTTAAAGACTTTACGTAAAGAAAAGTAGAAGCAAGAAAAGGAAGGCAGAACCCAGAAGAATCATTGTCAGTCATTGCCGGGATGGAAGCGCCATCTGTCGGCGTTCGATGAAGTTGGTGGTATAGACGACCGGTTTTCACTTTAACGTTGGCGGTCGGCTAGTGCGGTCGATACTAAACCATCGCGCGTATACTAGCTTTACAAATGCAGTTCTACAGATTGTTGTTAAATTGAATAAAGAGACTATAATCTGATTTTACCAGCTTGTTTTGTTATTTCAACATTGCTCACCAACGCCTACAGTTAGAAGACAAAAAACCATGAGTGTTCATGATGACGGTGATTCTACAGTGACCATATACATGTTGCAAATTGAAGAACGTTCTGTCAAGAAGTAACAAGAGGTTAATAAGAAGGCGGAGTGTACAGAGAAATGAAATTGCTACACCGTCAATAGCAGCGCTTTTAAATGAAAGCAAAAAGAAACTCAATTCTATTTTAAAAGTTAAAACAACACATTGCATTTAAATTGCAGTATTTCAATTTAAATTGTGCGCATTGTTTTATTTTATGCAGTTCTTTTTATTATAATTTACAGAACTATTATACAAAGGCGAATGCAATATCGGTAGGTGGATAAATAATTTAAAACGTAGTTGCATTTTGCATAAATATTCCTTGTTCATATTATCTTATACAATGTAAAGAAGGATTCCTTTGTTGAGTGATAATGATGGATGTTTTCCTTTTCGGCATAAAGGAAATACTGCATTCAGCGCTTCGCTGTGTTGAGACTTGTGAATTATATTCATTGTAGACAAAGTGTTTGTGCAGAATAACTTTGAGATGAATATTGTTTTGTGTGTTTCTTTTAACATTCAGTAGAAAGATTCGACTGTTAGTAGACGCGGTGCATTGCGCGTAGGAGGCAAAAGGAATCTGCCTACGCACTTAGCAGTAAATGTGATGTGCTTTCTTCTTATAATAATTTGATACAATTCTGTTAGTTAACATAAATAATCTTTATATAGTCACCGATATTCAGTTGCTTTATTACTTATCGTTAGGAATGTTTCCTAACATTAAGTAATCATTTGATATCGAATGTGCCGAATACTTAAATAGTCGGGACTTTGACGACGCACTAGCCACAACTACCATTGGCGACTAGCAATTAACACGCTTTTTATTAGCTTAATCTGTAACTATCTATCTATGTAACGGATTCTTTTAATACGCTTTTCACCTACTTAAGACTGCGCCGAGCGTAAGACATAATGACAGAGCTCGTACGGCGCATATTTATATCGGTGCGCGGCCGCCATAGTAAAATTGTATGGAGGATTTGAAGTGGTTTTTTGATAAATATGTATCTTTATTGTCAACCAATAACTTAAATATTTAGGACGGACAAATTGTAATATAACTATTTATGTTTTGTTAAAGCTGTAAAATAGGATAGATTTCTAATGTTATAATCTAAAAATCACGTAACATGAGCTTACGTTTTTGCATTTCTCGTGCAAATTTACGTAATTTTGTAGGCGAAACTATTAATTATTTTAAGTTTTTTACACAGTTTAATTGTAAACACATTCATTGTTATGGTAAATGTATATTTTATATTTGTATTAAACAAAAAGTGTTGATTTTATTCACTTAACTGTGACCGCCTGTTTTAGCACATTTCGCTCGGCGCAGTCTTAATATCATCGGATTAACTTGAAACCATTGTATACTTGTCAAGGACTACTGATAACAATATAATAATTTCATAAGTTTGTCCTAGTATCCCAGGCCATGATTACCAGGATATGATGTGTAAGATTCGTTAAAATTTGGGACTAATCCTTATAAAATCCTCTGCATGTTCAAAGAGTAACGGAGAGGCTCTTCACAACTTAAAAGTAAAAAATTAATAACAGTTTCATAAAAAAAGAGACGCTTTAATAGAAAACCAAACTAAAAAGTAAAATTATCTTTAATAGGTTAAGAACAGAAATAGAGTGGTTAACTAAATAATTTATTTTATTATAAAAAGCGTGTGTGATTAACGTCAAGTGTTATAAATAATTTGTTGACAGATATTGGTAAAGTAGAGTTATTATGAAAATACTATAAAAAGCACTCCACACTTTTAATAGAAGTTACAAATGCGAAAAATGGAGAAACCATTTACTCTGTTTACTGCGACATCATATGTATGTATGTATGTATCTTATGTGGGAGCCAGTCAGTGCAGACCGGCGACACTTCGACACAGTGGGATCTTTTGTGTCGACACTCTCCCAATAACGACTGCCATAGATGTTCATGGCAGCCGGGTCCGACGGCTTAACGTGCTCTCCGAGGCACGGAGCAGGCCATAATTGTCAATCAATACGCACATAATTTCGAAAAGTCATATAACTTCTGAAAGTCAGAGGTGCGCGACGTGGGTTCGAACCTGAGACCCTCTGCATTGCAGTCTGTTGGTCTACCCACTGAGCTATCGCTGCTCATATGTAGTCCTTATTGCTGTAAACACTTTCCTTTTTATGTCAAAATATTAGAGACCAGCTAACCGCTTTGAAAAACTCCTATTCATTTCAACAACTTTATATTAACAAAAACTGTTTTATTCACCCGCATGATGTTTCAAACGCGAGCATTTACAGATTACTTTAGGTATTTCACAGAAATCCAAACATATATTTGCTTAATCTAAACCATGTAAGAGCCCTTAGCAATTCATCGCCGACAACCCTAACTACTATCCATAGAGACTGTACAGGCAAACAGCCGTATGTTTACTTATCAATTTTACTTGTGGGCAGTCTCAGTGGGGAGACCAACAGACTGCAATGCAGAAGGTCTCGAGTTCGAACCCACGTCGCACACCTCTGACTTTCGGAAGTTATATGACTTTTCGAAATTATGTGCGTATTGATTGACAATTATCGCCTGCTCCGTGCCTCGGAGAGCACGTTAAGCCGTTGGTCCCGGCTGCCATGAACATCTATGGCAGTCGTTATTGGGCAAGTCAGTACCCTCTAATATCCTGACACTGGTCTAGCCTTAGGGTATCGTTAGCCTTCGGGTTGCGGAGGTCAGGTGGCAGCCGCTCCGTGTAAAAACTGATATCCAGTCAAATCCGGTTAGACCAAAAAAAAGCCGACCCCAAGTGACTTGGGAATAATAAAGGCTAAGGGAGAAGATTTAACTGAAGGGGGAAAACGTCTCTCTGTACCTTTCTTTACAGTCATCAGTTGGAAGCTGCTGGCTGCGGCTGGTCAGTGACATGCTAGAAGAATAGTGGTGTGCCTGCTTAAGTCTGAAATTCGCTTAAACTTAGCTTAACCATAGCCATAAAATAAATATTGTGTTCCTACGACGAATAGGGGTTCTAGACTCCTTAAGTAGTGCAGGGGCAGTGTTGCGGGCGTCTGGTAGGCCACTGTAACCGCATTAACAGGCTGTATGACAGTTTGCCGTCCAGTTAGCATAAAAATTATCCAGCTAGTATACGTCAATAGTAGCCCTCTATTGCGTGGGACCTAAAACATATCTGGGGATATATGAGATATGTGATACACATAGACCTATGTCTTCAAGGATTAGTGAGATGAGTATGTCTATGTATGTTTATTATGTATACACACTTCAAATAAACAACAAAAACTAAAATCTGACCGAACTTAAACTTCTGCTAAATTGGCTTAGTGGCTTTTTCTAGCTTTAAAAAATGGTTCACATTTATACTTATTTTATCTGGCCCTTCAAATAAATTAGCTACATATATTCACTACGCTTTTTAGGAGCCCTCACCTCAGTTTTAAACGCCTAATCTTTTGTTTACAGCTTTTAAGATTATTATGTTGTTTCTAGTTGAATATATTGGTGTTGGAAGCTTAGTTTTACTATCAACGGTTAATAATACATTTTATTTATGAGCCTGAATTAAAGTTTGTTTGTGTAAAATCATTGGACAAAAGAAGATTAACTTTAATGTTAAAATATGTTAGTGCAGCGATAGCTCAGTGGGGAGACCAACAGACTGCAATGCAGAAGGTCTCGGGTTCGAACCCACGTCGCGCACCTCTGACTTTCGGAAGTTATATGACTTTTCGAAATTATGTGCGTATTGATTGATAATTATCGCCTGCTCCGTGCCTCGGAGAGCACGTTAAGCCGTTGGTCCCGGCTGCCATGAACATCTATGGCAGTCTTTACTGGAAAAGTCAGTACCCTCGAATATCCTGACACTGGTCTAGCCTTAGGGTATCGTTAGCCTTCGGGTTGCGGAGGTCAGGTGACAGCCGCTCCGTATAAAACTGATATCAGTCAAATCCGGTTAGACCAGAAAAGCCGACCCCAAGTGACTTGGGAATAATAAAGGCTAAGAGAGAAGAAGAATTAAAGTTTGTTTGTGTAAAATCATTGGACAAAGGAAGATTAACTTTAATTTTAAAATATGTTAGTTTAATGATACTGTTAATGTAACCCAATAGTGTTATATTAACAGTATCTTTATCTCATGTATTGCATTTAAATGTTGAAGTCAAGTTGTATAGCCTACGGTTGCCAACGCACTAACTACGTCAAGAGATCTGGACCAAATGAATATAGGAACTTTTTGAGTAGTAGTCTCGCTGATTTCAGCATGAATGGGCCGGCTCGACCGGGGAGGTGCTAACGTCTCACAGAATATCGACGTGAAATAGCAGTGTTCCTACTGTTATGTTTCGTTCGGTGAATGAGAGTGCCGGAGGCAAAATCACCCTTTTTCCCCCTTTCCGCTCCTTTTCCACCCCACTTCCTTTTTTTCCTAAAGGGTCGGCAACGCGCAAGTGATGCTTCTGGTATTGCAGGCGTCCATAGGCTACGGTGGCCACTTACCATCAGCTGGGCCGTATGCTTGTTTGCCACCTTAGCTGTATAACAAAAAAACCTAATTAAAGAATGTCCTTATAAAAAATATATTAGGTCAGATTTTGCTCACGGCTATGTTTGCGTAAATGTAGTTTAAGTTATGTTTCTAGATAAAAGGTACCCTATATCGTTTTTTGTTACCCTGACAACGTGTATGCGAAATTACGTGATGATCGATTGAGTAGTTAGGGCGTGAAAGCGCAACAAACAAACTTACATTCGCATTTATAATATTAGATAGGATAGTTAGGATATAATATAGCAGCAATAGAGGGTCTCGGGTTCCAACCCACGTCGCGCACCTCTGACTTTCGGAAGCTATATAACTTTTCGAAATTGTGTGCATATTGATTGACAATTATCGCCTACTCCGTGCCTCGTAGAGCACGTTAAGCCGTCGGTCCCGGCTGCCATGAACATCTATGGCAGTCGTTATTGGGATGTCATGGCCGTATAATATCCTGACACTGGTCTAGCCTTAAGGTATCGTTAGCCTTCGGGTTGCGGAGGTCAGGTGGCAGCCGCTCCGTGTAAAAACTGATATCCAGTCAAATCCGGTTAGAGCAGAAAAAGCCGACCTCAAGTGACTTGGGAATAATAAAGGCTAAGAGAGAAGAAGTTAGGATATAACAACAAAGTACATAGTCTCAACCTCGTCCCAGAAAGGGTAAGCAAAGAAGTACTTCACCAGCTATGGTTTGTAGTTTCAACATCAAAAATGGCGAGCTTATAGTCGACCATCATAATTCCAGTCTCCGTGCTGCAACTAATATTTCTTTACAGACAATTCTAAAAAGATTTTATCCATTGCTTGTAATCAATTGGGGGAATCGGAACTGTCACTCCTTCATACAGGTTATACTGTAACCTAGTTAGGAGATCAGAACTGCACCCACTATAATATTAGCAAATCAATAATTTTACCATGTATAAACTGTATACCCATGTACTGCAATATTTGAAATTGATCAATAAACTTTATTATATTATTATTATTGCGGGAATCGAACTCGATACCTCATGCACAGCAGATCCATATACTACAATTTACACACCTTTATCACAGACTGTACGGCGTATACCCGCTCTATCCTCTAATGTACCCTACTATATTCGTCTTGGGTATGGTAGGATATAATAAATTACGAGTACGGCGGGAGTTCGAGGTAAAGTGACGAATCCGGGAGTGCTAGAGAGACTAAACTTAGCTGTACCAGATCATTGTGTGGAGACGACGGCGCCCACAACTGCTCGCAGTTCCAAGAGCCAGAACCAATTTGCTGGCTAAAACTCCCTTAACGCGTGCTATAACTACTGTAAATAATGTACACGAGAAATTGGATGTATTTGGTGCGTCAAAGAGAGAGCTCGCAACGTGTATATTATTTATTAACTCATATACCTAATGATAGTCTATTATTATTTGTAAAGATTGGTTTTGTTGGATTTGAAGAATTTTAATATTGTTGTGAATAACGAATGTAGATGTTATTAATTTATTTAATTAAATTTTTATTCTTTATTTATTTAAGTTTATTTTTGTGTTCTACTTATATTTTCTTTTAATCACTACACCACTATTGTATTAGGAGAGTCACCTGTAAAGATAGTTAGTCATATGGTGAAATAAAAAAATAAAAATAAGTATTGTTTCAATTAAATTATACTACTATAAGCTGACCCGCGCAACTTCGTCTGCTTCACATAAGAGAATTTTCCCCGTTTTTGCAACATTTTTATATATGTTTGCTCCTATTGATAGTAGCCTGATGTTATATAGCCTATAGTCTTCCTCGATAAATGGGCTATTTACACACTAAAAGAATTATTCAACTCGAACCAGTAGTTCCTGAGTTTAGCGCGTTCAACCAAACAAACAAACTCTTTCATCATCATCATCATCAGGCTATAATAGTCCACTGCTGGACATAACCTTCCCCTAATGAGCGCCATAGCGCCCTGTCTTCAGCTTGCCGCATCCCGCATCTGCCTGCATTTTTTTGCAGATCCCACTCCACTCCCACCTGGTCGGAGGTCGTCCTACACTTCGTTTGCCGAGTCGCGGTTGCACTCAAGAACACGTTTACTCCAGCAGTTGTAATCTTAAGCGGTACAAACTCTTTCGCTTTATAACATTTGTATAGATTTTTAATATTCACTGTATAGAAAAGGTCCAATGACAAAAGATGTTTATTGAAATTAAACTGCTATATACGGATTTTATCGCGTTGTTTATTTGACACTTCATTACAAAATTAATAAATAGAAACACCAATGATTAAATTATGTTCGGGTACTTTGAAATAACTACACTGGAACATTGAGACAACTGCCATCTTAGTCTCCCCGTGACCATGGCTGCTGAAAAGCAACCGAAACGTCGGGGAAAGTGTAAAAATAAATTAAATTTAAATAGTTTAATAATAATTTAATTAGCTTAAAAATTAGTAAAGGTTAATAGTAGTACTTAGTAGTGTAAAAATTTTCAAAATTTTGTAATGAAGTGTCAAATAAACAACGCGATAAAATCCGTATATAGCAGTTTAATTTCAATGAATAATATTCGCGTAAATAGAAGACAAAAGATGTTTATTAAAAAAAAATATTTAAAATCTTTCCCGCAGAGTTCACCTTATTTTATGAGTAGCCTTCGAAGCATCAATGTACTATATTCTCCACTGTATTTCATACGACTTGCCTCACACGTAGCCGCGAGACAATGCAATCTCGAGCTTTCAACACGAATTCCGTTTCACTTTATCAAATAAACCGCGTTCGCGATCGAAAACTGCTACACCGCTACTGTTGACAGCGCTGATAGATTTAAAATCTATACTAATATTATAAAGCTGAAGAGTTTGTTTGTTTGAACGCGCTAATCTGAGGAACTACTGGTCCGAATTGAAAAATTATTTTAGTGTTGGATAGCCTCTTTATCGAGGAAGGGCGCAGTAACGATAAACGTGGGTGAAACCGTGGGCACATATAGTGGAATATATTGTGAGCGATGGATGAAAGCTACCCAAGCTCGCTCTGTAATGAATTGGAAATGCATTCGAATGATAATCAAGTGATAATCGAGTACAAAACAATTTAATCGAAAGCCTTGTATAATATAATGTAAATATGTAATGTTTTGTGTTGTTCAAAGTAGAAGTATAATTACATTAGGCCAATATGGACTCTGCCGGACTATACAGGGTGTCCGGTAATTAATGGATAACCTTGAAATGTCTTATAATAGATGGCGGTTCAGAAAAAAAAAGAGAAAATATCTATCCTAACTAATACCAGAGATATGATTTTTTTTTCACTTTTTTTCCGTATTTAACTTTTTTTACACTACGACCATAAATGAATGATTTCCATCGCTATTTTGTTGTTTTATTATTAAACACTAATGATACTAATAGATAGACAGTCAAAAGTATGACTAGCTTTTGCACTTTTTTAATTTATATATATTTTTTTAATTAAGCTACCTTTATACAGATTTTATCGCTTTGTTTATTTTCTTTTGTTTTTTGTTTTATTTTTTTCTGAACGGCCTATTCTGCTATAAAACATTTCTAGGTTATCCATTAATGACCGGATACCCTGTATATGTAAAATATAAACACATAATATATTTTTTGTCATCTTAGGACCTTTCTTTCTTTTTTAAGACCTCCTCTGCGATAAGGACAAGGCCTCTGTCGCGGGGGTATTTACAGACATTGAAACAACGGACACACAAAGTACACCTTAACTCGGAATAACTATTGGGTAATCGTACAAATCTTTATCCCGTGTGGGAAATGAACCCGTAACACTCAGAGCAATGTGTAGCAGTGAGGTAACCGCTTAAACCGCTGCACATTTTAAATTGTATTTTATTCAAAAACTAAATCCAATTTATAAATAATTGACTCCAGTTTAAAATAACCGAGTATGCATATACTGTCAACTTATATGTTACACATTTACTGTAAAAAAGAATATTGTGGAATGGAAATCCACAGTATCCCTAATTAATAAAAATTTACGTAGGCTCATTGAATATGTATTATCGGAAAAAGCTTACTAAATTCCTCGCGCTTTATGATTTTACAAAAATACCCGAATAGTTATTTAAAAAAACTTGAATTAAGGGTCTAAAATTTGCCACGCAGTGGTCTCGAATTCGAACCCAAGGCGCGCATCTCTGACTTTTCGAAGTTATATCCGTATTAAATAGTTAATTATCGCTTGCTTTAACGGTGAAGGAAAACATCGTGAGGAAACCTGCATGTCTGAGAGTTCCCCATAATGTTCTCAAAGATATGTGAAGTCTGCCAACCCGAGTAGTAGAGCCTTGCTGATTTCAGCATGAATAGACCGGCTCGACCGGGGAAGGACTACCCTTTCACAGAATATCGACGTAAAATAGCAATATTCCTACTGTTGTGTTTCGTTCGGTGAGTGAGAGTGCCGGAGGCCCAATCACCCTCTTTCCCCCATCCCGCTCCTTCTCCTTCCCACTTCCTTTTATTCCTAAAGGGTCGGCAATGCTCAAGTGATGCCTCTGGTGTTGCAGGCGTTTATAGGCTACGGTGACCACTTACCATCAGGTGTGCCGTATACTTGTTTGCAACGTTAGGGATATAAAAAAAAACCCGTACTAGGCCAGCGTGGTGGACTATGGCCTAACCCTTCCCACAGTGAGAAGAGGCCTGTGCCCAGCAGTGAGACAGTTTAATACAAGGCTGATATTATTATAAGTGTCTAAAAATATTTTGGTTAAACCTAATAATACTTTGCTCGACACGAAAATAGGACCCCATGAGTAATAAACGTAATTCCACTGTACCAATATGTCATTAACAGTATCATAACCAAAATATATTATAGATTTTATTATTAACATTTTTGTTAGAACATAGAAAGCTATTCCTAATATTCTTACGTACTTAGTTATTTGGTGTTCTATCGGCTCATGAATATTGAAGAGGCATTCGGTCGCTAGATTTATCGTGGCAAGCGAAAATAAGATATATTTTAGGCATATATATGTGTATATATCATGGTGAATTACGAGATCTTACAATATGAATAAAAATAGTCGTGCCTACTTGCCGTAAGGGATGGTAGCTACGGAATATGGTTTGTATCTCTTGCTTCATTCGCCTACTCCATTGACTGTCAGGGTGCCGTAGTTTAAACAAGTTGTCCGCTAACTCATGCGCCCGAATCCCATACGGATCCCGACGCCCGAATCCCAAAAATTGTGTAATCCACAATTGGTTGTGCCGAGTCTGAGTGTTCCTTGTGTCCGTTGTTTGAATATCTGTAAATCTTCTTCGTCCTAGCGATTATTAATCCCAGCTTATGCCAGGGTCCGCTTATTTCTGGTGTAACGAGATTTAGCTGAATATCAGTTTTTACACGGAGCGACTGCCATCTGACCTCCGTAACCCAGAAGGATAACATCATTCTATGGTTAGATCAGTCGTCAGGATATTTAAGGGCGCTGACTTCCCAATAATGACTGCCATAGATGTTCATGACAGCCGGGACCCACTGTTTAACGTGCTTTCCGATGCACGGGGATGAAACACCGCCAACTTCCTAACTCCGGGCTAATTATTAAGAACTTCTTGACAGGGCTCAATTTTCGGACCCTTTCTGTTTTAAGTGTAGGTAAATGATTTGGCGTTCTTTGTACAGGATTTGTGTGACATTGTTTTATTCGCGGATGACACATCCCTTATTTTTAATGTAGACCGAAAAGCACCTAATTTAAATGCTGTTAATGATTCACTCGCGCAAATCCTGGGCTGGTTTACGGCGAATAATTTACTAGTAAACTGAAAATAACAAAATGTATTAAGTAAGCAATGTAATTGCCAAATGTTACGAGTCCTAATGTAAATATAAATTTAAATAATGAAATTATTACTTTGGTTCAATCTACAGTTTTTTTAGGATTAACTTTAGGTTATAAAGTTCAGTGGGCGCTCAAATATCGTGTCTTGCACGGAAACTAAACTCAGTCGCATACGCAATTCGGAAAGTAAGACAGCTTACTGATGTATAGATACTGCAATACTAGTATATTTTAGTTATTTTCACAATGTCATGTCTTACGGTATATTATTGTGGGGCAAGGCAGCTGACATTGAGACAATTTTAATTTTTCAAAAACATGCATTATAATTTAGGTCCACGAGATTCCCTGAAAAAGCGATTTAAAGAAATAGGCATACTTACTGTTACGTCGCAATATATATTTGCAAACATTATGTTTATTAAACATAATATTCACTTATATAATAAGAAAAGAGATATTCATAATTTAAACACTAGAAATAAGCATAAGTTAGTAGGTCCATATCATCGTTTACATAAAGTTCAGAATACATTTGCGAGACTCGGTATATGTTTTTTTTATAAACTACCCATTCTTCTCTCTTAGCCTTTTTTATTCCCAAGTCACTTGGGGTCGGCTTTTCTGGTCTAACCGGATTTGACTGGATATCGGTTTTTACACGGAGCGGCTGCCACCTGACCTCCGCAACCCGAAGGCTAACGATACCCTAATGCTAGACCAGTGTCAGGATATTAGAGGGTACTGACTTTCCCAATAACGACTGCCATAGATGTTCATGGCAGCCGGGACCAACGGCTTAACGTGCTCTCCGAGGCACGGAGCAGGTGATAATTGTCAATCAATACGCACATAATATCGAATAGTCATATAACTTCCGAAAGTCAGAGGTGCGCGACGTGGGTTCGAACCCGAGACCCTCTGCATTGCAGTCTGTTGGTCTCCCTACTGAGCTATCGCTGCTATATAAACTACCCATTACAATAATAAATTTTCCGTTACTCAAATTTAAAAGTGCCGTTGTAATACAGCTATGCCGGAAGAGTTATTATTCAGTCAACGACTACTTGAATGACAAAAACTCATGGCACTAGTTGCTTATTCTATACAGGATTCAAAGTTCTGTATTATTTATAAGTCCATTTAGTAATGTAGAGGTACCTCGTGATTATTTGCGATGTTATCTAGTATCTTGCTTTCCATTTCGATTGTTATTGAAATTAAATTTAAAAATATGAATCTACAACCGCATTTAGTCACGTACTGCCTTTGCATTGTCACCAAGTGTGAGCGTATGCGGCCTCTTGCCATCCTACCGTCTATTTGGTTAAATAGTAATTACTAATTCTACCAAATCTAATTATTTCATTTCCTTAATACTATTAAGTAATTTTTGTTATTATTTTAGATTTTTTAATGGTCAGTAATATATACGGTATAATGGCTGCCACACCTTCTTGATATGAGTTGTAAAATACTAAATTATATTAAATTGGCGATTTAAAAGAGTGGCCGTGAGTTTCTTGCAGATTTCCTCTCATAGGCTCTACCTTTTGCCTGAACCTAGCAACTAACCTAAATGTAGCTTCAGTAACTTAGTAAACTCACTAACCTTTATATTTTGACGTTCATAAGTGTTACTTTGTGTCCTAAATGAATAAATGATTTTTGACTTTGGCTTTGACTTTGAAATTCTTAATAAATTGCTATTAAGAAATTCTTGACGGCAAGTCTTAGTAAAGTTTTCCAAGTCCGACCCGGGAATTAAACCCGAGATAATCCGCAGTCGTATACACTACCACTGGACCAACGAGGCAGTTGAATTTGAATATCTGTAAATGCTAAACAGAAATTATTCCTAGTGCAGATGCTGTCTAAAATTAGAAAATCATTAAATTCTTTACGATTTAAGAGCCATTATTCTTGAAATTAAGTTTATTTTGTATTTATACTGACCCCGACGTTTTGTCTGCTCTTCAGTATCGATATATAAAAACTATATAAATTGTATTAGAAACAACATAAAATAGTGAAACCAACAGCAAAGCCAATAGCAAAGCCAATAGCAAAGCAAAAAGCTAGGCCAATAGCAAAGTCTATAGCAAAGCTAAGAGCAAGGCCAATAGTAAAGCCAATAGTAAAATCAACAGCTAACCCAACAGCAAAGCCAATAGCTAAGCCAATAGCAACGCGAAGAGCAAGGCCAATAGCAAAGCCAATAGCAAAGCCCATAGCAAAGCCAATAGTTAAACCCATAGCAAAGCCAACAGCAATGCCAATAGCAAACCTAATAGCAAAGCCAACAGCATGAGCCAAATCCATAACTTGCGAAATGTGGATGTAACCCACCTCTGTCTATGCTTCGAGGACATATGCGTATAAATATATATTGTCTGTTCTTGTCTTATGGCTCGACTTTGTCTTATAGTTAGCTTACAATTATTTCTTTGTACATTTGTGAACCACGGTAAAAAAGTTTGTGTATAATATTATGATAGATAATAGTCTATGTGTTTTGTAATGTCGTTGAGCACGCAATCTAATATTTTGCTCTAGGACAATCAATTGTCTAGACAAAAAGTATAATAAACTGAAAATAAGACCAATGCTATTAAAACTTTTAATTTAAAACTGGAAATGAATGAAACAAAATATAAATCTCAGAATATACTTGAATAACAAATGTATTTTGAGATTCCGCGCATGCAAGTTTTAAAAACATTTTTAAGTAGTTATGTTTACTGGCGATCGTTTGGTCCTGGTTTTGATGCCCAGGTTCGGCAAAGGTTATACGAGTTTATGTTTAGAAATTGTCAGTAATAACACGAAGTGCTAACACTCCCTTTGAATTTTACACTCCACCTTCACAGTTTAATATGAATCCACTACAACGTCCGCACACCTGCACGAAAGCATAAAAGCACACACACTCGTACGTAAGCATATACGAAAGCAAGCAACCAAGCGCACTCGAACGCACGCACGCAAGCACTAGCACACGCACACAAGAAAGCAAGCACGTAGACACACACACAGGCGTGTGCATATGCGCTAGCTACTAAACTACGTGTGTATGCGACTAAACTAACGAATAAGAAAAAACATAAAATCTAATTACATTTTTTAGTATTATAATATAATAAGCAGCGATAGCTCAGTGGGGAGACCAACAGACTGCACTGCAGAGGGTCTCGGGTTCGAACCCACGTCGCGCACCTCTGACTTTCGGAAGTTATATGACTTTTCGAAATTATGTGCGGATTGATTGACAATTATCGCCTGCTCCGTGCCTCGGAGAGCACGTTAAGCCGTCGGTCCCGGCTGCCATGAACATCTATGGCAGTCGTTATTGGGAGAGTGTCGACACAAAAGATCCCACTGGGTCGAAGTGTCGCCGGTCTGCACTGACTGGCCCCCACATAAGATACATACATTATAATATAAGGTTTTTATTTTATTATCAGTACTTTATTATTTTAATTCTACTCTCTAAATTAAGTGAGTAAACATAAACACATATAGTTGTTGGTATAAACGTGTTTGGAACCGTTGACAGAGCCATATAAGATACAGTGCGCACAAACTATTTTAATTACACAACTTACTAACGCAGGATAAGCCTCATAAACGTATACAGGCTGAATTTAAATGTGTGTAGTTGCTTAAAGCTCCCCATTTTAGAAAGATATCGTTGAGATATCGTTAATGGCGTTGAGTTTCGATTTACGAAAAACATAATACATATATAAAGAATTTTACTTTGGAATCAGAGTCACTTGTCAATCAGACAGAGCATTTATCCAAAAGCTCTATAAAACACTTATATATATTTATAAAGAATGCATGACAAAAATAAGTTTGTTAATTATTCTGGCACGCTGGTGAAGAAGGTGTAGGGTACTTTCTTACTCAACCTACGAAAGCACCTATTTAAAGCATAAGCAAATTAAACTGTCTGAAGTTCATGACCTAGGCAATGGTCTCCTGACCAGATCAGAGATATTCTGGAAAAAGCCCGGGCTACCCTAAATCTCTTACTTACTAAACTTTTTGAGCAGCGATAGATCAGTGGGGAGACCAACAGACTGCAATGCAGAGGGTCTCGGGTTCGAACCCACGTCGCGCACCTCTGACTTTCGGAAGTTATATGACTTTTCGAAATTATGTGCGTATTGATTGACAATTATCGCCTGCTTCGTGCCTCGGAGAGCAGAGTCAGAGTCGGTCCCGGCTGCCATGAACATCTATGGCAGTCGTTATTGGGAGAGTGTCGGCACAAAAGATCCCACTGGGTCGAAGTGTCGCCGGTCTGCACCGACTGGCCCCCACATAAGATACATACATACATACTAAACTTTTTTTACGTAGTTGAATGCCACTTCCGCGGAAAAAAGGGGAGCAGAGTGGGCTCACCTGTGGGAGACACCAGGTTCTACCAACAAAACTTTGGTAGGTTTTGTTGTACAGGGTGGCCCCTGTACTAACTCGCTGTCTTGAATAGTGGGTGCCTACCCAGCAGAGTCCAGAATAATAATTACACTGTATTGTCTACGGCTGCCTATCCTACTTTCAACATTCCAAGTTTATCAACATAAACTTTAATTATTCGCACATAATATTTTCTAAAGGTTTTAGGGCTACTTGACCTGAAAAGTAATTATGTTGTTTATGTATGAATATTAAAGCACTCATAAATACTATATACAGACCTTTCGAATAATAAAGGTACTTTCGAATAATAAAGGTATAAACTTCGCTAGGTGTTTATTTTAGTAATTTGGACAGCCGGTATACGAAATTGCGCGCAATTATGAATTAATTTGTTTCTTAATAAATAAGTTTATTAAGACTACTTCGCCTTATTTGTAACACAGTGCCTAAATTAATTACGTATATAGGCGTCATCTTAGTTAATAACATTCTATTAAGCGAATCATTTATCGAGTTCAGTCTTTCGTAATATCGATCAATTTTATTCGATTACATTCGGCACATAACTTATATATTTTCGATAGATGATAATGATAAGAAAGTATATCTAATATCAGTAGTAATAACCGTTACAAATTAAAAAATAATATGTTCGAAAAACTTTTTTAAGTGTTATTGTATTTTCACTTACTTATTATTTTCTGCCACACATATTATTTAAAAAAATAGAATATGTGTACAAGTGCAATCACTGTCCTCTTGGGAGTTAAAAACGTCCATGCAAGCAATTTTGGAAAAGCTATATTGCTATTGGTCAAAGGCTGCCTTAAGACCCCATGAAAGTGTGGGGAGTACGGTCAAGTCCTATGGGACATCCCAGGGGTCATGATCCATAGCCCTTTGATGTCTCGCGTAAGCACATGCTTAGAAGGAAAGCGATGGGGCTGCGTTTGCAACCGACCAACCCGTTTGCTCCTTAGTCGTTGTGGGTAGTCACTTGAACCGGTTTTAAACTAATGTAGTCCTCTGGGATCGCCAGAAGTATATAAATCGTACTAATATTGTTAGTGTGAAAGTCTGTTAAGGTGTTTGTGTGTTTGTTATTTAATCACGTGGCAACCCTTAAACAGATTTGGATGAAACAAAGATCACTTTTTCTCATGGTATAATTTTCAGTGGGTTTTATGTTGCCGATGGTGCGGACAGAATTCAGTATAATAATAGTGACATTTTATAAAGAGGTTTTAATGATTGTAACACAATCACGCGTTTACTATTCGACGGATTTGGATAAAGCGTTACACAAAGATAGACTAGTCCCTAGTTTAACACATAAGATTTTCCATCCAGGTATGCCTAGGTTCCCGAATTAACAAAAAAAACTAATAAATATATAGCCCGTCCTACGCTACGCAGAATTCCAGTAAAAACACTATTCAATATGATATTTTTCTCCGTGCACAAAACAAATCAAACTTACATCAACTTGCCAAGTTTGTAGGAGCACCTCTATCACGGCGACTTACCCTGTCTCAATTTATAAAACTCTCGCCCTCAAAGGTCAGGACCGAAGCAGACCTTTTCTAAATATAGTCATGATATCAAGATGGATTGCATATCTTAATAGACGGGGCGTTGTTGACTGAATAGCGAAAGTTTACGAAGTATAAATAATACGCGTCGCATCTTCAAGTCCCTAAAGGCTTTGGCAAGTTCGACAGAGGTGCACAACCTTTAATTGAGGATTAATGACGTCTCCCGATGGGAATAGACAATACGTAGGTATTCAAAGTAGAGAGTGAAACGATTCAATGGTAATATATAATGACCTTAAGGTGTGTCCAAACATTGAGCGGCAAGAGCGCGGCAGCAACACGCGACGTTTGCAGGACACATTTCTGCCGCGCTCTAGTTATGATGAAGCCGACGAAAGTTTGCGCGGCACACCTAAATGTGGAGACAGACTTTGCGTGACATGCGCCGCGAACGGCGCACAACGAATGCCTTGCAAGGTGTGTACCTTCATATTTGTGGCGAGGCATGTGCTACGCACGTGCGAGGGCGAGCCAACGTAGGTCGGCAAACGCTTCAAGATCAAAGCGCCTCAATGCGAGCAATACATTAGTTGTGGACGTAGTCGCGCATGCACTTTACGAGGTGTGTGCCGCGTGCAATATCCACACACGCCTCCACTGAGAAAATGAAACTGCGTTTGCTCGGGCCCAGCAGCGCATGCTCGGACCGATCCAACAGACACGACGGGCATATTTACTTTATTCGAAATTAAACGCCATATGTTATATCTTCTGGTTTTATTGTAATATTACAATGTTTTGGATCTCATAATAAGCAGTTACTTTCATATAATGCAACAGCTTTTCGTAAAATTTCTTTCTCGTCCATATTGCGCGCGAAAATCACAGCGAAGCGGACACAACCGTTTAAACGCAACGCACTGCTCGTAATGAGCCGACACACGCTGGCTCGCCTCGCACGTGCGCAGCCTATGCGTAGCACATGACACAACGTGAAGACACACATACGAGGGATTTGCTTCGCACGCGATGGCTCAACCCGAGCATATGTTGGTATATTTTTTCGACACGCACGCCTCAAGCAGAGGCATTCATTCTTGGCAAATTCTGTCTCCACCTTTACACACGCCGTGCGTTTCAGTTGGCATCAGAACAAAAAAGAAAGCGGTTGGGCGTGTCATAGCCAAGCTTGTTATTTAAAAAATTAAGAGATTGAGAAATTGAGGGATTGAGAAGGACTAAGAAAACATAATTTAATAAGTAAATGCTTGATGAAACCACTTTATCAGCGGAGTATAGGATTACTCTTATCATATAAAAAGTGAAATGCCTCATAAGCAAACCATTTCGATGTGTACGGCAAGTTTCTGCAACAAAATAATATGTAGCCACTCAGTTTAGAAAAAACTAGACAGCATGGTTCCGGTTCTGCCAGTTTGTAAACAGAAGAATAACAATTGCGTCATGACGTCATGAGTATAGTAGTAGGTCTAGATTTACACCAATGTAAACCACACCATAATAATATATTATTAAAAGATTAAAACTTAAAGAGCAGCGATAGCTCAGTGGGGAGACCAACAGACTGCAATGCAGAGGGTCTCGGGTTCGAAGCCACGTCGCGCACCTCTGACTTTCGGAAGTTATATGACTTTTCGAAATTATGTGCGTATTGATTGACAATTATCACCTGCTCCGTGCCTCGGAGAGCACGTTAAGCCGTTGGTCCCGGCTGCCATGAACATCTATGGCAGTCGTTATTGGGAATGTCAGTACCCTCTAATATCCTGACACTGGCCTAGCCTTAGAGTATCGTTAGCCTTCGGGTTGCGGAGGCCAGGTGGCAGCCGCTCCGTGTAAAAACTGATATCAGTCAAATCCGGTTAGACCAGAAAAAGCCGACCCCAAGTGACTTGGGAATAATAAAGGCTAAGAGAGAAGAAGATTAAAAGATTAAAACTAACCCAATCCAGTTGTATTGCTTGTTTTTTCTCTATTCCTTTCTCGCCTATAGGAATTGGCCTATATTTCCTTCATGGGAATATCAAAATTGTTGGCTATTTCATTCCACACGTCTTAACGTTTGTTTTTATTATGGTATTATTTTTGTTAGGATCCCATAACTCTTTAAAAGTTCCATACATTTCAATTAAACGAATCGATGTTTCGTTGTCCATGTTTGTGCGCAGAAATACGTCCAGACACAAATACTGACGAATGTTTACTAAGAATGTTCGTGCGCGACAGGCGGCCAGAAGCGTTCGCGCGTAGTATTCGTCCAAACAAAGCGCGGCGAGCCGCGCGCAGCAGCCGCGCACGAATGGCACTCGATATTTGGACACACCTTTATATTTTATTTAAAAGGGAACTAATCTATACTAATAATATAAAGCTGAAGAGTCTGTTTATTATCTTATCTTATCGCAGAAACTACTGGTTTGAATTTAAAATAAAACCTTTTAGTGTTGGATAGCTCATTTATCGATAGACTATATAACATCACGTTATGACCAAAAGGAGTGGAGCATCAATGAAAAATGTTGCATAAACGGGGCAAATTCTCTTACGTGAAGCAGACGAAGTTGCGCGGATTAGCCAGGGCACCAATAAATAAATTCAGTATACTAAAACACAGTACATTTTATTATTAAGCCATGTTCATGGTTTAAGATTGCGCTACAAAATTGCTTAAATTTCTGATTGATATATGCAGTGATAGGACAGTGGGAGACCGTTGGAATGCCACGCAGAGGTCTCGAGTTCGTTCGGCACGTACATTTGGCATTTCGAAATTATGAGCGTATTAAATTGATATTCATCGCTCGCTTTAACGATGAAAAAAGTATCGTGAGGAAACCTCCATGTCTAAGAGTTCTCCGTAATGTTCTCGAAGATGTGTGATCCCGATTACAATATGAAATGGGCGACCTTGTCCCATATCTGCCCTAATTATCTGCCCGTCTGGCCAGTGAGGTATACCGGGCTGTTACCTTCTCATGCCATTATTCTACCCACAATCCTAGTTACTAGGCAGTACCTATTCGGCCTCTAAGTAGCACTTGCGATGGCGGCGACCAACGGGACACGATACGCAAAGTCAAGTCAAAAATCACTTATTCATTTAGGTCACAAAGTATCACTTATGAACTTCAAAGTGGATAGTGAGTTTATTACATTTCGGCCTCGATGGCGTAGTGGTTAGTGTAACCGATTGCCACACCTAAGGTCGCGGATTCAATTCCCGCACAAGTCAAATATTTGTGTGCATGAACATGGATGTTTGTCTTGGTCTGGGTGTTTCTATGTACTTATATTACGTATGTATTTACAAAAAAAAAACAGTATATAAGTAAGTTTATCCATTGTCTAGTACCTCTGGGTACTCTGGTACAAGCTCTGCGTAGTTTGGGCTAGATTGCTTCGTGAGTATGTGGTAGAATATTATTATTATTATTATTAATATAAACCTATATTTTTGAATGGATGTGTCCACCTTTGTGTAATTTTGTAAATACACACATATGCGCGTATTTACAAAAAAAAGTAAGTATGTATATATGTTTATCTATTGTCTAGTACCCATAGTACAAGCTCTGCTTAGTTTGGGCTAGATGGTGTTGTGTGTATGTGATAGAATATTATATTATCATTTACAAAGTTTACATTTATGCTAATTGCAAGGTTCAAGCAAAAGGTTGAGACTCTGAAAAGATACCTGCAAAATACTTATATAAATACTCTATCGCATTAGCACACCTAAGTTTTTTAAATTTAATGTTGTCTCATTGCAAACCCCACGTCAGAGATACGATTTACTCTATTTGCATAAATTGGTTCATTAATCTATCGATACACTGGCTTTACTCTCTTCTCTCAGCTTTAATATTTCACATAGATCTCGTAATCCTAACATATTTGCAATATAAAAAAAACAATATAAATAATACATAATTTTATAATCCGATAGTAAGATTGTGCAGATCATATAATAAAGTGGCACGTGTAAGTAAAGAGGTCGACATTTTTGACATAAAATTCAATAGATATAAAAAGATTGTATCAGGTCTACTTAGTTCAGAAAAGTTCCAAGTCTAGTTCAATTAAGTAAAATTACAGTTATTAAGTAAAAACCTACTTACAATTATCCACTTGTACCCTACGCTAACGAATTTAAGATTTTATTAATGTTTTTTGTTTTGCACGAGTAATCTGCTCTGATATATACATGTTTTGTACACTACCTTAAGCCTCGTATTCATGGTAAACATTTGTTTAGCAACAGTTGATCAACGTTGTTGATAAATGGCGAGAATGCTGCTGGAAACTTTGTTTAAATCATTATGGGTTGTCCACACACGCCAGTCTGCGTTAAAATGTTGTTGTTAAAATGTTTAAATAATTCTATTAATTGCATAATTTTATCGTTGCTCCACACTACCTCCATGTTTATAAACAGTTGCAAACACGTCCACACACGTCAACATTTGTTGATAAACTGATGTTTTCGCTCGCCGGGCGTCAACTCTGCAACATGTCGTGATCAACTCCACAACACAAGTGTTGCCCGCAATATGTTGACAGCAACTCAGCAACATGTTTATGCAACCATGTTTATAAACAAATGTTTACCATGAATACGAGGCTTTAGGATTTCTGTCCGGTTTATATATTATTATGTTCATTATTTAACTACTTACTATGTTGAAACTGTAATCTGTTTGTGTACCTATTATAAATAAATAAATAAATAAGTTACAATAAATAAATATATGTGAAAAATAAACACACATTACTATAATACTATTTCTACAAATGAGATCGCATATACATACATACATATGTACATATATATATATATATATATATATATATATATATATATATATATATATATATATATATATATATACAGGTTGTTTTATTATACAATCATTCTAATTACTGCATCTCTGTTTCATTTCTCATTACATACATTTCAGTTGTACAATTAATTAATTGTGCATCAAACTAACTTAATATACGCATTAATTAATGAAATATCCTTCAGTCACAGTCGTTAATTAAATAAGTTGGTCTGGGTAAGGACATAAAAGTTGCCCATGGACCGCCGCATATTTCATGAAGTGTACATATTTAACTAGATGTAACATGGACGCTTGTAAATTTAATATGTGTCCAACAGAATTCTCTGTTGGTGAAACATTTTTCATTGCTATGGCAAAAATAAAAAGTTAGTCTAATATGAAAATGATTATCCGATACTTCGAGGCGAATGAAAAAAACTTACAATGAAGTTACTTGTTTCAAAATGACAGTACTTCGTTGTTTGGAGAGGCTTAGGACAATAAAGAAGTTACGTACCGAAATTCATGTCGTATTTCGGCAGAAACATGTTTTACGGTACCAACTGTCGACCCGATTATGTTGCCCCGTGCCTTAGAAAGAATGCAAAACCATAGGTCCTGAGCCTGATCTCTCTTGTCGTGTCTAATTGCCGACGCATCGGTATATTGGAAAGTGGGCATGAACAATGCACTTAGGTTTGCGCATACTCCTGTGTGCTAGAATATTTCCTACAAGAATCTACGTTAACAATGGCCGCTGTGACTGAAATGCAGTCACTTGTTCCTTATTATTATTAGAAGCACGTAGACGACTTCACAACCAAACTGTAATCATTAGCTAATATTAGTGCAATACAAGTATCACTAAATAGATCATTTATACCGTCGTCTCGTGGAAACTTGCTCATCGTAATGTCAATTTCCACGTATTACCAGTATAAAGGTAATCGTTTGGGAAATCCTTACATAAATATATAGCTCTATAAAACGCTCAAACTTACTGAACGAGCAATAGAAAGGCGTATGAACGCACTTTCTTTTCGTGACAAGATCATAAGTAAACTCGTAAAAAAGTCAAGGCTGCGATAGAATGATGGCATTTAGGAAATATTACGGATAATCAAGATAGTCATAAGTAATTTATTCATTTAGGCCACAAAGCAATACTTATGAACCTCAAATCATAGTTATTACTGAATTTACTAAAGGTATGATAACTTATAACTATACGTTTGTTGATTGCATTGTTGGTTGGCGACCGATCAGAAGGTCCTGAGGTCAATTTCTGGATCGAACAAAGTGTTAATGGATCATGTTAGGAAATCGTCATTACCGTCGCGTTGTCCGGCAATGCGGCGATAATTAGAATGACAAAAGGCTGTCCTCTATTATACGTGAACTAATACTTAGCTGAAAAACATACATACATAATATTCCGTCTAGATCTCCAAAGGAGATCTAGGTAGAGGTCTTATAGGTGCACCGTAATTCCAGCAGCTATAGTTTCGGAACACTTTTTATAGGCTCCGTCCTGCTCCTACGATTTTTTTTAGACTGCTGTAGCACTTCGCCCGATCCGGGAATCGAACTCGAGACCTCATGTAGAGCAGCCGCATTTACTACCACTCCGTCACTCAGCAATAGCTAACGAAATATGTGTGTAATATACCTCTGCCTAACCGTAACACTGATGCGTTAAACACCTCTTGACGGCTCAACTATTTACTCACTAGACAATAAAATATCTAAACGTAATACAAAATCACTCACTGTCCTCATACGACACTCAAGCACCCTTCACTACAAAGTTATTTCAAATATTCTGTATATTAAAAACAATGAACTCACTGCTACCAAATATTTGATACAAACCAAAATAATATCACATATTAAAACAATATCTACGCATTCCAAACGTTAGAACGAAAAACAAATAAAGTTAAGCGATAAATCGCAGTCATCTTTTGTTTTTGCAATGTATTGAACGTCGTCCCGAAACCCGTATATCAAGTTATCAAATACTTGAAAGAAATATATAATATTCCACCCAATATAATCCCTAAGTCGTATTGGTTATTTGATAAATAGTTTTTAAAGGTAACCATTTATATTTTGTCGTTTATTTGACACCCGCCATTCGTTTGCTTGACAGAATTGAAACGGGTACTCTATTTTACCGATATTGAAAGGATTACTTTATTTCTTTTGTGTTTGAAAGGTGTATTGTAGTAGTAACAGTGCCCTTATCAGACGTCAATTGTCTTAATGTAGGTAGATTTAATTTTGTATGAAGTGCTGATAAAGGACTGCTTTCTTGAGCCCGTGTCATATTTAGGTGATCGTGTAGTGTCTTGTCCTGTATACGGGTCGAATAAATTGTTGCTGAATTTGCCTGTTAAGAAATATCAATAGGAAGCAATAGGCTCGCCTCCTTTTATATTTATATATAGGGGTATAGGGGTATACCCTACCTTCGCAGTAATATACAGGCGTAATTTTAAAAAGTGACCTCACCTATCCGTATTTGGCGTTTTGGATTCGATCCATACGCGTATTTGTGTGAAACTGTCAATAAAATCGTCTCACCGCGATAATTGCATTTTCTATTGTGTTTACTACATGAAAGTCAATGTGTTAACTTGTCGATTGTGTTTCAATGCCAAACACTATTGGAAATATATTGTTTCTGGCCGCTGGTGTGCCGCTGAGAAATGCTGAGGTAATATTTTTAGACAGTCAAAAGTGTTACAATCTTATAATAGTATCAATAGATAGATTCAATCACAAATCTGCCACTATTTCAACGCCTTAAAGATTCTTTACTCCATTCTCAATCGCAGCGCAACTAAGAACCATACAATGATTCCACCTTTTCCTCACCAACTGACAATACAATTCAACGAGAAATAGTGTGAGGTTATAGTATCACGTACCGTTTATGATGTCCCAAAACATTTGAGCCCCCTACAGAGTCGTAATGAGGACCTTTTCTGTGAACGTTCGCAAGTACGCTATTATCCTCGCCTGTATTACTGCAGATGGTTTCAACTTAAAACAACTTGCGGGTATAAAAGTGGGCGCGTATTCAATACAGCTTGCAAAATTAAGTAGTAAACTAATTAATACACCGCAATAATAAAAATAAAAAAATACACAAATAGATTTTTAACAATCATCCAAAAAGAAGTTTTAGGAATTTTGATTCGATGTTTTCATTGCCTTTTTGTGTTAACCTCATAACGCCAGACAATTTTCAATTATTATAATTATCAAATAGTCAAAACTTACTATGTATGTATGTATCTTATGTGCGGGCCAGTCAGTGCAGACCGGCGACACTTCGACCCAGTGGGATCTTTTGTGTCGACACTCTCCCAATAACGACTGCCATAGATGTTCATGGCAGTCGGGACCGACGGCTTAACGTGCTCTCCGAGGTACGGAGCAGGCGATAATTGTCAATCAATACGCACATAATTTCGAAAAGTCATATAACTTCTGAAAGTCAGAGGTGCGCGGCGTGGGTTCGAACCCGAGACTCTCTACATTGCAGTCTGTTAGTCTCCCCACTGAGCTATCGCTGCTTCAAGACTTACTATGTAGAATAATTTGCCACCGATTTCCCTTTGGTTTGATTCGATTGGGAGCCTAGATAATAATAATAATCTAGTTTCTATTTCTTGCTTTTAATGTCGTTTCGGTAGGGTTTATGTTTTTAAAAAGTATTGAATGAATTATATACCACGCCATTTTTGGTATGATATATAAATAATTCAATACGATACATTAATAATTTAAAATACCCGCGTCCTTGTCTTGATGAAATTATCTTTTGAAATACACAATCCAAATATATAAAATGTTGGCTTTGCAACGTAATAGTTCTGGATTCGATTACATCCATCGTAGTATCAAAGTGAAGGCATTTTTATTACAAGAATTAAGCCTAGTTGATCATAATACTAGTAACCCTAATTGTTAATAATTAGATCAATAAGAAAATTTGAAAATATGTTATATAGTCTTTCTATATGAGTAGTGATGAAACTTGAAAGATGTATACAACAATTTTTTATTATACTAGTAAAATCATGTCAATTCGATTCAAATTTTAACTTAATAACTTAATGAATGCAACCACTTTTTACTTGTATAAATCACCAGTTTAATCGTATTTTATGTTACGACACGTCTTTATAGTAAAATTGTAGCAATAAATATGCAAATACATTTAAAAAGTATTGAATTTTAACAAAACCGCAAATATAATATTCTATCACATACACACAACACCATCTAGCCCAAACTACGCAGAGCTTGTACTGTGGGTACTAGACAATGGATAAACATACTTATATACTTTATTTCTTTGTAAATACGTACGTATTATACATAGAAACATCCAGACCAAGACAAACATCCATGTTCGTGCACACAAATGTTTGACTTGTGCGGAAATCGAACCTGTGACCTCAGGCGTGGCAGTCAGTTACACTAACCACTACGCCATCGAAGCCGACAACCCTAAATTACTTGTTATTTTTTTATTATAGTAGTAATACACATTACTTATTACTTTATAGATATTGATTGCGTCACAGCAGTGCTTGAGGTCTCGGATTCGATTCCCGAGTCAACCAAAATGTTATGTGAGTCTGGCACTGTCTCCGATAGACGTTAATAGGCTGAAATCCTATTACGAAGGATCTCAGACCATAGCTAAAATATAGGTGTAATACAGCTCTGCCTACTCCTTCGGGAAAATAGGCAGGACCTTATGTGTGTAACATTCTTTACAAGCAATCAAAACTTTCCAAATAAGAAGCGTCTACTAAAAAAATGCCATTCACAATGAATCAAACACATTATCTAATAATTCAACCCAAGTTATAATTTCAAACGTTATTTAGGCAGTTAAATTGTTGGAGTGGCAATAAAAAGGTCTAAGAGACCTAGGGACCTTTGTAATAGTGCTGATTACGAAATAGTTCTGCAACTTAATGTTTTTGCTTAATGTACGACGTTGCTATCCAATGATGCCTTTGTTTTCAACGAGAATAACAATTTTCTTTATTCCCGTAGTGACTTTTTTTATAATTTCTCACCAGATTAGATCGTTTGATCATAATGAAAATGTTATGTTAGTATTGTCTTACGTTTACGCAGTTATTATGCATTGATATTAAACTAAATGTGATATTTTAATATCAAATGTAGAACTGTTATTGAATAATATATAACGTCGCGGTTGTTTTTAGCAGTCAGGGTCTGGGTGAATGACTTTTGAAACGCAACGTTGGGGTATCGTTGCTCGACATGGGAATCGTAACAGAGACCTCATGCACAGCGGTTATATGTATAAACTACAATTGCGTCACCGTTGAAAACAAACTACATATTTATTGAAAATCTTTTAACTTTCACGCTAGGAATAATTACTGTGTCGTGGAAGACCATAGAAAAATAAAAACAACAGGCACAAATAAATTTTTTTGTGCCTTTTGGGGATCAAACCTGCAATACTCGGCGCAATGTAGAGATAACGTGACTCGTTAAACCATTGCGCCTTATCTACAGTCTAGTCATATTACAAACCTGAAAGACTTAATTAACCAAAACTACAATGTACTCGGTTAACAATTAAATGCAAACTAAAATGGACTTAACGAACCTAATATAATATTATTCGAAAAGCTTTAATTACGACAATAGCTTAAATACTATTTTCGTGTGCAAGTTATTTAAATAGTCTCATTATGGCTAAAACTAGCTATTTGATATGTAAATCAGCAATGAGAGTTGTTGTGAGTTTTACTCCTGAAAGTGGTGGTTTTACTTTGATTTATTTTATTTTACACTATTCGGAAAACTTAGCTAGCTTGACAAATGCTAAAAAAGAATTTTACAAAAATAAAAAATATTTGCGCAGCAGGGGTAGGGCCCCCAATCGACGACCTGTTAAGGGTCGCAAGAAGCGGTTGGATGCGGGTGGCCCAAGACCGGCTTGTGTGGAAAATCTTGGGGGAGGCCTACGTCCAGCAGTGAAAGTCTTTCGGCTGAGATGATGAAAGACATTTACAAGTTTGCACAGATATTTACAAATACATTTCAATATATAGTAGGTGTCTACCTGTGTGGTGTGTGTATATAATTGAGATATATTTTAAGAAAGAAAAAAGTTAGTTAAAGTAAGAAAAGAAATTGATATACCCCCTTGAAGTATAGGGGTGTACCAAAGTCTGTAGTATTGGGTGACTAAAATAAAACTATCTCAACTTACGGTTTTGGTTTATTGACTGTCACACACACATAATACACACGTATATATACCAAGGCAAGAAGGTGAATGAGTTTTTGCGCAGGCACACATGCATGAGCATTAATTAAGCATGAAGAATACATATCCCACCACGCTGGTCCAGTGCGGGTTGGCAGTCTTACATAACTTCGAGAACATTGTGGAGAACTCTCTGATGCAAGAAATGCAAGTTTACTCACGAAGTTTTCCTTTACCATTAAAGCGAGCGATAATTACCTTTTAAATCCTAACTTTCATACACATTTCGTATACACGTTGTCAGGGTTACAGAAAAGGTCATTGGTTACCTTCTATCAAGAAAAAGTACTTCGTGAGCAAAGACGCGGACAAAAGCTAGTACGCACATAACTTCGAAAAGCTAGAGGTCTAAAACTCGAGTACTCTGGGTGTCAGCCCAATGATGTCCTACTAGACTCTCTCTGATTTATTCAATAAATTTGCAGCATAACACAAGTGGGATTATAAACATTGTCTATCCTAGAATCAGGCTATATGCTTAAATATTCAAGCTTTACTAATTTAAGTCCTTTATCTAAACCGTGCATGAGGTATTATTTGCATAAAGTTATTGCTAATAGTTCGTGTACGTACGAACTAACTTAATACATATTACTCATTCAAACAGATTCGGATTCATGTTTATAAAATACAGTATAATTTTACTGACTCAATGGCTACGGTATATCGATAAACGACCTTAAGTACCTAACCTTGTCTTGTTTAAGTCGTTAGATTGGTGACCGTTTAGAAAAGTGACATTACTCAATGGTTGCAATTTAAGGGCCCGTTCGTACTAAGCTTTGGTAACGCAACGCACATGTTGTGTTGTCGCTTGTAAAGTCAATAATTGATAGCATTATCTGATAGCTAGAGACATAGGGCCTCATCTTTATGTATTGTTTTTATGTTTTTGTCAACTCTTTTTATGAAGAGCAAATATTGTCTAAAAGCAGTGGCTGAATGATTTTACAATGAATAGTTTGTTTACCAACACACAAGTAAGAAAAATTATGATTAGTGTCATATAGAAAACAGATTCCAAGAGAGAAATTCTAGGGAGAGTCACCTCTCCCTAGAATTTCTCCGTTGCGGTTATGATTGTAAATGTCGCTGCACCTACGTCGCATAATATGTGAAGGTTAGATGCCGTTAGGGTTGTACATCGCTTTACGTTGTTAGTGAGAGGGCGCTGCGCATACGTTCGAGAAACTCTGGTAGGAAGACATCCTGAATAAAAAACATGTGTGTGAAAATATATTAGACCGAATAAATAACATAGAAATGTGTTTTTTTTTAAAGGCACTTTATTTAACTACGAATATATACATATTAAATTAACACACCTGTTGTATATGAGGTCTCGGGTTCAATACCTGGATCGGACAAAGTGTAATTTGGATTTTTTGTCAAGAAATTCTTGCATTAGCATGGACCTTGAAACTGTGTCCGGTAGACGTCATTAAGCTAGACTCTGTGTCTTCGGACCTAAAGACGTATTTAACAATAAGTAAGTGTAATACTTATTCTCTCGAAGATATAGTTGTCAGACACTATGTATAAAAAGAATTGAAACAGAAACATACCGAGATTAAAATGACTTTAGCTAGTGATACCAGAATTGACTCGATCATTATCAGTAGACACACGTACTAAGTGCCCCATATTCACGATACGAAACTATAGGCACTCGCAATACCTATTAGCGAAACACATCTAAAGTATCATTACAACATAAATGTTATTATGTTAATTCCGTCACAAAAGGTGTCGATAAAGGTTCACTACCGTTGACTTTGGCAATTCAAATTGCAAAATCAAGGCAACCATGTTTCTATACGATACTGTGTGGACTTGAATTTTGATTTAAATCTCATCCGAGTTTCCTGATTATAATCCAACTATGTTACTGATGTAAATATAGATGCTATAAAGCCAGGTTAAGAGGACCTTAAACCGCCGAGCGTGTATGAGGAACGTGATGAAAGTGAATGAATCCAGAGAAGTATGTCAGGTTCGTAGCAAATAGAAATACGTAAGTCTCTGCCTACCCCTCTGGGAAACAGGCGTGAATCTATGTATGTATGTATATAGATGCTATATTACAAACATACTAAAACTTGCTAATATTATAAAGACGAATGTGAGATTGATTGCTTCTTTGTTACGCTTTCAGGCCTTACTTACTTACTCGACCGATTACCATGAAATTTTGCATACACGTTGTTGAGGATACAGAATAGGACATAGGGCACCTTTCATCCACAAAAATTTACTGTTACAAGCCTAACCTAACACAACCTACATTAACACGAGCGAAGCTGCGAGCAAAACCTAGTATATAATATACAGGATGTCCCGGAATACGTGAATCAAATTGTAATGGGAGATTCCATAGGTAAGGAACTTTCCTCTCGCTGATTTCAGCATGAATTGGCCGTCTCAACCGAGGAGGGACTACCCTCTCACAGAATATCGACGTGAAATAGCAGTATTCCTACTGTTGTGTTACGTTAGGTGAGTGAGAGTGCCGGCCCAATCACTCTCTTTCCCCCTTCCCGCTCCTTCTCCTTCCCACTTCCTTTCCTAAAGGGTCGGCAACGCGCAAGTGATGCCTCTTGTGTTGCAGGCGTCCATAGGCTATGCTGACCACTTACCATCAGGGTTATTTGTTTGCCACCTTGGCTGAATAAAAAAAATACATACATCTTATAAAGCATGGTGTTAGCATAAGCGTGAATAAGATAGCGCATTACAGATTATGTAGCTTTATCTCGTTCTCACGCATGCAATGAAAATGCTAATAGAAGTCTAAAATACTACAATATCATGTTTGTTTTGCATTAAATCGATATTAAATTTTATCTCGATAATTACAATATTACCCAGTGATTTACATTCGAGGAAGCCTAAAATTTCAGGAAGCAAATGCCAGCGACACATATAATATTTACATCCCAGTTTAACTCCAAATACATTTGCGTTTTGACATGGATGTACACATTTTGAAAGGTGGCTTTCTTACGTTTAAATACTGTACATAATATTATTTACTTATACTTTAGATGAGACACTGACCATAAAACACTTAAACAAAAGGTGTTAAATAGATCTATAGGCGCCGTACTAGGCCCGAACTAAACATATTATGCTACGCTGCTTCGGTACTTTGCTACGTTACGCTAGTTTGCTACACTATGGTGCTACGCTACGTCACCTCGCTTAGCTGATACGCTACGCAGCTGCGCACCACTGCTACGCTACGCTTCTTTGCTAGGCTGCTACGCTAACCTGCTACGCAATGCTACAATACTACGCTACGCTGTTACACTACGCAGCAAAGCACCGCTACTACGCTACGCTTCTTTGCTAAGCTGCTATGCTACGCTACGATGCTATGCTACACTTCCACACTGTGCTACTACGCTACGATATGACGCTTCACTGCTACGCCAATCTGCTACGCTCGCTTCAACACCATGTTGAGCTTCTAGGCTACGCAGCTACTCCAAGCTCATATACTCCACTGCCACGACGTTACGCCACTGCAATATACCCATAAGATAGGAATTATATGATATATACATTAAGTACGCGGCACCCGAATCGCCAAAGTACGCGAGATCGTGAAGTAGTGAATGTGACAACGCATTAAACATTTGGAGTCACGAAGTGAGTCTTGCTTACTAAAGAAACGGACAATCGAAAAAAGGTATATTTAATTCGAACTAGTAGTTTCTGAGATGATTGCGTTTAAACATACAAGCACCAGTTATATAAAACAGACTAGCTTATGCCGGCGGCTTAGCTCGCGCAAAAGGTAGCTTAGGTAAGGTCAGGTTATATTAGTAACAATACTTTTTTTTTATAAAGTATAGCCTCGGCTTCTCGGTGATAATATAGGTTTTAAAGATTAAATTTTTAAAATCGATTAAGTAATTTTTTAGTTAAATACTTACTAACAAACAAACAAAGTCAGGCCGTCAAAGTAGAGACCTCAACATCGCCTCGGCTGCTATGAGGACGGTGTGGAGGCCACTGCTCTTAGACCACATGACTGCTTACCATCAGGCAGAGAGTGGTAATGTAGACGAGCAAAATAAAAAAAATAAAGAAAAATCAAATCTGTCCGCTTTATAATATTAGTAGAGATGAGTTCAGAGTAACAGATACATTTACAAAATTGCCTTCTCTACTTCATCGTTAAATGATTAAAACGCTAAAACGTACATCCGTGTACAGTATTACCGAGAGTCCCGTTCCGTTTGGTAATTACATTAACATATCGAAGCAGGTGCTAACGCAACCTTAGCATGAATAGAATAAAACAGCATTACTTTGTATCGAGTTTCCAATAAACGAATTTAAAAAAAATATCTGACTTAAGTTGAAAACGACAAAAAGGCTATATAGATTAAGATAAGGATTTTTTATGTACGCTCGAGAAAATCTGATATGTAAGCATTTTTTTGGTGATTCGTGACGTAGAGGTGTCAGAATTTATTGTTGTTGTGTTTTTCCCGATGTGTATGAGTGCCGAGGGGGTCCTTTTTTATTATATACTAAATTTATTTTATCTGGAGACTGCAATGCTGCGAATGTAACCCCTGTATGGCAAGTGATCATCGGCTACGATGATTGTTTACTAAGATATACAAAAGTACAACAATTAATTTCCAGGCTTTATTTGATGATTGAAATACGGACCAAAGGCATGGCGTATACAAGTCAGTGGCCACAGCAGAGAACACACGCGGTTAGTTACGTAGTTAGCAGAACATCTCTTTCTCATGTTTTGTATGGATTTGCCGCATACATGTGGACGGTAGCGATCACACGCTGCGGTTGTGTCTGCAACACACCACACGTGGCCGCTACTTTCGTCACTTGTAATTAACGTGCCGCTCCGGCCTGCACCTCACCCTAGCTTCGATTCATCCTTAGACTGTATTGCAGACAGTGTTACAAATTGAGGCAATAATTGACCACTTTTCACAGTCACTGTGGCTAAGGCTGTGGCCAGTAGCTCGTATGCTCTGAGCCTAAATCTCTGTGTCTTTATTATCCATAAATATAAAGAATGATGACGATCGCCGACGTGCGGTCAGGGTATGCTATGATTATATGCCAAAAATAATGAATAGTGACATCTATGTTTATATTTATGATTTATTTGCAAGTAAACAACATCGTTTAAGGAAAAAATACTGTTTACCATAAATCAACTGCTATTTGTAAGTACATAAAAACAGCAAAACATCCTTGGACCCGTGAATTGTGAAAAAACATAAGGGATTTGTTTATAAATAAATCTGGAACGTATTAATTGATAAAATAATTCGTTAGCAACTTTTCTTCAAAAACTTTGGGTTTAAGTAAAAAGCAATGTGAATAAAGCTTTATTACAGATTAAAAAGAACCAAAGGTTTTCTTTAAAATCTTTATAGTTACAATGCTGCCTTAATAAAAAGCATATTTTATGCTTCATAACTACATATTTTTTATATACTTACTTACATTGATATAGCTCCGTTATAAAGAATTTCAGCAGAACTATACCTGTGTTTTTATCATGATTTGTGAGGTAGATAAGCGGTGAACGAACGGCAAAACTACGCTGTTATCTATTTATTCACAACAAAATACATTAATGTTGAATATGGATAACTGATTATTTATTAATCTTAAAGAAAATTGCTTGTGAAAAGCACCTTAAGCTTCATCGAGCAATTGCCACGTACGAAATATTCGTGTACATTTCTGCCTAAGTTTCTACCCCTTTGCGAAAAAACAGGCAGGTAATATCAATTATGTATTTACATATTGCTTAATATGCTAACAAAATTGCAGATCACAGCACATAAAATATATTTTTTGTTTTATCATACCTTGAGGAAATCCTAGAAAAATATTATGCAGAATAAATCATGTTCTCAAGTGACACTGATTTATTTAGCGTAATATTTTTAGTTACGTATAAATCAATATTCGTGTTCCACGCCACAATGGACACGAATATTTGGGAACCAATTTACATTAAAAAATAAACTTTAAAAGCTCACCAGTATTTAGGTACAAACCACTTTTAAATAAATTCAGGTGTTGTAGAGATAATCCTTGTATTAACTTATTAACAAACACACAGAAATCAATTACGATCAACACGGTTATTTTATTTAATATTTTATCTACACTTATACTAACACAACAATTTCACTTCCCGTACGTGAAAACGTTGAATCTTGAAAAGTATACGAATCATAACTATCAATAAATACATGTATAGCTTCACACCTATTATAACTCACAAGAAACGTAATATTTTACACTAAACCATTACTTATATAAATTTTAAACCTATTCGTATTTAAACGGAGATAAAAACAGCGTCATTTTATCCGACAACATTATTTGATACTTTACATAGTATTGAAACATGTCGCCATTATCGCAAAATGCAATTATAATACTTCTCTGTGACAACTGATATTCTTGTAAAGAGAAATACTATTACAAAAAGAAATAATCGACGGCAGACATTGTGTTTCTTCTGTTTACTGTTTTTACTGTTTTCTGTAACCTACATTATTTTAAAGCTAAAGAGAACATTGAAGATATTATACAAAAACTCAGATCAATCGAATATACGTTTTTGGGTACGAAATCTTTTATTTTATTTGTTTTTACTAGCCTCACACAATCCACTATCTATCTATTGGCCTTTTCATATATTTAAGATGTTTTAAGCAGTGCGTGATTGTTTTAAACACTTCTAGAAGTGACTATTTAGTCCATTTATGTATATATATGGTAGATTTATTTAGTCGGCCTCGGTGGCGTAGTGGTTAGTGTAACTGACTGCTACGCCCGAGGTCGCGGGTTCGATTCCCGCACAAGTCAAACATTTGTGTGCATGAACATGGATGTTTGTCTTGGTCTAGGTGTTACTATGTATAATATGTATGTATTTACAAAAAAAAAAGTATATATGTATGTTTATCCATTGTCTAGAACCCATAGTACAAGCTCTGCTTAGTTTGGGCTAGATGGTGTTGTGTGTATGTGATAGAATAGAATATTATCATTAATTCTAGAGCGGCAAGATCGACCGCAAACAGGGCATACGTATATCGTGACTGATGGATTTGACGTGACGGAAGGTTATTACATTAGTGCCTTTTGGTCCACTTTTCGGCAAACTTTTCGAACCCCGCTCTATCGTGGAGCTTCATGCCATGCGTAACCAAGTTTCTCCACCGGTCCCTATCTTCTGCAAGCTTCTCCCATGCGCCTACTCGATATTGAAAGATGCCAAGTCACGCCTGACGCAGTCTTTTAAGCGGAGTAATGGACGTCCAACACTTCTCTTGGCATCGACTATAGCACCCAGCATGACCTGCCTTGGCAGTCTGGAAGTGTCCATACGATGCACGTGCCCAAGGCACCGCAGTCGTCGTTGTTTAAGCAGTGCAGTTAGGCTGTGCAGCTGCGCTTTCGCGAGAACTGGTTTATTTGTAACCCGGTCCTTTCACGTAAAGCTCAAGATACTGCGCACGCAGCGCATGTGAAAAAAGTTGAGTCGACGTTCATGTTTAGCGTACGAGGTCCATGTCTCATCTCCATACAAGAGCATGCTGAGAATGCACGCTCGATAAACCAATATGTTGGTTCTGATTGTGAGGTGGTTATTGTGCGAGTGTCGATTTCCACATTAAGCGAGAGGTTGTTAGTTACTGTCGAACCAAGGTAGCAAAACTTGTCGACTACATCTAATAAGGTGCTGCCCAGTGATATTGCTGGTTTTTGCGCACACTTTTGGGCAAGTATCACAGTTTTTTTGGCATTAATGGACAATGAACGAGCAGCGATAGCTCAGTGGGGAGACCAACAGACTGCAATGCAGAGGGTCTCGGGTTCGAACCCACGTCGCGCACCTCTGACTTTCGCAAGTTATATGACTTTTCGAAATTATGTGCGTATTGAATGACAATTATCGCCTGCTCCGTGCCTCGGAGAGCACGTTAAGCCGTCGGTCCCGGCTGCCATGAACATCTATGGCAGTCGTTATTGGGAAAGTCAGTACCCTCTAATATCCTGACACTGGTCTAGCCTTAGAGTATCGTTAGCCTTCGGGTTGCGGAGGTCAGGTGGCAGCCGCTCCGTGTAAAAACTGATATCCAGTCAAATCCGGTTAGACCAGAAAAGCCGACCCCAAGTGACTTGGGAATAATAAAGGCTAAGAGAGAAGAAGAAGGACATGGAAAACAGATCACATGCATGATATAATTTATCGATCATGGTTTGAAGCTCACATGAAGACGTTGCAATAAAAGCGACGTCATCGGCAAAAAGAAGACTATCAGCGTATAGGTCTTTTCGGTTGCACTTTGATTTTAGGAGGGAAATGTTGTAACACAGAACGTATCTAAATACGGTTTTTGCTATTTGGAAGCTGCTGAGACATATTTTATTTAATTACATTCAATAGAACTGGAGATATGATAACCCTTCTCTTACTGAGAGGAGGTCCGTGCGTAGCAAGAGAGAAGTTTATTTACTGGGCTCATATTATTATAATGATGTGCATAGTTTTATCTGCATAAAAGACTTTGCATGCGTACTAATATAATAAAAAAAAATGTTATATGTCTTTCTATATGAGTAGTGATGAAACTTGAAAGATGTATCCAACAATTTTTTATTATGCTAGTAAAATCATGTCAATTCGATTCAAATTTTAACTTAATAACTTAATGAATGCAACCACTTTTTACTTGTAAAGATCACCAGTTTAATAGAATTTTATGTTACGAATCGTCTTTATAGTAAAATTGTAGCAATAAATATCCAATGACATTTAAAAAGTATTGAATATTAACAAAACCGCAAATATAATATTCTATTACATACACACAACACCATCTAGCCTAAACTAAGCAGAGCTTGTACTATGGGTACTAGATAATGGATAAACATACATATATACCTTTTTTTTTGTAAATACATACGTATTATACATAGAAACACCCAGACCAAGACAAACATCCATATTCATGCACACAAATGTTTGACTTGTGCGGAAATCGAACCCGCGACCTCAGGCGTGGAAGTCGATTACACTAACCACTACGCCATCGAGGCCGACAATATATAAATATGCGGTATTTACATACAAATGTTACCCGTATTTGTATTTAAAACAATTTAAATACGTGAGTTGTTTATTTGTAATTAAGATATATATTTTATTCATAAATATACAACAGTAAATACCGCATTCGTGCGGTTGTCGAATACAAATCATAGAAATATTATAAAAACCGTTTGTGTTTCACGTTTTCACCACAAATTTTACTAAATTGACTATAAATAAGTTTAGCATACATTAAAAATTTATAGAAAGATAGAATAAGGAATAGTGTGATTAGAGAGAGATGCGGCATGAAAGTGGATATAGTGACTAGAATAGAAAAGGGTATGTCAAGCTGGTTTGGGCATGTAGAAAGAAAGAATGGACGAGCAAAGACTGACTAAGAAAGTTTATAAGGCTAGTGTGAATGGAACAGTCGCAAGAGGAAGACCTAGGCGAACGTTTCTTGATCAGATCGGAGGCGTTCTGGACAAAGGCCAGGTTAAGAGCACCTTGAACCGACGGGCGTGTATGAGGATCATGTGTCAGGATCGTAGCAAATGGAAATCCGAAGTCTCTGCCTACCCGTCTGGGAAACAGGCGTGAATCTATGTATGTATGTATGTAAAAATTGGCAATGAGCGCATTAACATCCATGCCCAAGAAATTACTAATTAATGATACCAATTATCATGGACCTTTATAGGAAACAGGTAGGTATAAAAGTTTGGGTTTTAATTTTTACGTTAGTACCTTTTTCTCTTTAAAGATAACTAAAAAATAAATTTTTATTCATCTGAAACCATTCAAACAAGCACATGAGTAGATTCCACAATCGGTACAACTAGCGAAGAAAGCGTAAATCTAAGTGCAAAGTGACAATTTGTACCACAATATCATCTATACAATCTAATTATGAATACAAATTGTTTATAATTAATACTACATGTTAACAGAAAAAATATAATATACAATTACAATACAGTCCATAAAATAAAATTAAAATAACCATTTTATTTCGTACGATCTATGAAATTATATGTACTTAAAACACGTAAACATGATTATGTTTCTCATCTTTTAGTTACACACTGTATGTATCAGATTGTAAACAAACCTCATAATAGGCACACTGAATTTCTAATATCTAAAATTACATTTCACCTGTACACACGGCATTATAACTAAAGTAACGAGAAATATAATCTACAAAGGAAACATATTCAACACATTTACGTAAGAAAAACATTTAAAGAAAAACCAAAAAGAACTTTAAACGCTTATCTTTAAACATCCATTTAATACAAATTGTTTTAATCCCCATTCAGGGACAAATTGTTTTTTAATATTTAGCTCCGAAAACAATAACTTTAGCTTTCGTTCACAGATTAAACCAACCTCTTTTATACTCAAAAACATTAATTGACAAACAAAAATTAAAAAAACGCCGCATTCGAAATTTGAGTCCATAAAATTTCGACTTAACACTACCCTAGGGTTGCCAAGTTTCAAAATTATTACCCAGGGACCTAATATCTAGACCAAGATTTTTCATAAAAATATTATCAACAAAAGTTGAATTGGGAAACAAAAGACAAAGTTTGGTAAAAAACAAGAAGCCAGAAATTAATATGGAGAGCAAAACTTTGTGGCAAAGCAGTGTCGTGCTTATTGTCTTGTGTTTAAATTGGCAATTAACGTACAGCGAAAAAGGCAAATTGCAAACTTTGCATTCGTTTTGAAATGTAATTTTGTCAATGTTTTGTTCTTTTTTCGAATACAGCTTTATAGTGTGCGTCACTGCTTTAGAATAAATTTTAATGTTTTTAAATTTGGTACCGTTGGTACGAAGGCTAAATACAAGTTCTTTGCATTTCTGTTTTAAATTCAACTTTGTGTTTATTTCAATAATTTTTCAAGAGAGTCTTCATAATTAGTATGCGCCATTCTGTAAAATTATTTGATTATACCTATGTATAAAATGAATCGAAAATTCGAAATAACTGTAAAATGGTCAATATTCAACTATTGGATTTAGTTTTAAAATCAAATATTGTAAATATTGCGCTCTTCGAGAATACTAAGAAGGATTTACTATTCGATTTGAGTACGATAGATATTTAGATTGGTTTGATTATATGATAGTATAAATTATATATTTGAATTTTATATTATTATATTATATTTATAACATAGTAAAAACATGACGACTTCATAAAAATCATTATATAAGGAAAAGTGGAAGACAGAGAGGAAGGGGTAGACATTCACTGACTAAATAAAGGTAAAGGCGAAGGTCATGTATTATAAGGCGGTCAAGGCCGAAAATCTAAAAAGATGGTGTATACTCAATCGTCAAAAGGAAAACCCATAAGAATAAAACAAACAAGTTAAAATTTACGTTATTACGCACACATACATAGTGTCACGCATATATCTTCGAGTGGATGGATATATTACATTTATATTTCGCCAGTTGTGCTTTTAAGTTCTACGATAGTTCCACAATTTCTTGTATAATAACGATCGAGCTAGCGCGAATTTCTTGACACTTAACACTTTGCACAGCATAAGTAACAAATAATATTAGCTCGACTTTTAAATATATTTATTATTATATAAACATTTATTATATATTAATATTATATGCGCATTATTTTTTTATATTATATTATATAACAAGTGAGAAACGACAATGAATTGCCGTAAATGTTAGAGTTGAGTTCGAAAAAATGGTTCAAGTAATATGCAAAGGTCATGTGATACCACGTGACTTTGAGATCAGAGGTCAAAGGTTATAGTCATTTCGGAGGCATATCGACTATGCTGAGTCGAATGGTATTGACCGCGAGTCTCTAGCTCTTACAGTTCTTGAGTTGAAAGTTGTATAACATGTTGTATGTTTTTTCGAACTCTAAAGAACACACACACACTCATACACGCACACTCACACACACACACACATTCACATACACACACACAATGTTTGTAACATCTGTTAGATATAAGATGTTAATTGATAAGTTTTTATAATTATTGCAAACATAACAGTTAGAGATATGAAAGGCCCCACCCTTCTGTTACAAGTATTTATATACTTAAAAAGAGATCCCAACCAGTAGGTTTAGAAGGAGCAAATGTTTACGAAAATAAAGTATTACTTTTTTTCATAAGTCAATACGTATATTAAATTGTCGTGATTACTTAACACACCAAGATTGTGAATTAAATCCACTCCCTATTATGTGAGGCCTCAAATCAAGTTTTTGTGTGTATTATTATTTGCAAATATAATATAATATTTATTGGCAAAATATTTTCCACATTTCGTCGATAAACACCGCTGCCAACTCCTTACAACGATAGAAGCGAGAGACATATATGTGTCAAATAATTTATTAAATGTCAAAGTTTACTCTTATGTTTGTCATTGAATCTTATAATATTCCATACTTTTAGGCTACCTACATAGTGTGTGCCATTTTTTCGACAGTATCTCATTACTCTTCGAGGTGTCATCTTATCGTCTCATGGGTATGGAGTCCCTAATATCATAATGCTTTTCGCATTCCGCTGCCATTTTGTGGCGACTCACCGCAAAGAAACGTGTTCCAATTTTATTTGGGGTCACAGGACGGTTTATTGTGAATATTTGTGTATTTGCGTCTTTATGTTTGATCTTTTTGTCTTAACTCGAAGCCTCTTTGTATGAGAGCTTATAGAGTAAACATAGTATTTTAATTAAGGCTACGATCTTTACATAAACTTCACCAGGCGTTTAAATACATATTATGGTTTCTTTTCAAATTGCTAAATATTATTACTGTATCTTTTTTAATATGCAATTTTCTAGTTTTTTGCCCGCTTCAGTTGCGTAATTCCTACGGGAACAACATACCAGGATAGAAATGACTAAATCCATAGGACTTGGTCTATCAATGTACCAAGTTTAACCTAATTCCGTCCAACAATTAACTCGTAATTGAGTAACAATCGCCCAAACATCTTCGAGTACGATAAATTAAGTGTGAGTTCCAAAAATGCACTTTACCCTGTACTAATTATCGAGTTTCTATAATATAACGTCCCAATGCCCGCATCTGACTCTTCAAAGAGGCTTCTTCCTTTTTAGATATGTTGTATTTCTTTAACAGACTACCAAGATCATCGCTTAATCTGAAACAACCTGACTAATCAAGTACCTTTACATCACAGAATACAGAACAACTTGGTGTGGTATTTCTATAATGTATACAGTTTCCAGCACTCTTTGAAGTGGCGCCGTGCCATCAGTAGAAGCAATACGCTGATTTCTTTTTTGAAGGGTCAGCAAAGCGCGGTTGTTTACTATGGTGTTACAAACATCAATCTATCACTTGCAACTTAGGCTCCATCACTATACCTATGGCTGCATGAACAATGCAGCAGAAATTGCATTTAACAGAGAGAAACACACGAAATATCTGGAAATGCTACATAGTAGAGACTAGTTTATACATGAGGGCCGTTACTTGCCGACGTGCGAAACCCGAGAGGGGCTGCAGTGGTAACGACTCTCTGTAATGGTTCCTCAAGTGAACAGAATTTGAAAATACAGTGATTTTACCGTTCACCATTTTCTACGTACTAGATGCATTTACCAGAACCGAGTAACGAGATGTTGGAGAAAACTTTAAGTGATTTTGTTTTATTTTAAGAAAGTGCTGATTTAAAATAACGGTTAAATTGCTTAGCAGGGAAAAGAAAATCATCGAAGTTGCGGTACTGTTCTGTTCAAATACAACCTTGCAGCGCTTTTGGACCTACGAAAGATCGATTTCTTCGCAATAGTAATCACTTAGATATTTTTTTTCTAATTTTTTTTTTTTTTACCTTGGCGAATGCTTTGACGCTTACCTCTCCGCGGGACGACGGAGAGTTTATGTCGGGCTCACCGGGGAGAGATACCCCGATAATACCGACTAAACCTACCACGGTGTTCCTCGACATAACCATAGACGGCGGGGCCGCGCGAATCGCTTTCACATGCAATCGCGACCCCGCCGAGGTTTCGGCCCGCCGTGTGAAACGGCAGGCCACTACATAAAAGACCCTAGTATTCACTTAGCTGCAGTAAGCAGCAAATAACAACGTTGTTACTTAATGGCGGCCAAATTGGCATTGCTTCATAAATATTTTATACTTCACATATTTTTGCTGTTGTGAATCCACTTCACAATAGTTATGTAATGTGGGGTGGAACATTTGACTTTAACTAAATTTTATCGAACTACTATATTATCCACTAACTATCCATAGGCAAAGTACTTTTTTCTAGATAAACTTACCCTTTGTCCTATTCTGTGTCCCTGACTGTGTATGCGAAATTTAATGATAATCGGTCGAGTAGTTACGATGTGAAACCGTAACAAACCAACCAAACTTAAATTCGCATTTATAATATTCGTTAGGAAGTAAGGATTAGGATACAGTAAATATTTTTTTCTTTTATTATTTTAGTTTTCGTTGCTAACATGTTATGTATCTTATGTCCCCCACAGTCAGTGCAGACCGGGAGACTTCGACCCAGTGGGATCTTTTGTATCGACACTCTCCCAATAACGACTGCCATAGATGTTCATGGCAGCCGGGACCGACGGCTTAACGCGCTCTCCGAGGCACGTAGCAGGCGATAATTGTCAATCAATACGCACATAATTTCGAAAAGTCATATAACTTCCGAAAGTCAGAGGTGCGCGACGTGGGTTCGAACTCGAGACCCTCCGCTGCATTGCAGTCTGTTGGGTCTCCCCACTGAGCTATCACTGCTCTTTTGCTAACATCTTAAATAAAAGCTCTTATCATGGAATATTTCACTCCTAGATTACAATTCTTTTTTTTTTATAAATTCTGCTATAAAATCTGCCCTAAAACAATAAGCTACTGAGTTGTCTAACTTCAGTCTGGTTTTTATGTTATTTATTCTATGAGAGAGCTTTCGTTAGTAATCGTAGCTCTCATCTCTTTATGCGAAACTTGTGCTAAGACTGGGGATGTCATATCTTTTCAGCCTCGAATGCTGTTGTCCACCTTTACCACTCAGTGCTTGTGCAAGCTCATTTTTACGTTGTTCAACTCTTTTTTTGGTATCTTAGACTATGCTGACTTATTTCTTGCTTTACTGGTCGTATTTTGAGATCTAGGAACATGTATTTGTTGCTTATGCTTTGGGGTATATTGAATATGTTTCTTAGTGCTATGCTCTGAAATCTTTCTATAATTTCGATGTTGCTATTACTTGCTGTGCCCCAAAGTTGATTGCCATATGTCCAGATTGGCTTAATGATGGCTTTGTAAACCATCATTTTGCTCTCGTTGCTTAGGTGAGATTGGCGACCTGTTAGCCAATATATATTTATTGGTCTGGGTGTTTCTATGTATAATATGTATGTATTTACAAAAAAAGTAAATATGTATGTTTATCCATTGTCTAGTACCCATGGTACAAGCTCTGCTTAGTTTGAGCTAGATGGTGTTGTGTGTATGTGGTAGAATATTATTATTATTATTATATTGTGAAGTTTGCTGTCAAGTTGTTTACGTTTAGTCCAGATGTGCTTCTGCCAGGTTAATCGCCGATCCAAGTATAGACCCAAGTATTTTGCGTGTTCGTCCTGTGGGATGTCCTCATTTTTGAATTTTACAGGCGGGCAGGTTTCTTTTCTGAGTGTGAAGTGTGGATAATTCTTTATGAGACGGCCACATTACAATGATTGAAGGATGATTACATGTCCAGACTTTGTGTTGCTCGTAAGCATTTATTAACAAGCTCACCCATTTACAGTTGGTTTAACGTGGAAATGGAAACCTTTCTATTTGGAGCAAACCTATACTATGGGACCAACGAGCCATGATTGCCATCTTAACTCCTTTATTATCTATACAAATAAATACAATTGAAGTGTCTGTTTATAATGTCAAAATGACAGCTTTTTACTAAATGCATTTGAAAGTATACACGGTACTTATATAAAAAAAACTGTCTGTTTAGTACAGCTAATCTCTGAAACAATTGGACCGATTTTAACAGGACTTTCACTTGCAGATATCTGATGTTATAAGGAATAACTTAGGCAACTTAGATTTCAGAAAAAAAGGGTCTTGCGATAAATAATATTCACGCGGTCGAAGTCGCGAGTAACAGCTAGTGTTTATATAAAACAACAATGATAAATATGATACCGACGAAACTCAACGTAAACTAGTCTGCATCAAAAGCGCATTGAACGTTAGAACACGTTCATTGAAATCCTAACCATTGGACAGTCGATGAATTCCTGACACAGCGTTCTAATGCCGTCAATTCAGCAGATTCCGACCGACGCTCAGAATACCATCGGTCACGGTTATTTGCATAGTGCTACTATAGATGTATTCTTATTTACCAGGTATACAGGCACTTGCCATGTGATAAGCGTAGCCTATGTAACCAAGATTACAATGTAGTAACAAGCTAACAATTTAAAATATATTACGATAGCGTGAATGCCAATATCCTAATGTATAAAATTCCTTTAACAATAATGTATATAAAATGGTGGGTCAGTGGATATTGGCATTCACGTCATCGTAACTGACTGATTTATTAACAGCCAGCGCAAACCGTTGATCTAGAATGCTGAAATTTTGCACCGAAGTTCCATTTATGATGTTCAAAACAACACGTGCTGGGTTTCGGTGTTACCCTTACACGGTAATGCCGATTAGAGCGCAAATCAAGATGTTTGAATCCTCACATTTTTGTCGAACTAAGAATTTTGGGACAAACCATGTGTTTCCTTCTTTCTTCAATTCTAGGTCTTTTAAACGGAGCAAAACTCACTTCCTTTGGACGTCAAAGTAAAGACCTCAGCGCCACTTCAGCTGCAATGGGGACGAAATATGGAGACCTCTGCTCGTAGACTACACAACTGCTTACTGTCAAGCGAGGTTGTCATTTTGACTGGTAACAAAACAAAACATATTCAAGAATTTGTGCGTGACTAGTAGTGACTAGAGACTTAAATTTTGACATACAATTTGTAATTGTAGTCATTAATATTTATTTTCAGGATATTTATAAGAAAATAAATTAAAAACCCATTTGACGCAGACATACTTGTAGGCAAAAAATAGCTTAATACATCTTTTTATATTCATTGAAATAATGATTAAAAGATCTTTCTTAATAGCTATTCATTAATTCTCCATTATGCTCAAGTCAAGCCACAATCAAGGCTTTCAAAGTGTATTAGTATTCATTTGGCGTGCCACTCGGGATATTAGGAGGCGAGAGGTATAATATACATGTAAGCGTCGACATTACACTGCGGTTTCAGCTCGCTTTGAAGATAGAGAGTTTCTCACTAAGACCACAAATTACGTGAAAATAGATGGCTGATTTTGTACTATATGTATGTACTATTCTCCTTAAGAAATTCAGTAGTGGTGGCTAACAGTGCACTACTCCGATGATACGGCAAGCCGACACAATTAGAGAGAGATAAGGTGCCTAACGTGCTTGCTGAGGCAACGTGCAATACCACCAATTTCCTAACTATAAGAATCTCCCTCCACACATATTGAGATATTCGAACCATTGCCAATTATTCGAATCATTGACATATATTCGAATGCTTGAATTAATCTTTGGTATAACAGTAACAAAGAAACGACCGACTTTCGGATGTCGGATCAAAGGATCATATAACTTTCGAATATTCGAATTATCTTCTTCATAGCTTTTTTTCCATTATCCAAGTGCTTCTTCTTCTTCTTGCTTCTGTTCTTTAAATAAAATATTTCAGAATGTTAACCTTTGTGGCCGAATTTAAAATCCGTGCATATTTTATATATAGTATTTGTAGTCTTCGATTACACGCTCGTAAAGGCACAGACATTTTTTATTACCTAGTTTTAATAGAATTTAATGCTGTGGTTTACTACCAAAGGTTTAAAACCATTTTAATGTACATTTCTTTATTCGTCCTTTTTTTAATTGCTACAGTGTCTGTACTACGTGTCTACAAATAAAAGTAAAGGCGCGTTTCCACTATGTCGTAACGATAGATTATCGTGTCGTTTAAAGCGTCGTGGCTTGTGTACCTAAATAGAGGTGTTCACATGTATGTATGTATGTATGTATCTTATGTGGGGGCCAGTCAGTGCAGACCGGCGACACTTCGACCCAGTGAGATCTTCTGTGTCGACACTCTCCCAGTAACGACTGCCATAGATGTTCATGGCAGCCGGGACCGACGGCTTAACGTGCTCTCCGAGGCACGGAGCAGGCGATAATTGTCAATCAATACGCACATAATTTCGAAAAGTCATATACTTCCGAAAGTCAAGTGCGCGACGTGGGTTCGAACCCGAGACCCTCTGCATTGCAGTCTGTTGGTCTCCCCACTGAGCTATCGCTGCTCTATGTGTCTCGTGTCTCCTGTATGTGTTCACATACAGGACGACACGATTAACTATCGTCCACGACATTTTTTTGCAGTGACGACAGATTTTCAAGTCAATGGGAACTGCTAGCACGACAGTCGTAAAACGATAAAAAAACGTCACGACTAATCATGACAGCAAATCGTGTGTCGTTGTTGCAACTATCCATCGTAGCCACGATAAAAATATCGTCTCGTCGTTTACACGTTCAACGATAAAATATTGCGACGATACAGTGACGATAAACAGTCGATATAATGGGAACAGCTTGAAACGATCGTCGTCCCATGATAAATTAATCGTCACGACATAGTGGGCACGCGCCCTAAGGCGTGTATTCAAGGCTTTATGAGTAGATTTTAATTGAGAATTAGTTGAACATATATCTAGTTAGCAACAATACCTATTCTATGTTACAGGGCTTAGAAGCCATTATTTTTGTTGCTTTTGTTTGTAGGCTGCTATACATTGGCTAACAGTACCAGACATATTATAGGATAAATACAGGTATCATACTTCGTACAAGTCTACCCCAAGAATTATCTTTGAAATGGCCGTTACATTGAAAGGTTTTATTGAAAGGTCTGGCGTGACTATATATGAAAACATTGCAATACGTATTGCAGTAAAAATATTTCCCGTTTAAGCCAATAAAGAAAGCTGTCTTCAGAAAACAAACAACACTTTCTCATTCACACTCAAAAACATATTATTTCCTTAATTTTCCGAACACCCAAACATTCAGCATACTACCGAGTGTATTTCAAACACTGTGGGGATGTTACGACATGTTTTCCGCCACCATTTGTAATAATAATACCTTCCCATTACATCAAACACAAAGAGGATGTAAACACATTTGTTTTGCACATACCGTAACATAATTATTATTAAAAGCTCAATTGTTTCTGCAAACGAGTTCATGAAACAATTATACTGTACCTTTGTAATCTGGGATTGTACGAGGCGACCCTTCGACGTTTAATAAACGGACACCATTTTCAATAACTCAATTGAATATTACATGATAATAAGGACTTGATCCAGCGTTTCACTTACAGTTGAGGTGTTGCCAGCCTTAAATATTGGCGTCCAATCCTGTTAGGTTTATTAATGCTTGTGAATTGAATTGCTACGTTTGTTTGTAAGGAATTAAGGGTAGACGTCGGCAAATAATTTCTAGATTTAGGTTTTGGTTAAATTATGAAAGTTACTAGTTTCTGGCTGGCTTCGGTGCCGTGTAACTCACGGGCACACATTTCGTTTGTTAATTCAGAATATGGCCTATCCAATTTAAATATTTTGATATATGTGTCTCATATGTATATTATTACATATTTATGATACATCCATAATAATTAGCCACAATTAGCCAGCTATGTTTTGATCCCAACTTATGAGGCAAGTCCGGAATAGACCCTATTACGCGTGAAACCACAGCTGACGTAATGTAAACAATTTCTGCCTGCGTCTTCAGAAATATAGACGTGAGACAATGTAAGTATGTATTGTCAAAGGCTATGGAGTGTATATAGTCCTGTAATATCACTCGCTAACTCTTGAAAAAGGGTATGGCTGCTCTGTTAGTGCAAAGAGCAAACGACACTTGGCCAATGTGCTAAAGATAGCATCTCTCCATAAGCAAATACATATGAGTATGACAATCACAGTACGTCGGTAGACAGTAAACCGGTCACTCGTGTACTTACACTCTATCGTCGCGTGCCGTTCGGCTACGATTCTCAAAGTTTTCTATCGCAGTAAAATGTTTAAATGTAAACGTTGCGAAGTTGAGGCCAGAGACGGTGCTACGTGTTCTGTATGCATGGGACAGTATGATTTTCCCTGCGCGGGCCTGACCGAGGTCGGTTGGAGGAAGCTTGGGGACCGTAAGGCTACGTGGAAATGTGCCAACTGCAAATCCCTTGCGGGAGCTAGCCCTCGCACAGGCTCTGTTAAAGTGACATCTGGAGAGTTGGAGAGCATCGCGGCAGAGCTCAGGCGCTTGTCGGCTCAGATGGAGGCGTTGCCGGCTTTGATTGATACTGTCAGAGGCATTCAAAATGAGCTCGCGGAGGTAAAGGCCATAAAAACTGAGTTCTCCGATATGAAGACGTCCATAGAATTCATTCATGACGCAATGGAGTCCCTTACGAGCAAAGTGTCCACCTTAGAAGAAGAAATAGTATCAATCAAGAAAACCAAAGATGACGTCACCACCCTTCAGCATCGTTTAGAGAAGCTCGAAACTTTGAACCATGAGAGCGAACAAAGATCTCGCATGAATAATATCGAGATCAAGGGGGTGCCAGTAACCAACTCTGAAAATCTTTTCACTATAGTGGCCAAGATAGGCGAGATAATTAAATGCCCATTACCAAAGGAACAAATAAATTATGTTGCAAGAGTCCCGATGAGGAATGATAAGCAGAATAAAAATATTATTTGTTCCGTACATAATAATTACTTGAAAAGTAATTTCGTCGCCGCGGCGAAGAAACATAAAAACTTAAAAAGTAGTGATTTAGGCCTACAGGGGGACAACAGAATCTACATTAACGACCACCTCACATTACGAAATAAAATGCTTTTGAACAAAACCAAAACTCAAGCAAAAGAAAGGGGATTTGAACATATATGGATCAAAGGATGCAATATATTCATAAGAAAAAACAACACTTCACCACGACTTCACGTCAAAAACGAACAAGATTTAAAAAAGTTTTTATGTTAACAACATCAATTCAACACTCCGGTATGTGGTATTATTGCACCGACTCGCTAAAGTTGAGAAACGCAGGTAACAATATTTCTATTCATTTAATAAAAACAAGTTTTAAAACCTACCGGCCGCCTTTTGTTCTCGCACCGCTAAGTGACAACCGCTTTAATCACATTAGCTATTGCAAACATAGACTCAACGATACTAGCCATAATGGTGCCTATCGCTTGCCACTGCATAAAATAGTAACATTCCATAATTTACACACGCATTCTTATGCCTATCGTTTTGCTTTTAATAACGAACCGTATTTATTAGTAATTAAGGCCCATATCCGTTTAATAAATTACAAACAGATGTTCTACAATTTTATTTTGTTACCTACACTGAACGTGTTCTGGTTATCGTTTTGCTATTCAAATGCTAATGACTTTATTGCTTTGATTTATGATGTCGTCTATTAGTATATTTTATCAAAACGTTCGGGGACTGCGAACAAAAACAGGTGTTTTCTATAGAAATGTGTGTGTCAGTGATTTTGATATTATTTGTTTAACCGAGACCTGGCTTATTGACAGTATTTCTGATTGCGAATTGTTTGACAATAGATACATTGTTGTGAGACGTGATAGGGATTATAGCAATACAAACCAGGTGCTGGGGGGCGGAGTTTTAATAGCAGTGAAACGAGACCTTGTATCGGACGTTCGTAGGGACTGGTGCTCGACGGCGGAGGACTTATGGGTCACTCTAACGTTGCATCGTAGTAAACCTAAGGTTTGCTATAAGATTCATATCTGTGTAGTGTATATATGTAGCAATAATCGTGGCAGCCCGTTAATGGTGCAACTGAACACTTTTTCTAACAACCTTAGTGATATAGTTCTCAGAAATCCCACAGACAAATTTATTGTCCTGGGAGACTTTAACCAACCTAATATTGTTTGGCACTCAGCAGTTGACAACAGTTCATTGTATCCGAGTAACCTACAAGGTGACATCCAGACTAATCTTATAGACTCCTTTAACATCTGCAACCTTTCGCAATATAACAGCCACACTAACAATAATAATAGGTTACTGGACCTTGTGTTATCAAATAATGAGGTTCTCGTCTCTCGATGCACTGATCCACTTGTGCCGGAGGATCCCCACCACAGAGCGTTGTGTATCACCGCGGACTTTGTCGAGCTGCACAGCTTATCTTCTCGTCCGTATCATAAGTATCTCTATCATTTAGGTGATTACAACGCGATGCAAGATGAGTTAAATCATGTAGATTGGCAGCACGAACTGAACTCTGGGTCACTTGAAGATGCCGTAACATACTTCTATAGTACCATCAATCGATTACGTAATGCCCACATACCGAGTAAGATGGTTAAGCCTCATGTGAAATACCCACCCTGGTATAAAAGCCCGCTGATTAAAATAATAAAAGAAAAATCCAAATACCATTCAAAATTTAAAAAATATCGTAATCTTTCTGACCATCATTCTTTTGTAACATTGCGTCAACGGGCCAAAGAGTTAGAGAGCCAATTATTTATCAATTATATATCTAAAATCGAAAAGGATATTCAGAAAAACCCGCGAGCCTTTTGGTGTTATGTTAAATCTAAACGCCAGTCCAATCAATATCCAACAGTGATGCAACTTGGTCAGCATTCCACTAGTGATGGCGAGGAAATATGCGACATGTTCAACGAATATTTCTATTCCAACTTCTTAATAAGCTCTCACGACAGCTCTCCGCTGTACAGTGAGCAGAACGTTGAACAGGTCGCCTCATCTATCACGTCGATAGAGGTTGGCGAAGATGAGCTTAGTAAATTACTAAAACATGTGGATATTAATAAGTCAGCTGGGCCGGACGATATCTCGCCCATATTGATCAAGGGTTGCGCCGATAGCCTGGTCATCCCTCTCTCTATTTTATATAAGCGGTCTCTAGACACCGGTGTGGTCCCCATAATCTGGAAGTCGGTGTATATAACACCGATACATAAAAAAGGACCTAAAAATATGATCGAAAACTATAGACCGATCTCAAAGCTATGCGTGATTGCCAAGATCCTAGAAAAAATCGTGTATAGGCAAGTTTATGCTGCCCTCAAACTAAGTTTTAGTGAACAACAACACGGCTTTTTGAGAGGTCGGTCTACTACATCGAATCTTGTTATCTGTTGTGACTTTATATCTCAATTCATGTCACAAGGGTCCCAAGTCGATGTTATATACACCGATTACAGCAAATGTTTCGACAGAATAGATCACAAAATCTTAATGCGTAAACTTTTGAGTATGGGTGTGGGCGGCAATCTGTTCCGGTGGTTTACATCGTATGTAGATAATAGATGCCAAACTGTCGTGCTGAATGGTTATACGTCTAGAGGAACACTTACGAATATTCCTTCAGGCGTCCCACAAGGTTCGTTGTTGGGACCATTGCTGTTTAACATATTCGTAAATGACATAAGTAGCTGCTTCATATCTTCCAAAATTATTCTTTACGGTGATGACTTGAAGGTAATGAAGCAGATAAATACGGTTCAGGATGCTAAAGAACTACAAGAAGATCTCAATAGATTTCAGGCATACTGCAGAGTAAACAAACTGGATCTAAATGTCAATAAGTGTTACGTGTGCTCCTTCACGCGTAAACCCAGTCCAATAGTGCAGGTTTATAATTTATTGGATACCCCATTAACAAGAGTCAATAATATTAAAGACCTCGGAGTTACTTTCGACTCAAAACTTCTATTTGACACACACATTGACAACATTGTTAGTAAGGCATCCAAAGCACTCGGGTTCATATTTCGAATCTCGGCAGACTTTAAAAACATCAAAACAATAAAAATACTTTACTGTTCCTTTGTTCGCAGTCACCTAGAATACTGTTCACAAGTGTGGAATCCTAAATATAACATCTACGTTGAGCGAATAGAGCGCATTCAGAAAAGGTTTTTAAGATATATACAGTATCGTTGCAGCTGCTATTTACCTGACTACATGAGCCGATGTAAAAAGTTCCATATTCTTCCACTCTTTGAAAGACGAAAAATAGCGGACTTGTCATTTTTATTTGGCATCATGAGAGGAGCGATCAACTCGTCAGAACTAGTGAGCAAAATGGCTTTAAATGTTCCGTCAGCACATCTTCGACGATTTAATATATTACATGTTCCTGCAGTTGATTCCAACTATAGACAAAACTCATACCTGATCAGAGCGAGTCGCATGTATAATGCGGCATGCCGGAGTGTTGATATTGACATTTTCTTTACCAGTGTCACTAAATTGAAAAAACAACTATGTAATGACTTCTTCGATCAAGTGTAAACTAACTTGTTATACTTACATTAACTGTGTATTTATGTCTACTTTCATTTATCTGACTATATGTTAGGGTTATCATTATTATTCTATAAGTGGAAACTTGTAATTGGCCTTCACCTATTATTATTTTATATTATTATAATGTATAGCTGTAAGTTTTCCTAAAATGTTAAAATAAAAAAAATAAATAAATAAACTCTATACGCTACTGAAAAAGGCAGTTCCATTGCGATCTTTGAGAGTGTCGATACTTTCCCAGTTGAACTATCCCAGTTAGAATAGATATCCTGCCGTACCCACTAGTGATGTGCAATATTCAAAAAACTTATATGATTATGCATCTGAATGTCGATAGCCGAATATTCGAAACTTTATAGATAGGTCGCGGTCGATGGGTTTATAGAGCACGACGATGTTTTGGATGCTAATGAAAACAAATGGTCTCGGAGAATAAGGATCTTTTATAATTTTTCGCGCAGTCATCCTGACCTTAATATTAAATTACATTATTTATATGTTATTGAGCTAAAATTTTGGACGCTACATGTGGTAGAATATGTTGTAAATATATAAAACTGACCTCTTGTATTCTTGATCATATTCAAGCAAATAAGACAATCTAGCCAAAAATCACGCGATACCTATATTCGAATTTGCGTATAGCTAATACATTACCAGTAACCAAGTGATATCTGAATTTGTATTGGTGTAGGGCGAATATCAATCAATCAATATTTATCAAAGTTTCGACCATTTTAAAGCCGTTAAAAATTCAAATTTATCGATAACTGTCCATCACTAGCTATCTTTTAAAGATGGTCGATAGCTTTATAATACGTAGGCATACAATAAAGCCTGAGTAACAACGACCTAGATCTTACTTTATTCTTTTTTCTAGAAACTTATAAGGTTAAACTATTCATAAGAAAGTCTGGGATGGCTTCGTGTCTTAATCAAGTCGTTATGGAGTAATGGATGACTGAGAAACTTTGTTCGAACGAGGTTAGCGTCACGGAAAAGGATGGCACTCACTTTTCACGTCGACTCTATTAGACAGTAGTTCCGCGAAAATATATTATGAGCAACAATGGAGTTTGTATTTGGTGGAACGTTATGGTAGTCAACCAGCTTTAGAGGCGTGGTTGACCTAGGATTTTAATAGAAATTAAAGATGAACAACGCGATCAATAAGCATATATTTTCACTTACAACAGGTATACGAGAATAAACAGAACTACAAACAATTTTGTGGTATTTCAGGGCGTGGTTCAAGATGAAGGCTTGTTACGTGGTCCAGGGTAGAATGGACCACTTAACTTCGGTAGGCAGCGCAGCGGAAGGAGGCCGGCACCAGGACGCGTTGCCAATATATAGGGCCGCCGCTGGGGAAGAGAAGCCGATGGAGGGGCGCCGCGAGTACGGCCGCTCAGTAAAGACCGGTCCGCGTCACATTGGGATAAGTAGGAATGGCGGGCGAGAATTATTCAAGGCAAAATTGTCTTTGGGCTCTAAGTTTATTTAACATGTAGTACTGTGATTTTCTAATGGGTAGAGGTTATATAATAATATAATATTCTACCACATACACACAACATCATCTAGCCCAAACTAAGCAGAGCTTGTACTATGGGTACTAGACAATGGATAAACATACATATATACTTTTTTCTTTTTTATGTACGTACATATTATACATAGAAATACCCAGACCAAGACAAACATCCATATTCATGCACACAAATGTTTGACTTGTGCGGGAATCGAACCCACGACCTCAGGCGTGACAGTCGGTTACACTAACCACTACGCCATCGAGGCCGACGAGGTGTATTATACCCTAATTTTACCGTTTAGTATTTAGTCTATAGCATTATGTTATGATTCTTGTATATGACACATTTTTTTATCTGCATAAAGCAGTGCAGGTATTAATAATTATCTAGCAATAAATCAACACATAACACAACCCTCGATTCAAGAATGCAATCTGGGAAATCAGGTCGCAAAATTTGGAGCAATTTTGAGCCATGGGACCAATGAGCCAGCTGTTGTCCAGTCTATATATTTAATAGTCCTACGTTGTACTCGACCATATGTAAAAAGAATCAAATAAAAACTGCACGAATGTCGTGTTGGCTTAAGCGATCGCCTTTCCACAGACTTAGCGACGAGTGTTATAGGTTCGATCCCCACACGAGACAAAACAAAAAGATGTGTAATCCACAAATAGTTATACCAATACTGGGTGTTCCATGTATTTTAATGTTTGTAATGCCCGACACAGGAAATATTCCTGTGTAATTTTTAAAGAAAATACGCAGTACTAGATGCAGTTCGACGAGTGCCTATTTGCACCAGGTATATTATTAATCTCTTAATCATTAAATTGTATCTAGCTCCCATGTATTAGGAAATGGAATTGCCCTCCGTCGGCCATATTTCCAGACACCGCGCTACTTAGAACGTCCTAAAAGATAAATCCAACGATCATACCGACTCGGTTATCTAAGTTAGTACTTCAGGACCGAACGCAATCATAAGCACAAACTAATGCCATGGGACCAAGTTGCCGTTAAAGTAGCTTCAAAGTAAAAATATTCCATTGAACATACATCCGACATTTTACAACAAAATAAAACGATAAACTGGCTTCTAAATCTCCGAAAGCCGTGCGATAAATTAAGCGAACATAAACGCTTATAACGCTTAAAGCTAGTGATTAAAACACCTAATATGGCGGCTATGAAAAAATAATTGTGTGTGACCATAAACGCTAATTTAAAAAATATTTTTATTCGCCACCGTTCCAATCCACCCGAATATAAGGGCTGTATTTTAAACGGGATTAAAATTACTTATCCTGTTCAATTTGGGGTAGGAAAATCCTTTTACGTATATAAATGAAACGTAATTAAAATTTATACGTATTTACATTCGGGGGCAAACGAATGAATTTTTTTTGCAAAATTGACCAACATTCCGACTTTAATTGCCCGTACAATTTATTTTGTCTCATGACATTTATGACTTTATTCAAAAGATTTTGTAATTAATGAGCTTTTTAATCATTTTCTTAGTTGCTTTGTTTGCAGTTCCGTCTCTCACCTGCGAAGAATAATGGTGATGTTAAACTACACAATAAATATGTAATTTAATAAAGAAGTTTGGCGTTTAAAAACAGCTATGTATTTCTTGCACCCCATTGCTAATCTGTTTTATGTTAGCAGTAATAATAATAATAATATTCTATCACATACACACAACACCATCGAGCCCAAACTAAGCAGAGCTTGTACTATGGGTACTAGACAATGGATAAACATACATATATACTTATTTTTGTAAATTTGTACATATTATACATAGAAACACCCAGACCAATACAAATATCCATGTTCATGTACACAAATGTTTGACTTGTGCGGGAATCGAACCTGCGACCTCAGGCGTGACAGTCGATTACACTAACCACTACGCCATCGAGGCCGGCTGAATGAACAATGTGCTGTATGTTTATCATCATATAATGCTGCCTTTCCAAAGCCTTGCCCACATTGTTTTGCCTTGTGCACGGATAGCGTAGTGGTTTAAACGGTTGCCTCGCCACTGCCGCCGCGCTGAGTGTTGTGGGTTCAATTCCCGCACAGGACAAAAATGAAAAATGTGTGAGCCACAGATGGTTGTTCCAGACCTGGGTGTTCTTTGTGTCCGTTTTTTGAATTTTTGTAAATTCAAATTATTTCGAGGATGTCAAAAAACAATTGTTTAACCTTCTTTTAATATACTATACAATTCAATATAATTTTTTTAAATTATACTCAGTCCGAGTTCTTCAATTAAATCATCGTCGAGATAGCTACTTTATGAACTTGCCTGACTTATAATTTAGTTAAAGTTGCGAACCTTCTATAGTATTTAAAAAAATATTTCTTTGTCGCCAGTTAATAATTTATTTAGTTCAGTTATACTACTTATATAGTATATACTTATATATTTATAATTGAACTAAAATATTCTAGTCCAGTGTTAGACTTGGAATAGGCTTCGTTTATTAGGATACTTACCGAAATACCAACCCTATACGTATTCGTTCGTAGCTTTCATTTGAGCTATGCAAGCTTAGTTCATAACATGCTTCGCTTATGCTTTATTTGCCTAACGTAGACCCAAGTTTACGCTACGCTATCATAGAACAACAAGCAACAACTACAGCGTAGCGTCAACGATGAAAATTTAGAAATGAGTTATTTTATCTACGGACAAATTTTACGTAAATTCTATGGAAAATATATGACAATGTAACTATTCTTAGCAAAACCGAATCGTTTCTTTCATATGCCAGGCTTTAGTAGATATGTTTATGGCCCAGTTCAAGAAACGAGTCCTTTTACCTACAGACAGTTAATTTTTGATACATATTCTGTAAAAAATATACAATATTTTACTGGCCGTAACTAAAATGACTCGATTCTTGATATAGGAACTGGATCTAAGTGACATCGCATATAGAACTTAGTAGAGACGTTTTGTATACGCCACGTATTCTGCATGCCGCACGAGCATCACGATGGCATACATATCACAACATGTTCACATGCAGTACCACGTCGTAGACGATTTTGCTACGATGCCGCGTAGTATAGCGCTTTACTGGATCGGCTACGCACAACTGCTACGCCTGTTTTCGTAACAAGGGATTAGAAAAAACAGTTATCACAAAATATATAGACTTCCCCACAAGCAAAATAACTTAAAATTCCGGGAAAATTCCGTTTGGAAATTACAAAAAGTTGTCTTACAAAAATATTCAACGCAGGTGTACCTTATTCGATACAGCGCCGAAGTTTCTCAATTACATTATGTCTCGTAGCAGTTTTATCGACTTTTTACTTTTATCGTGGTCAAACCGACACGGCACGGCATCGATACGGCAGCACAAATTGGTGTGGTCAGCAGCGCGTACGAAAGTGGTTGGACCACCTGTGACCTAATTAGGATAACGAGACTGTACGTGAACGAAAGGTCTAGAGGCTTTTCGGTATGTGAGTCACCAATATTGAAAAAGTTTTAGGATATAAATGGACTATACATTTATATCCTAAAACTTTTAAAAGTATTTTTTTAAAAATACTTTTAAATATTTCATCATATTAGACCAAATAAGTTTTATATCTTTTTAGTGGTATGTCAAACGATTTTATATTTAATGTATGTTATGTCAAATGATGTTATATCTAATATATGTTATGCTTATAAAAATAAGTTATTTTAAAATTATATCAATCGTTTATTATATTAACTTATCGCTATATTAAATCAAATTATAGGTTCCGTTGTTATATGTTGTTAATATTAGAGATTTTGTTTTTATATCATCTATTACTTACCCCTTGCTTTTACTTGTAAAAGTATCTTAATAAAGCTCACAAGTAGCTCGTTGGTCTGGCCTACGAAAAGAGCTTGCATAAGTATCTCTTACCAGCCGTTTGCCATTGTAGCCAATCCATGTAGCCCGCACTTCTACTTTTACTACAAGTATACCTACAAAATGAACAATTATTCCGTTCGCGGTCACCTTGAGTTATACGGGTTTGGACGAAGGACATAGGTAGAATATTATATAGGATATGTCATATCAAAATGGGAAGAAGGGAGAACAACAGACTGCAATGCAGAGGGTCTCGGTTTCGAACCCACGTCGCGCACTTTTGAATTTCGGCAGTTATATAACTTTTCGAAATTATGTGCGTATTGATTGACAATTATCGCCTGTTCCATGCCTCGGAGAGCACGTTAAGCCGTCGGTCCCGGCTGCCATGAACATCTATGGTAATCGTTATTGGGAATGCCAGTACCCTCTAATATCCTGATACTGGTCTACCCTTAGGGTATCGTTAGCCTTCAGGTTGCGAAGATCAGGTGGCAGCCGCTCCGTGTAAAAACTGATATCCAGTCAAATACGGTTAGACTAGAAAAGCCGACCCCAAGTGACTTGGGAATAATAAAGGCTAAGTTCTTCTCCCTAGGAGAAGAAAAAAGATGTCATATTAAAATGATAAATTATGAAGTTTGCCTAGAATATCTATCAACTATTTAACCATCATTCGGATGCTAAGGTCCAGTGACAAAACTTTTATCATTATTTCCTGATATGGTTAATCAGACAGAAATTAAGTTTTACCATAGAAAGTATCACTAGATGGCGTAAATATATTTTATCTCGTAGTAAAAGTTCAAAAAATATTTCGTATTTATTGACTTCGTAATGTATAAACCAATTCGTTAAAAACTTTACTGTAGGTAACCGTTTCTATATCAAGGTTTTAATATTTCTCTAGTCAGCCTCTATGGCGTAGTGGTTAGTGTGACCGACTGCCACACCTGAGGTCGCGGGTTCGATTCCCGCACAAGTCCAATATTTGTGTGCATGATGTTTGTCTTGGTTTGGGTGTTTCTATGTACAATATGTATGAATTTACAAAAAAAAAGTATATATGTATGTTTATCCATTGTCTAGTACCCATAGTACAAGCTCTGCTTAGTTTGGGCTAGATGGTGTTGTGTGTATGTGATAGAATATTATTATTATATTATTATTAATCTTTCTCTAGTCGTTACGCCATATAATTATTGGTACTTTATTCATAAAATGTGAAAATAAAGTACCAATTGTTTCATTGTATATATTTTTGTGCGTACTATTGAAGACGCGACACATATTGTTTTATTATCTTGAGTAACTAACGACGTCGGTTGGCCACTAATATTGCCTACTAATAATAATAATGTAATTAATAAATGGTTATTTAATTCTCATCCTCTTTTTACGCCGTGCCCCTTCGCCAAAAGGGGAGGCGAGAGTGCTATGTCAGGCTCTCCCAAGACTTCGGGCCTACCGACTAAATCCACCATGGTGTGCCACCTCGCTGCTCTGTATGGTGGGTAGGTCGCCTGAACTAAAACTACATCAGCGGTTTTTATTTTTCACCCTACGACAAATGGCGACATCACGGCAAGCTTAGACGGGGTTGACGGTTTGGAGTCCTTCAATATACATAGATTAGTCCGTAGCAGCTCGATAGAGATAGATAGAAATAAAATCTTTGCCAATCTGAGCCAGTAAAGTTTGCAAAACCAACTGCATTACTTGCGCGATAAAGATGTCTTGTCAATGTCTTTATGGTATCGATTTCTGTCTATACTACAACGATGTCTAAACAGAAATCGTTAACCATCTGCTGTAAAAGCAGGCACAGCTTTCGCGTAACCAAATTTTCAAAAATGGAGTCGCTGTGTTACGCGCTATGTGTGTTATGTGAGTCTCGAGTACTTATTCTTATTCACCAGCCGAAACACAGAAACAGTATAACATACATAAATGGGTGGACGATCGCCAAGCAACCCGACTCATTCGTATCACCAAACACTTGGCAACGACTGCCTCTAAGAAGTACTTACTTTATCTAAGCACGTAGCGTATCCTATGCCTAGATTCATTCAATTACTAAAGAGTTTTACTCCGAACTTCGTTAATCATTAGCTGATCTGCTATCTGCCTACAAGTTTTTATTACTTAAATAAAAGTTCCTCAGACAGTACGTTCAGCGGCTGTGTTAAATAGTTCTAGGGGTCTATTCAATTACGCGTATTATCTTCTGCAGTCAGACTAAAGTCTATAGACGTAATAAAACATGAATGAAAGAATCGACAATTTATGTAATAATTAATGAGTTTATGAAGTAACATATCTAAGCAACTGATTAGGCTTCTAAACCGGCAATGTTTTTACTGTAATATGCGGCTGTAATCGTCGTTCTAAAAGCAATCACCTTATTTTCCCCTTCCCGCTCCTTCTGCTCCCCACTTCCTTTCCTGAAACGTCGGCAACGCGCAAGTGATGCCTCTGGTGTTGCAGGTGTCCATAGGCTACGGTGACCACTTACCATCAGGTCGGCCGTATGCTTGTTTGCCACCTTAGTTGTATAAAAAACGGGATAAAGAAAAAAAGAAAAGTGTGGATTTGACCCTTTGAAACACTTATTCATCGGGCAAAACGCAGTAACAGTGTTTGTTGTTTTTATTACTGGATCCCAAGCTAGTGGTACATTCCAACCATCTTCTCTATTACAATTAGGATGTTTTTTGATTTCAATAGCCTTTAACTCTTTATTATTAGGCAAAAGACTGTGTTACAGCAAGGTAAGAATCTCTGTTGATTCATCATTATCATTTCAGCTAAAAGACGTCCATTGCTGGACCTATGCCTCCTCTAAGGTTTTCCACACAGACCGGTGTAGAAAATATTACCTATGTGGCATACATTGATTCTTTCACCGCGAGTTCCTGAAGAGTGCTCGGTGAAAACAAGAATACTTTCGCTTTAGCCCAAAGTAATCATCGAACATTTTTGTATAGGATTCGGTAACGGCTCTTGTTGTTACTTGTAAGCTAGATAGGTTATTTCACGGTCTATAAATTCTAGGTTTAGTGTTTCATTTAGAAGTTTAACCATAATTGGAAGTATCTATACTCGTAAATAGTTTAAGTCAAAGTCGAAATATTATATTCTCATATAAGGTTGCCTCGAGACCAAGACAACATTGAGTTAACAAGGGCGTACACTCAACGTCTAATGGTTTATGTGATCGTCTCGCCACTGCACCGAATGTTATGGGTTCAATCCTCACATGGGACAAGCATTTTGGTGAGCCGCAAATTGTTGAAATGTTTGTAGAAGTGTTCTCTGGAATGTTTGTAAAATCCTCACGATACAGGAATTAATCCTAGTGTTGCCTTTCTCAAAAGAAAGAAAACAACTTCTCAAAGTTTCAGATTTTTGCTTTGATGTTCATAAGTGCTACTATGTGACCAATATGAATAAAAGACTTTTCTGACTACAAACTTATTAGGATAGTAGAAAGTATCAGAAAGCGTAAATACAAATCAAGTATCACATGTATTGGTTCCGATATTAATGTCCGTGATTGGAATTCTCATAAGAAAATCGGAAGAGTATGCAAATTCGTTTAATAAGATCGAGCCGGTCTTACTCTACTATTGGTATTCATAGAGGCGCGTTTATTACATAGACTTAGTTTTAGGGAATAACTTTTTCAAGCCACTTAAAGTAAATACTTTATCCAAGTTAGAGGAGCAATGCGATTGCGCCGAGCGAAATGTGCCAAAACAGGCGGTCACAGTTAAGTGAATAAAATCAACACTTTTTGTTTAATACATATATAAAATATACATTTACAATAACAATGAATGTGTTTACAATTACTCCGTGTAAAAACCTTAAAATAATTAATATTTTTGCCTACAAAATTACGTAAATTTGCAAGCGTTCGTAAGCTTGTTTTACATGATTTTTAGATCATAACTTTAACGAAACAAATAATTATATTACAATTTGTCCGTCCCATATAAGTAAGTTATTGGTTGACAATAAAGATACATATTTATCAAAAAAGCACTTCAAAATCTCCATACAATTTTACTATGGCAGCCGCGCGCCGATTTGAATATGCGACGCACGAGCTCTGTCATTATCTGTCTTACGCTCGGCGCAGTCTCAAGAATTAACGTAATGAATATTAATATTTACATATACACATATACATATATATATTCTCTGGCTTATATTCTACATAGAGTGAGGCTTTAAGAACAACCACATTTCACCGGCTATGATTGTAGGTCCCGCGTTACACAGGTGATTCTATTACCGTCTACCGACCAAAGATTCGCACACCGAACAATTTTTTTGACTTTGACTTTGACTGTTACTGAAAATTCCACGTCAAAAAAGCCCACAAGTTCAACATTCAACAACATAGAAATCGAACAGTTTTCATTAAAAGTTCTTTTTTAAATGGTTTGTTGTACAATACTTTGGTTTAACTGAAATAGGGGAATATTAAGCACATGCGCTAAAAACATTATGTCATACAGACATAATACTAACTAGCTGTTGCCCGCGACTTCATCCGCGTGGACTTTAATTTATTACCCAATACCTACTTTTAATTTGTTATCTAATTTCAATATATAAAACTACAACTAAAGAAATTAATAAGTCTAACTACACCTATATAGGTGTAGTTAGCTATATATTCAAAAAATACATATGGTATCGCGGACATTTTTGTAGATATTGATACGTTCTATAATACTGTAGAACATTTTTTTGTTCTATCATCAATAGTTTCCGCAGCGCACGCGATGACAGATTTTTTATGACTAATTTTTCACACCTTGGTTTATATTATTGCATTTTTATTAAGGATCCCTATTTTTTTTTTAAATGTTATATAGCCTATGTCACTCAGGGATGCAGCTTTCTAATAGTGAAATAATTTTTGAATTCGGTCCATTAGTTTTTGTGTGAAAACATTACAAACATATGTACATACAAAAACACAAATGTTTCCTCTTTATAATATTAGTTTCGATGATTCAGCATTTCAAAAATATTAAAGTGTACAACATTTCAAATATATTTATTTACTTATAAATAAGTACGTTGTACGTATAAGTACATTGTGTACAATGTAGTATAGCTAGGATGTTCTGTAGGATGGAGGTACCCCAGCCGAGCCCTTCTACGGTAATTCTCATAATTATCAGAATATAGCAAAGCAAGCAAAATATACCAGCTATACCAGCTATACCTTACCTCTCCTATATAAGATTTAATTATAAATTGATTTGAGAACGAATAGCGCAATGAGCAAGCGGTCGTTTCACCGCCGCCGCGGCGCTGACTATTACCAGTTCAAATCGTACACGTGATAATTATTTGAGTCATTTACAAACAATTATGGCACAGAGCCTAACTCTTATGCAAGTGTAGTATTTCATAGTATTTACTTTTAAATTTCTATTTACCAGCAAATCCTATGAATATAAATCCGCCTATGTACAAAAATTTAATAAATAATATAAGTTCAGTTAATAATTTGTACTTATTATCACAGTACATACAATTTACAATCTAGCTGTTCGTGAAATAGAAAATATAGGGGATAACATATTTGTATTTAAAGAGTAAATTTTTTATCCCAACCCGAACCGCCAATCTACGTTGTTTACTTTACCCGAAGGATGTTTCTAACAATAGATATTAAAATTTAATATAAAAATAGACTGAGTAACGCTGAAAGAAAACATCGTGAAGGAACTTGTTTGTCTAAGAGTTCTCCATAATGTTCTCGAAGATATGCGAAGTCTGCCTACCTGTACAGGGCCAGCGTGGTAGTCACACTGAGAAGAGGGCAGTGCCTAGCAGTGGGACAGTTTAAAGACAGGGTAAATATTATTTTAGACTTAGTAGTATATTCGTATGTAAGTAATCCGTTAGCAGCGATAGCTCAGTGGGGATACCAACAGACTGCAATGCAGTGAGTCTCGGGTTCGAACCCACGTCGCGCACCTCTGACTTTCGGAAGTTACATGACTTTTCGAAATTATGTGCGTATTAATTGACAATTATCACCTGCTCCGTGCCTCGGAGAGCACGTTAAGCCGTTGGTCCCGGCTGCCATGAACATCTATGGCAGTCGTTATTAGGAAAGTCAGTACCCTCTAATATCCTGACACTGGTCTAGCCTTAGGGTATCGTTAGCCTTCGGGTTGCGGAGGTCAGGTGGCAGCCGCTCCGTGTAAAAACTAATATTCAGTCAAATCCGGTTAGACCAGAAAAGCCGACCCCAAGTGACTTGGGTATAATAAAGGCTAAGAGAGAAGACTTAGTAGTATATTCATATAGGTCACATAGTAACACTTATGAACGTTGAAGTTACACTTATCAATCCTTATTTATAATTACATTTAACTGTTGCCATGTTCAGCAAAGCTAAGCGTAGAACACAGCAACTCTTTTAATCGCCAAGTTCACAATATCGTTTTATAGCCAAGTTTACAATATGGCCTATCCATATATTATATTGTCTACTGTTTACGCGAATGTTATTAATTGAAATTAAACTACTATATACGGATTTTATCGCGTTATTTATTTCAATAGAGAAGATGGTTGGAATGTACCACCAGCTTGGGATCCAGTCATTCAAATAGTCAAACCCAAGAAGAAGCAAACCACAGCTAGACTTCATGATACTCTGAGCTCATTCTGCGTAAATAGAAACACCAATGATTAAATTATGTTCGGGTACTTTGAAATAACGACACTGGAACATTGAGACAACTACCATCTTAGTCTCTCCATGACCAGCCATGCTGAAAAGCAACCGAAACGTCGGGGAAAGTGTAAACTTAAATATTAATAGTTTTAATAATTTAATTACCTTAAAAATTAGTAAAGTTTGATAGTATCTAGTAGTAGTGTGACAGTTTAAAAATTTTGTAATAAAGTGTAAAATAAATAACGCGATAAAATCCGTATATAGTAGTTTAATTTCAATGAATAAAGAGTTTTTACCAGTATACCGTCATTTTTTATTAGTTTAGCAGCTTATTTAAAGGGTGTTTATCAATAATACGATTGTCTAGACCAGCCCACGTAATATAAACACTTGTCCTGCATCAGCTTCAACAAGTGAAGAGCGAGTTCTGCTAGAAACTTGTTACAAGTTAGAAACAAGGAGTTAGTGTGTAACTATAATAGTTCTGTCACTGAGTCGACTGCAATTAACGGGGATAGGTAAACGAATGGAGGGAGTTCTAGTAATGTGAACATTCAGCAATACATACATACATAGATTCACGCCTGTTTCCCAGAGGGGTAGGCAGAGACTACGGATTTCCATTTGCTACGATCCTGACATATTTCTCTGACTTCATTAACTTTCATCACATTCCTCATACACGCCCGTCGGTTCAAGGTGCTCTTAACCTGGCCTTTGTCCAGAACGCCTCCGATCTGATCAAGAAACGTTCGCCTAGGACTTCCTCTTGCGACTGTTCCATTCACACTAGCCTTATAAACTTTCTTAGCAAACAAACATTTTTTAACATTCAGCAATCAACTATTAATATATATATTTCTTTTACTTAACCAAAATCTTGTATGTTTGCACTCCTTAAATGAGTATATTCGGCCATTACTCGCCAACCCTATGACAAGTATAGGTATACAGGGTCTGTCGTTAATAATGGATAACCCGTTAGCTGAAGGTTAACCAGTTATCAGGCAGTAAGAAAATAATGTTTTTATGTCAGTTGCGCACGCGTGGCGTGGATAAGGATAGACGAGCGAGTCGGTGGTGAGCAGTTCGGCCGACCGATGTTCGGTCGCTGTGACGTAGAAACCCGCGGAACCGGTTCTCGGCCGCCGACGCGTGCTTCCGATGAGACATAGGAACATATTCCCCCGGGTTGAAGGCTGACGGTCTTCAAGACACTAGAAGAGGGCAAATATTATTATAGGCACGAGTAATAATGCCCTTCTTCGTGCGGATATCTGCAACTCTGCAGCGCGCGTCAGTCCCGTGCGCCCGATGAGACGTAGGAACAGACAGAAACATTTATGTGCTTTACCAAAAACATTTCGGGCAGATGTTGATTACATAATAACAATATTAATCCATTGTTTTAAATGCTTTAACTTTAGTGTATTCTTGTTCCTTATACTAATAAACAATTATTTATTAACGTTATAATAACTGTTTATTGTAGAAATAAACGTTATGGAGAAAACTAATTTCCGAAAAACGGAAAGCTAACAAATGTACTGCAGATGTATTTAATCCTTAGCGTTACCAGTTTTATTGTCCAACGCTGTCTTTTCTGAAGGTCTTTCCTAATCTTATAAATGGGGTAATGCTACTAAATCATTCTGCTGTAATATTACTAAGACTTTATAAGATGACGGCATAGAAACAATAAGAATATAACAATTTACTTTAAGTATTATCTATACACATATGTTACAAGAAAACTCTGTACCCCTATTTTAAGGATATGCCACGCACTAAGGAAATGTCGGATTTGGCATTCTTAAAGTTTATATGGAGTATGACCGCAGAGAGCTAAAATGTAATAAGAATCTATATAACAGATGGTGCAGAAATGCAAAACATAGAGATGAATCACGGTAAAACTTCGAGCACTTGGTCAACTATATGTTTTTTCTGCAGAGTTCTAACTATATACATATATACGAGTACATATATCGTTCTCGCTGGTATAGAACTGATGTATAAAAGAATTGCAATACAATTACCGATTGCTGACAGTTCCAGCGTGCCCTACTGTGGCACGCTGTAATTCACCCATACCTCGGTCACTAAAGCAGCTTAACGCTCTCTTGGACTTTAACCCAGAAGTTGTTATTTTTGCGGATGAATGGAAAGTATTATTATTAGAATGTATGAGGTACTGTGAGCAGAATGCGTGAATGCTAAATTTTTTATTTACGTTATATTATTAAATAGTTTAATTGGCGCAAGTCGTTCTATTGAATGTAACTAAATAAATAAATAAATAAGAAATGCAAGTGGCATGTAACCTTATCACAATTATTTTTAAATTCCTCCCCTTTTTAATTTAGATATTTTTAAATTCCTCCCTAAGCAGTGAGTGCTTACGCCTTAAGTAAACCTACTATCGAAATTTGCGGTTTCAGCTCAAAATTGATGAATGAGCCAGGACAAATAATAATATACATATAACATAGATATTGAATACAACTCTCCATGTTTCAATATTTCAGTTACCAACTGAATAACACAAAATTAATTTACCGTCCACAAACCACTGATCTTCAATACCAACACAAGTTTATTTAACCATAATTTGAATACACAGTTCAATACACTGTTAATCTATTTAACCCACAAAATTGCTTCACCAAAGGTTATGCGAAGGTTGAAATAGAAAACTGATAATAACCAGAGCCTAAGTAAATAGCCTATTGTAACAGCACATGAAGGGCTTCCAAGGGCTCCTATTGAAACTCGGGGTAAACCATTTGAATGTAAATTATGCGTAAAGAATGATTATGCTTCCAAAATTATTAAGGATTAAGTTATAGGAGACGAATTCCTAATATAATTTCTATAGCCAAGACCATGTTTTATAGAGGTGTTTACAAGTTGCAAGTTTGATCTTGCATCCGTACTAACTCATACTTGAGCATTATGTACTAGAGGTACAGGAACATCGCAAGTATTATCTTTTAACACGACTTAGAATGCATGGTCTCTAACTTTCTCAATGCGAGCCAGGCGATTACTGGTATAACACGTTTGAGTACAATATGAATTACGCAATAGCGTAATACACATGATGGCATTTAATATTTTTTTTCGTAAACTTGTCTCTGCAATAATCGGCTAGTAAGTGAGGCAGAGAGCATACACTAACTCTTGTTACAAAAAAAGTACTTGAGCTGTGTACGGAGTACATGTTTATTAAGTCAATGCTTAAAATCAATCGTCAAATCGTTAATGCGAAAACTGTGGCAGTAACTTGTGCTTTACTTAAACGTGAGTGCGTAAGCGTGAAGACTAAAATTCTGATAGCTTTTTTATCAAACTAAAGTGCTAATTGTGCATATGATCCGCTTGATGGTAAGCAGTTATTGTAGCTTACGATCACTTGTTACACCGAAGGTACCGATCTCGTGTTGCCGACTTGTAGGAAAAGAAATTAAAGATATAATGTAAGGAATGGTATTGGTTCTGCCTGCACTCTTACTTACCATGCGAGACGCTGGAACAGTGTTGTTACTCTTACGTCGGTTTTCTATAAGGTGTCTATCGGTTACAGGCTCTATATAATAGTAATAGGTGAACTCGTGCACTTTGGAATTTCTCATTAATTTGCTTTTCATTTCTACTACAATCTTTACACAATAACAGGCCATTCTAGATCCTTCCATCGACCTTCCTAACGATCCCTATTAGCAAAAGCTTTTCTTTATATATTTACCTAAGCTCCATCAAAAAGTATCACAGAAAAATCCCTTGACCGGTACTAACAACTGTCTTTGTTTCATTACGTTAGTATTCACTCCCAATAATGACAAAAGCCTTCTACCATCCAATGATGAAAAAGACACAAATAAGATACAACCTGTTTATAATAATAATAATAATAATGTTTATTTGCACAAAAAAAAAAGGTTTTACAATATCAGCACTTTGATTACACTGTATCCTTAATAAAATAAAGACAATTTTGTTGTTTATTTTCTATTACCGAATAGATATAAATGCTTGGCTAAGTTTCGACCTTGACTTCATTACTTCGTCGGTATAATAATTACTTTATATTTCTGTCTGCTAATATATAGAAGAATTAGTCCGTTTTGTTTTTCTCCTGAAAAAGATTGCTAGATATTTGGGTTACGCATTCATAGTATCCATGCTAAACCCTCCAGGTCAATTAAATGCTTGTGCTAAAAATGAGTAGATAGAAATAGAATCCAAAGCATATGTAACGCAAGTCCTACCCCGGATTGAGCAACATATTGACCGGTTTATCTGCCAAGAATTTCTCGAACTCATGAAGTTCGGCAATTTGTCCGGTAACCAGTTAGAGTCTCGTACTCCTGTGGGTGGCTCGAACAACGTGCCTGTTACATACATAGATTCACGCCTGTTTCCCAGAGGGGTAGGCAGAGACTACGGATTTCCATTTGCTACGATCCTGACACACTTCTCTGGCTTCATTCACTTTCATCACATTCCTCGTGCCTGTTACTACCAGATATACGGAAAATAGTTATCGATTACTCAAGGATACATGAAACACTAAGATTATCCAATAGGTCGTCGCAGTTTTGGCGGCAAATCAATGCCCTGACAGCATAATGGATCAACGATCGTCTCTCAGATAGCACAGTGGAGGGCTTCTTTAAGAGGGTCCAGATATAGTATTTTTATCACTACTACTAACAAAATGGCCAACAAATATACCTCTAATAGTAAGCTGTTACCATAGCAGCGATAGCTCAGTGGGGAGACCAACAGACTGCAATGCAGAAGGTCTCGGGTTCGAACCCACGTCGCGCACCTCTGACTTTCGGAAGTTATATGACTTTTCGAAATTATGTGCGTATTGATTGACAATTATCGCCTGCTCCGTGCCTCGGAGAGCACGTTAAGCCGTCGGTCCCGGCTGCCATGAACATCTATGGCAGTCGTTATTGGGAAAGTCAGTACCCTCTAATATCCTGACACTGGTCTAGCCTTAGGGTATCGTTAGCCTTCGGCTTGCGGAGGTCAGGTGGCAGCCGCTCCGTGTAAAAACTGATATCCAGTCAAATCCGGTTAGACCAGAAAAGCCGACTTCAAGTGACTTGGGAATAATAAAGGCTAAGAGAGAAGAAGTAAGCTGTTACCGTAGTATATAATCGCTATACAAAATCAAAGTTATACAACACTGAGTTCGTCAAGGCAAAAGAAATTGAAGATAGGATAAAAAGAAAGGAACGCAAGGGTCAGGCACGTGAGTCTCCGGATCTGCAAGGGCTAAAATGCAGTAACATTTTTCTTGTTTCTTATTGTTTGTTTCTTGTTGTTTATTCCTGTAAGAAGGTGGTGAGTACGTATAAGTCGGTGAACCCCGTTGGCACCCGCGTGAATCGGCACATTCGTTCCGCCACCAAATACCTAATTGGAAACAGCTCTTTCGATGGTTAAAGCACATCTAATCTAAAGACAAACCCAGCAGACGAGGTCACGTTTATCTCTAAGCAGAATCTAATATATGTATAAGAGCACAGCAAGAATATTGTGAGCAAACTAAAGAATTCTACTTCAATATATCTGTCGAAGTGGAAATTTAGTACATCGACGCCCGCTAGCTATTCAATCAAAAGCTCTGTTTTCTTAGATAAAGTTTTCTTAAGACAATGCCCATTGTCTACATGTACGTTCATAAGTTTCGGCAAGTACTCGTTTGGAGTTGTTCTTTATATTAGATATTTTTATATGTTAAAGAATATTATGTACGGCCTTGGGTTGATTGGATGTTCTTGTAAAAACGACTTCATCAAATTCATGGCACATAATAATATACCACGCCGCCACTCATTGCGAAAAAAGTTTTTATGTTTGGGACACTGGCTGGTTGTTACTAAGTTTTTATATAAAAACTATTTAGAAGAAAAAGTATGAACATTCTAAATTCAATCTTCCCGCTACATTTATTTACGATCTAATAAGAAGGTTGTTTACCTGAATTTTTTATTAGCACTGAATATTTTCGCGATTGGTTTTATAATAGTTTGTTATAGCACGACACGAAACTTTAAATAGCTTTATAAAGACAAAAATGCTTTTTAGGCAACAGTGCACTATCTATATAACACACTAGCTGTTCCTGCGGTTTGTGCGATTATAATTACTGCTTTACTTCCATGGCTCGTAGCGTATAAAGATAAATAATAGCGATAGAGTAGCTTTCTAATAGAGGAAGAATTATTAATATCGGTTCAGTAGTTTCAGACTTTATCAAGTACAAACAAACAAATCTTTCCTCTATATAATATTAGTATGGAAAAGTACGATTAAAACGTTTTGACTTTAATAAAGAATTGCCGTCGCTTGTGGCATAGAGGATTCCATAAGCGACTGTATTTAATCACGAGAAATCTGGACTCTTAGCTCATCAAAAGTGTGTCGGACACATGCGACTTATCAAGCCCTGATTTGTGACCATGTGACTTTTATGTCGGCAAATAAATTCTGCTCTACCGCACTAATTCTATCTGAGCACGAAAAAACGATACGGGTTTAACTATACCCTCGATAAAACAAGACCTTAATCATTATGTTCGGTTCAGGGATGTTGCGAACATTCGCATCCGCATCTGGAATTGCGGAGCTTCCGCATCGATTTGGACATCTGCATCCGCATCCGCAATAATCAACGCGGATGTTGATGCGGATCCAGATATAGCGTAGGTTACGATATGAAAGAAATCAGTTGTTCAGTAGTCTGCATTTAATTTATGAACCTTTGCTAAACAGGCTTGAACCTGCGAATGCGGTGATATTAGATACTTTTATTAAATGAGATGAACAATTTTGATCAATATCCGCATCCGCAATAGCGGAGCTTCCGCACCGATTTGGACATCCGCATCCCTATCCGCATTCGTATCCGTATCCGCACCCGTATCCACTTCCGCATCCGTATTCGCATCCGTATCCGCATCCTTATCAGCACCCGTATCCACATCCGTATACGCAAACGTATTCGCATCCGGATCCGCATCCGGTTCCGCATCCGGATCCGCATCCGTATTTGCACCCGCGGATGTGAGTCTTCAAATATTCGTTTCCGCATCCGCGTCCGCGGATGTCAAAAAATCTGCATCCGCATCATCCCTGGTTCGGTTTACATTACACTGTACACGAAACGGATGGCGTTGTGGTTTACGTCGCCTCGCTACTGCCACTGCTCCGTGTTGTAGGGTTGTCCTCACAAGGGACGAAAATTTGTTTGATCCACAAATGGTTGTTCCGAGTATGAGTAATATTTGTGTCCGTTGTTTGTCCCCCGCGACAGAGGAATAATTCGTAAAGCAGGAGTGGTCTTTCTAAAAGTAAAACCAAATAAAAAAGTAAAGGTATGTTGACAGATGAAAGAAGCTGAGAAGAATGTAGAATGTAGATAGAAGGACGGTAGCGTCCTTAGAAAAATCTATCCATCCAGTTGTCCCGTAAATTGCTACGTTCCACCAGGAAAAACATACACTGGTGGTCACTCAACAAACACCTTTTCAACCTTTACAAACAATTCATTAATTTATTATTTAACCTATAGCCAGTTGCACTCACTGATCGGTAAACGATTAGCGAGGTTAAGCAACGCTGGGTGCGGTCAGTCTATAAATGGTTTATACGCCGGCAAGAGACGCCCGAATGTCACCACTGCGGCGACTACCGCGACGTTGTTGAGGACACACTCGCAGGGCGCTGCACACTCTGGCGGTTTGCCCCGCCTGGGCATCGCAGCGCCGTGAATTGATCGCGGCAGTCGGATTGGTTACCCTCTCGCACCCGGCCGTAGTTCAGTCTATGGTCCAGAGTGAGAGATCGTGGAACGCCGACGCCTCCTTTTGTGAGTAAGTCATTTCCATCAAGGAGGCGGCGGCGCGGGAGAGGGAGCGTTTAAAACCTCTCCCCAACCACAGAGCCGGACGCCGGAGGGCGCGAGACGACCTCCAGCCACCCTGTGGTTTGACCTGGGGGTGGTGGGCTTTGTGGGCCTGCCCGCCATCCGTTCAGCACCAGGTCTGAGAGGCGGCGTACGTGTTCCCACGCGCGCCTCTGTTTTGAGTCCGTCTCCCCTCTAGGGGGGAGACAGTAGGGTTTAGGGAGGGAGTTTTGCCTGAAAGGTAGGCCTCTTCGTGTAGTGGCCTGCCGTTTCATACGGCGGGCCGCAACCTCGGCGGGGTCGCGACCGCATGTGCAAGTGATTCCCGCGGCCCCGCCGATAGTGGTTTTGTCGAGGAACACCGTGGTAGGTTTAGTCGGTATTCCGGGAGGTACATTATTTTTATTCCATCTTTATTGTTGACCGCTTAGTGGTATTTCATCTGAGCGTCTACGTGCTTCGGAGGGCACGTAAAAAGTCGGTCCCGATTGTTGTCAAATTGACAGCAGTCGTTAAGCCATGTCAGAGGCTTACGGGCAGCTTGAACAACTCTTGACAAAAGGTTGGCCACTAAACAAACGAAAAAATATAACATTACGTGTACATTATTATCCAAATTACGCCTAGTCATTTTCAGGTTCACAAGAATCACCCAAGTGATCTGTCAGAGCTTATAAAAATACGATAGTGTTAAGTCGATAAAAAAAATATGCTATATCTTAGTAAAAATAATATGTACGGACATTTTGTCGCGGTTTTCTATTGTGCAAGGGCTGTATGTGACCATACATTTCTGTTATATATATTCATATTTCTTCTTTAACCTTTTGACCACCATAATCATTTATACATGACAAAGCAAAATGTGTTCAGCATGCCACGGCGACAAATTAAAGTATGAAATCGTAGATTGACGCCGAGAGCACGCTTTTGCTTTTTTGACGTGGCGGTCAAAATGTTAAAAATAAACACCATACGAAAGCCTTACTTCTAGAGTAGAGTCATATGTACAAAATCATTTTTATCCATCAACTGAACTAAAAATCCATTGTGTGTTTGGAATGTTTAAGCTGCTTTTGCTGCCGGCTAGACGGGCAAAAAATGGGGGCGTATATTAAAAGCGACAGACGCATCACTTTTCACTAGGCTCCAATTTCTTTTTTGTTACTTCTTCAATGTCTTTTTCGATGTATATTGTATACAAATAATGAAGACGTATTTGTATGTAGGTGGTCGCAAAATTAAGACGACAATTTTATTATACGATGTGTTATTTTGCATTTCTGCTATATTTAGAGAAGTGACTGTACTGCTTGTTCTGAACACGAATTAATCAAATACATAGGTACATTAAAAGATATATTTTATTTTACTTATTTGTATCGCACAACTTACATAAAATTAATTTTTGTGCAACCAAACTTTGACGCATGGCGGCAAGCGTCGTCAACCTACAGTAGCAAGGAGTACATCGTTTTTTTATTTACTAACTAGAAACATTAATTAAAAATGGATGTCATATAAATGTAGATTAATAAATGTATTTCGTACTGTTAAATATGCATGTTACTATATGTTATAGAAGCAGCGATAGCTCAGTGGGGAGACCAACAGACTGCAATGCAGATGGTCTCGGGTTCTATCCCACGTCGCGCACCTCTGATTTTCGGAAGTTATATGACTTTTCGAAATTAAGTGCTTATTGATTGACAATTATGGCCTGCTCCGTGCCTCGGAGAGCACGTTAAGCCGTCGGTCCCGGCTGCCATGAACATCTATAGCAGTCGTTATTGGGAGAGTGTCGACACAAAAGATCCCGCTGGGTCGAAGTGTTGCCGATCTGCACTGACTGGCCCCCACATAAGATACATACATACATAGAAACACCCAGACCAAGACAAACATCCATGTTCATGCACACATATGTTTAACTTGTGCGGGAATCGAACCCGCAATCTCAGGCGTGGCAGTCGGTTACACTAACCACTACGCCATCGAGGCCGACAAATTATTTGGTTGCCGAGGTATTAAATAATAGTAATAATAATATTCTATCACAAACACACAACACCATCTAGCCCAAACTAAGCAGAGCTTGTAGGTACTATAAAACATATATAAAATATATATTGTCTATTAAATAATTAGTTACTGCTTGTTTTAGCGGTGAAGGAAAAGTGCATGTATGTGATCCATAATGTTTCACATATATCCATAATGTTTTCGAAGATATGTGAAGTCTGCCAACCCGCACTGGGCTAGCATTGTGGACTATAGCATAACCCTTCTCGCACTAAGAAAAGGCCCGTGCACAGCAGTGAGACAGTTAATAAACAGGGCTATTATTAACCACAGTTATGAACTCTGTGGTGCTATTGAGAATTTCTTAACAGAAAATCTGCATCTGTTGTCTACCAGACACAGTGCCAGGCACACTTTGTCCATTGGAAATCTACCTAGAGACCTCATACAGTTACATTCACTACCGCTGCGCCATCCACGCAGTCTTAAACAGATATTGCTGGCCAATTAAAGTATACAAATAATTCCGTCTGAGTATTAAAATGATAATCGCCAAGCAAATACAATAAAAACATTCTGTTTAATTAAAATACGATCCCTGGAAACAATATCGTGCGCCAGTAATCGTTATTTCGTTTATTGTTGAATATTAAAATATGAAAATCGCGCGCCTTGCCGCCATATTTTACAAGATCTTAACTTTTGATTAAATTTCGGTATTATTGTTTTAATTTTTGGTATCATAACAAATAAATAAAATAGCTTGATCTGACGCTCAAATGCTAATGATCGTGCCAGGTGCAATATCTGAATTAGGAAAGAGAAGGTCATTGAAATGTTATTCACTGTTTTTATGATATTACACAGAGAATGGCAGCCGTAAGAACTGTACTCAATGGTTATACTAAAACATAAACTATGTCTATTGACTGAATATAATATAAAATATAGTTTAACTGCTCGGATGGCATGGTGATTTAAGTCGTTTTCTCACCACTGCCACTTCGACGAATGTTGTGGATATAACCCATATATAAATATAAATATAAAATTTTAATGCATCGTTCCGAGTCTGGTTGTACTTTGTACCCGTTGTATCCAACCTATTCTAAATATTTAGGAACAAGCTGACCCACGCAATTTCATCTACTTCATATAGGAGAATTTGCCCCGTTTTCACAACATTTTTTATTGCTGCTCCGCTCCTATTCGTCGTAGCGTGATGTTATATAGCCTATAGCCTTTCTCAATAAATCGGTTACCCAAAATTAAAAGAATTTTTCAATTCGTACCAGTAGTTCCTAAGATTAGCGCCTTCAAACAAACAAACATACAAACAAACAAACTCTTCAGTTTTATAATATTAGTATAGATAAGTCGAAGTGCAGGAGTTGACTTACGAAAATAACAATGTATCGTCAGATAGTCTAATGTTAGATAATGTCCACTGTTTCTTTTTCTTTCTTTCTTTCTTTCTTTCTTTCTAATGGGTAAGGCATAGGTCATATATAAACTGGAAAAGCCAACTGCCTTCTACTAGGTTCATTTCAAGACTCTGAGTTAGTTCTGATTATTCTCCAAACAAAAAATCCAATTACACATTAGCCAACAAGGTAAGTAATAACATGCTAAGAGAAACACCTATTAATCCCCAAAGGGGAGATAGGAAGAAATACACTACACGCGTATTCCGCCAGCAATTTTCCAGATTTCACATAGGAGTGAGTCTATTGTTGTCTACCAGGCACTTACCTAATTTCACCACAGTATTCTAGAAACATCCAAACTAAAAGTTGAGTATTTTCTGACAGAAAACCTCAATAATAACATTACTACAGGTCAACTGAGCTCGAGCTGAGCATACATGATATGATGGTGATGCAGCTAAAAAAAACTCTTAATTAATATTTTTATATTAAACATTTTTATTACTTAATATTAATATTACTATGCTTAATTTACATATTCAGATATCAAAATTATTTTAAGTGACCAACATTTTCTTTACTTAAAAGTTACTAAATTAATTTACTAAAAATTTTACTTAAAATTTAAAGTTAAGTTTCGTACAAAAATGTCGTTATTTTCTAACAAATAAATCTCGAAGTTTAAACCGAAGTCCTTTCGGTTTGTTTGGTTTCCTTTCGGTTTCCTTTTGTGTTGCTAGTCAATTAAGAGGCATGGTCTCATGAAGCCAGGATCTTTTGCCCTCGTTGAATTCTGCTGCCGTGTGGTCCGTGCCTTCTAGTATCCATTTAGTGGTCAACAAACCTTCAACGCCGACAGGTCCTGTAAAAATAACGTAAAATGATTAGCTCTTAATATATAGTCTAAGTTCGATATCCTTAAATGGCTAGGCAAAATATTCAAACGACATTTGGCCAGCTATAGTATTTTAGATACGAGAATTATCTAGTACTGGATGGGTCGAGCGTATTGCCGTCTACCGTGCACCCTGCCTGAATCTGTGCTGCTATCGAGAATGTGTGTGATCCACAAATAGTTGTTAAGAGAATTGGTGTTCTTTATGTCCGTTGCTTAAATATTAAAAAATAAAAAGGCCCCTGGGATATAGTAATTATTTTGAGTGTAGGCGTTGCCATCTAATTAAACAAAGAAAAACAATAATTGAAGTAAACAAAGTAAAGTATCAAAAGGTCATGTTAAGACGACGCCCTTAATTAATTTCATAGAAAATAGTTAAATTACCTACATTTCAGTTTTAATTACTGTTTCTTGTTGGACATCTGACTTGTCCCAAAATTGGGGTATTTTATAAATAATTGTGTATATTCCGAATCACAAATTAAGAGCTATATTTACACATGCCTTTAATTAGAATATAGAATTATTACTGAACTTGTTTCTACACCAGCGATAGCCTAGTGGAAGACCGTTCGATTACCTAGCAAAGGTCTCAAGTTCGACCCTAAGGCACACATCTCTGACGTTTCGAAGTTATGAGCGTAATAAATTGTCAATTAACGCTTGCTTTAACGGTGAAGAAAAACATTGTGAGGGAACCTGCATGCCTAAAAGTTCTCTATAAGGTTATTGGAAATATGGGAAGTCTGCCAACCCACACTGGGCCAGCATGGTGAGCTATGGCCTACCCCTTCTCACACTGAAAAGAGACTATGCCCAGCAGTAGGACAATTTAATACAGGGCCGATACTATATAACTAGTAACAAACTAATTAAATATACAAAAACTGCTCGTTGCTCGCCTCCAACTTAACCTTTTTTCATATGATCTAACATACCTACACAGGGTCACATGTTTATAATACCATGTTATCAGAACAGCAGGTGTTATTATAGCATTCCTAGGCCAATTTATATCTTGCAAAATGAAAAGCTTACTTAAGCACTGAGCTAAACTTCGTCACTAACAAAGTAACGGAAACCAAACAACTAGGTAAGTAATAGCATTACAGAACAAGGCATTACGATATATCTTCGCTTATGTAGTAACTTTAGAATTGCTGACTTCAGCATTTCAAAGCAAATCATGGAATACACACGCATATTGCATGAATGCACGTAGAAGTCCTAATATCTAATAATAATACAACGTACCTCTTGCATGTATCCTAGCAGTAGAAATGCCAACTTCAGCACCAAGGCCGAAGCGGAATCCGTCGGCGAAGCGAGACGACACGTTATGGAATACGCATGCGCTGTCCACGGTGTTCAAGAAACGCTTCGCAGTGTTTTCTGTAAGAGTAATGCAAAGATTCATCAAATGATTGCACTGCAATAAAATTAATGAAACCAGCAATCCGCAGAGACCTAACGGACGGTAAAGTGGAACAAAAAGACAAAACAAGCTGACTCCACCACCATGTAGGATAAATAACCAGGAACAGAGAGAACAATGCTTCACGTATGATCTTGCAGTCAAGTCTTGGATAAAGCACCGCGCATAGAAAACTGCACTCCATTGTGCTTCTACTTAAATTAATAATATTTTTCGTAGCGAGCGATGGACAGAGCTGTGCTCACAGCACCGTCAGCTTGTTAATATATATGGCATATTTGTATCACCTATAGTAATTATCACTCACACCCTTGCATTATATAAGATATGCTGAAAAGCAGAGCTTTTTTTATATAGTATAAAGATGCCGTGCTTTTCGTTGGATTATGCATCAAAACCCTTTTTATGCAATTATTTTTTACTTTCTAGCTCTCATTCGTCTTGATTTTTTTAAATCCTATCTCAGTTTCTCCTATTACCAATGTTATTTTTTTAATAATACCACAAATTTACTAGAACCATATTTATAATTACTATAAACTCATACTAATTGTGAGATACAATTACGAATTATAGTAGTATATTCTAGATTCATCCTAAGATTCGATTATTCCATAAACACGTACTGCACGTAAATGCATTATACATAACATTAGACAACACATACTGAATATCTATGAGAGATGAGGTTTCAACGTTTGCGATCTACGATCAACGGTTAATTAATCTTACTCCCGCTCCATTAATATACATATTATATAATGATGTTGAGTCTATTGTAAATAGCCAAACTAATATTAATCTCAATAGATTTACTAACGACGAAGTACATAATATATTAGTGGCTCTATCCTCCTCTTACATTAAAAATTATTTGATGGACTTCATCTTTTAATTTGGCATTGAATTTTGTAGCATTTTGAACAAGTTTAAATGCTATGTTCAAATATACACAAAAACGAATCGAGATAAATACTAGTTTTATCAACGTATTTATATAACGAAATATACAAATAGAACAATATAATAAATCATATCACTACAAGTTCAAGTACAAATTATCTAAAGAACAGACAATAACAACTAGAGATAAGTGAACAACAATGGTGTCCTAAGACATTATAATATTAAATATCACGCGTAAATAAACTGCTAAACCTGCAATTAACTTGTTTGCCTTGAAACTCTTATCATTAATATAACTACTTCCCTATTTGCTACAGTATGAAAAGTAAATTATATTTGTATTAAGCAAATAATTACTCACCATTTTCTGTGACGATGACATCAGTGTGTGAGCTTCCGAATTTGTGAATATGATCAACGGCATCGTCCATGTCTTTCACAATCTCAATGCAGCATTCCAAAGAACCGTATTCGTACTTCATACTCCTTGCAGGTGGAGGACCAAAAGTTAACTGGCTGGACAGTCTTGGACCAGCATGAATCTTAACACCTTCTTTCTTCAACATTTCGCAGATATCAGTGAAAAGACTACCATTCATGTGGTCTTCGTGAATAAGCAAAGTTTCCATAGCATTACACGCAGCTGGATAATCACACTTCGCGTCACGAATAATCTTCAATGCCTTCAAAGGATCAGCGTCTTTATCCAAGTACACGTGGCAGATGCCTTCCGCGTGACCAAGAACTGGGATATGCTGCGATTGCTTTTGGATATTCCTCACTAATTCTGATGAGCCCCGAGGAATAATCAAGTCAATATGTTTTTCCATGGCTAATAGATCACTAATTTCTTCCCTTGTAGACACAAGAGATATAGCATCATCAGCGCCGACTGCTTTAAGAGATTCTTTGACTAGATCCATAAGGACCTTATTCGAATGAGCAGCTTCCTTGCCACCTTTTAGAAGGAGACCGTTAGCTGAGGCCATAGCTAAAGCAGCTACTTGTGGTAAGGAATCAGGCCTGGATTCAAATATGACTAGAAGAACGCCAATAGGAACTGTCACTTGGCGGAGTACTAAATTTTCTGCTAGCTTGGTCTTTCGCAGCACTCTACCAACATTTTCGTAACTGGAGTCGGCAATTTGTTTCAAGCCAATAGATAAGGTCTTTAACTTGCTAGGACTTAAAGATAATCTACTAAGTAAAGGTGCAGCAAGGCCACCTTTCGTTGCTTCTTCTAAATCTTTCGAATTAGCTTCTAGAATTTGATCTTGTTTGTCCACTAAAGAATCAGCTAGAGAGTGAATGGCTGATGCTCTATCTGCTGGGGATAGTTTCTGAAGAACTCGGCTACCACTTCTCGCTGTAAACAAAATCAATACGGTTATTACTTTGTTGTTACAATAGACCCTCTATTCTAATATACACTCAAACTCAAATTAGCTTCAAGAGTAGAGATTCTCTATTCCATCGAGTCTTTTGAACTGTTACTAATCATGTGCCATAATAATGACCATACCATGCACCCTAATACTTTCGCAATATGCAAAGTCTTGAAACCATATTTGGTCAAAGTTACGAACAAGCAATCAATAGTGAGACCTGCCCAGCTGTAGGAAAAATTATAAAAGGTCCGAAGTATAACTAAGTTATGTTGTAAATACGCACCATTTTCAGCCAAAACATCGACTGAAGTCGTAGAGCTGGTCGCGTAGTCGGTGAAGAATGTGCCGACCTTCCTACCGCTGATGATGGTCTTGATAGCTTTCTCTTGCATACCGTTACAAATAACAACACTAACGCCACGAGCCATAGCCCAAGTCGCTGCGTTTACTTTGGAGTCCATGCCGCCTGTACCAACCTACGAAAAATAACTTATTACTTTCCATTCCTCTTTAAAGACGAACAAAAGATCGATATCAAATCAACCTTCACGTCCTTTTATTTTCCCAACAAATATCCTAAAAGCAAAATTTCTCTCGTCAGAGTTAAATTTATCCTAATTTGAATAATTTTATCGTACACTTTAGCTTTGCAGAATTTATTTTCTATAGAAAAATGTTTAGAATAACAAATAGCTCTCATTTTTCGAGACACACCTAAATCTCCTTTCCCTTATTTATATTTAAGGCTTTTGTATAAAAATAAAGAACATCGCCTACGTTACTGGCTTCTTGTAATAACATCATTCAAACGATAAGATTATGCAGACACGATAAGCTTTCTCTAAAAATATGTTTTGGTTGAAGTACAAATTCTGTCATAGACAAAGCAGGACTTAGGTTTCCCTTAGTAACTTACTTTAGATTTCTGTCCAAACTGTACTTGATCCTTTTCCTTAGATGTGTATGTGTGCATCATTCGGGCACCATCTTCCCATGGTGGCTTGTTGTAGATACCGTCGACGTCTGACATCATGATCAGAAGGTCTGATTGAATCTCAGCAGCCAACAGCGCCGATAAACTGTCGTTGTCCTTAATACCCAATCCCTAATCGGAAAAAGAAATATTTACGACCCTGTAAAATGTTGCAATCGCAGCAGGATTTATTCTATCATAAAATATTCAATGGCTTATGGACTGGGGTTGTTACTCGTATATAAAATTTAGTCGAAATATAAGAGAATTTGCAATGTCAGCATACTATCCTGTTCTTTAGGAAAATACATCGCTTTTATAATAAAATAATGGCAATAAAAGTATTATTATAGTATGGCAACAAATTTGATATGAAAAATACCTAGTAGTACTTAAGAAAGTATGTGTGCGACAGAATGTACTAATGGTCCCGATTAATGGCAAGTAGCTCCAGAAAAATTTGCCATGTAATATTTTTTACTATAGAGGAAACATTCGGTAAATACGAATTACAGCGTGTTTTCGTATAGCAACTCATAGAAATGGATTTATTTTGATACAAGTCTGAGCAAAATAAAAATAATTTTCTCTTATATTTGACTATCGTTCTTCTACCTTCTAATAATCATCATTTAGCAAGTGATTCTTTAGAGAATTTTGTGCTTCATTGCATGATACTTAAGGTTGAAAATTGCATACCTTTTTTCCTGTTCCCGGCACAACAGTATCATCGTGGATATACATGGGTGGGCTGACAGCGTCGTTAGTGTTCACAATGGGCACTATGTTCAGCGAAATCAATTCCGATAATGTGCAGAATAAGTTCTTCCTCGTTTCATCGTTGTAGAAATCTGGCTTTGTAACGAGGACCTGTGAAAAACATAAGAAAATAACTTTTTGTTGTTACGCTTCCATTATTTTGCTCCGAACATAACTTGAGAAGGGGAAATATGATGGAAATTTCATATCCAATTTATATTCGGCGTCTTATAGAGAATTGAAAATATTTCGATTATTTTATTAAGTTTGGGCCTGATGGATGACTGGAGGAATTTCATGACCTTTTTTATTTCTTAGTCGAAAAACATAGTAACAATCCGCCTGATGTTAATCAGTTACCGGTAATCAATAGCTGTAACCGGAGTGGCCTCTTAATATTACGGTTACGGTAACAAGTATATAAACCTTGTCAGGCGAACCGTTATGGCCTATAAACGTTCCACTAGGGCACGGCCTATGAACGCTTCGACTGGGATACGGCCTGACATCACTGCATCATTATCACATTGATATCAAGATCAAGATTCGATCAAGATTAACTGTCCTAAAAAATAAGTCGTTTTCATAAATGCTAGTCAGTTACACTAATTTTGGTCCCATGGCATAAGTTGGCACTTATGTTAGCAATTGATTCGGGCAAAATGTTGTCACCTGTCTCTATTAGAAAATACGGAGAATTTTCTAATAGAGATAGAGTGAGAATCTAGATTGGCAATAGGCCTGTCCAAGAAGACAGGCCTTTTTAAGAATAACAAGGGACGTTGAACACAGCTGTTGAAATTTGAGTACAATAATAATATCTGTTTATATATTAATCATATACTATGTTTTACAAGCGTGAATTTATATGCGACAAAAAAAAACCATTGCATCATTCAAGCCATTTATAAATTAGTTCTAAAACATCCTTCAGCTTTTAACAAAACTTAATTAGAGCAATATATTACAATCGTTATCGATACGACCGCCATAATTCGAACGTGACGTGCGGCATTCGATTTAGATTCGAATAGATACGGGAATTAGTAACGGTATTGGTAAACAGGGTCATTTTCATTTCAACTATCCATTTTAAACGGAAGGCATGATCCTCTTTTAGGAGGGATTGACATTTCTAGTTACAGTGAGCATACGATAATAACATGCATACAAACGTCTACCCTCGCCTTATCCCCTTACTGGAGAGGTAGGCAGACTTCTGAGTGGATAATTGGTTTAAAACTTAATATTATAAATGCGAATGATAGTTTATTTGTTACGCTTTCACGCCTTTATTACTCGACCGAACATCATGAAATTTTGCATACACATTGTCAGAGGACTAGAAATGGACATAGTGTATCTGTCGTCTAGAAAAAAAGACTATTATCTAACCTAGCAACATTTACGTAAGCGAAACCGTGGGCAAAATCAAGTAAATTATCAGTTAATAAAATACAATTTTAGAAATAACTTCTACAAATACTGGTGATAGCGGCTACATTAGCTACGCTATAAATAATACATCCTATTTGAAGCCTATTATCTGCCATTATATGCCATGCCCATTACATTATATTTCATCAATAAAATATAATAGACGATTTCTTTTGACGTCATCAGGTAAAGATAAAAAAATATGAAAATTGCCAACCTACTTATGTAGAAGATAGAATCGCTAAAAACTTTCAAGTACAAGTGAAGCTGGTAAATCCATTTATTTCCAATTGTAACCTAAATTGAGCTATGTGGCTGCCTCGCCGTTTTATGTTAAATTATGAATGGTAAAATTGCGCATGTAGCCTGTGCGAGTAACTTGTGCATGTAGTAAGCGTACATAACTTAAGAATGTAGTCGGCATGAGTAGCTTGTACAATGTGCATGTAACCCAGGCGAGTAGCTTGTGCATGTAGCCCGCGTCAGCTACGTGCATCATCCAAGCACCATAATGTAAACTGGTAATACAGTTACTAAATTCAGTTACTTTACTCTTCATTTTGTTCTATTTATAAGTGGTTAGTTTTGTTAATATTAGTTAAGTTGTAAATTATGATTGTTGCTATCACTACTATGAATTATATCATTTCTTGCGAAAAAAAAAAAAAAAAAAAGTTACTTAAAAATGTATCCTTATTTCAAAATAAAAAGCACGACCAATAAAAGCTGGCGTCTCATAAATTTTCTTCACGGGACTTACAAAATTACATCTGGAAGAAGAAGGATTTAATTAAATTATTTCGGAGTCTCATAACTCTTAGCTGGTTGCAGTTTGCACTGTACCAAGTCCGGGGGGATTTTTGCGGGGCTGCCACAAATCTTGTGAGATTACACGATATAAACTATAAACCAGTCGGGGTTATATATTGTTAAGCTGTAGAAGTGTTAGATTGTATAAAATGTACATTAATATATCAACAGTGTTCAACACTAAGCCCCAGTGCCTATATCAATAAAAAAGTTGTTGGACAGCAAATTTTTGACACATACGCGATGAAAAATATGTTAATAATTTACTGCCCGTATGTAGTTAAAACGATTAGTTTTTTAATATATGAGCCGGGCTAGTCTAAACAACTATAGATTTTTTTTTATACACCTAAACCCTTTAGGAAAGGAAGAAGAGAAAAAGGAAGTGGGAAGGCAAAGGAGCGGGCAGGCGGAAAGAGCGTGATTAGGCCTCCGGCACTCTCACTCACCGAACGAAACACAACAGTAGGAATACTGCTGTTTCACGTCGATATTCTGTGAGAGGGTAGTCCTTCCCCGGTCGAACTGACCCATTCATGCAATTTATATTTTCAGTGGTATAGTGGACCAAGCAGATAATTTAAAAGTTTTAAAATTTAATAAAATATATTACTTAAGTATTTTTTATTAGGTAGAAATAGAGTTATGGTCCACGAATTTCTTATCGGAAAGGTGAACTAATTTGTGTAACTGTAGATAATTGTGTGTGTAAAATTATAATTAAGGAGCTGACTGTCAGGAGTGACTGACATTAACATGCAAACATAATAAACCATTTTTATAGTTGCGTATAATTTTATAGAACAAAGTATGACAATAAAATATATTTTGATTAAAAGTAGCTTGTAGCTAGCCACATACTAAATCTCATTGTCAGCTATGCTTTTATCACATTTAGTGCCGTGCCGGTCACAAATGACCGCAAACAATACATTTTCAATTCCGTCGGCGATATGGTATTGAATGTGTTAAGTACCACGTAATAGAAACCAAGCATTTTACCATCTCAACAAATTTCCGGAAATCGAATTGCTGTTAGGATTTATCCTAAACCTGGGACATTAAAATTAAAAATGTTTGATTTCGATATCACATTCATACGTACTTATATCTTGGAATGGAGGTATTATTTTAAGTATAAAATGATACCTCTGGATGATCCCCACCCCTTCCATTACAAAGGTTACACAGAGTAATCATGCAGTGTTTTTTTTAAAGACGACTCGCGCACTCTTTGTTATTCTTGTGTCGCGGACAAACATTCAAACTACGGACACAAATCTCACAAAAAACACCCAGACTCGGAACAACCATTGTCGACACAATTTTTTTTGTCCCATTTGGAATTCGACATACTACGCCATCCGTGGAGATAACATATAAGGAGATAAAATCTGTTACAAATATAAATTCCTTATTTTTAAAAATAAGTGCGATAAGGGAACTTTGCACTCCAACATATGCGTAAGCAAACAAATTATAACACAAGACCAGTGGTGCAGCCAAAAATAAATGGATTCTTAACTATCCAAAGCACTGCAGTATAGTAAATATCACTCACGTCATATTCAAATATTAATATTTACACTGCAGGCCTCTGAAAGTGACCACAAAATTTGAAACATATTTACTATGTACTTTATAAAATAAACTAAACCATGTTCCAAACTTCCATAACTGTCCCAAATTAGGACCAACAAACTAAAGTTGGAACATAGTTTCGCTTGTCATTCTAATTGTTCCGTGTTTTGATGTGGCTAAATGCTTGTTGGTCAAAATGTGATCGAGCGACAAATAAATACGCATTTTGCATTCACAAACAGTTGTTTGGCTGTGTTAGATAGTATGTATGTATCTTATGTGGGGGCCAGTCAGTGCAGACCGGCAACACTTCGACCCAGTGGGATCTTTTGTGTTGACACTCTCCCAATAACGACTGCCATAGATGTTCATGGCAGCTGGGACCGACGACTTAACGTGCTCTCCGAGGCACGGAGCAGGCGATAATTGTCAATTAATACGCACATAATTTCGAAAAGTCATATAACTTCCGAAAGTCAGAGGTGCGCGACGTGGGTTCGAACCCGAGACCCTCAGCATTGCAGTCTGTTGGTCTCCCCACTGAGCTTGTTAGATAGTAATTTTAATATGTACCTATATTATAATATTAGTTATTGCCCGCAAAGTCATACGCGTAAAAGGCCTTTTTGCATGTAAAAAGTAGTTGATCTACACGTATTATACTGAATTCCAGGCTGCGTATCAAGATGAAACATGCATCAGATTTTAAGTTAGACCTCTAGCAATACAGCTGTTAAGACCGCATTTAATTTCGTGCAGAAAATTTGAGGTGATGCGCGTACAAACACATGATAGAGAAACAAAAGTTATTGTTTTGGCTTCTATAACTCTCATAAAATATTTTTTCTTTGCAGAGACATCGAGCAGTTACAATTTAATTATACATATAGATTTATATATTCATTATAGATTGGTTTAAGAGCTAAAAAGACTATGTTAAGTGGCATTTACGGTTAAGTTTTCGCTCAAACTGCAGGAGATCGACTGTGAAAGAACTTTTTTTTTTTATTTTCTTCGTTGGCAGACTAGCAAATGGCCCACCTGATGGAAAGTGGTAACCGCTGCTCATGGACTTCAGCAATGTCAGGACACAGCAAAGCCTACCGTGTAAGAAGAACTCTCTTTACACCTCGTTTGAAGAAGGACATATCATAGCGCTCGGGAAACACCGAAGCAGGCAGTTCATTCCAGAGCTTGCACGTACGTGGGAGAAATTATCGCTTGTACTTTCCCATTATCGTTTCCTTGATCTTCTGTCATGTGATACAGAAGATCGAGGTAACGCTCATGGGCTTCGAAAATCGCTTACCACTACACAGTTTATTTTTCTGTTTACCACCTCGGTAGTAAAGCAAAAAAATATTTCTAACCATAGACATTAATTGTAAAAATTGCTTTATTTCGACGCCCTTTTCTTTTCTTCATTATTCTATTTTCGCAGTAAAGTTTATTTTACTTTTTATAAGAGTATCGTTCTGTTCATTTGGCATTATTGCGGTAGGCAGAAACTGTTAAAGCCACACTTGAAGGCAATACCGACGAATATTTGCACAATTTTTTCATTACAACTTCATTTTAAAAACGGCTATATAAAACTCGTTTCACACAAAAGTATTTCTTTTTTTTTACGCCTCTATTATAATGAATGGGTAACATTTGCGTAGATATCAGAATTAATTAATAAATTATTTTTATTCCGCCCGTGTTTCACAAAACAGACGCGACAGTGCTTGTGTCTCATAAAATATGCATTTTTATACGAACGACAAATATTTTCGCGCATAATTTTACATTATAATATGTCGAGGTTTTGCAAAAGGGTTAAAAGCTTTGATATCAGATATAAGTAGTGATTTTTTTTATTGTTACTGCGGTTTTATTATGAACTGCGTACTAAACACGAATAGTAACTCTGTGTTGTTTATGACAGTAAGAGAAAAACAAATGATTTTACGAGCGCAGACATTTTTCATGTCTGGATTTTATATCTGTTATGACAAAAGAACTTACGAGACATCGTTTTTTAAAAACGTCATTCGTAATTATTTAAATTTAGAATTGAACACCATTTTCACATTAGTATAAAACGTTATTTCTAAAATAAAGGTCGCATACGTCATTGATTATTACACAAGATGCACCAAAATGTGTATTGAAGTCGTAAAAATGTGATTGATTCATACTTGACATTTTATGTCTCAGAGGTCTGTAATGCAAGTAGTTGTTAATTGCATATAAGTCAAATGACCCGCGTCAGGGCAATGTCACTATACGACTTGCAACGGTGCAGAAGTAGGTATGCTTAACTAAAGAGAAAATTAAAAGAACAAAATTAAAAAGCGTCATAATAAAAGTAAATAAATTAACATTCACGTAAACGTTAGACCATATATATTGACGAGGAAGTATCACCTCCTTACAGATACCTGCTATAAGAATAGATAACATTGAGACTGCATTTCACTTGGTAAGTAAAGGTTTCGGAGGCTCACATAGGTATGTGAGCCTCTCATACGGCGGGCCGAAACCTCGGCGGGGTCGCGAGCGCATGTGCAAGTGATTCGCGCGGCCCCGTCGATAGTGGTTTTATCGAGGAACACCGTGGTAGGTTTAGTCGGTATTCCGGGAGATACATTATTCTTATTCTATCTTTCTTTTACCCCGGCGAGTCCGACATAACCCCTCCGCCGGCCCCGAGGAGGGTTATGCGTAATGCATTCCCCCACGTAAAAAAAAAACGAAGGTCCCCCGCTTTGTTGTCGGGGACCAGATCCCCCAATTTGTGTGTTTGTGTGATGGTTGTGTGGGACCCGCCACGTCCATCGGCGGGTCAAACCTTTGACGGGGTCGCGATTTGAATGCGAGAGCGATCCGCGCGACCCCGCCATAAAGGTGTAAATACCGCGGTGGTTTTAGTCGGTTCACCCCAAATTTCCATCTTATGGGCTGGATCCCGACATATCCCCACATACACATTATATAATACAATAGCTCAGTGGGGAGACCAACAGACTGCAATGCAGAGGGTCTCGGGTTCGAACCCACGTCGCGCACCTCTGACTTTCGGAAGTTATATGACTTTTCGAAATTATGTGCGTATTGATTGACAATTATCGCCTGCTCCATGCTTCGGAGAGCACGTTAAGCCGTCGGTCCCGGTTGCCATGAACATCAATGGCAGTCGTTCTTGGGAAAGTCAGTACCCTCTAATATCCTGACACTGGTCTAGCCTTAGGGTATCGTTAGCCTTCGGGTTGCGGAGGTCAGGTGGCAGCCGCTCCATGTAAAAACTGATATCCAGTCAAATCCGGTTAGACTAGAAAAGCCGACCCCAAGTGACTTGGGAATAATAAAGGCTAAGAGAGAAGAAAAGTTTCAGAAGTAAAGAAAATTATGTAAAACAAAATTTCGAATATTTTTACATTATGGTTACTGAAGTTTACAGCAAACGTGTTATGGATAATGATTTTCGGACAAACTATTTCAGGAGAAGAAATGGAGTACCAGGCAAGAGAGATCTGACCTCGTTCAAAGTAATTTTATTCTGGAAAAACATCATTAACCTAGTACCTTAAACTGACTATCGTGCATAAGGAATGGAAAACCGGTAAATATTCAACCTATTCTTAAAAAAATATATTTTCTATTTTGTTCTACTGGCCAACCCTAATATTATTTATTATTTATCGTTTTTAGTAATACAAGCTCTCACTTACTCCATATTCGCTTTTATATTATGTTACTTTAATATTCACTGTTTATTTACTAAATAAACAAAATATATAATATTCCAAACTTTAATATTTCCATCCAAACAAATAAACTCAATACAATGTTTACGCGATTGACTGAATTTTAAGAGGTTTGATATTATATTTAACTATCGAAATGTTATTGAAACTTTTCGGTTGGTATATGAATATTTATGTTTAAATTGAAAGGCATTTAAATGATTTCTTCAAAATCATGTGTTTTGTTGTTTGTTCAAAAGTTATATGTGCAAATCATAGCAGAATTTGAAATATTGTGAGTGAGTAATAAACATCCAAATATGATGTTTGGATGCTTTTTATTTAAGCAAGCACAATCTTAGTCTGTATTCACGCACTATAGAATGATTGGGATAAGACTAGGCAAACAGACAGACCATGTCCTAGAGTAAAACACAATACTTTTTAAACCAGTATGCGTTCCTTTAGGCATCATTCGAACTAAGTTACGGGCTGAAACTAGCGTAATATTTATTAAGGTCCAGAGAAAATGACAGTTTCGCTCGTCCTGTAGCATAAATTGCGTGGGATCGTGATGCCTGAAGTTCAATTCCCTGATCAGACAATTTTACTGCATTTTTTTTTCCAGTAGCAACATGGAGAGGTAGAGATACTTTCTCAGTGGCACAGCAAAAGCGAATGCGACTGCTGTGTATTAGGTGTTGGCATCGATTACCGGGTCGGGCAAACTGAATGGAGTCTAGAATGTGTCCAGTAGACGGAAAAGCTAACTCCTATTACGAGCGAACTGTAGTTTTTATACACCTCTGCCTTCTCTACAAAAATATATATTCGAGAGCGTATGAAATGTAACTAATGGACACAAACCTCTCTTGAAAGACAAACCGCCAATATTAATAATCAATCTAATACCAATTCCCCTGAAAGGCGATAACTTGCGATAGATGGAAAGTTTTGATCTATGTTTTGAGTATTATCAAATCGTGTGTCATATTTAACGTGTATTTAACCCTTAACTATTGTCGTGAGTCCATTGGACCCATATACAATCTTTGAATGTTTCTAAATCGTCGTAGTTACTGCAACCTCCTCAGCTTCTTAATACCTTCCTACAGTAAGCCTAAGTATGCACAGTAGGACAGATGGGTCTCGCTTGCTACCCCAAGGTCAGAATCGTCATACACATGGACCACTAAGAAACAAACCACAGCTAGACTTCATGATACTCTGAGCTCATTCTGCGTAAATAGAAACACCAATGATTAAATTATGTTCGGGTACTTTGAAATAACTACACTGGAACATTCAGACAACTACCATCTTAGTCTCCCCGTGACCATGGCTGCTGAAAAGCAACCGAAACGTGGGGGAAAGTGTAAAATTAAATTAAATCTAAATACTTTTAATAATTATTTAATTAGCTTAAAAATTTGTAAAGTTTATTAGTAGTAGTAGTGTAACAGTTTTCAAAATTATGTTATAAAGTGTCAAATAAACAACGCGATAAAATCCGTATATAGTAGTTTAATTTCAATTTATATAATATGTTTATTGGTATGTATATATTATGTACAAATATGTTCCATGCTACTGTATGCACCTACTTCATATCTCTGCATCACCCTACGGTTGACTGGTAGAGAATGCCTTTGGCATTAAGTCCGCCGATGTATTGTTTTATATATAAGTTTAAAATAAATAAAAGTATATAAATTTATTATTCTTAGAATAAGTTCATGAACGAATGCTTTCTTTACTGAAATAATTTAATTAATGATCCATAGAAACGCAATAAACCCAAGAAAATAGTTTACCATTAAAAATAATTTATCGTAAAAGAAATATTATGGGTGTAAAAAATAATAAGTGAAATCTCTCGTTATTGTGTATCAAAATTCTAATTAAATAAAAAAAAATAATATCATTTGAACAATACAACGATATCATATTTTTGTTTAAAGAATACGACATTGAAATATTAATGTCGTACGTACAATCTCCTCCAAATATGAACATGTGCCTCCTCTAAGATTAAGAGGTCGCACGCAAGTCTCAGTCCACCACTATGGTTATCGTTCTATATTCAAATAATATACAGCGAGTAACAGAAAGTTGTGGTCGTGTTTTTATCAACGTAACAAGCGTCCATCATGAACAGATGACCTATACACGTTTTTTTATGCTAGATATATATACATATATATGTATATATATGTCTTCTTCTCTCTTAGCCTTTATTATTCCCAAGTCACTTGGGGTCGGCTTTTCTGGTCTAACCGGATTTGACTGGATATCAGTTTTTACACGGAGCTGCTGCCACCTGACCTCTGCAACCCGAAGGCTAACGATAGCCTTTTTTTTTTTATACCCCCTCCCCCGGTGGGGATGGATGGTTATGTGAGACTCTCCGCCCCTGAAGGGGGTCGGTATACACACTAAAAACCTGGGGTGAGCAGTCCCTCTGCCGACGGAGTGGGGCGGGATGGGGTCGCGTTAGCAATCACCATCCCGCCCAAGGCTAACGATACCCTAAGGCTAGATCAGTGTCAGGATATTAGAGGGTACTGACTTCCCAATAACGACTGCCATAGATGTTCATGGCAGCCGGGACCGACGGCTTAACGTGCTTGCCGAGGCACGGAGCAGGCGATAATTGTCAATCAATACGCACATAATTCCGAAAAGTCATATAACTTCCGAAAGTCAGAGATGCGCGACGTGGGTTCGAACCCGATACCCTCTGGATATATATATATATATACTTTTTATGAGTCATTATTAAAGATGTTCCGAAGGCCGACTAGTTAGCCTCTTTACAACCAACTAATCGGCAGGTCCACTAGTCGGTCAATTCGAAGTCATAGTCGGCACCGCTATAGTCATTATATTTTAACACGTGCATGTGCGCAGCAAATACTGTGCTGGAGCCCTTTGTTATGCATGTACCTATGCCAGTTTATATTTATTTTGTATGTGTAACCTTGTAAATGCTGTCTTAATTCTATAAATATGTAATTTTTGTATATATGTGTAACAAAAATAAATGGTTTAAATGGATTAAACACGTTGTCAATCCTTACCAAAATAATAAAATAGATTTTGCCCGCGGCTCGCAGTAAAAATGTTTTAAAACAAACGTGAGTTTGTTTGTCACGCTCTCGCGCCTTAACTACTCGATCGATCATCATGAAATTTCGCATATACATTATCAGGGGTACATACTAGGACATACCTTTCATGCAGAAGAATTGCTGTTTCCATGCGAAGTCATAGGTAAAAGCTAGTATTCATATAAAAACTCACCTGCGCGATCTTGACGTTATATTGTGAGAACATAGCGTCATACATAGACATGAGTTCTGACTGTCCCACTGCGGCGGCCGCCCTCGGGTCTAGTATGCTGTCTGCGTCCTATAACAAAACACTCCTTAATTACAATAACATGAAATAATTGTACCACAACAACACCGTTTACATACACAACATGTACCTACAGGCTAATTATAGTTTGAAGTAATGGTTTAAATTGTATGTTGTTAAAAGGCGAGATGTAATACACCTATAACCTCGTATCCACTACGCAACATTTGACGCGCGACATGTTGCACAACATTATTACTCACGGCAACGCGGAACTTTATTTAGCAACGTTGTCTGTCCATGCATGAACAGTCGTCGGCAACATGTTGCCGGAGGAACTAGTATTAATTTCAGCGGCTTTTACACGTCTCCACTTGACAACATTTGATGCTCAACTGCACTTGCATGGACACAAACAACAAACCGCGCGTCATGTTGCGCGTCAGCTAGCAACGTTGCGCGTTGTTGTGCAACGTTGGTGATCTTGTTAAGTGTCACGTGTTGTGCGTCAATTGTTGCCTAGTGGATACGGGGCTTATATTTCGACAGCAATGTGTATGTATGTTTTAGGTTTCACGCACTAAAGAGCGGGTCTATAGTTGTCTCATCACGCACAGTTACATTCTCCGTATTGCTACTGATAATAGTTTATTAATAGATAAAAATGACCCAGGGTTCGAACCCGAGACGTAAAGCATAGTAGTCGCATCACTTCCGCTGCACTACCGAGACAGTAATTTTAATAATTATTAATTTTACATAGTAATTTTCTTTTATCAAAAATCAACCACTCTAAAATTATTATTGTGTCGCGGTGGGCTATAATACAATCAAAGAACAGAATCAAAGGCTCTGATTCTGAACAATTATTTATGGATCCCATAATTTAGTTTTTCGTGTGGAATCGAAGCCACGAGACTCGCGGACATAATTGAAAATCTATTGTGTCTAGCCGCCGGTGTTTCACTGCCGTTCAATAGGTTAAAAGAATAGTAACGTTATCTAAGTTTCAGTATAATTAAATGTAATACTGCTTTGACTTCAGTGCCATACAACGCATCTCTAACTTTTCATGGCATGGGAATCCATCATTCCGTACACTAGGATATCTATGCAATTATACATTGCAAAAATCACTGCTTGGCATATTGTATACAATCCAAGTGTATTAGTAACAACTACACAAGCGACACAAATATGACACTTGTCAAAGTGACGGCACTCTGCGCTCGGCGCCGCCTTCCGTCACTCATCACGTATCATTGCTGTTGACTCTAGAAGCGTGGTTTATAGAATTCCGTATTCTGTAGCAGAACAAATGTAATAAATATTCTATTATAATTTCGTTTATCAATCTTTTTTATCATACTAACCTCTCGTGTATGATCGCTTGGAGACAAAGTCTCCCTCATTGAGAGCGACATAAGTAGTTCTTGTGTCAGCTTCTGTCTCCCAAACGCCACCGCTCCGCTCGTCACCATAATGCATTCCCGCCCTTCGTGATGGCATTCCGCTACCTGCAAAATACAACCTTACTATAATAACTTTAAAGTACATTTTTGCATCAACGTCGAGTAATATCGAAGAGCTATGCTAGAGAATACTAGTTGTCATACAAAAACATATCTTGTTTTGTTATATTTAGGGTATCTTTTAGCTTGAGATGTGTTAAGATCAGAAAGGTACAATTTGAGTTAAGGTGTTCTTGAGAGGTAATCCATCGATAAAGACTTTGGCTGTATGTAGTAAGCTAAGTTCAGGATTTAGTGACAATCGGATTTTCTTAAGTGTTTTGTGTAGTTCTTAGATACGAAGGATCTTCACTTAATTTTGACTTTTGCTTCGTATAACTTTATGAAAATTAGATGTGTCTGGCAGTTTTACTCTCTTTAAATTATATTTATGTTTAATGCTTATGTACATTCTATTATAATACTTGCAGTGCCTAACGCGAGAAGATATTTTTAAACAGAGACATCCAGTTACACTTTATTCGGCTTAGGAATCGAAGCTGAGAACTCATGATCGACAAAGAGCGTAAACGCAAAAAAATTCACAGGGCCAATGAAGACATATTTCCTGCAACTTTTTATATAACACGATATTTATGCCTAACAACTCGGCAAAACAAAACAATTCCAAGTTTTAGTGGCCGTTATAAGAGATTAATTTGACACTACATACTATACCTATTATTAATCCATTTCAATTATCACAGCTTAGCCATTACATTTAATTCTAAGACTAGACAATAATTTAATTTCGTCGAAACTTTACAAAAAGTTAGGGCGAAATTTAAAAACATAAATGAAAATCTATCTGAGTTCGTTGAACTCTCAAAAGGGTTCTAAAGAGATTTTATTTCAAGTGAACAAAAGCACTATTAAATAAATGTTTACAGCACTTTTAACATTATGCTAGAAGCCTTCGAAATATTTTTGTCCATACAAAATCTTTGATGTCCAAGAACTGCTTAATATAAAATGCTTTGAAAATTCATAAATAACTAAAGTTTCAGAGAATGGATTCATAGAAGAATAGACTTGCATGTACCTTCAAAATATTCACTAGAATTACATCCATTGTCTGAATATATGAATTAAGATAAGCTCTCACTTCACTTTGAAGATTCAGGTGGGTTACTCGTTAGATATTGGGATTAAATAGAATATAAGTTGCTCAAAGAGGGATGCCCACTCAAACCAAAGTTAAAGCTTCACTGGTAAAGTATCTACAGCTTCAAGAGAAAAGTAATCTAGCCCATTACGAAGATATGCTATCAAGAAGACTTTCAGCACCAGCAATACAATCACACGTTTAAAAAGTTCCCTTGAAAACAGGTAACTTATTAGTTGGACCGTATATTTTTCAATTTCTTCTCTCTTAGCCTTTATTATTCCCAAGTCACTTGGGTTCGACTTTTCTGGTCTAACCGAATTTGACTGGATATCAGTTTTTACACGGAGCGGCTGCCACATGACCTACGCAACCCCAAGGCTAACGATACCCTAAGGCTAGACCAGTGTCAGGATATTAGAGGGTACTGACTTTCCCAATAACGACTGCCATAGATGTTCATGGCAGCCGGGACCGACGTCTTAACGTGCACTCTGAGGCACGGAGCAGGCGATAATTGTCAATCCATACGCACATAATTTCGAAAAGTCATATAACTTCCGAAAGTCAGAGGTGCGCGACGTGGGTTCGAACCCGAGACCCTCTGCATTGCAGTCTGTTGGTCTCCCCACTGAGCTATCGCTGCTATTTTATATATATTTTTCAATTTATTAGTATAAAATAGTTCCTGGCATAAGCCGCTGTGACAAACAGACGGATGTCAAACATCAGTACCAGATATCATAAGAGCACAATTTTTACCATTTTAGTATGGAGCTCTCAAAAAATTAATAATAATTATTATTATTTATTGACACAAATTAAATTATACAGAACTATTCTTTAATAATAACCATCATCACTCTTCTATTATCCCTTCATACTATACCGTAATGAGATTCACCTGCTTCACCTGAAAGCATTTTCATCCAACGCGGTACGCCTTTAGAGATAGTCATATTCCATATAAGCGCTATATTTGGATTAGACTACCTACCTCTATGTTTCTAAGTGCTATTAATATCCTTCTTTAAATAGCACTGTGTTACGATATGCAGCAGCATTGCTGTTTTAACATTGTTAATGATAATGGTAAAGTACGTAACGGTGTAGAAAAACATCGTGAGGAAACCTACAATTTTTTACGTGGGGGAATGCCTGACGCATACCCCTCCGCGGGGGCGGGCGGAGGGGTTATGTCAGACTCGCCGGGGTAAAAGGAAGATGGAATTAGAATAATGTACCTCCCGGAATACCGACTAAACCTACCACGGTGTTCCTCGACAAAACCACTATCGACGAGGCCGCGCGAATCACTTGCGCATGCGGTCGTGACCCCGCCGAGGTTTTTGCCCACCGTATGAAACGGCAGGCCACTAAGCAAAGAGACCTACCCAAAGGCACTCACTCACTTATTAAACCAGCGTGGTGGCCTAACCTAACCCTTCTCACACTGAAAAGAGACCCGTGCCCAGCAGTGGGACAGTTTATATATAGAGCTAATATAATAATGTCAATGAGCAGCAATTAATATTCACTACTAAGTAGACTGCGCGCTTTACCCATAGGCAATAACATATAAGCTCTAGAATTGAATTGAAAATGTCGCAAAACGATACCTGCTCGACGATGGACGCCAGTCTTCCCAAAGCCAATCCATTGCCATCTTCTCTGGTGATGACGGCACTGCCAAGCTTGACGACCAATCTTCTGGCATACTTCAGCTGTGATCTATCCGTGAAAGTTCTTTGTTTGCGGTCAGAACTTGCTAGACTGCGCTTGTCAACATTCAGACCCTGGAACAAAATAAAATAGCAATTAATATTGTATTGTAAAAAAAAGAACGGTTATGTATGAACTAGTTACTACGGTATCACACCAAAGTCAGGACAAGAATTATGCAGCGAAAGAAAGAAATTAATTAATTTGGTCAAAAACAACATTAACAGAGAAAATATTAAATTAAATGTAAAAGCACTAAATTGACCCTAATTCAGCATATACCAGGCTAAAAAGCCTGGCGCTGGTTATCAACTAAATCCTTTTCGTGACTTCACGGGTGCTTTTTTCTTTCGTCTTTCTTTTCGTGTGATTAGTGGCCAACCTATTGTCAAGCTGTTCAAGCGCCCGTAGGTCTCCGACATGGCATAACGATTGCTGTCAATTCGGCAACAACCGGGACCTACTTTTTACGTGCCCTCCGAAGCACGGAGACGCTCAGATGAAATACCACTAAGCGATCACACTCTATAGACTGGCCGCACCCAACGTCGCTTAACCTCGCTAATCGTTTACCGATCAGTGAGTGCAACTGGCTATGAGCGCTAACGGGTGCTAATATACAATATTCAATAAAAATAAATAGGTAAATCGCATCTGATAATATAACAAATAACATAAATATACAATGAATAAAAAGAAATACACATATTAATTGCTCTTACAGAAGAACAAATCTCAATAGCAACTTGATAGAAACTAGTATCTAACCCAAATACACATACGTGTGCTCCTGAGTACAACGAATATTCTTCACTGAAAACCAACCATAAAGTGTAACTGGTTCTGATATAATATTCTTTATTCTACGTTGCTTTTCGTATTCACTATCTTATGAAAGGCACTACACGTAGATTAAGACTGCTCCGAGCGAAATGTGCCAAAACAGGCGGTCACAGTTAAGTGAATAAAATCAACACTTTTTATTTAATACAAATAAAAAATATATATTTTCCATAACAATGAATGTGTTAACAATTACTCCGTGTAAAAAACTTAAAATAATTAATAGATTCGCCTACAAAATTACGTAAATTGGCACGAGAAATGCAAAAACGTAAGCTCGTGTTACGTGATTTTTAGATTGTAACAGTAGAAATCTATTCTATTTTACAGCTCATTTAATAGTTACATTACAATTTGTTCGTCCCAAATATTTAAATTATTGGTTGACAATAAAGATATATATTTATCAAAAAACCACTTTAAATCCACCATACAATTTTACTATGGCGGCCGCGCACCTATTTGAATATGCGCCGTACGAGCTCTGTCATTATCTGTCTTACGCTCGGTGCAGTCTTAAGGTGATAACGTTAAAGCTTACTTTAAAATTAAAATTCGAACATAATTATCTGATAAAATGGATTATAGGGGTGTGTTCGTAAATACCCTATAATAGAGGATAGAAAAGAACAGATAGTTAAAGACAGATATCCACCAATGATAGTTGTCCTTATGCCTGGAAGAAATATTCTCTCACTTAAATAGCAACCAGTCTTTAACTTCTTTTTTTAACACGCATGTGATTGCCAACATTATTGTTGACTAATGACCAGTTATGAACTGATTTCGTTTTAGTATTACCTATAACTACTTGACGTCGTTTCGTTTTAGTGATAAGAATTTGACCTTAATTTATTGCATAATATTGGCCACACCTATGTGCTTTTAGTCATGTTAATTATGTAATAATAATAATAATATTCTACCACATACACGCAACACCATCTAGCCCAAACTAAGCAGAGCTTGTACTATGGTTACTAGACAATGTATAAACATACATATATAATTTTTTTTGTAAATACATACATATTATACATAGAAATACCCAGACCAAGACAAACATCCATGTTCATGCACACAAATGTTTGACTTGTGTGGGAATCGAACCCGCGACCTCAGGCGTGGCAGTCGGTTACACTAACCACAACGCCATCGAGGCCGACAGTGTAGTACTATCGAAGCGTGCAACACACAAATAAAGGCAAATATATAAATTTATTTACCTCTATTTACTGTATGTGTGCATACATTCATGAGTAGTAAAGCCTCGCTGATTTCAGCATAAATAGGCCGGCTCGACCGGGGAAGGACTATCCTCTCACAGAATATCGACGTGAAATACCAGTATTCCTACTGTTGTGTTTCGTTCAGTGAGTGAGAGTGCCGGAAGCCTAATCACCCCCCTTTCTCCCATTCCCGCTCCTTCTCCTTCCCACCTCATTTCCAAAAAGGTCGGCAACGTAAAAAAAAACGCATGTGATGCCTCTGGTGTTACAGGCGTCCATAAGCTACGGTGACCACTTAACATCAGGTGGGCCGTATGCTTGTTTGCCACCACCATACCACCATAGTTGTATAAAAATAAAAAAATTACTTATTTAAGCCCAATATTAATGTAGTTCAATAATAATTAATAACGCATAAATAAAGTTGAATAAACTTTACATTTTGTTTTATATCAACGAAATCTCTGAATTGAGCAACGCAACTGCACTTGAAAGAAGCTTGCACTATCTTATTATAATCTTTTAATTACCTACGTTGGAAAATCCACAAAGAAAACTTCCACTTACACTTAAGAATATTCTGAAATAGAAACACTCTACGTCACGGCAGCTTAAAGAAAACAGTCTTTACTCCTCAAGACACCTTTCCCGAGATAGTACCAGCGAGCGAATTTTCATAAACGAATAGAAACAGCGCTTTTAAAGAAAACACTCCATGTACCCTCCAAGGTATACTTTCTAAATTCGTACAATATTTATAACGCGAATGCTGATCAAAGTTGACGAGTATTTACATATGTTGTAGTTGAAACATTAATTTGGGCAACTAAGGAAACAGGCAGAATTTTTAATATGGGTGTTGTTTAAAAGAAATTTAACATGCATACACCCGGCCCAATATTGATAGGCCCGGCCCAATATTGAAAGGCCCGGCCCAATATTGAAAGGCCCGGCCTAATATTGAAAGGCCCGGCCCAATATTGAAAGGCCCGGCCCAATATTGAAAGGCCCGGCCTAATATTGAAAGGCCCGGCCCAATATTGAAAGGCCCGGCCCAATATTGAAAGGCCCAGCCCAATATTGAAAGGCCCGGCCCAATATTGAAAGGCCTGGCTCAATATTGAAAGGTAGTAGTCAAATAGTCGTTTAAGTGTTCGATCTGAGCATTGCCGCTGCGCCGTGTATGAGTTCGATTCAGACTGTTTGTAAAGTTCCTTGCGCCACAGGATTTATTCATAGTGAAGGAGATAATTATCTATTTAGGAAAAGAAAACCTTGTCAATGCAATATTACAACCAATATATGATAAAGGCTACGGTAACCACTTACTATCAGATAAGTCGTATACCTGTTTGGTATTTTAGTTTTAAAAAACACGTACATGTTTCTACTTCTTGAAAGTTTTATATACAGTGTCCAGTATGAAATAGGAACGATTGGTTAAATAATCTGAGCTCAATATTTAATTATTCACAATTACTTTTAATAGAGACTGCTCCCTCACTGATAATATATTCTGTGTCGCGGGGTGTTTTACAAACATCCAAACAACGGCCACAGAAAACACCCAGATTTGGAACAAATATTTGTGGATCACAAAAATGTTAGTCCTGTGTATCTGATAATGACGAGATCCACCCCACTACACATGGTGCAGTAGCAGTGACGGGACGACGACAACGTAAACGCATTCATTTGCATTTAGTTCTGTTTTGTTAAAGGTATTTTCTTTTAAATAATAGCAAATTCAGCTACAATATTTATGTTTTATATAAGTTGCCGGCTTTAATAAGCTCTTACCTATAAAAGACCGTAAATATAAGGTCCTAAAATAGTTAAACTAGCAGTAGGCAACAAGAACATACATGCAAATGCCGACAGTAAGACTCGGATTTTATGAGAAATGAAACATGGAGACCGGCATTGTGCCTAATGGTTGGAAATAGACTTGTTTCTTAGTATGTGTGAGCAGCGATAGCTCAGTGGGGAGACCAACAGACTGCAATGCAGAGGGTCTCGGGTTCGAACCCACGTCGCGCACCTCTGACTTTCGGAAGTATATGACTTTTCGAAATTATGTGCGTATTGATTGACAATTATCGCCTGCTCCGTGCCTTGGAGAGCACGTTAAGCCGTCGGTCCCGGCTGCCATGAACATCTATGGTAGTCGTTATTGGGAAAGTCAGTACCCTCTAATATCCTGACACTGGTCTAGCCTTAGGGTATCGTTAGCCTTCGGGTTGCGGAGGTCAGGTGGCAGCCGCTCCGTGTAAAAACTGATATCCAGTCAAATCCGGTTAGACCAGAAAAGCCGACCCCAAGTGACTTGGGAATAATAAAGGCTAAGAGAGAAGAAGTAAGCTGTTACCGTAGCCTATAATCGCTATACAAAATCAGAGTTATACAACACTGAGTTCGTCAAGGCAAAAGGAAGGAGAAAATAAACATATTAAATCATTAGTTTTCTGTGTTTTAGTGATACAACTTAAAAATTGAATCCCCAATTATTACTTAATTGTATACAGCAAACAAAATTGTTATTAGTTATAGAAATATTTGATCATAAAAAACAATATATAATACATCGATTTTCGGGCTTGGCGTACAGGACATGGAGGTGCCGTTATGGCGTGGCGTTCAAAAGGTTAAACTAATAGGGTGGTAATGCGGGAATTCTCTTCAAAAACGTGTCGTAGAAAATCGAAACGTCACAACATTGGCCCACGCTTTAAAAGCACTTACATAATTAATGCCAACCAATTAACAAAACGTTTGAGAATAATTTGTTCCTTTCCCATCGTTCGGCACTGGAGGCCTTTAAACATTGCAATTAAAACTTGAACGTACTGACCGCAGAGTTTTAGGCGCAACCAAGCGGGGGATGGGGAAACGTATTTGTTTTATGGGCTAAATGAGGTATGGGTAAGTATACCTATACATATGGGTAGGTGTGCGTATGTATACATTTGGGTACAGATAAATAGATAAAGAAACGACCGAATTAAATAGTATATATGTAAATGAGTTAAGAATTCTTTTAATATGACGGGCATAATTTTGTTTTCTTTCTTAAAGAAGACAAATCCCGCGCCAGGTTTGAAATCCCGTTTGGACATTAATAAAATACCTTTAACAGTCACAAGCTGTAACTTGTTTGCAAATTCGAATTCAAAAAGCGAGTTATTACGCTCGTAGTATCACAGAGAAATCTGAACCATGCTGCAAATAGTATCGTAAGAAAATACGAGTGGCAAAATCGAAGTATCTTTAGTTTTGCACGAAGGCAATCAGACTATCTGCAATATGACAATACTCAAATGATTTAAGATTGTTAGATGTTGTCCATTATTTGCTGATGATAGAAATCAGCTAGCTGGCCTGGGGACTACTATTCTCTTACAACACAAAACAGGAGGCGAGCCTAGTATAATATAGTACTGAGTCTGGATGTACCCAGTCTTAGAACTTTCATTTGTGGATGACACAAATAGTTGTCTCCTGTAGGATATGAACCCACGTCGCGCAATACGGCGACAGCGTTTAAACTAGATCGAAACCTTGTTTTGAAGATATTTATTACAAAAATTCGCCTTCTGTTCAATGGTCTACACTTGATTGATTAACTAACATCAAAATATCTACACCAAAATTTTTAAATCTACAATATTAGTAGAATGCTGAAGTATGGTTGTTGTTAGTTTATACTTAAAGATAAAGATAAAGATAAAGATTTATTTATTGCATAACTTATTTTACGTAACAACGAAGCAATGGATGGACACTTTTCTTATAGAGTTTATGGACCGGAAAATAATACAGGGTACTTTTATCCCAAAAAATCACGGTAGCTGTGGGATAGTTATTCATAGATTCTATCGAAGCGAAGCAAAGAGTAAAAGGTTCCCTATATATTCGCATAAAATTATACCTATGTCATAATTTAACATGGCATACTTTTATTATCCTAATAATAGTTACGCACAATATTCATTTGACATAACTGTTTAGGCACATTTTTTAAGCATAATTACTATAAGCATAATAATTGATAGGCATACTATTATAAAGCATATATTTGAAGTTTTGTAAATTTTGTGTTTGCATTTAATAAAACACTTTTTGTATATAAAATAAACACGTTGGCGGCTTAGGGGTGGCCCCAGGACCACCCCCGCCGCACCCTAACCTATAGTTACACTCTGGTACCCAAGTTATATATGCCTTATAACTTTATGCCAATCAAAATTAGGGTAAAAAGCATTAGCCTAAATGATATCTCTGCCTACTGAAATAGTATGCCAAAAAAGAATTATGTCAAAGTATTATTATGACAAAAAACATGCGGGGCAGTCTTTGGGAACTGCCGATAGAAGTGAAAACTATGTAACTTGTAAATTGTATCGTCGAGCTATTACGGATTATTTTTGAATTTTGAATGCGTTCGGTGACGATGACGCGAGTTCCATGATTTTTGTTCACCCAAAAAGTGCTCAACACGCCTGAAGAAGTTTTCACTTCAAAAAATATGCCAAACCCGTTATGCTAAATTAAATAAGACCAAAAAAAAAATCGAATCAAAGGGTTCACAGGGTAAAATGTAGTCTAAACTAATATAATAAAGAATGAGTGCGAAATTTACGAGTTTGTATGTATGTGAGGATAATCCTCACATCCACTGCACCTATTTGAAAATACTTTTACTATTTGTAAGGTACATTATTCTTGGTAGACTATATATCATCTCTAAAGCGGGCAAAGTCAGAGCGGGCCGCTAGTTTATGATAAAAACGAAACAAAAAGCCTTCTTTATAATTACTAACAAACAAGAACAGCTTTATAATCTATGTCACTTTTAAAAGTAAAACTTGAGAATAATAAAAAGTGCCTTTAAATTATAATTAAATGTTGTTTCCGCTTTTCTAAAGAAAGTAATATTTATGATATTATGCAGTTTCTATACAACAAATTATTTTCCAAAGAAATATGAACCTTATGTCAACGCAGTAAGGTCTATAGCGAATATATTTAGTGTAATGGAGATTACAAAACTCGTTTCAAAAGTAATTTTTCATAGAGATTGATTATATAAACCTAAGGTTGCCTATTTATGCTGTTATAGTGGAAACTAACGTACAGCCTTCATGCTAGTAAACAGATACTGCAGTTTTTGAAGGCTTGCTACAATAAAGATATATCCTACGTGTTTATTTTGACTGCTCAGATGTCGTAATAGTTTTAGTGATCGCCTAGCCATTGTTACTACACCGACTGCTGTGGGTTCGGTCTCCAGACGGGAAAACATTTGTGTGTACCACAAATAGTCGTTCTGAGTCTTGGTGTTCTCTGTTTCTTTTGTTTGAATGCCAAAAAACTGAATAAATATTTCTTGACGAACATTCAATGACAGAAACAGTACCCAGTGCGGGAGAGGGCTTTTGAAACAATCTGTGTGTGTATATGTGTCTTGAAAGGCGCATGTATCGTAAACAAACAATCCGATATGAAATATTTATTGATAATGTATACGCTTTGCGATTACTTTTCAATAAATGGACCAATCTCAAAAATAGTTTTCACATCGGGTTAATCGTTTCTGCCAAAAGAGAAAAAGACAAAAATCATAAAACATACAAACTCTTTAACAACATAACAATAATTAAGCCAACAACTACTTTTTATAAGGGAAATATTTATTTATGATCAAGAAACACCATATCGTGCTCGCTTAATAAAACATTAACAACAAATCGATATTGTAAAATTTTCCACTAACATGTTATCTGCATCAATAGCTTCCTATATAGATATTATTCAATAATACTACAGTTCAACAATGTGTATTTAAGATCCATGCACACACGTTCGGTTAAGCACAACCGCGCCGCCGCGCGTTTTTTAATCGCGATACTGTCCTACAAGAACGTGCACAGCATACAAATTCGTTAGAGCATATTATTTGTATAATAATAGAAACTCTAATAACAAAATTCAGAGTAGGCCCAGTATAGTGAGAAGATATATAGAAGGTTAGAAATAAGCTATCGGTTCGAGCGATTGTCTATGTCACATAAAAACTTGTTAATTAAGAGGACACACTGAAAAAATGCACTAACTTTCATCGAATAGTATAGGACTATGAGAAGACCAATTAATCTAGAATTTTGATATAGGTAAATTGATGTCTTTAACTAGAATTTCCTAGCTCAAAAACACGATATTGTGATTTTGGCTCGATCATAATTATTTTCGAAAACACCTCTGAAAAATTATTAATTTTTAAAATTAAAGGAAGTTACACTATCATTATGCTTAGGAATTACTCAAATATATTCGTAACATCAATATTAGTGATTTGCTAGCTCATTATTTCCATAACTAAAACCAATCATTTTTAAATAATATTTTAAGTTTTTTAACAATTTCTAAGCGTTCTCGATCATTGCGGGCGCATCGCAATTTTAGACCTTATGACCGCTATTTAAGGATTGATACACAATAATTGTCATTGGGGCGGATATGGGCGAAGCTATTCTAAACGATAATTTTCGCGGTGTCCCCTTAATGTAAAATTACATCATAAAGATAGTATATTAGACAAAATAAAGATGCATAGGTGTACAGCAAGCACTAACCGCGCGACTATAATACCGCCGTGCGTACACATCCTAAGCGTCTAGTACATGTTGGGAATTGATACAGACAGACCTTGTATCGTGACCGCAGGCTAGTGTCAATATTCATTATGTATTACGATATGTATCTACCTATATTGTATGAGTGTAAAGAAATATTAAATGATGTGTCTGTTGATTGTTCTACTATATGCATAATGTTATCTGCTATGTTCGCTCTTTGTACGTATGGCATTACAGTTTGATCGATTTTTATGAACCTGAACCAAGCAACTAACGTAAATGGTATTCTTTTTTTGTAAATACTACTCTTGTACTAGGAATATGTCCTGTGTCGCGATTGAATTTATAAACATTCAAACAAAGAAACAGCGTATTTAGGATCACACAAATATTTGTCTCGTGTGGAGATCGAACGGCAACATTTCGGAGAGTTGACCATTTAAACCTCTAAGCCATCTGTAATTTTAGTAAACTCACTAACCGATATTAATTTTTAACGTTCATAAGTATTACTTTGTGACCTAAATGAATAAGTGATTTTCGACTTTGATCTTGATGCAAAGGTAATTGGTAAGTTACCTCGGTTATCAAATAACGTAGCGCCGTGATTTTGTACCCGATTCGGGTTAAACGATTATGTATAGAAATAATATGACTGTGGTTTTGGTTCCAAGTAATACCACGCCAGCCTATCGCCGTCTACCGCGGACAGTTCTAGATTTCATATGGCTACCGACAATTTCTTGACCGATAAAGCTAATAAAACTTTGTCAGACCCGGGAATTAGACTAGATACCTCATCCATAGCAGACGCATTCAACCTGTTTTCTAATATAAGGAGGAATTATATTATGTAAAATAATAAATTGTCAAGCTTAATGGTCAAAATGCATGCCGAAAGGCCACTGTATCAGACTGGTAGTCAATTACCCACTTTGTTGTAATAAAAAAAATAACATTGGAACATTGAGACTACCATCTTAGTCTTCCCGTGACCATGGCTGCTGAAAAGCAACCGAAACGTCGGAGAAAGTGTAATATTAAATGAAATCTAAATAGTTTTAATAATAATTTAATTAGCTTAAAAATTAGTAAAGTTTAATAGTTTAGTAGTATAACAATTTTCAAAATTATGTAATAAAGTGTCAAATTAACAACGCGATAAAATTCGTATATAGTAGTTTAATTTCAATGAATAATATTCGCGTAAACAGAAAACAATATTATAAAAAAATACTTTACTCCAATAAATACTTTTCTTTGCCTACCCTTTTGAAGATAAATGCGTGAGACTACGCATCTATGCTTTCTGTTAGCCATCATTTAGCAATTCTTATACTGGTCGTACTATAACTATACGAAAAAAAAACTAATATCAACGACCAATTTATTTTGAACCAACACAAGTTAGTATTGGTATGCAACGTGTGCACTTTGCGAGTTTGAAATTAGCGCAAGTTGCTGCTATATCGCGTTAGTATGCAGTTGTTGTGCTTTAGTAATTATAGGAAACTTGGAACGTGCCTACAAACACATTGGAATGGTGGCTTCTTCAACTGTTAAATACGTTTCACGATAGGCAACTGCTTTGCTGGTACTTTAGATTAGTTCTGATGGCAAAAGTAGGGACTTTTAGGACCTAAGGAGACCTAAGGACTACTAGGTCATTTGCTAGTAAGTTTTGTGGAGTAAAATTACTACAATGGGTAAACTTAAAAATGCTGTCCCTACACCACATATGCCTGCCAAAAAGTTTACAATATTATTTTGTGACAAAAATGACCGCTCATTTCTTATAATATTTATAGTCAGAAATTTTTAAATAGCTTATTCTTTAAAATAAAATAAATGGACCAACATGAGAAAGCTACAAACTATGAAAATAACTATACTAAAAATACATATGTCTAAGATCTGCCCAATCTTTTCAAATACTTTAGAGCAGAAACTATCACTAACAACAATTATTTGGAACCTAGAGACATTAGTTTTATACACGTGCTACAATATATATAAATTTGAAGCACCATTCTAACTTTCATATTATAAATGCAAATGTGAGTTTATTTGTTACGCTTTCATGCCTGAACTATTAAACCAATCATTATGGAATTTTGCATATACCTTTGAAGTGTACAAAAAAGAACACAAGGTACCGTTCATCCAGAAAAAAGACTGCCATTCAAGCCGTGGGAAAAAGCTAGTATGTTATATTTTTACCAAAAAAACACATCGTTTCCAGCGTGTGTAATCGGTAAATATAATATAATAACGGTGGTAAGTTGTCAGAATATTCGATGAAACTGCATACGTAGGCTATTGTTTTGCCCACTCGTAATAAAATCGCCAAAACCTTCTGATATTTCGTTTGTACGCTTATCAATAACACCGAAAGGTCAATCTAAATTGGTGTTTTCTTCTACAGGAAAACAGCAAGTAAATAATATTACACGTCCAGACGTTGGCACATCAAAACAATCGATTGCCTTTATTGGCTATTGATTGACCATAATAAACCTGACATTTCCTTGACCAATTTATTTATAGAATCGAGATGGCAGCACTGTCTACGCCAATGCATAGCAACTCTTTACGATTTATTAAGTTTTCAATTTTGTCCACCGTAAATATTAGTTGGTCGCTACATATCACTGTGACACAAATAAAATTATATTGCTATGTCCATGATATGCAATTCAAGCAATTGAAGTGTACTTTGAAACGACTGATAAAACGTTTAACCATTTTTATTTATTTACTAGCAAGCATGTTGTGACGGCAGACAGAAAGAGATCAAGGACATATTTCGTCAGCCATATTAAAACTTACGTAAAAAGGTTACGAGGTTTCGTCTGTTATAACATTTCCTAAGTATACATGAATATAATTTTAGTTGTACCATTTTAAGAGGCAAATTCGTTTTAATATTTTTTGTATAGATGTCTAGATAATCTCAACTAGATAGCAGCTGTAGCGTGGATGAGATACCTTTGTCTTTGACAATCATGCCGAGATCTCCAGTTCAATCTAACCGTGCACGTGTCTGTAAGTATATAACCCTATTACAGATAATATAATACTATATTAGCATCCCTAATAAATAGTTAATAGAACTCATTTTAATGGTGAAAGACAGCAAAAAAAGGTGATTTCTGTGAATTATTCATAATGTTCTCTGAAGCACAAAGAAACTTTATTAGATCCGGTTATAAATATACTTCTTATCTAGAGAAAATCACAGCCGAACACGTTTTTGTCACGGAATAATAACTACAACGTAAAAAAGCAACATCCCTCACGCAGCAGTACGTTCGGCAGTACTATTTTCACTGTTCGCGCGTAAATCAGAAGCACTCATACGTTGCTTACGGTACGGTACGGTCTGTAATATTACAAGGTGCTTTCGTCATAAAGTATCGGAGGTGTACCTAGTTGTTTTGGATTATTGTGATGAATGGGGTTGCTAGACTGGAAGGCGCTGTGCTGTCAACAGGACACTTTACTCCTTACGCTGACAACACCACCATGATTATTTTAAAGAGTATGCAAAGCGTGAATGATATCCTTAACCTTGTTACCAATAAACGTAAAAAAGTACGTAGTTAGCATACATGTATCTACTTTTTACTTACAAACTATTTATTTAATTTTCTTTTTTATTATTTTGTCGATATTTTATATAAAAGAATATGTAGTCATATTGTTTATGGCAATAAAGAATGATTTCTTTTCTTTTTTATATTTTTTATTTCGCATGAAAATACTGTTTAGCAATACTAGCTCTTAGTAGACTCGATGAAAAGCATAATATTGCAAAACATTACACAACAACAACACAAACCAAGAACTTGATCCGTGATGTTAAGTACAGCAGATTTTCTCACACTGCGAAGAGGCTTGTGCCCGATAATGTGACAGTTTAATACAGGGCTGATATTATTTATGTATACATCTCTTTACGTTATTGCTATATTCTATGTTTCTCAAACTATACTGACGGAGACCGCGAACAAAGTCCCGCAGGCGGCTAAAAATCCTCTAACGCTAGATTTGCTTAAGACTGCGTCGAGCGTAAGACAGATAATGACAGAGCTCGAGCGGCCCATATTCAAATCTATAGATTTCTACTGTTATAATCTAAAAATCACGTAACACGAGCTTACGTTTTTGCATTTCTCGTGTTCTCACAAATTTACGTAATTTTGTAGGCGAAAATATTAATGATTTTATGTTTTTTACACGGAGTAATTGTAAACACATTCATTGTTATGGTAAATGTATATTTTATATTTGTATTTAACAAAAAGTGTTGATTTTATTCACTTAACTGCGACCGCCTGTTTTGGCACATTTCGCTCGGTGCAGTCTCACAAATAAACAAACCCATTTAAATTTTACACGTGATAGTAATGTAGTTTACACTAACTGTGTACATTAACAATAAACAAATAACAGATAAGATACCACTAGGCTAAGTATTCTTTATGATTAGAAGACTTGCATTAGGAAGTTAAATATGGATTTTTGACACAAATATTTTGTTAAGATAAATGTGCGGTGCTTCCGTAAATTGTTACACAGTGATAAAAGATAAATAATTTGAAAGCAATTAGGATGTCTAGAAGCTATTTTAAAATGTAAACTTCTTGGTCCTGGAACATGGAATAGACCAATTACACTTATACAGATTTTTTTATAAGGGCGGCTTGAAGAAATAGTTTGTTTGGAAGACAATTCTTGCACTATAAATAACTTCTGCATCATATAGCATACTAACATTCCAACAACGGACATGTAGAAAACCTAGTCACAATACAATCACTTGTGGATCATACAAATAATTGTCCTGTGTGGTATTCAAACACAGCACTCAGCACAAATTTCAATCGATGACCGCATTCCTTGATCGTCTAGAAAAGTGCTGATTATTTTTAAACGACTGAACAGATTTGCTAAATCACTTCTAAGAATATTTTCGAACAAGTCACCTTACAAAGAAAAAGACAAAATCCAGATCGGTATCTACATTTGGAATCTCCTATACCACAGATAGGTAGATACACAATTCAAACTTATAATAACCATCTCTATGCGTTGGGGATTAAAAACAAACCTCAGTTTTCGTATCATACTATTTGTACAGCCAATCTCACCACAATATAACACAAAGTCGACATTTTGCTGGCTAATGCGTGTTGTGCCTTAACGAGAAGCCGGCCAGCGCAGCGGGAGGTAATTCTATTTAGAAATAAATTGAACCAGCTCACATTCTACGCCATGAAACATGATGTACTTGAAGAAAGGTGGAAAAAAGGAAAACGGTTTCTTGACTCTGTAGCACTTAATGTTACTAAAACGTTTACGCCTGCATAGTACCTACGAGTCCAAAATAAATTATAAAAGTTTATTACTGGGAGTGCACGAGAGAAAAGGATTATTTTTAACTCTTCAGCCACGCGTACGATACTCCTGATATTGCAAATATATTTCAGTATCCATTTACCTACAATTAGGCAAGCCGTATAAACTGACAATTCAGTCGCATAAAAAAATGCAGTTCACTTTTTCTTTGACATGTAGACGCCTACCTGATAAAAAGCGGTTGTCGCAGTCTCTGGATACTTGGAATACCAGAGCAATTTAAAAAAAGAATCGCTGTGTTGCTGAAAATTCAATGTTGGCAACACATTGCCAACAACACTGAACCTGTTTACATTAGCGCGGTGATTTAAATTCCTAATTATAGTAAATAAAGTGATATACGATACTTAAAGTGGATAGAATAAGTGCTAAAACTGTGAACTCTATGTGATATTGTTGGTGGCTTGTTTCAAGAACGATAAACAAAGTTATGACAATTTTGCTACGCAATGATCATTTACGAAATAATCCATGCAAAACCAATATAAACAATCAATTTGTGAACTAATTTGTGCGAGGACAATACAGTGCTAACCATCAAAAGCGGTAAATACTTAACATACCTAGTAACACACAATTAAACAGTGAACTTATTAAAAGTGAAACGTTAAGAAAATAATTTGATTTAAAATCATACAACTAGTGCCACTATTGCCCCAAGCGGTCAATAGCTATCACACTAAATACGTGAAACTAAGCACAACTACTGCCATTTTCACACCAAGCGGCCGAAAGTAGTAATTAAAACGCCATTTTTACTACACGTGGTGAATAGCTGAACTAATATCTTTCATCAGGGATACCAGACCAATATTTTTCTTTCGGTAGAATTAAGGAAATAAATAATACAGTATACCAATCTACAAAAATAATTTTCATTTAGAAGATTTATTTCCTCATTTAAAATGAGTTCCGAAAATGTTACATTCCGCCAGAAAAACAAGTCAGCAATATCATGTGACCGGCTATGTTTGTCAAGTAATTCGTCATCAGATGAATCAATTGCAGATACGTTACCTGAGCAAGACATACACTATGACAACGACTATGAAACAGTCTTACGGGAACAAATAAAGTCACTCACTGACCAACTAGATAGCGCTCACCAACAAATCGACGAATTATTAATTGAAAATAGCTCACTTAGTAAACTGACCCAAGAACAGCAGAAAAAAATTACATATTTAAAAACTATATGTACAAGCACTCCTCAAACTAATTCTTCGCGTAGAAAAAGGAACAAAAAGCAATGCAGGAAAACATTGGACTTTGAAAATGAGGATAGTGATGCCGGAATTAAGGAATCCAAGTCAGAAACAGCTCAGACTAATGAAAACCTACCGCAAACGTCACTGACGAATAATAATAACATAAAAGAAGGCAACACTAATATAGATAATCAACAACTACCCTCAACAAACAGTGATATAGCATATACGGTGCCCAATCAACCGAAAATCATAATTCTGGGAGATGAGCAAGTTCGAGGACTTTCAGAAGTCTTAATAAATGGAAGGAAGAGCACTTGGAATGATTGTTACTCTGTTTCGGCGCTAGTCAAACCTGGCGCGCCGTCTTCACAAATCCTATGCAGTAGTACAGAAACATTTGAATCAATTAACGATCAAGACATAGTTATTCTGTCCGTTGGAACAAATGATAAAAACCCTTCGTATTTGCATAAGGAATTATGTGTAGCACTCAATAACTTGAAAATGTGTCAACAAATTTATTTACTCAGTGTTCAAAGTAACCAACATTTAAATGAAAATATGTTAAATCAAAACCTTAAAGTTTTAGCTCAAACTTTCACAAACTGTAAATTTATTGACACAAATGATTTTTATAGTTATAAAGGCTCTTATCAACGATATAATAGAACTTATTTGAATCAACTTAGTTTTAAATTGAATATTGAAATTGATTATTTAAAATATAAGCAAAATTTTCTTAATAGTAGACATTGGCAATGTAAATCGTATAATAAACAAAACAATCCAGAGATTCGAAAAAAGGGTTATCATCAGAAAACAATACTAGATTTTTTTAAACCACTCGATAACCATACCACTTTGACGATAAATAATGAAGGACTACTATCTGTACCAAACTGTAATCAAAGTTCTATCACACGTCACGATCTTTTTCGTCTGTGAACATATTTGTGTATTGCACCAAAATATTAATGGCCTAATCAATAAATCAGACTTACTAAGCATTCACCTAAATCATTTTATAGATGAAGGTAAATCCATAGATGTTGTATGTGTAACAGAAACAAACATGAAAAAGGGGGATCACATACATTTATCTTTATCAAATTATACTCTTCACACGTATTTTGCTAGAGATGGTAGAAATGGAGGCTGTTGTATATTGCTTAAAAGTAGTATTAAGGGACAAAAAATAGATTTAATGAAATTTTGCAAGCCCAACCTCATAGAGTGTTGCGCAGTGGAGCTTCAAAGTTTTTCAATGATAGTTATATGTATATATAGACCACCTAAATATGATAAACTATCTGTAAATGCGTTTTTAAGTGGTTTAGATCTTATTTTAAACGAATTATGTCTAAGGAATAAAAAGAAAGTTGTTTTATGCGGGGATTTTAATATAGACATCTTAAAAAAAACCTACAGCACCCTATGCTTTGAAAATCTACTACATAGCTATAATTTAAATATGGGTGTACGGACACCAACACGACTTTGTAGCGGCACCTGTATCGATAATATAATTCATAATGTTAGAGGCAGTAAATGTGAAATTGCAGAGCTTGCAATGTCAGATCATACTGCTCAACTGCTTAAATGCCCTGTAAAAAAGACCTGTATACTCCCCTACTGGTTTGTATTTAGGCGTAATTATTGTAATGAAAATATAGACAAATTCAAGGAATGCTTACAAAATTTGACATTTAATGATATTTATTCTTTTAGTGACCCCAATGACGCATTTAATGAATTCCATGACAGCTTCAAACTATATTATGACTTATGTTTTCCAAATAATAAAATTAAAGTGCAAGCATCTAAAAAGGCTAAATGGATTAGCAAGGGAATAAAATTATGCTGTAAACGAAAACGTCAAATGTTATGGCAATTCCGTAAAAACCCTAGTCATGAAAATAAAAAAATATTCAAAACATATTCAAACAGACTAAAAACAATAATTCGACTAACCCAGAAATCTCAGAATAATAACTTTATAAATAATGCTACAAATAAGAATAAAGCTACATGGCAAATAATAAATGAATGCAAAAGAAATAAGCCGGTAGAAGGCATAGAGTCAATTATCAACGAAAATAAAATTATAACTAATCCAAATGAAATCGCTCAAATATTTAATGATTTTTTTATTGACGAAATTAAATCAAATAGTATTAATAATATTAATAATAATTTAAAGTTTGACATAAATCGTGATTCCCTATTTATAAATCCGACAATTCCCGATGACATTATTAAAATTATCCGCTCATTAAATAATACCAGTAGTTCTGGTTTTGATGACATTTCGACAGGTATAATTAAAACAGTAGCAGTTAGCATTGCACCAGTGCTGAGTTACATTATTAATCTGAGCATAGAGACAGGTATATTTCCGGAACGGCTTAAACTTTCTGTCATAAAGCCTCTACATAAAAAAGGAACCAAACAGGAACCTGGTAACTATCGACCAATTGCCTTGCTTTCTATATTTTCCAAAATAATAGAGAAAGTAATTTATAATTCACTAAACTCATTTTTTGAGCAAAAGAATATTTTTACCGAGGAACAGTATGGTTTTAGAAAGAATAAGAACATCAACATGGCTATTTTTCAGTTATATGAAAAAGTTATTTCATGTGTTGATAGACGATGTTCTGTAGCAGCTTTATTTATGGACATGAGTAAAGCTTTTGATTTCGTAGATCGCTCAATACTTTTAAATAAATTGGAAAGGTATGGAATTAGAGGGAATGCGCTCAAACTTGTTCAATCTTACTTGACAGACAGGAAACAAGTTACAAAAATAACTAAACTTTGTGTTCACTCAAAAACAGAGCAAAATTATGTATCTCCTCAAAGGTCTACTAAGTACGGCGTACCGCAAGGGAGCATAATAGGACCTTTGTTGTTCCTTGTTTATATCAATGACATGCCTATAGTGACAAATCATCAAATGGTCCTATTTGCGGATGACAGCACTGTAATTTTTTGTGGTAATAATGATATCATGACGTTCGAAAGAGAAATAAACAAGTGCCTAGGATTATTAATAGACTGGATGAAATCCAATAATTTAAAAATTAATTTTGACAAAACAAAAATCATGACATTTGAACAAAAAACTAACCATGGAAAACTTGACATTCGATACGGCAACAAAATAATTTTAGAAACCTCGTCTACAAAATTTTTAGGGCTCGAACTTAATAGAGACTTCTCTTGGAAAAGCCACACTGATAGTGTATGTAAACGTTTAAGTCAATATTCATATGCTCTACGTAAACTATCACAAAAAGTAAACCAAACAACATTAATTACAGCATATCACGCATATGTCACATCTACTTTACGCTACGGCTTGATATTTTGGGGCAACTCCACAAATGTGGACATTGTCTTTAGGTCTCAAAAAAGATGTTTAAGAGCTTTATGCGGCATAAAAAACACCGACAGCTGTAAACCATATTTTAAGAGTCTAGGTATATTGACAGTGCCTTGCCTTTATACATTAGAGGTAGTCTTATTTATAAAAAACAATTTTAATTTATTTGACACGCTTAGTAGCGCACGTCATAGAAATAAGATACGGTTCAGACCACATAAAAAATCCGTTTATAATAGGAACTTTTTAGGCATGGCACCCAAAATATATAATAGACTACCATCATGTGTACTAGAAACTAACGATGTAAAAATATTTAAAAAACAGGTAAATGACATACTAATAAATAAGACATATTACTCAATTAACGAATATTTAAATGATAATAATATTATAGATAATTCCATATGTTATTTTTAATTTTTGGTGAATTCTTATTTTATGTACCTATTCAACTCATGACATTGTTTTTCCCACAGATAGATCGATTTTAATTTTATTAATTTAATTTTATTAAAAATTTTGCATGCCTATAGTGGTAGAACATAGTGAACTGCGCATTCACTCAACAACCTGCAATGTAAAAAAAAATTATGTACCTATGTTCAGCAATAAATGATTTTGATTTTGATTTTGATTTTGACATTCTCAGTAATAAAAATAATTAAACAATACATTTTTAAAAAATGAATCGCAACGTCGATGATCAGTTAGGTGCTGCTACAAGAACAAAACCTCTAAATTCGTAATAAATAACAATAAAAAGATGACACATTACTTTAAAAACAAGTTAGTACCTAACGTTTTTAATTTATATTTACAGACATAAAGCAGCAATGTTTTTATACAATAACATGAATAAATGCACATTTATAAACGAAACTCCATAAATATTTAACGTCTCACAAACGCACGATACATTTTAAATTACATTATTTTATATGAATATAAATGGCTATTTATTTTTATATAAAATATATTTATAAAGTGCGCAATAACCAAATAATGGGTGCATTTAATTTCAGATTTAAAGCTCTTTAATGTTGGAAATAAACTTTGATGTTTTACAAAATGAGATTCACGGAGGAATTACTTTTAAAAGTTAAATGAAGACATGAATATAAAGAGAAAACATTAGTTTGTTTATTAGGCTTAATAATATCTGCATAACAAATTAATTTTTAAAAGCTCTCGCGTGTTTAATATCTACCCAGTGCCATATAAAGTCTCTAAAATAAAATATGTACGTAACAATATTTGAACTTTTTACCGCGAGGACTGATGGATATTATAGGTTTCATAGATACTTTTTTTATTGCAGTTGGATGCAGTCGAGCCGTTAGCCTACCTGATGGAACAGTTATCATAAGCTATGTGCATGGATGAAGGAGAGTAGTTCAAGAAACGGAGTTCAGGCACGAGATTTGGATACCTGGCGCTCTCACTCACCGAACAAAATGCGACAGAACATTTACTGGTAGTTTACGTCGATATTCTGTGTGAGTATCGTGAATACTTAGTACTATGGCCGAATGGATTCACTAATGTTGAAGCAACAAAGCTCTTAAAACCATTTACCATAAAAACACACATCAAACTCTAAGTGACTCGAAAAGTACGTAAAGCCTTCGATTTCAGTGACAATTTATATAAAGAATCAGCTTCCAAATATACTGATATATGTTCTGTCGTTACCGTATAGATCCCAGAATACTTGACACATGTATACGGTCGAAGCGACCGCTTAGATCATTGCCACATACGTGCAATTATTTTATAGTGCCCCCGCTTCAATATTAATTGGGGACAAGTATAAACAATCCAAAGATTATTACTAAACATAACAGAGTACATGGTGACGCAATTGTGGTCAACCTGATAGTACTCTTAAGCCACGCACGCCGCCTAATCAAATGTACATTAGGATATACACGTGCAATACATACATTGTTATTTGAACTTTAGATATCGATAGTTTATATATCCTCTTTCTTCTCTCTTAGCCTTTATTATTACCAAGTCACTTGGGGTCGGTTTTTCTGGTCTAACCGGATTTGACTGGATATCAGTTTTTACACGGAGCGGCTGCCACCTGACCTCCGCAACCCGAAGGCTAACGATACCCTAAGGCTAGACCAGTGTCAGGATATTAGAGAGTACTGACTTTCCCAATAACGACTGCCATAGATGTTCATGGCAGCCGGGACCAACGGCTTAACGTGCTCTCCGAGGCACGGAGCAAGCGATAATTGTCAGTCAATACGCACATAATTTCGAAAAGTCATATAACTTCCGAAAGTCTAAGGTGCGCGACGTGGTTTCGAACCCGAGACCCACTGCATTGCAGTCTGTTGGTCTCCCCACTAAGCTATCGCTGCTACTAGTTTATACTGCTAGTTTATATATCCTATATTAAGAAAATTCTCGCAGAATAAGAATAAGCTTTTATTCAATACATAGCACAATAATACGAAAGTAGGATAAATTTTGACCCTGAATAAAAAAATTGCTTCTAACTAATTAAGCTAAGATTTTGCAATCACTTTTGTGTCCGGTAGCTATTTTTAAATATTAGACATAATGAATAATTCTCAGGAGTGGCCTCCTTCACGGTTAACAAGTGGTATGTAATTAACTAGCAAAAAAAAATCATTACTGTTTAAAATTACTAAAAACTTGTCACACCTAAATATTTATAATGATACTAGCTGCCCGGACAGACTTCGTTCTGTCAAAAGTAATTTTTCTTTTTTTATGTTTACTTTATCACTAAGGGGTATGAAAAATAGATAGTAGCCGAATCTCAGACCTACTAAATATGCATATAAAATTTTATAAAAATCGGTCAAGCCGTTTCGGAGGAGTATGGTAACTAACATTGTGACACGAGAATTTTATATATAAGATATACCAATTATATTTTTTTATAGCTTTGTAGATGCTAAAATGTTTCGTTTTTATACAATTCACGAGAAAACCTCATTAATACTGACAGTAACTTCAATAATACCAACATACAATATACGCATTTAAAACCAAATTTAAAGTTAAAATATTGAAATATAACAATAAATTACAATTAAAAATTACAAAAGAAATATACCTGTAAGACTTTCGCCCTTTCGCTGGCTGTTCGGTCCCAACCAATTACAGTAAAACATCTCCTGCCATTCACTTTTCTCGCCACACATTTACTTAACCGAAACATGATAACACTATTTTTGACAAGTCAAATATGGAATATTTTAATCAACACATGACATTACCTACGCGGACGGGCAGTTATTACAGTATGCAGATAAATAGAACATTATCATTAACATGATAACAACAATCTTTATGGAGACGAACAACCAAATAGGGAGGTTATTTTTTTACCTACAAGTTAAGTAATAATTAGTACTATTGATACGTAATTACTAGTAGTAGATAATATTACTATTACTAATGTTTAGTAATGTGATGATTATTTCATAAATTAGTAATTGTTTTCATTTAATTATTTAATTTATTAAACCATGATTTAATTTTGTATTAGAATTATTGCATCGATCTTTAAATATAATAAACAACTGTGGGTTCATCTAATTGTTTTCATATTATTGTAACTAAATGGTTTTATGCAATATTTGATAATTTTTTTATTAGATTAGTGTAATATTTAAAAAAAATACTTGTTTCGTACTTTATCCATAATATTATATTGATATCGTAACCAATAATTAAAAATAGATTTTTTGTTATTTTATTATATATTTACTATTTTTGTTATTATTTGTATTTATTTCACTATTACTATAATTGTTAATAGCTCTGTTTGTCCGTTGAATATACACATAATACTAAATATTACACAGAATGGTTTTCCTCTATCAAAACGATGCTAATAAACCATGCTATTTACCTACAGTAAATTAAAGTCACAGTGTCTGTGTAGTTATTAATAGATACACTAATTAGTAATCGCTACGCCTGTTTATTGAAAAGAGGTAGGCAGAGATGTATCACATCCAGATCTTATTTCTGCTGCCGATTTTGTTTGTTTTAAGGTCTTACGTCTTATAGTGTAAGCCTATTGCTGTTTGCCAGGCCCGTTTTCAGTATGCTACAGAAAATTTTCTCTCTGTTAAACTGCTTAACACTTTGCGGGACATGAAAATCGAACTCAGGAACGCATAATAGCACATAAACTTAAGTGTGAAAAGTAATAGTATCTACCCTTATTTGTATTATTAAAGCAGTACTTCGTAGATATCGAAGCGATAGCTCAGTGGGGAGACCAACAGACTGCAATGCAGAGGGTCTCGGGTTCGAATCCACGTCGCGCACCTCTGGCTTTCGGTAGTTATATGACTTTTCGAAATTATGTGCGTATTGATTGACAATTATCGCCTGCTCCGTGCCTCGGAGAGCACGTTAAGCTGTCGGTCCCGGCTGCCATGAACATCTATGGCAGTCGTTATTGGGAAAGTCAGTACCCTCTAATATCCTGACACTGGTCTAGCCTTAAGGTATCGTTAGCCTTCGGGTTTCGGAGGTCAGGTGGCAGCCGCTCTGTGTAAAAACTGATATCCAGTTAAATCCGGTTAGACCAGAAAAGCCGACCCCAAGTGACTTGGGAATAATGAAGGCTAAGAGAGAAGAAGAATTTGTATTTGTGTATAAATCTCCGAAAAGGTAAACAAAGGTATAATACACCCATTCTTAACGGCTTACTGAAAAATATTTTAAAATACACACACTTTATAAAATATTTCTCTATTTGTCGATTTGCACTTATTCATATAATCTTTTAGAAAGTGTAGTTTCGCGCTATTCGTGCAAATAGATTTGTATTAAACGACCAATAAGCCCTTTTAATTACTATTTTAGGTGCCTATCGCTGTCTAGCGGTCAAAGAATAATGGCAGAAACCCGTACATTGTTTTAGCTGAGATAAAATTTCTGCGTCTTGAAATGAAAAATATCTGGCTTAACTCAGCGTCATCTTCTGAATTAGTTTGTACAAAAATATTTGTTCGGGAAGGCTGAGAATAATAGATATTAAGTCATGAACTTTTGTAGGTTATGTCTGCAGATAACTTTCAATAACATGTTTAATATGTAATATTATTCAATTTTGAGGGAATAAGGGACAATATCGCATTAGTATTTTCCTTACCTAGTTATTTCAGGATAAAAAGGCTTGTAAAATATTTTAAAAGTAGGTCTTTAGTTAAGTCCAGTGATAACACGGGCTAAGAAAAGAGAGCACTCTGGTGCGTCAGACATAGGTTTTGAAAGTGCACCGTACTCATCTATGTGTGTGTGTGATTTGAGAGATACCAGATGAGTGGATAAGCAGTACATGCAAAGATGTCGTGTCGATCAGCGGTCCGACGTACTTATTGGGCGTCACTTTCGATATACGAGGCACTGAGACCTTTTTTTCCTAGTCCGTGTCTTTTTTATCCGACCCTAACTAGGTAATGTGATACTTTAAAAAACCTTAGACATGTAATGAAATTTCTTTCCTAAGTAATTCACTTTTAGACGCTCAAATTTACGTTAGCTAAGATTTCGCCATTGTTCTTTCCAGACTGCTACAGAAAATGTTCTAACAGAAAAACCCAAAAACATTTTACCCGACTCGGGCATCGAAGCCAGGATCAATCGCAAGCATACACTTATGTCACAAGACTATCGAGGCAACCAATATCGGTCATTGTGAAATAAATATACCAAGGCATTATGTGTTAATCAGTTTGTTTGTATAAACACTCGTCTTATCTCTACAATAAAATACTTAGAATTATAATATTTAATATCGAGGTTATTGCTACTTGGTCCAGTGGCGCAATGTGGACACATAGCATTAGCCCCCATTTGATTCCCGGGTCAAGCTTTCTGTGAAGAGATTTCGAACAGGCTAGACATTTCTGCCTTGAGGTCAAGCTCGAAAAGGTAATAATAATAATAATAATAATAATAATGGTTTATTCATCTCCACAAATTACATACATTTACAGTTAAAAGGTACACTGTGAAAGTTATTTGGTTTACTATATTGTAGTTTGTGGGAGATCTGGAGTCTAAACTAAGCCAAGGCCTGTATTTTAGAACTCCATTCGAGAGATGAGAGACGAGAGATGCCGAATTCGATCTCAAGGCACACACCTCTAATTTTTCGAAGTTATTTGCATATTTGCAAGTTAATTATCGCTCACTATAACACAAAAGGAAAATATTGTAAGGAAACATGCATGTCTAAGAGTTCACTATAACCCTTAATGTTCTCCAAGATATATGAAATCTGCCAATCCGCATGGGGCCAGGTTGACCATAAGATCCTTAGACCTTATGGTCAACCTGGCCCCGTGCGGATTGTCATACTAAGAAGCCATGCCCACTAGTGGGACAGGTTAAATACCGAGCTGATCTTATTTCAAATTATCTCATCTTATTTATACGTAAATAATAGGATTACCCTGGCAAAGGTATATTATTGCCGCATTTTGTCAAATAAGTTTCAAGTCCTATTAAAACTAACTAATATTATAAATGCGAATGTGAGTTTGTTTGTTTGTTACGCTTACACGCCTTAACTGCTCGATCGATCATCATGAAATTTCACATACAAAAAAGGACAGTGTTACTTTCATCCAGAAACAAGTACTATTCCTGAGAAACAGAAATTGATTGGCAGTCTAGAGAAACGCAAGCGAAACCGCGGTCAGAATTTAGTAATAATATAAGCGCATTAACTGCTTTCATGTTGCAGCTGAAAATTGACAAACTATACCAGATATAACACAGACACTGAAAGCTCTATAAAAAGAGTATGCACAATCTTATGCTACTTCTCCTTCTCCTCCTCCCTAGCCTTTATTATTCCCAAGTCACTTTGGGGTCAGCTTTTCTGGGCTAACCGGATTTGACTGGATATCAGTTTTTACACGGAGCGGCTGCCACCTGACCTCCGCAACCCGAAGACTAACGATACCCTAAGGCTAGACCAGTGTCAGGATATTAGAGGGTACTGACTTTACCAATAACGACTGCCATAGATGTTCATGGCAGCCGGGACCGACGGCTTAACGTGCTCTCCGAGGCATGGACAATCTTATGCTACTTGGTTCACGAATTAGATAATGTAAAACCACATAATTAGCAAGTTTATATAAGCAAAGATTAACGTGTATGTTTACATGGTCAGTTTGCCGAGTGTTGTAATTTCTATTGTTTGAAGTCAGGGATGTTGTGGGTGCAGATTTTTTGACATCCGCGGATGCGGCTACGGATTTTTGAAGACTCACAACCGCGGATGCGGATTTCCAAATCGATGCGGAAGCTTCGCAATTGCGGATGCGGATGCTGATTAAAATTGTTCATCTTATTAATAATAAAAGTATTTAATATCACCGCCTTCGCAGGTTCAAGCCTTGCAAAGGTTTATAAATTAAACACGTATTATTGTCACTAATCAATTGTTCAGTAGTACGCTACTGAACAATTGATTTATTTCTTATTGTAACCTGCGCTATATCTGGATCAGCATTCATATCCGCGTTGATTATTGCGGATGCGGATGCGCATGCAGATGTCCAAATCGATGCGAAAGCGCCGCAATTGCGGATACGGATGCGAATATTCGCAACATCCCTGGACTTTGAAGAACACCCAGATTCGGAACAACTACATATGTACATACATACATACATACATAGATTCACACCTGTTTCCCAGAGGGGTAGGCAGAAACTACGGATTTCCATTTGCTACGATTCTGACACTTCTCTGGATTCATTTACTTTCATCACATTCCTCATACATGCCCGTCGGTTCAAGGTGCTCTTAACCTGGCCTTTGTCCAGAACGCCTCCGATCTGATCGAGAAACGTTCGCCTACTGCTTATGTATAACACAATTTTTTCCGTGTAGGGATCGAATCCAACAATACTCAGCGCACTGGCAGTAAAGCACCACACTATTCATGCAATCACGTAATTACACAAGTAATAGAAGATATCTAAGAAATATAACTTATTGAATGTTTATTACATCGATTACGGCATTTACGATACCTGATAACAGAGGTCATTGACTTTTACCAGTCGGATACAATTTTTAGATCACCTATAACTCTTCGTCTCCCTAACCTTTATTATTCCCAAGTCACTTTGGGGTCAGCTTTTCTGGGCTAACCGGATTTGACTGGATATCAGTTTTTACACGGAACGGCTGCCACCTGACCTCCGCAACCCGAAGGCTAACGATACTCTAAGGCTAGACCAGTGTCAGGATATTAGAGAGTACTGACTTTCCCAATAACGACTGCCATAGATGTTCATGGCAGCCGGGACCAACGGCTTAACGTGCTCTCCGAGGCACGGAGCAGGCGATAATTGTCAATTACGCACATAATTTCAAAAAGTCATATAGCTTCCGAAACCTATAGAAACCGAGATAATTGCAAGAATCAGATTTTTGTGATCTTTGACCTTAAATAATTGACGGCGCAGACACGAGATTTTATGCGACTTTTGACACAACTTTTAGAACACCAAAATGAAGGTGTATACGAGTTTACAGCTTATTATCTCTCATTCCAAGGTTGACCCTTTTTCTGCTTATTTGACTGGACTAACCTGTTTTTATTTTTACCTGGGGGAATGCTTTGACGCACACCTCTCCGCGGGGCGATGGAGAGGTTATGTCAGGCTCACCGGGGAAAAGATACCCCAGTTATACCGACTAAACCTACCATAGTGTTCCTCGACATAACCATAGACGGCGAGGCCGCGCGAATCGCTTTCACATGTAATCGTGACCCCGCCGTGTAAAACGGCAGGCCACTACACAAAAATACTTCCTCCACCGTCCCCCTGGGAGGGACAAAGACACGATACAGAGACGCACGAAGAGAGCTGGACTAACCTAGGCGAACCAGCGGTAGTGATAGCGACTGTTATATGACAATGTGATATTGGATTTTTTTAAGAAATGTTCAGTTCCATCATGGAGACTGGTAATGTCCCGGTACAGCAATAGGTTCTTCTTTTACGTAAGTGCTAAAATCAAAGTAATCGAAATGTAGGTTTGAAACACCTCTGCTAACCTTTTAACGGATAAACACATGACTCTATGACTGTAATGTTATAATGAGCTTTAAACTTAGCATATGAAAACTTTTGTGTTTCTTAATTTCATAAGAAAATATGCTAAACTAAATTTACAAACAGTTGTTCCGAGTCTATGTGTTATTTGTGTGCAATATTTCATTTTGAATGTGTGTAAAGTCCATTGTGACAGAAATTATTCCTAGTTCAAAATTTATCTTCATAAAAAGAAAGAAACTGACTAAAATCTAACCAGTATTCATTTAAAAATCCTAAACTAAATATCCGATGCGGTAACAGTTGTTAAGTTTCCAATAAACAAACTCTAAACTTGTATTGCAGAAGTTGATGTCAGTGCAACGTGCGACGCCCGCTAACCGCCAACGTATGGCGTTAAACAATGCATTGTAAAACACAGATTTACTAACCACAAGTACACTTCTTTGCGAACTTTAGTTATTGAAGTAGAGGCAGAATTAATAACAAGTGAGAAACGGCCATGAATTATCGTAAATCTTAGAGTTCGAAAAAAATGTTTTACGTGACCTTGAAGTCAGAGGTCAAAGGTCATACTCATTTCGGAGTATATCGACTATGCTGAGTCGAATGGCGTTAACCGCAAGTCTCTAGCTCTTACGGTTCTTGAGTTGAAAGATGGTATCACGTGACCTTGAGGTCAGAGGTCAAAGGTCATAGTCATTTTGGGGGGTATATCGACTATGCTGAGTCGAATGGCGTTGACCGTGAGCCTCTAGCCCTTACAGTTCTTGAGTTGAAAGATGTATAACAGACGGACGGACGGACAAAGCTGTTGTATAAGAGTTTTTTCTAACACTAAAAACACCAATATTGCCATGTATTTCTTGCTATCTTTTTACTAAAGCAATGATAGCGTAGTGGGAAAAACATAGAAGTCGAGGTCGTTTCCACGATACGTAATTCTGACTTTTCAAAGTTATGTGCGTTCAAATAGCACAGTGGGTATAATAACATGGATCAAGTGTCTGATAATAAAGATAATAATTATCTTTATATATATAATTCTACTGTACGTGTATATGTCACTGAACTCCTAAAGGGCTGGACCGATTTTGATAAAAAAAATTGTGTGTTTTCATGTAGATTCGAGGATGGTTTAGATGCGGATTTTTTTTTTCGTGTGTTCTGGATAACGTATGTAGGGACAGCTAGTATTTTATAATTATTATTTGTGTTATTAGTATTACTAATAACTAAGAAGCTCAAAGCCAGTTCTTATTGCTGGAACACAACACAAGGTTATTTGACTACGATCTTCTCGATAGCGCAGCGGTAGTGAATGCGACTGCTGTGAAGTCTCTGGTTCCAATCCGGGGTTAGGCCAGCAAATTGGGTTTTTCGGTCAAGTAGTTCTCATGAGCAGCTCGGAGTTAGGCTTTGTGATTGAGAGGTTGTAGTTTCGAATCCTACCAATTATAATACTGACTCTCTAACTCCTAACACACACGAGAATTCTAGCTTTGCTGGAGGGTTTAACAAGAATAATTGTTTTTATAATTGACACTGCTACTAATCTTTTCATATCTAATAAAAATAAAATTTGTTGTAAAAGAACATGATGCATTTAACCTATCTGTATATTAGACATACGATGTACGCTTCCAAGTAGCGTATCCTGGTATTAGAAAACTTCAAAAAATATACATAGATTCACGCCTGTTTCCCAGAGGGGTAGGCAGAGACTACGGATTTCCATTTGCTACGATCCTGACACACTTCTCTGGCTTCATTCACTTTCATCACATTCCTCATACGCGCCCGTCGGTTCAAGGTGCTCTTAACCTGGCCTTTATCCAGAACGCCTCCGATCTGATCAAGAAACGTTCGCCTAGGTCGTCCTCTTGCGACTGTTCCATTCACACTAGCCTTATAAACTTTCTTAGTCAGTCTTTCCTCGTCCATTCTTTCTACATGCCCAAAAAATAGACAAGAAAAATTGAAATTGTTTCAGAGATTTGCACGTTCGACAAAAATTCGTTTCAGCATTATAATATATGTATTTAGTATTAGTATAGATAATGCTACTACCTACTGTAGCTGCTAAGCGACATGACCTCTGCCAGTTAATGATGTTTATACTACAACGATAAGGAGCTATCATTGTGATAGCATCCTATTGTACGATATTTAATTACAGAGATTCACAAGTAGTTGTTCTAAGTCAGGGTTCTTTATTTCCGTTGGAATGTTTATAAAGTCCTCCGTGATACGGGAATAATTCTAAGTACATAAATTAACTTTACAAAATATCTACTTCTTCAAGACCATCCTAAGATCGCACAAAAGTAAATACTGTCCTAGCTTCCTACTTTGTCTACTACAACACTTCATTATTTCTAGTAAATTCAGGGTACCAATCTAATGAGTTGGCGTGTCTGCCTAACACACTTGATACTATAAAAGTACACGGTCCAAAGTTTTCATTATACTGGTCCAATGAGCCATCCACCCATAGACCACATTAGTTAGATTTCCTATGTAATCATAGTCCTATACCTGCCCCAGGCTATACCATAGCAGATCCATCCCAATATAGATTAAAATTCTCAAGGCCAATTAATAATAATAATATTCTATCACATACACACAACACCATCTAGCCCAAACTAAGCAGAGCTTGTACTATGGGTAAATACATACATATTATACACAGAAACACCCAGACCAAGACAAACATTCATGTTCATGCACACAAATGTTTGACTTGTGCGGGAATCGAACCCGCGACCTCAGGCGTGGCAGTCAGTTACACTAACCACTACGCCACCGAAGCCGCAACGTCAAACCAAAAAAAAACTCTTTTATATAAAAAATCAGCTCCCGTGTGATGTTTGTGTCCGCAAAACTCGAAAAGTATTCAATAGATTGACGAATTTTTTTTACATAACATTCTGTTTTTATATAAGTGTGATAAAATATACATTTCATCCCGAAATTTTAACGAGAAATTAGAATAAAAAACATGCGACTGAGCCACAGAGAAATGTGGTTAGGCTTAGCTAGTATATACATTATAATATTAATACTCACACTTAAAGAAACTCCTTTGACAGAAAAGCACCTCCTTTGCAATACATTATTCAATACTTTAACACCATTCGCACCGCGAAACAACAACGACTTATAACACATCTTCAACAATTTACTATTAACAATACTATTATTATTATTTACATTAACTATTATAAAACACTATTATTATTATTTACATATACTATTATTTAATACGCGTTCATTGTATTGTTACATCGGTGTGATTGCAATAATGTGTACGTGCTGAGTGACTGTAGTGATAGAATAAATTGTATATTTTGTGACGTTGATGTTGATAAGTGATTGCGGGAAACATGGCGTTGCAGTAATGTTATTTAATTATCAATCATATGTTTCTCTAGAATAGAAAGAGAAAAGAGACACACCAAAATAGTAGTATTTTTTAATCTATCTTATCTGCATACTCGTCCGGGAAACAGTATGTTTATTTAAATAAGTTTATCTTCGCGATGCCGATTGGCTTGCTCCTTTTGTTATACTTACATGCAATTGTGAGGTCTCGGGTGTAATGCCCAAATCGGGCAAAGTATTATTGAGTAGGTACTTCTATAATTTTTCTATACAACTAAGGTGGCAAACAATCATACGGCCCACCTGATGGTAAGTGGTCACCGTAGCTTATGGACGCCTGCAACAGCAGAGGCATCACTTGTGCGTTGCCAACCCTTTAGGAAAGGAAGTGGAAAGAAGAAGGAGCGGGGAGGGGAAAAGAGGATGATTGGGCCTCCAGCACTCTCACTCACCGAACGAAACACAACAGTAGTAATAATGCTATTTCACGTCGATGGCATATGCTGGACCCCCTTTCTCGTATGACATAGAACGTAGCTGCGCCGATGTAGATGGACCTTTGACTGGTATAGGTAGATGTATATTACCTCCATTCTTGACTAGGGTAGGTAGGCGAGAGTCTATAAATATACATTAAACATTATTTTATGTACTTATATAAACTGTTATATAAAACAACCTGTAGCATGTATAGGAATATTATTAATATATCTTGTATTTAACTTGTAACGCAGTAAAGGAACCAAATGTTTATTTTTAAAATGGGACGTCGTTGCGAATTGGGTTTTACCATTTATTGCGTTATCAATGTCCGAAAACAAAATGTCAACAAAAATAACTTTTAGAACAAAATCATATTGTTATCATAGAATAATATTCAGCCATCTTGTCGAGCAGTAAGGCAGAGTTGTCACACACGCACTCAAGAATGTTTTATTTGTTCTGGATGCAAGTTTCTCAAGAATAATTGCCATATGATAGGTGTATTCTGCCTGATAGAATTATTTTTACAAAGAATTAGAAAGACTTTACATACATTTCAATGTTTTAGAAGCACCCAGGCTTAGAATAACTAGTTAACATCTTATTTCAGACCAAGTTTTTTTAACAGTACAGTTGGCAAAGAAACTCGCTATCTGCCTGATGATAAGCGGTTAATGTAGCCCATAGTCGCTTGCAATGCCGTGAAGTTCTGACCTTAAAGCTAATTTAGCAAAATATTGATTAAAAGTAAGAATGAATGTAGCATTACGTTAGTGGAGACTGCCATGCCAATGTTTCCAGTTCGATTGACGTACTTCTGACTTTTTTAAGTTATATGATTAGGTATTGAATAATCTTACTAAATGTAAAAGATTTGGAGGTTTGGATATATGCTGCTCAATCACGCGTAAACCGCTAAATGGATTTGATTGCAACTTGGTACACAGATAGACCATATCCTAGATTAACACATAGGATACTTTGCCCAATATACCTTCCCGTAGGATTTACACAGACGAAGCCGCGGGCAGAAACTAGCAACCACTTAAGTTATCAGACATAATGATGTTTATGCACTTATGCTTGTTTCACACGTATCACAACTACACTACAACCACAACCACACCACGTGGGCGGGCGCAATTTTGTATTGAAACTGAATAGTAGAATTTACACGGACCACATTTTGCCGTCATTATTGACCATGTGGGTGATACCGACCACATCGCAACCACCAGCGATACCGCGAACTAGCATCCGACCATATATTCATAAACAAAATGTCGAAATTATCGAGAACTCCTCCAAATAAAAATATTCCAACAAGATCAGAGTCCGATATACATACACTAGTAGCAGCTGAAGATATTGTAAATACAAGTAATATTGTCACAAACGTTACTCAAAGATCAAAGCGACGCTGTCCATCTAATGATGATACTACGATTGTCAACTTATCCGATTTTAAAAAGGAGATGAAGGAAATGCTTCACAATATGATTAGTCAACAGAACTCCCGGATGGATAAATTAGAAAGCCACGTCATTGAAATCAAAAGAATAAACACCAAGATTGATAAAACAAACTCGGAGATCGAAAAATCTATGTGTTATATAACAGACCAATTAACTTCACTCGATTCAAAAATTTGTAGTCTTGAGAAAGAAAAGAATGCAATCAATTCTAAGCTAACCATGTTGCAAGAAAGAATAGAGTCCTTTGATCGCTCCATTATCAAAACTAGCATTGAACTACGCAATGTTCCCAAACGGCCAAATGAAACCAAAGAAATGCTGTACAATTCTATCTTGACACTATCCAAACACTTGAATCATAACCTACAATCTTCAGACATTCGTGACGTCCTACGACAGCCCTCAAAGAGAGAAAACCCAAATTCTACTATAACAGTTGAATTTAATAATACGCTTCTGAAAACTACTTTTATCGCGGCTGTTAAGACCTATAACAAGCTCAATCACAACAACAAGTTAATGTCATCTAGCCTGGGCTTGTCACCAAATAATCCCATTTATATTGCCGAACAGTTGACAGCACATGCAAAGCGACTATACTATTTGGCTCGAAACTTTGCCAAAGAATACAACTATAAATACTGCTGGACGTCAAACGGACGTATCATGTTGAAAAAGGATCCAGAAAGCCAATCGTTTATTGTGAAAACGGAAAGCCAACTCAAACAATTACCTCCACTAGATAATGCATGACTAGTTATTTATAAGTGGACTGTTCGTACCTTAATTTTAATTTTGTTAACTATTTTTATATTTAAATTGCAGTTATATATTATGTGTATTTTGTACCGCAATACTTTCCACAAACTACAATACATACACTCAACAAACAAATCTTATAAAATATACAACTATACACCATCCTCGTCACACTTCACACAAACATCTTTACCTACACCAACTTCCACAAATAGCATTCTTAAATACCATCCATCACACTCACAACAAAGATTCTACACTTACCTTTTACGCTTTAACCCTAACTCTATAACATTGTGTCCATATAAAGAAACTTATATACAAAACTGGCTTGTTGATCTAGTTTTATGTTATATGTATATTATTATAATCGAAATAACAAACTGCATCTCTACTCTCATTCTTCACTTTGGCTTAGCGAAGTATCTATAAATGTGCATAACAAAAATAAACTTAAAAATGAATAATAACATTTCTAATTTAATTGACAGTATAGATCAACATTCAATATCAACAACACATACATGCAGTCCAGAAAATACCCAAAACATCTTAAAAAATCCAAATAATTACCTAAAAATATTATCTCAAAATATCCGGTCAATCAATTGTAACTTCAATAACCTGCAAACCTTATTACACCGTTTGTCCTTTGATTGTGATCTTGTGGTATTGACTGAGTGTTGGCTGTCGTGTAACACTAATTCGTACATCCCATTGCTTCAGAACTATACTAAATTTTACACCACTAAACATATCAACCAAAGCGATGGGGTCGTGGTTTACATGAAGTCCAACTTAATTGCCACATGTGAAGAACCTGACCTGCGTCAAACCGCTTCAGGCCTTATACTAAAGATAAGTTCTGACATAGCCGTAGTATGTGTTTATAGATCTCCATCTAATGACAATGTTAATAATTTTTTATCAGCTATAAATGACATACTTCCAACTTTATCTTACTTTATGACAGTCATTATAACAGGAGACTTAAACATAGATATCATCAATCCTGATAACCGCGCTAACGACTACTTAAATCTTTTGGCGTATCACGGTTACTTGCCCGCCCATAATTTGCCCACCAGAGAGAATAATTGTCTGGATCACATCTTCCTAAGAACTAAATCTCTCAACCATTGTTTTGTTTATAACACTACAATAACTGACCATTATTCGACATTACTTTGCCTAACACACGTACGTAAAAGAACCCCCACTACTCTTACTATTACTAAGATTGACTATAATGGGTTGGATGAAACTATAAAAGAAATTAATTTCACACCTATATATAATAATTCGGATCCAAATGTTGTTATGGATGAACTAATAGATGTAATTACATCAGCCATTAAGAAAAATACAGTATATAAAAAAATATCTGCAAACAAGAAAATTATCAAGCCTTGGATTACGCCTGGCCTTTTAAGGTGTATTAGGAATAGGGATGCGCTACACAGGAAACTTAAACTATCTCCGGATAATGAAATCCTTAAAACTACATATAAACGGTACAGAAACTTTTGTGGTACCATTTTAAAAAAACAAAAAAGGGCATATGATAAACAAGAACTATCGCAAGCCAGTAATAATCCGAAAACACTATGGGACACTATTAAAAGACTCACAAATACCAACAAACCTAAAAATACATCTACACAATTACTCAATTTCTCTTCATCGCCTATCGAATCATGCAATAATGTAAATTCTTTCTTCGTTAATATTGGTAAGAACCTAGCTGATAATATCTTACTCAATGGGCCAAACGTACCATTACGAGTGACACGTAATTCCAAAACCACCTCATCTTTTGTTCTGGACTATACTGACCCTGTTGAGGTTTCTCTTATAATTAAATCCCTCAAATTAAACGCTGCTACCGGTTGGGATGGTATCTCCCCATTAATTCTTAAGAGATACTGCACATTTCTTGCTCCAATTCTCACTTATATTTTTAATTTATGTTTTGATACAGCTGTATTTCCCACATCACTAAAAAAGGCGATTATTCATCCCATCCATAAGGGAGGGGATGGAAATCTGCCTAACAACTATCGACCGATTGCAGTTCTTCCTGCGATCTCTAAGGTTCTTGAAAAGCTACTTAACAAAAGACTAGTCAATTACCTCGAACATCACAAGTTATTGTCAGCACAACAATATGGATTTCGTAGGAACAAATCAACCTCTGATGCTGTACAGGACTTAACTAATCATGTTGTACAAAGCCTCAACTCCAATAAGAAAGTACTTACCATCTTTCTAGACCTCGCAAAGGCTTTCGATACCGTTCCTGTCGGTACTCTCGTGGAAAAACTTGAAGACATGGGAATTAGGGGAAATCATTTGGATCTTTTTCGGAGTTACCTTACAGATCGCACCCAAACTGTTAGAATTGATAGCTATAACAGTAATGAGCTTCCAATCTTTTACGGCGTGCCGCAAGGCAGTATTCTGGGCCCTACCCTGTTCCTAGTGTTCATAAACGACCTGTGTGGACTTAACATCCCCAATGCCAAAATAGTATCATTCGCAGATGATACAGCAATTACATTCCAGGCGGACACCTGGTCAAAACTTGAGCACTATGCTCAGGGTGGTCTTGATGCAGCCTTAAATTGGCTATCTTCTCACACTCTGACTGTAAATACTTCTAAAAGTAAGTTAATAGTATATTCTATAAACTCGGCATCTCGACCTACCACTAATATTATTACCATAAAAGCACATAATTGCTCTCCAGTTAGAAATAATCTATGTAACTGTCCCAACCTAGATTGTGTGGATAATATTAAATATCTCGGTATAATCTTGGACAAAAATCTCAACTTCAAAACCCATATCAATTGCCTTACAGCTAGAGTGCGCAAATTAATATATATTTTTAAAACGCTAAGATCCATATCTAACCCAACAATAATCCGCAACGTTTACTTCGCATTATGTGTCTCCATCCTTACATACTGTATCTCTAGTTGGGGAGGTGCTGCTAAAACCACACTAAAACCCTTAGAAATTGCTCATAGAGCCATCTTAAAGGTGTCAACTTTCCGTCCAATTTGGTTCCCCACTGACAAGTTATACTCTCAATGTAAGGTTCTAAATGTCCGGCAACATTTTATCAAACAAACTGTCTTACTCCAGCATTATATTATGCCACATAAGGAAATAAGCAAACGTAGAAAAGATAAAGTATGTACAGTTCCATATCCTAGGGTGTCATTCACCAAACGATTCTTTTATTTCCTGGGCCCGGCTCTTTATAATAAAATAAGTCAAAAATGTATTATATTCAACCTAACATATTACAACTACAAGAGGGCGCTACATGCATTATTGCAAGATAAAACCTATGAGGAAACTGAGAAGTATCTCCATACTTAATACTTAAAACTCACACATATACACACACACACACACCACACACATACACACGCACGCACACGCGCACGCACACACACACACACACACACACACACATATCATATACACCTAATCGTGTTAAAACTATGTAAATAAAACTGGAAATAAAATAAAATAACTAGAATTTATTATATATGTATAAAATCTATAAAGCAAAAGCATATAATACTTATATCTATTCAAAGAAAACATAAAACCTAAAATATAATGCCTACCGCCAAATGGGGTTCGGGACTGTTACTCCTTAATACAGGTTATTCCATAACCTAGCTAGGAGGACAGCGCTTTAACCACTGATTGTACGCACTATTTGTAAATCTGTTTCTATTTAATTATGTTAACCTACAATGTACTACAATTGCTTTATGAAAATAAATTATTATTATTATTATTATTATTATTATTCGCTTGAGACATGGTATACAAAAAACTTTGTATGAAGAAAATCGGTAACGTTGTGCTTTTCGTACTATAACTTTTTTTTTAAGTAGCCTTTACTTTTTATGTAGCACTAAAAAAAAAACATGTACAAATTAGATTTAGGACATAAACGGCAATTTTATAGTTAAAGACTTAATAAAATATATAAATATATATATAACCATATCGCAGGCACAAAGTTGCGTTGACGCACTGACACTGCGCGTATGCCTGCACCCTGCCCCCGTCATTAATTCTGCATTGTACTGTGGTGCCGCGTGGTTGTACAAAATGTCCGACAGCGAGACTTTTGACACAGATTTATTTATCGAGGAGATCCGTGTTTACTCAACGGAAACCGATGTTGAACTGTCTGTCTGCACTCGTGAGTGTAATTGCGTCGTCGCAACCACATCGCAACTACTAACGACAACTCAACCACATCCACATTTTGTAGGAACCACAATGCAACTGCAAAAAGCTGCAGCGACACTGGGCGACAATTAAATTAGTTTATCAAAGCAAACGCGTTCCTCGATGGTATAATAAGGCTTCATTTACACGTACCACAACAACACCACATCGACGCGACTAAAGGTGAGCAAGAAGTGGTAATTTGTAATTTGTAATTTGTAATTGGACTCCCTTTTCCGCATTTGAACTCCAAGTTGGTCCATTATGCGTGAGAGTCGGCCGGTTATGGAGATAGCCAGCCCAACTCCGCCCAGAAGTACAGAAGGTTCCTGGGGTCTTCGCAGGCTTCGCGGAGTGACCTCGGGTTGTTGAGGATTTCCTTACGTTGTACTGTTACTTCCAAACATTCCAGGATTACATGGGCAGCAGATTCTTCTTCGGTCAGACATCCCCTACAGAGTGGGCTGTCTGTTGCTCCGATGTTGTGCAGATGTTTGTTTAGGGGACAGTGTCCTGTTAGGATCCCCACGATGGTCCGAAGGTCCAATCTTTGTAGGTTGAGCAAACGGTGTGTCAGACGTGGTGAGATGGCCGGTAGGGCTGCTCTCGACTGTCTGCAGTCCGTTGTCCGTGCCCAGCGTTTATTATGTTGACTCTGAGTGCGAAGCCGCATCCATGTTCTTAGTTGTGAGATCAAGAAGTGGTTACGTGTGAATACACGTAACGTAACAACGTAAGGAAATCCTCAACAACCCGAGGTCACTCCGCGAAGCCTGCGAAGACCCCAGGAACCTTCTGTACTTCTGGCTATCTCCATAACCGGCCGACTCTCACGCATAATGGACCAACTTGGAGTTCAAATGCGGAAAAGGGAGTCCAATTACAAATTACAAATTACAAATTACCACTTCTTGCTCACCTTTAGTCGCGTCGATGTGGTGTTGTTGTGGTACGTGTAAATGAAGCCTTATTATACCATCGAGGAACGCGTTTGCTTTGATAAACTAATTTAATTATACCTACTGTTAAACACAAACATGTATGCACTTACACGATTAGATGGAGATATTCCGTAATTATATTCTACAACTTCGTAAAGCTGCTTTACTGCTAGCAAGAGAACTGCAAGAAAAAGAGTCCTTCGTAGGCAACTATTTAGTGACAATACGAAAGAGCCGGCTTCTCAGACATGTACCAGCCACTTACAAGAAAGTGGCGTAAGAGTAGGTTTGCTTTTTTAATACAGCTGTGGAACTAGGAATTAGTTTTGTGTCTCGAGCAACTCGTGCAGTCAAATGTCGGACACAGAGAACACTCAGACTCGGAACCAGGGGACTTTTAAGAACATTGTAACGACGGACACCAAGAACATCCAGACGCGAATCAACAATTTATGGATCGCACACTTTTGTTCCATTTGGGGATCGAGCCCACAACACTCGGCTCAGTGGCAGTAGCGAGTCGACCACTTAAAACTGCGCCGAGCGTAAGACAGATAATGACAGAGCTCGTGCGGCGCATATACAAATTACAAATCGGCGCGCGGCCGCCATAGTAAAATTGTATGGAGGATTTGAAGTGCTTTTTTTATAAATATGTATCTTTATTGTCAACCATTAACTTAAATATTTGGGACGGACAAATTGTAATATAACTATTTGTTTCGTTTAAGCTGTAAAATAGGATAGATTTCTACTGTTATAATCTAAAAATCATAATAGAATTTGCTCGAATCGCGTGTAGTGCAGACGTTAACCTATTGTGTCGCAGCGGCACACCTGCGACCAGACACGATAGACTTTTTAATAATGTCTGGTATTCTAAGACTTGACAGATCAAAGTTCTCTTTAATTGTGACTAAAATGCCGTCAACAGAAAAACTAAAATATAACCTTTTTCCTTGTACAGGTAACGTGAAAATTCCTTTCTACAAATTCCACTAACGCGTGAGTAATACTTCTGGCGTGGAAAGCTTCGGTAACCGCCTACCAACAGCTGAATGTATGTTTATTTGTCTTAGTGATAAAATTATCTCGCGTTTATACATATGTATTAGCAGTCACGGAAGCAATAGAAACATTATAATTAAGTACTAAACCAGTCTAGAATATCAATTGTGCGTGTTTATTTGTATACAAATAAGAACAATTTACGCTCCGACAAACATATGAATACGTCAATTGACAAATCACGTTAACAGTGCACGGTGCAACTTAACGCAGTATATTATCGCATGGCATAGATAAGTGTTGCATTCAGATGCGATATAAGGTAGCTCTCTGGAATGCGGTCGAATTATATTCGAAAATGTTGCTATGCATTGAATCCTGGGACTGCATCCTTGACTATTGCAAGTATTTTATTCTTATCAAGGTGACAAAGAAGCTTTCATCCCGTCTGATGGTAAACGGTTACTGAAGAATACAATTGCTTATAATTACACGCGTGTTGCCTTTCCTAAGGTTTATAACACACAAGTAATAAACCTAGAGTAAAAGGATTCAAGACGAAACGCGAGAGGGTTATGTCAGACTCGCCGGGGTAAAAGAGAAAGATGGAATAAGAATAATGTACCTCCCGGAATACCGACTAAACCTACCACGGTGTTCCTCGACAAAACCACTATATATGCTGCCAGAATCTTATTCATCCGACACGGCCAAAAAACAGTAACAACATTGCTACTCTTACGCCAGTTTTTACAAAAAAGTACAAAAAACTGGCGTAATAGTAGCTTCACGAATAAAGTCCTAGGGCAGAATGACGATAATGTTTTTTTTTTATAGTTTTTTTTATTCATCTAAGGTGGCAAACAAGTATACGGCGGCCCATCTGATTGTAAGTGGTCACCGTAGCCTATGGACGTCTGCAACACCAAAGGCATCACTTGCTCGTTGCTGACCCTTTAGCAAAGGAAGTGGGAAGAGAAGGAGTAGGAATGGGCGAAAGGGGGTGATTAGGCCTCCGGGAAAAAATAAGGCTAAATACGAAACGAACTGCAAATAAGCCCATTTCGTACATCCAAATACTTACATACTCTTGTATCCACAAAGAGATTAGCAGAGATTTTTTGAGATTTTTTTTATATCGATTATTCAGTTTTAAGTATATAACAGTACAAAATACAAATCAAACTACATAGCTTGGCGAGGAGATTTGTATTTTGAAACACTTAAACCATATATTACGTAGAAATTCTTAGGTAATATATAGTTTTGAGGATTTAAAATAAAAAGTTGATAACGAGCGTATCTCGCCTAGAAGCCAGTTTGTAGGCGAGATACGCTCGTATGTTTCCACGTAGCACATGACGTGCTAGATAGCATCACATACACAACATGGAAAACTTAAGATTGACTTAATATTGTCTTCTGTTTACGCGAATGTTATTCATTGAAATTAAACTACTATATACGGATTTTATCGCGTTGTTTATTTTACACTTTATTACAAAATTTGAAACTGTCACACTACTACTAGATACTATTAAACTTTACTAATTTTTAAGCTAATTAAATTATTAAACTATTTATATTTAAGTTTACACTTTCCCCGACGTTTCGGTAAACACCAACGCTCGTTGAAGTCTGCTGTGTGTGCATGTGCAACAGGGGACCTGAGATTTGACAAACCATAGATTCTCGCTAAAGAACACAGATTCCTACCAAGAATGCTTCGCGAGGCTATTGAAATCAAAAAACATCCTAATTTCAATAGAGAAGATGGTTGGTATGTACCACCAGCTTGGGATCCAGCCATTCAAATAGTCAAACCCAAGAAGAAGCAAACCACAGCTAGACTTCATGATACTCTGAGCTCATTCTGCTTAAATAGAAACACCAATGATTAAGTTATGTTCGGATACTTTGAAATAACGACACTGGAACATTGAGACAACTACCATCTTAGTCTCCCCGTGACCATGGCTGCTGAAAAGCAACCGAAACGTTGGGGTTAAAGTGTAAACTTAAATATAAATAGTTTAAATAGTTTTAATAATTTAATTAGCTTAAAAATTAGTAAAGTTTGATAGTATCTAGTAGTAGTGTGATAGTTTCAAAATTTTGTATTAAAGTGTAAAATAAATAACGCAATAAAATCCGTATATAGTAGTTTAATTTTAATTAAGATTGACTTCTACGCAAGAATGGACCTCACTGATATTGACCATTGCCACTTCTTTAGATTTGATTTTAACCAGTTTTACTTATTTTAGATACCTTTCTTAACAGTTCGATCTGGTTAAATATTTTAGGTACTAGATATATGATTTAGATTATAGATATGAATGGGTATTCATTCTCTCTCCGATGTACCCACATATTTCGCCAGCTATATAATTGCCACGCAATTAGAGGCACTGCCTTTGCCTTTTATAGGGCAAGTCCCGTTTCTATATAGGTACTAACTTGAATCAAATTTTGAAAATATTATTAACTAGTAATTACCAGTACTTAAAACTATACACGTGATGATGTAACGAATGCCTACAACAGATGATAATTTATAATAAATTGCGTACAAGACACAAACATAGGGGACCATTATCAGCTGATCGCAGCACTAAAACATATAGCATACGTCAATCATGGGCCATACTTTAAACATCATGTAGTTGTTTATCACCTAATAAAATATATCAGTTAACCTCCGTGCCGGATCAACATGTTGTCTTTTAAAAAGGTTCATGGCCATGTACACTAATATTATAAAGAGTAAAAGTTTGTAAGTAAAGATGTAGCAGGTTATTTACGCAATGAAAAATCTGTTTGCATTAGATATAGGATATATAATACGATGCTACGAGCCACGGGAGCGGAGCTTTAATCATATCCAAGAAACCGCTAATAACTCTATAAAATAAACAAACTTTCTAAAGTACAACTATAACAGAAATGATCAAATGCTGGTCGGAAATCAGCACCAAGGCAATCATACCATAAAAAATTATGGGTAATTTACAGACATTAACCTCTAGAGTCGCAGCGACACACCGACAGATAATCAGCAATAATCGATAAAATCGAAATATCAAATATTTTTATGTCATCCAAATATATCGTAATATTTATAATTAAATATTCGAAAGCAGTAATAATCATAACCATCATACTTATTGATTATTTTACAACCACAAATAACTTACAACCGTGCGCGGCTTTCCTCATTCATTAAAACATACATATCTTAACTTATACTAGACGATCATAGTAGGTATTACTTTCTATCGGGACAAGAATTTCTAAAATCGACTCATAATTCCAGAGCCTCCTATATACAACACATGTTTAACTCTTAGCTATATTAAAATAAAGTCCCACAAAACAGAAGCATTATAGTCGTAGGTAAAATAAGATAAGAGTGTCACATCTGCACATATTTGTTCTGTAATGTTATCTACACGTGTGCGTTCAATGTCCAGTCTGCTACGTAAATAGTGCTTCGTTGTTTATAAGTACTTATTAAAACGACCTTAGGGCTTACTCAGTTTGTTGTGCCGTCTAACTAGTTTATTTAGCTTGTCATAGACAAGGATTCATATTAAAATTGCTACTTGTATAATAATAATAATAAACCCCTCTGGGACAGTCACTATCTCCTCATGAGACTAACGCGATACCGGAGGGCACAGTACACTAGCTTTTAAACTACCATCTTCGCCTTGTGATATAAACAAATAATGTATCACCAGGTTAAATAAAAGCGCACAAACCGCAAGGCAGCTTGTGACGAGCTGAATGTGAGTGGCGACACTGCGGTCCTAAATTCCTCGAAGAGTCGGTTAGGGCCTCGTTTGCTTGCCGTCACTGGTTGGCTGGGTTGGATCATTAAGAGCGCCTGTAAGACTCTCAACTCTGGCTTGCCTTGGTCGGCCGGTCAAAGGGAGGCCGCTAGAGCTATATGCTTGGGGGTGGAAGTGTCATTTTCAAGGACATAACAACGGGGAAACCCACTCCGGGTCTCAGTTGTCACGAGACCCGTGACGGTGAAACTGGAGCCGCACCGCTCGACACCCCTAGCCGCTCGCACCGGTGTTGCCCTCTGCTGCTGGCTTGTATGCCTATCGTGGCTATTCAGGAGGCCCACCTAGTGAGTAGGTGAGTCACCGTCTGTCCATTCGATTGATGCTATTAGAGTATTCAGGGCAGGCGCCGTTTTATCATCCATAGTTACCAATATACCGATCCATCAAACACCCATACCTATAGCTAGTGCTGCTGTAGGTGTTCCATCCCACCTTTGCTTAAAACTCTCAAAGGGCCTCTTCACGTTGGATCCATGTCTCCGTGTAAACCTCCCAAAGGGCCGGGTATTTTCCTAACGTATTAGGGAAATAAATACCCGTAATAATAATAAGTAAGTAGTTATCCTAGCTAATATTATAAATGCGAATGTGTTTGTTTGTTACGCTTTCACTACTCGACCAATAATCATGATTTTTCGCTGCTACGTTGTCAGGGGAACAGAAAAAGATATAGGTACAATTACGCGAGCGAAGCCGCGGGCTAAATTTAGTTTTAATATAAATGCACGGGTGTTTTGTGGTTTAAGTGGCGATATATCGCACTCTTAATAAAACAGCGACTTAACTCGAAATTTGAAAGTAAGGCAATTTGTACTCTAATTGTATATGTTAAATTCTAATATTATATTTGTGTTAAATCTTTGCAATAGAGTTCAAATTTGTTTAATCCAAAATACTGAGATAAGTCTCTGTTTTATTAAGGGTGCGATATATAATTTGTAAATGGTAATAACGCGATCATGCATAATATATACTTCATACGAATACTTAATATTCGTGCAACGCGCAAGTTTTAAAAGTTATTAAGTACCTTTCCAGTGCATATGCGTTGTGGTTTGATTTCCACGCGGAACAAGAAATAAACTAATAATTATGGGGTCATCTATTAAAACTTAATTCTTAGTATGTTCGGTTTACATTGTACGCGAGGAATGTGATGAAAGTGAATGAAGCCAGAGAAGTGTGTCAGGATCGTAGCAAATGGAAATCCGTAGTCTCTGCCTACCCCTCTGGGAAATAGGCGAGTACGAGTACGTGTACGAGTATGTCAATATCAATAAATTTATAGCTTTAACTTTTCACTCAGACAATGCTAGACACATTCGGACATGCAACCTTAAGAGTTAATTGTAGTCAGCCACAACCTACAGTAAATCAAATAAGCTCTTCTATCAATAATTTAGTGCATCGCCATTTCTTAATATTCACATTTTCTCAATAAATATTCTACTTAGTTGTGACTAAATCTATGTGATATAATGACATAGATTTTTTATGAAATACCAAGACATATTGTAATTTTTTTGCGAGTAGTTAGAACGTCCACTAAACAATTTAGGTCTTCTTGACGACCTGACTTGACCTGACTTAAAGGTCAATGGGCATTTTGTTCAGACGTTTGACCCACGGCGTACACGAACCAAATATGGCAGACTATGCAGAGAATTGTCTTTGAAACACAATGGTATAGTTCGCACTCTTGTAGAATATGGGAGTATTGGAAAAACAGTAGAACAGTAAAAACAGTACAACATTAACATTTACATGGGATTAAAAAAAAAACAAAAAACAAAAAAAAAAAAAATAATGAAAGAAAAATAAATGATAATAAAACATATATAATAATATATATAATAATATAGTATATTATAAACATTAACATTTAAACTTAAACATTTACATTTTGATGGGAGACATATAAAGAAGCGTTAATAATGACAATTATTTAATATTATTCAATGTTAAATATATTTTTCCTCCGGCTGATATAAACAAAATAACTTTACGGAATGAAAGAGGTGATTAATAAGATTTACCTATTTAACATACCTACATTTGATTTTTGTACGCAATCTTTCATCAACTGGGTCAAATATGCCCAATGACCTTTTAATTTAGTGCATTATGGGTATCAAAAGCTCACGTAGGCGACAAAATTATCTTGTAGCAAAGAATATTCTTATATAGGTTCACCGTTATACACAGACCTCGGACGCACAAGAAAACCGAGGTTCCTTAATATAAACATTTAAAAAGGACAAATAAATTTACACATCAACCTTTCAAAAGGCGATACAACTTTTACTTCGTAAAACAATGAAACGGATTTCCCAATAATCAATATTAGTAGGCAAACAACACATGCAGCACTCTTTTCATAAATTTCGTTGCAATGAATAACTTCGTTTTATTGAATATTGACTCATCTGATAAGCATTGTTGGTATTCATTGAACACTTAGTAATAATAGCAGTGTGCATTGACCCAATAACTTATCTAGAAAGGATGTAGATACATCAGATATGTTTATAGATATTCATTGTTTGTATCAACTAATAAAATCAATCAAATCTTGTAACGTAATTTACCCTAATGTTTCTCAATAATATCAGGCCTGTACGTAAACTGTCCCACTGCTGGGCTCGGGCCTCTTCTCAGTAAATAAGGAAGCACTGGCCAAGTGCGGTTTGACAGACTATACATATGTTTAAGAACATTACGAACAACTCTCAGATATGGAAGCTTCCTAACGATGTTTTTGCTTTCCTTTGCCGTTAAAGCAAGAGACAATTAACTATTCAATACGCACATAATTTTGTAAAATTAGAAGTTTTGAGATCGATCTCGAGACCTCTGCGTGGCCTCACTAGGCTATCGCTGCTTATTTCAATATATCACAACTTACATAATATTTCTCGAAAATATTAACTAACTCAAATAATTGTCATATTTTATTCAACAAAGGCAGCCAGCAAGCATATGATTTGCCTAAAAGTAAAAGCCTATAAGGAAATAAGTATATTCCTATAAAAGAATTGAAGATTGATTGCAGATAAAAAGGCAAACTTTCTTCTTTCTCTTCTTTTTTTACCGGGTGAAACGCAGTAACGTTGTTACTACTCTAACCCCGTATTAAGAGAGTGGTACTACTCCGAACAAGTCGGCTCATTCATGCCGCTCCTCAATAATTAGTTATGACAACGTCGAAATCTATAGCGTGGCGATCCAACGACGGCCCTTATCCTATTTATTTAAAAGGTTTATAAAATAAATAATAAATGTGGGTATCTGTGGGTATGTACAGATATTTAAATACATATTATCAAGAATACTTTAGTATTATCTTTAGACTTACAACCTCGTTATGTATCTGAAATGCCAGACCCTATTAACAAACAATTTTTTGTCCGGCCGCTGGCGAGCCGCTACAGCAGTCGTAAAGTAATTTGAATATGCTTTATAGTACCAACTTTAAAACAAAATTACTCACAATTGGTTTGTACCCAACCTAGCAACAATCAGAATAAAACAAAGACCGCTCTCTGAATAGGATATCTGTATTCCATTTGACCCCTTTAAAGTCATTGTCCACCATCTCCAATATCCAAGCATTACACGCATGTTAAGCTCAAACGACATTCTTGACAAGCTGCGCCTCTGATAAACCAAAGGACTTTGTAAGCAACGTCTGTAAGCTGAACTTAGGAGCATGCATTCAATGTATTGTCATTCAAGAGCGTACGGAATATTGTAAAGAGAAATCTTAAGATGCAACGTGACTTTTAAATTGTCTTATATTTAAAATTAAACTATTTTTTAGAGATTATACCGCATTATTCATTCTAAAACACTATTATTACATAATTTTAAAACTATTAAACTACTACTGTTACACTTTATTTAACTATTTAGATTTATATTTAAACATTTCTTTTTCAACTATAAATGAGATCTGCAAGTTTTTAAATAGTACATTTAATTTGTCAAATATAGGAATAGGATACAATGGCATCACAATTCAAATGCAGAAGTCTGTCTGGGCAAGTAGCTTCAGCTTAGAGTTAAATCACATCCCAGTATATTTTAGTTGCATACTATCAACTAATAATTTTTTAAATAGTACATATAATTTGTCATTTAATTTGTACATTTAAATAGTACATTTAATCTTTTAGTTGCATTCTAGCAACTAATAAATTTTTAAATAGTACATTTAATTTGTCACATATAGGAATAGGATACAATGGCATCACAATTCAAATGCAGAAGTCTGTCTGGGCAAGTAGCTTCAGCTTAGAGTTAAATCACATCCCAGTATATTTTAGTTGCATACTAGCAACTAATAATTTTTTAAATAGTACATTTAATTTGTCATTGAATTTGTACATTTAAATAGTACATTTAATCTTTTAGTTGCATTCTAGCAACTAATAAATTTTTAAATAGTACATTTAATTTGTCACATATAGGAATAGGATACAATGGCATCACAATTCAAATGCAGAAGTCTGTCTGGGCAAGTAGCTTCAGCTTAGAGTAAATCACATCCCAGTATATTTTAGTTGCATTCTAGCAACTAATAATTTTTTAAATAGTACATTTAATTTGTCATTTAATTTGTACATTTAAATAGTACATTTAATCTTTTAGTTGCATTCTAGCAACTAATAAATTTTTAAATAGTACATTTAATTTGTCACATATAGGAATAGGATACAATGGCATCACAATTCAAATGCAGAAGTCTGTCTGGGCAAGTAGCTTCAGCTTAGAGTTAAATCACATCCCAGTATATTTTAGTTGCATTCTAGCAACTAATAATTTTTTATTGCGTTTGGATATTTTATATAAAATATAATCACAGGAATTGTTTACGTTTTGGTTATTATATACGCAAAATTATCTTTGAACTAATATGCATTGTATTATCAGTGAGTTCACGCCCCAGTGCCATGGATGGGGTTCGAAACCACGATCGCAAGAATGCCTCATTCATGAAGCAACCTTGATTATTAATGTACATGTAAGTGGACAGGATAGTTGTATTTACCATACTGCTGCTTTAGAGGCTACCATCAAATTTTATTAAATGCTTGAGTATGTTCAGTAATAGTTCATGGAGAAATGATTGCAGCACCTTACAGCTCTAATGATTTGTAAACAAAAACTTGGCGATTAAAAAGAGTGACCATGAGTTTCTTGCCCGGTCTTCTCATGAGCCCTACACCCTTGCTTTGCTGAACGTGGCAGTATATGTAAATTCGCAGAAAAATTTGTGTAACTTTGACATTCATAAGTGTTACCTTGTAACCTAATCTGAATATATTTATTTTGATTTTGAATTTGAATCAACCTTCTTCGCTTCTCCTTTATCTTTTGCTGCATATAGCCAACAGTGCGCTCCAGCCAACCATTACAAGTAGTTATCCAATGTTTCCATTGCCAATAGAAATTGCTGCATCTAAACTTGCAAGTTAATCCCCTAAACAAATAGATACAGAACAATTCTAGCTTTACACCGTCTCGCAAATTAAATCACCGGTCGTTGCAGTTCTCTCGACGAGCGAGAGTAACTTGTTAGCGAGTCGTACGGTCCGGGCTATTGATAGAAATTAACATTGTTGAACGTTCATTTGCTGAGACAGTAAACTTTGTAGCAGTTAGTCTTATGTTTAGTTTGTAGCTAGCTAACGTTTATGCTAATTATTGTAGTAGGTAAATAGGATTGTCCGGTCAATACGTTTGTGTGTTGTTTTTAGGAATTCGTAAGAGGCAGCACATGCACATGTGCAGTCTTTCTGTACTCCGTTAAAGGGCTCTATCTTCTGATGTGTTACTATTGCAGATAATATTAATAAAGTAATAAGTATATTAGGCAAGATGGAAGAATGATGTTTTTCTGTTTTTCTGTTAGAACGGTAGCTATAATTATATTATGATACACGATTTAAACTAACAACAAATAACAAAAGCCGGGTAAGTGTGACATAGACATAGCATTGTATTGTGGTACAGACCTTTAGTATCTAGTTGAATACCAAAGGTTCAATAACACAATTTATCATTATATTGTCTTATGTTTACGCGAATGTTATACGCGATTTATTTCGAATATGGTCGCGTTGTTTATTTTAAAACACTTTTGTTAGTGTTTTAAAATAAACAGCGCTAAAGTAGTTTAATTTCAACGATTTATCATTATTTAATACAAGCTTCTGCCCGCCGCTTTCACTTTGTACATCCCACGATTTAGCGCTTATCAATGCTATATTACCTAAATCCGTTTTACAGTCTACACGTGATCGAGTAACAAACATAAGTATAAATACCTTTACAGACTTCCATAATTATAATGTTAGTAGAATATTATTTTACCGATCTGTCTATCAACATAATGCTACACTTAAATATACATAATTATGTTTATTAGACGCATTAACAAGTAATAAATTACGCTAATGAAGCTCATTAATTCGTCTTAAGACGTCTATGACATTAAGTTTATGGTCTACCAAACCGATTATAATTTAGGATTATTTATTATGACTGCAACTGTCCATTAGCTACAGTACAGCACAGCTAATATAATAGGTACTATAGTAGTACATATAGCTCCAATACCTACCTATAGTATTATATTATCTGTGCCGTACGTATACCTGACGGTTCATTACCGTAGCCGGTAAGTGTTTACCGTCAGGTAAGCTTGTTTACCACTGTGGCGACTCCGCAGAGACGAAGTAGTTTCTACGACAGAGAACAGATGGCGCTATACATAGTAGACGCTTATAATCACGCTCGCCATACAATTCTGAATCATGCAAATTAAGTTTACACAGCGACTAAATATATTATACAAGTTCTCGACATCAACAATCGGGCCGCGGCCCACCAGGCACGACCCAGCCTAGTCGGAGGATCCTCCCTTTGTGTTGGAGGGACATGAGACCACGTTTCTACACACCACCTTAGAAATAAAGTGAAGTCCGATTTATACACATACATACCTACATAATATCAGGAGTCTATCTCCGAAGAAGTGGGCATAGGTGAATACATTTTACCAACTATGAATTTCGATCCCACATAATAAGCATCAACTCTCTTGCCATCTATTAGTCATAGATCCAGACTCCGTGCCGCTACTGAGGATTTCTTGGCAAAAAGACTCAATATCACTGTACTCGTAAGTTGTATAGGTAAATTACTGTTGCACCACGACGGCAGTCAATCTTCAATCTTAGAATGAACATAAATCAAATCAGTATAGTAAAATCGTTTTATTAAATGTATTGACAATTGTAATTGTCATGTGTGTTTTATGTCGTACCTATTCGAGTTTTGATGAAAATATAAAATACCGATTTAATGATTCGGAGAATAGAAGTCATGCATAGATATTCGTCAAATATTTGTGCTTGTACTGCAAGCGGGCACAACGTAAGATACAAAGAAAAGGTCTTTACTGTCATCTGAGGCTCTACTTAATATAATATGTAGCCTGAGCTCAGAACTATAACTTTCGCCTACGGCTATAAGGTTCCTTCTATCTATGCATGGAACCTGATAACCAAAGAGGATATATTAATAATATTGAAAGACAGTACAGTTTTTCGAAAAACTCGTTATGTCTTATAAGATACGCATAAATAAATACTTATTGTGAAAGACAAAGAAAAGAGTATTGACATTTACAAATTTATACAATAAGCCAAAATAATAAATTAAACTGTCAGTTCTTCATTTAATTTGGTGTAAATGTGTAAATTACCGGTCACCAATGACTTTCATAAATCCTTACAAAATTGAAGTTTCGTTAGATGAACCGCCGTTTTGGGAGAAACCAAATCCTAAAAACCTGTTCCTATTGTTCCTGTGAAATTATGTGATATAGAAATTATGTGGGCGCCCAACTCAAAGCAAGTGTCTTTAGGCGAATTGAAGATCCAAGATATCCATGCACGATATATGTCATAATAAGTAGTAAAATATTCTACCTAACTAACTAAACTAAACTTTAACCCACAAACACAGTGTTATAGAAAGTATATCAAACATTATTCTCCAATGCAAATTATTCTTCACATACCTACTCAAAATTCCGTCCGCGTTGCTATAATTTAGTTCTCCCGCTTTATATATAAGGTTGCAGAATTTGATGATAGGAGTTCTAACATAAGAAAAATCGTAAGCTATCTGTGAAAAGCTGTGTACTTGGTTCAGACTACCACAAATATTCGAAACCGACTTATTTCATAAATATTTCCTAAAAGACACAGCCTCATTATAGTTCTATACGTTGGCGTTAAATGGACCGGGCACAGCCCAGAATTGGCTGGTGTCCACCAGGATGTGAGGTTTCAACGCAAAATCTTAGACTTTTATGTAGGCTATTGCTGTAATAAGTTAGATTACAGATAGATGGTATACACATAGGATATACCTAGATTTAAGACATCTTGTTCATTCTTATTTTCAATTTTGGACTGTAGTATCTTAACTTGCTATGTGTTCGGCGCCATAAAGTCAGAAACATGAAGTAAATCCAAATGGTACATCATTCAGAAATCACTAATACGAAAGGAAAGTCATGCGGAGCTCCGAGTGGCAAGCTATGTTACGTCGTCGGCAGAGGAACCACAAAGTAAGATATCTATTGTATTGAACCACACTTGAGCTGAGCGCAAAGCTTAATACGATCTGATAGGTAGTTTGATATACCTAGTTACCCAATAACTTGATACCAGTGTCTAGCTTCAGATAGTAAATGGAGACATGACATTCCTATAATTGGTGTATTACTTATTAAACTTAGAGCAGCGATAGCTCAGTGGGGAGACCAGCAGACTGCAATGCAGAGGGTCTCGGGTTCGAACCCGCGTCGCGCACCTCTGACTTTCGGAAGTTATATAACTTTTCGAAATTATGTGCGTATTGATTGACAATAATTATCGCCTGCTCCGTGCCTCGGAGAGCACGATAAGTCGTCGGTCCCGGCTGCCATGAACATCTATGGCAGTCGTTATTGGGAGAATGTCGACACAAAAGATCCCATTGGGTCGAAGTGTCGCCGGTCTGCACTGACTGGCCCCCACATAAGATACATACCCAATAACTTGATCCTGGCTCTAGAATCGTACCTACTGGGTTCATATAACTTTTTAATGTTGTTGATAACATAGACAATTTAAATAAAAATTAAACCTGATATTTCTACCAATGTCTAGCTTCAGATAGTAAATGGAGACATGACATTCCTATAATTGGTGCATTACTTATTAAACTCGTCGACTACGAATAAGCTTTAGACAAAGTCTCTAAAAAAATATTGAATACTACTTTCTCATTATATATAGTTATACATTCCTCTAGCTCTTCTATGCTCTAAGATGCAAAATCATCTTTCTCCCTTCTTATGTCTATAAGAAGGGAGAAAGATGATTTTGGGAACCCAAGAGGTTAATGTAGATATTAAAATAATATTATTAATATAATATTGTCTTCTGTTTACGCGAATGTTATTCATTGAAATTAAACTCTTTTATACGGATTTTATCGCGGTGTTTATTTAACAACTTTCCACGACGTTTCGGTTGCTTTTCAGCAGCCATGGTCACGGTTCCCCGTGACCATGGCTGCTGAAAAACACCGCAATAAAATCCGTATAAAAGAGTTTAACTTCAATGAATATTATTAATAATTGTGCAGTGTGGGTTCCAGTTAAAACTAGGACCAAGCTTGCTATTCCCGGAGATGTACAACGTGACTAGCAGACCGAGCATTGGACAGGAAGTGCGATTAAGCGGTGTGCTCTTTACTAAATTCGATCATTAGGATATATGCCTGATAAGCTGGTTTGTAGTGGCAAAAGCATTTAAGCTTACTACAATAGGCTATGTTGATATTTTCTAACTGATCCCTGTGGTTTTACCCACATTTATGATTACTACTTTGCTCCCAAGTAACCTTACAGAATAATAATTCTGTTTTAATTATGTCGGCCTCGATGGCGTAGTGGTTAGTGTAACCGACTGCCACGCCTGAGGTCGCGGGTTCGATTCCCGCACAAGTCAAACATTTGTGTGCATGAACATGGATGTTTGTCTTGGTCTGGGTGTTTCTATGTATAATAAGTATGTATTTACAAAAAAAAAAAAGTATATATGTATGTTTATCCATTGTCTAGTACCCATAGTACAAGCTCTGCTTAGTTTGGGCTAGATGGTGTTGTGTGTATGTGGTAGAATATATATTATATATAATACCTGAGCATTGCTAACCTTACTGAATAATAATAACTAAGCTTAGAAATACAACAAAAACTTTCAAATTTGACTGATACAAACTCTTCAGTTTTATTAGCTTAAATGAATATAGCATATTGTGGTACCCTTAAGTGCTTTTGCCATAATAAACCATCCACAATTTCCAGAATCACAAAAGGTAGATCTGAAGGGCAATATTGGATTTGTTGGCAGACACCACATCGCAGTCCAAGACGTGGGGGGCAGGCGTTTGCCCGCACCAATACACATCACTTCTTTTACACCGAGCGATCCAATTACCATCCAGTTCCTTAATCGGGGCAAGAAAAAGGAACCTGAAATCACGCAACAGGATACGTCTAGCCTCAGTCGATGGTACAAAGCAAGGCGATCTTCACATTCTCAGAAAACACTAAACGACCCAGACATAAAAAGAAAGCAAAAGAAACACAAAGAGAAAGCTCGTCAAGAAAAAGAAACAACAGTCTACAAAAAGCATTCGAAGGAATCGAACAAACTAAATATCTTCGGCACTAGACGAGTGGTTAAACAAGCTGAACCACTTCTAATAGAACCGACCTTTAGTAAGGGCAAGAAAAGTGAGAAATCCAGCAAGCCAGTGAAGCAGAAGAAAAAACAGATAGAAGCGAAGCCAACATACGAATCCAGAAGAGTGTCTACAAAGACATATAAAGATCGGTAATTATTTTGTTTCTACCTACGCAATAAATAAGAAAATTAAAAAGAAAATATGGCACCTAATATCGCTCTGTGTTAATGCTATTTCACATAGCAATTTCAAAAAGTAGACTCCTAAAATACTTTAAGCTTATAAAAGAAGCTCATTTAAAAATGTAAGGCATAGCAGAATCTCCGTTCAATATTCTAATACTTAATCCAACTAAGATACGTAGGCACGGAGGTGTCGTCTGCTGCAGATTGCTTCTCAATAATATTGCGTTATTATTCAGAGTAGAATTTCGAAAGTATCTTAATTTAGTGCCATGCCGTTAAGCAGAGAAAGCTGTGGCTTTTTTTTTAGCAACGTCTTATATGAACGGTCAAAAAGGTACGGGTGATGCTGTTTTTGTAACTTTATAATTAATATAATTAAAGATTTTCAGTTAAAGACAGGGGCAACTGCCCCTAATAACTATAAATATTGTACTAACACCCATCTCTTCTCCATTGTCTTGCCCCTTCCCAGAGCATACTCTACGGTCTACCCCTGCCTTCTTTACCTCCCTAAAGCCATATTCCTTAAAGTTGAGGATAAAACACACCTGCAACAACGCACGAGATAATGACGTTTCAAGCAAATTTTCGTGTTTATTTGTAATTGAATCATATTAAATATTTCTCTTTTGTATAATATATATGGATAGTTAAATTAGTAGTAAAACGATAAGAAAATATAATTTTGCTTTAGTTCAGTTAGAACCGTTTTATACTCCACTTTAAAGAATCACCATGTCCTTCTTTGACTGGAGAGACACATGCGTATCGTGAGTTTATCTGCGATAATTTGTCGCTGTTTATTGCAGGTACAGCGAGCCACTCTCGAAGAGGTGTTCCAACGCCTGCTACCGTGTATGCTGTAAGTTCTACTGCTGCATCACTATTATAATTATAATAGCTGGTGTTATTATATTTGCATTTTAATTGATATTGATTTTTAATGTTTACTTGAATAAAATGTTTTGAACAACTCGTTTTTATTTAAGTCCTGCCTTTGCAATCATTAGTAACGGTATGTTTTTACCTAAATATCATCGAATGATTCAATGCTCTGCAGTATAACCTAGTTTGCTTCCCTCCCTTATTCTTCTTCTTTCTTTTCGTGTGGTTAGTGGCCAACCTGTTGTCAAGAGTTGTTAAAGCCGCCCGTAGGCCTCTGACATGGCTTAACGACTGCAGTCAATTTGACAACAACCGGGACCGACTTTTTACGTGCTCTCCTCCGAAGACGGAGACGCTCAGATGAAATACCAGTAAGCGGTCACTCATCTATAGACTGACCGCATCCAACGTTGCTTAACCTCGTTAATCGTTTACCGATCTTAATACCGGCCACAAGGAGGCACCGTCGCTTTGTCTATTTCCGAGTAGGTCTACCATGAAAAATAAATATGTAACGAAATTTCGGGCTGACTTTTTGCATCGTAAAAAACATTTATGAGATTTTACGACATTTCGCATAATTAGTTAATAATATTATATTGTTAACTAATTATGCGAATAAAATATAGGTAATATTTATATTAATTAATTCAAGACACATTTGTCTTGAATTAATTAATATAATAATAAAATAAAATCGTTTATTGGCACAAGAATTACATGCATTGGTCTTAAAGGTAAACACAATCGTTAACAAGTTTTCAGGTTAGGTACTGAAACTGAAAACCCAAACTAGGCAAATATATCTTAGGAAGCAGTGTTCAGTCGTGCAAGAGGTAACGGTACTTCGTGCCAATCATGTGTTTTGTTTGTTGGTACTCTAATAAGTGTGTGTGTGTAGTACGTAACCTCCTGATCATTACATAAATTAGTCCGCACAATGGAGTAACATAATTTTGAACGAAAGAACCTCCCTTTTGAGCTAGTTTTATTCGGCACGTAGTTTCGGTTAGACTTTTTCATGGTGGACCTACATGTCTCAAGCATATTTGCGTTCCAATCACAAACTGCAAATACCATGTGTGCTATATGCCTAAGATGTATCACTACATCTTTATATAGGTATATAAATCTTATGTGCGTGTGTTTGTAATTAAACTTCTCCTAAACGGCTGGACCGATATTGATGAAATTTTTGTGTGTGTTCAAGTGGATTAGAGAATGGTTTAGATTAGATTTTTTTGTTTTTTTTCTTGTGTATAGTACAATGTCTGCCGGGACAGCTAGTTATATTATAAAACAAAGTCCCCCGCCGCGTCTGTTCGCGATAATCTCCAAAACTACTTGAACGGATTTCTATGCGGTTTTCACCAATAGACAGATTGATTAATGAGGAAAGTTTACGTGTATAATTTGTTAAGGTATTGTACTACCCGGACGAAACTGGGGCGCTAGTGAGAAATTAAAACACACATATAATCAAATAATCTATATTCATATTTGTAAATCATAATTATAACTGAACAGTTACATACAATATAATTATTAGACATTCAATTAAAGAGATACCTTTGTGATTACGTATACCAAAATCGCTTTTAACACAACGATTTACGGTTTAAAATTCTATATCACTATTATATTAGAGAGTAACTCTATTAGTTACATTTTCATGGGAAAACCGCTAAAGAGATTTTAATTAAATTTGGCATGGAGATAGCTTGAACACTCGAGAAGGGTCCACCTTAAATACCGAACGAAATCGCGCGTAAAATCTAGTGTTAGTTCTATAAAAATACTGTAATAATCGTGTCATAATTCGAGTAATATCTTAATAATTCTAAATAGGAAAATAATCTCATAAATTATACAACAATCGCCTACGTCTCTTTCAAGTTTTTGGTTTGTATAGAGAGCTCTAATCACAGCTAACTAAGGCACTATATTACATAACATCGCGCTATCATCTCAAACAGGTTAAGCAGAAGTCTAAATGTCCCACATTTTGCTAGCTATTCAAAGCCGATAATTTTCATACTGGGAAAATTTCTAAACCAACAGGTACAGACAATTTCTTCAAAATACTCAAATAACAATGTTCCTAACACGTGAATCAATAATTAAAATAAATACAGAAACAATAATAATAAAGAAATTAAAACAAAACTTGTAATTTCTAGTAAATTAACAAAAAAACGTCGACTTTTTCGTATCGCCAACATCTTTTCACCCATCCTAAGTATAATCTGTGTCATGGAACTTTAAAAACATTGAAACAACGGACATAAATAACACCTAGACTTGGTAAAACTATTTGTGAATTATTTATAAAACCAAATTCCCCCGCCGCGTCTGTCTCTTCGTGATAAACTCAAAAACTACTAAACGGATTTTCATGCGGTTCTCACCAATAGACAGAGTGATTCATGAGGGAGTCTAGGTGTATAATTTACTAAGGTTTTGTACTACCTGTGCGAAGCCGAGCGGGTCGCTGGTCATACATATTTGTACGATATTAGGATCGAACCTACAACACTCGACGCAACAGCCGTTTATTCACTACGCCTTCAGCGCGGACCACACTCTCTATTTTACAAAATAATATCCGAAACTAATATTATCAAGAAGTAAAATCTGTTTATTTGTAAGTCAGGCGTCATCTCTTTAACTACTGAACCGATTTTAGTTCTTTAACTAATAGATCGCTACTCTTTTGCTGAGTAGAATTGGCAATATTTTAATGATATACTACGCGAGCGGTGCCGCTGTCTGATGCTAGTGTATATGTACATAGTATCACGCCTATACGCTCGTACGGGTAGGCAGAGGTGTATTACACCACATTTCGCCGACTATTACTTTATGTCCGTGCTGGAGCAATCCATGTAAAGCGGACGGGTATAATATTTTTATATTATACCTATGTATGTACTCGATCCAGATACAAAATATTTTTACGGTACAAAGACTAGTTAACCCGTGCGTATGTGCTGCTTAGAATCACATTATCCACTTTTAAAAGTTACAATAAAATAAATAAAGAAATCGAATTTATACTTCATTTAATGAGCTTTTTAAATGTATATATGGAAATGAAAAAATATATTTTTTGAAGTAAAAAACATTTATTTTTATTTTTAAACTAGTATTTCATAAAGTTCGACCATTTAATTATTATTTATTTTTATTTCTAAAAATAGGTCATAATGTATAGATAGTCCTTGCCAAGGTTTATAATGGGCGTAGCAGTTGTTTAGGAGCTAGACCAGTTACAGTTTCGAAACGTAGCGGCTGGCGCCCCACGGTGGGATTTTTTGTATGAAGGCGCGGCAATAATTGTATAACTTTTTAAGTAACAGTGATATCTTAGTGATTTTATAACGTTATCGGATTTAAAGGCGCCAATCACAGATTAAAATGTACAGTGTTGCCAGTAGTAAGCTGTAAATGTACACGAAATACCTAATTATAAATACGCAAATATCTGGAGCTTGATTTGTAATTCCGAATTCAAATTTATTTAAAATTAAAGCTAGCTATTTTATTTAATAAATTTAATAATCTTTCATTCGTTTTCGCGTCATTTGAAAAAAGAATGATTGTTTTAACAAAATAAAAATACTTTATGCGCCATTTTTAAACGTTAAGAAGAATTTAATTTATCGTAGTTTCGAGCGATTGTTTGTTTTAAAAACTTTAAATATAGTTATCATGGCTCCTTATAGTGACGATGTTTTAATCCATTTGAAATACCTGTACAGAGGAAATCAAAAGACCTAAAAAAATTTTCAAAAGTGTTAATAGAAAAGTGGTCATTTACCAGTAAAAACGTATACGTGTGTAAGCAGTGCAGAGAACGACTCGCTAAAGAAGTGCCGCCAATAATCAATGAAGATGCAGTCCTAAATAGCCAATCGTTCTATTCGTCAATTGAATGATCACAACAGTCATAAGGTTCATGTTATATTCGCGAGGAAAGTACGCCTACGAAATCGACACAAACAGACGATATAAAATTCAACGATAACGAAATTCTTTTGCAATAATTGAAAGAGAAGTTTAATGACCCTTCTACATCTGTTTCTGTAAAAACTATGATCTTCACTTTAGCACCTAAATCGTGGACTGAAAATAGACTTGCTGAAGAGTTTTGAAGCAAAGGAACTGGTCAAAAATAACGGTATTTTATCATCACCTAATCTGTAGATTAGGTGATGATAAAATACCGTTATTTTTGACCATATGTCAATTTTCGCCTATCTTGTAAGATAGGCGAAAATTGACATCAGAAGTTGTACATCTTGTAACAAGATTTTATCTCAGAGAAGATAACACTCAGATAATGCCTGAAAAAAAGACTTTGTATCTGTGAAATTAGATGACGGAAAAAGAGTTCATTTACAAAAGCAGCTCTTAATGTGCAACATCGATGAATTATATCAACAATTAAATGGGATTAAATATAATGACCATCAAAAATACTAATTGCACAGCAAAATATGCTTACTAAAATATATTATAACGAGCACCTATACGCCTCAAATCACTGCATTCTATCTCGGAAGGGTTAGGTTATGTTAGGTTCCTTCTTAAACCTACCCAAAAATAGGAGCCTCGCTGAGCGGGGCACCGTCGACTTATTTTGATCTCTTTAAAATATTTTAGTAAGCATATTTTGCTGTGCTATTAGTATTTTTGTTGGAACAAAGGCAAAAAATTTAGGAACAGTTTAATACGACCCAATTTAAATTAGCATATTCTAATATGAAAGTAGGTCTTTCAAAATTTTTTGTGTTATCGTCTAAGCAGTGCATTTTTGCTGGCGACTCAGGCACGCACACTCGTAGTTTGTGTCTGTATTTATCATCAAAACGTAAAGTTAATGCTAAGCGGTGGAGACATTTCATCTCTTACTTATAAGTCTACGATTCCTCTTACATCCTATAAGGACTGCCTGCAAAAGATGATGTGCCCAAGTCCAACAACAACTTGCCATTTGATGACACACACAACACCTCCAAGTGAACGCTGTAGTAATTTGCCCTGGTCTTGATGAAATTCGAGAGCATCTAAAAAAACCTACGATGAAAATCAAGTAACAAGCGTGCAGTTTAATACATGGATTGGTAGAGATCGTTTTACCATCGCCACTCAAGTTCTTTCATCTGATGAATTTGTCGGCAGCCTTTGCTCAGCTTTGGACCTTTTGAAACCTCATGCCTGTATAGCAGAACAGCAAGCCCAGTATTTTAGGTTATTAAAAGTATTTTATAGAAGGAGAAATTATTATTCAATGCGATTTTGCTGAAAACAATAGCTTTGTAGTTGAAGATGCTGCTCAATCATTACACTGGAACAACGATCAAGCCACTCTCCCGACATCGGTGTTTTATTACAGAAAGGAGCAGAGTTTAAAACACGGAAGTATCGTAATGAATTCAGACGATTTAAAACACGACACTGCTGCTTCCTATATTTTTCAAAAAAGGGAAAACAACATAACTTCTTTCAATTTCATTAATCTATTCAATCATGATTTTGACAAAGAGGTCTTTTTTTATTTCCATAAATGCATTTTAAAAGCTCATTTAATGAAGTACAAAATGACCGCTTTTTTTTTTTTTTTTGTCTTTTAAAACTGGGTAATGGTCTATAAAGTAACCCATGCCTACCGGCTAGTCAAACTTTTAAAACCCTGTTGCTTGTTATTTAGACATTATACTGTAAAAACATTTTATATCTGGATTAAGGACATATATAGGTATAACATAACTAAATATTACTAAAATCAAAGACTTTTTTTTACCTGTCCGCTTTACGTGGAATGTTGTTACTGAGAATTTCTAGACAGAAAAACTCAATAATACCTAGCTCGATTCGAGAAACATTCGCGAGACTACTACGCATACACATAACAAAAGTCGGCGTTCACTTGGAAAAGTAGAGATATTTTTCTCGTGTCAAAATATAATTATTTAATGCATTACATATTTATTGCTTTAATATTTAAAAACACATCATTTAAATGTAGAAAACATAAAATCTTTTATTTTTTTATATAAAAACGAGGTGAATGATAAATTACCCTCATTCTTGTTTCTGCCTGAACGCTGTTTTAATCAATTTCTCTAAAATTGTTCATTTGAAATATGCCAGGTGGACTGTCTGAAGTCTTGCAAGGAAGAACAGTATTATTGCGTGAAGAAGGATATTCTATAAGGCAAATCGCAGCCAGAGTCTCCATTTCTCAATCCTGCGTCGTTACTACCCTGCAGAGGTACTTGATTCTTGGCAACCTGGCTGATCGACGTCGCAGTGGCCACCCGGCTGTCCTTAGTGATGTTCAGAAGCGCTACATCAGACTTCTTGCCGCCCGTAATCCAATAATTAACGCTACCAAACTGAGATTAGAGCTGTGAGCTGCTACTGGATTGGATATTAGCACTCGGACCATTCGCAATTGCTTACACCACTTTAGATTACGATAAAGGAGATCCTGGCGAGTACCTTTAAATACACGGGAACGACAGCCACAGAGATTGCAGAGGGCCAGGCAGCGTCAAAGCGATGAAGACGATGATGTTTGGCGTAATTGTCTTTTCGTTGACGAAACACGGATTAGTACGAACCCTGATAACCGACGTGTCCGAGTTTGGAGACGGCCTGGGAATTCCGAAAGGCAAAGAACTGCTACTAAAACCGTTCAGCAAGGTGGCAAATCGGTATTTTTTTGGGGCAGAATAATGATTGGATCTCGGACGCCTTCGATCCTGTAGCAAGGCTCTATGACAGCTATTTGAACAAGACAGCTGTTATTGGTGGCATCACGAGACCATTCAGGATAAATTATGGTAACCATTTCGTGTTGGTCGACGATAATGCGCCGGCACATCGCGCTCGACGAGTGAGCGCTGTTCTCTGGGAGTACGAAATCACGCGGTTAGACTGGCCTGCCGTCTCTCCGAAATTAAACCCAATCGAGCACGGATGGGATGCTCTCAAGCGAGCTGTTTGGAGTCGTCAGCCATCTCTAAGAACTCTATCAGAGACCAAGGGCTACCTTGGTCTCTGATAAGCCTGTTCCTACCATGGTCCCAAGACAGGTAGGGACCAAGGTAGGAACAGGCTACCACAAGAACTATTGGACAACTTGATCTACAGCATGCCCAGGAGGATTTCCGCATGCGTTCAAGACAGAGGAGGAGTCATTTTGTATTAAATTTGTAAATAAGCATATTAATATTAATAAAATTATTTACATTAATCAAATCGTCGCATTTCTTTAAACTAGATTTCAATATTAAAAATGTGTGTTTTTGAATGTTAAAGCAATAAATAATGCATTCATTGATTATACTTTAACACGTGAAAAAATATCTCGACTTTTCCAAGTGAAAGCAGACTTTTTTTTATGTCCACCAGCCGTTATATACATTTCCTTAAATATTCATAATTTAGCCAACTGATGTCCATTCCAATATTTAATATATATTAATATAAACATCTACAATTCAGTCTCTCGTATACCAAAAACTTGTTCCGTATAATTTTTCTTTTGCACTAACGCTTTCTTTTCAACCGTCGATTCATCCGTGCAGGCAAAGGAACTCGCGCCACGCTTCCTATTCGGACTTTTATCGATATTCACATTTATATTCGATAATGGCGACCTCATAGGCGATTCTCGATCAACAGCTAAATTACTTATCGATAACGTCAAATCCGTAGGGACGTTACCATCTAAGCAGTAGAGTAACGAATCGGTAAGTTTATCATCGGTATCATTCGATTTGTTTAATATCGATAAATCGATTGGAGTAGCTGTTAATACCGATCTGCTTAGTAGGTATTCTCTGAAAGGTTTTGTGAGGGATTTCGTTCTTTGGTCGTTTGTGTCGTGGGTTATTGTAAACTTTGGTAGGCCTTCTTCGGTGCCACATAGAGTTGTGTTTAGGTCTTCGGCTATGTTTGGTCGTTCGTGGCTGAGTATGAACCGAGTATTCTCAGATCTTAGAGGGCTGACGTCACCAATTGAAGCTGACCGAGCGTCGAATGGGTTTCGAGTTAGTGATGCGCTTGCTGAATGATTTGATCTGTGGAATAAAATATTTGATTAGATGTTAGGTTATGTACGAAATGTTTGAGTTATACCTGACTGGAAGTTTACTCACTTGTAATTGGTTCTAGTTTGGATTTCGAATATGGCGTGGTGTATATATAATTTCTATAATACAACATTTTGAAGATACCATTACAAATATTTTTTTTTTTAATGGTATGATACTATTTTTCGGGTGTTATAAAGATCAAAGGCGGTTCAACAAAATGTATTATTTACAATGAATATTCATTAATTACAACACTTATTTAATAATTTCAACAGCAATTTATTAATATAAACAGTTATGCATTATTTACTACAATTATTTATTCATAAGTTATTTGTATAAAAATTCATTAATTACAAAGTTATTTATTAATTACATCAGAAATTAATAACAAAGATCGCTCAAATGTAACAGAATTAACAACATACTCGGATCCGGGTCGGTCCCGGATTTGATTCCCAGATCAGAAAACCCTTTCAATAACCTATACCAATATTTATGATATAGCCAACTTGCGGTTATAAGAAAGAGGTCCGCTGTATCGTTCCGTGATCGAAAGCAATGTCAGAGACCAAATATAGGCAGATTTTGTCTCCTAATCTATAACGGTTTTAATTATCTTCGAAGCAGGCAGTAGTTAGGCACGAAGTAGGGTTGGCAAAGTATTGTACGTTATTTCGGGTAAACGTACTTTATACATTATTAGGCAAATAAAGTACGTGAAAATACTTTACATTACCTGTGCCGACTTTTACAGGTTTTATTTCATTGTTTACTTAAAGCAACTCTACAGAGATTCGATAAATAAAATAAAATAATTGTTTATCTATCTTAATACAGACATATATTGTAAAGATACGGTTAAGACGTTCCTTGATAATAAATATATGTTAGATATTACTAACATCATCAAAAAAATGGTAACAAAAAGCTCGTTAGATAAATAATACTTTATTTTCAGATCTTGTACTTTATTTTTTAGCTCAGATAGTAAATATACTCAATTCCTTCAATATAAAAGTGGCAACCCTAGAAGTAGCCCACTTCGAGCCTAAAAAATAATAATAATAATAATAATATTCTACCACATACACACAACACCATCTAGCCCAAACTAAGCAGAACTTGTACTATGGCTACTAGACAATGGATAAACATAGATATATGTTTGTTTTTTTGGAAATACATACATATTATACATAGAAACGCCCAGACCAAGACAAACATCCAGGTTCATGCACACAAATGTTTGACTTGTGCGGGAATCGAACCCGCGACCTCACGCGTGGCAGTTTGTAAATGATACTACCTATTCCCTAAGGTACCTTTACCACCTTAGGGTGGTACCCTTGCCACCCTGTACTGTACCAACTGACTGTACAAAAGCTTTAATGCGGCATAATCAGACACTGTAATTTTGGTTTCCCATTTTCAAATATTAACTATATAACACTTTTTGGACCTAGATATCTAATCCTAGTTTAATACATACAGGATGTCCCAGAAGATGTGAATCAAATTGTAATGGGAGATTCCTTAGGTAAGGACCTATTAAAAGTGCAAAATAAAAAAATAAATAAATAATGTCCTTTGGTTAAAATAAAAAATAAAGGCTTTTAAAAAAGTACGACTTTTTCAGACTTAACTACAGGTGCTTCGTTTATGGCTAATTTTCATTTTTCCCACTAATATTATTTGTGAAGGATTGATTCGTCAAACTACAAACGATTTTTTTTTAAACTGACGTGCTTTTGAAATCTCTGCATTATTTTGGTGTATTTTTCTTTTTTGCACCAAAGAAAATATTGTACCTTTGACTAACAACACAACATATTTTTATTTTTTATTTAGCACATTTGAAAGGTCCTTACTTAAGGAATCTGCGTTATAATTTGATTAACAACTTCTGGAACAGACTGTATATACGTCTCATGCCTTTATCCTCGAAAGAGTAGTCAAAGTAGAATTACACCCACATATCGCCAGTTAAGTCACACATTATAGAGGGCACATTATTGCAGTCTACTGGCCACAGTACCGTGGTGCCACTCAAAATTTCTTGACTACAAAACCAAATACTCAACACTTAGCCCGACCCGAGAATCGAATCCGAGACTTCGAACACAGGATTCATATTTATTACCACTACAGCACCGAAGAAGCCTTAATACAGAGTATTTATGTCATTACCTTTCACAAGAAAACGTAGACCTGGTAACATCATTCTCATCATCAGACGAGACGAAATCGCTGTCGTTTTTTGGCGACAACGACTGGTACATCCGAACTGACTTGGCTATCTCATCCTTGTGCGTAACTGTCTCCGGCATTCTGTCCCGTTGTTCCGATGTTATTATTAGAGGTTTTCGGGAACGAGGAGTCATTATTGATTCCTGTGGAGATTTTAATAGTTAGTTAGTTGGTTGATAAAACAAGTATGAAGGTGGATATGCGCGTGTTCTTTTCGCTTCTTGGAAGGTCATAGGAGAGAGTAAAACAGATAGACTAAAAGTTTTCTTTGCTGGAGAATGAGCTCCTGAATAATCGCAGTCAAACACCTGCAGCATTGTTTCCTAAGCGCTACGACATACCTTTTTTAAACAAAGTTTAAAAATAGTACTGCAATCACGCTAGGTAGCGGTAGGCTCTGTGTACCCTTGACATTGCCAAAACTGACACTGACTATTGTCGGGCTGTTATCTTGTCTCCCATGAGGTGCAATAAATTTTGGTTTATCCTCTGCTAAATAGGATTTTCAGATTTCTGAAAGCGACCAATGTCAAACCATTCACACTCTATCGAGAGTGCACTAAGGTAAGTATGTAACTCTATTAGAAAGGTATATACAAGGTGGCGCAAATGTTATCACATTAAATTATATACTGCCTTAAGCTGGTTGATATAAGATTTACGCAGAAATTAAGAAATTATATATTTGAACAAATGAAATAAAATAAAATTAGACACAAATTGGAACACCATTATAACAATCGCTGCTGTCAGCTCGCTTACGGTCATAGGTTTCGAGAAATCGTCTTTGTCAACTCGCTAGGACCCGGAAATTCCCGGACACAAGATTATGGACCTTATTTTTTTTGCAATATTTTTGACATTGCTTTTGATTAGTTATTTGTTATTTTAGTTCTAGGTTTTGTAAGAGCGGCAACAAGCTGCTTGAGGTCTTTCACACCTAAATACTTTATCTCTGCATACACATGATGTTCTAAATCATGAAAACAAAGAAAAAATTCCTGTGGCTAAACTACTGAATACATTTGGTTCATAATTTGTAAATCGTCAAAGAATACCATGTAATATATGTGGTATCAATTAATGTGATAACATTTGCGCCTCTTTGTATATTTAACCCGTCAAATGCGTTACACAAACGCAACGGCAGTTCGTAATTAAATTGGTGGAGAGAGATTCAGCATTCATAATCAGAATCCCTCAAAACTGAAACACTCGATTTAAAAACGAGATCAAATTCATAATTTGAAAACAGACACCCTTGGATAGTACATTATTGCAATATAGATATCCTTGGCAATACCATATTTCTATGAAGATGGACATTAGCGTTAAGGGATTCAGACATATCAAACTTTGAATATCCCGCTTCTAACATAGAATAATATTTTCTACTTCGGCGCGAATAGTTTGGCAAGTAATACGATGCACTATCGTTTTGTTTTCGTTCCACTTTAGCCCGCACTATGGTTTCAATGACATGGTGAACTTTTTCATAGATACGCAAAAGGCATGTGGCTGATTCATCATCATCATCATCAGGCTATAATAGCCCATTGCTGGACATAGCCTTCCCCTAATGAGCGCCATAGCGCCCTGTCTTCAGCTTGCCGCATCCAGCATCTGCCTGCAGATTCTGATTGTGGCTGATTGAATACGAGGAATGTGATAAAATTATGTTCATCATACCGGAAAATATGTACGTATTAAAAATGTATAATATTGGAGAACATAGAACATTTAAAGCGGAAAACAGAGTAAAAATCAGATGAAACATGCAAACATGCGAATGGACAAACCTGCATAGCCTTAGGCAACTTTTGCGTAGACTTGGTGATGGGTGACATCGAGGCTCTTCGGAAATTCATCGTATAAGGTGTGACGCAATCATCGTCGAACAGTGCATCAGAAATCCCCGGCGTACTGGTTAAATAATGCTTCATATCATTCTCTACGACCATTTTCTTTGGAGTATCTTCTATTGGACTCTTATTATCACTTGTCTCCTGGTATGAAACTTCGTTTTCTGACCCAGTATCCTGGTCTTCGAAACAAGAAACACAGGTCGGCGTACCCCGTATTACACCATACCGTTTCTGATATTTCTTATTTATCGTATGAGTACTAATAATCTTGGATCTGAAGAGTCTGTTTCCCCGTTTTTTCTTAGGCGTTTCATCGTTGGCGTCTAACAAATTCAAATTAGGCTCAGAAACGAACTTCGGACTCATTTTCCGAGGGCTGTTCAACGCGCCTTCAGATAAAGTGCTCTCATTACTCGCATCTGACTCATAATCATCATCTAAAGACTCAGAGCTGGCCATTTTGTTCGCCAAATTCTTTAATACGATATTTTTGTGTGAAACGTCGACTTTGCTATCATCTGAGAATCTAAGTTTTCCTTTGCCGGTTTTCTGTAAGCGTTAATGATGGTAGAAAGTTAAGGAGAGGATAGACACACAGAGAGTTAACATACACAATGCACGTTCACAGGGTTAGTTACATAAACATACATGCTGCGGATAGGTTAAAAATGAGGACACATTTGATAAAACGAAAATTTAGAATACTGTCTGAATTAAATTATTTTTCTGTTTGACCAGTCAGATATAGATGATTCTAAATAATATATGCTATGACATATATTATTTGGAATGACAGATAATGTAATGTGTGTTGCATACTTTACAAACGTTAATGAACCTAGACTTTTCAATGTTGCAATCACGCACCTATAACTGTTCTGAAGCACCATACATAGACAGCTAAAGTCTCACTTGACCAGTTTCTATTGTATGTTTTTTTACTTAAGAGTTTATAATACGATCATTCGACATTTGAGGCTTGTATGTGTTTTTACAAAATAGCCAAATAACCTGCTTTTGTAAAATGTTTCTTGTATGGGTACATGGGCGCGATCAATTTGTTTTGTCTTTTTATTATCTCCAAGGTTTATACATCTTATTAGCACACCTATGTGAAAATATCCAACGACTACCTATTACGGTTCAAAAGGAGGTTTAACAGATAGATGACGACAGCGATAAGATTGGCACTCTCTGATTAGAAAACTATTTTGATGTAGCTGAGAATCTTTTTGGAACTCATCCCACACGCATGCCTCTGTAGCCAGATACGGCAGTGGTGACCATGTCAAACGCTGAGCTTTGACACTCATGAGCCGCGGTAAAAGCTCGGGGCAAGCTAAACTATCTTGGAACCCGCAACGAATTTAATCAAAAGTATATTGGAGGAGTTGGTATAAGAAATTTCACTTAGCATCTATCAAAAGTATCCTCATAATAATAGAAGTCGTTATTTTCGAAGAAAAGTTGCATATAATATAGATATATATGATAAAACATCCTTACCTCGTCTATAACATTGATATTAGACCCAGAGCCCTTCTTAGGCGTCTTATTGAGTAAGCCTTTATTGAATATATGTCGTTTGATGGAGTCGCCGAAACTTTTGGAACTAGCCACTTTACCTGTTCTCTGGATTTGTATTGGTGTTCCTGTAACATTACAAAACGAAATGACTGTCAACTACTAACGAAAGAACTATATTCATTGTCTTGTATAAATTATCGTTAAGCTCAATAGTGTACGACTTATACTCGAAAGTTTCAATTCAATTTATTTGTTATCTTTAATTGATTTATATTTTACATATTGAACGTGACAAAATATTATAATTCACACCTTATTCTAGCTCTTGAACGTGCATATGTATATATAAGTAGAATAAAAATTAAAATACAATAATAATAATATTCTACCACATACACACAACACCATCTAGCCCAAACTAAGCAGATCTTGTACTATGGCTACTAGACAATGGATAAACATACATATATACTTTATTTTTGTAAATACATAAATATTATACATAGAAACACCCAGACCAAGACAAACTTCCATATTCATGTACACAAATGTTTGACTTGTGCGGGAATCGAACCCGCAACCTCAGGCGTGGCAATCGGTTACACTAACCACTACACCATCGAGGCCGAAAAGATTTACTGTTGATTTATTGTTGTTGGAGTTCTTTTAACTAAATATTCTCTAAAACTATAATAGCTAGTGCTACGACTTTACGAGTGAGCTCACGTTGGTGCAATGCAATAAGTGAGTGTGATCCACAAACCCATGATATTTATCTTGGGGCTATAAATTAACTAAGTACCTACGGACAATTTTGGCCAGTTTTGAACTCTTAACAACATATAAACTTAAATAAGATTTTCAGGCAAACAAAGTATAATGGCATTTTAGCCCATTTTCGAGCATAATTAATTTTAACTAGAAGTAAAATATAGAGTGGTTTCTAGCCTCCGAGATAAGAAATATCATGTAGATACTTTAAACCCCTCATCCGTTCCAACACCAATAACGAGCGACCCCTTTTTTTGTCAACTGTTAGGCATAAAGGCTTTTGAAAATGGAAGTCAAAGTAATCACACCATATCCCTTGAAATTAAACTACTTTATACGGATTTTATTGCGTTGTTTATTTAACACTTTTATTACATAATTTTAAAACTGTTGCTTTCTGATAACCTTGGCCTTGGCACATGGCTGCTTGGAAAGCAACCGAAATCTCGAGGAAATTGTAAACATAAATCAAAAGTTTTAATCGTTTAAATAAGCTAAAAAGTTTATAGTAATGTAACATGTTGAATCAAATTAGGCGTTACTTGGCGGAGATCCATAATAATAAAATTATTGGGAAGAGAGGAACCGCAACTATTGCAACAGAGAATGGTTGACAGTACCAAATGCCTCTGTACGACGTCAACATCGCGCACATTCGCGCTCACGTTGTGCGCACTCAGCAATCATATTTTTTTGAAAAATATGTATTCAGTCGGCATTACGATCGCGTTCGGGCTCACATCATTCATTTAATATTATAAGGTTTTCAGTGCAACAAATCATTTATATCAGATAATCAGATTTTCTCTTTTTAGAGTTCGGAAAAACTCTTATACAACAGCTTTGTCCGTCCATCTACAACTTTCAACTCAAGAACCGTAAGAGCTAGAGACTCGCGGTTAACGCCATTCGACTCAGCATAGTCGATATACCCCTGAAGTGACCATGACCTTTGACCTCTGACCTCAAGGCCACGTGATGCCATTTTTCGAACTCTAAGATTTACGGAAGTCATGGCCGTTTCTCACTTGTTATACTAAAATTGTCTAAAAGGTGTGCAAACTGTACAGGGACAGCCACATCGTGAGGCCCGAGCGTACTCCAACTTACAGTATTCCGGTTCGAACACTAAATATGCGACACGTGATTCGCTTCAGCGCGAGGTATCTGCAGGATTCAGTTCCAAAATGATGTAATAAAAGACTGACTGTACGGGTGGCGTATTTTAAATTATTGGTTTACGTGATCGCCTCGCCACTGCCGCCGCGCAGAATGTTGTCGGTTTGATCCCCACACGGGAGAAAAATTGTGTGTTCCAAAAATGGTTGTTCCGAGTCTCGGTGTTCTTTGTGTCCGTTGTTTAAATATTTGTAAAATCTACCGCGACACAGGAATTATCCACAACAGGGTAGGATGCTTGTACAAAAAATTGGTCGTATTTAATAATCCCTCGCGTGTCGTTTGCACCAATGCGGTGCATAAGCGCCAAGGCCTTTCCTTTCACTTTTTTTGCCAGACATTCAACGGGTATAATATTTACGGCCAGTCTCACAACTTACAAGTCAAAGTTATCCGAAAGCTAAATCGCATGCTGTCTCACTCTTGTTAGGTTAAAGAAGAGAGATGGCGAGACTTATATCTTATAGATAAATGCTATTTGGAGGTGGTAGGACAAGCCCTTAAAGTGTTAAATAGACAACGCGATAAAATCCGTATAAATTAGTTTAATTACAACGAATAGCACTGACCGTATCCGTTCTGTCGGTTGAAGTGCTTGATGAGGCGGCGCTTGTGCTGCGAGGCGGGCAGCGCCTGGATGTGCGCGTACAGCTGCGCCAGCGCGGCGTCGGTGGGGTTGGACGCGTTCTCCACGCGCGTGCGCTGCCGGTCCACGAACGTGTACACCGTGTTCGCTGCCGTCCTACAAGTTATAACATAAATCGTATAGTTTTAAACAGACTTAAAAAAAAACAGTGACCTACCTTTGCGTACCATTTAAAAAGTTGTTTTGATTTTACCACCCCATTCATTTTAAACTATCAGTTAAATAATGACCAGAGCGTCTCTTACAGGCTGCAAGTCATAAGTTATCTTTTAAAATACGCGACATGGATCTAGGTGCTATATTCATTTCCCGCGATAAAATCTTTTGCTTCCGGACGGGATTTCTTCGAATTCTTTCCTTCACTGCTTTGTTCGCCCTTTTTCGTACGAATACTACGTGGACAGCCAAATATTTTTCCGCCACAAACAGAGGAGGTGTCATTGTACCTATCAATATCCCAGTACACAAACATTCGACTAATACGAAGCGAATAGAGTTTCAAAAATTGCATTTTGTTCCATAAGTACCTACCTACTTTGTGTAATGCTATCATAGCAATTCGGTTCTGTTCTACTCCATTTTAATATCACAAATATATTTAAATCCGATTGGCGCGAAAATGAGAAAACATAATGAGTATTCATATATATACATATACTGGTCGGACCTATTGCAACAGAAAGACGTTGATATCGCTGTTGACATTCTATATAATAAACTAAATAGCACCATAAATAATCACGTCCCGATCAAAAGAGTACCACTCAATCAAAAATATAAATACCCGTCATGGTACACGGGAGAAATAATCTATTATATAAAACTACCTGTATCTAAAATTGACTTTATATAAATTGGTTAATTTGAATTTATATAAAGTCAATTTTAGATACAGGTAATTATCGAAGGGAAGAGCGCTTGTGTTCCGAAATACAGACTTCCCCAGTCTAGTTCGGACACAAATGTATTGTACTTCTAAGTAGTTATAATTAGTGTAATTCAAAATCATGTAATTTTTCTTGTTTCCTTGTAACTTTATGTGTCAATAAATTTATTATTATTATTATTATTATTATTATTAAAACTAAAATATTATAACCTAAAAATGTTCAAAATACGAGGTCTTCAATTTAACAAAGAACTTTTTAAATATTACAGAACCAAAGTAAAAGAGTTAGTAAAAAAAGGTTTTCAAAATTATTTACACAAAGTGGGTAACAATATAATACATGACCCTTCAACATTTTGGCAATTTGTTAGAGATAAAAGGAAAAATAGGCAACAGGACAATAAATTTGTTCATAACGATAGGATTGTTGAAGGTCAGGAGGCTGTTGATGCATTTTCAGAATATTTTGGTTCAGTCTTTCATAGTGATATTCCTAACCTAGATTTTAAAGCGGCTGAACAAGATGCAATTAAACAGCATAGTATGTCCCAAGTAAGTGTTGCGCATGTTAATTTAACACAGCTTAGCTTTGTCTTACGTGCAGTAAGACAGCTTAAAATATCAACAGCTTCTGGGCCTGATCTTATACCAACATTTTTAGTAAAGGACTGTTTCATATCTTTTGAAACACCCCTGTTATACATATATAACTTATCCCTCCAATACTGTTCTTATCCAAGTAAATGGAAGATATCAAGGGTGACCCCCGTACCTAAATCAAACTCATCTTCTCAGATTACAAATTACAGACCTATCGCAGTGCTATCGGTGTTTGGGAAGATCTTTGAAACAATAATTAAAAATGATATCACTCCTCAAATAAAATACATATTAAACGACTCCCAACATGGTTTTCGGCCCGCACGATCCACCTTAACAAATCACATTAGGTTTACCGACTTTATAAAGTCTAATATGTTGTCAGGATGTCAAATAGATGCAGCATACTTTGATTTTGCCAAAGCTTTTGATCTTGTGGATAATGACATACTGTTAACCAAGCTTTCATTTATAGGATTCGATACACACTTACTTAAATTCTTAGCAAACTATTTGAAGGACCGAAAGCAATATGTAAAAATGGGAAATTATAGATCACAAGATTATTATACTCGATCTGGAGTCAGTCAGGGAAGCACCTTGGGTCCTACTTTATTTATTATAATGATAAATGATCTGCCTAACAGTCTCTATAGCGTAGAAAGTCTTATGTTTGCTGACGATCTCAAATTGTTTAAAACTATTAAGAATGCATCAGATTGTGAAGACCTACAACGCGACATAGATGCAGTTGCAGAATGGAGCAGAGTAAACAAACTAGCTTTAAATGTTGCCAAATGCAAAACCATCAGTTTTACTCGTTCCCGATCTCCAATCGTAAGGACATACAAGATGACAGGGCAGCCGCTCGAACGCGTCACTACGATATGTGATCTTGGATTAATGTTGGACTCGAAGTTTAATTTTTTTGATCATATTAAAAGCATATCTAAAAATGCAAGTAAGTCGTTGGGGTTTGTAATGAGAATGTCATCAGAATTGAATAATGTACTTGTTATAAAATTGCTATATAATGCATACGTAAGAAGTAAACTCGAATACAACGCGATTGTCTGGAGCCCAAAGGAAAAGCTATATACTTTAATGGTAGAAAGGATACAACGCAAATTTGTTCGTTACTTATACAAGCGCATACATGGATATTACCCATATCTCTACCCGTCCATGTTTGTTTGTGGGATGGTTGGTCTGGACACTTTAGAGCTCAGGCGTAGTTTTACACTAGTAATGCACTACTATCAACTTCTAAATCACAAAATGGATAACCCATTAGTGCGTGAATCCATACACTTCTACGTTCCAGACCAATACATGCGTGGCACTGGACGACGGTGGCATCAGCTGCTTACCTGTTCACCATCATGGCGTGTATCTCCCGCCGCCAGTACTCCGACTGGTAGGGCTATTGAGTCCATAAATAATATAATACGAGCGAATCCAGATACAGACATGTTCTTTGATAATATGAGCATAATTACAAAGAAAGTATTATTGTATTTAAATAATGTATAATGTGTTTGATTGTTTAATTTGATATGTTTATAATTTTAATTTAATTGTTTTATTTATGTTTTCTTATTATTTAATTAGTATAATAAATACATTTTTAACCTAGTTTTAAATTAGCATAACATGTAAGCGTGTTGGTGTATTGCTGTAAGCTTATATTGTTTCTTTATGAATAAATAAATAAAATAAATAAATAAAATATAAGAATGACAGATTCGAAATTCAAATGTGATATATGTATATTTTTTTATTGTAACAGTATTTATGGCCAGTCTAAGTATACAAAGATATATCTCACTCACTTATCAGTAATACTCTCATCCAGATCGACATCAGGCGACATCGCTCTCCGCTTCTCCCTGACGGTGAAGTACGCGAGCGCGTCCGTGGTGAGCTGTGCGGGCGCGTCGAACAGCCGCGACGACTGGCGGATCATGAAGCTGATCACCGGCGACAGCGCTATGGAGTCCGTGTGGAACGTTTCTGGTGACAACTAGAATGAGAAGAAAGAAGAAATGTAATAGCTGTGTATATATGTATATAAACTGTCACGTTACTAGTCAGGTTTCTCAGTGTAAGAAGGTTTAGGCGATCATCCACCATGCTGGCCCATTACGGAAATCTCTCAAATAGGTTTCTTTACCATGTATTTCTATTACCATTTAAGCAAGCGCATAATTAACTATTTAATAAGCAAGAAAGAAAGAAAAGAAAGATAACATTATTTATTGCCACAAAGACCTTAATAATAACTACATAGGTTTTTATTATAAAATAAAATTTAAAACACATTTAAATAATAATAATAATAATAATATTCTATCACATACACACAACACCATCTAGCCCAAACTAAGCAAAGCTTGTACTATGGGTACTAGACAATGGATAAACATACATATATACTTATTTTTTTCGTAAATACATACATATTATACATAGAAACACCCAGACCAAGACAAACATCCATGTTCATGCACACAAATGTTTGACTTGTGCGGGAATCGAACCCGCGACCTCAGGCGTGGCAGTCGGTTACACTAACCACTACGCCATCGAGTCATCTAAATAAGTAGTTTGCAAAGATTAACCTTGCCTTCGGATCGATTTTAGTTAAAATTCTCCTTACATAAAATTAACAGACACAAAGTACAGACTCAGGGCATTTATTTGTGGATTACAAGAAAAATTTCACGTGTGGGACTCGAACCTACAGCGCGGCCGCAGCGGCGACGCGACCGTTTACTCGCTGCGCTATCCGTACAGTCATCAATATACAACACAAAGACTCCGCTCTTCAATAAAGTATTTATAGGGTGCTGTTGAAGCTACTGTAATATGTAATGTAATGTATATATTTTTTTTACTTACGAACTATTTATTTAATTGTCTTTTTTATTATTTTGTCTATATTTTGTAAGAAAAATATGTAGTCATGTTTCTTTGTGGCAATAAAGAATGATTTCTTTCTTTCTTTCTTTCTAATACATGCCGAAATATGTAGTCATGTTTCTTTGTGGCAATAAAGAATGATTTCTTTCTTTCTTTCTTTCTAATACATGCCGAAGTCCTAACTAATATTATAAACGCGATTGTGAGTTTGTTCGTTATGCTTGTACGCTTTAACTACTCGAGCGATCAGCATGAATTATACAAAATAGCAAGGGTACAGAGAAAGACTTAGGATATCTTTCAACTAGAAAAAGTACTCATAAATAACAGATCACCAACCCAAGGCCAATTTACATGAGTTATATGGAATTAAAGATAGCAAAGTACTTAAACCGCCGCAATTCTTACATAACAGGCCAAAAGGCAGTAACAGTGCTATATGCTGAGACTGGTCTCTTGTAAGAGGTTGGTTCTTCCACGGGATGTCCGCTCATTTTGTACAGATGTCCGTTTACCCGTTGCACTCTCTTTACAATCGGGGTCTACCACTTAAAGAGCTTATAGTAGGGTTCTGTTTATGTAACTGTAATGTATTTAAAATGCTTTAATAATGCACAATCTACCTTCCTGGGACACAATAAATGCGGCGTGAACATAGTAGCTAGCGTGTCCGGGGACATTCTATTCGAAGCTTCGTTGTCGGCTACCAGACGGAGTAACCGCAACAACCTCTGTAGAAAATTCCTGTGCGATGGTGTAAGTAGTAATAGTAGTAACTGGAGTGCCGTGAGCAGTTTCACTTCTGATGTTTCTGCGTTTGGTGGGTATTGAGCTGTGAATTAAAAAGAACAATTTTTTTAAATTCCTAACTTAACGTTATAAATGCGAATGTGAATTTTGTTGTTTATTTATTGCGCTTCCACGCATTGATAAGTTGACCAATCGTCATAAAATTTCGTATACACTTTGTTGGAGGTGCAGAAACGGACATAGGGTGAATTTTGTCTAGAAAAAAGTACTGCTCCTAAAGTAGCTGGCTAGTAGATGAAAAAATCAACAGGCTTTGTCTCAGAACAACTGGTTGCGGATCACACAAATTTTGTGTAGGATTCAAACCCAACACACTCAATGGCAGTAGCGAGGCGACGCGACTGGCCGAGTCAAAGGGAAAGAACAAGAAACACAAAAGCTTATACATATACTAAAAAGACTTACCTGCTAAGGTACAATATGTTTGATAATACTGGTCCATAAGTAACGGCTGAGGTTGTTCAGCTATGAATCCTTTCAAAACTGAAGCACAATCATGGACTGTGAACTTCCCTTCTTCTAAGCTGAGGTTAGAGCCATTCAGGAGCAGTATCTTTAGCTCCTGCTGCCGAGATAGTGAACCTGTACGTCGGAATATACCTTCTTGTGTTACATCTGTAACAAACAAATTTATAAATTAGCAGTTTTGTTTTATATTCTGCAGATAAACAAATTTCAGACTATGTATTTCTTTTTTCCTTCTGTTTCCCTTTTAACCTGTCATTGACTGGAATCTCAAGAATTATCCTGGGTAGTACCTGTGTTTAAAATGGCTTAAAAGATCCTCTGCACTTAAAATAAATAAATCAATGTGTTTCGAAACATTGAAATTTTAGAGTTAATGCACTATCCAGAAAATAACTGTTATGAATATCATTCAAAATTAACTGGTGTATGCATTCACAAATCTTTATAGTATCAACATTAGCAGTAATCAAGTGACCAGATAAACTACTGAGCCGGTTTGAATTAAAAATATACAAAGCACACTCCGGTAGATATACTCCTACAAAGAAAAAAAATAAAGCTTTTAGACTATCGCGATTTGTACACATACTTAATGTGTAGACGTCGTTAGTGTTGTGTGTCGAAATACCGACAGCGCGAATATAAATAATAGTGACCAAGTGAGGATAGTTGCCGAAACCAGCACTTCACGAAGGCGCCGCTGAGCTCACATTAGTCAACCCATGACCATGATTAATGCAAGTCGATCAAAACGTCGGGCAATCAATAGGTATTTATTACCTATTAAATACTTTATTACGAGTAAGACCCGTTGTCTAACATTATATTAAGTATACTCCTATATGCTTTAGCTGTTTTTAGAGCCAGCCTACTGTCACTTACTGACTTGGTTTCTATTTTACTTTGAGAATTTCCAGATAGAAACCTGATAACACTATCAAAATCAAAAATTAAGCCTGGTTTCTATTAATTTCATAAAAACATGCTGTGACACCAATGAGGTCTGATCATCTGCTAGATCTCTTTCCAGTTGATTTGCTGTCCCATTAAAAGAGTGAGGGAATAGAGATAGCAATTGTGGTGTTGTTAAATAGATAGCACACTTGTGCACTATAATATCTCCTGTGTGTGATTCGTTGTCATGGCCAAAATCTGGTCCAAAGGATCTTTATTTATAACATTAATTACATTTATCAATATATTATAAAGAGCAAAGATTTAGTTGTAAGCAATAAACTCTGAATCTACTAAACTGATTTTAATAATTCTCATTAGAAAGCTAATTACAATTAATAGTAACATAGGCTATGCAACATCAATCTACAACCTACATGAGCAGAGCAGTAATCTATAATGAAGGTAATACATGCAGGGGCAACTAATTAAAAATTAAAGCACACTTACTATCAGGCTTTGATAGAAAATCTATCAGTTCATTAACTCTCAGTATTCCTTCTTCTGTGATGGAGTTCACTTCAACATTATTCTTAGTAGTGTTTACATTTATTTGACTAGAATTTGAATTCGAACTCTTGGATTTCTTGTGAAAGTTCCAACGGAACTGCTTTGGTTTATCAGTTGAACAATCAACACTGAAAATAAGAAAAATATTGATACACTAAACTTACTATAAATAAATTACAAACTATATAAAACTTTAAATATCCAGTTCGATAAATATTATCAACAGTCAATCCTGTAACTATAATATCGAAAACTAAGGTGCGATAAAAATAAACAAACCTAAATAATTGCACAAAAAGGTTATACGTAACGGATAAAACTTTTATACTTACTCGTCAGAATTAATATCTACAACAAACGATAAATGCATACGCACTAAAGTAAAAAACTGTTCTAAATTCTCTTTTCGTAATCTTTCTATTAATGTAAGATCCGTGGTAGTCATTTTATAGATAGTACAAAGGCATGAAGAAATAATAAAAATTACTATAATATACTATTATTTATACACATATTTTCAATAAACAAAACGACGACAAGTTGTACTATAATATTTTGGCACAGTTATTATACATTATGTTACGAAATAATTACATTATTTTGAAGAAATCGAGGAGAAATAATCGCAAAATATGTACATTGTTTTCAAATGTCATTTTATCACAACGGAAAAACGGCCTCGTTCTAAAACCTTAAGAAGTAGAATCTGCGTTTATGTTTTAAAATCTACATAATGCAAATTATGTTAAACTGTTAAAGCTGAATATTTTAATACATTATTCCAGTTTCTTTATTTTTTATTGTATAAAAAATATTAGAACTCAGCGACACGAAAGCTGTAGTAAAAATCTATAATGCTTCGCAAATGTAGTAAAACCAAATTAAATTTGATTTAGTTTTAGAACACACGACAACTTCTTAGGTCTTTCTCACAAAGTAAGCAAAGGTAATTGCTAGGATGCCATGCGATTTTGATTTTACCATTATTGCATTCCCTTTGATAATATACATTATGCTTTATCAAAATAATAATATTCCAACTTATGTACCTACGTTATACAAATAAAACTATTCTATTATATTCTAAGATGAATAGCTTAATTATAGGGGAATTAATCATTTGGAATATTTCCACTGCCTCGGTACCGCAACAGTATTAAATGCGACTGGTTTGCATACGTCTCAGTTACAATTTCCGGGTCAGAGTGTAATTGGATATTTTTGACAAAAAGTTCTCAGTAGCAGCACGAAATCTGTAACCATGCCTAGCATCCTGTATAACGTGATACTTAAAACCACAGCTGGCGAAATGTGGTCGTATCGACACCCTTGTACCTTACAGAGCAACCAAAAATATTAGAAAATTTAACATAAGAAATTGTAAATGACTCTACGTAGATGTGGCGCAGCAGTAGTAAATACGACTATAGTGCATGAGGTCTTGGGTTCGATTCTCGGCTCGTGACGTGTTTAGTTTAGTCAAGAAATTATTAGTATTAAGATTGCAATAGGCCCACACCCTATTACATTGGTTTTGAAATTATCGTTGTCGAATTTATGTTGGCAAAAATATCAATAACGTTGAAAGATTTAGATATGTGCCTAAAACTTGACATCATATACTTCACATAACTGTGAATGTGATGACAAAATAGAACATAGCTCGAGCCTATGCATGTTAAAACCACATGCAAAATAAGGCCGGTAACCTATTAAGAATTATCTAATTACCCTAATTATAAAATTACCTTAATTTTGATGACAGAAGTTACTAAGTAGGTAATTAGAACCTATTTACAGGTACTAATTACCTACTTAGTGTATATAACGGTAAGACATGGTTTCGGAGATATCTGGATTTATTACATTGGCTCCATACAAAATTTTCATATTTTTCTTTTGATAATTTTGTTTACCAATGAAATGTTATTCCTTATATATATCCATGACTGCTGAAGAGAAGCTGATCATGAGAAGCTTTAACAAGCAAAAAAATATAAGAGAAAAAAATTAAATGCCTATGAAACTCGATTTTCAGTCCATAGTGCGCCATCGGTTAGTGTTACCGACTGCCACGCCTGAGGTCGCGGGTTCGATTCCCGCACAAGTCAAACATTTGTGTGCATGGACATGGATGTTTGTCTTGGGCTGGGTGTTTCTATGTATAATAATATGTAAGTATGTACAGTAAAACTCGTTTAAAACGATTTGACAGGGACCCAAAACGCGTCTTAAGCGAGAAAGCGTATTATGCGGGATAGGGAAATAAAACCTACTATTACATATTATGTTCTAATTTCGTATATGTAGGTACATATTAAATTATAAATTACGTTAAATACCTACATAGTGTAATTATAATTACGTTATTTAAAGTAATCATTTATTTTGGTTTGATAGAAAGATTTTGATGCATTAGCAATTACAAGATTTTCAACATAATTTAACTTCTGCAGTGCGTCTTCGCTTTGATTCAAAGAAGCTACATAGCGTCTTAAATCATTAACAGCTGATAATGCCTGGGCGTTTGACAAAATCGGAGTTGACTCATCTTCGTCTTCATCATTATCACTTAGAGCCTCTTTTTGTGTGATAATCACATTCTGAATAAGTTCTTCAATTGATTGAATTTCATACAGTGCCACATTGTCATCAATGGAAGAATATCCAGGAAAACCTTGCAGTATCACGGGTTCTTCTTCCAACACAACGTCAACTCCGTTATTTCGTTCGAGCGCTCGGTCAGTTGACCGCTAACCGCATTTTTTTTTTTTTTTGAGGGGAGAAATGCTCCTTATGCATACCGCCCCACTTGGGGTGGTGAGACGGTTATGTCGGGCTCACCGGCCTACAACACGGCCGGCATACCGACTAAAACCCCCCTGTGCACCGTCAATTCGCCTTGACGGGTGAGCCGTTGGAACCTGATACATCATCAGCGGCCCACCCAGCGACTGCCCACGCCTCGCGGGCACCAACACTGGCGGCGGCGTCTGGGTGCACCAGAGACGCCGCCTCTACGCGGAAGAGTGCGGGTGGGAGAATAAATACCCCAATCTCCCACCCTCAGCTTCGTTAGGGGGGCATCAGGCGCGCATCGGCGCGCCGACGCCGCCCAGTTCGCCGGCGACGGATCGGGTCAGCGAGGAGATTTTCTTGCCTGGCCCGCTCCGCCGCCTCCTTCTGCGAGATGATGTCCTCGCAGAAGGATGCGACCGCACACCAGTTCCTGTCGCTATCGGCCATGGAGCGGATTACGGCCGATAGCGAGAGATCCGCACCGATGGTCTCGACGAGGGCACGACGCTGCTGCGCCCACACCGGGCAAAACTCCAGCGTATGCTGCGCCGTGTCCTCACCACAATCACAGTGGTGACAGACGGGACTCGATTCCCTCCTCGCGACCTTGTGCAGGTAGTATCTTAAGCACCCGTGCCCGGATAATACCTGCACCAGCCGGAAGGAAAGGGTACCGTGCTGTCGCCACACCCACAAAGTTGACCGCTACCCGCAGCCACAAGTGTGTGGTGCGCGTGGCGTGTTAGGTGTATTAAACGGGATGACGAATCGTATTAAGAAATGTATGAAAACATGTCTCAAGCCAAACTGGCGTAAAATAGCGTATTATGCGAGAAATCGTATTAAGTGTGATTAAGCGGGTTCTACTGTATTTACAAAAAAAAAGTATAATGATACACGTATGTTTATCTATTATCTAGTACCCACAGTACAAGCCCTGCTTCATTTGGGCTAGATGGTGATAGAACATTATGATTATGCTATGTATAATTTAAATGCAAAAAGTCACTTTCATTCCATTCCGCGGTGGTGTAAATTGAGCCTAACTCTTAAAATAGGTTAGAAACTTTATTTGTATCATAACCCAAAACAGGTTAATTAAAAAGAAATATGATTACATGTAAGTAACTCAAACTTTATAATCTTTTTATATATAATTCTACTGTACGTCTGTATGTCACTGAACTCCTCCTAAAAGGCTGGACCGATTTTGATAAAAATTTTGTGTGTTCATGTGGATTCGAGGATGGTTTAGATTTGGGTTTTTTTTTTCCCTGTGTACAGGGCATCGTCTGCCCGGACAGCTAGTATTTAATAAAAATAAAAGAAAATGATACATATATTTTATTACATAATTACAGTCTTACAACATAGAGATGATAAAGCTTGTGGCACATTTAAAACATATCATCATGTCCCATTTCAGCTAATAGATTAAGTCCTCTTTCCTTCAAAGCTTTTGAGAGTAACTTTTGTTGTTCTATCTTGGCATCCTGTTCCCGCCTTTGAGCGTCAAGAATATCATCCACAGACACCTCTGTCAAAGGCAAGCTGTCTTCTTTATCTTTGTCCTGAAATTTTAAATCAACTATTTGTATATATAATATGAAGTTTACTAGTTAGTTTAGCCTATTGATGTCACAGATGCACACCGGTAGACACAATAGATTTTCAATTATGACTGGCATGCCAAGAATTCTAAATGATCAATATTTTAACTGCAATAATGTGGCTGCAATGTTTTTATCCTAGGTTTGAACAGCTTAAACAAATTTTAATGCCATAGTCATGTTATGTAAAATATGGGTGTGTATTCTATAATATGATTGTTATTACCAGCCAGTATCTCACAGTAAAAACACAATGTATCACTGCAATATACTGAAATATAACACCTATAGTTCACTTGACAGCCAAAAGATTAAGAAAGAGTCTTTACCCCAACTCAAACAATATACTTCCTTTTATGCAATAAAAACATGTAAGATGTTTTGGTATGTATCTTCTATGATAATATAGGAAATATTGTATATTTTTTTTTAATAATAGTAATAATTTAAATTATATATTTTTATTTAATTTTTTAAGTTTAAATTAATTTAAAATTTATTTTTGATTACAATGGTAAAACATGAATACAATCCATAAAATACTTAATATAGGAAATTAAATATGGGTGCCTGTACTAGGGTAAACCTGTGCCACAGGCGTTAAGGGCACTTACAATATACTACTAGGAACTAAGTTATATACAATAAACCAGTTATTATATGAATATATGCAAAAATAGGCCAAGATTGTTATTATTATCATGGAACTTGTTATTGCTTATTTAACAACAATCAACAAATCTTCAGTATCTTCATAATTTAATGTTTGTAGGTACCAACAGACTATCCGCTTAGATCTTACATAACTTAGGTCATAATAGCTGTTTGTTTATTTATCTTGTTATAAAGAAATATATTTTTGTTATCTTGTTTTAATTAAGTTATATCAAAGTTTATTAGTTATATACCTTTATGAACTAAATCATAATATAAACATGTATATTGTGGAATAAAATAATAAAATTAACATATACATTGTGTTTGAATGTCAGCATCCTACAAATGGTCAATGAATTAATAATCAGTTCTTTTATTAAATAATACCACCTGATTAGTAAGGAAGACTATAATAATAACAAAATGTAAATAGTGCCTACTACATAAAAAAAGTATTCTTTAAAATAGTTTTCATCACAAAAATATCTCATACAATTTTAATAAAAAACATTACAGAGAATACTTGTATGCAAAACAACTAATAGGTTATTGAAAATGCACCTAATTACTGAAAAAGGAACACTTAAAATCATACTTTAGGTTGTGAAGTAATAAAATTACTAAAATATTAGTGCTTAAAACTGGTAAATTCAATGAAAACTTGGTTTTTCATAAAAAATAAGTTTATGCTTCTTCTTCTTACAGCCAATTTTAGGTTTAAGAGTAATTACATTATGCTATTTGAAAATTAATGATCACTTACAATTTCACCAAGAAGAACTACATTTTCTCCTCTAACGATGAATATGCCCCTGGGAATGTCACCATACTCTCTGCCAACATGAATCCTTTCTATAGTCTTGTGTAGAACTAAATTCGCAAATTGATCCACGCAACGAAGATATCCGATCAGTGTTCTCCCATCCCGCAGCAGCACCATAAGTTTCTCTTAATAAAATAAGAATTGTTTTGATAAAAATAAATATAAAAGTGTGTGTAGGAATTATTCATGTTTTATGACACCTACTGTCCAGTTCGTCTAATAAATGCGCAGTGCCCGCTAACGGGTTTACATTGCTAGACATCGTGTTGAATTAATAAATGTATTCTTTATTATTTTAGTTTATATGAATACCTATAACTCGCGAAAACTGAGATTACAAAAATAACAGTAGGTACAGCATTGACATTTGCCAATATTGACATTTAGCGTGACGGCATTGACAGCCATTGCAGTGATTTGATACTGCTGAGATTCTATTGCAATTAGTTGATATACATTTTGTAAGTGACTATACACTCATATTTATTTTAGACATTGTATCCATCTTAGCAATAATACTATTGCTAAGATGGATACAATGTCTAAAATAAATGTGATAATCAAATGCAGTCTGCAACGTTGTTGTATAGTAAAAAAAATTTTCTACACAAGTATCAACTACAATTATTATTAAACTAATATATAAACGATCAGTCCAAGGATGCGCGGCGATGCTTGCTCGCTCACATTGAATATAACCGACCAATTATAAATAAGTTTGATTGTTGAAGAAGGTCAAGATAGTCGCTATCTATATCTTGTGAAGTTATAAATCCATTGCGTTTTTAGTCTCAGGTTGTAATTATAATACACGACTTAAATGAATCATTAAATAATATTTAATTTATATGAATTTAGTACCAGACGTCGAATAATAGGAGCAATTCTTTTATATGTAATTGTTTATTTAATATAAATACTATATTTAATATATTCAAATGATCGATTGTATAGTCGATTTACTATAAATACACGACCGACTAAAACATACTATAATAGTCCTCACTGCCGACTGTACCTGTCATTGAAACGACTGTGCATTCACATTTTACATACGAATTTTAATAATGTACATTTAAAATAAGTTAGTGCGTGAAAACAACAACAACGTGTATAGTTTGTGCTATGTTTTATAGTAATAAACCATTCCAAAAAGTGTTTTTACATTTAGATAATTCAAACGAAGAAAATGGAACAAGACGATGAGATCAAATCCGGTTGTTTATTATTTCCGCCTGCCGGAGGAAATGTGTTTAGTAAATTTCCTAAGAAGGTATAAGTATATAAATATTTAATAGTTTTTACAATAACTAGAAATTATTAGTACGAACAAGTCATGCATATTCACGTAATATCTTGCGATTATGTGATTGTAATTTGTAATCAAACAAGTAATGACTCAATGCCTTGCTTCAATGGATAAGGGAACCGTGTTGTCGATAATGTCGGTCCGACAACTTTTCCACTTTTGTAGGAGGAAAAGTTGATTATAATGGCTGCATATAGTTCACTAATTTAATTTTAAACACAATTGTGACGAAGATTTTGCTATATTATTGTTGTTTATGAGATAGATGTTTTGCGCTATAGTATTAAATAGGCAAATTGTAACTTGGCGCCACTAATAACAAACACATAAACTATAATTGTGTAACAAAACTCGCCACTCAGTTTTTATGGTACCCCTATGGACTGTTTGTAATTAATACAAAAATTCATGTACACACTGTACACCTAGACTTTTATTTAGGATTTATTATAATTTAAATGTATTGACTAGTTAATATTTGGGTGTTGGTTTTGCCAGGCCTTGCACTCTCATTTATGACTTGGGCAAAAAATTCTAAATATCTTTGTTAGTTATTATTTCTCTATATTTTATAATTACCTGCATAATCTCACTCTTATTTCCCCAAAGGAGTAGGCAAAGCTGTATAACAACTTTGCCTACTTCTTTGGGAGTAGGCAAAGCCATTTTACGTAATAAGCAATAAGCCTATAGATGGCACAATCCAGGATCCTATTAAGAATCTCTTGAAAGAAAAGTCCTTTTGTCTGACCTGGGAATTGAACCCAAGACATCATGTATTCTAAAATTAAATCTATAGTAAAATCATAACCCTTTTTGATTGTACTTGTTCATGTTAACCTCTAGTAATACTTTCTTTCTAGCTGTTATCTTTCACATGATACATTCGTCCAATTTTGGAGATTTATTTGAAGACATTGACTGTATGGGTGTTTTAGCGGCATGTTGTAGCCACACCTGTTGTTGCTTTGAGTCTATCATGGGACAATTATTAGTGTATCACATAATGGATGCCCAAATCCTCACAGTTGCAGGCTTAAGAATAGCCTAGCTGCTTAAGTTCTAAAATAAAATCAGACAGCCATTAAATTTTTTATTATTAAGTACTTAGGGAGATGTTTGTCTAGCAGTAGAGCTCCACTCATAAAATGTACATATTATGTGGTACATTTGTGTATGGAAACATTCACTTACTACAAGCAAGATTTCAATTGAGTCATAGTTGAAAAATTTAAGTGTTACAAATTTGTGTGTTGTTATAGAAACCATACTGTATATTGCCTATAACCATAACCATATATTGACTATAACAGGAAAATTTATTTGGTAATGCTGTACATTTAAAGTAGGAAAATAGCTGAATAGTTATTATTGTGGGTATGTAAGTATTTATGATACATTAAATAACACTTTCCTTATTTATTTACAGAAAAATTGGCAACAGAAACACTGTATACTCTTCACTGCTAGCAAACAAGGGATTGAACGTCTTGAAATATATGATAACAAAGATGAAGTAACTACCGGTTCTATACCCAAGATTATTACTCTCGAAAATTGTATAAAAATAACACATTCTAGTCCAAACACTATAACAATATTAACAAGGTCAATTACACAGCAAATCAGCACACAGACTGAGGCAGAGACTTTAGAATGGGTGACCGCTTTGCAATCCGTTGCATTCAGAGATAGGGATTCCGTACCCATTAGCTGCGACGAGGATAATGATCTTTATTGCTCTTCAGGGGAAGGTGTGTTCTCAGTAAAAATGTGTCCTTCTGAAGCCTCAACTAGATGTGGCTTTGAGCCCACTAGATATCTCCTTTTGCTCACATCAAATGCTATAGAACTAAGAGACGTGAACAATGATAAGCTATACGCTACATGGCCTTACAGGTACATCAGGCGTTATGGTTACAGACAGGGTAAATTTACATTTGAAGCAGGAAGAAAATGTGATACTGGAGAAGGCATTTTTCACCTAGAACATCCAAACCAGTCAGAAATATTTAAATGTCTGTCATTAAAAATGAAGACAATGAAGCAAATGATTGGTAATGATAACCTTAACAGTCCCGAACACAGCGAATTTAATATTCAACCAAGCATAAACTTGTTCCCTGGATCAAGAAGTCCCTTAGTAGCTGCAAGGCCAGATGATCTGAATTTAAGTTCTTTGTCTTTTAAGACGGCTTCGGTTTCTAGCCAGCAAAGTATCTGCACAGACAGGGACAATGTACCTTTATTGATGCCTAAACCAGCATTAAAACCTAAACCTTTGAAACCTCCAAGGAAAATTATTAATCTCCCTAAAAGTAAGGATCCGCAAAGTTCAACTGATGAGAGCATAGATTTTGGAAGATATAAGAAACTTGATAACTATGAGCCAATAGAACAGAAGAGGGAGCCCAGTCCACCGTCAGTGCCATATGATAAAGTTGAAATAAGAAACGAAGCATGGAAAACATTAGGTATAGACACACCTGATCATACAGAATTCACACCGAATTTGGGTGATAACCCGCATTGTATAAAGCTCATATCTAGATCTCAGGATAACTTGAATACTACAGGGCCAGAGGCTTCTCGAATAATTTTACTGCCAAGTCCTGTAGTGGACCCAGAAGATGAGAATTATGATAGATTGCAGTACTTTGGATCTACAAGCAAATTGAATAAGTCTTCGAAGTATAAAAAGATTGAGGCGCGGCCAACAACGTTAGCTCTCAGCGAGCCTAAGATTAAAGACACTTGGAATGATTATGATGAAGTTGAGAATGTAATGCAGACTGCGAGACTGGCTGATGACTCTCATCTTGGTTACGGCATGATCAGGAAGCCTAATACTCCTGGGCCTCAAGTGCCGACTGCTGCGCAAGTCCAAGCTCTTCAAAACCAAGTTGGCTTGGAAGAAGTCAATCATAACAATTGCAACGGTACTGATTATGCGATTGTAAGCCGTCCAAAAAGAGTATAAAATGTTGATATGATATATGCAGAAGAAAATATTGTTAAGACTGAAATTTTGTCAGTGATTGTTTACTCAATTACTTATATATTAGAATAGGATTATTTTTTTAAAGACAATATATTGTCATAATTTTTACTAAAGTAGTCTGAAGAAGGGAATGGATTTCAGTTGCTCAAGATGTTTTTTGCAATTTGTATTTCTTAATATAAAGTACTTTGGATTGATATTCCAGATTGTGTAGTCATCAAATTTACAAAGTGATCAAATTGATAAGATTATAATTTAAAAAGTGTGAATATTTTCAACCTTTATTCAATATGCATCTATATAATAACCCAAAAACAATGACAGACGAGCATAACACACATTTACACTATTGGTTTGTAGTTACAATGCTGTCAGTTAATTTAACGATATTGACTGTTGCTATGAAAGTTCTCAGTTTCAGAACCTAAGAATTTCAATTTCAGAAATTCAGAATTTCAGGCCTTGAAACTGCCTAGCAGTCGACCATTTGCGTTTTCTCTTGTTACATGTAGTCCAAATATATTTTCTGAGGTAGAAATGAAACACATCTCAATCTGACCATTAGTATGTACTAACCCTGTACTTGAACATTTCTTATGAAGTTTTACCCGTGTCTTATTTATACTTTTGTTCTACCACTTTCCAGAATTCATTTTGGCATACAAACATACAAATATTGAAATTGGTTGATCAATTCGCAAAAAGACTACACACGGTCGCAAAGACTAGTATTGGTATAATTTGTTAAACAATGTGTTTTGGAAAACATATTGAGTTTTATAAAAGTGATCATTATGATTTAAAGAAGACGGGTAAAAGGTTATTAGTATTTTCTCCATGTAGAGGCAATTTGCTATTTTAACTATAATTACTATTTAAACATTTTTGCTCTAATAAATATCTAGTTCATTTACGAAATCCATTAAATAATATAAAATCCATTCTCTTCAAGACAACCTTCCAAATAAGATATTTTGCATTCCTTGTAACATTAATTTTTAAACAATGTTAGAATGATTATAATTGTACATTAATTTTGTATACCTGTATGTAATTATCGCACAAACAATTAGTCTATGTATTTATAAGAGATTATGAAGATGTGTTACATTTTGTGATTATATTGTGCCTTATTTTTATAGAATATTATTCAGAAACACAGAGTAATTATGTATGGAGTATGATGGTGTATAAATTCAATTATGTTTTAGTATTTTGTATGAAAATGGTACCTATAATGCAAGGTATAGTCAAAGAACGCGAATTTATGTGGTGACCTGCCACCCTATTACCATTTACATTTATGTAATATGCATATATGACCAGCTCGATACGACGCATGAAAACAGTCGTTCTTGCGCATTGACATAATATGTTCACAGTGATTATGGGTTAAGCTCGTCTAATATAAATTAATAAATTTGCCTGTCTTGATCCGAAATCCGTGTAGCACGTGTCTGTGTGACTATATACAACATACAGTATTTTTGTTATAACTTTCATGACCATAATTGTCTTGTCTGTGCTATGGCCTATGGTCACTTGCAGACTTTCTGTAATATCTTTTATACATGGTAGTATTTACCATGAATATGTACATGCTGTAAGAGCAAGAGCCCAAGAGCAAGCGCATCTAACCCGTATAATTAAATCACGCATGTAGTTTTAGTGTACATGTGCACCATAACAGCTGTGTCAATATTTGTAAGGTCCGTGACAAGGGCTACTGAAAAATTGAGAAGCTATAGGTATTAAAGTGTATACACATAACAGGACAGGCTAGAAATTAAAGTTATACCAATGGTAACTACAGTATAGAGGCTTCATCAAAAATTTCTATGACTGATAAATATAACACTACCTATGTATAAATAATTAAATATGTTATATCTGGGCTTAAGTATCACAGCTTTTGTGTAAGTGTATAACTCTGAACTAAATCACGCTTCCTATGTAAAAGCGCCGCGTATAACAGAATTTCGTGTTCTGTGGTTAAACATATTTAAAACATTAATTATTCATAATTTTAATTGGGCTATAATATAAATAAGTGATATGTGTTGACATAAAAATAGAGTTGCGTCATCATTAATTTGCTGTGATTCATTATGATATTGTGGTACCTGTATCCTCGAAATCTCATACTTTCACTCTTACATACAAAACTGAGACAAAGCTATATAATCTGTATCGCACTATCTTGTTCTCGCATCCAATAAAAATACTTCATGAGGTAATGGCTGTTCGGTATGTCTGCCAAGCCATCTCCTTCATACATAATAACTCAGATTTCAGAATCGTTTACCAACTGGTGCCAATTAAAAATATTATAAACTTTTTCCTGCTAAAATGGATTAAAGTGTAGATTTAGTTATAAATATCCGTAATTTAAGATGTAAAGCAGTATTCATATAAATAAATTTAAACGCACATCACAGATAACCTAAAATGCGCGGAGAAACTTTTTAAATCTGAGGCTAATGTCTAGATTTGTAATGCCAGACAACAGATCTATAGTAGACACAAGTAAAGAGTCAATAAATAGTACTAAATATGTCATTGAGTGCTAGTTAATTGTTAATAAAATATTATGTATAGACTTACAATAGAACAAAAGTGTATTAATGCATTATATTATTTTCTTTAAAGCCAGCAATACATGTTGGCCCAACGTTGCCGAGTGACAGCCAATGCAAACGTATAGACGCTTTTTGCTTTGCCTTGCCAGTGCTTGTTATCACTCGTCTAGCTGGCCGAGTGATACCAAGCGCCAACGTGTATAGAGCTCAATTGGCGTAGCTTGTAACAACTTGCAGTCGCTCGCGACCACTTGTCTCACTTCGGAGCGGTGTCGGTTTTTCTGCACAAATCAAAGGCGTTGGCCTGCGCTCTGCCAATAGCGTCCACATGTTGGTCCAGCTGCCATTTCGTGCTTGGCGAACATCGCCGTTATACGTACAAAATGTATTATTTTTACTAGTCTACTATGGTATACACTGATTTAATAATAATATGCGCTCATTAATCGTGAATAAGTCGTTTGAGTGCCCAAATTAAATAAATACCAGCAGCTGCAACAACTTTTACAACGTCCATCAATGCTCAATAAAGACTGACAGCGCCCAACGTGTGGACAGCTCCACAAAGCTCGTGGACAATGTAGACGACTACATTGGCCGTTTGCATTGGTTTTCTTCAAACTTGTTGAACATGTAGACGGTAGTACTTGCCTTGTATCAGTTTGCCTTCGGTCGCGTTGGCCTACGCTTGGCCAACATGTATTGCAGGCTTAACTCTACACCGGAATTGAAAAACATTGTTAAGTACTCTAAAATCATTGTATTTTATGATTGCAGGTCTTTGCACATAGTATTTAGAGATCACGCTTGTCTACTATAGAACTAATTAAATACTATGTGCAAGTACATACACAAAATAGACATTTTTTAACATCGAATTTATTAAATTGCATTTTATCTACTTAACTATTATCTGTGATGCACGTCAAAGATGAGGTATGTCTCAAGTAATTTAGGTATAATTTAAAATGAATGTAGCCATTCTAAAATCATTCCATGAAAACAGATTTGTGTAACGACTTTTTATTGATATGAATGGAGCTTTAGATACTGTTTCAACATTTTTAGTTTAGTTTGGCCATATTTTTGATTTGTAATCTCTTGTAATATGAATGAGAATAAAACATGTAATCTTTTTAAATGTATTTTTCTTACCTTTCTCAATATTTAGAATTCATCTGGACTGTATCTGATATCGGCAGATAAAAGGCAAAATTACATACCTACGTCATAGGCGTCATAGCATAACGCCCATACCTTAAGACTGCGCCGAGCAAAATGTGCCAAAACTGGCGGTCACAGTTAAGTGAATAAAATCAACACTGTTTAATACCAATATACAATATACTTTTACCATAACAATGAATGTGTATACAATTACTCCGTGTAAAAAACTTAAAATAATTAATATTTTCTCCTACAAAATTACGTAAATTTGCACGAAAAATGCAAAAAGGTAAGCTCGTGTTACGTGATTTTTAGATTATAACAGTAGAAATCTATCCTATTTTACAGCTTGAACGAAACATAAATACCTAGTTATATTACAATTTGTCCGTCCCAAATATTTAAGTTATTGGTTGACAATAAAGATACATATTTATCAAAAAAAGCACTTCAAATCCTCCATACAATTTTACTATGGCGGCCGCGTGCCGATTTGAATATGCGCCGCACGAGCTCTGTCATTATCTGTCTTACGCTTGGCGCAGTCTTAATCTCTAAAGGTCTAGGCAAAGATTTACAATTGTTCTTATTAGAGATTTATTATAAGTACCCAGATTTCTAACCCAGACCTTAACCTCAATAGGGGAGAGCCTATTTACAACTGACCACATTTTCAGACTCTGTGCCTTACTTTGAAAAGTATCGGATGTAACAATCTAAGCATCCAGTAGGTAATAAATGGCTCTAATAGATTTGTTCTTAATGGGATTGTTACGAGTTCCCCTAGGGTTGTGTTATCTTTGAACTTCCACTTGTTTTGACGCGCGAAAGTTACCATCACAAAAGACACCTTAAAAATTTGGTTTCTTTTGAAAAACTTACTTTTCTACTTAACTCTGGTCTCATTTTGCGAAGGTGACGTCCTGCATCAAGACCAATCTTTTGAAGCAACCTTTATATTATGTTATTAATTGTCATGCAGTCAGGGCCGCTGATCGTAGCATCTATGAAACCAGTAGCGTTGTGCAAACGTAGGTAGATGTCTGGTTTTTTCAACGAATTAACAGGGACAAAAATAGAGACATCTATGTCGAGGTCTTACCAGTGCTGTTTGCACGTAGGGCTACCAGATGACAAAATCAAAAGTCCGGAGAAAAGGCCTGATTTCCATTGAAAAGTCCTGAGATTTTAAGAATTTTCTCTCAAACGGGGGTAGCGCCATATAATTGAAAGAGTTTAGCATGTGGGGCATTTTATAAATCAATAATTAAACCTTACTTAAAAAGGTATCTTCACATATTAAGTATAATAAAGCTTTTTTTTAAACGTTGACCACGTCTGTACTTCGCTCCGATAGTAGTGGGTTCGATCCCCATACAGGACAATACACAAATAGTTATTCCTAGTTTGGGTCTCCCTTGTGTCTGTGGTTACAATGTTGTTAATGTCGCCGGCGATACAGGATAATTCATAGGCTTGTATTATTTTTAAATTGGTGCTTGCAATAGGGCTGTGCTATGCGGGGGCGGAGTATTCGCCAATTAATATCTACCTAAAACCCCATTCTAGCCTTGCAATTATGCACTATGTAGTAGAAGAGACATCACAAATAAATATTTCGAATCAAAAGAGTGCATGCAATGATCGGCTAATGAGCTAAAGAGTAACTCAATTAGCCGATTATCTTGTACGAGACACGCCGTACGCGATACAATCGTGTGCAAAATTTCAATACATAAAAAATGCCGTTATGTGCATTAAGCTACTGCTTTATTAATACTGCGCTCAAACATGAGGTTTCAATATTCTCCTGGTTCAGATTGAGTGAATTAGAGGGCATGTACTCCAACCTATGTTATAACAAAGTTACTTGAGATGTTTTCTCTAGTATGTAGTACTTCACACCTCAATGATTGAAGCGACAATTTGGTAGTTTATAGATCTAGATACATAATAATAATAATAGTATTCTACCACATACACACAACACCGTCTAGCCCAAACTAAGCAGAGCTTGTACTATGGGTACTAGACAATGGATAAACATACTAATATACTTTTTTTTTGTAAGTACATACATATTATACGTAGAAACACCCAGACCAAGACAAACATCTATGTTCATGCACACAAATGTTTGACTTGTGCGGGAATCGAACCCGCGACCTCAGGAGTGGCAGTCGGTTACACTAACCACTACGCCATCAAGGCCGACATGTATATATAATCATAATTTTATAAAATATATATTTTAATATACTTACTGATATTTGGTATGAACTTAGCCCACTTACTCTCTATCTAGGGCTTAGAAATTAAAAATTAAAAAGAATATGAAAAATAATAACTACTATTTTCAATGCAACAACTTAAATATTTGTATTTTATCTAAGTTACATTTATTGTTTATTTTACATTTGTATAATGATATAAATAAGGGAGGCCCTGGGTACAATGGTAATATAAATAAGTTAAGCTAGTGTAGCCTCTTTTTTGCTATGTACAAATTTTAGACTAACCCAAAAGATTTATCCTAATACTCTATTTTTAAATTTAAGTGAGAAGGTGGTAGAATTTAGCATAATTACTTCTAATATAAAATTTTAAGACAACTATAATTTAATTGTTTTTGGTCATCATCTCCATTGTCAATTGCACATACACTTACATTGGTTGACTTAGTAGGAATACAGAAAGATAGTTTAGAATGAATTAAAAAAGGTCTGTAACTATAATAAAGAGGCTACACTTTTAAGCATATTGATGGTGAAAAGCATAATTCTTGTATCTCTAAAACAGCATTGCTGTATCTAAGCAATACTCATATTAAGACTAACTTTAGAATGGTCTCGATTATTGCACATAATAAGTTTGAATTTAGCAGATGATCATTCCTAAAATGCTTGTTAGATCCCTTGTAGTTGACAAATTTTTAAAATATTTTCCTCATACAACAATTATGCTTTCCAGTGGCAATATTTAACACATTTGTTAATGACTTAATAAAATTAATAAATATATAGGTTACACAACCAATATACTAAAAAACTTTCTTGTGACATAAAATAAATATTACATATTTTAATTAATTAGAATTGTGCTGATTATAACGTAAGTATGAGATTTTAAAGAACCAATAAAGAAACCATATTTAAATATTTAATAGTTTCAATAATAAATAAGCCTGTTACCTATATAATGGAATATTCTTAATTTATGTGCCTAAAATTATATCACATTTCTAAGAATATTAAACCACTATAATTTAAAATACTATGACCTATTCATCTTTATCTTTTATAAGTAGTGTTGCATCATTCTTCTCCATACTTTTGGCTATTTCTGTTGCAATGAATTCAAGATCTGATGACATAATTTTCTGTACAGTTTCACCCTTCTCAGCCATTATATCTTCAATGTTCTTTTTTCCATTCATGTCCGAAAACCAATTTAAGTTGTCGGCTATTAAATGTTTGTTGTTGCAACCATCACAAATCACTATAACAACACCTTTGTAGTATGCTAACTTTGTTATCAACTTGCTATTTCTTGAATTACATTTTTTACATGTAAACATTAATTGAAATTTTCCATCAAACTTTTTCTGTTCAGTTTTCAGTTGAATTTCATTAAACACTGGCGTTGTTGTGCTGAATGCCTTCGGTGACTGGATTTTAGCAGTCGAAGTTGACACTGACACTGGTATCGCCAATCTTCGGCCGAAAAATGAGTTCCCAGTACTAGGAAAAAATACGACGTTGTTCAGTAAACGTGGTGAGTGATATTTTACCACAAAATCAATCAGCGTTTTATGAGACATTTTACTGAATTCGCACAATCAGCACCTTCTAAAAGAACTTCCTCACTAGTTCACAGTACTTTGGTTCCTCAATGATTTCAACTATTGCATCAACGGCAATGAAATATCAAAATATAACCTTTCTTAGCTTCACAGTTCAATCAGAATATGGCAAAGAAAATGCGTAAGATTTACAAATCCTACAATGTATGTAAAGGAGATTTTATACAAATAGTACATAAAAGATAAAAATATTTTTTCAGATACATTTGAACGATTCCGTCTACTGTTGGTTGCAAAAATATTGTATAATGTTTTGTTGGTTGTCACGTGTTGTCAAGTTTTGTTCTAACGACTTGTCATGTTTTGTCATTTGTTAGGTACTTTGATAGTAAAGGCAGACAGATAATGTAAAACAATTATACTAAATATGAAAAGGTGGTTTCGTAATTTAAAGCCTACTTTATGATTATTGCTGCGCGTTTGACATACCTCAATCATAATGCAGATACCTAATAAGTTAAATCATCTGCCATAAATGTTATCTTATATAATATGATACTTTTCTTTCGACACCATACGATGATTCATTTCTGCATCGGTACACCTACTATACCTTGCAAAGAAATTTAAGTGCAGATCTGTATTCATAGTTGCCGAACACTTGCTATATTAATTTAAAGAAGAGATTTTAATTTGCAACATTATTGGCACATAAAGTATTGATATTAAAATGTAATACATACGTATAAAGAATTTACCGCATCAGTGTTTGACAGTTTAGACTGTATAGTTCAAATACGTTCGCCTACTCATTTGACGTCTATTTAAAAATAATTAAAGTAACCTCAAATTAACATAACAAGATAGTTGTTTTTATCAGTTTGATATTTAATTTAATCCAAATTTTAGTTAACGCTAAGTAAACGTCTGCGTCTTGCAAATATGTTCAAATTTATGTATTAGAAATAAATTTTTTGTACTGTAACTGTAACAATTATTTAACAAAATGGAATCTGTGTGGTTTAAACCTGAATTAGCTGAAGCAATAATGCAAGACGATGGAATATTTGACCAGACAGCGCACATAGTTACCGGTAAGTAGGCAATTAAATTCTAATTTCACCTACCTTCATCAACTTGTACTAATACATCTAGAATTAATTTGGATAGGTCATTAGTAAATTTAGGAGTTCTTGAACTGGCTGTTATATTTTAAAGACCTATTTAGATGTGTTTTAGTTATTTAAATTTACTAGAAATAATTATCTATTAGATTATGGGAACGCCATAACTAAAGAAATTAATAATAAAATGACTGTCCTCTAATTATTTTTATTTGATTTATTAATCTTATCAGCATTGGTCTGAATTTGATAACACTAATTACTGCATGCCTTGAACTTGTTTTGATTATTCTAAATATTCGTATAAGAAAAACGTCCTATCTTTACAATAAGATTTCCATTAGAAATAAAAAATAACATTACTTACAATTTATTTCAGATGTTGTAACGGGGCATATAGAACTAACCAGTCTTGTAGAAAATATGGCCTCTGTATTAACTCATACAGAAGTAGAAAAACGAGAGAGAGGGATGCGCTTCTACACAAAAGTATTAAAGGAGCTACCAAAATCTTTCCTAAAGGATATTGAAGTCCGGTTCATCTCAAAATTCTACACAGACCGTTTAAAAGATCATCACAGCATCATACCATCGGTTTTAGTGGGATATCTAGCGTTAATTGACATGACGCATTACAATATGAATTGTAGTACAGACTTTCTAGCATCACTATTCAGAGAAGTGTCTTGTCAGTCGCAGTTAAGGCAAGATAGATATAATATTTATTTAATTATTCAAAGGATGATAGAAAAAGACATTGAGTGTAAGTATTTGATATATATTTAACTGCTATGTGAGTATTTCTCAAAATAATTGTACTATCGGCCAAATCCACACTGTGCCAAGTTGCAAACCAAATTGTTTGAACAAGCTTAAGAAATGTAACCCTACCCATATTTCACCTAAACCAATCAAAACATCCCTTAGAAGTGAGAAAGAAGACACTATTTTAAATTTAATATTTTAGTAAAAATTTGTATTTCGGTAAATGTTCACGCGTCTCAGTGCTTAGAATTTTTTACGAACGACTTTTGTTTTGCCCCCAAAAAAAGGTAAAAAAGGTACTATTTTTCTTTAATGCACAATACAAAGTCTATTGTGTCTCATTTGAATAGAGAAGCTAAATGGAAATAAAAGGATCCTTCTTTTTTGCACAATAGGGAGGTTAATTTAAATTAGGTAAAGTTTAGTTTAATTACAGGCCTATTTAAGCTTTAATTATATTAAAATAAACTTAAAAAAGCTGCTGAATAGCAACAACTTTTATGTAATCTTAAAAAATATTAATTTATTCAGAATATCTCTTTTGAGATTTTGATTTTGGTCCAAGAATAAAAGTAATTGTTTTTAATTTCATTTTGTATCTTGGGAAAATGCTTTAAAAATGATTGATATAAAAAAATATTTTACTTAAATAAATGCGTTATTTAAATAAATTATAAATCTATACACATGAGTCAAATACTGAATTTAATTGTAATATAATAATAATAATATTTTACCACATACACACAACACCATCTAGCCCAAACTAAGCAGAGCTTGTACTATGGGTACTAGACAATGGATAAACATACATATAATTTTTTTTTGTAAATTCATACATATTATACATAGGAACACCCAGACCAAGACAAACATCCATGTTCATGCACACAAATATTTGACTTATGCAGAAATCAAACCCGCGATCTCAAGCGTGGCAGTCGGTTACACTAACCACTACGCCATCGAGGCTGACAGAGAAATATAACAGTTACCATTTAATGCACAGAGACTACCTATTTCATACTTAACCATAGTTAGCTACATGTTGCTAATACGAGGCACCGAAAAGTAAAACAGTATTCAATAAATGAACTGACGCCGCTACGATATCCACTTTTACAAAATATATATAGTTACAAGTTATATTGCATGAAACGAGTTTTAAGGGCAGGGCTTGACCTGTTCGCCAGCGTCGTGTACAAGCGATTTTCGACCTAGAGGTGGAACAGCAGAGCTTTTGCCGATTGTACATGTGTGAAAAAAAAGGTGTGCTTCGAAATTGCGTATGTTTGCATTTAATTATACAAAATAAAATAGCATAATTATTATTATGTAGGGCATATATTAATCTATCAAATTACGAAGAATTAATAGTATAATCTTATTACCTAACTAATTTTAGAAAGCTTTTCTAAAACATTGTTTTCCACCTTCCATACAGACATTCACTTGCCACCCTATTTACTAGTACTACTACTACTTGCATTTGTTTTTACTCCATAAAATACACTGTGAACTTGTTACACATTAATCTTGAATATTTTTATGTATTACAGACCGTGATTAAATGAGGTTACTGCTTTTAGGTAATTTTCTATGGTTTACCATACTAAATTCATAATTATAATGCAAATAACTAAATGAGTCGTGTCCATTTACTTTTTAGATTTTACTCTTTAGTTACGTTTATTTTTACTTACACGTAATTTCTGATTGCATTTGTTAAATTTTAATATGGGCAACACTGGCTTCCTTCTGATTGGGTATTGTTTAGGCGTCTCCGCTATATTTTTTATTGTGATTATCAGTAAAGACATGGGACTATTTTTCGAGACAAAAAATATTATAGCCTTTTTTAACAATCCGTTTTTTTAAATATAATAATAATAATCGTTTATCATTTAAGTCTTAATTTATACACGTTGTTGTAATATGTGTAGTGCAAACATTATATAATCTTATTATATTTGCAGATTCAGGTTATACTAAATTTTTTTATTGTATAATTTCGTAACGTTTCTTATGATTTTCGTTATGTTACGAAAAAGTATATTATAAAGCTGAGTGTATAAAGTACATCCTTATTAATCTTAGTAACTGCACGGATGGCGTAGTGGTCAAGTGGTCGCCTCACCAATGCCGCCGCGCCGAGTGTTGTGTGAAATTTGTGTAATCCACAAATTGTTGTTCCGAGTCTGGGTGTTCTATGTGTCCGTTGTATGAGTGTTAGTTAAGTTTACAGGAATTATTCCTAGTGCGGGAGTTGTCTTTATTTTTAACAAACGAATTAATATTTATGATCATTAATTGATTGAACAGTCGTCGCGTCGAATTCGTCACTGTCTAAATATTAAACATTATTAATATAATACAAACTCATTTACGGAAATACTACGGAGTTTGAAGCAGTACAGTTAAAAAGTGTGGTATAGTGTTTGTTGTGTTTTAAATTTAATTGTGTGTTTGAATAAAACATGTTTTAGTCGGTAATATTGTTTATATTCTTATCCGTCGAACCCAGCACGTAACAATATTATTATACAATATGTGACAAAAACCCTGTTATTCAGTTTAGGCGCGTTATCAGAAAAGCTTTTTTTTTTTTTTTAACGTGGGGATATGCATGACGTATACCCCTCCGTGGGGGCGGGCGGAGGGGTTATCTCGGACTCGCCGGGGTAAAAGAAAGATGGAATAAGAATAATGTACCTCCCGGAATACCGACTAAACCTACCACGGTGTTCCTCGACAAAACCACTATCGACGGGGCCGCGCGAAACACTTGCGCATGCAGTCGCGACCCCGCCGAGGTTTCGGCCTGCCGTATGAAACGGCAGGCCACTACCCGATAAGACCTACACTATGGGCACTTCGCAAAAATAATCCCTACTGTCCCCCCATTATCAGTAACGCTGTGGCAACCTAAATCAACATTTTATTTCGAGAAATACGCACATAACAATATGAAATTAAATATTAAATAAATTAAAATAATTAAAGATAGCATAGTTGTGTACCTCTCCACAAGCCGACGACGAAAAATTTGCTAATATACATATATCGCCATTGTACAATAAGCTTTAGGTTTACTATTATATTTAGTTACATCGCTTCGTATTTCGTTACGACATTTAATAACAACAATTTCGTTGCGTACAGTTATTTTGAGAAATACTCATGTACTATATACATGAGTATTTCTCAAAATAACTATATACAATGATAAATAGCCAGAGTTATAACTCTGGGTATTTATAATTGTATATAGAACCAGTAGCCAGAAGTTAATTGTTCCAATAACATGCGAAAAGACCCATTAGCTGCCCAATCATTTTTAATGATATCTCGCAAACTTGGAATAGTTCTTGTATTACAGGGGACTTTATAAATATTCATTTGGATACATATAGAGATATTTGAACCCTCAACAAACTCCATGCAGTCAGAGGTGATTGTGTGTGTGGAGTTTGGTATGCCTCCTGGCAAAGGCCTCAACAATTTTCGACCATTGGTTTCTGTCTCTTGCAATTAGGTACTGGTTTTAGTTTGTCCTCCCATCTTTTGCATTGTTGATCGCTATTTCGGTTCTTATATCTATGGTACCATTCTGTCAGCTAATCAAATATAATTATTCAAATTTTGTCTTTTATAAAATAAAAAATAAAAATAAAAAATATATTTCAGTGTAGTAATTTATTTGCTTTAACATAATATGGTAATAGAATCTAAAATGCAACCGAAACGTCGGGGAAAGTGTAAAAATTAATTAAATCTAAATAGTTTAATAATAATTTAATTAGCTTAAAAATTAGTAAAGTTTAATTAAAATAATAGTAGTAGAGTAACAATTTTCAAAATTTTGTAATAAAGTGTCAAATAAACAACGCGATAAAATCCGTATATAGCAGTTTAATAATATTCGCGTAAATAGAAGACAATATTATGGTAATATTAGTTTGTTTATTGACAAATATGTTTGCCTTGTATATTAATTTATAGAACATATCTTATTTTAACAACTGTCATTGGACAGTTGTGTAGCAATTGCATGGTAACATTGGTAACACATTGGTGTTACCATGCAATTGCTACACAGCTGTGCACTTTATTCAATTAAACTTATCTAAGTCATACAATATAACATTTACATAGTGTTGTATAGGTACATAAGGAATGCACGGATGGTGTAGCGGTTTAAGTCGTTGCTTCGCCACTGCCACTGCGCCGAGTGTTGTGGGTGCGATCCCTACACGGAACAAAATATTGTGTGATCCACAAATAGTTTCCCGAGCCTCGGTGTACTTTGTGTCCGTATTTCCGTAATTTGAATGTTTGTAAAGTCTCCCGCGATATCGGAATTATTCATAGTGTGGGAGGTGTTGCTGAACACTATACATGCCTAATTGACGTCAATAACTTTCTATAGGACCAGATTAAGGAGAGCGTAATAGATGCTATAGATTCAGGCATCAGACCTCATTTTTTTCGTCTGGTTCTAACGTTATTTAATACTAAACCAATGCTTCCAAGATCCGGCCCTAAGTTTGTAGATGTGTCGCATTAGGCCAGGTGAAATAAAAGAATATGAGCAAGATTGTCAAGATACCAGCAGCCACACCTTATGATACATCTTAGGGCCTGATCTTACTGGCATCTGTTTGATGTGCGCGTTACCCTAACGTTAGCAGCGATAGCTTAGTGGGGAGACCAACAGACTGCAATGCCGAGGGTCTCGGGTTCGAACCCACGTCGCGCACCTCTGACTTTCGGAAGTTATATGACTTTTCGAAATTATGTGCGTATTGATTGACAATTATCGCTTGCTCCGTGCCTCGGAGAGCACGTTAAGCCGTCGATCCCGGCTGCCATGAATATCTATGGCAGTCGTTATTGGGAGAGTGTCGACACAAAAGATCCCACTGGGCCGAAGTGTCGCCGGTCTGCACTGACTGGCCCCCACATAAGATACATACCCATATATAACGAGAACATAACGTTAGACTGACGCTGACGTTTCGTCTGAATGTTGCGCTTGCGCTAGAGGGACCGAGCCCTTACAGAACATGACGACACTTTGTTAATGATATGGCACATAAACTTACTCTAATTTATAGAATAATGTAAAGAATAACCACTTTGTTCCAGTTTGCAAAGTCTTGGGCCCAGACCTCGTATACGGCATGATATCAGCAATGGACGGCGAAAGGGATCCACGCAATCTCCTCTTCCTTTTTGACTTCCTTCCAACCTTCATGAAATCAATTCCTGTCGGTCACTTGGTCGACGAAATGTTCGACGTAATATCGTGTTACTATCCTATTGACTTTCACCCCTCGCCTGACGATCCCGCAGCTGTTACGAGAGATGAGTTGGCCAAAGCCTTGAACCCGTGCCTCTGTGCTATTCCTGAATTTGGAGAACAGTGCTTGGTATTACTGATTGAGAAATTGGACTCCAGTTTAAGGTTGGCCAAACTTGATTCGTTGAAGCTGTTGGTTAGTTATTCCTTTTTATTTTAGTTTTATTTGGTTAAGAATTTCATGTGATGCTACAGTTCACGAATTGTCTGTCATGCTCCTATCAGAAACGAATTTAATAATAATATTCGTGCTTAGTAATGGTCGGTGCCTCTAATCATTCTGGTTTCTGCTTATTCCAATACATACATTACCTCTTTCATAGAACAAGCGATTAGATTTATTAATAGTTTTCATGAATAATTACTATTTTTACATAGTACTGAAGCGCTATACATATTATAAGATAAATTTTCTAGGACAGTCAGTCTGCTATTTGTATGTTTGTAAAACCAGACACATAATTATTTTATAGAGCACAATATAATCTTCAGAAAGAGTAAATTTATAATATCCTATTAATTATCCATTTCAGAAGGAAACTTGCAAAACATTTAAGCCGGAAACTTACGCTCCGTTTTTAAAAGCGTTATGGTCCGCAATCAGCAGGGAGATAAACCATAAGACTGATGACGAAATAAAGATGGCGAGCTTCGAGGCATTATCAGCATTGGTCGCCAAATTAGCCACAAGCGCCAACACCGACCAATCATTCGAGAACTTGGTCAAATATGTACTTATTTCCAATCAGACTGCAATTGCTGAAGCCACGACTGTGATCCAATTCGTTCAGGCTACTAAAGTACTGCTAACTACTGCTAATGCTTCCAAAGATTCGTGTGTTGTGATAACAAGGTGTATGGTCCCCGCTACTATCTCCTACTATGAATTCAAAACGTCATCCAAACTGCAAATCGCTAGCTTAGACTTTTTAGGCGACATGTACGATTTGGTCAAACATTGGGAAGCATACGATTTGGTGAAAGCCCAAGTGAGTGAGATTCCACAGCTTTGCCTCACAGCTGTGAGCAACCCATCGAAGGAATTCCAGATAGCTGGCTTGAAGACTTTGATCAGAGTTAAGGATATATTGAAGACTGACCTTGTGTTGCCTTTCGTTGAGATTTTAATACATAACGTGCAGCATTCACAAGACACTGATATACTAAGTGTTAGCGTGGAGTCTATACACGCTATCGCCAAAAAATATCCCGAATTAATAATGAACTTAGTTGTCAGAGGAAAATGTAATTTAGACGACCTTGCCCAAGACAGGGCAGCTTTACAAAAACGGTTACATCTACTCACGAATTTGGCAAGCATAGACGAATTCACTAAAGTTATTATAGAAGACATATTGAAAATAATATCGACTTACGATAAAGAAGCTAATCTTGTCGTTGAAGCTTTAAGCGAATCGATGTCTATGGCTAGTTTTTATACAAGCGACAAAGTAGTCCAAATTGAATCAGACCATGGTCTCATAGACCCTATACTGACATGGCTATACAAAGAAATACCGGCGAACAATCAAGATATATTGATACACGGATATACAATCATATCTAATACTATAAGCAGTCTACCAGCTGAGAAGCAGCTAGGTATACTAGCCACTCAAACGCAGCAGATATTGGAGAAATGCCAGTTGAATGACACATTCTTTTTGGTTCTAGAAAGTTTGTATTCTCCGTTACATCAGAATGTGTATACTGACAAATTTGAAGAAGTCATGATACTATCTTTGAAACTGTCTTTAAATAGCGAGAATGAATTGGTGCGGCATAAAAGCTGTGTGCTTATAGCTCATTTATTGAATAAGTCTGAGTATGGACAGAAGTTTGAGCTGTTGTATGAATTGTTGAAGACGCATTTGGCAGCTTGTAATAGGGAAGATGATACATTATGTCCAAGGTTGATACATTTGTATGGATGGTTAGTCAAAGCGCTGGTTATGAGGGGAAGCGATATGTATATATTTTGGTTGCAAAAGGTGAGTAGATGATAATATACTCTTTCTTTTATTATATATATTATATTGTCTTGTCGGGGACGAACATGTCTGTGAGATCTCGAGTTCGAATTCCTGGGTCTGGTAAAGTGATATTGGGATTTTCTGTCAAGAAATTCTTAGGAGCAGCACGGATTCTGGAATCCGGTAAATAATCTCGCTTCCTATTTAGTGGAACTTGAAAACATAACCAACGAAATTATGGTGTGATACACCACTGCCTGCTTCTTTGGGAATACCAGCGTGAGACTGTATATATACTGAGAGTGTACATTATTTTTCTTTACCATAACTACTCCAGCTCTAGGATTAACACATCACATTCTTAATAAAACAGCGACTCGAAATTTGAAAGTAAGCCAATTTGAACTCTAATTGTATATATTAAATTCTAATATTATATTTGTGTTAAACCTTTGCAATAGAGTTCAAATTTGTTTAATCCAAAATACTGAGATAAGTCTCTGTTTTATTAAGGTTGCGACATGTACTTCGGATGGCATTACATTTTAACAAAAATACACCTAGCACATGGAACAGACATTTGTGGATCACAAATCATAAATGTCGGCCTCGATGGCGCAGTGGTTAGAGTAACCGACTGCCACGCCTGAGGTCGCGGGTTCGATTCCCGCACAAGTCAAACATTTGTGTGCATGAACATGGATGCTTGTCTTGGTCTGGGTGTTTCTATGCATAATATGTACCTAAGTATTTACAAAAAAAAAATGTTATTATATATGTATGTTCATCCATTGTCTAGTTAATAATACAAGCCATAGCCCATAATACAAGCTCTGCTTAGTTTGGGCTAGATGGTGTTGTGTGAAAGTGGTAGAACAATAAAAAAATAAAATTTGGTTGGTTTGGGTGTCGAAAACACAACACTACATATTGGCACTAGCGAGGTGACCTGTTAAACTACACTACGCAGTTGTGCAGTCAACAATTTCTTTTTTATAATACCAATGTGACAAACTAAAATTTGGTATAATTTATGTAACTAATTGTCTCCTTTGCCTAATCAATCATTTTCATTATCTTTATTTATATTTTCAGATAGTAGGCATTCTCCAAAACCCGGAATACTGCAAGTACGGGTCAGAAGCAGTACGAATGATAATGACGGATTATACCGACTGCCTCAGTTCGAAGCAGCACTGCAGGTCAGGGTTACTGCATAAGCAGAGGATGTTTGTGTCGTTCTCAAACTTGGCGAAGAAGCTCGGGCCATTGTCACCGGAGACTAAGGAAGATTATTATTTGAGTTGGGCCTATGTATTGGCCAAAACGCCTAAGACTGTGCTCAATAACGAGGCTCTAAATGTAAGTTATTAGTAATGCTCATAACTGCATTCTAGCGATGGACAATTATTGCGAAAAGAGATATTCGAATAACTATTCGGAAATTGATAATCAATTCGTTGTCACTGATTATAATTGGAATCATAAACGAATATTCGAAACTTGATTTGATGACGGCTCGAACGATCGTGTTTTAACATTTCGCACTCTTAATAAAACAGCGACTTAACTCGAAATTTGAAGTAAGGCAATTTGAACTCTAATTGTATATGTTAAATTCTAATATTATATTTGTGTTAAATCTTTGCAATAGAATTCAAATTTGTTTAATCCAAAATACTGAGATAAGTCTCTGTTTTATTAAGGGTGCGATTTGTTGACGATATTTCATATTGCCTCTGTTGGCAGTAATGACAATTTCGATGTTCTCGTATATGCTTACAGCAGGCATCAATCTTTTTGCTATCAAAGCTTCGTTATATATTCTAATTTAAATCCATAATCGCCCATAATTATTCAATCAAATATATTTATGCTCAACTCGCTGCCTACTTTCATATGATGTGTCCTTAACATCATATTGTTATATCAACCATACATGACAACGTTTTAATTTAGAACTTAATATTTAAATTCTTACTTAGTGTCTTATTTAGACGACTCGATGGCGTAGTGGTTAGTGTAACCGACTGCCACGCCTAAGGTCGCGGGTTCGATTCCCGCACAAGTCAAACATGTGTGTGCGTGAACATGGATGTTTGTCTTGGTCTGGGTGTTTCTATATATAATATGTATGTATTTACAAAAAACAAAGTATATATGTATGTTTATCCATTGTCTAGTGCCCATAGTACAAGCTCTGCTTAGTTTGGCTGGATGGTGTTGTGTGTATGTGGTAGAATATTATATTATATTATATTATTATATATTATATTTACATAACAACCAAAAGGTCTGAAAGTTTGTTTGGCTGTGGTCTTCCGTTGGTTGGAGATTAGTTAGACAAGTAACAGGCAGATCTAGTTCTAGCAAAACTATTGCTGAATCATAATTTTAATATTATAAATGCGAATGTGAGTTTGTTTGTTTGTTACACTTTCACGTCTTAACTTCTCGACCGATCATCATATAATTGTCAGTTATCGTTTTGTTCCCTATCCTACAGCTATTTCTCGGGAACATTACTTTTTTCTTAGATGAAAGGTATTTCACACACGAAAAAAGCACTGTTTCCAAAGGATAACTAGTGTGTACTAAAAGCTCTATCTTTTACTTTAGAAAATATTGAGCGTATTTACCGAATTAAAAAGATAGACTTATGTTTCGGCAATACACTTCCTGTTTCGCCGGCATTTCTCAATAATAATATAATAATATAATATTCTACCACATACACACAACATCATCTAGCCCAAGCTAAGCAGAGCTTGTACTATGGGTACTAGACAATGGATAAACATACATATATACTTTCTTTTTTGTAAATACATACATATTATACATAGATGAATGGGTCAATTCTATCATTTAATTACCAAATTGTTTTACAGCTCACCCCAATAGTAATCGATTCGTTGGTATTTGATAACAAGGAGTTACTTCTAGTGTCCCTCGGTGTGCTAGATCATCTGATAACAGCTCAACCTTTGGTATCCGATAGTCTACAAACTATCCTACCTAGGTTGGTGAAATTAACCAAATATGTTAAGTCTATGGTAAGTTGTTGCTGCAATATCTATATATATATAAAACTCTTCCGTTACTAAGTGACTGACAGACAAGGCACAGCCGAAACGACTGAACGCAAGAAGCTGAAATTTAACATGTATGGTCCTTGGAGAGTGTAGGGGAGCACCAAGAGAGGGTTTTTGGAAATTCCACCCCGAAGGGGGTGAATGGGGTGAAAAACTTTTATATGAAAGTTCTACACCGTTGAAGTTAGTGACATGAAAATTTAGATTTTCACGCGGGCGGATAGCTAGTTTATTTATAAACCTTTATGTACGTTTGTATGCTTATGTTTTTGGCTAGTAGTGAGGTCTCGGATTTGATTCCTGGGTTTGGTAGTGTTTACCTGTTAATATGTTCTCAGAAGCAGTAACGAAGTGTAGAATTGTGGCTGTTATGGTAATAGGGAACGATAATTAACCATTTAATTCTATAACTTCGATAAGTCTGAAATGACACCTTGCGATTGAACTCAAGGCTTCTGGTAATCTAAAGTTCTCTCGACTGCACTATCGTTAGTACCTATATAATATTAATATAATTATATTATTTAATTCCAGGACGTCAGAATAAAAAGCCTGGAGTGCCTTTACAGCATAGCAAATACATTCCGAACATCATTACTCTTGCCATTCAAGCAAGACATTTTGTTGGATTTAGCGCCATCTCTGGACGACAAGAAGAGACTGGTTCGCAATACAGCAGTTCGAGCACGAACGCGTTGGTTCCTTGTTGGCGCTCCTGGCGAAGAAAAATCTAATTAGAACAATAAAAAAATAATGTTGTATTATATTTGTATAATTTATAAATACCTACGTGTATTATAAACGCACCATGTACTTTTTAATTTAAATGATAGTTGCATTGAATCGTTTTTGTTACTTGTAGTTGAAATTACTTTTTGGAGAAATATTTCTAAACGAATAGTGACTGCGGTATATAAGGCACCTTTAGGATTGTGTTAATCAGGCTAAAATTGCATGTACTTTTAATCTATGCTTTGGCAACTAAATTGTTACTTTTAGTTAGAGATATTCATCTTCAATATTATGAATAAATTAGTCGAATTTGATTCAAAATCTGAAATAATTTGACTAAAGACAATACATTTTAGAAATGTATAAAAATGTTGCTATTTTTGTTGAGATTGAAACTGTTTTGTTGCGATATTGTGGACGATAATAAAATGTATATTTTATATTATTTAAGAGTTTTATTTCATTAGTATTCTTATTGTATTGTAGCTATAGAAATTAAACTGATATTACCGGTGCTCGTGACCCCAGTAGAATCTGAAGTATTGGATGATTTACGCTTTAATTTTCTAATCCTGTGCCAACGACCGGTGTACGTCGCGAGAAGCAGTTGGGAAAGGACGGCCCAAGATCGGTCTGCGTGTAAAAACCTTGGCCCATACCCAGCAGTGGACGTCTTTTGGTTACAATGATGATGATACAAATCTTGTCATCAATCGTTCACTTTTGTTAAGGAAGTGATATTTTTGAAACCTCATCAATGTAAAACAAGGTAGCTAATAACTTCTGGAGACCCGATCTCATACTGCTGTTGAGAATACTAATTTTCTATGAAACTTATGCTTATGAAAAAATTTATATCAGAAAGAAGTCTTTCTGATATAAATTTTCTTTTTTGTGAGAGCATAGGTTTCATAGCAGTCAATGCACGTGTGATTATCACGTTTTCGCACATAAATTGATAAACTATAGATATGATACATACATAGTCTATGTATATCGCCGAAAGGGTACCAAATATGGTTTTAGTTTCACGTAGTCGGCGGCAAGCTTATTGTCTTCCACTGAGATCAGAATGGTTACTGAAAAGTTCTCGGCAAAAAACCTAATAACATTTTGGCTGAACGATCGAACACGAGATCTAGCACAGTTACATTGGCGGCCGCTGTGCGATTGATATAATATAGTTGCTATAGATATAGATAATAATATACTACGTCTTTAGACAATGTCGGTGTGCTTTGGAAATGCTCGTAGGAAACTTCGTGAACAAGGATTTACGTGAATAGGTAAGTGTTTGATTGGGAGTGCGATAGTGTTAACGATATGAATTGTAGAAACAGTTACCTAGTGTACCAAACCTTACAATAATGTCCTGTCTTTTCGAGGAAGCTTATCCCGCCTCTATTTGCTTTGAGATGAATGGTGCAGTTTGATCTTGGTGAGCATCAGATCGCGGCGAAATAACATAGGTAGTGATGTTGTATGACAATTTTTTATAAGACGCGGACGCGCGGTTTTGTTCCTTCGTCCGTACTTTTGTATGCCAATGTTCAAATTTCTAAAGCTATAGTTATTAGGCAAATGCTTATTTGTATTTAATTGTATCAAGATAGTATAATGCCTTTCAGCTTTGGTAGTGTTACTCTTGCATGGTATCTAGAATATTTGAATAATTATTATTATTTCATCGGAATTATCATTGTTTCTTGCAGGTTTCTTCTCATAGGCTCTACCCTTTGCCTGAACCTAGCAACTAACCTAAATGTAGCTTCAGTAACTTAGTAAACTCACTAACCTATATATTTTGACGTTCATAAGTGTTACTTTGTGACCTAAATGAATAAATGATTTTTGACTTTGACTTTGTTAATTCATCGATACTTTCACAAGATAAGTACGCTTTTATAAAATGCGTAGCATATCATGCTGATGATTAAGACTGCGCCGAGCGTAAGACAGATAAAGACAGAGCTCGTGCGGCGCATATTCAAATGGGCGCGCGGCCGCCATAGTAAAATTTTATGGAGGATTTGAAGTGCTTTTTTGATAAATATGTATCTTTATTGTCAACCAATAACTTAAATATTTGGGACGGAGAAATTGTAATATAACTATTTATGTTTCGTTTAAGCTGCAAAATAGGATAGATTTCTACGGTTATAATCTAAAAATCACGCAAATTGAAAAAATCACGTGACTCGAGCTTACGGTTTGCAAATTTTCGTAATTTTATAGGCGAAAATATCAATTATTTTAAGTTTTTTACACGGAGTAATTGTAAACACATTCATTGTTATGATAAATGTATATTTTATATTTGTATTAAACAAAAAGTGTTGATTTTATTCACTTAACTGTGACCGCCTGTTTTGGCAGATTTCGCTCGGTGCAGTCTTAGCGCGTCGAGAGCTATAACATTGATATATTACAAAAATTTATTGTTGGTATCCTCGACAACCAATCAGTACTTTTACTGACTTTACGACTGCACAGATGCCGTAGTGGTTTAAGTGGTCGTCTCGCCACTGACGCCGCGCCGTGTGTTGTGGGTTCGAACCCCACACAGGACAAAAATACGTGGGATCCACAAATAGTTTTTTCGAGTGTGGGTGTTCTTTGTGTCAATTGTTTGAATGTTTGTAAAGTCCCCGACACATGAATTATTCCTAGTAGTAAAAACAAAAACAAAACAAAAATCTTTGGACATTTAACTTTTAGGTACTCACGGATAGGTGGAACGCCAATGAGGCAGTACATAGAGATGTGTCATTGACTTTTTTTAATTATTTTAACGTAAATGTATTTCGTCAATGGGCAACAGGTTAAAAAACTGTTGAATCGTCAACTGGTTTTTCAATGAACTTTTTTATTATTATTTATTATTTTATTCATTAGATCCGTATAAAGTTAAATTATTACATATTATCGCACTCTTAATAAAACAGCGACTTAACTCGAAATTTGAAAGTAAGGCAATTTGAACTCTAATTGTATATGTTAAGTTCTAATATTATATTTGTGTTAAATCTTTGCAATAGAGTTCAAATTTGTTTAATCCAAAATACTGAGATAAGTCTCTGTTTTATTAAGGATGCGTTATGTCAACGTTTTCGATCGCAACTTCGAAAACCGTTTTGTAGCTACTAATTGTATGAGAACTAAACTGCTTTCGTTATATTATTAGTTGTTTATGAGATGAAAAATTTATAGATTATTGCGAGTTGCGACTTGCGTTGCGATAGAATTTATTAGGTTAATATTTTCAATGTAATTTTTCATTGAAGAAAAACAGTTGAATCGTTAAAGATCAAAAAGCCGTTAATAAAAACAGTTTATTTATTTAACGACCACCTCTAACTGTACAGATTCGTACATAACGTCGCTCATAGCTCAATGCTATAATCAATTCAATAAATATTCATATTGGAAGGGCTACATTTCGTATTCCCTGTCACTCAATATCAAACGAGTGGGTGAAAAATCCTCAGTCAGCAATATTCGTGCTAGACTTGCTATGTCTGTCAGGCTTTTGATAAAACAATCTCATTAAAATATTTTAACGTTCTCGTTAAGAAGAGGGTGAATTTATTTACAGTACCTGCGTCAGTGTTTTAACTGCATAGTCTGTGGATAAGTGTAAATTGGATTGGAGATAGGGATTCTTTATTCTTTCTTTAAGTCCATTACTTTAAGTATTTTTAAACAACGGTACCAGTTCTGGTGCCCTTGTTCTAGTGCAGTGCTCCAGCTTTTGGACCGAGTACCTACAAACCACGGTACTCGGTAGACTACGCGAGTGGGCCGAGTGGCGTAGTGGTTTAAGCGGTCGCGTTGCAACTGCCACTACACCGAGTTTTGTGGATTCAAATCCCACACAAAAATTTGTGTGTTCCACAGTTGGTTGTAGAATTTAAGTGTTTTTGTGTCCGTTGTTTAAATGTTTGTAATGTCCCCCGCGACAAAATAATTACTCCATGTGCAGGTGTTTAAAAATTATTGGTTGTGGCGAGATATGAAGATGGTGATGAAGATGCAATTAAGTTTTAATTTTTCATTAAGTTTCACATTATTTATTTCTTTTGTTAAGTTAATTCCTAATGTGTAGCTTATTTTAATTAATCAATTTTATATTTTCTATTTTATGCTTTGTTGTTACATGTATGTGCATGCTATGGTCTCCTATAACTAAATGAGTACGTTATACAAAACTAATGTTCATTTGCCTGTGCAATTTTGTGTATATTCTTTGATGGAGATCCTTAATAAATAAGTAAATAAATGAATAAATAGCCAAAAGATTCAATTCATAATCTTTGACCCAACCAAGCTAAGAAACAAACCATTTTACTACTGAAGGAGCTCTATGCTTCCATTATAGCAACACAATATTTATGTTGCCATTCCAAATAAAACACAAACGAAAGTTGCCACTTAAAATAAATTTATCCACAAAAACATTTTATACAAAAAGTCTTCATTAAAAATGTAAAAACATTGAAAGATACCCCCAGTACGTAGGATTAGTCGGACAAATCTCTGGCCACTAACAATTTGATCCGAATTTGCATAATCTCTTATCGCATTGCGAGCGTTTGCACCACTTTAAATGGTAATGAAGGGTTGTCTGCCCTAAACCGGGAGTTTTTAAACGACACTAGTGCGGGTATTACTCCGTTGAATTATTAAGTTATGAATGTTTTAGAGATAAGTGACGATTTACATTGAGTGGTTTTTGAGATGAATGTCGTTTGGTGGAGACGGTGGTTCGAAGCGGAGCGGTATTTAATGTTCTTGCTGTGCATTGATATGATCTCTTTGGTCCTGAAAATACAAAGCTAAGACCGATGTCTTAGCTTTGTAATTTCAGGACCAAAGATTTATTTTGGGCTTTCTATTAATATATTCTTAGTAGCAACACGGAGACAGCGCATGGCAGGTGGCTATAGGCGACCTACGTGGAGTCTAACAATAGCTAGCAAAACGTGGGTGTAATACACCTTGCGTACCTTTTAAAGGATATAAGCATCAGAAGAGAATTGAAATCAAGTTCCTCCATAATCTGAGGTGTTGAAATATGAACGTAATAGGGCTGACCACAAATTGAAATCGCGCATCTGTCTATTCCTGCAGTTCTTTTAAAGGAGATTCTTTAAGAAAATCCTTTCCAAGGAGATTCTTTAAGAGAATCCAAGTTAGTCAAAGCACAGAGTAAAAAATAATGTGGATATCGCAAATCAGGAAAGGTCTACATAGACCTTTCCCAATTTGCGGTATCTACATTCTTTGATTTTTTTTTATGGAAGTTCTGTGTGCCAAGTTTCAGGGATTTACACATGTAAAACCCTAAAACTTGGCACACATAGACCCTCCATGTGTGCCAAGTTTTATCTAAATTCAAACATGTTTACAAACTTTCACATTTTATAATACAGAACAGGATAGGTATAAACTGTTTAATTAATTCATATTTTTGGTAAATAATATTTAATTTATTGTATTTTTAGCCTGTACCATCCCATTGCTGGGCAAAGGCCTCCATTCGATCTTTCCACTCCAGCGCCAATTGTCTTCAATCCCGATTGAACGCATCCAATTCATCCCACCATCTCATTCTGGGCCTGCCGCGGGGCCGTTTGTTATTTAATGGCCAGTCTGTGGTGATTTTTGTCCACTTCTTTTCAGACATGCGACAGATATGGCCAACCCAGTTACATTTGAGTTCGGCAGCAGCTTGGCCCACATCCTTAACCTTTGTTTGGAAGCGCAGTACCGTATTTCTGATGGTAAATAATAATAATTAAAAAAGTAATACACAGTGTAGAAATACACATTCTCAGATGTTAGTTAATAATATAACTAAGGAATAGAATGTATTGTTTTGGCAAAAACTTCCTACACTAAGCTAGGCCTGCCCTGTACGCTAGTCGGTACGGTACGGTAGTCTTTATATTCACATTTACCATTAATTATTATTGTCTTGACGTAAATAAATATATCATATAAAATGTTTCCAATAATCAAAAAGATCATCTACTGGGTATACCTATTTATATTCAGAGTTAAGTGAAAAATATTAATATCCTTACCCGAGTCTCTTTTACGTCGTGCATAACAATTCTGAATAAGTCTTTAGTCGTACACACAGCAACACATCAACCTAGACTGTTTTGAACTATTAGAAGTAGAACGCTGCGAATCGTGCGAAGAGTACGATATATTTTTGTTATTTTGTCTCATTCACGCTGAACAGACCGCGGGCGTCGCCGCACGCGCTAGTGCACCGTGATGGGTCTAAACCACTATGCACTGTCCCTTTCCGACAATTCTCTATTTTGTATGTAGCGTAGTTATGCGTATAAAGTCTAACTTGATGTGTAGCCGTGTGTACCTAATCGTACGATCAGAGTAACCTATTATAAATATTATACTTTCGTATGAATAAATAATAATTAATTATGAAAAGTGTTAAACAAAATTGGTTGAGTAAGGTATAAATAAGCTACTGGTAATGCCCTGTATAAATACATCATATATTATGTTTAGAAAAGCCCCATGTATACATGTAATGCATTGAAATTAATAGATGGCTTTAGATATAGCAAGCGTTTATGTACAAATCGTCACTCACTTCTTACACAGTTACTAAATAATTAAAATTATTTGGTATTCAAAGCATTCAGGATATAATGTGCATCATATTATGGAGATATTGTCCAAACTAAACAACACAAACTCTCCACAAAACAATCCCTAATAAACAACTTTTATCTAAACCAACATCAATCTTACACAGCTAAACGCGTGACGGACTATGCAAATTTAAATTGAATCATCAGAGGCCGGGATTTGTTCGTTTAATCCCAGCAAAGGTCCGTTTGTCCGACATTCGTACATTCGCCAGTATTATCCGTCTGGGGACTCATCTTCGAACTAACGCCGTGCCACTTTGAATACAAATCGTGTGTAACTGGCTTAGTGGAACGTTCTGGAAGAAATTAGACTAGCTCAGATTTAGGTTCAACTTCATCTGATTTGACTGCGAATTGGCTGTAGTGTGAGGACTTTTTGGTACAATTATGCAAATAAATTGTTTAATTTCGTGAATGTTCTAAATTCAGTGACTTTTGTAGAAAGAAGAACATTTTGTAATAGCTTTTCAGAAACCTTTAGACCACGTAAAGGTCTCTAAATATTTCCTAACGCGGACATATGACTTTTTGAAGTGATGCGGGTATTAAAAAGTTAATTATATAGCTCGCTTTAACGGCGTAGGAAAATGTTGATCGTTAGGATACCTGCATGTCTAGGAGATTTCTTAAGTTATGTGAAGTCTGCCTACCTGCACTGGGCCAGCATGGTGGACTATAGCTTAACCCTTCTCATATACAGGCTGATATTATATTATTATTGATGAAATGGAAAAAGTATTGATATAACTTTTACTTTTACTTTTACTTTTACTTTTACTTTTACTTTTACTTTATTGGTTCATCTACAACTGTACACCATACATACATATATTCTTACATGTTAAATTATAACATAGGTATACAATTTATCAAGGATAAACACAGCGTTCACATCGTATTAGATAAGTGTATATACTAATAATATAAAATTAAATTTAAGTTTAAGTTACGCTACGTAGTAAATAACAATTACACGGTCCTGTGGTAAACTTGGTGCCTGATAACAAGTATTTTAATATCCTTACGTTCTCTAGACTTGATTTTATTGTAAAATAAATACCCGAGACACTTTTATAATTGACGTACCCTTTATTAAATATCCGAGCTTAGTGCTTACAAGGTTTCGTCATTATGGATAAATGTGACGAAATAAAACGCCCAAACGTGGTTTTACTCAAGCATTATACTCGTACACTAGTAAACATACTTTTCCTTAATCCATCTCGACCTTTCCTTGTAACATATCACTTAATCCCGACTTCATGTTTCTGAACGAAACTACCGTAGCAAACGGTTTAAAACGACTTTATTATACTAAGTTGAGCTAGTCCAGTAATCCATGGACACAGTTTTACCGACCCAATGAACAACGAAACTGCAACTATATTCTAGTTAGCGTTATAACGGTTATAACGTTGTTTGCAACGTTAGTTTCATTTTTGCTAAAGTCAATGCTAGGGATGTGCTTAAGCGGTGTTGTTGTTGTTAGTTGGTTAAACATTGAGCTTAGAACTTAGCTTACTACTGCTATGTTGGTCAGTAGTTTGTGAGTTCAGTTGCTTTTGTGATTTAGTATTTGATGTTCTAGGTTAAATGATGAATGCATTGTTACATTATTCATCGCGTAACATTGTCCATGTAAGTTTATAATCGTATGAAGTTTTAATATTCGAATGCCAGTATATCTGTGGCACTTTGGACACCAATACCTATTTTTATGCCTATATAAATAACTTTAAATACAAACCTCCGAATTACATAACGTATTTAATTACTAAATACTCCTAAAACGTAACCGATAGTTGAAGTTTGCCTAAAGGTCTAATGTACTATGTACGGTACAGTACGCCGGCCGTCGGTAATAAAGAAAATCCCCTTTTCATCGTTCTTTATGCGTCTGCCGGCACGCAATATCGTTAATGTTTGGCTCTCACCCCGGTCGCTGTCTCACTTGTTAATTAAATTCGACTAGTATTAAATAGACTAGTCGGATGTAAAAGTGTTGCATGAAAATTGTTGCATGGATATTAGTATTTTAGAAATTAGTAATTTCACATTTTTTTTAATGACGACGCTCGTATTATTTATACTTTCTATATCGGCAGAATCTTTTCAAACATCCAAGCAACGGACACAAAGAACAACCAGACTCGGAACAACTATTTGTCGATCATACAAAATTTTGTCCCGTCTGGACCCGATAATCGGACCCACGACACTCAGGACAGGGGCTATTATGAGGTGACCACGACGGCAACCGTGCAGAAAATTTATAGTGAATATCTAATATACAATATATATTATATAACACTAGCTGATCCGCCCAACTTCGTCTGCTTCACAATAAGAGATTTTTCCCGTTTTGCAATATTTTTCATTGATGCTTCGCTCCTATTGGTCGTAGCGTGATGTTATGTAGCCTAAGCCTTCCTCGATAAATCCAACACTAAATGATTTTTTTATGTGAATTCGTAGTTTCTGAGATTAGCGAGTTCAACCAAACAAACAAACAAACTCTTCAGCTTTATAATATTATTATAGATTTGCTACCTTGTATTATTATATTATTTTAATAGATATTATATTATTACAATAGATATTAGCTATCCACCAGTAATAGTTCACTGTGTATCCAATGTGTATTATGATGGAAATAATGTAGGTATTTAAACGCACTAAATTGAAAGGTAGACTGTTTCTTTAAACAACAACAATTGTAGTTCACCGTGTAATAGGCTATTGCAATTTTGCTATGTGCGGTTATTAATTAAAGATTCGAATTATGTGGATGTATAAGTAATACGAATGTATACATAATATTATTTTTCTGTCTCGTGGCAAAGGTTAGCCGGTATGTGCCGGAAGCCCAATCACCCCCTTTCCCCCATTCCTGCTCCTTCTCCTTCCCACTTAATTTCCTAAAGGGTCGGCAACGCGCAAGTGATGCCTCTAGTGTTGCAGGCGTCCATAGGCTACGGTGATCACTTACCATAGGTGGGCCGTAGGCTTGTTTGCCACAATAGAAGTATAAGTTGGGAAGTCAATTAAAGTTTTATTAAAGCTTTTCTGTAAATTTATTTTCAGTAGCGGGGCATCTGGCCTTCATTACCTAGTTACGAATACCATAGCTGACGATATGTAAGCTTAGTACACCGTTTCCTACTTTTTCAGGGATATAGGTTTATTACGTATGTATCTTGCATTTAAAACAAAATTCTAAACTCCCTAAGATAAATAACAGTAAAAGTGTTTTATTATTAGCATATTATGAATGTTTCACTACATTATTAACTTTAAATACGTGTCAAATATATCTAAAAAGTCTGTATATGAATCATCATAGATAATAAAGCATTCTATTTTCAAAATGTATTCGATGACAGAACTCGAATAAAGGTTCTATAAAATGGTAACAGAGCGGTCGTTGCGTGCACCTCCGTTCGACCGACCATTGTCTGCTGCCCAACACTACATAAGCGAGACAAGTATATATACCCGAGCTTTTTACATATATACATGGAGATAGGAACGTCTATATCTATGAATAGTTATTGTATTACTGTCGGACTAACAATGGCTTGCCAGGCCATTGTAAATTGTAGGTGATACAGTTGCTGCAATTAATTATTGTGTATGTATGTCTGGTGTGTATGTAAAACGTGTGACAGAATAGTGTAGTTAGCTGTCACTGTTAACATCACCGTAGTAATCGGTGGCCAAGAACATTTGATACATTCACATTTATAATACATTCAAGGTTCATAAAAAAAATCATAAAAATTTCATACAAGTTTCATAAATACGCATTCACGCTTAACTACTCGACGAATTATCATCAAATTTTGCATACACGTTGTCAGGAGTACAGAAAAAGACATAGGGTACCTTTCATCCAGAGAAAGTACCTTTTTTCGGGGAGTAGAAAATTTACATAACCTACATTTATATTCAAATTATATTATAGTCAAATTATTTTTCTATATTAATAAATAAATCTTGATACGTATAAGTTTGTCGTATAAGTCTGTTTTCAAGACTGACTCTGAAATTCTAATAAGACTGTTTTGATTCCCGGGCAGTGTTATTTAATTTTACTACTTAACTATTGTTTGTTTATTAGTAATGTTTTTCGTATATACTATTGCGTGGGTCTTATAACAGACTAGCTTTTGCCCACGGTTTCGCTTGCGCAGGGACAGCACTATTAAAGAAAGATACCTACTCTATGGCCTTTTACGTACTCCTGACAACGTGTACGCGAAATTTCATGATCGGTCGAGTAGTTAAGCCGTAAAAGCGTAACAAACAAACTTACATTCGCATTTATAAAATTAGTTAGGATCTGGCAATATATATATGAATATGTAATACACATCTGCCTACCCTTTTGGGGTACACAGACATAATATATCTACTTACATATGTAATCTTGGATTTTGTAGCGACATTCGTCTACTGTGACATTTGTATTTAATGCAGTCGCTGGCTTATCTAGGATCAAAACTTTCATGAATAACATAAAGAACGATGAATGTAAATCTTTATAGTTAATCTTATATCTTTCTTATTTAGCATATTTAGCATAGCAGCGATAGCTCAGTGGGGAAACTAACAGACTGCAATGCAGAGGGTGTCGGGTTCGAAACCACGTCGCGCACCTCTGACTTTCGGAAGTTATATGACTTTTCGAAATTATGTGCGTATTGATTGACAATTATCGCCTGCTCCGTGCCTCGGGGAGCACGTTAAGCCGTTGGTCCCGGCTGCCATGAACATCTATGGCAGTCGTTATTAGGAAAGTCAGTACCCTCTAATATCCTGACACTGGTCTAGCCTTAGGGTATCGTTAACCTTCGGGTTGCGGAGGTCAGGTGGTAGCCGCTCCGTGTAAAAACTGATATCCAGTCAAATCAGGTTAGACTAGAAAAGCCGACACCAAGTGACTTGGGAATAATAAAGGCTAAGGGAGAAGAAGATAATTATCTTTCTTATTTTATATTTGCGTCAAAATGAAAATTGCTTTTGTATGGTTGTTAGTTACTCAATCATACCACAGAACAGATTTTGATGGAATTTGTTACGCAAGTAAACTATGACCTGGATTTATACAGTGAATACATTCCAGGCAATAACATTGTTTTCTGAAAAACTAACAATATTATGGATCGAAACGAAAAGAGTATTTTAAGGCTATGGCAAGCACGTTAGCTGATATGTAGATTGAATTTTAGTTTCATTATTCATGGCATGGATTGTGGTACACGATGATGCCACACAAAACAAAAATGTTGTGTGATCCACTAATGGTGGTGTAGCGCTGCGACTCAATAGGTTAAAAGTAAGTAGGTAATTATATATACCTCGTTTATCTCCTAAGGTGCAAGCAAAGGTATATATATCATAGTGTTATGAACCTAGGTGTCTCCATTGCGAAATATTTTAGTGTCTCGACGGGCACTTCTTAACTTCTAGTCTACGTGATTGAAAACTCCAATAACACTGCCTAAGACAGAAATCGAACTTGCATCTTAACAATCATCCAAAAACATGAACACAAACTCACTACAGAGTCAGTGCGAAAGTGAAAAAAAGTCTTTCTAAATAAATTGTATTGAAATTCAACTATAAAAGTTTAGTCGTAAAATGAAACGGGTATTTCTACGTAGTGCACTGGAAATCATTAGTGCCGTCTGCCGGTGTTGGGGAGATTTTATAAAAGCAAAAGATCCTACTTAATGCCGTCCTTCTTCATTGTGAAATCAAACATAACAGTCCTGAGTACGGTGACCAAATAGTATTAGAAATACATTTTGATGCATTTTCAGTTGGAAATACTTATACATTAGTGATAATTTTCACTAGCTGACCCGCGCTACTTTGTCTGCTTCACATAAGAGATTTTCGCCGTTTTTGCAACATTTGCCATTGATGCGCCGCTCCTATTGGTCGTAGCGTGAAGTTGTATAGCCTATAGCCTTCCTCGATAAATGGGCTATCCAACAATAAAAGAATTTTGAAATTCGAACAAGTAGCTCCTGAGATTAGCGCGTTCAACCAAACAAACAAACAAACTCTTCAGCTTTATAATATTAGTATAGATTATGTACTAATGTCGACTCCCTCCTGTATACATACAAATATATGGTCTCACGCCTAAATGGTCGAATGTGTAAGCAGAGGTATATTTCACTCGCATTATGATTTTAGATTTCACATAACAAGGAACGAGCTTATTGCCTTTCACCGGGCAGATTTTCAGACGGTGACAAATAACTATGATACTTTGCCCGACCCGAGAATCGAATCCATGGATTTATGCACAAAAGTGTAATTAATTACCCTCTGCCACTAAAGCATTACTCGTTTCTGTGTTAAGGCTGAGAATTTCGTAATAATAAAGTATATTAGTAATTACTATGTCGATATTTGTATAACGTCATCAGTCACAAAACTTTTTCATGTGCTAGATACAAATAGCAGAATTATATTGATTTATTAATACTTTATTATTTAACCTTTTAAGTAGCAGCGCCATACCGATAGCCAGATACAATCAGTATTTTTATTAGCTTTTACGTATGTCCCAGTGCTGAGTGAAAGCCTCTCCCTTTAACTTCCAAATTGCTCTCTTCGTCCTTTCAAGGCGTCCAAGGAATAAAAAAATAGCAACCTTAAACTGTAATGTAAAAAAATGTCTTACAAAAACCGGAATGCCAGCCACCCTATTGACTATAACCGGTAGGTACCGGAACGCATCGGTACGATCACTAATCCGGTTTCAGTGTAATCTGCGTATCTCTTGCGCTCGAAGCGCCGGCCAGTGCGGGGATTAGTCCGGTTCGTTTGCCGACTCTAAGTACGAGTGTGTTTGGACACAGTGCTGTTGCTACACAGATGTATATTCATGCACGCTGAGACAACGTTGTATGATATAACTTTCATACAACATTAGTTAAACGTGCATCTAATTACGTTTAAAATTGCGCTATGCGCTAATTATTCTGTTATATTTTTTGCTGCGTAGTGCTACATATTTAGGCTCACACTTGTTTCTCCTAAGCAGCGATAGCTCAGTGGGGAGACCAACAGACTGCAATGCAGAGGGTCTCGGGTACGAACCCACGTCGCGCACCTCTGACTTTCGGAAGTTATATGACTTTTCGAAATTATGTGCGTATTGATTGACAATTATCGCCTGCTCCGTACCTCGGAGAGCACGTTAAGCCGTCGGTCCCAGCTGCTGTGAACGTCTATGGCAGTCGTTATTGGGAAAGTCAGTACCCTCTAATATCCTGACACTGGTCTAGCCTTAGGGTATCGTTAGCCTTCGGGTTGCGGAGGTCAGGTGGCAGCCGCTCCGATTAAAAACTGATATCCAGTCAAATCCGGTTAGACTAGAAAAGCCGACCCCAAGTGACTTGGGAATAATAAAGGCTAGGGAGAAGACTTGTTTCTCCTGAAGTAGTAGGCAGCGGTATTAAGTTCACTTTTGTCAACTATGGTTAAGGTTTCTCGAAATTAATGTAAATGAAAAGCAAGCCTATTGCCACCTACCTAGTAAATATCTTAAGAATATAATAAAACTATCAAGATTTTTTTAAAGCTCATTCCCACTTTATCTGATATAGGGTTCGATTTCGGAAGCTAGTTATCTACAAGTATAAACTGAAACGTGATCAGGGAGAGGCAACTTATGAATGATAATTTTCCTTTTCAAATGTAATAAATTATTTAATGCAAATGTATGATATTTAACACATTAAATACCATATAGCAGACATTATAGAAAGTGTATTGTTCGTGGTAATTTATAAGCGGGACGGCGCTGAATGTGTTAAAAGTGCTCATCCACGTCCCTTAATCGTCTTCCATTTATTTTAAATATTATTCTACTATTGAGATTAAATTTAACAATAATTTATAACGCAATTGTTTTAGTTAAAGTAACTAGCATTATACTTCGCCCCAATAAAAAAATATTCTCAAGTGGCAATCCTCTCAAGGATTATTCTTAAAAAAGAAATACTTTTTAAATTTAGAATACAAAGGAGGAAAGAACTTAAACTCACGAAATGTTTTCTACTTTCGTACAATACGCATAAAGGAAACAAGAGAACAATGAATTTGCTACGGCAAGGCTACGGCTAGTAGCTCCCTTGCTACGAGCGCTACGAGCGGCTACGAATAACATTTTGTTTTGAACGACGGCGTAGCTTGTAGCACTGCTTATTTTGAGATTTTGTTGGACTTTTATATTATTTTATATAGCTACTGAAATTGTTTGGATATTTGGGTCGCTAAGACCGGCTAATGTATTTCATAATATTGTATAATTAAAAGTACATTAACGGTAACGGGAAAATGTAAAATAAATTGTGATTATAATTAAAATAAAATAATATAAGCCTTGTATTATAAACTATACACTCTTCTTAGTATGAGAAAGGTTAGGCCATACCACGCTCGCCCAGTGCGGTTTGACAGACTGTGAATTGTGTTTAGACTAAAAAAATGCTAATGCAGTAAAAAAAAACATACCTCTGTACCTAGTTGTTTAGGTATAGTTTATCGATAGTTTTAATAACTTACATAAATTTACACTTACATTTCCTTGTAACATCCTCATTAATGTAACGGTCAACATCATCTAAGTCATCTATATCGCGCAACTTTTCTGCACTCGATGCTTTCTTGAGCGCCAATTCTGGCTGCGACTAGATTGCAGATGGCCGTATATATTGTTAAGATGTTTGTGATCTCTGAAAAGCGTAGCTGATCGTGTACACTTTTATCTCAGTTTTCACTGTTATTTAATATAATAATATAATAATAATAAAATTATAATACGTGAACCAAAAACTTTGTACCCTTTTTACGAAAATTGCGCGGTCGGAGGAGTATGAAATTTGGCACAGTTAAAGTTTATATGGAGAATGAGGGGCGAATCATAATATATTTATAAAATATGCCTTAGAAATATATATAATTAATAAAAAACCCTACATGCATACAACCATGCATTTGACACACGTAGTCGAATCGCGTTCATAGTATTATACTTTGTACCTATGGTTACATATATCAATATATAATGACATATTTGAGCAATGTCTAGGCAACCTTTGGGTGGATTGAAATGATATATTATACTATTTATATTATAATATAATTACGTATTTATATGTAAGTAGCAAGCTTAGGAATATCGTCAATTAAAGAGTACAGTTAAGTAAATAATAATTAGTTTGAAAGAAAAGATAGGTAAATTGACCTTTATAGCCTTGGCGAAATCTAAATAAAATGTGATAAGGGTATAGTTCTAGACAATAAAACCTTAATAACTATCAAACATAAAATTTAAATCAATTATGGTCGAATTTCGACCACCAGGCGACCACTAGTACGTTTTAATTGGATGATGTCTTTAATCATTCTATTTGGTATACTACCGACTTAATTCAAGTAAATATACAGTAACCGCAAACACAATAGCTAGCCGCAATAGCAGCGATAGCTCAGTAGAGAGACCAACAGACTGCAATGCAGAGGGTCTCGGGTTCAAACCCACGTCGCGCACCTCTGAATTTCGGAAGTTATATGACTTTTCGAAATTATGTGCGTATTGATTGACAATTATCGCCTGCTCCGTGCCTCGGAGAGCACGTTAAGCCGTCGGTCCCGGCTGCCATGAATATCTATGGCAGTCGTTATTGGGAAAGTCAGTACCCTCTAATATCCTGACACTGGTCTAGCCTTAGGGTATCGTTAGCCTTCGGGTTGCGGAGGTCAGGTGGCAGCCGCTCCGTGTAAAAACTGATATTCAGTCAAATCCGGTTAGACTAGAAAAGCCGACCCCAAGTGACTTGGGAATAATAAAGACTAAGGGAGAAGAAGATACAGTTACTGCAAACAGAGTCAAAAAGAATGGCTCACGTTTGCTTACAGAATATTCATATATCCTAACTAATATTATAAATGCGATGTGAGTTTGATTGTTTGCTTGTTACGCTTTCCCGCCGTAACTATTCGACCGATCATCGTCAAATTTTGCAGACAGTTTTTCAGGGGAGTAACAGGTAATTTCATCTAGTAAAATGTACTGTTACTAATTTTACCCAACATACAATTACGCGAGCACAGCCGCGGGCAAAATCTTGTTATTCGATAAATACAAGTTATTATATTTGTATGACTTAAGTTATTCAAATCAATATTATTTATCTGCCTCAAGCTATCAATATCATCTTACTAATAAAATCTTGTTCTAAACGCCTTTCGAAGTCATTGTAAATAATATTTTCGATTCTCTGTAATATCCGGCACATAAATAGATTGATATCGTCTTGTTTGCAATAAATATTATATATTTTTATTTGGAAAATGATATTGTAGGGGCAAACATATAAATATGTATAAATAAAACATATACGAAATATAAATATATGAACCTCTTAATGTTAAACAATCACAATAGCCAACGATCATTGGCAACTCTGACGGTTTGTTGCGCGCCACACGCGCTTTGTTGACTCTGCCCATCTACATATATCTGCAATAATAATAATGTCTTTCATTCTGAATTTCGGTCACGGCGACCAGTTTTAAGGGAGACTGGCCACTTGCAAAGGATATATTATAATGCACAACTGTGAGTAAAAACACAAGTGTACTCTCCGTTCCCTAACTCTCATGATCCGATGGGATGGTAATCGGACACGACCGGAGAGAGATTAGGCACAGGACCAATGACTTCATGTGCTTTCTGAGGCACGGGGGTGTCTACTTCCTGACTTCGGGGTGCTATTGAGATTTTTTAACAGAAAAACCCAATAACATTTGACCTCATACACAGCAGTTGCACTCACTACCACTGCGCCACGGAAGCAGTCATATTGATAGATACACACTAAAATTATAAAGAAGAAAGATTTGCCTTTTTGATGTATGTTTGTTCGTAATGCATAAACTCAAAAACAAATAAATCGGTTTTAAGATACTTTCACCAGCAGAAAGTAACTTTATCCAGAAGTAATAAGCCATATAATATCACGCTACATGCAACGGGAGAGGAACAGTTATCATAAATGCCAAAATTACATAATAAAAGGACTAGAAATATGTATTGGAACATTGTTGGCCTGACACAGTATTTTTTTAATTTTGTCTGCATTCCAGCAACTGACAAGTTAATTGTATGTTTGTAAGATCACCGTAGAATACCTAGATAGCCTTGGTGACGCAATGGTTATAAATGTGACTGTTGTGCTTGAGTTGGTTACTTTTTCTGCCACGAAAATTTCAGTAGCAGAAAGGAGCCTGAAACTTTGTGCCTTCTATTACGTGGAACTAAACACGTAGCCGAAGAAACTTGGGTTTACACCCAGGGGTATATTACTATACCATTACCTAACTTCTTTGAGCTACAAATGTGAGACTATGTATGTATGTACAAAACACGGACTTCAAACCTAATGCAGGCGTTGTCTTTAACCTATCAATGATTAGAATACCAGACACAATTGAAAGCCTATTTTGCCTGGCCTTCGGTATGCCGCTGAGACTCAATAGGTAAAAAAGAAAACAAAATATATATAATAATATCAGCCCTGTATTAAATTGTCCCACTGCTGGGTACGGGCCTCTTCTTAGTGTGAGAAGGGTTAGGCCATAGTCCACTACGCTGGCCCAGTGCGGATTGGCAGACTCCACATATCTTCAAAAACATTATGAAGAACTCTCAGATATGCAGATTTCCTCACGATGTTTTCCTTCACCGTTAAAGCAAGCGGTAATTAACCATTTAAAACGCACATAACTTCGAAAAGTCAGAGATGTGCGCCTTGGGATCGAACTCGAGACCTCTGCGTGGCAGTCCAACGGTTTTCCATTGAGCTATATATATATATATGCTTGGAGTTAAAACTTATATTTTCAGAAGTTAGTTAGAATCTAAAATGAAGATAGCAAACATTATTTCCAACGGTGCAGAGAAACAACATCTAATGTGGGTGGTACATAGCAGTGCTTACGTCACACGTCAGGGATAATTGCAATTCTTGGCAATGGTTGCAATGTTCAGCGTAAAATGTTGGTTGCAACTGTGTCCCGGTTAATGCAGCGGGCGCAATGTTATTGGAGCGTTAATTTTGTACATGTGAATGTTTCAGCATATATTCAGATTGCGATGTATTTTCGCGTAATTACATTAAAGCAAGTTTCTTTTTTTTTGTATGCTCAACCAGCGTGTTGATGCTCATTCTAGTAAAATGTTGGCAACGTTTAAAACAGAAAGCGGCGTTTATGACTAAATAAATTTTATTGATCTACTTTTGTTAAATTATTGTATTAGACGTGTAACTGACTACATGGGTGTAGTGGTCTCCTCGCCATTGTCGTAGCGCTAAGTGTTGTGGGTTCTATTATACGCGAGGCAAAAAATTGTATGGTCCATAAATTGTTGTTCCGAGACTGGGAATTCTTTGTGTCCGTTGTTTGAATGATGATTCCAAGTCCGCTGCGACACAGGAATTATTTTTTATTAAAAACGCTCTATCTATATGCCATGGTTCATCCAAATCGGTTCAACGGGAACCGAGTTATAGAGTAAGAAACATCCGAACACTTTATAAACTTTCGTCGTAATCCTCACTAATATAATAAATGTAAGTTTGTTTGTTATTGAATAGGTATATTGAATAGGTATCATTCATTTATTTAAAAAAGAAAACTATCATACCTCTCACAGAATAAGAAAACATTTAATAAAAAGCGTGTAAAAGAATCAAGAGAATAATGAATCTGCTGCAGCAGTGATACGGGCAATAGAACTTTAGCTACAAACGCTACGAACTGCTACGAATTACATAAGATTTTTTAGCTGTGTTTTTCCAGGAATCAAGCCAGTAAAGATACCTTATCCAGACTACTTTAGACCTTTAAAGAGCCCAATTTTTTTTTGTACCGCCATTCTGGTATTCATGCCTACGGCTCACCTGATGGTAAGTGGTTACCGTAGCCTATGGACGCCTGCAACACCAGAGGCATCACTTACGCGTTGCCGACTCTTTAGGAAAGGAAAATGAAGTGGGTAGGAGAAGTAGCGGGAAGGAGGAAAGAGGATGATTCGGCCTCTGACACACTCACTCACCGAACAAAATACAACAGTAATAATACTGCTATTTCACGTCGATATTCTGGGAGAGGGTAGTCCTTCCCCGGTCAAGTCGGCCCTTCATAACGAAATTAGCGAAGTTCTACTACGCAAAAACATTTTATATAACCTTTTATTGATTTTCGGTGATTTAGACGTTTTAAAAGATGTTTGATGATGTTTATGATTTTAGCATAGACATAGATGTAAAACATGTAGTTTAGTTAAAACTGGGTTGTATTCATTTACATAATGTACCTATTTTGTTTTAAATCCGAAACTCCCACAATCAATTTAAACAAAAACTTATCTCAAGATGTAGGACATAGGACCTGTACACAACACTGCGATGCGATAAAGGATGCTTAGTAGTTACGATACCGCATTATGCATTATGTATATTTAAGATACTATCACCATTGTGGCAACGTACAATTCTGCGATGTGACGGCCATCATTCAGTAAATCCAATGTGATAGTTGCAATTAAGACTTGGACAATGTCAAGTTGTAGATTGTTATCTACAACTTGACATTACAATAGTAAATCATAAGACAATTTTTTCTTTGGTTTTAAGGTTCTTAGAGCCATTTGGACTATGTCAGTCCCATCGGGCTTACAAATACTACCCATAACTTAAAGTATCCAAGATTACTGGCTACATAGCTAAGTAGAAACTACTACTTAACAACAAATTATCTATTATCTAATTTATAAATAAGTTTGTATAAAGCAACTGCTGCGTCTGACATAGGTTCAGACAAGATACTTAAAACTACTCCAACATCATTCACGTTAATATTAAAATTAACTTTTAGGTGATCTCTTAGATTATCAGTTTGGATACATTCTGTTAATAAATGGTAAATATCTTCAACAACATTACATGATAAGCAGTTTGGAGAGTCCGATTGCCTAACCAAAAATTTAAATTTATTTAAAGGTAAATTATCCGATCTCAATCTACAGGCAATTACAATGAACTTTCTGTACAACTTTACATTAGTAAACCATGGTATCTGAGAAGGTTTATTCTAGACTATTTTATATTATATGACTTTGTTAGTTGAAATATCATTAAAATCCGATTTCCACATGTCATATATAACTCTCTTGTACTTCAATAAGATGTCACTCAGTTCAGAAAATACAAATGTCTTTCTGTCTTGACACAAATTGGAGAGCCATTGATTTCTAAAATACGAGCATGTCCCAGTTTAGGAATCGCTGTGTCCTTTAATAGTGTTATTGTACCATCGTAAAGTATGCCTTTTTTATATTTTGTGGTTACATATTATTTGTTGTACTTTAAAGCAATAAATATTTATTATTATTATCATAACATCTTTTATTCTAGTAAAAGATATCGCCTTTAAAAAAATTTGGTCTTGTCGTACCATCATTGATGCTTAATTTTAAGATTTCCAGCTTTCATAGCAGATATGACTGTGTCAATGGCAAGTTGTTCCATTTGTTCACATGAACAAGATCATGATTGGCACGCGCGCATTTGTTTGAAGCCAATCCTTGGGTAAGCGTAACGCCATTGTGTTGAATTGCGATACGACGTCCTTCATGCAGAACGTCGCCGTTGTGTACGCGCCTGCACAAACTTAGTTACTCACTGTAATGACCACAATTATTTTGATTCCTTTTAAAGTTTTACTCTAGTACTAAGTACTGCGTTATCTGTACGCTGTCTCCCTTTATCTGTGGCGACTATCTACTATATCACACTGTCTCTTACTTTATCTGGATATAAAGCTAGGTAAGTAAAATGTTTGTTCTTTGATCTAGAAAATATACCGCCTGTTAGAAATTTTTGTTTCTAGAAAAAGGCTGTTTAAGTATTACATATATATACTTAAACAGTCTTTTTCTTGAAATAAACACAAACATTGTCTCACGCTTATTGACAAAAGGGGACAGGTACGTAATAAATTCACATTTCGCCAACGAAGATTTTTAGATTCGGGTACGGCCTATTGCCGTCTATCGTTACAGTTCTCGCCTGTGCTTCATGCAAGAAATATTCATGTGAGAAATATCTAATAAAAAAACCGAGGAACACTTTGTCTGACCTAGGAATCGGACCCAAGGCCACATGTTCATCAATCAATCGGTGACACTTCGACCCAGTGGGAACTTTTGTGTCGACACTCTCCCAATAACGATACTGTCATAGATGTTCATGACAGCCGGGACCGACGCCTTAACGTGCTCTCCGAGGCACGGAGCAGGCGATAATTGTCAATCAATACGCACATCATTTCGAAAAGTCATGTAACTTCCGAAAGTCAGAGGTGCGCGACGAGGGTTCGAACCCGAGACCCTCTGCATTGTACTCTGTTGGTCTCCCCATTGAGCTATCGCTGCTCTTGTGCTATTTAGTAACGTATGTGTCTCATTTTTTAAACAACATCTTTGTATAGTAAGCGCTTAGCGCAGATTTTGAACTGGCGCATAATTTATTTCAGATACAGGAATCACTTGAAAGAAAAAGGAGTAGTGTATGAGCCTCTGGAATTCTTACCTACCAGGCGAATCGCAGACACTTTTTCTAAGAATGTGGGGTACCATTACAATAATTTGGAACGGTAGGCTCTTCTAAACGAATCCCTCTTTCGTTATATTTTAAACTAGCTGTTACCCGCGACTTCTTTCGCGTTGATTTTAACAAAAAAGTGTTTGTTCAGTTCGCAAAGTTTACAAAAACTTAATATTTCCGTATTCCTCGTATAGAAATACCTATGCCAAAGTTAATGTCATTCTTCTACTTTGTGGGTCGATTTTAATTTATTATATAAGGATTTATATTGTATGTATATAAGTATATTAAAATTATTATTATTTTATACACATTTCCCTATTTGAATCGAAAATTTGTATGTTGTTTTTGTTTACTATTATACCATAATATATATAATACCATAGGCTTTAATTTTTTTGACGCGGATTCCATGTTTAAAAAAAATTAAAATTTAGCCTTAGTTACTTCTTATAACATCAGCTATCTGCCAATGAAAGTCCCGTCAAAATTGGTTAAGCCGTTTCTGAGATTAGCTAAAACAAAGAGACAGACAGACAGGCAAACATTAAAAAAAATTTTTTTTTTTAATCTCGCTTGAACTTTCATATGCAGTAAGTCAAAGTAAGTAAAAAGCTGTTATTTTGACATTACAAACAGACACTTCAATTTTATTTTATTGTATAGATAAAATATTAAATATGTTTATTCATATGGGTCACAAAGTAACAGTTTTGAATGTCAATGTTACACCTATTAACCTATTGATTCGTGTCTGCACACCGACAGCCAGACACAATATATTTTCAATACTGTCCGGCTTTTCAAAAATTAACAGGTTGAATCTCTATTCTGTCTCCCTATTTGTCTTCACCGATGGTCATAAGAGTGATTAAAACAACTGCACATGATAAAATAGCTACCAAAACAGGCAAAGTAGCGTTACTAGCGTGTTTCTCTTTACACATCCAGTATAATTATTACTAATTGTTCTTTCTTTACGCTTTTTCCCTGCGGGCTGAGCAAAACTCCTGGTAGCAATAACAATGAATAATTGGATGTGGTTTGGAGGAGTGCCAGAACGTTGGCTCTTTTCCAAGCCACTTCGATTTGTTACACGTAAGTGAAGTTTAGACTCACAAATATGCGTGACTGGTAACAAACTATTTACTTCCAATTTTGCATTATTCTTAACATTTTGATTGCAAGTTTACGCTTGCAAACATTTTTTTGTTCTATCATCAATAGTTTCCGCAGCGCACGCGATGACAGATTTTTTATAACTAATTTTTTCATACCTTGAGTTATATTATTGCATTTTTATTAAAGATCCCTATTTTTTTTTAATGTATGTCACTCAGTGAAGATGCAGCTTTTTAATGGTCAAAGTGTTTTTGAAATCGGCCCAGTAGTTTTTGTGTGAAAACATTACAAACATACATACAAAAAACACAAATGTTTCCTCTTTATAATATTAGTTTAGATTAGATAAATAAATATTATATATTGTATAATATTTATTTATTATATTTATTTATATATTTATTTATTATAGTAATAAATAAATATTATAAATAAATCAAAATATTAGTAATAATTGCAACGAAAATTGCAATTCGAATGTATGAAAACTGTATGACAGCGTATCGATCAATACGTTTTGATTAATTCATATTCATAATTTGATTTGGTGATGGTTTGATCGATCGTATTGTCGACGATATTTCATATAGCATTCATTGACAGTGGTGATATTTTTTGTCTGTGTACTTACTATACTTTTAGAGCAGCGATAGCTCAGTGGGGAGACCAATAGATTGCAATGTAGAGGGTCTCGGGTTCGAATCCACGTCGCGCACGTCTGACTTTCGGAAGTTATATGACTTTTCGAAATTAAGTGCGTATTGATTGACAATTATAGCCTGCTGCGTGCCTCGGAGAGCACGTTAAGCCGTCGGTCCCGGCTGCCATGAACATCTGTGGCAGTCGTTATTGGGAGAGTGTCGACACAAAAGATCCCACTGGGTCGAAATGTCGCCGGTCTGCATTAACTGAAAGATAAGATAAGATACTATACTTTTGAATACCGAAATGACATACGTATGGTATTACGAATGCTCGCTGCATTTAGAGCGAGTGTCTGAACCAAAAATAATGATTTGTAGCAATATTGTTGTGTTTGTTCGGCATCATGCAAAAAATACTCAACGGATTTTGATTATTCAACGCCATGCTGGTCATAAATGACCACGACCAGTACCTCACCTATTTTGTGTTTTACATGGCATTGAAGCTGTTAAGAGCTTGGAGGTAACATTTTTACCTACACCTAGAGGCGAATGCTAATTATAGAAATAAAGTACATGTGTTTTGTTAGTGATTGCTTCTTCCCATTATGTTCTATACCAAAAGGCGAGCACTCGCGATCGACACCTAACACTAACTTAGTAGCGTTAGAAGCTAATCGCAGATGCTCGGCTTTGATATATTTTCTATTTAAATGTTCTTATTAACAAAACATAGTTTGTAAATGTATAATAATTATTATTATAGTTATGTGCGTGCCGCGTGAATAAAGTTGAGTCTTCTGAATCGCAATCCGACGGAATACGTACTAAGCTATGGCATACGTTCTTATTATATTAAATTAAAACACTTTATTATTCGTCCCTTTTGTCCGAAAAGTAAAATACTGTACACACACAACAATACACTATTATCCCAACAAGATAACTTGCAATTTAACACTTACAAAATTCAACCCGAATACTTGCCCCAGCGCCGAGTCATAAACGGAGACGCCTCGAATTGCTGTCATTTCGCCGACAAAGGAAGATCCTCCCAGTTCCCTCCTTGAGGAATGCATTAACAGAATGGCCGATGGGCGATGACAAACATTCGTATTAACGACCGAAGCGCGTTTGTTACTCAAATTGCTCACAATTACCCCATCCATTGCGATGTTCTTCTCGCTTCTACTAATGTGTTAAGGGGTAAAGTGTAGTAATGCCGCTCTCGCTTTACTGTTCCGAGTGTTAGCTTGCGTACGACGTATGACTTTAGAGTTTTAGCGAGCTTAGCCTTGTTATGTGAAGCCGTCTTTTCGTGTTCCATTCGTTCAAATAAATTGTTGTTGTAGAATTTCTTGAGTACACTTTTGATTAAATGGAAAAAGTTTTCTGTTACTGTTGTAAATAATAAAAGGCTGGGATTTATTTTGATAATATTTTAGACAGGGATTTAATATAATATTGTCTTCTATTTACGCGAATATTATTCATTGAAATTAAACTACTATATACGGATTTTATCGCGTTATTTATTTGAGACTTTATTACATAATTTTGAAAATTGTTACACTACTACTACTATTAAACTTTACAAATTTTTAAGCTAATTAAATTATTATTGAAACTATTTAGATTAGATTTAATTTTACACTTTCCCCAACGTTTCGGTTGCTTTTCAGCAGCCATGGTCACGGGGAGACTAAGATGGTAGTTGTCTCAATGTTCCAGTGTAGTTATTTCAAAGTACCCGAACATAATTTAATCATTGGTGTTTCTATTTACGCAGAATGAGCTGGGAATGGGTTTGACTATTTGTATTACTAGATCCCAAGCTGTGGTAAATTCCAACCATCTTCTCTATTAAAATTAGGATGTTTTTTGATTTCAATAGCCTCGCGAAGCATCCTTGGTAGGAATCGGTGTTCTTTAGCGAGAATCTGTGGTTTGTCTAATCTCAGGTAGTGGTTGGTCCCCTGTTGCACATGTTCACACACAGCAGACTTCAATGAGCGTTGGTGTTTTACATAAGCTATGTTTTCTTTTATGCGGGTGCCTATGTTTCTCTTGGTTTGATCAATGTATAAGAGTCCGCAGTCACAATCTATGTTATAGACCCCTGCATCTTGTAAAGGTAATTGGCACTTGACGGATAGTAAAAATTGACTTATGTTCGTTGGCGGCTTGAAGTATGTGTTGATTGAAGCTCGCTTCAAGATGTAGCCAATCTTGTCAGTGACACCCCTTACATAAGGCAGTATAGCAGGCTGGCGCTCGACTGTGGCTGGCTTTTCTCGGGATCTGTGACAGCGGCGTGGCTGTTGGTGCTTGTTGTCTTGCAATACTTGCTTAACATGTTGAAGCTCGGCGTCCAGGTGTTTCTTGTCACAGATCCCATGTGCTCTCTGAAACAAAGACATTCCCACGGTAGTTAACTGTTTAGGATGGTGGTGAGATTCACCGTTTAAGTACCTTTATATATATATATAGGTTATGCAATGTCAATATCAAAAAATTTTGATTTGCTATATGAAAAAATATAATGAGTGAGTGAGCTTCGGTGACTTAACTTCCTCTTTGGTATCTTACTCATAATTTTTTTTATTCAGTCTTTAGCTATTGAGAGACAGTGGCAAGCCGGCGGCTACCTACATTAGGTTTTCAATTGTATCTAGCATTTCAAGCATTGATGGGGTAAATCACTGTCTTCAGAAGTTTTGCTCTATACAGGGATTTAGGTTTGTCCTACCAGATATATTACTCGTCTTTGTCTGCGAGCGAGCAATACACCTAATATTGCAAGCAATCATAGGCTAGGTATCTACCTACTACCAGCCGGCAGGCCATATATTTAGTCGTCTATGGTATTCGAAAATAGTAGCAGACCCTATTACCATCTAACAGTAGCATACCCCGTATTATCACTGCGAATTACAGCCTAATAAAAACTTAATTACACTTTTGTTTGACTCGAAACCAAATGCTAAACTACGATCGTGATTTCCGTACACACTAACACCACTTACCAAAGAGCTACTTAAAACTAAAAGCACCATTTCAGATTTTTAAAAGTTTTACGGTCATGCATACTTTAAAGACTCGTACCGGTCAGTTTATGACCCCCGGGGGTTATGCAGTGGTTTAAATGAACCTACTGGGTATAAACAAACCGAGGTATAATTTATGATATGGCGAGTTTACGAGCGAATTAACGGCAACTTCATTAGGTGCATAAACAATATAGTACCGGCTCGTTGCATGTCATAAGTTTTGTTAATTACTACTGAAACTCATGTTATATTCACTAGTTGAAAGTTAATAAAATACAATATTAATACTAATCAATATTTTTGATATTATGCACTGGATGCACCAATCATTTCGTTTTTCTGAATTTACGAGTGGTAAAGCAACGGCAGGCTCTATAAAAGCCTATAATATATAATAATTAATGCGAATGTAAATTTGATTGTTTGTTATGTATTAACTACTCGACAGATCATCATAAAATTTCGCATATACTTTCACAGGTGGACATAGGATACCTTTCATTTAGAAAAATAATACTATTGTTCCCAAAATATGGCTTGTATAATATAAAATGTTAAATTTTAACATCATATTAGAACTTATAAACAAATGTGTGTGTGCCCATTGTTCAAGTAAAGTATTGTCGGGTTTCTAGATAATACCTTTGGCGTACTGCTAAGCCTGAACGGGCTCATATTAGAATGTTTCTTAAAAAATAAATGGTATATCAGTACATAATATTCTTATTTTATTTTATCAGCATACCAATCGATATACAGGTTTAAAAAAAGGCTAACACAGAAATATTGCAATCCGTATTGAAAAGCGCTGGAACTGTCTATTTGTTTGTGTGTGAATTCTGTTTTCACGACTAAAGTTCAAAGCCAATTTTGATCTTTAGGATGGCAATTAGAAATTATTTCAACAACGAGAAAGGCACGGGAGTTCACGAAATGCTTTCTAACCCCTAGGCATATTAAGACTGCGCCGAGCAAAGTGTGCCAAAACAGGCGGTCACAGTTAAGTGAATAAAATCAACACTTTGTGTTTAATACAAATATAAAATATACATTTACCATAACGATGAATGTGTTTACAATTACTCCGTGTAAAAAACTTAAAATAATTAATATTCTCGCCTACAAAATTATGTAAATTTGCACTAAAAATGCAAAATGGTAAGCTCGTGTTACGTGATTTTTAGATTATAACAGTAGAAATCTATCCTATTTTACAGCTTAAACGAAACATAAATAGTTATATTACAATTTGTCTGTCCCAAATATTTAAGTTATTGGTTGACAATAAAGATACATATTTATCAAAAAAGCACTTTAAATCCTCCATACAATTTTACTATGTCGGCCGCGCGCCGATTTGAATATGCGCCGCATGAGCTCTGTCATTATCTGTCTTACGCCCGGCGCAGTCTTAATATAAGAGAAGAAGCACAGCAAAATTACTGATTTAAAGAAACAAATGACTGAACTATGCAAAGCAAACAACACTATGTCTGAAACACAGTACACATAACAGGAAAACCGTGTAAGTGACAACATGACAGTGTACAGTGTACCTTCCCCGACATCATCACAAACCGTTAGTTGGAAAGCATTTCCACGTTGTGAGCAACAAAAGGGTTCGTATTTTAAAACGAGATTGGTTAACTTAGTAAGGTGAACTCGACTATTTGTCGGTAGCGCTAATAAAGACTGCACACACGTGGTGTAAAGGCGCGGAGCGGTAGAATGGCGCTTGCCATATTATAGAAGTACATGTCCATACTAATATTATTAAATACCGCCTCAGTGACGCAGTAGTAGTAAATGCATTGCTCTGTCCCCGGTTTAATCGCAAGTCAAGCATAGTTATAACCGGTTTTTCTGTCACGAAATTCCCAGTAGCACAGAGTCTGGCTCTGTGCCCGGCGGACAGCAACAGGCTTGATCTATTACGTGGGACCTGCAATCATAGTTAGCGAAATGTGGGTGTAATCTACCTCTACCCCCCGTCTGTATGTACAAGCGAGAGACTATGTATGATTAATAAATGAAAATGTGTGTTTCTTAGTTAGCCCTTCTTTCATGTAGCCATGGACCAACCCATCGATTTATTTTCTTGCTTATAGATAGCCGTCGGACCCGGCTGCCATGAACATCTATGGCAGTCGTTATTGGGAGAGTGTCGACACAAAAGATCTCATTGGGTCGAAGTGTCGCCGGTCTGCACTGACTGGCCCCCACATAAGATACATACATAGATAGGTTATACAGTTTTAGTTAGTCTGAAGAATATTGAACTAGGAGTTACATGGCGGCAATCCATTGTAATAAAATAATTTGGTAGCACTCTAATTATAGCCATAGAAAAAGGTTGACAATACCGAGCTCCTAAGATAAGTGACAGCCGCGTCGTGGGATCCGGGGGTAGTCCACCGTGCAAATCTAACTGCTTTCGCTTCTAACAAAAAATATCTATCGACACGTATTTCGCAAAACACAAGGCAACCTCAGGACAGCTTGACAATAAAGCTCATTCGTTGCTCAAGTGTCCACCAATTATTTTATTGCCCTGAAAACTGTACAGTATTTTTCGTTATTTCTTATAACTTCCGACTTAGCAATTTTCGCATAATTTTAAAAATATAAATGCAAAATTTCTTATGGACCAGCAGTTCCTTATAATAAAAAAAAACATGTCGAAAATAAGTCACAGCAATTTAAGTAGGTATGTTATAAAAATAAACATCCAATATACCAGTTAAACATTCATACAGTCTAAAACAAGAACACTAAAGTGATTTAATTCATAAATTAAATATAACTTTACGACTTTTATGTTAAGCCAATGGCTCGTCATTAAAACTTCTGAATCACATCAACACTTGTTAGAAACTTACATTTGTTTTAATATAAATGATATCCAAATGGCTTTTAGCAATAGCTTTAAGCACAGCAATAACAATTAAAACTTAAACCAACTATGTGACAGAAAATATAACATTTCTCCTTCTTCACCATTGAGTTATTAAGTACTACTTACTGGAGGAGACATCAAGTTATTTTTGTTACAGGAATAAAAGTGCATGCTCTCGTACTCGCTCAATCTGAGACAGGCGATTACTGGAACAACATGTTTGAGTGCAATTTTGATGCAACAGTATCGTAATACACATAAAAAAAAGTATTACATTTAAAATTTTGCACTCAAACATCTCGTTACAATAAATGGATAAGTTTCGTTTGATATTTCATATATTCGATAGATTTAGAACCAAGTCGTTTTAACTACGGACAGTTTATTTTGACATACATATATTGACTAAACTGGGACTAAGTGTGTTAGAGAGCATGCACTCTAACTAGGGTTATAAAAAGTTTACTTGAGTTGTCTCCTCTAGTACGTAGTACACAGTTAACTCAATTATCTTAACGTAACTATCTTCAAATTAAAGCAGTGATAGCTCAGTGGGGAGACCAACAGACTGCAATGCAGAGGGTCTCGGGTTCGAACCCACGTCGCGCACTTCTGACTTTCAGAAGTTATATGACTTTTCGAAAGTATGTGCGTATTGATTGACAATTATCGCCTGCTCCGTGCCTCGGAGAGGTCCCGGCTGCCATGAACATCTATGGCAGTCGTTATTGGGAGAGTGTCGACACAAAAGATCCCACTGGGTTGAAATGTCGCCGGTCTGCACTGACGGGCCCCCATATAAGATACATACATACATACATCTTCAAATTATATAATAATATGCTGTTTGGTACAAAAAGTAATCCAAAGCTGATATTTTGATAAGAGAGGTTTGGTACAGTGAGTTCCTTGGCCAGACATTTTACTCTAGCTGGAACGATGAGAGAGGAACCGCCACTCTACCAAATATCGTTGCTAAGTAACCTTGTATTGTATTTCTACGGTTAGTAGGATTTACAGTATTATAAGGATGCGTTATGCTGTCAATAGCGGACTACACAACATGTCACAGATATAACGCAGAACCTCAAACACCCCAATTAGATTATAAAATCGTTAAAATAATTTAATCATTAAAATGTTACTTTTATGTACTTACTTATTTTAATTTAACGAATTAGTTCTCCTTATTGTGCGCGAAATAAAAAATAAACATGAGGGAGATATTGAAAGAAGAACGATTGCGGGAAACAAAGTGAATGGAGCTCTACGCGCTTTTATGAACAGTCGAAATGTTTCCGAAAAGGCACGTTTGGCTGTTCATAGAGGACTATTAGTGCCCACACTTATGGGTGAAAGTTGGGTATGGCAAAAGAAGCATGAGAGCAGAATAAATGCTGTAGAAATGAGAGCGCTGAGAAATATATGTGGTGTGACTCTGAAAGATAGAATAAGGAATAGTGTGATTAGAGAGAGATGCGGCATGAAAGTGGATATAGTGACAAGAATAGAAAAGGGTATGTTAAGCTGGTTTGGGCATGTCGAAAGAATGGACGAGGAAAGACTGACTAAGAAAGTTTATAAGGCTAGTGTGATTGGAACAGTCGCAAGAAGAAGACCTAGGCGAACGTTTCTTGATCAGATCGGAGGCGTTCTGGACAAAGGCCAGGTTAAGAGCACCTTGAACCGACGGGCGTGTATGAGGAATGTGATGAAAGTGAATGAAGCCAGAGAAGTGTGTCAGGATCGTAGCAAATGGAAATCCGTAGTCTCTGCCTACCCCTCTGGGAAACAGGCGTGAATCTATGTATGTATTGTATGCGAATAGTGTGGGTATATTACAATAAATCTAACATTATTGCCTTTATTGCATCAAAAACCTTATTGCCTTGAATTATGATACATTTTCGTTTATTTCAGCTGATTAATAAATGGGTGACTATAATTTAATTCGTTTTAATTATTTCAGGGATAAAAATTACCTATATTAAAAATTGCTGGAATTGATTCAGTAGCCGATTTTGAACAAACTACTTTCAGGATGTGCGTTCATTATGTTACATGTTGTATAGTATTTTTTGTTTCTTACGCTGATAGAGAGACTCCTTATTCACAAAATCGGTAACGCGTGAGTAAGTAGTAAGTATCATTAGTCGTTCATTTTTTAGTTCGAAAAATCTCTTACAAACAGCTTTGTCCATCCGTCCATCCGTCTGTCTGTTATACAACTTTCAACTCAAGAACTGGTAAACAAATACACTTATTATACAGTTGAGTTTAGTTAGTGTTTTGTTATAAGAGCTAGAGACTCGCGGTCAAAGCCATTCGACTCTCGAAACTCGAAATGACTATGACCTTTGACCTGTGACCTCAAGGCCACGTGATACCATCTTTCAACTCAAGAACCGTAAGAGCTAGAGAGTCGCATTCAGCGCCATTCGACTCAGCATAGTCGATATATCCCCGAAATTACTATGACCTTTAACCTCTGACCTCAAGGTCACGTGATACCATATTTTCGAACTCTAAGATTTACGGCAATTCATGGCCGTTTCTCACTTTGTTTACTTACTCGAACTTAATACATAATTTTTGATTCTTGTTACTATCTTATTATCACACTGGAATAGTGTTATTGTATATAATACAGATGGCGTAGTGGTCTAAGTGTATGCCTTGCTGCTGCTACTACGCCGAGTATAGCAGGTTCGAACCCCACAGGGAACTAAAATCTGTGTGATCCACAAGACTTGTTCTTCGAGTCTTTTGTTTGAATGTAAAGTCTTACGCGACACGTATTTATTCATAGTGCGGCAGAAACACAGATCACAGTAAATACAGTAAAAAGTAATTTTATTTCGTAGCATTCGCGTTAACATAAAACCATTCTTATCAAAGCCAACATTTATTTCCGATATGCAATTAAAACAACGAGCTCCGAGCGCCATTTTATCCGGCGAACACATGGCGCAGACAGTGTGATGAGCCCCGTAACTTACGGTCGCGTTCCGATCCTACAATAACTCCGGTATAAATCATCCGTGCGCGCCTATTGTACTTACATTCTATTGTATCCAACGTTATTCTGTTGATATGAGCTGCATGCAGTTCTGAGGGGAGCAATTATGTTTAATAGAAAATATTTGGGGGACGCCACAGCCTGCCCGCGAAGGATAATTAAATATATTTATAGATACTGCCTCAATGGCGCAGCGGTAGTTAATGCGAGTAGTGTGATTAAGGTCTACGGTTTGATTGCCGGGTTAGCAAAGTGTTATTAAGTTTAAGCACAGAGTCTGGTCATTTTCGGCATTGTCGGCCTCGATGGCGTAGTGGTTAGTATAACCGACTGCCACGCCTCAGGTCGCGGGTTCGATTCCCACACAAGTCAAACATTTGTGTGCATGAACATGGATGTTTTTCTTGGTCTGGGTGTTTCTATATATAATATGTACGTATTTACAAAAAAAAAATATATGTGTATGTTTATCCATTGTCTAGTGCCCATAGTACAAGTTCTGCTTAGTTTGGGCTAGATGGTGTTGTGTGTATGTGCTTGAATATTATTATTATTATTATTATTATTTGTCCATTAGACGGCAATAAGCTTGCTTTTTATTACGTGGTAGCTAACATAAAAAGCTGACGAAATATGTGTGTAATACAGTTCTAATCACACGTTCAGTAATATATGTAGGTATGGAACTATGTTGCCTGTGTGACTAGTTCAATTAAAAAACATGCGGGGCAGTCTTTGGGGACTGCTGATAGAAGTGAAAAACTAAGTAACTTGTGAATTGTATCGTCGAGCTATTAATTATTTGTTTAATTACGCATCTCCCGCGCTGGGTATAATACCTATGTCGCGGGGACTTTACAATCATTCTTTATATACAACAACTGATACAGAGAACATCCAGACTCGAACCAACTGTGGAACAACCATTTGTGGACCACACCAATTTTTGTTTCGTATGGGATTCAAACCCACAACACTCGGTGAGTGTTAATCCATTACATCATCCTTACAGTCACAAATACGTCATGTAATTGTAATTGCGAAATAAATTTTTCATTTCATTTTCATTTCATTTTATCAACATTTTTTTTTTTCAACAGCTGACTGAAGCCAAATCATCTCTCGTTCCGTGTCTATACTCCCTTCTCCTATTATCTTTCCCTTCTTTTTATCCCACGCTTCTTTACATAGCCTATAGAAACACCTTACTTAACAGTAGGCAATCGCCTACCGTCACAAACAACTCCACAATCTGCTGGTATCTGGCAGTAGACCGTATCAAAACTTGTAATTATAAAAAATTGAATTCTTGTTTGTAATGAATAAACGTAAAAACTACTAAACCGGTTTTAAAAATTCTTTCGCCAATAGATAGCTACTTAAGGAGAAGTAACATAGGTTATCCTAACTAATATTATAAATGCGACTGGAGTCTATTTGTTACGCCTTAACTACTATACCGATCATCATTAAATTTCGCATACAAGTTGTCAGGGAACAAAAAAGAACATAAGGTACCTTTCATCCGGAAAAAAGCACTGTTACAAATCTAACCTACACTTATGCGGGCAAAATCTAGTAAGCTATAACGTAATAAAGTAATGATAAATGTAGGTAAAACTACGCGGCACGGCTCGTGTTGAATATAAAAATAACTACTAAAGTAGATATTGCCAGCAAGTCAACTGAATTTCATTGAATGACTTTACAGTATTAGAACAAGGACACATTCTGTAATACTTATTTGCTAAACAAAATTTATCTATACGTACTGTTACGTACTGGGTTCGACAGATAAGAATGCAAACAATATTACCGACCAAAACACGTTTTATTCAAACACACAATTAAATTTAAAACACAACAAACACTATACCACACTTTTTCACTGTACTGCTTCAAACTCCGTAGTATTTTCGCTTCGTAAAACTGACTCGGCGGTGCGCGTGCGCCCTATTTATACGCGGGTAAAGCGTTTCTAGAGTTTTCTAGTAACGCTATACCCGGTATGTAAACAGTACGATGTTTCGAGAAAGTACCAGCGCCATCTCCATGATTCTTGCACCGTACTACGCAGTTCCGCAAGACGCCAACAGATGGCGGTGTAATAAATTATTAGACGGAACTGCTGAGTCTTTCCCACAATGCCGAGAGATGTCACTGGGCGTAATAATACATATATGAATAACGCTGATCCCTAGAGAAGCACATCTGTAGCCTGTAGCAAGATATTCAATTCCGTGGATGGATTTTTTTTTTCTATACTTGTGTTGATATATACAATCTAAAGGCTAAGGCGGACTAAGGTCTTGCCTTTATTCTTTATTTATGTAATAAAGCTAAAGAATTAGTTGGTTTGAATGGGATAATCTCTGGAACTAACAATCGGATTTGAAAAATATTTTGCATTAACGTGGGAGAGCCACGATTCGCCATGAATGGGCCGGCTCGACCGGCTGGTATCACGTCCTCACAGAAAACCGGCGTGAAATATCGCTATGCTTCGTCGAGTTAGTGAGGGTACCGGAGGCCCAATCCTCCCTCTAGAAGTGGAGGGGGATTGAGCCCAAAAAAAGGACGGCATCGCACATGTGACTCTTTGGGTGTTGCAGGTGTCCATGGGCGGCGGTAATCGCTTACGATCAGACGATCTGCCTGCACGTTTGCCTACGAAAACATAAAAAATATATTTAATTGCTCTTTTGCTGAGGTGGTTACAAGCTATATAACATCTACGAAATACAGGAGCGGATTAGTAATCATAAACCTGGGTGCAGCTTCACCTTTTAAAAAGATTAGATGCTTGTCTTTTTAAAAAGATTATTAGATAATTTTAATTACTAATTACTAGTATTCTTGACAGCTTCGATAACGCCGCAGTAGTGTATGCGACTGCTGTGCAAGTGTGTTTGTTATCGAGTTTGATTCTCGAGACGAGCAAAATGTTATTGAGTTTGCCTGACAACAAATTCTCAGTAGCAATACGGAGTTTAAAACTTTATCCAGCAGACGATATTAGCAAAAAAAAAAACATAGTTGGCGAAATGTGGCTGTACTTCTCTGGCTGCTTCTTAAAATAAAATATCTTAACGACTTATCACCGAAATGGTAGGTCCTTTTCACGCCTATTTTGACGTAACACTTTGTTTTATCCTAATACTCACTAATATTATAAATGGGAATGTGAGTTTATTTGGTTCTTACGCTTTTACGCCTTAACTACTCGACCGATCATTATGAAATTTCGCATACACGTAGACAGAAAAGAACAAAACAATGTACTTTTACCAAGGGATACAGACTTACCGACAAAATCTAGATTGACGCGAGCAAAACTGCGGCCAAAACCTACTTGATAATACTTTTTTTTGTAAAACATAGGTGGCAAACAAACATACAGCCCACTTAATGGTAAATGGTCATCGTAGCCTATGGACGCCTGCAACACCAGATGCATCACTTGCGCGTTGCTGACTCTTTAGGAAAGGAAGTGGGAAGGAGAAGGAGCGGGAAGGGGGAAAGAGGGTGATTGGGCCTCCGGTACTCTCACTCACCGAACGAAACACAACAGTAGGAATACTGCTAATTCACTTCGATATTCTGTGAGAGGGGTAGTCCTTCCCCGGTCGAGCCGACTCATTCCAGCTGAGCTAATTATTACAAATGCTAGCTTCGCGCTGGTATTGTAATAGGTAGGGAGCGACCTCACCAGCCCTCGAGTTCCAATCCCTTAAGATTGAAATGCCACAAGTATAGTTTATGTATATATGTATGTGTAATTCTCTAGCTTGGCTGCTCTAGAATTGATCGGCATGCGGTTGCGGTGAACCGTATTGTATTTCGTTACAGAAATGGTGGCAATTGAAACTTCAAAACGTATGTAGTTACGTATAATGGGTGGATGTAGAATAGAAAAATTAGATTTTATATATAATATAGTACAATTAGATTGCGCTGGCACCTGATAGAATCAAAATAATTTCTGTAGTGTGAAATATATATGGTTTGGTGTGAGTTCAATCACGATACGAGACAAAATTTGTGTGAATCCACAAATAGTTGTTTCAAGTTCCGCTGTTGTTTGTGTCCGTTGTTTAAATGTTTGTATAGAAAAGCCTCCGTAAATTAAATGGAAAAATATATGTCAATTTTTATAAAATGATTTAATATCTTTGGATACGTACATTTTCTTAAGCTATTATAACAAGGCGCTTTGTGCCATAGCGTTGTACTTACCATTGCGAAATCCATTCAAAAATGTCATGTTAATCTAATGGACAAGGTAATGGACTGGTAGTTGAGAGGACTCATTCCAACTATAGCTAGGTTAAAACATAGTTACGTTTTAGCTTAGCCATAGTTAATTCATCAAATAATTGAGTGGCAATGGTATAGCGGCAGGAAGCCACAATAGGTTTTTAATTAATAATAATATAATATTCTACCACATACACACAATACAATCTAGCCCAAACTAAGCAGAGCTTCTACTATGGGTTCTAGACAATGGATAAACATACATATATACGTTTTTTTTTGTAAATACATACATATTATACATAGAATAATATGTATGTATTTATTTGTGCCGGAATCGAACCTGCGACCTCAGGCATGGCAGTCAGTCAGTTAGTTACACTAACCACTACGCCATCGAGGCCGACAAATTATGTCTGGTATTCCAAAAATTTATATGTTAAGAAGAAAGCTAGTACCAATTGCTAGTAATAAAAAGAAATAAGTCTTACCGTGGCATAATTAAACTAACGCCACGAAGCAGTACCTTATTCAGAATCTCTTAGCGAAAAATGTAAGGTAAGCAAGATTGCCCGAGTAAAGTGTAAGTTATCATTATGTAAATGTATTCATAGGTTTCGGAAACGATCCAGATTTATCCAGTTTGCGGGACACCCCTAATTTAAGGGGTGCTGCGAGCTATCAGCGGTCCGATGTGCCCCGATTTATGGCCCAGCCCTGCCAATGTGTGATATCTTAATTATTTTACAATCCCTATAAGCCCGGTTGATTGGACCAATCCCGATACAAGTTTAAGTTAAGGGTTGTGTGATTATGGCTCGATAGGGTTTTCGTATATGTTAATTGGATTATAAAATCAATATATTATACAGGTATATAGGTATATAGGGTGTCCCAGAAGATGTGATTCAAATTGTAACGGGAGATTCCTCAGGTAAGGACCTTTCAAATAAGCAAAAAAAAATGTTATGACTTTGGATTGAAATAAAAATAAAAAAGATTAAAAAACAAGAAATTTTCAGATTTTAACTACAGGTGCTTCGTTTATGGCTAAATAATTATTTTTTCCACTTTATATTTTGTGAATCACGGATTCGTCAAATTATAAACGATTTTTTAAAAAACTGACTTAGCTTTGAAAACGCAGCATTATTTTGGTATATTTTTTTTGCACCAAAGAATATCTTGAATGTTTGACCAACAACATAACATTATTTTTTAATTTTTTTATTCAGCTCTTTTGATAGGTCCTTACTTAAGGAATCTTCCATTACAATTTGATTCACATCTTCTAGGACAACCTGTATATGCTACCCACTTGGTTTGTCTAATTTCTATTCTGTGGCTTGGTCGCTTTTGCGTTCTTGTCAATTCTTCTTATGGGTGTTACGCCCTTGCTTTGCTGTACAAGGCAACAGGCACATTAATAAGTGTAACTTTAATGTTCATACATGTTACTTTGTGAACTAAATGAATAAACATTTTTATGATTTTGCGCTTATACTTGAGGACCACAGTGTGGTCCCGCGTTCGAGTCGTAGGTCGTGCAAAGTGTCATTTGGTTTTTGACAATAAAATTCTCTGCAGCTCAAAAATGTGTGCTGTGTGGGTTTGAACGAAATATATTGTAGGTATAAGAATCATATTCGGTCACAGTTAAGTGAATAAAATCAACACTTTTTGTTTAATACAAATATAAAATATACATTTATCATAACAATGAATGTGTTTACAATTACTCCGTGTAAAAAACTTAAAATAATTAATATTTTCGCCTACAAAATTACGTAAATTTGCACGAAAAATGCAAAAACGTAAGCTTGTGTTACGTGATTTTTAGATTATATCAGTTGAAATATATCCTATTTAACAGCTTAAACGAAACATAAATAGTTATATTACAATTTGTCCATAACAAATATTTAAGTTACTGCTTGACAATAAAGGAACATATTTATCAAAAAAGCACTTCAAAATCTCCTTACAATTTTACTATGGCGGCCACGCGCTGATTTGAATATGCGCCGCAAGAGCTCTGTCATTATCTGTCTTACGCTCGGCGCAGTCTTAATCAATAGGTCTCGTGTTCAAGCAATATCTTTCGATTGAACACAACATCTAAGCTTAACATTAGAACTGTCTCCTCTTTACAGTTGCTGACCTTCTCAAAGAATAAATAAATTACATAATGGATAAATACTAACATCGTTGAAACTTTTTACTTAAGTAATAAAGAAGTTATAAGTTCAACAAGTTTGGAAGGCGTTCCGTAAATTTTCTGTATAATACTGTTCTTGTAGTGAAGTTTATGTAGTGACTGTTGTTGTGTGTATGTTTAAGCTAGTTAGGTAAATGAGAAATTGTGTTTCTCCGTGCGATAGTAAACACGAAAATGATATGTATTATATTTCAAAAATAGTCTACTATGCGCTAGGAATAATTCCTGTGCCAAGGGGACTTTACGAACATACAGCGATAAGGACGTTAAGAACACACAGATTCGGAACAACTGTTTGGGGATCAGATAAGTATAAACAAAACACAATAAGAAACAAGAAAAATATTTGTTTAACTGAATTTCTTCACAAACATTTTCACAATGATTGTTCCACAATTATATAAGAATATGATAAGTATTATGTTTCGTTGACACCTGTACTAATGCGAGAATTGGATCACAGCTTACAAAATAACCTCTTTTAGAAAATTGTAGGTAAAGTAGTAAAATTTTTATTGCGTGTCGCCTGGTGAGTATTTGTTTCAGCGGCTCAGTTACCTATTTAAATGGTAACAGAGGTAGGTATGGAGAAAGTCTTTTATCCCAAATATAAGTTATTTTCCCTAGGAATGGCCACGCGCGATTGGTGACTTAGTATTGCAAGCGATATACCGTAGCCGTTTGCCATCAAGTTGTATATTTGTTTGCAACCTATGTAGAATAAAAAAGCATCATATTATAAACTCATATTACATATACTGTAATGTAAAAGGGGTAGGATTCTGCAGAAAAATTGGGATGCTACGCTGAAATGGGTATCCCGTAAGTAATGTAGCAATCAAATTTTTTAGGACCCCTGTTTAATGTCAGATATGTACATCTACACATATATATATATATATATATATATATATATATATATATATAAACTTTTCCGAGCTCATTGCTAAAATAAACCTACGCACTAATCCAACCGGTTTACATCAGCGACCGATATTACATGTGCCCTTGACACTGACTAACTATAGGCGTAATGCATTTATGGTGAGAAGTCCAAAGAGTTTTAAAAGAATTCCGCGCAACTTAAATAACGATATATATCACCTTTATTTATTGTATAGTCGACTTCAGTTCATTAAGATGAAAATGTATACAAACCAAATTGATGTTTTTGTTAAATTTATCACATAATTACTTACTAAATGGAATAAATAACACATTTATCCATATTTTCAACGTTTTCACATGATATCTTAGTGTATTTTAAAGCAATTGGCGATTGATTAATAAATAATTATTTGATTTGAAAAATCTTAGACGAAAAGTGAGGTTATTTGTCAGATGCAAAAATATCTATAATTTATGATTGCATAAGGCTGTACGACAAAAAAATCGTTTGTGTCGTAAAATTTTTAGTAATTGATTACTTAATCGAAATTTGTTCAACAAAAAGAAAGTTTAAATTAAATTGCAATAAAATACACGGTATTTAGAGGAATTTAAAATTTATATTAATCTGTCAATTACTGGCATTAAAGACGACGGGTTGGCAAAGTCAAAAACTATTATTGTTTGCCGGCTACCTCCTTATCACTGCGAGTTAAACCCTATTGTACTCATATGGGCTCAAGTTAAATCCTACGTAGCAAGGAGCAATAAAACCTTCAAAATGGCTTCAGTAAAGCTTTTGCTTGAAGGTGTAAGAAGGATTACTGCAGATGATTGGGCAAAATGCATTAGCCATTTTATTAAAGAGGAGGCGAAAATGATGCAATTAGATGGTCTTATAGATGTAGCTATAACAGGCATTAACACGCCATTTATTATAAAAATTCGCTCAAAATGCGATGATTCTAAATCAGACTCTGATAATGAAAATAATTAATCAACAAAACCTACATATAGTCATACATTTTAATTAGTATATAAATTTTGTTGGCGTTCATAAGTTTTAGTTTGTGGCCTAAATTTGTATATATTTTTAGACTTTCAAAACTTTAATTTTAAGTGGTAAATAACTTTGAACACTAATAATTACTAATTATTCCATACATTAGCAATGTAAAGTTATGTACCTAGCAAATGTTTTTTTACTATATATCTACTATATTCTGTTTGGTGAACTGCGGACATCGAATGATGGGCACAATTATAGCACGGTTAGATATAATTGTAGCAGTGTTTATGTAATTTCTAAGTCTTTCGCTGCATCAAATCGAATGATTCGATTAGATAATTAATTGATTTACAATTGACGCTACAATTGCACATCACTAAAATGTCTATGGTCATGTCAATGAACCGTTTGTGTACCTTTTGATTTTATTTTAGTGAAATTGACTATAGTAGCGCAACGGGTGTAAATATAAATAAGTAGAGTACGGTACATTTTTTTTATTTTGCTCATCAAAATGACCTCACTCCGTCTGATGGTAAGCAGTCGTGTGGTCTAAGAGCAGTGGCCTCCACACCGTCCTCGTAGCAGCCGAGGCGATGTTGAGGTCTCTACTTTGACGGACTGAGAAGGTGCTTTTTCACGCCCCGCTTAAAGGACTCAGGATTGAAGGTTCTACCTTCATACGTGCAAGGTAGAACGTGTTAAACACGTGCCTTGGCAGAGAATTCCATGCCTTGATCGTTCGGCAGGGGTATAAGGACCCAAACTTGTTGGTACGCGCTCTAGTCGACTCTACCGTGTAAGGATAGCATCTGAGCCCAGCACGCGTTGTTCTGGATAGAAAAGGGGAGGGCGGGATAAGGTGGAATAACTCTTCAGAGCACTCCCCGTGGTATATTCTGTAGAACATGCCAATGAGGCAATGTCCCTACAGAGTTGCAGAGGTTCCAGTGAACTTGTGACCTCAGGATCTCCGATGATACGAACAGCCCTTCGTTGTAACCTGTCGAGAGCGTCTAGCAAGTACTGCGCGGAGCCATCCCAAAGATGAGAACAGTACTTCACGCAAGGGCACTTAAATAATATATACTTTAAAACCAATAATGGTAGCGGTTAGCGGTACCCTAACTTCTTAGTTCTGTGTGTATCTATGTGTGTGTATGTGTAAACCTTCTTTTATTATTTATTGTGTTTTTTTAAATATATTTGTGTATTAAATAATCCAATTGGATAGCTAATTGTGGAGGCTTGTCATTAGCAATATTCAAAAATGTTATTAGTCTGTAAGCTTTCTTCCAAAATCAATTAATATTGTGTGTTATATCTCTGTGTAAATGTTATTGTAAAAGTTACATTCCGATAACAAAAGCCTTAGTTAACTTCTTTTATAGCTATTGTTATGTGTAGCATCCTTTACATAAGATTTAAAAACGAAGAAATCTCATTACTACAGATATTTGTCTTGACTCTCTTGAGCATTCTTTTGTCTTTTAAAGTGCATTTTCTTAAGGTAAGGATCTTTTGCGTATTTGATTTTGTTCAACTTGGTATATTTTATTTTTATATAGATAAGTATTCGTTTCTGAATTTTGCAGCGATAGCTCAGTAGGGAGACCAACAGACTGCAATGCAGAGGGTCTCGGGTTCGAACCCACGTCGCGCACCTCTGACTTTCGGAAGTTATATAACTTTTCGAAAGTATGTGCGTATTGATTGACAATTATCGCCTGCTCCGTGCCTCGGAGAGCACGTTAAGCCGTCGGTCCCGGCTGCCATGAACATCTATGGCAGTCGTTATTGGGAGAGTGTCGGCACAAAAGATCCCACTGGGTCGAAGTGTCGCCGGTCTGCACTGACTGGCCCCCACATAAGATACATATCACCATACATTCAACTCAGCTTTCTCATTCCTCTCCAAAGTAAATAGCACTCTTGAGGCTAACCCGTTATTCTCAAGAATACTTCTAGCTTTCCACTAGAGAATACGATTACAATCTCCTAGATTAGTGCAACATAAACAGAGATAAAAACTCTGAACCAATTACGTTTAGTAATTTCATTGCGCGCGTTCTTAAATAACTTATGCTCCGTTTACGCAGCGCTTTGGGATGGAAATGAGCTGTCACTTGAATGGTAACTATTTTGTATATTATAAGAAGGTAATGGGATTTCTTGTAGGTATTCATTATTTGTTGTGGGGAAGGAATGGTTAACAATTTTTCAGGACTAATTCTCATACTAAAAATAGAGTTTTGATCTAGCCTGTGTCATTAATCTTACAAATCATATTTTCCTTAATTAAAATATTAGTAAATATGCACATAGATTGCATTTCCATTTCAATTTTACGTTTATTTTTACTTATCAAATAATCAACCAGTGTCAGTAATTTAAACACGTATATAGTCAAATGTTTATCAATACCTATATCGAATATACCCATTTTCTTGAAATTTTTATTTTATGGATAAACGCACATTATTTGTTGTAGTTGACTATAAATGGGTATATAACCTCAGTGGTAATATTTATAGTAATAAAACCTTGAGTGACACCTCGATCTTCCCGAAAATCTGTGTTCTTGCCGTGATTAAGTAATCGTGATCGCATATTCAATGCTCTTATAAGACGCTTATGTACAGGTAAAAGCTTATCCCCTATTAGGTACGTAAAATGTAACCTAACGTTTATTTTTTCTATTTTTTTTTTGTTCTCAGGAAAAATGCTTGATTCAGTGCCCGCCGGCTAGGGGACGGCACCGGCGGGAGTGTGTGAGACTCCCAGCATCAAGTGCTGGTATACCCACTAAAAACCTGGGGTGTTCCCTCTCTCATCCAATGGCGGACCACTTGGGAGCTCTTAAAGGATTCATCTATAGCGGGCCCCCCCATGTGGGTGCGGGCCGGGTCTGCCCGCACCCACATGAGAGCCTCACCGCTCTCCCGTTTCGACGAAAGAAGGCGCATGGGAACACCGCGCGCGCCCTCTCGTAGTTAAAATGTAATCTAACCTAAAATCATGGTTGTTTTTGACATTTTTGTTTACCACTTCGAAGATATAGGCAACTATGTACGTATGAATATTAAACAAATAAATACGTAGCAAAACGAAAAATTGTTTTCTGGCCCTTGCTGTTATTGGTATCCATTGTTTGTACTATCCCGAGGGACACGTGGAATATTCTAGTGCGGACGGTGTCAGTAAAAAAACAAAAACGCCAGTAACGCATGCCAGTAGTATCCGTTTCAAACGGGGCACCAATTTTATAGGCTATTTGGTCGGCTCAGCACGCCTCGTCCAATGTAACTAGCTTGGAACACATTTATTTAATTGCTCTCATTGAGAATCGATATTATTTGTACTGTAGCTTAATGTTAAAGTATTAACTTAGAGTATTGATAAACTAAGTGCCTTGTTAGTCTAAAGTGTTGTTGTGTTAATTAGTCTAGAAATAAGTGCGAAAGATGACATTTTCAGGCTCCATGCTATTAGTGAAAATTCTTAATAATAAACCTAATAACACTTTGCCTGATGAGGCATCGAACACGAAATCTTGTGATCAGAAACAGAAGCGCAATTTTATGTTGAGAAGCAATTTTATAAGAAAACGTTTAATATCGATTAATTGTTAATAATTATTAATTTTTATACAGAAAAGGTAAAAAAAGCGGCATCAGGCAAGTTCTTGCTCGCCGTTACCGTGGCGTATGACCACTTGCGCTAGATTTAATATCTTTATTTAAACTAATATCCGAGGAAAGATTTGCGGATTTGTCTATATTACGGACCGATTTTAAAAATTCCTTTACCTTTAGTGGACTACTTTATCCAGAATTAATATAGGGTATATAACATCACGCTACGAGCTGTGGGTGCGGAGCAGAAATCATTAATGTGAGTGAAACCGCAGGACAGCTAGTGGCGTATATAGAAGCGAATGAAAACACTAAATAAACAGGGCTGCACTAACTTAATCGCCATAGAATCCATTAAGCATACAGCTCACAAAATCTGCAGTGCGCTAAAACTTTGTTCGGAAAACATTTAATCTGTGACATTGCGAGAAATTTACACAACGCCAAGTTGGTATAAACTAAACATGTAGGTTGGAATTTATGTTGGAAACAAAGGCCATTTAGTTGGCGTCAGGTAGCGTTTCACGGCAGTTTTCATAGTTGCCAACAATGTGAGCGCTGAAATGCGATACGTGGTGTAGGGTACGAGCTCACTGGGCGAGCGGTTTGTCGCCGATAACTTACCGGTAACGTGAAGAGCTGAGAATATTACTATCGTCGCTGGCAGAAGCCAGCGACGATAGTAATAGTATTTGTGTCAAATGATAACCGGCCAGAAGCGTCGACAGTTCGACAATATAAGCACAGTTATAAGTGTTATATTGAAGATGCGTTTAAATTGTATTAAATATTTGTTTTACACCGCGGTTTCACTCGCTCTGCTCCTAACCTATGATCCACGTAACATGAAGTTTCATGGCCTTCCTAAATACCAATCAATCAATCAGCCCGTTGCAGTCCATTGCTGTACAAAGGCTTCTTCCATTTCCCTTGCCAAACACATAATACAGTCTTCTGTCTTCTTAAATATGCTACAAAAAGTCAATTTAATCTAATTGCTTGTTCTAGAGATTATCGCCCATAAACAATACTATATATAGATTTTATCGCGTTATTTATTTTACACTTTATTACAAAATTTTGAAACTGTTACACTACTACTAGATACTATTAAACTTTACTAATTTTTGAGCTAATTAAAGTATTAAAACTATTAAAACTATTTATATTTAAGTTTACACTTTCACCGACGTTTCGGATGCTTTTCAGCAGCCATGGTCACGGGGAGACTAAGATGGTAGTTGTCTCAATGTTCCAGTGTCGTTATTTCAAAGTAGCCGAACATAATTTAATCATTGGTGTTTCTATTTACTGCTGAAAAGCAACCGAAACGTCGGGGAAAGTGTAAACTTAAATATAAATAATTTTAATAATTTAATTAGCTTAAAAATTAGTAAAGTTTAATAGTATCTGGTAGTAGTGTAACAGTTTCAAAATTTTGTAATAAAGTGTAAAATAAATAACGCGATAAAATCCGTATATAGTAGTTTAATTTCAAAAAACAATAAATATGCTTTACTTTTCATTTTTAATATAGATGATAAACAGGACGCGTCGTTTGTTCATGCCTATGTGAATGGTGTTCGTATACTAACTGCCTCATTGGCATAAACTAACTCCTACGTTCCGGTTTTTGGTTAGGCTAAACTGTTGCGTTTTTTGTTAGGAAGTTTTCAGTTGCAGAACCAATTTTAATTTTCGAATAAGCCCGTTATCCATGGCGCTCTTTCTTTTTCTGCACCAAATTTAATTTTCGAACGTGTTCGTTATTTGTTTGCGCAGATTTTGTACGTTTTCCAACATCGAATCGTAAAATTACGTTTTGTGGAACACGCTACATACTATAGTAAGCCAACTATTTGCTTAGTGACAGTAAAGCCTGCAGCTGTCTAGTTATACGTGAGTGAAGCTTCTACGAAATAAATGTGAACGTTTGTGAGGAACTTAAACGAAATAAATAAGTAGTTAGTTGTGTTTGCATTTCATTTCAGTGTTTAAACATAAATTTACTGCGATATGAGGTTGGTTAGCGGGACGTATGTTTGCTATGTACACTCGTGTGCGTAAATAGGTGCTTAATTTTGTTCTTGCATACATATCCGTATTTACCTGTATAATATTATAAATGCGATCTTTTGGACTTATTGGGTACATTACGGTATATAAATCAGCGTAAAACACTGAAATAGAAACTCAAATAAAATATTTTTAGTCTTGAATAAACTCCTTACTGAATTTAACTAAAGTGTGTATGTTGACTAACAATATTTTTACTGCAGCAAACTGCTGCCTTTCAAATTTCATTTATATCTTTTAAGTTAGTTTAATTATTTTAACCTATCTCAGCTGATAATTTAGTATCAATTTCAAATTTCGAAGTGGGCAGATTCCATTTAAAAACCTATAATAAAAAAACTGACCCCACCACATAGGACCAAACTGAAAAGAAATCTAAATCGAATAATCCATTTGCGAGTAATTGGTAACACATAAATAAAAAGTTGCTTCGGATTTAGAACCACCTCCTTTTAAATCGGTTGTATATTATCCGCAATTGCATACAGTAATACATAGACTCACACCTCTAAATACATATATCTGCTAGCCGGAGCCACGGTACTCCCTTTGTTCTCCTAAAATTGTTTATCCGAAAATCATTATCCATAACACGTTTGCTATAAACTTCAGTAACCATAATGTTCAAAAACTCGAAATTGTGTTTCGCATAATTATCTTTACTTCTAAAACTATTCTGTCATAATATCAAGTACTATAATAATTAAATCTCCTAATTTCGCATTAAATAAAGTCATATGTCCTAAGTATTGTATCATATAATGTGTATTATTGCGAATATTCATTTATAATAATAATAATAATAATAATAATATAATAATAATAATATTCTACCACATACACACAACACCATCTAGCCCAAACTAAGCAGAGCTTGTACTATGGGTACTAGACAATGGATAAACATACATATATACTTTCTTTTTTGTAAATACATACATATTATACATAGAAACACCCAGACCAAGACAAACATCCATGTTCATGCACACAAATGTTTGACTTGTGCGGGAATCAAACCCGCGACCGCAGGCGTGGCAGTCGGTTACACTAACCACTACGCCATCGAGGTCTACATAAAACTAGCTGACCCGTGCAACTTCGTCTGCTTCACATGAGAGATTTTTCCTATTGGTCGTAGCGTGATGCTTGAGCTTTCTCGATAAATGGGTTATCCAAAACTAAAAGAATTTTTCAATTTGAACCAGTAGTTCCTGAGATTGGCACGTTCAACCAAACAAACCAACTCTTCAGCTTTATAATATAAGTATAGATAGTTACTCCTAAAACATTTGCAAAAAATTAGGTTTGAATGACAGAAACGAATCGCTGTAAATCCAACTCCACGCAGTCTTGTCTGCCCTACCCATAGAGTGTAATTTAGAATCGCGTAGGGGCGTAGGGGCGAGGCGGCCCGCGGGCTAAAGAGCAGGAGGCTGCGTGCGAGCTGCCGTGGCTGAGGCTGGAATCCGAAGATGCGGTGGTGAGCAAAAGCCGTCTGCGACGATTAGCACGCGTGGGACCGCCGGAGACCCGCAGCGCCGGAGCCGTGACAAAAGCCATATTGCTTTTGGATTTTTACTATTTATGTATTATATCAGTTGGATTTGGTAAAATACTTTGTAATGCAAATTTGTTTTAAAACATTATTAGGATAAATAAACATTAAATAATTTGAATTTAGGACTTATAACTTTTATTGAAAACGGCTCCAACTCTTTTGTATACGATTGATTGTAATATTTATGACTAACACATTTAGGGCGTATTGTATTTAGGGATTTCAATTTTATGGCATGTGATAGTAAGATATCATTCAGAAAAATGATAATGAGGACAAAAAAATTATGGCACCTTAGATTATGGATAAAAAAGTTAGAGAACGCAATAGAGAACCCTAAACCACAACATTACATTTCAAAAACACAAGTCAATGACGTCACTAGTCCATAAGAAATGTTCTTAATCCTACAGGATCCAGAACATTTGGATCCGCAATGTTCTGTCTCATAATCACAGCGTATACTCATTAGAATAGCAACGAGTTATTTAACTCGTGTAACGACACACGTGAACTGGCGCTATCAAATAAATTATGTATGGACTTAGAGCTATGACGTACTGATTGTAATCTACAGTCGAATGGGACTGCACATTTATACTAATAATATAAAAAGACGGTGCGGATTTTGCAAGTTTGTGTATATGGAGAGGGGGGGGGGGGGGGAGGGGTAATCACAGAAAACACCAGATCATTGGACTCACGGATTGTCACACGGAGAAATTTGATCTTAAGGCACGCATCTCTGACTTTTAGAAGTTAGGTGCGTAATATCATTGTGAGGAAACTTGCATGACTGAAAGTTCTCCAATAACGTTTTTGATTCTAGATGGATATAGGCTATTTATTTTATATCCAGTCCGAGCGAAGTCGGGGTGGGCCATTAGTATATGATAGAATATGTAGTTTGTGGTTTGTTTAAGTCTTAATTACGCTCTACTAGCTTGGTTTTTACATGACGGTAACAGATAATCGTAATTCAGAGCATTCGATATCACTCGCGTATAGCCAATACGGATACAGAAATTAATGTAAAAGTTATGTATTTTTATGTCAAGCATGAAGCCAAATGACGACCCATATAAAGCAAATAAATTCTATTCTATTCTAAGCTCTTTCCATTTCAAGTTATAAGTTAATCCTGCAGATCGTTGCAGTAACCGTAACTGCATCTGGAAGCTATATGGCTCAAATTTTGTAAAGGATTCCGTCAATAGCTGCCTGAAGCTCAAATCTGGAACTGTGCCCAAAAGACACGGCTTGGGTGGAAAAAGGGTTTTAACATAAATGGTAAAATCCTGTCATCGCTGTTTTCGTAGGAACAAATAGGCTTTTTAGGTTATAGTTTAGACAGCGTGTAACAGAATGGTGTGGCCATATTTGAGGTTCCTAATGTGCTTATAAAGTATAATATGTAGTCATTCTTGAAAAAGCAAAGAAAATGTATTTGTAGGATTTTGGTTGGCGTAATTGGAGATTAACAAATTCTAGTTGACAGAACTAGTCAATAGCATTTATTTTCCGTTTTTATTTTTGACAAATCTGCACATTCGATCTAAATCATGAAGATTAATTAAGACTGCGCCGAGCGTAAGACAAATAATGACTGAGCACGTGCGGCGCATGTACAAATCGGCGCGCGGCCGCCATAGTAAAATTGTATGGAGGATTTGAAGTGCTTTTTTGATAAGTATGTATCTTTATTCTCAACTAATAACTTAAATATTTGGGACGGACAAATTGTAATATGACTATTTATGTTTCGTTTAAGCTGTAAAATAGGATAGATTTCTACTGTTATAATCTAAAAATCACGTAACGCGAGCTTACGTTTTTTCATTTTTCGTGCAAATTTACGTAATTTTGTAGGCGAAAATATTAATAATTTTAAGTTTTTTACACACAGTAATTGTAAACACATTCATTGTCATGGTAAATGAATATTTTATATTTGTATTAACAAAAAGTATTGATTTTATTCATTTAACTGTGACCGCCTGTTTTGGCACATTTCGCTCGGCGCAGTATTAATAATTGGCAGCACTTGCACAATCTATATGTTCATATCACTTATTTACATGTACCACTTTTACGCCAGTTACCTAACCTTCAAAAGAGTTATAACACTGTTACTGCCTTTTGCTCGTTAATTTGGATAACTAAAGACTCATACACTTATCTTATTAATTTATTTTCTTTCATCCCATCTTTATTTCTTTCTTCCTATGTTCAGCTGTTATTAAATATAGATTGCAAGCGATCATACCTTACCATCAACCGGGCCATATCCTTCATTAGCACAAAAGAGCCATGTACTACACGTACGAACAGACAAGCTACCAAACAAGAAGTAACAAGTCCCAAACTCATCGGTTTCTCGTCACAACATAAAACATTCATTAACTTAAGCCGTATAACGAGAACGTATGTAAATTCTAACACGAGCGTACGGCTAACTTGGCCCATGCAACTTGCATGGCTTTCGACGGCTCCGCATATTGCATACTAACAGTGTTTTGCACGGAACAATTTTCGTTTTTGAGTTTTGATTATCATTTTGTTATTTTATACGTATAGTATGCTTGATTCTTTGGTCTTCTCTTACTAATAATTGTGAACGTTTTAATGAATGATCGACTCTGTGCGATGATAATCAAATAATAGTTGTATACTTACTAGCGATCGCCTCGAAATTCGACCATAATTGATTGTAATTTTAAGTTTGATCGTTATTAAGGTTTTATTGTCTATAACATATATACCTATACTTAACTATACTTGACGATACTTATTCCTAAGCTTGCTATTTCATTTTAATTTTTCTTTATTACATAAAAATACGTAAGTATATTATAATATAAATAGTATATATCATACCAGTCCACCCAAAGGTTGCCTGTAAAATATTGCTTTAAGCGATAAGGCCTTTTGTGTATCGAAATTTTTTTCAATTCTCATCTTTTATTTTCATAATTTGTACAATAAATAGTATTAATTTCTATTCTAATAACTAATTATTATGAAACGATAAATAAAGTTTAAAATTAATAACAAATTATTAAAAGTCGTTATATGGTTTGTATGGCTGAATATAGTAGATAGCACTACCTAATTATTTAGTCTCTTCTCTCTTAGCCTTTATTATTATTCCCAAGTCACTTGGGGTCGGCTTTTCTGGTCTAACCGGATTTGACTGGATATCAGTTTTTACACGGAGCGGCTGCCACCTGACCTCCGCAACCCGAAGGCTAACGATACCCTAAGGCTAGACCAGTGTCAGGATATTAGAGGGAACTGACTTTCCCAATAACGACTGCCATAGATGTTCATGGCAGCCGGGACCAACGGCTTAACGTGCTCTCCGAGGCACGGCGTAGGCGATAATTGTCAATCAATACGCACATAATTTCGAAAAGTCATATAATTTCCGAAAGTCAGACGTGTGCGACGTGGGTTCGAACCCGAGACCCACTGGATTGCAGTCTGTTGGCCTCACCACTGAGCTATCGCTGCTCTACCTAAGTACTTACAAACCTATGTCAGTTATGTGTATTGTTTTCTTTGATTTCAACCATAGCAAGCATATGCTTTACACTTCACAAGAAATCAAACTACATGTGTGTATATCTAAAGCCCATTATTTCTTATTTTACTTATTTAGTTAAAAATACAACGTACTGCTAATCTTCATTTTATATCTATGTTCTTTTTTGTCAAGCTTATGTATTAGGGAACAAATGTAGTCCGAAAGCAGTAACTAAATTAGCCTATAATAAGTTGTTTGCTTACTAAAAAGACAACTATGTAACAAAGGTCCATTCAAACAAACTTGTCTAATATTCATACACTGAATAATCACATAAACGCATAAACAAATTGAAATGTAAAACATCTCCAGAATGCAAGCGATGGTCCTTTAGCGTGTAATTTGAAGGGGAATGATAATATAAACATTATAATAAGTCCCCCCCGCCTTAATATGAGGCACCTGACGTGTCTTTGATCCAATGGAAGGAAAATATAATACGTTTGGCGGCACCGACAAACAATTAACTTCGTATTTATGTAGAGGGTGCGACATGCGACTGAGTAATATCGGAACTTGGAAGATGGAAATGCAAGCATTTGATAGATTTGTCGGTAGGGACTGTCATAAGACGTATTTTTCAGCATATGTGACTTTGTTCTGTTCTAACTATCGATGATGATTATAATTATGACTTTTGCAACGTCAATTTTTAATGATTCGATAGTTGTACGACCACGTATCCAAATGTTGATCAATTCGTTGTGGTCGATTTTTATTCAAATAATAATTGAATATTTGTAATACGATTTGATGGCGACACTTATACAAGCGCAAGGTACATTTCTGTTACGGTTGATCGTAGTGGGTATTCTACTTGTGGAAATTCCGTAATTCTAATTAGTTAGCTTATTTCTAATTAATTAATTTTAAGGAGTAATACATCTGTATAATTACTAATATTTCGAATGATTCGAGGCACTTGGTAAAATTATTTTCCTTCTTGTGTAGGAAATTCATATGATGGATAAAACGATTAAACATTTTATATAATTAAATTAAAGCTGTCCCAATTATTGTGGCTTACATAGACAACTATTCATAACACTTGTGAAACAAGATAATTCTCAATCTTTTTGTAAATGTAATATTAGTAGAAATATGTATTTGTAACTATTATATAAGAACAGTAATGTATTAAACTGACCCACTGCTAAGCACGGGCCTCTTAGGGTAAGCCATAGTCCACCACGCTGGCTCAGTGTGGGTTGGCAGGCTTCACATATCTTCGAGAACAATATGGAGAAATCTCAGATGTGCTGTGTTTTTTCTTTTTAATTTCGCTGAGTTAATTCACAATTTATATATTTATAATATTCATATGACACAATATAAACGTGTTGTTCACCTTTCTCTATTAACCTCTGCGTGACAGTCCAACGGTCTCCTACAAAACTATCGTTGCAACTTTGTTCTTAGAAAAACTTTAATATGTTAGAGATAATAAATATTTTAAGGCATTTTTTTTTGTTTTTTATCGTTTAGGCGGCAAACGAGCAGGCGGATCGCCTGATGATAAGCGATTACCGCCGCCCATGGACACCCGCAACACCAGAGGAGTCACAAGTGCGTTGCCGGCCTTTTAAATTTGCCTCCCCCCTCTTCCCTGAGAAGAGGGCGGAGGAAGTTGGGCCTCCGGTACCCTCACTCATTCGACGAAACACAACGCAAGCGCTATTTCACACCAGTTTTCTGTGAGGCCGTGGTATCACTCCGGTCGAGCCGGCTCATTCGTGCCGAAGCGTGGCTCTCCCACGGCAAAAATATACAATAAAAAATAATAAACACGGCAATATAATTAATAAGTATATCGGCAATCATTTCCAGAAATGTTTTGGAGAAATCGCTATCCTTACACCAGCCGTATGACTGTTTGCTATATTAGTAGAGCAGATATGATAACATTGATTAAAGACATACGCACAACAAACAACGCAATTTTATTGACTATTTTGGCAATAAAGTTGCACCCGTATATAATATTTGTGCTCCACAGAGGGATGAACACAGCAGGGGTTAGCTTCACCCAAATATTGTCGACCTTTTTTTACTAAATCATCCCCTTAAATACGTTTAAGAAAATACGTTGTGAAGTAAAAATATATGGATATGGTGGGCTTTTTATACACATATAAGGTCGCTATACAGCGTTAGAGTGAAGGAAAATATCGTGACGAAACCTGCATGTGCGAGAGTTCTTCATAAAGTTATCGAAGATATGTCGAGTCTGTCAACCCGCACTGGGCCAGCGTGATGGACTATGCATAAATCTTGCGGCGCAATAAATAAATAAAATTATTATGAAATTACTGTATCAAACGAAACGATTAAATTAAAAGTTAATTGCCAACGGAACTTTTTGGATATGTGTTATTATTTTCATAAACAAGTAATTCGTAATAAGAACAATTTACGTAACGATCGTAAAATGTATTGTTGTGTATTGGAATATTGTGAAAGACATATTTTCTAGTCGAAAGATCCTTCTTTATCCCGCGGTATTTCTTTCCACCACGTATTCCTCAATTATAAATGGCTTAAGCATAATTATTAACACAAAAACAACACAATTATACAACATCATTACCGTTTTAATACACAAGTAGAGATAAGTAGAGATAATCTTCCGAATAAAAACACCTTTACACCAAAATTATATTATCATCCGGCAGCAAATTAAAATTTTCCGAGCGACCGAATTATAAAGCGGCATATTGGAGCGTTTAGAACGAAACAAAACATAACGGTGGATTTATCAAGGAGAGGTAGGCACCCTCTTTGTAGCGAGGGATTTCAGTAAGCTGCCTTAAGCAAGGCACCCCCAATATAGGGAGATGTTTGGAGGGAAAACGATGCTGAATTTTGTATAATACGGGGAATGATGTGCTTAATTTTGTTCTTTTTGGTTTCTCATTTGGTGGTCTATGTTTTTTACGCTTGTGTCGCCGTACCGGCTTAGATTTGTGGTCACATATACACATCACATACATGAAAGGTATAGTTCGGTTGCTTATGAATAAAAACGCGAATATTACTTGAATATTTAAGCCTCACCTCTTATTATTTGGGTACAGTTATTTTTTATATTGCTCGTCAAAATGATCACACTTAGCCTGATGGTAAGCATGTCATGTGGTCTAAGAGCAGTGGCCTCCACACCGTCGTCATAGCAGCTGATACGATGTTGAGGTCTCTACTTTGACGGCCTGAAAAGGTGCTTTTTCACGCCCCGCTTAAAGGACCCAGGATTGAAGGAAGAGTTGATTGATTGTGCAAGTCAGATAAAGTTTTATTAGGTTTTTCTTAACTGTGCCCGTTAAAATGTAAATAGGCTCGCTTCCCATTACATAGAACCTAAAACTAAGGCTAGCAATATGTGGGCTATAGATCTCTGTCTACCCATTCGAAGATAGAGGCCTGAGATAATGTATGTATTTGTATAGAGTGGTGTCATGCATACATATCTCCTACCCTTATATATATAACTAGATGTGCCCGCGTTTTCATCTGCGTTAATGGTTACTGCACCACCCTCGTGGGTCGTAGCGTGATGTTATATAGCTAATAGCCTTCCTTGATAAATATCCAACACTATAAATTTTTTTTAATTCGAACCAGTTGTTCCTGAGATTAGCGACCAAACAAACAAACAAACTCTTCTGCTTTATAATACTAGTATAAAACAATAATTGATTAAAAAAATGATTTTGCCATGCATTGATGTGCATGTAGACTTTGTCAATAAATTTATATTCCTCGGAACTATTTTTTTTTCTGAACGAAAGTTTCTCCTCCTCCTCCTGTTCCTTTATGTATCTGTGAGGTGTTTGCGAAATTTCATGATGATCAGTCAAGATGTTGAAGCGTCAAAGCATTACAAGTCTGTGTTTCTCGATAAATACAACCTGGGTATCTTCAAGTCACGCGTGAATAGGTATCTTCTAGGCAAGCGTGCTCCATCATCGTCTCCATCGTCACTTATCATCAGGTGAGATCGCGATCAAACGCAAGCCTGATACATAAAAAAAAGAAATCAACATATTCACATTCGCATTTATAATATTAGTTAAGATACGATACAAACACACCAACATTTACTTAAGTCTATTTAAGAAAGTAAGAAAGAAAGAAATCATTCTTTATTGCCACAAAGAAACATGATTACATATTTTTCTTACAAAATATAGACAAAATAATAAAAAAGAAAATTAAATAAACAGATCGTAAGTAAAAAAAATATATACATTACATTACATATTACAGTAGCTTCAACAGCACCCTATAAATAATTTATTGAAGAGCGGAGTCTTTGTGTTGTATATTGATGACTGCACGGATAGCGCAGCGAGTAAACGGTCGCGTCGCCGCTGCGGCCGCGCTGTAGGTTCGAGTCCCACACGTGAAATTTTTTCTTGTAATCCACAAATAAATGCCTTGAGTCTGTACTTTGTGTCTGTTAATTTTATGTAAGGAGAATTTTAACTATTATGCTATTGTGGCAACAAATGGTCTCCATTCAGCATTGATGTTGCGAGAAAACCGACGTGATATCGCAACGCTGATTTTCAATGGAGACCACCGTTACGCACGGATATCAAGCCAGCTGCATACAATTAACAATAAATTAGAATATTTCAAGGATACGTAACCAGAGAAAAATTAACTATTACTTAACTTATTATAATAAAAACAAATAAATGACAAAAAATATAAAAACCCATACAGTATGCATGTATTGTCTCATGCGGAGATCCTACCCACAACGCTCCCCACCGGCAGAGGCGAGGCACACACAAACGCGCCGTATTTTACCTATTAATTGTAAAACAATTTTGAGAGAAGTAAAGCTCTTGTTATTGAATTGTTATTAAGTAGGCTTTGTATTGTCAGATACCTAACGACGAGCTCTAATTTTATCTTCTTAAAGATTTATTTTCTGCTAATATTTAGGCGATAGTGAAACAACTTTGTTTATGACTATATCTAGATGAACGCAAGCCAAGCCGCGTGGCTTGCGTTCATCTAGATTTTATGAATAAACTTCTATCCCACGGAAACAGTTCTTTTTCTGGATTAAAGATACCCTATGTCTTTGTCTGTACCTGTTACAATATGTTCGCCTGATATTGCTCTCGTCCCCGAGGTTTCTAGAAACCGACAGCTGGCAAAATAATAGTAATAAGTAATTTATTTGCCAATAACATATACAGACATTTCCTTAAACAATAGACCTTAGAATGTACACAGTGTATAAAAATTACCAAAACATAATTTGTTGATTAAGGAAAAATTGCTCATGAACTTCACACTAGGTCAGGCCTGTCTCGTGGAGTCCTTGTGTGGCTCCAGTACTGAGTTAAAATTACAGTTTTTTTAAACACCATATCACGACGGAGCTTTTGTTACTTATCGAGCATATTTAGTACTGTTAGCAAATGTACAGACTTTCTACAAATACATCTTAGAGCCAATCCGATTAAACCATGCTTCAAGGGAAAGAGTCGTATTCAATCGGTCCATCTATTTAGGAGCCATAAAACACAGAAAGACAGTTAAGCTTTTGACAGCCCATCCGTCGAGGACTAAATAAATAAACTATAATATAAAAAAGTGTTTCGAATTTCAAGGTAATGTTCCCACACGTACAGTCAGCAACATAAGTCGAAACACACTTGCATGTATGTATCTTATGTGGGAGCCAGTCAGTGCAGACCGGCGACACTTCGACCCAGTGGGATCTTTTGTGTCGACACTCTCCCAATAACGACTGCCATAGATGTTCATGGCAGCCGGGACCGACGGCTTAACGTGCTCTCCGAGGCACGGAGCAGGCGATAATTGTCAATCAATACGCACATAATTTCGAAAAGTCATATACTTCCGAAAGTCAGAGGTGCGCGACGTGGTTTCGAACCCGAGACCCTCTGCATTGCAGTCTGTTGGTCTCCCCACTAAGCTATCACTGCTCATCGAAACACACTTACTAAATTTTGATAGCCTCAATTTTTCATACTTATAGCAAATGTTAGTTTTTATAGCAGTAATATTTAAAAGATACTTGATATCTAATAACAGTTTAAAAATGTAGTATAAAATTAGGATATCTTATTCATAACATTAATCAGCGATAGCCTAGTGGGAAATCGTTGGACTGCCACGCAAAGTTTTCAAGTTCGATCTCAAGGCGCGCAGCTCTGACTTTTCAAACTATGTGCGTATTAAATAGTCAATTATCGCTTGCTTTAGTGAAGGAAAACATCGTGAGGAAACCTGCATGTCTTAAAGATCTCAATAATGTTCTCGAAGATATGTGAAGTCTGCTAACCCGCACTGGGCCAGCGTGGGGGACTATGGCGTAACCCTTTTCATACTCATAAGAGACCCGTGCCCAGCAGTGGGACAGTTTAATACGGGGCTGATATTCTGCCGTCCTTTAACTAAAATGCCGTTAACCCACAAGCGCGCGATTATGACTTTTTAATAAAAAGTAATATAGTTTTGAATTCTATACTAGAATATAGATATATATAGATAATTATATAGATAAATAGTTTTAAATTCTAGTAATATTATAGATAGACAATTCAAAACTATTTTACTATCCATTAAAAGTCATATTTGCGCGCTTGTGGGTTAACGGCATTTTAATTAAAGGACGGCAGTATTATTATTCATAACATACATTTACAAATTTGTTGAATGTTCAGCTACTTATGTTGCTGCCTGTACTTGCTAGTAACATGTTACTGGCAATACAGTAGAACATAAAATTTTCTACGTTAAATAGTACAAAGTTGCAGTAAGCAGTGACAGCTGTCCCGTTTTTAGAACAGGCAACATTGTGTTACCTGCGTAGCTTATGTAGCATGTTTGTTTAAGAGGCAGTGCGGGCAGCGTTTACTCCTTACAACCATAATCCCATGTTTTACTCTGAATAAACACTAGAGAAAAAGCCACCATTACCACTGTCCTGTATATCATGACCCAAGGATTGCTTTATTGCATAATTTAATTATTATAAAGACCAGGATCCTTCAGAAATAAGAAAAATCGCTGGTTTATACTGTTGTCCTCGAGCATCCAGTAAACAAATTTATCGAAATAAATATACACCTATAGAAATAGTTAAAATTTAGGGCTATATGAAATTCTAATTGGCGAACCATTAGATTTTCACTCTGAGGTCTTGAGTTCGAACGCTCTGGCTCTGAGTTTTCGAAGGTATGTGTTTATTAAATAGTTAATTATCGCTTGCTTTAAAAAACATCGCGAGGAAACCTACGTGTCTGAGAGTTCAACATAATGTTCTCAAAGACGTCTGAAGTCTGCCATCCTGCACTAGGCCAGCTTGTTGGACTATAATAGTAATATAATAATATTATATCACATACACACAACACCATCTAGCCCAAACTAAGCACAGCTTGTACTATGGGTACAAGACAATGGATAAACATACAAATATGTTTGTTTTTTATAAATACATACATATTATACATAGAAACGCCCAGACCAAGACAAACATCCATGTACATGCACACAAATGTTTGACTTGTGCGGGAATCGAACCCGCGACCTCAGGCGTGGCAGTCGGTTACACTAACCACTACGCCATAGCCGATATCGCATTACCCTTCTCATACCTAGCAGTGGGATAATTTATAAACAGGGCTGATATTATTATAAGTACATACATATAAGCGCGGTGTCTATTAACGACTGTGACCTCACGCCGTAGTTTCCATTAAACTTAAATACAACTCACGAAACGATTAAACTTTCGCGGATATCCAGGCATAATAATATCTTATGTTATACATGCATAATCTCACGCCTATATCCCTGAAGAGATAGGCAGATGTGTATAACATTCACATTACGCCAGCTTACTTTAAGGTCCCTCGTAATAGGAGCGAGCCGTTTAGCTACCCAGTAACACTCTACCCAACCTGAGATTCGAACCAGAGACTATACGCACAGTAGTCGCAAACTACAGCTGCGCCACCGAGACAGTCTTATGTAATGATTTGTCAATTCACTTCAATCACAGAATACAGAAAGAGCATTAAATAAGATTAGACTACTATATACGGATTTTACCACGTTAAAATCCGCGATAAAATCCGTATATAGTAGTTTGATTTCAAGGAATAACATTCGCGTAAACAGAAGACAATATTATTATAAATACGTTGTAAATTTTCTGATATACTCGTACGATATACAATATTACCTATACATAAATAATATACGATATCTCGAAGCGTAAATGTCAGAATTTTACGATTTGATATACGCGCGCGTATAAAAGCTCTCTCAAAGATTTTGTTCGTGATAATGTGAAATTACACGAGACTTACGCAAATAAAATCGTAAAAGTTGATAGTAGAATTAGATTGCATATAGAGTGATTTACGTTATGTAACATCACGCCTCTATTCTTGAAAGGGTTAAACGAAGAAGTTAAATATCTAAAGATTTAAATCATAGACGCATATACTATGTTTAAATATGGTCATCTTTCTGAACGTTATGCTGTTGTCTGATCTGACACACAATAAAAACACATCTATATTTAAAAAATTGTTTGATTACGCTCACTCATATAAAAAAATTACACTATCATGTTCTATCTATGTGTGAGTTCACTCATGGTTCAAATTTATTTTTATTTTTATTTTTAATATGACACACTCACAGCTCTTTTGTTCTTTTTTAGTCCCAGTGTCATCGGAGACTTTACAAATATCTAATTAAAGGACACAAAGTATACCCAGACTCAAAACAAAACACAAATAATTGTCAAAGTCACAAATCTTTTATACGGACACATTTTTAAGATTTCAATCTGCTACTGAAAATTTCCACACTGGAAGATCCGAAAACAAAACTGACTGTAGAATCAAACCTGAGACATTGCAAAACAGCCCGAATAAACCACAAAGAAACCGCACGGTACGACAGAGATAATTTAAATTACACAAATACAACCACTCTGTATATACATACATATGTAGTAGACTTTTTCAATACAGTATGATGCACGCCCAAGCCTACTTACGAAGGCATGAGAACTTGAGCCATCGGTTTGGGAGTGTTTGAAATTGGAAATTGTTATCATACGTTTCTCTTCGCGTTCTCCCCACAGATCCGTGTTTTTACGGATTCGATATTTACTTTGTTTTGGCGTGCTGTGACGTCACAAAGTAGGTGTTAGCTTCCTCGGCGTATAATAGAATGTTTTCTGTTTGAGCCAACTTATGAAATCTATTGATTTTGGTTGTAATGTTACTGTTGGTGATCGTTGGGTAAGAAATTAGTTGTCTTTTTGTTAGATTGGACGATAAAGAATCCTTATATCGCTGAAATTGAAGTTAGGTGTATTTTACACCCTCATTTCCTCAGCTATGGTTATAACATATAGGTATCTCAATTACGTAAGACTTATAAGTCCTACCTATGTACAAGCGCACCTTCATTATCATCTACTGGGCACAGTTCTAAGCTCCGTTCTTCTACAAAGAAATTCTTGTCAGATCATAAAGATCACACATTGCCCGACTTTGGAGTAAGACCGTGTGTACAACAGTCGTATTCACTACTAATGCGTGTAATAAACCAATACCTCTATGGATGTAGGTGTGAAAGTAGGTATGTAAGTTTCTATATTATTATAAAATACAGCTGAAATGATAACCGTCAACTTAGCGGTAAAATCCTTTAGCGTTTCACCTTTAGAGTTAAGAACGACTCTATATGTAACTTAACAAATGTTTGCCAATACTGACACACTCTGGCGTTAAGTTTTTACTAAGTATTTCTGTACATTTTTAGCATTTCATCTAGAATTTGGTAATGCTACTCGTTTGGCAAATACGCTAAAAAGTCACATATTATGTTATGGTATGGTGTTTGGCAAGTCTTTAGTTGGCCTTTGATATCGTGTTCTGAAGGTTGTGTAGGGGAGCGTGAAATAATACTGCGAGACAAGTGTTCCAGATGGAAGTTATATTGCGACTCAAAACTTTTAACGATCGCGGGCGCAGCCGCACGTAGGCACACATACAGTACACATACCAATGCATTCTATATTGTATACAACATGCTTAGTTAACAATAATTATCGTACATGTGTCCCTACAGGTGTTATGGTAAGTTATTATCATAGTAAATGTTTTTAGACTATCGCGATTTGTACACATGCTTAATATAATACTAGACAACGGGTCTTACTCGCGATAAAGTATTTAAAAGTAATAAATACCTATTGATTGCCCGACGTTTCGACCGACTTGCGTCGATCGTGGTCATGGGTTGACGAATATAAATAATAGTGACCAAGTGAGGGTAGTTGCCGAAACTCGCACTTCATGATGCCACCGCTGAGCTCACATCAGTCAACCTGTGACCACGATCGATATACATAGTACATCTCGGGGGCCTTTTGACACCCAGGGCCCATATTCAAACTCTTCAAAGTTACAAGTCAATCTGTCCAGTGGTTCCAGAGCTATGTCTGTCACTAACAAACTGTCACAGACAGACACACAGACCCACATAGTCTTTTCAGTAACCTCTTCGAAGAAGACTCGGAGGTTAATAACTATTTGTTGACCACACAAGTTTTTGTATCATGTGTGGAACGGACCACTACAATCGGCGCAGTGGCAGTGGTGAAACGACCACTTAAAACCTAGTTCGGTATGTATACACTATTACGCCACAAAAGATGCATGATCGTTGTACATAGTATACGCATTGTTAATGCAGTGCCTCTGCAGGCAATAAATAGGGGAATATTTATGTAGAAGTAAAATGAAAAAGAATACGATGCGAGCGTTTATGTACGTTATGTATTTGCACTATAAATATATGTAGGCATCTAAGATCTTAGATATATTATATTGATACTAATTTTTTTTTTCCTGGGGGGTTGGCAAGATTTGCGTACTTCCTCTTGTTAAGGTTCTTCCTTGGCATTCGTTTTTTTTTTAATTCTCGTTACTTATCTTACCACGGTAGGCGGAAAGGACGCTACTGAAAAATCGGTAGGTTCCAGACCACTGGTACTGAATATGGAATATGCAGCAAGATTTTACAAGTATCAGTCGCTGAGCTTCTTAAAATATTATCTGCCTACATAGATTAGTAAAGTCAAGCCAACATTTTAGTTCTTCAATATCGAAGGCAAATAAATTTTCGTGGAACTCCGCTTACGAATTGTGAATTCCCATTTTTTTGTCACGCCAACGTAGACTCCCGTAGTGTCTCCCGTGGATCCTTGGGGGTCCACCTGGACCACTTTAGGAACTAATGCTTTATGCGGACCGAATACCGAAATAAAGGAAAATGCATTGAAATTTTCGTAATATTTTGTTACATGTAACTGTCACTGTGGCTGCACGGACAGTATAGTTGGTTACATGTAGTTTTCAATGGCACTGACCGCGCAGAGTTATTTAATTTTCTCTAATAATGTTCTTCATGCATACTCGGCGTTTAAAGATACTTTCAAATTTTGATTTGCTCAGCAAAACGTTTATCCTTCCTCTCCATTCACATTTTCCTTGCATACTATCTTGGTCAATCTTCTTTCGCCCTTTTTTTTAGATCTCGGCTTTTAGAGTTCGAAAAAACTCTTATACAACAGCTTTGTCCGTATGTCTGTTATACAACGTCAGCGACGACGACGACGACGTGCGCGGTCAGCGCCATTCGACTCAGCATAGTCGATATACCCCCAAACTGACTATGACCTTTGACCTTTGACCTCATGGTCACTTGACCTTTGCATGTTACTTGAACAATTTTATTTGAACTCTAAGATTTACGGCATCTCATTGTGTTTAAAACTTACTTGTGTTTAATTGTTGCAACTACATAATTTTTTTACTCAGTGATGCTCTGTTATCAATGGTTTGTCTAGTTTGTCATATTATTATATCAGGACTGCTTCGGTGACGCAGGGGTAGTGAGTGCGTCTGGGCGTAAGGTCGGGCAGTGTTACAGACCTCTGTTTTCTGTCAAGAAATTCTGAGAAGCAGCACGAAGTCTGGCAATGCGCTCGATAAATGCTAATGTCTAGATCTCTATTACGTGGAGCTTAAAAAGATAGCTGGCCGAAATACAAGTGTACTGCATCTATGGCTACCCCTTTGAGGATATATAAATACAAACATGGTTTCATAACCATGAGACTATGTTTGTATGTATAACATGAAACACCATCAAACAATTTTATTAAATTAAGGCGCTTGTTCACGAGGCTTTGAGCCGGCGAGAATTACATGCGCAAATTACTGGCGTGAGTTATTAATACCGGTTATTTGCTCAGGTAGTTCCGTGTCAGGTGGTTCGTATTGCTGAACAGATACAAGAAAAAGATTCGGATATGTATATAAAAGACTAGCTATTACCCGCGGCTTCGCCCACGTAAAAGTAGATTAGGTTATGTTAGTAATAGTACTTTAAAAAAAAAAATTAAAAATATTATCACCGAGTAACATAAGCAATCTATGTTACTCGGTAATAATATAGCTTTCTAATGGTGAAAGAATTTCTAAAATCGGTTGAGTATTTTTTTATATAAATCCTTACAGACACGCAAACAAAAAATCGAATCTTTCCTCTTTATGATATTAGTATAGATATCTTATAATCGGATCTTTTAATCACCTGGCGTAACGCAGTAATAGTGTTATTACTCTTACACCGGTTTCCTGTAAGATGATGGTACCGTACCTCCCTGTATGAGCCAGCTTATTTATATTGGTATCAGATCAAACTAGCAACGTCGGGCTCGTTCACACGAGTGATTGAGCAACAGTAATTAACCTGTCAATAGTTGGAGACGTCATTAAAAACCTATTGCTAAACTACGTATCTGGCCGCCGGAGTGCTGTTGCGACACAGTAGGTTCAAATAAATATTTTCTAAGCATAATATTGTCTATGTTTACGCGAATGTTATACATTGAAATTAAACAAACTTTATACGGGTTTTATCGCGTTGTTTATTTTTTATAGAACACTGTTATTATATAACTTTGAAACTACTACTATTGTTAAACAGTCACGGGGACCATGGCTGCTGAAAAGCAAACGAAACGTCGGGAAAAGTGCAAAATTAAATCTAAATAGTTTGTATAATTTAAATAGCTTAAATTGAAGTAAACAGTTACTCGTAAAGGTGTTTAACAATAGTAGTTTAAAGTTTCAAAATTATGTAATAATAGTGTTTTATAAAAAAATAAATAACGCCATAAAATCCGTATAAAGTTTGTTTAATTTCAATATTTTCCAAGCAGTTTAAGTAAGTTAAATATTGTAAAACAGAATCATTTCAAGGAGTAGAGCTCTTATGAGAAGAAGCTGGCAAAATCTGATTGCTATTCCTGCAATTACCCAGTGATTACGACATACTATTATACAGTCCAGTTAATATAATATGTGCTGGTATTTGTCTCAAATATGTAGCAGCGATAGCTCAGTGGGGAGACCAACTGACTGCAATGCAGAGGGTCTCGGGTTCGAACCCACGTCGCGCACCTCTGACTTTTGGAAGTTATATGACTTTTCGAAATGATGTGCGTATTAATTGACAATTATCGCCTGCTCCGTGCCTCGGAGAGCACGTTAAGCCGTTGGTCCCGGCTGCCATGAACATCTATGGCAGTCGTTATTGGGAAAGTCAGTGCCCTCTAATATTCTGACACTGGTCTAGCCTTAGGGTATCGTTAGCCTTTGGGTTGCGGAGGTCAGGTGGTAGCCGCTCCGTGTAAAAACTGATATCCAGTCAAATCCGGTTAGACCAGAAAAGCCGACCCCAAGTGACTTGGGAATAATAAAGGCTAAGAGAGAAGATTTGTCTCAAATATGTATGTACATATCCATAGTATACAAATTAAACAGTTTAATATAATTTGAAGATAATAATAGTGACAGACGATACTTCGATACAATCAGTGTTTACGACAAGACAACTAAAACACATCGGTCTAAGACCAAAATAGGTGTAATTAAACTGAAATGTTTTGATACAAAAAATCACCAACAAACTAGAGATCCGTTATTTTTTATCCGGAACGTTCTCTTCCATAAAAAGTTCATTTCTCTTTGTCCCAAACGACCCCCTGCACGATTATCAGGCGCAGACATTAAATACAGTGAAATATAAAAATATGTCTGCAAACGTAAAAAAGTCTTTGAGCGGGGTCGTTGGCCGCGGCACATCAAAAGGAGTAGCTCCACACACGGTATGTCCGACCGCATGTACACTTTTTAGACGCACAATTAGGTCTCTTCTGCTTTTGACATTGCCCCTACTGTGGGTCGCATGTAGGAAGGAAAATATATTACTTTTTATTTATTTATGTACTGAATACAACTATCATTGTATGTATGTACAATATACATACATACAATACATACTTATACATACTACATAATATACATAATACATACTTATGTGGGAGCCAGTCAGTGCAGACCGGCGACACTTCAACCCAGTGGGATCATTTATGTCTACACTCTCCCAATAACGACTGCCATAGATGTTCGCGGCAGCCGGGACCGACGGCTTAACGTGCTCGCCGAGGCACGGAGCAGGCAATAATTGTCAATCAATACGCACATAATTTCGAAAAGTCATATAACTTTCGAAAGTCGGAGGTGCGCGACGTGGGTTCGAACCCGAGACCCTCTGCATTGCAGTCTATATATAGACTATCATTGTATAATTACCTATAGATATTAATTACTGTAACAAATTACAAACAATGTTACCCTTGTAAATTCACTCAGAGCACTACAGAATATGTTCGTTTCCTTAGCTATATTATAAGGTTTAGAATGTGAACGGCGCGCGTTATTGGCGCCTCTCCCAACAGATTGGTACGCCCTCGCGGCTCAACAAGCATGGTCGGTTTCTGGCGTCGCCATACATAACTATTCGGTACACACAAACCAAATAATATATATATTTGTAGATTTTTAGTGTTCAAAAACCTCTTATACAACAGCTTTGTCCGTCCGTCCGTCTGTTATACAACTTTCAACTCAAGAACCGTAAGAGCTAGAGACTTGCAGTTAACGCCATTCCACTCAGCATAGTCAGCATAGTATAGTCGATATACCCCGAAATGACTATGACCTTTGACCTCTGACCCTAAGGTTACGTGATACCATCGTCTCGAACTCTGAGATTTACGGCAATTCATTGCCGTTTCTTACTTATTTTTGTTTTAAAGCCTTTTCGAGAAAAGGCCCGTATCCAGCAGTGGGACAGTTCATATACAGACCTTATATTATTATATATTAGAACTATAATAAGATATGATAATAAATATTGAGATATTAATAAATATATGTACTAAAATCCAACAAAGCACTTTTAGATTGGCAAAAACTATTTGTACCAAAGTTGTTAAGCTTGTTCAGTAGATATTGCTTTGAGCGATATTAATCCAACCTACTGATAATGATGTATTTATTAAATACATAATATATGTATTTAATAGTAGTAGTGCAACAATTTTCAAAATTATGTAATAAAGTGTCAAATAAACAACGCGATAAAATCCGTATATAGTAGTTTAATTTCAATGAAGCTCCTTCGTTGCTTCTATCGCATTGCACTGATAGTTTTAAATAAAACCCACTAAAATTCTATTAAATCAGCTCACAAAAGTAGCAGTTTGTTGCAAACACCGCTAAACAGTCCATTTATATCATGTCTTAAATGGTTTCTTGAGATTTTATTTTAGAGAATTTTAAAACTAACCTACTCAATGACTATGCCATTTTAACGTCCGTCCCGTGCTGGGATCAAACCCACAACAATGGCGAGGCGATCACTTAAACCACGTCAGTATTAACACGATCATCCACAGTATTTCTTCACGTTTTAGTTAGGTTGCACTGGCCGCGGGCGTAAGTAGACTGCTTGTGACAGTTTCATGTAGATGTATATATATAATCTACAGGTTTATCATTCCTTACATAACATCTGAGAACATTACGTACCTTAAAGACATTAGAAATAAGTTAGTAGTAAATTTATCAAGCCTGCGACTATAACTGTGACACTAACTGCTCTGTAAGCGGCTAATGCGATTCGTATCAGTATCGGTGAAAGTTCGAGAACGTTCGAAACTATCAACCGATTGCGACTATGTGCACTGTTGAAGTCTAACTAGGAATATAGTCTATGTAATACTGTTTGAATATGCTACAAACATCGTAGAACACATAGCACAAGAAACCTCGACCCACTCCGCCACTTATCATTCTAACTATAGGCGTGCAAAAATTACTTTTAATTAAATTAATACAGGATCCTGTGAATTTAATGCTTCACCTGATGTCCTCTTTTAAAATAAATAATCAAGTGATCGTCTAAAAGTTAGTTTAACTTAGTTCCGGCAGGTAGCCAGTAACAATTTTGTTTTCCTTTCTTGCTATAAATATAATAATAATAATAATATTCTACCACGTACACACAACACCATCTAGCCCAAACTAAGCAGAGCTTGTACTATGGGTACTAGACAATGGATAAACATACATATATACTTTTTTTTTTGTAAATACATACATATTATACATAGAAACACCCAGACCAAGACAAACATCCATGTTCAGGCACACAAATGTTTGACTTGTGCGGGAATCGAACCCGCGACCTCAGGCGTGGCAGTCGGTTACACCAATCACTACGTCATCGACGCTGTCTTATATAAATATGGTCTGCTATAAATATGGTTCTTACTTTGTTTTTATAGTATCAAAAACTGAATATCTTTATTCATTTAGGTCACGAAGAAACACTTATGTATGTCAAAGTTACATTAACTCTACTATATTACCATATAGTAGTTTAGTTAAGAATTAAGTTAATATTAACTAAGATTAAATTTAAGCTATATAGCTATAGCTATATATTAAGTAAGTCCAGTTCTGTATCCTATTTTAAGCTGAATAAAAATGTATTCTATATTTTTCATTATTATTATGTACTTATGACAGGAATAGGACAAAAATATATACATACATACATACATAGATTCACGCCTGTTTCCCAGAGGGGTAGGCAGAGACTACGGATTTCCATTTGCTAAGATCCTGACACACTTCTCTGGCTTCATTCACTTTCATCACATTCCTCATACACGCCCGTCGGTTCAAGGTGCTCTTAATCTGGCCTTTGTCCAGAACGCCTCCGATCTGTTCAAGAAACGTTCGCCTAGGTCTTCCTCTGGCGACTGTTCCATTCACACTAGCCTTATAAACTTTCTTAGTCAGTCTTTCGTCGTCCATTCTTTCTACATGCCCAAACCAGCTTAACATACCCTTTTCTATTCATGTCACTATATCCACTTTCATGACGCATCTCTCTCTAATCACAACATTCCTTAAAAAAAAAAATATATATATATATATAATATATATAATAATATATATATATATAAAAAATATATTCCAAAAATATATGTAATCCACAAATTATTGTTCCGAGACTATTGTTCTTTGTATCGGTTGTTTGAATGATTGTAAAGTTCCTCGCCACACAGGATATACTCCTACTGTGGCAGAAGTCTTGAAACTCTTTTGACTGTATTTACAGACTTTCAGAAACACTATTTATACTTATCATAGGATTGTCGGCTAATCTCTTACTTTTAATTTAATTGGTGTTCGTGAAACTCGTTACTACTGTGAAAAATATTAACTGGTCTGCTCCAATGGTAGCGGTTTCGTAGTTTTGATGTTTGAGGGTGGCCCGTCTTGTGAGGGCGCGCTACTTTATAGATTTATACGAACAAGCTACCCTCATTTCCCCTAACATATATAAGTTGCTTTATTAAAAACTAACGGACGACTTAGCTTAACGTTTTTTAATTATTTATGTCGAATTTTATGACGTCATCCATCACACTCCCGCTGTTCACGTGGTATGCCTAAGTATGCGATTATGTTTGTGTGAGGTCCCTGTTTCGATTGTGAATATCAGTCGCAGCACCGTGAATAAGTGTAAACTCAATCCTGCCTCGCAATAGTAGTACAAGTCTATGTTTTCTGTCATTACGAGTCTCTGTCATTTAAGACTGCGCCGAGCAAAATGTGCCGAAACAGGCGTCACGGTTAAGTGAATAACATCAACACTTTGTGTTTAATACAAATATAAAATATACGTTTACCATAACAATGAACGTGTTTACAATTACTCCGTGTAAAAAAACATAAAATAATTAATATTTTCGCCTACAAAATTAGGTAAATTTGCAGAAAAATGCAAAAACGTAAGCTCGTGTTACGTGATTTTTAGATTATAACAGTAGAAATCTATCCTATTTTACAGCTTAAACGAAACATAAATAGTTATATTACAATTTGTCCGTCCCAAATATTTAAGTTGTTGGTTGACAATAAAGATACATATTTAATTAAAAAGCACTTCAAATCCTTCATACAATTTTACTATGGCGGCCGCGCGCCGATTTGAATATCGAGCTCTGTCATTCAGTCCAACCGCGTCTTACGCTCGGCGCAGTCTTAAACCGTTATGGCAGCTGGCATAGTGTACAGTTGTGCAGTCAAAGTTTGTTCCGATTAAATGTTACACGAACCTAAACATCTCCAATAACAAATAATCAATACGGCGGATATTTGTGGTGGTGTAACATTCGAAGAGTAATAATTATATGGATAAATATATATGTATATATATATATTTAACCATATAATTATTACACTTTGAGACATTGTACGTACCTTAATATTGGTAAGCTAAAATAAAATAATTCAAATCAGAATTTCAACAGACGTATATTTCTTCGTCTACGCGTCTGTGCGCACTCCCTTTATCTCAATATTCAGACTTAAAACGAAATTGAGACAGCTGAGATGAACATGAATTTTTCAACGCTAAAATCTAATTTGCTGAGAAAATCTAATTTACGTAGGTACGTACCCCTCTGATACAAAATTTAACGTTTCTATACGACGCGATGTAAATATCTAAGTGATATGTTAGTAAGGCTTTTAATATTATTTTATTATGAAGCTCGTTGAAAGTTTTTTGATAAGGCGCGATTCTAATGTATCTAATGTTATAGTGTAGTACGAGTTGTGGAAGTTGTCGATAGCTCAGTAGGAGACCAACAGACTGCAATGCAGAGGGTACGAACCCACGTCGCGCACCTCTGGCTTTTCGAAATTATGTACAATTACACACATGTGTCTCATTTATGACAATTATCGCCTGCTCCTTGCCTTGGAGAGCACGTTAAGCCGTCCGTCCCGGCTGCCATGAACATCTATGGCAGTCGTTATTGGGAAAGTCAGTACCCTCTAATATCCTGGTCTAGCCTTAGGGTATCGTTAGTCTTTGGGTTGCGGAGGTCAGGTGGCAGCCGCTCCGTGTAAAAACTGATATCCAGTCAAATTCGGTTAGACCAGAAAAGCCGATCCCAAGTGACTTGGGAATAATAAAGGCTAGGAAGAAGAAGTACGAGTTGTGGAATACGTCACTAAAGTGGATCATTCAAAGTGCGCTAATGTCGTATTATGTTAACAGTAAATAATAGAAAGACTAAAATGTGCAACAGTAGGGATAATTGTGTTTATGTTGCATTGAGCTGTGTGTATATCGCAGTGGAATTCAAAATTATAAATACATACATAGTCACCCGGCTCTATTCCCAAAGCCCCCTTCGGAAATGGACACTGCCGAGATGTTGGTATAATACACTTACCCAGGTTCACCATCCGCATATTGCAGCCAACTATGATTTAAGGTTCCACATAAAAGGCAACCTTATTGCCGTACCCTAATTTCTTAACAAAACATTCCAATAACACAGGTCGACCCGGGAATCAAATCCAAGATTTCATGATTAGAACTACACACAGCAGACCATATAAGAAATAAATAAAATGTTTTGTATTGTTGGCAATCGGCACAAACATTTGGCAATCGAAAAGAGTGGCCATGAGTTTCTCGCCTGATTCTTATCATGTAAGCTCTACTCCTCGCATATTTTTCAATACTACATTTTTATTTCCTTTTTTAATATATATTATATACTTAATTGACGCGTCCAAGAAATGTTTGCACATTTCTATGGAAATAAAGATTTTTGACTTTGACTTAGACGTGCACAGGAGAAATCATGACCTTGATGAACTATAAATGCAGTAGTAAATTAAAAGAACTATCACATAAGGTTAATCTCGCAACAGCACGCAGTAAGCTTTACAAATATTGAAACGACACAAATACACAAAATATACCCGCAGCCTTAACAATAAAATACTTTGCCTCAAAAATGCCTCAGGAAAAATGTCTGTAACAGGTATCCATAGTACTAAAGGAAAGGCAAAGGGTACCTCTAGATATATTTCATAATAAAGTGAGAGGGGAAACATGGTTTGCTGTCAGCTTGAAGAAAATGGTTTTAAGAATGTGGTTTTTATACTTAATATTGTCTTCTATTTACGCGAATATTATTCATTGAAATTAAACGGCTATATACGGATTTTATCGCGTTGTTTATTTGAAACTTTTTTTTTTTTTTGGGATCCAGTAATAAAAATAGTCAAACCCAAGAAGAAGCAAACCACAGCTAGACTTCATGATACTTTGAGCTCATTCTGCGTAAATAGAAACACCAATGATTAAATTATGTTCGGGTACTTTGAAATAACTACACTGGAACATTGAGACAACTGCCATCTTAGTCTCCCCGTGACCATGGCTGCTGAAAAGCAACCGAAACGTCGGGGAAAGTGTAAAATAAAAATAAATTAAATCTAAATAGTTTAATAATAATTTAATTAGCTTAAAAATTAGTAAAGTTTAATAGTAGTAGTAGTGTAACAATTTTCAAAATTTTGTAATAAAGTGTCAAATAAACAACGCGATAAAATCCGTATATAGCAGTTTAATTTCAATGGTTTTTATACTTTTAAGGTAGTGATATACGTCACTGATGTACGTAAAATTTTATCAATTTATAAAGCTTGCCATAATTGCAGCTATTCATAATGGTTATATATTTTAATTATATACTTAACTATATATGTTTGCAGTACATGTATAAATGTTTTTTGTAGATCGTTACTTTATGAACAGTAGAATAAAATGAAATATTAGAAACAGCCTGAAACACAGGTCTCTGACCTATTTCAAGTAATACAATCTAAAACTATCCTATTATACAGTTTAAACGAAACATAAATAGTTATATTACAATTTGTCCGTCCCAAATATTTAAACTGTTGGTTGACAATAAAGATACATATTTATCTAAAAAGCACTCCAAATCATCCATACAATTTGACTATGGCGGCCGCGCGCCGATTTGAATATGGCGCCGCACGAGCTCTGTCATTATCTGTCTTACGCTCGGCGCAGTCTTAAATTGTAAATGTTTTCCTTTAGATTAAATAAAGTTTTTATGTTAATTTAATACAAATAAGTAGCCTGTAATGTGTTTTGTAAAGACTTTTATTTATTGAATAAAGATTTATTATTATTATTATTTTAGAAAAAGATAAAATTGTTAGTGTTTTCTAACACACTGGGTACTCGGAGAGACTTTTTAAATTAAATGTTTACTTTAAAAAGTAAACGTATAGTAGGTACTGTCTTACGTTTACGCGAATGTTATACATTGAAATTAAACTACGTTTCACAGATTTTTTTGCGTTGTTCATTTTAAAATAGGTACTTTTATTACATAATTGGTTAAACTTGACTACTATTTACATACATACATAGATTCACGCCTGTTTCCCAGAGGGGTAGGCAGAGACTACGGATTTCCATTTGCTACGATCCTGACACACTTCTCTGGCTTCATTTACTTTCATCACATTCCTTATACACGCCCGTCGGTTCAAGGTACTCTTAACCTGGCCTTTGTCCAGAACGCCTTCGATCTGATCAAGAAACGTTCGCCTAGGTCTTCCTCTTGCGACTGTTCCATTCACACTAGCCTTATAAACTTTCTAACTACTATTTAAGGTTTGTAAATGATGAATTTATATTTAAGTTTACACTTTTCCCGACGTTTCGGTTGCTTTTTAGCAGCCATGATCACGGGGAGGCTACAGTTAATAAGATGCTTCACAGAATAGTAGATCTTAAAATGGCCTACAAAAATATCCAAGGTAATTTTTAATGTTGGACGCAAACTAAATACTTATCTTTTGTTTACATTTTATTAAAAATATTAGTTTATTAGCGAAACAACTTTACCTGATATAGTATTATAGATCCTAGAATACTGTAAGAACCTTATCCAGTCAAATATCTTAGTAAGGTACCTTGGATATTTAACTAAGATTAAAATCGCTCTTTACACATAATGTAAATGTATATTTTAAAATATATCTAGTTTTCTTTTACTCAATACTCAATACATTTATTGCACTCCACAAGTTAAATAGATGTTACAATGGTATAATATAAGAAACATGTGTGGGCCTTGTCGGCACGGCAAGATGTAGGAGAGAGGAGGAAGTTTTAAATATTTTATTATTTACATATTTTACTTATGATTGTTATTTATTGACTATTATAATATATAGGTCATTTTATTAAGGTGCGCTTACTATAGTTAGATAGATATATTACTATAGTTATTTTTATTATATGGTATTCTATTATATAATTATTATTATATTATTTTATTTATATGTTTTAATATTCTTATTAATTATATATTATTGTAGATTATCATTATTATCAAAGTTTGTAAAAAGAAAAGGAATTAAATGTTCTAGATATTATTATTATGAATGTATGTCATGTTTGTTTATATATTATGTATTTATTTGTATTTATGTTATTATTAGGTATATTATTATAAGTATTCATTTAAATTTCCATTTATTATGTTTCATATACATTTATCATTTAGGTATTCATTTATATGGTAGTAACATTTAGTTAATAGAAAGTGTTTTAATATTTTTATAAATATACTGCCTTTAATTTCGTTTTTTATTTGCGGGCTTAGCTTATTATATATTTTTATCGACATGACATGTGGACTAGATGAGTGCATTTTAAGACGGGAGCTTGGTAGGTTTAATCTATTTTTATGTCTTAGTCTCTGGTTTTTGTCTTCTCGTGTTGTATAGAAACTTTGGTGACTTCTAACAAACTTACATATTTCTAAAATGTATAGGCTAGGTAGCGTTAGTATTTAGTGTTCTATAAAGTTTTATAAAAGACTAAATTTTTTTAAACGGTTCTGCTTGCCATTTCTTATTTAGAATGAAAATGTTTCTATGTATAAAATGTATGTATTTACAAAAAAATATATATGTATGTTTATCCATTGTCTACTAGCCATAGTACAAGCTCTGCTTAGTTTGGGCTAGATGGTGTTGTGTGTATGTGGTAGAGTATTATTATTATTATTATTATTATTGCGTTACGAAATTACGATGCTGTGAGTGGTTGGTTGTTAGTTTTAATACAACGAGCATCGGTGTATTTAGTGTTTCTCAGCCCGTTAGTACATATATATTTCATAAATAAATTATTTATGAAATATGTTTTAACAGTTCTAACTAATATTATACAGGGTGTCCCAGAAGTCGTCGTCAAGCCGGAATCAGGTAACAGGCTAAGTTAAAATAGCTATCAGAAAAATATAAAAAATATGGAGGTTACGTAATTTAAAAATACTAGGCATTTAAAAAAATAACAAAAATATCTACACCCTGTGAGGATCTCTTCACTCCTGTCACTACAGATATTTACTTTTTGAATTATTTTAATTTCGAGAGCTTAAAAAAGCATTATGATATGAAATATCATCATGCAATTTCGCATAAATGTTGCCAGGGACAGAAACACACAGAAAAGGTCATACGGTACCTTTCATCCAGTAGTAAAAAGTACTGTTACTAACCTAACTTACATTTACGCAAGCGAAGCCGTGCAAAACTAGTACAAAATAATTACATGCATTGTGTACACTATTAGAAATTTTTAAAAGCTGTTTTAAATACAGTCGATGTATTCAGCCACAATGTAAAAATGCCAGACATAATTGCCACTATAAAAGCTTATAAAAAACAAATGTTTGCCCTACAAGAGTAGTCGATTAAATTGCAGAATTCACCAAGTCGTTAACCTCGCCGACGATGTTGCCAGATAAAAAATTAATATATGAGAGCCCGCTTTGAAGTAACGTTCAGTAATAGACTTTCGTATGAAGTGAGTTTTCTAAATTCAAATCGCGTATGGTCTTAGTCTCAGTTTCTGGCCGTTTTTATTCTTAACGATAAAGTAAATTTATGAAATAAAATGTTTGCGTAAAAGAAAATTGGTTTATGTATAACTTGTAGGTGAAACGCGTGCCTCTACGCGCGGTCTTACATTTTTAACCCATCTATTTAGTTCTTTTTGTTTGCACAGAAGTTTAACAAATTTTAGAACGCGAAATTAAAGTGTCAAGATTGTTTCGTGTTATTTTCTAAACTTTTCTTAGACAAATAAATTAACTTTGCATTGACTTTTCACTGAGAAATATTGTTAATCTTAGTTGAGTGTACTTATTTGTAGGCTTAACTAAACATATTTTACTTTAAGATTACTTATAATTTGGGTTGCAAAATAGTGGCATGCACATATTTTAAATTAAATCGCGAGGCGAGGCTTAATAGGTTCAATCTAAACATTTTTTTTTGTTTGGTCATCCTCAAATGATATACTTAGTTCAAAGAGTAGAGAAAATCACACCTATGTTTTCTTGCTCTCTTGGGTTGATCGACAACCCCAGCAGGTAGTTCCTCTGGTAGGCGCCACTATCTCATTTACCATAGCTTTCACTCAAACTCGGTTGAGGAAGTACATATCTCTACCCTACGGAAGTTTAACGCCTAACAGCCTTGTGTTGGTTGACTGTAATTCCTTTCAAATAAAAATGCCAGACATAATGCAATTCCTTTTAAATGGTAGTTCCGTCAGGATGGTAGTCATTAAAACTTTATAATCGCTATCTTCCTGTCGGAAAATACCTAAAATAGTATGTGGGCATTACTCTAGAATTTGCAAATTAATCTAACTTTCGCAGGCAATATTTTTTAATAATAGGGATATTTACCAAAAGTATCAAATTTTTGTTTGCATTCAGAACAAAATATAATATGAGGTACGCAAACAACCATACGGCCCACCTGATGGTAAGTGGTCACCGTAGCCTATTGACGCCTGCAACACCAGAGGCATCACTTGCGCGTTGCCGATCTTTTAGGAAACGAGGCAGTGGAAAGGAGAAGGAGCGGGAAAGGGGAAAGAGGGTAATTGGGCCTCCGGCACTCTCACTCATCGACCGAAACACCACAGTAGGAATACTGCTATTTCACGTCGATATTCTGTGAGAGGGTAGTCTTTCCCCGGTCGAGCCGACCCATTCATGCTGAAATCAGCGAGGCTCTACTACTCAAACGTTTGACCTGAAAACTATGACTTCTCTTATACCTGTTATGACGAGGGATGAGGAAGTCACAAAAAAGCTTATTGATTCGATTGAATTTTACAGTAAAAATATCAAAAAAGACCAAGAACAGTTACTGTTTTCTTTCGCTTTGAAAACCCGTATATCTAAATATGCAAAATTACGACTAGCATCTAATTATAAAAAGTCTACAGAATAGATCTTATTGCTGACATGAAAAATAATCTTTTGACAAAGCAATCGGCCACGGCGCGGGCGCTGCAATTATAGATGATAAAATCGAGACAAGGTTCGTAAAGTATTGAATACTTTAGTAAGAAGCTTGAAGATTTATTTGTGGAATTGACTATTTCCCAAACTAATGGCGATGAAAACGCATTCAAATTATTTAGGCCAGTGAATGAAAAATTTGCGATATAGCGATTCACCGATGGCTTGAGAAAAAATCCATTAAACACCATTTTAACGGCTCGCAATTACTCTGAATTAAAGGACGTTGTCAGAGCAGCCAAGGACGAAGGACTTTTGCGAGTGGGTACCAGCACATCATCGAAAACAATTTTTGCGAGCCAACACCGATGTAGGTTCCAACAATCTTATACGGTACAGCAGTACAGCAGAGGTCGAGCTCCAAATAATTTTTATACAAAGAACGCATTCAGACCGCTGCCCGCCACCGTTGCCGTATAATCAGGTATAAACTAAGCCATTTTTTAGAGGTAATAAAGGTATTAAAACAGGTGCGCGATATGGACGTGGACGTAGTTTCGGTCTTGCTACAAACCGAGGTAGTTACAGTCGTAATAATGGGCAAAATTATTACGTTTGGGACCAATTTTTCGTTTTTAAGTTCTTCCGCGGAAAATAATAATCAAGACTTAGAGTTTTTACGAGCGTCATTTCATTTAAGCATGTGACTATAATAATTCGATAGAAGTAATTATACATACAAGGTTACAACCGTAGAATATTAGACGACACAGGTGCTTCGATATCAGTGATGAAATATGAGATAGTAGCGGACTGGAATATTCCAATACATTCAGAACGCATAACCATTAATGGTATTGGTGGCAAATCGTATACCGAGAGTTGTGTTAACATACTATTTTCCATTTGCGGAATAGAATTCAAACATAAGTTTTATGTTTTAAAAAGTCTACCTTTTTGCCAAGACGGTTTTAGAAGCTTAAGATTTTTAAGTCAACATAAATGTATTTTAGAGTATGAAAATAACACTATGACATTAGGTTATTTTGATAGCTTAATTACGGTACCTTTATCATTAGGAAAGTTAAATAACAGTTCATATATTACAGTACCACCAAGGTGTGAAAAAATATTTCAAATTGATTCGTGCTCAAACGAACCTCATGTTATTTCACCAAAAGAATTATGCGAAGGTGTATTATTGCTGGAAGTATCGGTCAGCCAAAAGTGGGAAAAATTTTTGTACAAATTTTAAATACACGTGAATCAGAGGTAGGACTTTATTTATTTTTGTTATTTTAGACCTTATATTGATAGTTTATCTGATTAGTATGTTTGTTTGCTTGAAAGACAAAATGTGGACGGAGAAAGAGTTCGCAGATTATTATCAATGATTAAATTAAGTCATTTGAACAAATAGGAAAGCATCAGTATACAGAATATTTGTGTGAAATTCACCGATGTATTTTTCTTACCGGGCAATAAGTTAGGTACTTGTATTCTTTTTGAACATAATATTATATTAAAATCTAGTAGTCCAGTATATACTAAACAATATAGATTACCTTTTTCTCAGCGTAAAGAAAATGAAAACCAGGTACAAAAAATGCTTGCTAATAACATCATTGAACCAGCGAATAGCGAATGATCAAGCTCAGTGCTATTAGTGCCTAAAAAATCAGAGAACAATATTAAAAGCTGGCGTTTAGTAATAGATTTTCGAAAATTAAATGATTGCATAGTTGTCATTTACTATGCAATCATTTAATTTTATATAACCGGTATATTGGATTCACTCTCAGGTGCAATATATTTTTCGTAACTAGATTTATCACAAGCATACTATCAATCCAAATTAAATTCAGATAGCAGAAAGTATACTGCCTTCACAACACCATCCGGTCAGTATCAAATGACGCGTATGCCGATGGGTCTAAAAACAAGTTTTAGTTCTCTTTCCCGTATGATGACGGTGGCAATGTCAGGACCTAATTATGACAAATGTTTTGTGTACTTAGATAATTTGATTTGTCTTGGACGAAATTTAGATAGTCATAACAAAAACTTACTAGACATTTTGACAAGGTTAAGAAAAGTAAATTTAAAATTAAATTGCAACAAGTGCGATTTTCTTCGAAAAGAAACATTATACTTACGGTACGTGGTATCTGCGGACGGCATTAGACCTGACCCTGAATGAAACAAAGCATTAAGAAATTACCCAATGCTAAATAAAGCAGATCAGCTTAAATGATTTGTAGCCTTATTATTATAGGAAATGTATTCCTAACTTTTCCGAAATATAGCATACCACTAAATAATTTAAGTCGTAAAAATTGTAATTTTTAATTTGAATTAAGATTGCCAAAACTCATTTAGCACCTTAAAATAATGTCTTGTAAAGCCTCCCATATTACAATATCCATTATTTGATAATAGTTACACATTTATTTTACAAACTGATGCATCGGGATTTGCTATTGGTTCCGTATTATGTAACTCTAATCGTAGGCCCATTGCTTACGCCAGTCGTAGTCTAAACAAAGGCGAACGTAGATACCCAACTATTGAAAAAGAATTGTTGGCGATAGTATGGTCTGTTAAATATTTTCGACCATATCTCTATGGAATAAAGTTTATTATTGAAACTGATCATAGGCCATCGGTATTTTTATATAATATGACAGATCCTTCCAGTAGACTGTTAAAGTTTCATTTGTTACTTGAAGAATACGATTTTAAGGTAATTTATGTGAAAGGGCGCGACAATGTAGCTGCATATTGTGTCTGTACTTACAAGAGCGCAAAGTAGGAAATTGAATAAAAAGCCTTGTAATACTTCGGAGAATAACATTTCTAAGAACGATTGGACTGATCACCCAAGAGTTGTGGAAATGTTAAAACTGCCACAGGATTACACGAATTAGTATTTTTGAATGAGAAAGAACGGAGAAAAGTTAAAAAATGCGTATCACTAGAGCGTGGCGATTATGCGTATTCATCATTAAATCGTACTTTATTTGTAAAACTGTTTACCCAATCGCAGCGTACACGAGTTGGTTCTGTGAGAGAAATGGAATCGTTATGTATTGATTTAAAAATAGGTACAATACAATATATGTAATAATAGATGATAATAATTAAAAAGCTAGCTCAGTATATAAATAAATTGCCTAAGTGGTCCGGACCACGCTTTAAAGAGGCGTTAAAAATGTTTAGATGACAATACAAAGAGAGTTATTTTAAATGATTATCACATACTTCCCACTAGCGGACACGCTGGGATACGACGCATGATGAACAATATTCGTAAAAAGTATTATTAGTCAGGATTAAAGCGCGATGTTAAAAAATTTGTAAAGAAATGTACTAAATGTCAACGATACGAATACTTAAATACCGTTAAGGAACCCATGGTTATTAGGTATTACTGATTGTGGAAATTCAGCATTCGATAAGGTGTATTTAGACTTAGTAAGTCCGTTACCACGAGATAATAATTACAGTTACATTTTAACGCTCCAATGCGACCTCACCAAATATGTCGAGGCGTATCCGATAGCAGGCAAAGATGCACGAACTGTGGCTTCAACCTTGGTAAATAATTTTACACTTAGATATGGCATCCCACGACACATAGTCACCAACAGAGGAACAGAATTTATCAACTGCACAATGCGAGAGGTATGTAACATTTTGAATATAAATCATTTAATCATTTCACTTCTACAGCTTTTCATCACCAAACATTAGAATCCCTAGAAAAAATCCACAAAAATTTAATTTTTATTTAAGAATGCAAGTGAACAGTCGTACTCAGGAATGGAGTTCATGGGTACCATACTGGTGTTTCTCTTGTAACATTTCAGTACACTCAAGTTCCAAATTTACACCGTATGAATTAGTATTCGGCAAACGATGTAACATACCCAACAATCTCACAACAACAATAGATCCTATGTATCATTTTGACGATTATGCTAAAGAACTAAAGTATCGAATACAGAAGTCACAGTGTGACGCTAAAAATAATCTATTAAATACTAAATTTAATATAAAATATTACAATATTTTATATATCCTGACATTAAAATAAATGCTTTTTTAACCTAAGCCTCTTACCTTCTGATTTTCCAAGCGAATCGTACGAACAACCAAACATTTTCACTTAAAATTAAAACACACCGAAAAGAAAAAAACTTATTTTTAATATCCCTCACAAAGGGAGATTAGAGGGCTACGGTTTGAGTGTTTTCATTAAATTCATGTCCCCAGTCATACATCTTCTAGAACAACAAATAAGGAGCTTAGAGAATTTTTCGTTTTCTTTGTTCTCTGAACGAATATAATGCGACTATGCAATTTTGATTTAATGAGCGTTAGCCTTTGTTATCCGATTCTATTGTTCCTCTGTGTATGTCAAGGCTTATATTTTAATAGGAGCTAGTTATTGCTTTAGGATTAGCAATAAGGTTTTTTATGTTAGGGAAATTAATTTTTGCATTTTTATTTATGAAATCAAAAGTTCAATTCGTCCTTACAGACTAACCCAATACGACAAAGAAGTTACATATAGTAGACGAAACTAAAGACTTATTTATCTACTATAAGTAATTTTTTGTCTACCTATGTAGCTACATAGTAGCCAAATAATGTAGTGTTACCTTCCGGAATTCCGCCAATGTACACGTGAATATGTCACGTTTTTATGAGACGTTGTTAAGTATGCGTATATCTAAATAATATTGATGCATAGTCATAAATGGTGCAAATTTTAAGATATTGGTTCGAGCTATTGGGAACAGACCAGAAAAGCCGACCTCAAGTGACTTGGGAATAATAAAGGCTAAGAGAGAAGAAGGTTCGAGCTACTGGGACTTCAAACTGTATCCTTCTCGTATCAAATCAAATTCAAATCGGAATTTTGTTTTGGGCTGGTTTTCTCCTAACACTGATGGCCGGTGCTGACAAGTCGATATGATAGATGGTATAGTGACCCTGGATAACACCGTAGGGTCAGCTCAGAGTTCGTCAGCCTCTATAAGCACAAGACGTCTACGTGCCTGTTCAATAAGTTACATTTAGGTTAGTGATCTGTACAATACTAAAGTGAGTCGAGCAGATAAGTCAACGTTGACGACCCACGCGTTGACTACCCACGCGTTGACTGCCAGCGGCTACGGTCAGTGTGTGAAGAAAACCAACTTTAGATTAAAATTATTTATCGTGTAAACGCCTCAATAAATGACGTCCAATGCTCACACTTATTGTTTGTTTACTCAATGCACAAATCGGCTATGTAAGAGTCTACGAAATGAAACATGTTAAGTATGGTAGGATTTTCGGTCACCGAATAAATCTCTAATCAAACTGCTATCTGCAGAAGTGGAAGTGTTATCTTCGTTCCTTGCACTGGCAGCACAACGACTTCTATTTTGAGTGGTTGGTAACGAGCAAGTGGCATTGCTGCGAGCATAACTGCTAATCACCTAGGGAGAATACATACTTGCTATTTTGCTAGTGTAAAAAGGAAAGGGTATGTAAAAGAGAGTATTACCTTTTTAAATTAATGAAACGAAACAGAGGGGTACCACGTATTCCAAATATAAAACATGCAAAAATGTGTAAGCACTATTTTAATTATATTTTTAATTTGGTATACATTTCAGTCTAGTACTCTGTGGCTTTATTCAGAAAATAAAATTTCAACCAAACCTGTGACACCACATTCCTTTTTTAAATACTTACACGATGAAAATTCTTTAACAAAGACTATGGTAACACTAGTAACTTACATTCATAAAAATGCAGCCAGCCGCTCTTAATACATTCTTTTTAAGCATTTAAAAGGAATATTAACCGCGTAAAAACTCCGCATAAAGCACGTTATTAAAATTTTTCTTTTGTAAACTCTCACTTGCGCCTTTGTTAAAATGGCCGCCGTAATGTAGAAATGTTCCTCGACAATTAAATAAAGATATTTGACGGAGAATACGTACTTTTGTTGCTTTTGTGGACGCCGCAAAAAGTTATATGATATCTCGATTGCAGGTTCTTTATTTCAAATAATGTTGCTGTTGTAGAAATAAAACGTGTCTTTCTCACAAAATTTTAACGCTGGTTTTACGTCGGAGCAACACTGAATGTTGCACCATTCAGACGAAATAAAAACTTGGCAATGTATATTAAAATCTTTCTTTGAAATATTGGTACAATATGTAGAACATGTTGTATGTAATTCAATACGTCTATGAATATAATAGAAAATAATAAATACATGTCTATATTTTTCTGTATCTGTCTGTAATATTTGCCTTCTTCGATTGCAATGAAAAACGGAGAGTTATTCCGCTAGGATTTCAGGCCATGAAAAGAAAAAAATATTGAAACTGGAATGGTAATGCTAGCTGGGGATATATACATATATTTTTGCATTAGAATTGAGGGACTGAAGGATTTTCTATTTATTTTTACGCTCATCGGCTGCTACTAGTCCAAGACCCAAGTCATATAATCTAGTTAGTCTCGTTAAGCACTGCCTCGCGAGCGTAATCACAAAATAATCAAAATCTTTTTAACTTAATTTAAATTTTTTTGCAGACGTTCTCTTTTGTGTTTGTAAAAATTTTAACTAGATTCCGAATTGTTGAAACTTTGCGTTATAAAAATTTAAAGTAGAATGTAAAGAATATAAGTTATATTTTTATTTAAAGAAATCTTGTCTTCTCTCTGTCTCATGCCATGTTCCCAGAAGGGGTAGGCAGATGTACCAACCACATTTCGCCAGCTATAGGCTTAAGTTCAAAGTAATATGGAGCAAGCTTATTGCCGTTTACCCGAGTCCTAGTCTATGCTGCTACTATAGAACACGAAAATATTTTGAGACAAAAACAAATGACACTTAGGTCTACCGGCATCGCGGTCACGTTACTACCAGTGTAATACCAATCACTTGATATTATAGCGGTAAGAATTATTATTATAAATACTAGCAGCCCAACTTAAAAACCAATCTCACATTATCTAATAGTTAGCTAATTAATACCTAGCGACTAATCAGAAAAAAAATCTAAAAAACTTAATTAACGTTGAGTGCTAGTTGAATTGTGGAGGGACTAGGTGTGATGTCCCTCCAACACAAAGAGAGAATCCTCGGACAGGTTGGTTGATCGTGCCTGACGGGCCGCGGCCCAACGGTTGATGTCGGGAGGTTGATAATATACTTAGTCGCTGTGTAAACTCCACTTGTGCGATGCAGAATATAATAGTATGACGTCATTTGAGCGCTTGTTGTATGTAGCGCCATCTGTTAGATGTAGGCGGAACTTCTTCGTCTGTGCGGAGTCGCCACAGAATAATAGTTAAGTATATTAATATCACCCTGTTTATAAATATTCCTATTCCTGAGTGCGGGCCTCTTCTCACTATGAGAAGAGGTTAGATCATAGTCCAATACGTTGGCTCAGTGCAGGTTGGCCAGGCGGCGGAGCAGGCCAGGGAGGAAAATCTCCTCGCTGACCCGATCCGTCGCCGGCGAACTGGGCGGCGTCGGCGCGCCGATGCGCGCCTGATGCCCCCCTAACGAAGCTGAGGGTGGGAGATTGGGGTATTTATTCTCCCACCCGCATTCTTCCGCGTAGAGGCGGCGTCTCTGGTGCACCCAGACGCCGCCGCCAGTGTTGGTGCCCGCGAGGCATGGGCAGTCGCTGGGTGGGCCGCTGATGTTGTATCAGGTTCCAACGGCTCACCCGTCAAGGCGAATTGACGGTGCACAGGGGGGTTTTAGTCGGTATACCGGCCGTGTTGTAGGCCGGTGAGCCCGACATAACCGTCCCACCACCCCAAGTGGGGCGGTATGCATAAGGAGCATTCCGCCCTCAAAAAAAAAAAAAAAGTGCTAGTTGGCCAGCTTCAAACATCTTCATCATTATGTAGAATAGTCAAGCCGGTTTCCTCCCGATGTTTTCATGTCTTTGTTTTCATTTATCGGTTAGCGAGCAATAATTTACTATTTAATACGCACATAACTTTGTCAGAAGGATGTGCGTGACTTGGAACCAAACTCGAGCCCTCTATGTGACAGTCTACTACTGTATCAGACGATTGATCATACGTTAATCACTAATCAAGGACTTGAAGACTTTTCAGTTGAGAGAAAGTTAAATATTAGTTAGCGTTATTTTAGTAAGTAAAACTATTCTTTAGTCATAGATGAGATTAAGAAAATTTTCTCGTAAAAGAAATAGCTTTACAACTGAAGTCTTCTCTCTTAGCCTTTATTATTCCCAAGTCACTTGGGGTCGGCTTTTCTGGTCTAACCGGATTTGACTGGATATCAGTTTTTACACGGAGCGGCTGCCACCTGACCTCCGCAACCCGAAGGCGAACGATACCCTAAGGCTAGACCAGTGTCAGGATATTAGAGGGTACTGACTTTCCCAATAACAACTGCCATAGATGTTCATGGCAGCCGGGACCGACGGCTTAACGTGCTCTCCGAGGCACGGAGCAGGCGATAATTGTCAATCAATACGCACATAATTTTGAAAAGTCATATAACATCCGAAAGTCAGAGGTGCGTGACGTGGGTTCGAACCCGAGACCCTCTGCATTGCAGTCTGTTGGTCTCCCCACTTTTTTTTTTTTTTTTTTTACGTGGGGGTATGCAAGACGCATACCCCTCCGCGGGGGCGGGCGGAGGGGTTATGTCGGACTCGCTGGGGTAAAATAAGATGTTAAGATGATAAAGTACCTCCCGGAATACCGACTAAACCTACCACGGTGTTCCTCGACAAAACCACTATCGACGGGGCCGCGCGAATCACTTTCGCATGCGGTCGCGACCCCGCCGAGGTTTCGGCCCGCCGTATGAAACGGCAGGCCACTACACGAAAGACCTACCCTAAAGGCACTTCTACCACTCCCTACTGTCCCCCCTTGAGGAGAGACGGACTCAACACAGAGGCGCGCGTGGGAACACGCACGCCGCCTCTCGGACCTGGTGCTGAACGGATGGCGGGCAGGCCAACAAAGCCCGCCAGCCCCAGGTCAAACCTCAGGGTGGCTGGAGGTCGTCCCGCGCCCTCCGGCGCCCGGCTCTGCGGTTGGGGAGAGGGTTCAAACGCTCCCTCTCCCGCTCCGCGATGACTTCCTCACAAAAGGAGGCGACGGCGTTCCACGACCTCTCACTCCGGACCATAGACTGAACTACGGCCGGGAGCGAGAGGGCAACCAATCCGACTGCCGCGATCAATTCACGGCGCTGCGATGCCCAAGCGGGGCAAACCGCCAAAGTGTGCAGCGCCGTGTCCTCAACTACGTCGCGGCAGTCGCCGCAGTGGTGACAACCGGGCGTCTCTTGCCGGCGTATACGACACAGGAACTGGCCAAAACAACCGTGGCCAGTCATTACCTGTGTCAGCCGGAAGGTGAGGGCGCCATGGCGCCTCTCCAGCCACTCCTCAAACACGGGACTTACCGCCACGATCGTAGCGTGCCCGGCACTGGGGTGCACAAGTCGTTCCTTCCAATTCGCCACTAGGACCTGGCGGAGCTCGGACCTCGCCGCCTCGAGAGCGGGCAGCGCCGGTCCTTCGCCCCGAGCTAGCGCCTCCCGGTGCCAACGATAGAGCGACGCCAGGAGCGCCGCTTCCAGGTCCCATGGCATCGATCCGGCGAGGAGGCTCGCAGCCTCGAACGAGATCGTGCGGTAACCTCTTATCAACCTGACGGCCATGGCGCGCTGTGGTGCACGAAGCGCCGAAATGTTTCGGGCCGTCAGGTTGTCTGCCCAAACTGGGGCCCCATACAGGGCCATGGACCGCACGACCCCCTCGTAGAGCCTCCGGCAGGAGGTGTTTGGCCCTGGTCTCCCCACTGAGCTATCGCTGCTGAAGCTTTACAACTGAAGTATTATTCTTTATTTCAGTGCTAGTTAACTTAGCTTAGTGCGTAAATAAATCCTCTTATTTCCATTAGTTAGTTCTTTTATCCTTTTTCTTAGTATTTCTTTGGTACCCATTCTTTACGGAAAAGCTATCTGAAGAATGCAAGTAATATCAACGGTCAAAGCTATCTGAAGAATGCAAGTAATATCAACGGTCAATGAAGATTGTAGTAGCAGTGAATGTGAGTTTGTGATGATGTTTATTACTTAATCGAACGTTTAACGTGAAATTTTTATATAAAACTGGGTCAGCGGCAAAGGTCAATGAACACATACGATGTCGGTACGGATGGCGTAGTGGTTTCGATGATCACCTCGCCGCTGCTACTGCGAGTGAGTGTTGTGGGTACGGAGTCACCACACGGAACAAACAGTGGGATTCATAAACAGTTGTTCTAAGTCTGGGTGTACTTTGTGTCACATGTTTAAATGTTTGTAAAGTCCTTCGCGACACAAGAAATATTTCTGACCGGGCTGACAAAAAATAAACGTTTCTTCCACCAAACCATCAGAAGTCACTCAGCTCAGACAACACAATAGGGGGTCACCTCAAGGTTACAAATATCAGTGAATGACATATAACCAAATGTAAAACTGTAAATACTACAAAATTCGGTAAACGTTTATAAAATGTGATTTTGAACTCATTTTCTGTTCAAGGACATTGACGTGTTTAAGTTACTCCGTTGTACTTTATGCAAATGTAGTGCGTTTTTAATAACTCTATGGATCTACGTATTAACCGATAGACCATATACATAGGATACTTTTTATCTATCTTGGAATAAGTACCTGTAGAATTCACGCAAACGACACTGCGGGCAGAAACTAATATTGCATAAAATTCAAATATAATATCCTACAAAAATCCTCTTATTCTTTATATATTTAAGAGTAGCTCTTGTCGGTGGATTAATCGCCCCATATCAAATCTGTCTTCTGCTTTGCTTTTAAGCAGCCTTAAGAGTTTAAAAAGCCCAAGGCATGACGCCCAGTGTTTTTTATGTTGGACAAAGGTACATCTCGGTCTTCTCCTTCCTTCAATATTTCATCCTCTTATGTGATAAAATACGAATTTAATATCTGTATATCTCATATTAAATAAATGCGTAAATTCGTGTCACTGTTTCAGAGGATGCTATAATTAAAATTTAAAGGGCTTGCATAAATCAATGTCGAAATTAATTATACTATGAAATATTCGACACAATTTTACACACACGTGCATGGCGAAAATATGTCGGACATAAAAATAAAAGCATTAAATGACATATCGCTATAACAGCGCTTTTCACTATATATTTTATATTATTTATTCGTTAGTACAGCGGTAGTGAATGCGACTGGTGTGCGTGTGGTCTTAGATTCGGTTCCAGAAGTGTTATTGGGTATAAAAATCCCAAGAAATTTGTTTGAAATTCTCTGTAGCTGTGCTGTAGCACAGAGCACGGCAATAAGCTCGCTCTTTATTGAGTGAGACCTAAAGCCTTAGTTGCCGAAATGTTGGTATAATACATCTCTACCCCTTTGAGGATACGGACTTGAGACTATCTATGTATTTTATTTATATATCAGTGTCGTGCCTGCCTTATAAGAATTGTCTAGACGATATTATTTAACCCACTAACAAAATATTCTAAATTCTTAATATAAAAAAATGGATATTCATCCTTTCAATACACGGCAAAGATGTGGGGTGGTTTTATTGTAAAAACCACTCGATCTACATGTCTCCCTTCAAACTAATAAAAAACCTATGGGACCGAGGACTCAGGGGACCCTACCCAAGAACATAAAAAGGCAAGTTCCGTATATGTCAGCTACATGAAACTTCCCTATATTTTGAGTGATTGATTCACGTAAAAGCATTTTAAATTGTATGTATTGGTAGCTGCAGTACACGAGACATGTACAGAACTTTTTATACTTTAAAATTGAAGTACTTTATATTATCTGGATTTTATCTCGTTGATTTTCCATTTTGGTTGCTTTTCAGGAGGGTAAGACTGAATTAAAAAAACGCGGAAATGTAAAAGACAATATCATTTATTTTTGTTTGTAATGAACGACACGAAATACATACTATAATAGAATATTTTTAGAATAACAAATAATTATTCTTTTAAAGCAATCACCTGACAATTTTGTCAGAATCTGACTATATATTGTAGATGCTCCACAAAATTCCAAAATAACTGTAATCAGTAAATGAGCATCTGAATTTTTTCACAACGTTGCATTTTATATAAGATTGTTTGTAAATAGGTATAATACCAATATACCACAGTGTCTCAAGACGAAAGTCTTTGACCAGTGTGTGTTGCCAGTGATGACTTACGGCTCAGAAACGTGGTCGCTCACTAGGGGCCTTATCAGAAGGCTCAAGGTCACGCAAAGGGCGATGGAGAGAGCTATGCTCGGAGTTTCCCTGCGGGATCGAATCAGAAATGAGGAGATCCGCAGGAAAACTAAAGTTACTTAGGACTTAACACACACCAAGCTTTGAAAAAAAAAGCATTTCCTTTACTTGTCATACCAACATTCTCCCCATTTCAATTCAAACAACAACGACATCAAATAAATCCACAAACATAATCGTGTATACGTACAAGCTTTTTGTACAACAAAACTCTCCCCTATTTGCTGATGGACATCACCAAACTTAAACACAAACATCCACCGCTATGAGAGACGACGGAAAAAAAATGTCGGGAAACTTTTTACATGCATTGTGAAAACCCCTGCAGTCAATAGATAAGTATTTCATATGCTGGCTGAATGAAGGCATGCATCAGTAAAACTGAAAGTTAGTATGTAGTTCTATGTACGCGTGGAATGTAAAACGTTTGAGCTTGTTCCCTGGTTTAGGTCTTATTCACACCGTTATTTGCGATGAGCGGTTGGCTGTAAAACAAATCGAATGATTTGAAAATGGAACTATGCTGCATTCGAAGGTAATTTTTGAAGTGAAAACTTCTTTAGGCGCGTTGAGCACTTTTTGGGTGAACATAAAAGCTCGACGATACAATTCACAAGTTACTTAGTTTTCACTTCTAGCGTCAGTCCCCAAAGGCTGCCGAGAAAGTTTTTTTTTTAATTTATGTGTTATCACATCCACTTCGCTCTATCCTCGCTTTCGTTAGATATCTTGCTCCCTTATATCTCTTTGCACTACAGCCTTCCATCTTGGATCGGCCTCTGGCCTTACAACTTGGGGCGGCAGGTTGGTACTTTGTAAGTTGTAGGTAATAATTTTATTGTTCGAACGGAGATCGAATATTCTATAATAATAATAATAATGTCCTCCATACCGAATTTCGGCCACGGCGGTCAATCTTAACGGAGGCTGGCCATCTGCGCAGCAAATATTATAGTGCACAAGTGTGAGCACAAACACAAGTGCACTCTCTGTTCCCAAACCCTCATGATCCGATGGGACGGTAATCCGACACGACCGGAGAGAGATCAGGCGCAGGACCAACGGCTTTACGTGTTTTCCGAGGCACGGGGGTGTCTAACACCGCCAACTTCCTAACTCCGGGCTCGTATTGAGATTTCTAAACAGAAAAACTCAATATAATTTTGATGGCGTGACCCGGTATTGGAACCCGAGACCTCATGCACAGCAGTTGCATTCACTACCGCTGCGCCACAGAGGCAGTTAATTAGTTCTATTATAATTAGATTTTGATGATACATTGATGAATCAGTTATTGGTTTGCGTTTAGTAGAGGTGGCAACTGTATAAATAATTACTTATATATTAACCCTGTACATGAACTGTCTCTTTGTCGAGCCTCTTCTTAGGGAAAGAAGGATTAGGCTATAGACCAGTGATAAATGTAAAAGGAACGTTATTAATTCAAGCATGTAAGCATTGCAATATTACGCGTGCAAATGCAAATGCTCTTTAGCGTGCGCTAATTTTAACATAACGTTAGTATGGTCAAGAGTCACTATCCACATCTTATGAGAAATTCACTGTATCAATATTTTCTAGTCTATATTCATAATTTCTAAATAGAATTTCTTGATTTATCAAATATTATGTCTCTTTATAATTTTTTGTGTTTTATGTTAGTCACAGGATCTATTATACGACTCTTATATATACAACACCTTATTGTTACACGTATAAGCAGCGATAGCTCAGTGGGGAGACCAACAGACTGCAATGCAGAGGGTCTCGCATTCGAACCCACGTTGTGCACCTCTGAATTTCGGAAGTTATATGACTTTTCGAAATTATGTGTGTATTGATTGACAATTATCGCCTGCTCCGTGCCTCGGAGAACACGTTAAGCCGTCGGTCCCGGCTGCCATGAACATCTATGGCAGTCGTTATTGGGAGAGTGTCGACACAAAAGATCCCACTGGGTCGAAGTGTCGCTGGTCTGCACTGACTGGCTCCCGCATAAGATACATACATATTGTTACACGTTGTATAAAAAGCTATTGCAATATTTTCCTCTACCCGTTTCGGTGTAAACGCGTTCCATCTGAAGCGGGGTCAGCACCGGTCGTTATTTATATTTCCCATCCGTACCGCCGGTTATTTTATGTACTCGACTATTTTATATCGATAGGATCGCGGTTGATCGCGAGATTTTATATTAAACTGCTTTCAACCGCTCCCTGTAACCTTTTATTGACAGTTGTTTTTAAACAACTGTTTGTTGCAAACATGTGGAGTACTTGTTTTCAAAATGGCTGTTCTAGTTATGCGCATAATCGCATTCTAAAAATATGTGCATGTTGCATGGTTTAAGGCGTAGGATAAAAATGTATCGTGTTGTTTAAACATTAGAATGCAATTTTTGTTCTAATCATTACACCATATAACTACATTATATACAGTGTGTAACAAAAAGGTGTGCTCATATTTAAGTGTCACATAATATAGCCGTAGTACAATCGAAAACCGCGACAATCAAATCCATATATATTATTTTCACTAAGATACAGCATTTTATTTCATTTTATTACAGTATATAATATGTATGTTTATCCATTGTCTAGTACCCATAGTACAAGCTCTGCTTAGTTTGGGCTAGATGGTTGATAGATATGTTGTGTGTATGTGATAGAATATTATTTATTTATTTATGATTATTGTTTTTTTTAATATCACATATTCTAGTCGATACTTAAACAATACAAACGGCTGACTCAGGGTATCACTGGGATCCCAGAAATGACCATACGCTATTTGGATAGTGATATGATGCGTTTGTTTTGATGTTTGATCCGGGCGTAGGGTACATAGGTTATTTATCAGATATATAATCTCCTCCAGACCGCATTTCGGTCACGGCGGCCAGTCTTAACGGAGACTGGCCATCTGCGCAGGAGATATTATAGTGCACAAGTGTGTGCGCAAACACAATTGCACTCTCTGTTCCTTAACTCTCATTACCCGATGGGACGGTAATCCGACACGACTGGAGAGAGATCAGGCGCAGGACCAATGGATTTACGTGCTTTCCAAGGCACGGGGGTGTCTAACACCGCTAACTTCCTAACTCCGGGCTGCTATTAAGATTTCTTAACAAAATACCCAATAACTTTTTGTTGGCCCGACCCGGGATTCGAACCAGAGACCTCATGCACAGCAGTCGCATTCACTACCGCTGCGTCACGGAGGCAGTTATCAGATATATATCACGGCCTTAAAATATGACCACACCTGTTTGTTACACGCTGTATATACGGATATAACTGCATGGATGTCGTAGTCGTTTAAGTGATCGCTGCCATTGCACCGGGTGTTGTGGATTCGATTCCCACAAGGGACAAAAAATTATGATCTACTACAAATAGTTGTGTGGGTGTCTCTTGTGTCCGTTGTTCGAATGTTTGTAAAGTCCCCCGCGATGCAAGAAATAAATCTAGTTATATTTTTAACAACAAAACAAACAAAAAAAAAAAGCAACGATGGCCTAGTGGGAAACAGTTGGACTGCCACGCAGAGGTCTCGAGTTCGAACCCAAGGCGCGCATCTCTGACTTTTCGAAGTTATATGTGTATTAAATAGTTAATGATCGCTTGCTTTAACGGTGAAGGAAAACATCGTGAGGAAACCTGCATATCGTGTATCGCATGCGAAAGTTCTCCATAATGTTCTCGAAGATATGTGAAGTCTGCCAGCCCGCACTAGGCCAGCGTGGTGGACTATGGCCTAACCCTTCTCACACTAAGAGGCCCGTGCCCAGCCGTGGGACAGTTTAGTACAAGGCTGATATTATTATTATATTTTTAGAAGAGAAAATAACCAAAAATAGATATTATGTCTTCCTTGTTATGCAGGCTGTTCGTCGAACTAAAAGATTCAAGGAAAATGGCTAACGAAAGCTGCTCGCAATCGATCTGTTGTGATGAAGGCCTACGGCTATTATGTGATTAGTGTTGGATACACTGTTGTGTACGCTCGAACGATGTTCTTACTCTTTACATATAGTAATATAGTCAATTGATAATTATTTTAGTTATTACTAGTACTGATTTAATACCGTGGCATAAGGTTGTGCGTATATTTGTGGTCGTGAGTTCTCGGACTTGTTATTCGTTTTTTGTCATTTGATTCAGTTTGGTCTGAAGTATCAGATCGAATTTTGGTTATAGCGGCCAAACTTGAAGAAACTAGTACTAGAACAGTAGTGGTAGTAATACCCGGTTAAATTACTATACATGCTGAAACCACCATGTATATTGAGTAGTGATATTAGTGGCACAATATGCTCTTTTAATCAATTTTATAAACATTGTCTTACAAATTGAAATTGATAGGTTACATAAAATAGTTATTGAACACCTATTTTATACCGCCTATAAATTTTAATTTTAATTATTATGTTTATTACAACTTTATAATAATAATAATAATAAAATCCCTCTGGGACAGTCGTTATCTCATCAAGCGACTAACGCGATATCGGAGGGCACAGTACACTAGCTTTTAAACTATCATCTTCGCCTTGTGATATAAACAATGTATCACCAGGTTAAATAAAAGCGCACAAACCGCAGGGCGGCTTGTGGCGAGCTGAATGTGAGTGGCGACACTGCGATCCTGAATGTCTCAGAGAGTTGGTTAGGGCCTCGTCTCCAGCTTGCGTTACTGGTTGATTGGGGTGGAACTACAAGAGTGCCCGTAGGGCTCTCAACTCTGGCTTGCCTTGGTCGGCCGGTCAGAGGGAGGCTGCTAGAGCTATATGCTTGGGGGTGGAAGTGTCATTTTCAAGGGCATAACTACGGGGAAACCCGCTCCGGGTCTCCATTGTCACGAGACCCGTGATGGTGAAACCAGCGCCGCACCGCTCGATACCTCTAGCCACTCGCACCGGTGTTGCCCTCTGCTGCTGGCGTGTATGCCTATAGTGGCTATTCAGGGGGCCCATTTAGTGAGTTGGCGAGTCACCGTCTGCCCATTGCATTGATGCTATTAGAGTATTCAGGGCAGACGCCGTTTATCATCCTTAGTTAGTAATATACCGGTCCACCAGACACCCATACCCATAGCCCATTTATTAAAATCCATACGTAGTAATAGTCCTATGCCTGCTGTGGCTAGTGCTGCTGTAGGTGTTCCACCTTTGATTAAAACTCTCGAAGGGCTTCTTCACGTTGGACCCATGTCTCCGTGTAAGCCTCCCAAAGGGCCAGGTATTTTCTAATATAATATGTTAGAAAGTACCTGTGATAAGAGAAACATAATAATAATAATAATCATTTAATATAAAAATAAAAATAAACAATTATTATTATTATTATATTATATTATTTATTTAACTTAAATTGGTACAAATTGATACAGAGCTTAGGTTACATCGTAAAGGTAATATATAAGGGGTGCCTGTACTAGGGTAAACCTGTGCCACAGGCATTAAGGGCACATACTACAGTATGTGCCCTTAATGCCTGTAGCACAGGTTGGCTATTATACATAATATAGATGTAAATTCTAAAACAATACTTATAAAACATTATTCTTTGTATACAAAAACTTACGAATTACATTATAAACTAAGTGATTACTTTATTATTACTTTATTGCGTAACACTTATTGAACAACAGTCATAAAATTTTCAGTATGATCGTAGTTCAAGATTTGTAAATATTGTTGAACTAATTGCTTAGTGTTAGCATAATTTATGTCATAAATCGCAGTTATTTTGTTTATATATATTATATATATATATATATATATATATATATACGAGTGGACCCTACTAATGCTGGCAAAATGTGTATGTAACACAACTCTGTCTACCCTCTATGAGATCTATTGTATATACAATACAATAGATAATTTATTAACTTAAATTTACATAATTAATTTTAAAATGAAATAATTTAATAACCTATATTTAAAAACGTGTTAAAAAAGATAACATAATTACAAAAACAATATATTATATATATTGGAATTATGCAAAAAGGCGTTAATTTACTGATTTGAAAGAGAGGTTTTGGCTGGCCACAATTAACTTAGTGGTTAAATATAGAGGAGCATATATCATGAAAGCGTTATTGCCAGAATCAAAAATATAAAAATGTGTAACTATGTCATTGAACTCCGCCTAAACGGCTGGAGTAATCTAAATTAAATGCTTGTGTATATTTAAATGGTTTATATTAGGACACTGTATGAAAATGAGCAGTAGATTTAGAATGATTGTCTGTGGGTCTGTTTGTTTTAAACGGATTTTGTAGACGTTAGAAAAACATAATAACATTTTGCTCGATCTACAATTAGAACTCGTGACATCACAGACGCATAATAAGCGCAAACTTAAAAACCGGACCCGTCAGGCAAAAACGTTATAGTAAAAAACCTTCAAAGGCCAGCCTTATCGAAACGTAAATGTCTGAAGTTTCGCAGCTGCTTCGCGATGTTTTCCCAGTGATTACTTTCATACGAATTGTTGTCTCCTTGCCTATATTTATTTAGTTTACTTCTATTTCTAAACTTATTCTTTCTACTTGAATAGTTTTTATTCATGTTCGTTTTGCTCAGAACATTTTTTTATTGCTTCGGATTTGTTTTGTTGTGCTCAACGGGTAACAAGTTGGCAGACAGTTGAAATAAAACTTTTTACTTCGTGACTAAAGATCAAATTGGAAGAATCGTAACTAATATTATAAATGCGAGTTTCTGTTTATTTTGCCCGCGATTTCGCTCACGTAAATATAGTTTAGGTTAGATTAGTAAAAGGACTTTTTCCTGGATAATGGTACCTATGTTCTTTTCTGTATCCCTAAAAACGTGTATGCGAAATTTCATGATGATCGATCAAGTGGTTAAGGCGTGAAAATGTAACAAACAAACAATCTCACATTCGCATTTATAATATTAGTTAAGATTAAGATATGGATCATTTTGATTTGTATAATTTAAATATTCATGAGATGGCCGGGCTATATATGAATATATTGCAGCCACATGTTGCAATTACGAGGCCATTTACGAACAATAAGTATTGCTCTGATCGCGTTTTAAGCTGAGCTTAGCTTAAATTGTGGGTCTCAAGTATTTAATTATTTCAGATTCAAATACATTTAGATCTACATGTACGTTTGAATTGCTGATCAATTTGCAAAAAAATATAAATAGCCTTGCAGGTCTCAGTATGAGAATGGTTGGCCCATAGAACACCACGCTGGCCCAGTGCGGGCTCGCAGAATTCTCATATCTTTGACAACATTTAGGAGAACTCTCAGATATGCAGGTTTTCTCACAATGTTTTCCTTTTCTGTTAAAGCAAACGATAATTAACGTAATAATACGCACATAAGTTCCAAAAGTCAGAGATGCGCGCCTTGGGATCGAAATCGAGAACACTACATGTCAGTCTACTGTCTCCTACCTGGCTATAGCTACTATACTATATAAAATTAATATAAATGATTTAATTAGTGCTTCTAGAGTTCAAAAAACTCTTATACAACAGCTTTGTCCGTCCGTCTGTCTTTTATACAACTTTCAACACAAGAACCGTAAGAGCTAGAGAGTCGCGGTCAACGCCATTCGACTCAGCATAGTCGATATACCCTCGAAATGACTATGACCTTTGACCTCTGACCTCAAACGTCACGTCACGTCGGTCACGTGATGCCATTTTTTCGAACTTTAAGATTTACGGCAATTCATGGCCGTTTCTCACTTGTTCTTTTCCAGAATGAGAATGCCGGGCAGAAAAATACACAGAAGGTAATGTGAGCTGCTTTTAACTTTTAATGATAAATTGACTGCCCGAATGGCGATGTGGTTAAGTAGTTGCCTTGCCACTGCCAATGCATCTAGTGTTGTGGGTTTGATCCCCACGCGGGACATAAATTTGTGTGTTCTACAAATTGTGGTCGTTGTTTGAATGGTTGTCCGCCGTGAAACGAGAATTATTCCAAATGCAGGAGTTGTTTTTAAGTAACAACTACGCTTGATTATTAGCATAGCGATATCGAATATATGAAGGATCGTATGACGTCAAACACCACGCAAGAAGCAAACCGCATTACGCATACCGCGGTAACATACGAATTCAAATCATATGTACATTCATTTACAGTACATATTTGCAGTCATTGCATACATATGAAGACATTTTCTGCCTGTCATCTATAACAAATGTAAATATTAACCTTAATTAGCATACATATATGTTTCAATGTCCTTTGTATCCACATATGTTGATTAAAGATAATATTTGCACTAGTTTTACACAGACGAGGGAAGTAAGACATGAGGCTGCGTGCGCTTGCTATGCAATTATAAGCTTTATGTAGTACGGATACAGTTCAATTCACTTTATTTCGTGTGTGTGGAGCGCTTTACTTTCCTTATAGCGCCCTTCGTCCTATCTAGTGCCCTGCGTCTTTACTAGTAATATAGACGAAAACTTAATTTTATTTGCCTGACCTAAGCGTTTAATCCAAGACTAGAAACGGCCCTTAACCGTTTTATTGTGCTATCAACATCTCGACCCTTCCCTAATATACTGAATACAAAATAAACCCTTGTTCCAGAATTTCTTTAATCTAAACAATATCTCAAATAGTTTTACGAGAATGTCTAATATTGTATAATGTAAACATAACTTATACTTTCAGTTTTAATACCATTATATAAAATGGAGTGATGGTTGGAATTTTTAATATAGACTAGAAGCCAGTGACGAGGACAATATGACAATGGCCCGATATGTAAGGAATCCCTATTGTTGACGTTTTCAGACTGACAAATACCATATACATTCGTTGTATATAATGAACTCTATTGTGTCGTGAATAAGGTTTAGTTTCGTGTGATTTTTGGTATTGTAATGTAAGTTTTTGATTCAGCGTTTTCCAAGGGTACGGTTCTCGATGGCAGGTATTGTTGGAGCACAATCGGTAGCTCTTTAGTTATGAATCCTCTCCAATTACTGGCTGACGAATTGTGAGTTTATGCTATTCAATTGGGTTTATACATTGACTGTAGTTTCTGGTTAAATAGAACTACATCTTCAGTTTTCTATTAATCCAGCTAATACTATAAATTTAAGTGAACTCTTGAACGGATTTGGATTAATTAGCACATAGAATACTTTCGATTCGAATATGCGGTGCCCTGAGATTTACGCAGACAAAACCGCAAAACCTAAAACCACACTAAAGATAGTTGCGACAGACAGACAATAAAGAGACTTAAATGAAAACGTTATTAATATGAATCCGGCACCTAACTTTATCAACGTCTCACGAATGAGTTATAAGTTTTTATGTACAGTTTATGGTATACCTAATATAAATAAGTAAGTGCGCAGTATATGTGCTGTGTATAAGGTCTCCGTTTTCTACTCCGTGGTCGAATAAAGCGCTATAAGATTTTCTCGATATTTTCTTAGAAGCACGAGTCTAAAAATATGTTCGGTAACCGGTAATATGCTCATACTATGAGCATATAAGCATGAGGCTATGTTATTTGTATATATATAATAATATAATAATATTCTACCACATACACACAACACCATCTAGCTCAAAGCAGAGCTTGTACTATGGGTACTAGACAATGGATAAACATACATATATACTTTTATTTGTTTTTGTAAATACATACATATTATACATAGAAACGCCCAGACCAAGACAAACATCCATGTTCATGCACACAAATGTTTGACTTGTGCGGGAATCGAACCCGCGACCTCAGGCGTGGCAGTCGGTTATACTAACCACTACGCTATCGAGGCCGACATCTCGTAACGACGTCAAATTAAAGACTATGGATCCAATGTCAGTGATTGGAGTTGCTGCTATTGAACCTTAGTATCAGGCGGTTCGCGATAATTTTGATAAACATTAATGGCCAGCCCTACAACTAACAAGTAAAAGTTATCCGAAAGATAAATCGCATGCTGTCTCACTCATGTTAGGTTAAAGAAGAGAGATGGCGATACTTTTATCTTATAGATCAATGCTATCTGGAGGTGGTACGAGAAGTCCTAACTCCAACCTTTTTTGCGAACAAAGTAAAAAGATCGCTAGATTTTGGAATCTGTAGGTACACCTATCTAATCTTATGACTCAACTATATATAGATAACACAAATCGACGCGATATCTTGTACGGAATGTGTGTAGGTGTGGTCACGGGCTATGTCATTCTAGTGCAGTATTCAATATTTATATTTTCAATGAAAAACGCGTGAGCCCTAGTCGACGGGTCTGGCTTGGCGTGCGTTTTTATTGCAAGTGTGAAGAAATCGCAATCTTAATAAAACAGCGACTTAACTCGAAATTTGAAAGTAAGGCAATTTGAACTCTAATTGTATATGTTAAATACTAATATTATATTTGTATTAAATCTTTGCAATAGAGTTCAAATTTGTTTAATGCAAAATACTGAGATAAGTCTCTGTTTTATTAAGGGTGCGAAATGTCGATTATTTTTCGGAATACATTATTTGCAATTTAGCTTAAAAATTACTAGTATTTTACTAAAGCTAAAATGCTTGTATTAGGAGAATGTTTACGACAGTAGTGCAATGGGCGGGTTTCGAACCCACGAGACATTTACACTAATACCTCATCCGTTGGGCTTCTGCCGCCTGTCTGTTTTCATATCGCTGTTACGTCACCTTTAATCACAGAGACACTACACAAACTTATTTATCTGCAATATATGATCCTACAAATAAAATACGGAATGATAATATTATTCTCGGGTCCCGAAAAAATAAACAATAAGTGTAGAGCGTTCCATCCGTAGTATAACTGAGTTAAACGCGCCCAGCGAACTTTAAACTCGATACAGAAGTTTATTCAACGTGGTCATAAGCGGTGGCATACCGACTAGCTGTTCATACAACCTAATAATTTGTTATAATTAAATACGCTGACCATCTCATTGGTCACACCATCTGTGGTATAAGTTTGAGGGTTTGATTTCCGTCTCAGGCACTGTGGTTTTAGGTTTTTCGTTGTTATACATAGTTTAAAAATGTATGGGCAGGTCGTGGGCGGTATTGCCGTATATCGGATACATCGCCAGTCTCTGTGTTGAGCAGACTCGTCCGCCACATTAAAAAAGGAGGCAACCATATATCATATACATTTCTGTCTTCTCCATCGGGGGAAAAGTCGTGGCACAATTTATGTATTTATGTTAACTTTTCAAGGCTTAGATAGGTGTATAAACGAACACCCAAACTGCTGTACTAATTTGAATATTATTAATGATATTATACTGGTCGGTATAAGGCGCAATATTTAAAGCCTAGTATAATATTTTATCACTTATTGGGCCATAATCATGTTTGCATTGCATTGCTATGTATTTCTACACTATGACTGCTTACGCTTTGATTTGTATTATTTTTTAAAACAAGTTCTATCAACTTGGTGGTTTTTATGATACAGCATTTGAGGATCCTAATGATACGGCCGTTAGAATCCTCAAATGACGACAAATCTTAATAAAATTATTGTAATTATATTATTGTAAAAATATATGCAGGCAATCACTGTAATACATTTTTTAACTTCAAATAGTAACCGATAAATATATGTTATTTGGATTTCCATTTTAAATTACTTGAACAACAAACATGTTTACTGATCTCTATATAAGTGTGTGTCAATTGCAAAACCGAGAGACAGACGTAGCAATCGAATTGAAAAGCGTCTCTTGAATGCGTCCATGCATCGTTGCTCGTTATACAATCAGAGAAGTTCTATTCATACTCATGCCTTTGTAAGCTTCGAACCTTATTATCGTGCTTAACAACTATGGCTGAGGCTAGTTTTGATTGCGATTAGCTGCCCTCTGGTGATGGAGTTTTAGAGGGAAGTATTGAAAATTCATATAATTTTCAGTGCATGAATCGCACAATGGACATGTGGATGCCTAGCCGTTGCCGCTGCTTTGGGTGTTGTATGTTCAAATCCCACACAAAATATAATCATTAACCGGTGTGGATATTTGTAAGATTTACTATGATTGGTTTGAGTCTGGATGTATTTGTGTTTCAATTTATCTGTCTGTATCTTTCGGAAGTTATATGACTTTTCGAAATTATGTGCGTATTGATTGACAATTATCACCTGCTCCGTGCCTCGGAGAGCACGTTAAGCCGTCGGTCCCGGCTGCCATGAACATCTATGGCAGTCGTTTTTTGGAAAGTCAGTACCCTCTAATATCCTGACACTGGTCTAGCTTTAGGGTATCGTTAGCCTTCGGGTTGCGGAGGGCAGGTGGCAGGCGCTCCGTGTAAAAACTGATATCCAGTCAAAGCAGGTAAGACCAGAAAAGCCGACCCCAAGTGACTTGGGAATAATAAAGGCTAAGAGAGAAGACATCACGATCCGCAGCCGCTTGACCAATGAGGCAGCCAACTATATACGAGCCAGTGTTTGTTTTTTACATCCTTTGGATGGTAAACAATCAAATACTGCGGCTGCTTATAAATTGTAAGACATAGGGTTTATTCCACCGTGCAATGCCGGCTATGCAAAACTGCACAGGCCTAATGATAGCTCAACGGGTATACGGATTTCAAAGCTCCACTTTACTGAACTTTGAAAACTATTTCATGGTAGGAATGCATTTCAAGGTTATTTAGGTGCAATGTTCTATAGGATAAAGGAACTTTCTCCTTCTAATTGCTAGTCGCTACCCTTCCTGGATATTCTTTAAATAATAAGCAAATCGGGCCATTTTGTAAAGTGCAGTATGGACCATTGTTAGATAAAGGTTCTTAGTTTCAGAACAGAGTTAGGCTTTATTCTACCACGCAAGTAATGTGCGGGTAAGCAGACATCATACATCTCCGAGAACATCACAGAGACCTCTCAGATATGTCTACTCGAGATCTTTTTATTCACCATTAAAACGCGCGATAGATATTGTTAAAATCGCCCACCATTTCGGTATCGAAGCAACTGTGTGGCAGTCAAGCAGAAATATAGTTACAGAATGATACCACTATAATATACATAACACTAACATTTTGAGCTGAATGCTGGGTATGTTCGCTCTAGGTATCCCCTTATATTGCGAGCATTGCCAAATTAATTGTAATTTGTAACTAATATTATAAATGCGAATGTAAGTTGTGTTGTTTGTTTGTTAAGCTTTCACGTTTCACTACTCAATCGATCATCACGAAATTTTGCATACACGTTGTCTGGGCAACAGAAAATGACATGAGGTACCTTTAATCGAGAAAAAGGTCTGCTGCTAATCTAATCTGACCAAACCTACATTTACGTCAGCGAAGCCGTGGGCAATATTTATTAGTCCATATGCTTGTGTTTATATGTATGTGTGAGTGTGAGTTTGTGTGTTTGTGTGTGTGTGTGTGAGTATGTGTGTTTGTGTGTGTGTGTGTGTGTGTGTGTGTGCGCGCGTGTGTGCGTGTGTGTGTGTGTGTGTGTGTGTGTGTGTGTGTGTGTGTATGTGTGTGTGTGTAACTATCCTATCCTACGCGTCCTAGTAGAAGATCCTCAGTACTACGATAATCTAATTTAAGTAGATATTCTTTTGTTGTTATTTTAAACTGGTATTTATTGTAGAATTTTAGTATAGTCCCCAGCGACACAGGAATTATTTCTAGTAGACCTAGTGACCCCTAATAGGAATAATTCCTGTGTCGTGGAGGACGTTTTTTCGAACCCACGACCCTCGGCAGTGGCGAGGCTAACAACTATACCACTACACCATCCGTGCAGTCAAAGAGTTTGATTTTGATATGTAGATTAGCTTTTCAGAAACCATTTGCAATTTCTTCCCTCATACAAATTTTCAAGAACACACCAAAAATAATCAAAATTGTTTTATTTAAACACAGGTCTTAAATGAAACTGTAGCGAGCCGACTGAAAATGTTCCTTTTAACGAGCGTACATATACAAAACCTTTGTTAATTAAACTACGTTCCACTACAACAAAGTCACTCAAAGTCAATAGCAATTCTCACTTAACAAATAGAAGCTAAGATTACTGTTGAGGCTAATTAATGCTTTAGGGACGTTGACTTATTATAACTGGAGTAGACAAGGTGACGTCACTACAGGATAAAAATGTAATGTGATGTGTTTGTAGCAGTTTTTCAAATGACATGTGATTAGTATGCAGCAGTTTTTCTAAAAATATAATAATAATAATATTCTACCACATACACACAACACCATCTAGCCCAAACTAAGCAGAGCTTGTACTATGGGTACTAGACAATGGATAAACATACATATATACTTTTTTTTTGTAAATACATACATATTATACATAGAAACACCCAGACCAAGACAAACATCCATGTTCATGCACACAAATGTTTGACTTGTGCGGGGATCGAACCCGCGACCTCAGGCATGGCAGTCGGTTACACTAACCACTACGCCATCGAGGCCGACGAGAATATATGAGCTATGTGCCGTTTTTTGAGAGATATGTGATCTGTTTGCTGCAGTTTTTTGGACAATATGTGATTTGATTGCTGTCTAAAGTTTTTAGAATGACATGTGATTTATTTGTCTTCTGTCTTCTTCCGTGCCACAGTAGTAGTATATGCGACTGCTGAGCACGAGGTCTCAGGTTGGAATTCCGGGTCGGACTGCTAAGAAGTTTTTGAGTTTTCTACTAAGTAATCACAGTGGCAGCTCAAGAGAAAAGGCGGTTTTAGGCACTCCCGTGTCTCGGAAAGCATGTTAAACTCTTGGTTTTGCACCTGATCGCACGCTGGTTGTGTTGGATTACCGTCTCACCGGACTATAAGAGTGATGCAGCGGAGAGTGCATTTGCGTTTGCGCACACACTTGTGCACTACAATACGTCCTGCGTAAAGGTTGGCGACCATATCTGAAAATTGGTCTGGAAGACATTATTATTATTTACAATACGTTTACAATCATGGTATTTTAAAATGTTTATATCATGTTTACGATAATAGTATATTGCATCTGTCATTTGCCTTTTCTAGTGCATCAGTAAATAACAGTTCCTTGTTAGGCGAAGCAGATGGATTTCGTGGTGCCAAAAACTCATTTCACCGTCTATTTTACATTTCTAATACGTAGTGGGTCGAGCGCAATCTGGCCTGTAATTAATGAGACGAAGGATAATTAAATCCGAATTGCGAGAGCGAAAACACTGCGGTTGTTTTTTAAGATAAGTTTCTTTCTAGATTTTACTTCTGAAATTATACGCCTCTTGAGATAATTAAGGGATTCCATAGTTTGCTCGTTAATCCGTTTCGAATTTGATTACGGAGATTAATTTTGAATTTTCTTTTTATTTTTTCTTTTTCTCATTATTTTAATCCGTTCCTGGTTGCATTTCGTACCTATATCTATATCCCGAAGGGATTGAAAGAGGTGTAATACACCCAATTTTCTGGGCCAGTTGTCGTCTATGCGGCACAGATTTAGACTCTGTACCACTGCCGAGAATGACTAGAGAAAGCCAACAACAGTTTACCCGACCCGAGCATAAAGAGCTCATGCATAGCAGCCCATTCACTATGGTTTTTCGTCATTAACTTCAGCATGACTTTACAATACTCCCAGCATCAATTTAATATTTAAGAATTTAGGTAATCATGACATTGTTACCCCGTTCTTGGTACTTTTAATACTTTTTACATATAATAATATTATCCCTATACATATACATATAATTTGTAACATGAAAGCGTACATGCATATTATACATACTCTTTTGTTCTTGGTGTTTCCACTATTATATGCACCAATGTGTGGGTAAATGACACCAACTAAAACTGTTTGTCTAATTGACCTATGTCAGAAATAGGTCAATTAGACAAAAATATCTACTATGTGAGAATTAGTTCCCGAACACACAAATGTATACAATACTCAAAATTGCTTTAAAACCCGTTAAAATTATAAACTTATATATCATGCACCACGAATATGAAAGTTATAAAAATAAATATGATTTAAGATACCTTAATACATACAGAATGATTCCTCACTCAGAGGCGACAAACCATAAAACATTTCTTTAATGGTGTGAACGTTTAAATTGGAATAAATTTCCAATTTAAATACTAGATAGTTGTGAATATTTTTCACAAATTAAAACTCGACTTTAAAGATTGCCGTGGCACAAAGAACGTGAAATACTGACCCATTTCACTGACAGTACAATGCTTTCCCGTAAAGTAAATTACTTTCCGTTGAGCGCTCTTGATAAGATTATTTTTTAGTTTTCCGGGTACTAGGAATTTCAATACTTTTAATATCGTCTCTTTATTAAAATAGCGTCAATTTCATCAAGGAATTAATAAAATCACTCTACTTTATTAATAACTGAGCATAGGCTTTGGAAGTAACGGTAAAAGTCATTTATTTGCAAGGTATCATTTATAAATGTCAGTCTATTGTTTGTTTGTCCAACAAGTGAAAGAAAAAGTGGAAATCGAGTTGTATGAAGAGGTTAAAAGGAAAGCAGAAGTCAGACATATGTGGCGATTACCCCAAAGACAATATCTACCCTCTAATTAAAGCAGATAAACTTTGTTAGTTAGTGAGTTTTCTAAGTTACGAAAGCTAGATTTAGGTTAGTTTCTAGGTATAAGACTGCGCCGAGCGAAATGTGCCAAAAGAGGCGGTCACAGTTAAGTGAATAAAATCAACACTTTTTGTTTAATACAAATATAATATATACATTTACCATAACAATGAATGTGTTTACAATTACTCCGTGCAAAAAAACATAAAATAATTAAAATTTTCGCCTACTAAATTACGTAAATTTGCACGAAAAATGCAAAAACGTAAGCTCGTGTTACGTGATTTTTAGATTATAACAGTAGAAATCTATCCTATTTTACAGCTTAAACGAAACATAAATAGTTATATTACAATTTGGCCGGCCCAAATATTTAAGTTATTGGTTGACAATAAAGATACATATTTATCAAAAAAGCACTTCAAATCCTCCATACAATTTTACTATGGCGGCCGCGCGCCGAATTGAATATGTGCCGCACGAGCTCTGTCATTATCTATCTTACGCTCGGCGCAGTCTTAAGCAAAAGATTGAGCCTATGCGAAGGTACCTGCAAGAAACTAACGAACACTCTTTTAAATAAGCTTTTCTAGATATAGGACAGATGGGTAGTGCTTACCAAGTTTTCTAAACACAAGTTGAATTCACTAGAAAACTCTCAGTCATGCTGGCTTCCTCGCGGCGTATTTTTGGTCATCGTTGTATAAAATATATTTGTTGTCTTGCTTTTAGGATTTTCTATTTCAATTTCTCAGCAGCAGATCGGCTACAAATGTTTTTGTGCCAACAATATACTCGCTCTGTTATATGGTATTGTTTTTGTTATCGTTAAATGAACTTCTTGCCCAGAAATAATTTCTGCAACCTCTTTTCCGGAAATAATTTCTGTAAAAATTGTCTAAATATTTACAATGTATAAACAATAGACATAGAAAACACTAGCACAAAGCTTTTCAAAGACACACATAAATATACAAAAGAAAAAATAACAGATAGTCAGTTGTGATTGGCTGGCGAATTTAGCAATAGCCAATTAAATCAGAGTTTGATTTTGACACGTTGTTGATCAGCTCTTTAGCAACCATGTACAAGACTTAAAATAGTGTGGAGTGACTTAATGTAGAAATTGAATCTACAACATCGGCATAATTAACAATAAATCTCATTGCGCCATCCATACCGTTAACGCATTAACCAAGTTCAGTCTGTTGTAATCCATACACAATGCCTTTATCATTATGTCTCAATATGATTAAGCTGACAGTTTGATATTCCTAAGTCGTACCATAGGTCGTACTAAATGGCAGTAAGTTGCTTCAAAGTCTAAGTCCCTCTTTGAGTAGTCTCTTGCAGTTATAGTCATGATTACTGAGAGTCAAAAGACACACATATGTAAACTCATTGCACAAGAACTGTCTGTGGATTACAATTGTGTAACTTTAAGGTAATTAAATCAGCACACGCACAGGACTCGAGATTGAGACTCCCTGACTCACTTTTGCTTTTTGAAGTTATGTGCGATTTAAATAGTTAAATATCGCTCGCTATAATACTGAAGGATAACATTGTACGGCAAACTACATGTCTGAGATGTCACCATGATGGTCTCGAAGGTATATTAAGCCAACACGTGCTGGGCTTGAGTGGTGGACTATGATTTAACAGTTATCATACTGATTAGAGATCTGTGCCTAAAAGTGAGACATTATAAATAGGGCAGATATTATTATCTATACTAATATTATAAAGCTGAAGAGTTTGTTTGTTTGTTTGAACACGCATATCTCAGGAACTACTAGTTCGATTTGAAAAATTATTTTAGTGTTGGATAGCCTATTTACCGAGGAAGGCTATAGGTTATATAACATCACGCTACAACCCACGGGAGCGGCGCAGTGACGATAAACGCGGGTGAAACCCCAGGAACATCTAGTTTAAATAAGTTAAATTATTCACGGTAGTAACTGTTATTTTTAGCTATATCCCTTTCCAACCGGCTCAATACGAGCGTGACAATCGATAAAAAAAAATCTGCATCAAAATTACATTTGTTTTTGTGAACGCGTCCGGCCTCACACGATCGTGTTGATATATGCGCTTACTTTAAAAAATACAAGGACATGTTTCGACTCGTCAGTCGCCGGAGAACCGCTGTTAAAGATGGCCGTGCATTTTGGGCGAGGATCACGCTCACGTAAGTATATTTATATCACCTTTTTTCATAATATTATAATAGTTTTTGGTTTTTAAACTTAAGAAGATATACCAATCAGTACGAAGGTGCAATTTTTATAGTAATAACATAGCATTATCTCCGTGTGTGATCAGTTAAACTCACATCGTCACGATCGTGACGATCCGGGTTTTAGTGCATTTATACGATGATTTATGATTATATGATATGATTTATTTATGATGATTATATTTAGTGCATTTATATGACGCATATTTCTCAACGCTGTTTTTTGTATTTCTGTGAAGTTTGAGAAGTTTTTTCTTTATTTAGGCGCAGTTTTGAGAGACCAAGACGTTTTGGATCTGTTGCAAGACGGGAATGTCTCTGATATTGAAGATTTCGAAGACGAGGGTGACCAATTAGATCCAGTATTTTTAAATAGTCTGCTTGAGGAGGGAAGCCATGAAAGTACCATATCAGATTCTGAAGCAACTCCATCTACATCTGCACCGCGTTGGATTCCTCCAGAATCTTCAAATGAGGTAATCACTGATAACTCACTTACTCATCGATCTGGTATGTGGAGACAATCAACCTTTACTGATAAAAGCCATGACTACCCAAGTCTTCCCTCGGGGCCAGTAAGGACACACAGTGACTACGTTCACGATTACTTTGATGAGGAGTTCTTTGAGATGGCTGCTCGTTGTTCAAATATTTATCACCTGCGTAAATATGGAACGGAACTAAAAACAACCCCTATAGAAATTAGAAAATTATTTGCTATTCATTTGATTATGGGAGTAATTCCGTATCCACGTTTACCTATGTACTGGAGAGAATCTACCAGATTGACTCTTATCACTAATAATATGAGCCGAGACCGGTTTCTACAAGTCAGAAATTCCTTACATGTAGTCGATGAAGAATCACCACCACAGAACACAACGCCTAATCCTCTGTGGAAAGTACAACCAATCATTGACCGAGTGCAAGCAGCCTGTTACAAATTAGAAAGGGTTCCTGGCTATTATAGTATTGACGAGCAGATGATACCCTTCACAGGCCGATGTGCATTGAGGCAAGTCGTTAGAAATAAACCACGACCTACAGGATTAAAGAACTTCGTCACAACTACCAGCAACGGCCTTATGGTCGATTTTGAGATTTACAAAGGCGCCAAAACAATGTTTGGAAATACTATGTTAGGCGTAGGTCCATCTGTAGTCTTGCATTTAATAAAAACTGTCCCGCCCGGTAGTTGTATTTACCATGATCGTTATTTCACAACTGTCCCTTTGATTGAGGAAATGAACAAAAGAAATCTACATACTACTGGTACCATTATGATGAATCGAATCCCAGGGCGAGCAGCACTAAAATTTAAGAAGGACAGCAAAATGTACCGTGGGGAACATCAGCAGTTTGTAAGAGATTCAGTATCCTTGGTCAAATGGAAAGATAACAAAGCGGTTCTAATGGCTTCCAATTGTACTGGTGCCAATCAAATTGACTGCGTTAAACGATGGGACAAGCAAATCAAATCCTACAAGGATGTTAATATTCCCAGGGTGATCTCCAATTATAATAACCACATGGGAGGAGTGGATGTTTTAGATCAGATGATGGAGTACTATCGTTGCTTCATAAAAACCAAAAAGTGGACTCTCAAAGTAATCATCCATTTCTTAGATTTAGCTATAGTTAACGCATGGCGTAAATACAAAATTGACTGTGAAGCTAATGATCGCCCGAAAAAAAATATATTTGCTCTAATGGACTTTAAAATGGAAGTAGCAGATGCTTGGTTGAATACTCCAAATCGCCAACGTCGATTGAGTTCTGACACAAGTACTGAAGATGAGGAAGCACCACCTTTACCGAAAAAGTACATGCCATCAAGACCTTCCAATGCCAAGCGATATGATGGCTATGATCATCAGCCTACCTTCGACCAGCTATCGGCTCCACGAACTTGTAGGTTGGAGTCATGCACAAGTAGAAGCAAAATTCGCTGTGTAAAATGTGATGTTTATTTGTGCTTGTCACGGGGAAAGGACTGTTTCCGGTTATACCACACCAACCGTAATAATTAATTAGTTATTTTGATTGTAATATGTTGATCTCAATATGATTCCTATTTTTATAACAATTATATTCTAAAGAAGTTTTGACTGATTTTATGTTAATGTTGATTGTGATAATAATTTATATTCTAAGATTTTGTGTTAATATTTATTGTGATTTTTATGATAGTGATTTAGATAGTTAAGATTGATATGTGACCAAAAATGCTCAATTGTAACGACTGATTCTAAGATGTTACGTAACGATTTTAATTAATAGGTATATATGCTGATTAAACCTGACTTTTATTTAATTAACACTACTACTACCTGAAAAGTCACGATCGTGCGGATGTTAACTTATTCCTAATCGTCACGATCGTGAGGGTACTTTTGTGGGGAAAGGGGGGGTATGGGATTTTCTTTACTATTTTTTTTAAGCTTCGTGAAGCCCAAATAACCGTACAAGCTAAGTTAAACATGCAAATATTAAGATTATGTCCACCGGTTGGAAAGGGATATTGTAATTGACATCACGAAAGGTGTAGTGGGTTAAGTGATCGCCTCGCCATTGCCGTTGCGCCAAGTTTTCGATCGCTACACTTTGATGGGACAAAAATTTGTGTGATACATGAATAGTTATTTATTAGAGTGCAGGTGGTCTTTGAGCCCCTTAGTAGGTTAGAATTGGGGGTTCTCTATCACTTGCTCTCGCTTCGCTCGAGCCGTGATACAGAACCCCCAATTCTATTTCGGTCCTACACATCGTATTGCAATTGTTGACTCATGCGCCGATGAATAGCGACCGCTCAGATTGCATTTGTTTCATCGGGTAACGGCGCCTATCCGATATCGATGGTGCGATGCAGTGCCTTGCATCATTAGTTATACTGTCTGTTCATTTAAACCCACAATACTATAATTGAATTCTGTGTATGTTATGACACGTTGCCTCTCGATGCGGTCGACTAACTGTTGACTGTTTTGAATTGTAATCATAATAACTTATTATATTTACATCGACCCATCTTCGTAAAGAGTCTTAATCTTAAATTAATGCGTAATAATATACAATTAATTTGATATAAGCGGAACTCTGTAATTTTATTGTATTATAGAACTTTTCTTTCGCATCTTGGACATTTATTTTATTGAATCATAGAGTATTCTTAGTACAGAACTCTAATTGTTACCATGTACGTGCTGACTGTTCAAGCCCCAGAATTATCGCAATGTAACAACAAAAGCAGATTATCTATTCTTAATAAGAATTGTTTATTTCTTAACGATGTAGGTAGAGTAGAGATACAAGATTATTATAGAGTCTTTTATTGAGTAATCACTTAATGTGTCAGTTAATTAAGCAGTGAAAGCTTAGTGGTATGGCTGGGGAATGCTAATTATTAGGTTTGATGATGGAAGTCAAGGCATATCCGACTTTTCGAAATCATGTGCACATAAATAATTTATAAATGATCACTTGGTTAAACGGTAACGGAAAAATATCGAAAGAAAACCTGCATTCGACACAGCTAGTGTAGAGTACCAATCTGTGCTGGGTTTGTGTGGTAGACTATGACTCAAGCACTCTCATTGTGAGAGGAATTAATGAATTGATGATGAATGTTTCATTTTATTATATGTATTTTATAACGATGTAAATTTTAGAAAAAGAAAGAACTTCGCAATCGGGCGGTATACAGCATTATGATGTAGACGCAATAACTCTATAACATATTTTTATATAACATTTTAATTTGTATATTTATTTCGAGTGTCATATTTATTTTTTAATCATTACTGATCAATTATACGATGCTTGAGTATTTAACAGATGACGTATGAATCCATTATTAGGTATTACGGGAGAAGGTAAAGTATTCATTAATATTGTCACTAAAATTGGAACTTAAAATATTTAAGTGCTATAAATCTTAACACAAACACAATATCTCAATAATAAACTATACAGATAATTTTAATATTATTTATGTAACATTTTCTTTTCACTTTATGTTTCCACGTATACTAAATAAACTATAACAGGCTTCATAACGATGCAATTTTTAGAAACCACGTTCTGTTTAACAATGTTTTTATTTCTATAAAATATATCTTTTTACGTTTCAATAAAATATTTCAAAGTTCAATTTATAAAAGTCAGTTTCAATGTTAATATGAAGTAACCATTTGTAGTTGGTCTCCAGCATTGTTCATGATAGAAAGATCATTTGTATGCAAGTACATGCGATTACCTTATAAAAATTTCGTCTCAGTTTTCATCGACAGCGTGGCGCCGTATAATGTATCCTTCTAAAACGGTAAGTAAAGGCGAAGTTATAATTGAGTACCAATGATGTTTAAAAAAATAAGTGATTATAAATCTTATGTACTACATGCATAAGGATTAAAAGTGTTTGTCAGCATGTATGACTTCTTTTAAATAAATTGTAACTAATTATCATTTCTCAAGTGTGTATACCGTTTTACAATTTGGAGGGTATAAAATCAGTGTCAATTGGGATCCCACAGAATATTTTTAACAGCGCATTCTGCAGGCAGTTCTTTATAGATTTACATCTAAATAGTCATCTATATAGTTTAATCAGTGTGTTTAATAAATAATAAAAACAGTAGGTAAGTATGTACGTGTCATTTAACTCTATTATTTTGTGATCAGTGTATGCATATTCGTGTGGCCGCGCCTCATAAGCTCAGAGGTCGCGAGTATATTTAGTGAGAGTGATTTTATGAGTTCGATTCCCATGCAGGAAAATAGCTTGTCTGGTTAAAGGGGTTTAATATTATCATGAATAGGGGGGAGAGGGGGTGATAACAGTTGTAAACAAATGAATAAATGTAAGTAGACCTGCTTTTTAATGTTTTATAATTTTGTTTTATTTCAGGTTTTCCAATCCATTTGACTCCGACGCTGAAGTGATCCCTATATCACAAAAGCGGAAGCCTTCAAAGCCTTTAACACCTAAGCCGTCCAAGCCGAAGGGAAAATCTAAAAAACGGGCGCAAGAACAACTGTTGCCGACTGCGGCCGGAAGTGAGTCTGAATCAGAGGCTGACCTTCTGATTGCGCCTGCCTCTGTGTCTACTGATAAAAAGAAAAGAAAACGAGCCATATTCCCTGATTCGGAGGTAAATTTATTGTCATTTAATTATTCATGTAGAAAAACAGACCAAACTTTTTTTGTGCGGTAGTGTAAAACATAGTTACCTACTAATAAGTATGAAGTCTGACCAAGAGTAATTGGATTAACTTTATAGAACAATTTTTATAGAAGCTGTTTGAATGTTATAAATCAAAAGTTTGAGTCGACCTAATAACTTATAATTTATCAACGGAGTTCTGTACGGTTTACCTATACTTTTGAAGATCTACAAGATTTAATTTATATCTACTAAGCCGATTTAGGTGTATGAAGCACAGAGAGTAAAGCGCTCGGGTGTTTTGGCCGGTGGGCTACTGCCTGACAGTTTTTGTTGGAATGTTCTATATAGGTTCTAAGTTGCGAAGAACTTTGCTTGAGCGATGTAGGATTTGTTATGGCACTGTAGTTGTAGTGCCGCTACACCGAAATAAATACATTTTAAATGGAGAATGCCAATGTCCTGAGATATTATTATGATGGCTTATAATAATAATCGTCTGTTTGTGTCCCAAATACTTACCCACATTAATTGGGGACTTGATGATTGTCATGAATCATCAGATTATGATACAGTTAGGTATTTATTTTGAGAAATTGTTTTGTTACATTAACTAATGTTTATTATTTTATTTGTTTCCAGGATGAAGAGCAACGTGAACCAATTTGCGCAGCAAAGCTGAAGAGCTACCTAACTCGACGAGTGGGTTCTGGTTACACTATGCAAAGTGACCCCACAAGACGAGGAGAATTTTACGTTGAGGTCCGCATCTCGAATTGTCGGGAGTTGGAGGCTATTTCAACTAACCGCTGGAAACATTCACTGCTGTGTTTCAAAACAGCGGTGAATGACGATAGTCCAACTTGGAAGGCGGTTACTCAGTTGGTTGGAACAGTTAAAGAGGATTACTCCTCTATCCACCCAATTTTGTACCCCCAAACCCCTTTGTGAGTTTTTTATAATTATTTTATATTGAGCCATATAATCGCCACATAACCTAACCATGTATTTTTATATAAATCATTATTAATAAATGCATTGCTCTCTTACAGAATCTATTTGATACATAAAAAATACCATATAGAGTTAGATAAAACTATAAATAAGTTAAGATTCAATCCTAATTTTACGTGTATTTTCTTGCAGAATCTACTTAGTAGATAAAATAAAAAACTAAATTAAAAACCTAAAAATAAAACCAAAACTTAAAAATAAAAATTCTGATTAAGAAAAAATAGAAATACGTACCTAAAGCTTTTTTATATTGAGCCATATAATAGCCACATAACCTAACCATGTATTTTTGTATAAATCATTATTAATAAATGCATTGCTCTCTTACAGAATCTATTTGATACATAAAAAATACCATATAGAGTTAGATAAAACTATAAATAAGTTAAGATTCAATCCTAATTTTACGTGTATTTTCTTACAGAATCTACTTAGTAGATAAAATAAAAAACTAAATTAAAAACCTAAAAATAAAACCAAAACTTAAAAATAAAAATTCTGATTAAGAAAAATAGAAATACGTACCTAAAGCTTTTTTATATTGAGCCATATAATAGCCACATAACCTAACCATGTATTTTTGTATAAATCATTATTAATAAATGAATTGCTCTCTTACAGAATCATTAAAAACCTAAAAATAAAACCTAAAACCAAAAAATAAAAATTCTGATTAAGAAAAATAGAAATACGTACCAAAAGCTTTTCTAAAATTATTCAAAATGTTTTTTTGTCAAGCTTGTAACATTAACGTTCACAATTATTCTTCTCACAAAAAGACCAACATCCATAAATCTAATAACCTCATAAAAACGCAATTTGATAATATTCGTATAATAGCTTGTGCTTTTAAAAACAAAATAGTCAGTTATAGAATAACCCCTCAAAGGTTTACTATTACTCCTGAAATGTTTTTAACTGAAATTTCAGACACATGTTGCTATCTTATCAAAGAGTTATTAAAACAACATGTTTCTTTAAAAGTCAATTTCGAACTTTTTGTTTCGTACAATTTACCTAAAAATAACGAAATAAGTCTTAAATCGTTTAACACGAGATATACAGTTATACTTCAAAGCACAGATATATTATCCACTTATCATGCATTTGCGGAAAAAATATTAAATAAATGTTCAGAGTTCGAACTAAGTGAGTCAGGATGGACAATTGAATCCATAAGTCATTTAGAAATTAATTTTGTTAAATACAGTCCTTTGAGAGTCGGTTCTTATTTCAAATTACCTAATCGAATTCAAAATACAAAATCATGTCTAAACATAGTCAATAAAGACAATTATTGTTTTCTTTGGAGCATTGTAGCTTATTTGTACCCAGCAAAGCATAACTCAAATAGAGTAACATCATATCCTCACTATTCAAAAGTGTTAAACATAGGAAACATGACATTTCCACCCACTTTAGACGATATAAAATTATTTGAAGACTTAAATCCGAACATAAGTGTGAATGTCTATGGTTTGGAACAGAATGACTATGTAACAGGACCGTTATATAAAACTTTAAAGAGAAAACTTTTTCATGTTAATTTACTTTACATCAATGATAACGATAAAAGTCATTTCTGTTTAATTAAATATTTTAGTAAGCTTGTACACCGACAACTTACAAAACATAAGTCTAAAATATATTTATGTGATGAATGTTTTATGTATTTTGAAACATCAGAAAAACAATTGAATCATACCTGTGCAAGAGTGCAGACTATACTTCCCGAAGAAAACTCAAAACTCTGCTTTTCAAATTTTAATAGGACTCAAAGAGTTCCAATTGTTATATATGGCGATTTCGAAAGTCTATTACGGGAATATTCTGATAAAAATAAGTCCCCATGTGTTGAAAATATACAAATCCATGAGGCAAGTTGCTATGGATATTACATTTTTTGTCAGTCTAAACCTGAATTAAATAAGTTTAGATCATATAGGGGGCCAGACTGCTCCAAAAAGTTCATTGAAACTATAAGTCGGGATGTAATAAGGCTTTATAAACTAATGACAGAGATAAAACCCTTGATAATTAACAAAGATCAACAAGCTGCTTTAAAAAATGCTAAACAATGTCACATATGTAGAAAATCATTTAATGATACTGACTCAGTTGTTGCAGATCATGATCATTTCACTGGAATGTATAGAGGACCAGCACATAATACATGTAATTTAAATGCAAAATCTTGTCCATTTATACCTATCATATTTCATAATCTTTCTGGTTATGACTGTCATTTGTTTATAAAGGAGCTGTCAGCTGTTTGCGGTCGTATAAATCTCATTCCAAAAAACAAAGAAAAATATATTTCGTTCACAAAATTTATCCCGATTGATAAAAAAAATGTAGCACAGTTAAAGTTTATAGATTCTTTCAATTTTTTAAGTTCAAGTCTAGATAATCTTATAAAAACCATGAAAACGGAAGATTTTCAAAATTTACGAAAGTTTTTTAAAGATGATTATTTATTTAATTTAGCATGCAAAAAAGGTGTATACTGTTATGATTACATGAATTCATGGCATCGGTATAAAGAAACTGAATTGCCAGGTTCATCAAAATTTTATAATAAACTCACATCCCAATCTATTTCCGATGAAGATTATAATCATGCATTAAAAGTGTGGAATGCATTTAATATTTCTAATTTAGGGGAGTACACAGACTTATATTTGAAATGTGATGTCCTACTATTGTGTGATGTTTTTGAAAAGTTTAGAACGATGAGTTTAGAATATTATAACCTTGATCCTTGTTATTATGTATCATCTCCATCATTGAGCTGGGATGCAATGTTATTATACACTAAAATTAATTTGGACTTAATTTCTGATATTGATATTTATCAAATGCTAGAAAAAGGCATAAGGGGTGGCCTTGCCCAGTGTTCCTTAAGATATGCAAAGGCAAATAATAAATATCTTCCAAATTATAACGATAAGGAACCTGATAGCTATTTAATTTATCTTGATTGCGTAAATTTATATGGACATGCAATGATGCAACAGCTTCCTACTCGAAACTTTAGATTTTTAAACAAAGATGAAATTAATAATTTTAAAGTAATGCATATTTTAAATGATAGTAAAACTGGATTTATTTTAGAAGTTGACTTATGGTATCCCTATAAAATTCACGAAGCACATTCGGATTTACCATTTGCCGCTGAAAAATTTGCTCCACCAGGTAGTAGAAATACTAAACTAATTGCTAATCTCTATGATAAACATAAATATATCATTCACTATGTTCATTTAAAAGAATGTATAAAAAATGGACTTATTTTACTTAAGATATATAGAATACTATCATTTGAACAAAGTGCATTTTTGGCTCCCTATATTCTGTTGAATACTACTCTCAGACAAAAAGCGTCTTCCGACTTTGAAAGAGACTTTTTTAAAAAACAAAACAACTCTATATTTGGAAAAACTATTGAAAACAAAAGAAAACAAGTAGACATCAAACTAGTTAATGTATGGAAAGATATTTACAATAAAACTAACAAAATTTGTGGAGCTGAAAAATATGTAAGTGCTCCAAATTTCAAAAACGTATCTATATTTTCCGATTCTTTAGTAGCAATTCAGTTACAACAAACGAAAATCGTGCTTGATAGACCAATTTACATTGGTTTCACAATATTGGAATTGGCTAAGAGTCATTTGTATTCTTTTCATTACTCTGTGATGAAACCTCTATATCAAAATCGTATTCAACTATGTTATACTGACACAGACAGCCTTTTGTACTTAATATATACAGAAAATTTTTACGAGGACATGAAAAAAAATATAATATACTTTGATACAAGCAACTTTGAAAATGGAAATCAATTTAATATACATAAAGCTAATTCTAAAATACCTGGATTTTTTAAAGATGAAATGGGTGGTGATATTATATCCGAGTTTGTAGGTTTAAGAGCAAAATTGTACTGTATAGACACACTGGCTTCTTCAGTTATCAAAGCAAAAGGTGTAAAAAACTCGGCCGTGAAAAACTAGATATTAAAAAATATAAACGAGCTCTACGATACAATGAATGCTTAAGAGATGACATGTGTATTATAAAGTCGAAAAATCATAATATTTTTACTCAAAAAATTAATAAGCTTGTTTTGAGTAGGGATGATGATAAAAGACAAATAATGGAAGATGGTTGTAAAACTTTGCCTTGGGGGCATCATAAAACAGTATTTTAACTGAGTGCTATATAACGGTGAGTTGCACCATTTAACTATAACTATAACAAAGCCGTTAACAGTTGTCAAATTGTCGAAATGATCAATAGGCGATCATTTCACGGCTGGTTATGGATTGGTTATCGTTAAATGGTGCAACTCACCCTAAGATTGCAATGTATTAATTTAAGGTAAATAAGCATGTATAAGGCTAAATGTATTTTTATATTATATGAAATAAATGATTTGTATTAAAGAAAAAGTGTTTAAATGACTTATTTTATATATTCCTCGAATGTGAAAACAAGTAAAAAATATAAATAAAACACTGTAATAGTTGATAGCCATAACATTTATTATTTTTTGACAGACATACGTCCCTTTTAATCTTCTTAGTTATACCTATAAAGATAATATACAATTGGCTTACTTATATAAAATAAAACTATTAAAATAATAATAACAAAATAATAATTCTTGACTTATTAAGTACAGTATAATTTTAATGATACAAACTATGACTAATTAATAATTACTGTACAAAAAATGACTTAAAACTATTCAGGGTCACATAACTTTTTCCCAATTTTTTTAATAAGGGTCTCTGTCGCTTCCATAACATCATCATAAGTATCATGCACCACATATCGTACATTTAAACACGCATTGTCACTATCACTATAATCGTTTTGATTCTTAGAGTCTTTTAGTTCATGCACTTCTATTTTAATTATATAACCTCCACTACCACCTCCACCTCCACGACGAACAATGTATGATGATGTTGACGATCCCAATGAACATTTTCTCTTTTTTTTATTCTTTTTCAAGGTTTTAGCTTGATCATTTTCAGTGAGCAGCTTTTCAGTGTTATCCCTCTGATTCAATACACCTTCAAAATATGATTGGTAGTTGCCTTGGGAGTAAAAATATGGGCTAACTGTAGGATTTTCATCCAGGACCTCAGAGTTCCACTGCAAAAGAAATAAAAAATTAATTACAACACGAAAAAATATATTCATGTACTCACATAAAATAAAATAAAACAAAAAGATTACCTCGCGTAATTGGGGTTGTTCAAGTTCGACAGATATCACATTTTCGCCGTCCAAAATGCTTGGGCTGTAAGATGGTGATCTTGGTGTGAGTGACATAATTCTGAAAAGAAATAACTATTTATAAATAAACATAAAAATATATTTTATTTATTATTTTTGGTTGACTGATTATTATTCCAATACTTACCTTAATACTGTGAACTATTATTAAAATCGTAAACAACAGTATATGGTCCTACTTTGACCAGCTACTGCAATGAAGTGAGATGTTTAATTACTTTAACGTACCTAGAATTGGAATTATTTAAGCATGTAATACGAATAGGTTCTCATTTCAGTTACCTGTTAGTCACAAATATGTAAGTAAGACGAGAATATCATTTTAATTACGATGCAGGTTCCAACTCGCTTGCTTGACTACTGTCTCCTTTAAAAATCTTTATCTATAAATGATGCAACAGTATAGTGATTCATCTTATCGATACAAGTCTGAACCTGTCAAACTGTAATGTGTTTTAGGATGCTAAATATGTGCAGTATTGAGTCTAGATAGCTCAAAATAAAGTATATATGTCTATGTTAGGTAAAAATGAAATTAATTGACAAGATGAAGTTGATCAAACAAGCCATATCACTTAACGTTAAAAATATAAATGTTGGTGAATCTCCTCAAAAGATTAGACACAGCGCTTTATTACCAAATACAATTCGCTGTATAATTTGTGGTCCCTCAAACTGTGGTAAAACAAACGTTGTGATCAGTTTGTTATTGCATGAAAATGGGCTAAAATTTCAAAACCTGTACCTTTACTCGAAGACTAACTTTCAGCCAAAATATTGTTTTTTACGAGAAGTATTAAGAAGAGTGCCTCAGATAAAATTCAATGAGTTCAATGACGATAAAGATGTCATATCTCCGAGTGAAGCTTTACCAAATTCTGTATTTATATTTGATGATGTCGTATGTGAAAATCAAATAAACATCCGTAATTATTTCTGTATGAGTAGACATAAGCAAATTGATTGCTTTTACTTATCGCAAACATATTCAAAAATCCCGAAACAGTTGTTACGCGATAATGCCAACCTTCTTATAATATTTAAACAAGATGATGTGAACTTAAAGCACATCTATGAAGAACATGTTAACTCTGATCTAACGTGGAATCAATTTAAAGATATTGGTAAAACTGTATGGAGTAATCCTTATAACTTTATTCTTATTAACAAAGAGTCATCATTAAATAATGGAAGGTACAGACAGAATTTTGATATATTTCTTAAATTTGAATGAAAGCAGATACGTGTAAGTATGTATATATAAATGAATTATATACAAAATTGCTAGTGTTATTCCTTTCTTAGTTGAACACAGTTGTGGTTCCGTAAAATGGAGAAAAGTATTAAATTAGAATTAATGAAGTCTGTTGACTGCATAAAAAATAAAATAAAAGAAATGAAAAATCAAGAACATGAAGTTAACTTATCCTTGGATAAAATGTTTAAACCAGTTTCGGAGCCTCTAAAAACTCTTATAAATTCTAAACGATTAATAGAAAATATTAAGCATGATCAAAATGTATCTGAAGGTTCTATACCTATTGAATCAGATACAAATTGTGAAAGCACTTCTACTAAATGTGAGGATTTTCATGACGCTGATATAAATTTTACAAGCTCTCCTAAAAAAGAAGTAAAAGATAATTTAGAAATGTCATTAAAAAGTGAAGATGTCTATGGTATTTATGATGGTGTAAATGTACCATTTGGAATAAGAACCGACAATAAAACTTTAATGATGGGTAACTCCGTAGTATCATTTTCTAAAGTTCAAAATATTGGCGGCGATAACTTAGTTTTGGTTAAAATTGGAGATAAAAGTTATGATTTAACCCCTGGACTAAAAGAACTTTTACTGCGGAAAAAACCTGATTTAAAAAATATAACTGACGTTGATAGACTTGCCTACAAAGATATATTACATTATACCAACGCCCATAAGAGGGATTTTAATCCTAGCGGTCAAATAAGAGGTGACAAAGGATTCAAATATCGAGAAATAATCAGACCATTATTTTCTGAGTCTTTGTTGGAAAACAATCAGAATAAAATTGGAGGCAGTTTGCCAACGCTTAAAACATATAAAAAGAATACTGACTTAATATATTGGGACGATCCAAATGAATTGGTTGAAAGATTAAAATTATTAATAGCTTCAAGAGATGCAGGTAATACAAACCATGACAATGAAATTTTATCAATAATTGAAGAATTAAAAGAAGCTAATATAATTAAGAAATTTAAGAATAAATACTGATTATCAGGAAGCTTTTCATTCAGTATTGCGATGTCATTCATTATGAACATTTAAAAAGTTGATACGTTCTGTAATATAAATATAAAAATTATTGTAGAGTTTACCCAAAATATGTATAGGTATAGACATAACAATATCTAAATAAAATATATACATATTTTTTAAAAAATGAGCAAAGCGGATGTGGTAAATGAAATTCATAAAAGCGCTAGGGTGAATTTTCCGCGAAGACAAGTTATTATGAAGGATATAGATGATCTATGGCAAGCGGATTTAATAGATATGCAATCAATGTCGAGAGAAAATAATAATTATAAATATATTCTCACCGTAATTGATACATTTTCAAAATATGCTTGGGCGCTCCCTTTGAAAAGTAAGAACAAAGATGAAGTGTATAAGGCATTTGTAATTTTACTGAATGATAATCGCATTCCTAAGAATTTACAAACTGATAACGGTACAGAATTTTACAATAACAAATTTAAATACCTTATGCAGTCTTACAATATTAATCATTATTCAACATTTTCATCAAAAAAAGCTTCGATTGTGGAGAGATTTATAAGAACATTAAAATCTAAACTGTACAAAGAGTTTAGTTTAAAAGGTAATTATAATTGGATAAAAGATACCCTGGACAATGTTGTTCATAAATACAATCATACCTATCATCGCACTATTAATGAAATACCAGCAAATGTCAATAATGTAAATAAGAAAGAAATATTAAAAAGATTCAATAGATTAGTGAAAAAGCAAGAGAGTATAAAATGCAAGTTTAAAGTGGGTGATTACGTTCGTATCAGTAAGTACAAAGGAACATTCGAAAAAGGTTATACTCCCAATTGGTCAACAGAAATATTTAAAATTAGGTACAAGCAGAATACTACTCCTATCACTTACTTGATTGAAGATACGATCAGAGGACAGCCTATCCTAGGAGCATTTTATGAACAAGAACTTCAGAAGACAAATCATCCCAATGTATATCTAGTCGAGAAAGTTCTTAAAAGGAAAGGCAATAAAGTTTTTGTAAAATGGCTTGGTTTGCCTTCCAATGAAAATAGCTGGATAGATAAGACAAACGTGCTTTGAGATATAAATAAATCTAGGTGACTTGTTAAACTCCTTAATATATTATAAAGTGTTGAGTCTTTGGTTGGTCAGTCTTATGATGTGTATTGGAGAGAGTAGTCTTCTTAACTGGCTAATAAACCACCTACCTTTTGAATTACATTTGCCGGGTTATAATTATTGTGGTCCTGGTACAAAATTAATTGAGAGACTTAAACGTGGAGACAAAGGCGTTAATAAATTGGAGGAATATTGTAAAGATCACGATATTGCATACTACAAGTCGTCAAACTTGGAGGATCGTCACAGCGCTGATCTAGTTCTATTAAAAATGGCAAAAAAACGATCACTTGCTCCTGATGCGAGTACAGGAGAGAAATTTGCAGCACGTTTAGTAAAGAATGCGATGTTAGCGAAAATTAAAACTGGCACTGGCTTAAAAACTCGTCGCCAAAACTCTTCACCAAAAATTACCAGTAGTAAAAGTCTTCAAAAGAAATTGAAAAATGTAATATCTGTTACGAAAAAACAAATTTAAAAATTAAAACCAAAATGCAAAAAAACTGCAATAGCATTAGCTATGGCTGCTGCTAGAGAATTAGCTAATGATTCATCCATTAAACTTCCTCGGATTATTCCAATACCAAAAACTGGTGGAGCCTTTGACCTTTGATTCCTATTTTTGCTGGATTATCAGCTGCGGGAGCTATAGCAGGGGGGGCAGCTGGTATAGCAAAAACTATAAATGAGTTCAAGATGGCTAAAAAATTGTACGATGAGTCGAAGAGACATAATGAAAAAATGGAAGCTCTTTGCATCGGAAAAGGACTACATCTTAAGCCACACAAAGATGGCCTTGGAATTTTTGTATCAAAGGAAAAAAACTAATACATCGGCTACCCAAACGAGCTCTAACTAACTTCGACATTTTAAAATATGGAGCTAATATTCCCTACTTTAGAGGTGTCTTTATGAGAGATGAACTCCCTAAGCATCCTTATAAAAATGAATGTGGAGTGGTTAATTTAGATAGTTCTAAAAATCCTGGTTCTCATTGGGTAGCCTATGCAAAATACAGTGATTATATTGAATATTTTGACAGTTATGGAAATCTAAAGCCTCCAAAGGAATTTGTACAATACTTAGGCTCGAAAATCTACTATAACTATGAAAATATACAGGGTGATCACCCTTACAAATGTGGGCATATATGTTTACTTTTTTTAACAAACTTTTGGAGTAGACATAGAATATAATAAACAAAATTTATGAAAAGTGTTCAGTATGCAACTATGTCTATAACTGTGACTATCTCTGGACACAAAGCAGAATTAGAGTCGTATTTTCAACCACCTCTTAGTTTATCTGAAAAATATGAGTGTGGTTTGCTGTACTATTCAGTATTAAACTCTGTATCAAATGTGCTTTCTAGTAATACTCCGTCTGTAATCAGAATTGAATGTGACTTAATATATGGTTCTTATACTAACGGTATACCAACCCATATTATTCATGAATTTGTACTTAATACTACTGCAGGACATCACTACCTAGAAACGCCTCAGAACATTATTTACTTCCCAGTGAACAAAAATATAATTACATCTATATCTATTAAAGTTGTTGATCAGTTCGGCCGCAGCATCCCTTTTATAGAACATATTCAACTACGTCTTCATTTAAGAAAAGTAAAATGATATTATACAATATAAAACCTCACCTCAAAATAAAACACCGTACTTCTTCTACAACCAGTAAGGTGCACAGACGTGAAAAAAAAGTGAACAAATTAACTAAAACAAATAAAGACTTTTTAAAAGCATTGGGTTTTAAAGTATGAATATACTACAGATTAATGATTTACCGCACTTCGATACTTCTATCGAAAGTTATGAGATTCATTCTTACAATCCTTACAACAATTGCTTTAGAGAAAACGATGAGATTAGAATACCCATCCACCAGCAAGACATATACGTGTTACCATCAGCCAGTTCAATATACATCGAGGGGCACGCAAAGCTGTTCGGAAAAGATGGAAAACCGATTGAGAAAGCTGTTAAATTTACTAATAACCCTGTTTTGTTCTTGTTTCAAGATATCAGATACGAAATAAACGGCATTGAAATAGATCGCATAAAAAATTCGGGTATAACGACAACCGTAAAGTCATACGTTTCATTAAATGAAGCCGAAAATAAAGTTGCAGCCTTATGGGGTTGGAACTTAAACGGATTTCAAAGTGATGGTCACTTTAGCGCTGTTATACCATTAAATAAGATATTAGGTTTTGCAGAGGATTATAATAAGATTGTGATAAATTGTAAACATGAACTTATATTGAACAGAAGTAACTCTAATTTAAACAGTGTTACACTGACGGATGATATTTCTCACTTCCAAATAAATCTTGATAGAGTACAGTGGAGAGTACCGCACATAAAAGTATCAGATCGAGAACGTCTGACACTTTTGAAACATTTAGAAAAAGATAGACCTATTCAAATAGCATTTAGAAATTGGGATTTGTATGAGTATCCTTTACTACCTAAAACAACAAAGCATTCATGGTCAGTTAAAACTGCATCACAATTGGAAAAGCCTAGATATGTTATTTTCTGTTTACAAAGTAATAGAAAAAGTAATAAAATAAAAGATAGTTCTCTCTTCGATCACTGTAAAGTAACAAACGTTACGCTCTTCTTGAATTCACGATATTATCCATATGAGCCATTAGGTTTAAATTTTTCTGAAAACAAATACAGTATATTATACGAAATGTATGTGAAATTTCGTCAGTCGTATTACAACTGTCTAGCGGATCCCTTACTTAATCTAAAGGACTTTAAAGATAAGGCTCCTCTGTTCATCATAGATTGTTCAAGGCAAAACGATACTCTCAAAACAGGTCCAGTAGACGTTCGTTTGGAAATTGAATGTTCAGAGCCAATACCAGATAACACTACTGCATATTGTTTAATTATAAACGATCGACTTGTGGAATACAAACCTCTGAGCAACATAGTGCGTCGATTATCATGACTGCCATTGTAGACGTCCAAGGCTTTAAAACGGAAACAAATGAATTTGTGCTAAAAGAAATTGCTATATTGTGTAGTGATCAATTGCAAGTGTTTTTAATTAAGCCGCCATTTCCATTTTACAATTTGACTAAACAAGAAAGACGACAAGTTGCATGGATTGAACGTAACAGAAAGATATATTGGGGTGAAGGATTTATACCATATTCAAATTATAAGTGTTTAATTTTAGATTTTTTAAAAGATAAATGTATTTATATTAAAGGTCGTGAAAAAGTGTTATGGTTAAAAAATATTTTAAATAATAATAATAATAATAGTAATGTGATCAATTTAGAAGATAAAGGCTGTCCTAGTTTTCTAAGTCTGTATGATCGATATAAATATTCTAAAGATTTGTATAGTTGTATTTATCATAACTCAATATGTGCTTTGAAAAATGTTTTGTGTTTAAAAATATGGTGCTCTGATAATAAACTTTTTGTATAATATACATATTTTTTTTCGTTTTTCTCCTTAAATATCCCTTCCTTCCCACTTATCTTTGTAAAATTATTTATAAATATTTATAAATTGGTTATATCAGCTATGAGATTTCATTACACTCTCATAATTGTAATAATATAGACCACCTTTTTATTATACACTTATCATAAATACATAAAATAATTCAGAGAAATACTATTGCTTTTCATTATAATTCTAAATCTAATTCGTTTTAAAATGAATGAAGTAGACAAAGAATCTTTGTCCATCAAAAAGTATGAACAGAATATAAAGGATGTTTTATTAGACCTTGAACAACAGACGAACATTCTAAAAGGAAAGAAAGAACCAAGACTAGCTGATCTTTTTAAGATTAAGCGACTGCAGGATCAGCAAATACAGCTGCTTCAGGAGCTGCTTTATAGCCAACGAAAACGAAAAGCTGAGCAAATCTGTACTGCAAAACATGAAGTTGTACAGTGTGCAGACAATGAACTACTCGTTTTGTTAATTATTAAAATCAATCTCTGTCAAATTGTGTTTGAATAGATATATTACGTGAGGGATAGTAGTATATAATTATTGGCGGTTTCCAGATCGTAAGATCTAGACATACATTTTCTTCAATATTTCTACCGAAATAGAATTGGGGGTTCTGTATCACGGCTCGAGCGAAGCGAGAGCAAGTGATACAGAACCCCCAATTCTAACCTACTCCCCTTGTATGAATATTCGTAAAGCCCTTGTTTTTTATGAAATAATAGAATACCATGTTTGCAAAGACTTGGGCAATGCGATGAACTCACAGTAGGAATCAGCAATCGTCAAGTGTATACACAAACTTCAGTAAGCCATCATCAAAGCTGTAAGCTTCTTCCAAACTAAGTTCTTCAGAACGAATACGCCTCAGTGCGTTTTATCTCGAACAGTTACATCGAAAACCTTTTCCTAGTTTACACGATTTATTTGCTTTTTCACATTGGATAAAACCTTAAGGCTTTGGCCAATTGAAAAAAGGGACAGGATGGGTATAATGCGGCACCGCCTGAGTACCGATGTTAATCGGATCTAGTTAAGGATAGTACGCAAACAGACCGGCTGGAACGATCCAAGCGGACTGCTGTGAGCTAGACGTAACGATTAGATTGAATTTAGAGTTGAGATAGAATTTATTTTTCTTCATAAACGTCTGTAATTTTAATATGGATTGTGAAGTGGTAAGTTCTAGCACATTCTTATAGAATTATATACTTTAAGGGGTAAGTGAGGTTGTATGAATAATGTCTGTAAGCTTGTATGTATATCTTTGAAGGAGTAGGCATACAACATAATATGTAACGGGTATTAACGCGATCATGCATAATGTTTACCTTTTTTATGCTTGACGTTTCGACCATGTTACACCTCACGGCTGGTACACACACGGTACATATTATATATATATCATGCAACGCGAAAGTCCAAAAGTTATTAGAAGCATAGAACATCTACTTTTACCAGCTATGTGTTTTAAGTCTTACCAAATAGAGGATAAGCCTATTGCCGATTACCGAGAATATTTCCAGATACCGTCCATTTTTCTGGCATAGAAATTCAATTACACTGTCCCTGATTCTGGATACAAACTTACACATCACACCAGTCGCAACACTAGAGCCGAAAAATTTGTATATCTGTAAAAACCGTGGCATTTTAAAAATAATGTTGGGTTCTTTTTTTAGCAAAATCTCATTGTATTGAGAGATTGAGACATTGTAGAGGTAATATTTCATTCAATTTGGGTATCAAACCTGATACCTCATGCACAGCAGTTGCATACGCGACTACTGCTTCTGCCAGACGGACTTAATAATAATAATGTCCTCCGAACCGAATTTCGGTCACGGCGGCCAATCTTAACGGAGACTGGCTATCTGCGCAGGAGATATTATAGTGCACAAGTGTGTGCGCAAATACAAGTGCACTCTCTGTTCCCTAACTCTCATGATCAGATGGGACGGATAATCCGACACGAGCGGAGAGAGATCAGGCGCAGGACCAACGGCTTTACGTGCTTTTCGAGGTACAGGGTGTCTATCACTGCCAACTTCCTATCTTATCTTATGTGGGGGCCAGTTAGTGCAGACCGGCGAAACTTCGACCCAATGGGATCTTTTGTGTCGACACTCTCCCAATAACGACTGCCATAGATGTTCATGGCAGCCGGGACCGATGGCTTAACGTGCTCTCCGAGGCACGAAGCAGGCGATAATTGTCAATCAATACGCACATAATTTCAAAAGTCATATAATTTCCGAAAGTCAGAGGTGCGCGACGTGGGTTTGAATCCGAGACCCTCTGTATTGCAGTCTGTTGGTCTCCCCACTGAGCTATCGCTGCTCTTGCCAACTTCCTAACTTCGGGCTCATATTGAGATTTCTTAACAGAAAAACACAATAACTTTTTATTGGCCCGATTCAGGATTCAAACCCGAGAGTGCGTCACGGAGGCAGTTAAGCCAAGGATCTACTACTACAATTGTATTAAAACACACACAGCTGCATTACTAAACACCAGTAAATAATAGAGTATAGCGACATACAACAAGTATTTCAACTATTACATTCTGTTTGCGTAGCTCGCAGTAATTCACGACCGATGGGAAATCACTAGCACCTAATGCGTTACATGACCGACATAATAACAGAACGATATTGTCTTGTCGTGTTAGGTGTTGCTGGCAGTTGTGAGCTTTGAGATATAGAAATTGCGCGGGTAATGGTTTATGGTAATAATAAAAATATTGTCTTACGTTTCAGTGAATGTTTTACTTTGAAATTAAACAACTTTAACAGATTTTATCATGTTTTTTTAAATCACATTTTTTATATATTACATAATTTCGAAACTAAGATAAGATAAGAGAAGAAATGCAGCGATAGCTCAGTGGGGAGACCAACAGACTGCAATGCAGAGAGTCTCGGGTTCGAACCCACGTCGCGCACCTCTGACTTTCGGAAGTTATATGACTTTTCGAAATTATGTGCGTATTGATTGACAACTATCGCCTGCTCCATGCCTCGGAGAGCACGTTAAGCCGTCAGTCCCGGCTGCCATGAACATCTATGGCAGTCGTTATTGGAAAAGTCAGTACCCTTTAATATCCTGACACTGGTCTAGCCTTAGGGTATCGATAGCCTTCGGGTTGCGGAGGTCAGGTGGCAGCCGCTCCGTGTAAAAACTGATATCCAGTCAAATCCGGTTAGACTAGAAAAGCCGACCCCAAGTGACTTGGGAATAATAAAGGCTAGGGAGAAGAAGCAGAAGAAGACATAATTTTGAAACTATTAAACTATTTCTGGTTAACTTTACACTACATACTATTTAAATTATTAAACTATTTTGATTTAATTTTTCACTTTCTCCGATGTTTCGGATGCTTTTTAGTAGCCATGTTTACGGGGAGATTAAATCGAAATAGTGTGTAACGATTACACGAATCTTACACATTGATTTATGAATTAAAGAATTTTATATGATGTTTTATAGAAACTTATTTAATCACAGCTCTTTAAGACTGCCTATGTTTCGGTTGCTTTTAGTAGACACGGTTTTGGGCTTCTAAGATGAACGAGTTCTTGAAGTGTGAAGTTGTTTCGAAGTACCCGAAAATGGTTTAGAAGTAGACTGAATATTAAAAACTAATCTATATTATCAAAATAGTTTATATAATTATTATTATTGCCATGTATTCTTAAAAGAAAAAACATGGAATAATAATAATTAATAGCATCAGTTGCATATTCAGCAGTAAACATCATTACAGTTCACATCGAAAGCTCGTGATACAAGTAAACATATGTGTATGTATACCCATAATAAAAGCAATAAAGTAGGTATAATCATATTATTCCGAAATATTCCCGTGTGCTAATATTACCGTTCATTTCTGACATTTCATATTCGAATTTGCTCATGTTAATACTACCTGAAACCGTTACTGTAGAATTTAGTACATTCTGTATTGTGAAAACCATTTTCACGGGTATAGAGCATAGCGAGTTAAGTGCCAACTTTTTTGTCATACCGTCTTTTTATTCTTGTAGATTGCCTCGATGGCGTAGTGTATTAATCGATTGCTTATAGTCAAAGTCAAAGTCATAAATCATTTATTCATTTAGATCACAAAGTAACACTTATGAACGTCAAAATATATAGGTTAGTGAGTTTAGTAAGTTACTGAAGCTACATTTAGGTTAGTTGCTAGGTTCAGGCAAAGGGTAGAGAATAAATCTGCAAGAAACTTACGGCCACTCTTTTAAATCGCCAATTAAATATAATTTCAGTATTTTACAACTCATATCGACAAGGTATTGCAACGATTATACCATATGCTACCGACTTTAAAAAACTAAAGATAATAACAATAATAAGTTAATAATAATAATAATAATAATAATTTATTTATTTTCTCACAACAATATATAGATGTTTTAAAAAACTCAGTATTAACTAGGTGACATAATCAATCAGGTATATATATTGTAGGAGACTGGTGCCTAAGCTAGGCTCGGTAATAATATTATAGAGATTAAATAATTTGGGATTAGTTATATGTATTTTTCAATAGAAATCTCATGTAAGCAGTAGGATAGTATGATGGCGCATACACTTACACTTTGTGACAATGCAAAGGCAGTCCGTGACTAAATGCGGTTGTGGATTTATATTTTATAATCAAAATGAAAAGCAGGATACTTGATAACATCACATTCAAGACACCTAGACAAAGTGTCTTTGGCAAAAGGCTTACCTCTTTTACGTGGGACCTTAAACCATAGCTATAGAAATATGGTGGTCTAAGGTGGCAAAAAAGCATACGGACCAACTGATGGTAAGTGGTCACCGTAGCCTATGGACGCCTGCAACACCAGAGGCATCACTTGCGCGTTGCCGACCCTTTAGGAAAGGAAGTGGGAAGGAGAAGGAGCGGGAAGGGGGAAAGAGGGTGATTGGGCCTCCGGCCCTCTCGCTCACTTTACGAAACACAACAGTATAGGAATACTGCTATTGCACGTCGATATTCTGTGAGAGGGTAGTCCTTCCCCGGTCGAGCCGGCCCATTCATGCTGAAATCAGCGAGGCTCTACTACTCAAAGTATGTATGAATACTTGCAAAGCTTCACACCTTTTTCTTGGAGAGTAATGTAGAGTGTTCGAATGGACTCCTTGGTATGATCATGATAAACCTTTATTGTTTTATTCACTATCTTCACATCCTAACTAATATATTAAATGCAAATATGAGTTTGTTTGTTACGCTTACACGCATTTACTACTTAATTGATCGTCATGAAACTTCTCATAGACGTTGCCAGAGTACAAAAAAGAACGTAGAGTACTTTTATTTTGGATGAAAGGTATTTTATCCTGGGAAAAGCACCCGACGTCAAAAAAAGTACTATTACCACATAAGTAAAACTGGGGGAAAAGCTAGTATTTAATATAAGCTATCAGATGAGTGCAAACTTAAAATGGATTTTATGCAAAATTAGTCTTATCAGAGAATATTCATATAGGCCTTTTCATTTCAACTTTTTCATTCACGTTTGACTTATATAGTATCATAGTCTACTCATATTCGTTCAATTCTAGTCGGCTATTAGAATTATATTTATACATGACTAGCTTTTGCACGCGGCTCCGCTCGCTTATAAGTAGGTTAAGTTAGGTTAATAACAATACTACTATTTTAAATAAAATATTACCTATGTTACTTGTTGACAATATAGCTTCCTAAGGCGAAAGAATTTTTGAAATCATTTGAGTAGTTTTTGAGTTAAATCGTTACAAACAAACAGTCAAACAAAAAATCTGCTCTTTTCTCGTATTATACTAGTATACATATATTAAAACTAGACTAGAGTGAACTAAAATCGCAAACGCGACTGAAGTTTTTGGTCGCGTAAGTGATCGAATATTTTGTATAGACCCAGGTCTATACAAAATATTATATATATACTAGCTTCGTTCTGTCAAAAGTAATTTTTCTTTCTTTTATGTTTACTTTATCACTAAGGGGTTTGAAAAATAGATAGTAGCCGATTCTCAGACCTACTAAATATGCATATAAATTTCATAAAATTCGGTCAAGCCGTTTCGGAGGAGTATGGTAACTAACATTGGGACACGAGAATTTTATGTATAAGATTATATAATATGTTTGTGTCCTTTTAGAAGAAAAAAGGAGGTAAATAAACAAACGTACAGCATGCTGGTAAGCAATCTATAAGCTGGTTTATCATTAAGTGGAGATTTTACTACGCCGTGCCTTTCTATTTCTAATTAAAACATAAAATGTTTAAAATTGGCACTTACCTCCCTCTGCTTTTTGTCGGTTTGGTAATTGACAAGTACTGCCTACCTGTTTATTATTTACAGTGTGCTTTACTCTAATACTATCAATTTAAATTATTGAGTCTATTTTCAAACGTGAATGTGTAGTTATGATGCATATTTTAATATATAGTTTTATATTTTAAATTGAAGTACCTTTTTGATGGGCGTACTCACGTATATTTTGTTCGTTGAAATGTAACTGTATAATTTTATAACAGACTAGCTGACCCGCGCAACTTCGTGTGCTTTACATAAGAGAATTTTCCCTGTTTTTGCAACATTTTTCATTGCTGCTCCGCTCCCATTAGTTTTAGTGTGATGTTATATAGCCTATAGCCTTCCTCGATAAATGGGCTATCTAACAACAAAATATTTTTTTAATTCAGACCTATAGTTCCTGAGATTCGCGCGTTCAAACAAACAAACTCTTCAGCTTTATAATATTAGTATAGATTCGTTGATAAATTGTCACAATGATTCCTGCAATTGAAATAATTGCCATATTGCGTGGGACTCTACAAACATTTAAATAACAAACACAAAGAACATCGAAACTCAGAGCAACAATTTCTGGGTCACACAAATTTTCGGCCCGTGATTCGAACCTACTATACTCGGCGTAGTTGTTAAACTGCTTTCAAGCTACCACTTAAAATACTACGCCATCCGTGCATTCTCAATCACTTGGTGTAGTAGTAGAAAGGCAACTCCTTTAACCACCATGATCACCGTGCGCTCTCGGTCTCGTTTTCTTGTAAATTGCTCTACGCAGCTTATAGCACCTCCCAGGAAGTTACAGCGGACGTCCTTACAAAGACAACGAATACATAATAATAATAATAAATATTTATTGCAGACCAGGGTCCATAAAGTGTTAGTAACAGACAAAATTCTTAACCTAGTCTTAGTAACATATCAATTTCACACGTAATATTATGAGACAGGCCCAGTTTCTGAACACTGTCTACGTCGACATAACATTCAGACAATTATTTTGGATCATACAAATTGTTGTCTCGTGTAGGATTCGAACCTACAACACTAGGTGTAGTTGCAGTGGAGGGGTGACCACATCACGCATCACGCTATCCGTGCTCTTGTATATTACCCTACGCAGCTCATTATTTACCTTCCGAACTGTTCTATTATACATTCTTTTTTTATTATTATACATTCTGTTCTATTATACATGTATATCCTATGAAATTATGACGACTGTCTTCACGGAGACAACGAACACACAGCATTCAGACTCGGAGTAACCATTTCAATCCACAACACTGGGTGCTATTGGTAGTTTTGTACATATAATATTTATTTGTTATTTTATATTGAAAAAGACAACTCCCGCACTCAGAATAATTCCTGTGTTGCGGGGGACCTTACAAACATTCAAACAACGGACACAAAAACTCCCCGTTGAAAAGCGCCCACGTCACCCTCTATGCAATCCGTGATCTTGTAAATACCCTACACAGCTAATTATTTACGCTCCGAACGGGTCTATTACACATCCTATGAACTTATGGCGGACGGCTCCACGAAGACACAGTACCCTACGCAGCCATACGTCAAGTTTGACGGTTATCCAATATAGTACGTGCCTCCCGCGGCCTGATCTAATCGCCGACTCCGTCCTACATTTATTTATTCGTCAGACTGTACGAGTACGTAATCACAATTGGTTCACGTCAGAACTGAATTGTGGCTAACGATATTGATCGATAAGGATGGTGAGACGTATGACTGCCGGTTAAGCTATAGAAAAAAATTATGCCTAGCCGGGTTTCTTTAAGGCTGATAAGTAAAAAGAAAGAAAGAAAAAGTTTATTTTGGTTCACATTGAGATAACACATAAAAAAACACAGCTGGCGAATTGTAGTACACCTCTGTCTACTGCTTCGGGTATAGGCATGAGACTATATAATTTATGATCTTATCGGTCGCGTTAACAATGAATGAAACGACGTGAGGAAATGGCGTATCCCTAATTATATAAAAAAGAAGTCAGTGGGCACTGACTTCTTTCTAAAACTTTCTTTTAAACTCTCTGTATAATAATAGCTCAGTGGGGAGACCAACAGACTGCAATGCAGAGGGTCTCGGGTTCGAACTCACGTCGCGCACCTCTGACTTTCGGAAGTTATATGACTTTTCGAAATTATGTGCGTATTGATTGACAATTATCGCCTGCTCCGTGCCTCGGAGAGCACGTTAAGCCGTCGGTCCCGGCTGCCATGAACATCTATGGCAGTCGTTATTGGGGAAGTCAGTACCCTCTAATATCCAGACACTGGTCTAGCCTTAGGGTATCGTTAGCCTTCGGGTTGCGGAGGTCAGGTGGCAGCCGCTCCGTGTAAAAAGTGATATCCAGTCAAATTCGGTTAGACTAGAAAAGCCGACCCCAAGCGACTTGGGAATAATAAAGGCTAAGGGAGAAGAAGACAATACAAAACATCATACACCTCTCAAGGCTTCCACTTATGAATTGAAGACTCCTCCACTAAGAAGACACCGTTATCTTCAATTTTTCACCATTAGCTTTACTATTCTTTGTTCAGCAATGGACTACAATTCAGCCCAAACATATGTAACATACCAAAACACTTGTTCCAGAGTAACAATACAAAACATCATACACATCTCAAAAACAAAAAGAACACACCCATATTTACGACGACAACCAACTGCATTCAATCACCCTCAAAACCGTGCTTACCTTTATATGTTTATCACCACTCGCCGTCAAATTCGTAGCGATAAATCTAAAGAAACGACTCGACCACTCGGTTGGGCAAATATTTGTAAAGCGTTGCCAGTCGATTTCGTCGCCTGCCGATGACAGGGGCCTGTTTTATGGCGTTCTCAAAAGAGAGTACGGCGGTAAATCATGAACAGATTTTTCGGGGCGTCCGTAAGATAACTATTCGGATGCCTATGTGATCGCGGCTTTATGCGTGTAGGTATGTATATTTTATAGAGGTGGCCTGTCTAAAGCAGGACAGTTTAGAGTGGGATCATGGTTTATGGATAAAAAATTTCTAGTGGTTCTGTTTTTTTAGATTCGACAGCTATATTTATAAGAACAAAAGAAAATGGGTAATGAAGCATTAAATTAATATGCATTAGATTTCTTTCATTTGATAAAAAGTATACCATGTTTGCACTAGGAATAATTCCCGTACACCTGGCAAACCCACAACACTCGGTTTTGTATCGTGACCATTTAAACCATTGCTTCATCTATGCAATCCAAGTAAATGTAGTTTCTTGCCTCTTGTTATGACCAATGCATTGTATGTAGTGAGTCCATTAAATGGTATTTAAAATGTTTGATAACTAACAGAGATTTCAGATAGATACTAAAACTACTTCGTACATTTTTCATGAAACAGTTAGGTAAGTGAATTTAATCCAAATATTGACAAAAGCGTAAAAGATATTAAAAGGAAATACTGTTTAGAATGTTACCTAAACTGCAGTCTTTATAGCACAAGTCTGGTTCATACATTTGCTTTTATAACGATAAATCTTTTTAGGATGGCTTGCGTAAGTTAGCCATTTGGAAGCCGATGTGCTCCGCACGTTATGGGTTTACTTTGCATACTATGAGCTCACCTACATAAAGGGTATCTTGGGTACTTTTAGAATGAGTGGGAAAAGAGTCTTAGTTGTATATTTTTATTGAGGCTTCAACCTCTTTCTATATATATTTTCAGCTAATTCTAAATGCATTATTTTGAATTTAGAATAGTAATGATACGGGTAAAAGCATGAAGTTGCCGTTGTATAGTAATATATGTATACTTTGAATTGACATAAAACCTTCATGGTGTGAGATTTTCGAGTGTAACCTTTTCATATGATACTTATAAGAATGTTCTTTTAAAAAATGGGCAACATTTGATTTTCGACTTTCAATTGTTTTTTTATTCAGTTTAGACGGGAAAAATGGATACTTCGAAAATCCGAGTCATTTTTAAATACGAGTGCCCAAGCGGAACTAACTCGGCAGAAACGGCTCGCAATATCAACGCTGCGTTTGGAGAGCGTATCGTAAAGGCATAAATGACCTTCCGTTTAGATGGCAGCAAAGTATAGATAATGAGGGTAAATATTTCGATTAAATAAATATGGTACATCTTACAAACAAACGAGTTTAAATTTTTCAGTACGAATCGGCTACTACTATTTCACACTTTAGCCCCTAATAAATAGTTAGAATATAAACAATTATTTTTTGAAAAATATTGGTAACCTACCTATAAGAAATTTAACCTATTTGTAGCAGCACACCGGCAGCCAGACGCAATATGTTTTTAATGATGTCTGGCATTACAACAATTGACAGGTTAATGTAATTACTCGTAATTATATTGCGATTCAGTAACGTAACATGTACCTAGTTTAGTAACACACATGTGTTACACCTGGTAATACAAGCTTCTTTCTACTACTTTCTATCTATCAGGCGACTATTTACCCGGTTTGCGCTTTTGGTTATAATTAAATAAATATCTTCTCGAGTAAAATCGGAAAGCAACATTATTTAATGTCATAAAAGCCTTTCAGAGTTTGTAGACACAAGATTTAATATCTAATTAGTTATTTGGAATATTAAGACTAAGAATTAACAATTCTTTAGTTTAATAGCTTTAGTTTAACTATTCATGAGCGCCTAATGTGTCTTAAGGACGAAAGTTTTGAAATTAAATATTCATAACGCAACTATTTTATTTCAAAATTTTATTCGGCAATGACTTGTACAAGAGACTTAAACCATCGTTGAATAAAAAAATCTTATTCATTGTTGTAATCCAATTTGAAATCTTTCTTTAAAAAGAAGTATTCAAAATTCGAACACGGTATTCTTTTTAACGAAATCTGAGTAAATATTTGAGCTTTTTCTCGGTAAAAACTCCCCAGTTTGAATATTTGATCAGAAAGCCTTTCTATGAGGCGTGTATAGTAAAATAAAATATTGTTCTGTACAACGCTATAAGGGATCTTTGCCCGGATTATTTGGCTGCTTTTAATATTTACATATTTTATGATAAAAACCTTGTGGATATGTAATACGATTTAAAATATTTTTGTGTGAATATATTTGTATATTCTTGTGTACGCTTTTGGGGTGCAAACGGTTGTAAATATCATATTTCTGTATTGATAGCCATGTTTTCTAGTAAATTAATACTAGGATAAATAATTTGTGTGGATATGAATTTTAAGGATATGATCCTGAGCTCTTAAAATGGCCTTTAAGAATAGTCGTTGCTACGTAGTTTTGTATGTGTATATACAGCAAACGTGACAAACAAACAACAAATTATAAGTAACTAGTCTTCTCCCTTAGCCTTTATTATTCCCAAGTCACAATTTGTGACAACTGTCTCACAGTTGTGGAGAGCACGTTAAGCCGTCGGTCCCGGCTGCCATGACATCTATGGCGGTCGTTATTAGAAAAGTCAGAACCCTCTAATATCCTGACACTGGTCAAGCCTTAGAGTATCGTTAGCCTTCAGGTTGCGGCGATCAGGTGGCAGCCGCTTCGTGTAAAATCTGATATCCAGTCAAAATCCGGTTAGGCTAGAAAAGCCGACCCGAAGTGACTTGGGAATAATAAAAAGGCTAAGAGAAAAGAAGACACATATATAGACACCTGTACATCGTCAAAGGGCTAGGCAAGTGGTATAAAACCCACTTTTCATCAGCTGAATTCCGAAAAGTGAAGTCCTATGTAACATGAGCAATTGCCTGCCACACTACTACAAGGCACATTTCTAGCGTCTATGTTGGTACTAATAATTACCTAAATGGAAAATCCTATTGTTTAACAGACAAAATACAAAATATTCGTAGATCAGATCGAGAAAAGAACTAGGAAGGACAGAGAATTAAAAAAAAACCGACTGCAAAAAAAAGAGAATATTAAATAATAAAAATAATAAAAGTGCGTAAAAATGCAAATTAAATAAAGCTGAAAAGTAAGAAGCCTGTGCAGGAGTCTACCTATATTATGTTGAGTACCTACTATTGAATAACTGATACCATGGCAATAATTTCGTGATCGATACACGAATAAAACAAATAATAAATTCAAAAGCATAGATCATAGCGACTTAATAGTTGGGACCCATTATTGTGACGATTTAAGCCGGTCTATATGTTAATGGGTCCCGAGATGAAAAAAAAAAAGATTGATCAAAATTTCGTCTTAAAAATGAAATCTAGCAGCCCCTTTATTTTATTTTATTTTATCACACCTGTCTAAGAACAGTTGGACTAATGAGACGAAAGAATCCATTGAGTGGTTTGGAAGATATGAGGGAATAAAGAATATTACAAACAAAGATAGGCGCGAAAAACATAACCTTTCCTTGCAGTCGGGTAATTAAACAGGAGCCCTCACGATCCACTGAAAACAAAAGCGCAAATTTATATTGCAGGGCTAACAAGGCAGTATTCTGCTACTGTATATATAATTATAATATGGCAGCCATCAATAGGACTAGTAATTACTTGCGTCGACATATAGGTATACACTACTCATGTAAGTAATCAGGAGTGCACAGTTCTGTTGCAACGATCTCCGATATTACATTGTCCAAGCATTGCACAGAGTACTGAGGCAGTGTAAACATATGGGCGCGCGGCATTCATGTGAATTTGTCGTCTTAGTTGAGCATGAGGTTGCCGTACTAACACCTGGTTTCTGAAAGACTAATCAACACAAGAATTAGTTCGCAGACGAACGTTCACTGACGAACACAGTCATGTCAGTTGCAGTCATAGGCTGACTGAATAAGCAATCAAATCACATGATATGAGTTTGATTTTTACACGTCTTTAATTTACCTTTTAGAAGCAGAAGGTAATACCCAGTTTTTAGGCTCGTAATTGGGTCATTTGTACATAAATAACCGACGTGAGAATAGTCGTTTATTCCAGGTTAACTTCAAAAACAGTAAGTGACCGATGTTGCTCAGTGCCTCCTTTATCGTTTATAGATTGTTTAGGTTTCACCCATTGTTTGGTTACGCTTCTGCATTGTAAATATTTTTCTATTGATTCGTTGTCTGCAATATGGGGACCACTCGCTGCCCTGACATAGAAGATAATATGTAAGCAAGTTTATATAATATGTATATGTGACATAAATGTTAGTATTTATTTCGGTAGAGAAACAATCGCAACTAAATTGAGGTAAGGCCTAACTATACTTACTTCACCTCACTTGATTTAGTTTGATGGTATAATAGTAACCAATTAGACTCTCATCACGTTTACGTTGATAAATTATGTTAGACGCAAGTAACCTACTTAAACGGAAACTCATTAATAAAAATTTTCACTTCACCCACCAAATTTCAAAAATCCGGTACCTTCGAGGACGAAACATGTCGGCTCCTAATCAATGTCACATTTTTTTCGTTTCCTATAAAATGAACGAGGCAATTGAATGAAAATTCAGTTTCATTAATTCCATTCATTCTTACATCTGTAGCTGCACTACTCTTTACACGCATCGATCGCTGTCGGGGTCGTTGATGTTTCATGGACAATTTACGTTGTGCCCCCTCGTTGTACAATATTGTCGCCTGTCTTGTACACGAATGTAACGTGGATTATGCTATACCGGCAGTGGACTAAGCTTTTGTAAGGAAACGTTCCGAGGGAGCTTGGGTGTGTTGTGTTAGTGCTGTTTTGTTTTATAATGTATAGCATGGATGTGTGAGTGTATGTGTGTACAAGAGGGTATATTAATTATAGTACAGAGGCTGATCTATGCTGGCTTTGATGGCGTTATAATTAAAGAGAGGTGCATTAGCTAGGGTAATATTGTGTGCGTGCGTTAAGACTGCGCCGAGCGAAATGTACCAAAACAGTCGGTCACAGTTACGTGAATAAAATCAACACTTTTTGTTTAATACAAATATAAAATATACATTTACCATAACAATGAATGTGTTTACAATTACTCCGTGTAAAAAAAATTAAAATTATATTTTTGCCTACAAAATTACGTAAATTTGCACGAAAAATGCAAAAACGTAAGCTCGTGTTACGTGATTTTTAGATTATAACAGTAGAAATCTATCCTATTTTACAGCTTAAACGAAACATAAATAATTATAAGTATTACAATTTGTCCGTCCCAAATATTTAAGTTATTGGTTGACAATAAAGATATATATTTATCAAAAAAGCTAGATGGTGTTGTGTGTATGTGGTAGAACATTATATTATATTATTGTTGAAGTGACATTTGAGTTCGAGATTTTACTAATTTTTTTATATATGAGATAGATTTCCACTTGTTGTCAATGGTTATTAGACGTAGTTTTGCCTAATCTCGTTTAAAAGTTAAGGTAGGATATTAATTTTACGCATAACAATTTTACCCGCTGCATTCCGAGGTAAAACCCACGGAAAGCTATACTGAGAGACAAAAGGTCCTTTTGTCTCTCGGTATAGTTTTCCGTGTGTACGTGTACGTCTATCTATATGTTATATCTAAATCCGCATAACAGTTTACTCGTCATTAAATAGTATAAATCTAAACAAAAACCATTCAAATTTATAATATAATATAATATTCAAGAGCAGCGATAGCTCAGTGGGGAGACGAATAGACTGCAATGCAGGGGGTCTCGGGTTCGAACCCACGTCGCGCACCTCTGACTTTCGGAAGATATATGACTTTTCGAAATTATGTGCGTATTGATTGACAATTATCGCCTGGTCCGTGCCTCGGAAAGCACGTATAGCCGTCGGTCCCGGCTGCCATGAACATCTATGGCAGTCGTTATTGGGAGAATGTCGACACAAAAGATCCCACTGGGTCGAAGTGTCACCGGTCTGCACTGACTGGCCCCCATATAAGATACATACAATATAATATTCAATCCCGAGTGCTGTTATAAGCTAAGCCCCAACACAGGTAAGAAAGCACTATCATTATTCTAAACGAGAATGCAGTAAAGGTAACTAATTACTACGCCATATTAGTCCAAAATAACGATAATCTCCTTGCATACTCGGAACATGTTCAGCAAAATACCTATCTTCATCTATAAGTCTGAAGTTTGTTTGGCCACGACACAACCTGCTCATAGCCTGTTTATGAGTGTGCCGTGGTCCAAACTTGCGAGCTGCAAACTTGTATGAATTAGGAGAGCATCGATGTTCCATATCTCCGCATTATGCCGTACATGTACGGTGTGACTTTGAAAGATAGAATAAGGAATAGTGTGATTAGAGAGAGATGCGGCATGAAAGTGGATATAGTGACAAGAATAGAAAAGGGTATGTTAAGCTGGTTTTGGCATGTAGAAAGAACGGACGAGCAAAGACTGACTAAGAAAGTTTATAAGGCTAGTGTGAATGGAACAGTCGCAAGAGGAAGACCTAGGCGAACGTTTCTCGATCAGATTGGAGGCGTTCTGGACAAAGGCCAGGTTAAGAGCACCTTGAACCGACGGGCGTGTATGAGGTATGTGATGAAAGTGAATGAAGCCAGAGAAGTGTGTCAGGATCGTAGCAAATGGAAATCTGTAGTCTCTGCCTACCCCTCTGGGAAACAGGCGTGAATCTATGTATGTATGTATGTATGTATATTATATCGCAACGATGTGCAATTCATCGTGCAAATGATTCTGAGTGCCTCTGATCGCCTAACTAATATTATAAATGCCAATGTGAGTTTGTTTGTTATGCTTTCATGCCTTTACTACTCAGCCAATCATCATGAAATCGCATACACGTTGTCAGGGGTACAGAAAAGGATATACCTTTAATACAAAAAAAAATATTGTTATAGAAATTAATTAAAAATGTTAATGAGAGCAAAGCCGCGGAAATTTTTTTTTAATATAAACTGTCCCACTGTCTAAGTGTTATGTCATAGTCTATCACGCTGGCCAAATGTGGGTTTACAGACTTCACATACATATCTTTGAGAACATTATAGATAACTCTCAGTCTGCAGGATTCCTCACGAATCGCTAGATCATTAAGCACTACGCATCTAACTTTAAAAATCCAGGGCTGCGTGCCTTGAGAAATCGAGACCTCTGCGTGACAGTCCAACGGTATCTTACTAAGTTAACGCAGTACCTAAGATAACTAATCGAATACTTATAACTTTGACTCGTTGATTTGTCCAAGGTGGTTGAATTGTCCTAATAATTTAATAATGTCCGAATTCTATTTGGGTATATGTACATAATCAAATAAAATCAATTAACGTCAACGGTAAAATGTATTCGGGTTATTTTATCAGTGTTTCAAATGATTTAAATGTTTAATCGATTAGCACACATCGCTTAAACGCACAGACAATTTGAGCATGAGATTCGCATAGTTAATTAGATAAATGATTTTGTTGCAAGGCATTGTTGCATGTTAGAAGCTGAACTATTATTAAAATAAATAAAATATACATTGTTTAAACAAAACTAGTTTAACTAAACGTCACATCTTTATTGATTTCGATCCCTAAGATGAAAAAGTGTTACTATATTAAAAAAACGTAGCAATTCAGAAAATATGGACCTGGATAATATAATATATATATATATATATATAATATAATATTCTATCACATACACACAACACCATCTAGCCCAAACTAAGCAGAGCTTGTACTATGGGTACTAGACAATGGATAAAAACATACATATGATAGGAGCCTCATTCTGTATTACGTAAAAACTTAATCTCTTGGCCTGCGTTTGGTCTCCGAAGCCCAGACATCAAGTTTTTTTCATTGTGTCTCACAAATTTTTGAGTTCTAATATAGCGTGCGTTTGTTATATAATATCTCCAATTTCGCTAACACTCGTAGGGCAAATAAAGTGTAAAATAAACAACGCGATAAAATCCATATATAGTAGTTTAATTTCAATGAATAACATTCGCGTAAACAGAAGACAATATTATGTAAACCCGTAGGGATACCCATTGGAGTGGTACGGGTACGACTGTATATTTAGTTTATAGATATTATAATAATATATTATTATACATACGTATGTATAATATCTATAAGTATTACATACATACATATATATATAGATTCACGCATGTTTCCCAGAGGAGTAGGCAGCGACTACGGATTTCCATTTGCCACGATCCTGACACAGTTATGAGTATTACACTATCTTTATAATATGTGTGTATAGACATAGTCTCACAGCCGTATCCTTATGTATATGTATATACTGTATGTGAATGTATACAGCAAAATTCCTAAAGTATGTTATTCCTACAACTATTTGCGACGAGTAACTTGCCCATATAATTCGCGACAACGTAGAAAGCGTGAGTAGCTTGCGCATAAAACTATTTGCTCGCGTCGATCGTTCTCACGATGTATACAATTAACGAGTGTTACCTACGCCATGTACAAAAGACACCTACCAAATCGTCCTATCAGTTAACAGGATCCTGTTCAAACTTGTCAAGTACTGGAAACTAATATGAATCAGAGGAACATCGATGAACATCTTTATATTATGCGCTGTGCATACACATCGATCTGTCTTTTGAAGGTAAACAGTCTGTGTTGGTGTTTCGAAGTCTGTGGTCGTGTTTGTCCAATTGAGGGGAAATGTGCAAATACTATGATGGTTGTCTATGGAAAAGGTTTGGCTAGACGGTCTCATTTGTGTTTGAATTTCTATAGCTGGGTAGAATATTATAAAAATGATTTCCCAAAAAGATCTTTTTATTGAACTCTTTTCTCATTAGTATTTAATAAAAAATAATCTTTATCATCAAAATCGATAGTTTTTTGAATACTAGACGATTTTATTTATTCCGTAATTAATAAGTACTAACCAAGTTAGAACATACATACATACATACATAGATTCACGCCTGTTTCCCAGAGGGGTAGGCAGAGACTACGGATTTCCATTTGCTACGATCCTGACACACTTCTCTGGCTTCATTCACTTTCATCACATTCCTCATACACGCCCGTCGGTTCAAGGTGCTCTTAACATGGCCTTTGTCCAGAACGCCTCCGATCTGATCAAGAAACGTTCGCCTAGGTCTTCCTCTTGCGACTGTTCCATTCACACTATTAGCACATTCATATTATTCACACTAAAAGTTAGAACATGCGCAGTTATTCCAGAAATAAGCATGTACTTAGTTAGTACTTAGAAAAGCCAAGGTAAAAGGCCTTAGGACAATGACTGAGGCAGAAGCTTTTCAAATATAGTAGTATAATTTATGTATCCTTACATTTTCGTATACCTAAATTTAAAATATTTATTCCTCTTACATGTTATAACCAATTTAAAGCTGTATTCGCAAAAATGAAGCTGGTTGGTTTGCCATCGTAGGAAAACAAGACAATATAATTCTGGAGGAACGTGGTATGATATTCCTCCAACATAAATGCACCTCCAACTAGGCTGGGTGATCATGCCTAGTGGGACACGGCCCTGCTGTAGATGTTGCAACATTTAGTCTTGTTTGGAGTAATGTCTAATTGTGTGCAGAGCCATCTCTTGTCCTGATGCGTAACTAATTTTAACTTTTTTCACCATGCATAAACGGATGAATGGATTTGGAAGCAGCTTGGCATACCATGTCTCTAAGTAATATACGAACGTTTTATCACGGTATGCGTTCTCGTGGCATCACGCAGCTGTAGCCGCGGGGAGAAGCCAGCAAAATATTACTTGTATATTATATCCATGATACTCGTCATAACAAACCGTGTAATATGCAGTTCACAAGTTCACAACACTGAAAACCCATCCAATTACCGAAAACTCATTTCAATCCTTAACACCGTTCGCAACACTAGAATCTCATTTCTTGAACAAAAGTTAATTAAAGAAGTCACACATCAGATTATTTGTACGACGCAAATCTACTACAATAGCACACAGACAGAGACATGCAATTAGTAATAAAATGTCTCGTGTTCTGGCGCGACTCCAGCGAGATCTGCTCTCTGCTTCTGCCAATTGTGGCCGAATGAATCAGCTACTTTATGTGTGCTGTTCGTAAACTCAGATAGAAACGTACGTAATGCATCGGTTGTACGGAATTAAGCTTTGAGTCGCGTTTTAAGATGTGCTTTCTGTCTGTTAATTTCAAAGTCAAGACGCAAAAAGCTAAAGAAAATAAAACTCAGCTATGCCTGTGCTTTACGCAAGACAGGCTTAGCTTAGTGTAGGAGGTTATGCTAAATATATTATAATAATATAATATTCTACCACATACACACAACACCATCTAGCCCAAACCAAGCAGAGCTTGTACTATGGGTACTAGACAATGGATAAACATACATTATACTTTTTTTTTGTAAATACGTACATATTATGCATAGAAATACCCAGACCAAGGCAAACATCCGAGTTCATGCACACAAATGTTTGACTTGTGCGGGAATCGAACCCGCGACCTCAGGCGTGGCAATCGGTTACACTTACCACTACACCACCGAAGCCGATATAATATGTCTAAGATTCTCACCATCTGTCTTAGTGATATGATGCTAACAATTCTAAAAAACATTTTGTTATTTATTATTTTTGGCCAGAAAACAGCACTTATTACCATCAGAATATTGTGATTAGCCTTGAGTTTGTTTTGAAAAGTGCTTGCATAGGTCCGTTAATCTTTTGAGTTTGTTTTGGAATGTGCTTGAATAAGTCCATAAATGTGTGGAGTTTGTTATGATATGTGATTGAATAGGTCCGTAAATTTTAATCTATAATGGTTTATGTGGCAATATCAAACAGATCTACGATGTACGCTTGCAATGATACAAGTACTACATTGCGTCGCTATGTGTTTTTTTACAATAACTTACTTACTTTAAAGGAATAATAATTCCTGTAATCAAACCACAACACTCATCGTACTGGCAGTTCACCAGGCCACTGGCTATCATTTAAATCATCGAGCCAACCGCGCAGTCAGTTACAATTTTATTACCAAGTTCAAACGGTCTTTGGGTTTACTCGTGTACACTTAATACAAATAGTAATCATGTAACACAAACAGTAGCCGGTAATATACACGGCATTACTCGTATAAAACTACACGTGGTATCGACACTCGATATCAAGGCTCGGTGCTCGAGGCAACCTAATTTGTACGAGCTACGATGTCCCGCCCGCCGGCCACATTACACACACGTCCTGTGTGGGACATCTACCTACCATTCCTAGATATTGGGTCTACGTATTTTCAGTAAAAATATTCTTTTTATTATGAGTTATATTCGCGCACTTTTAAAGTGGTTCAGCAACGAGAGATAATGTACGTTTGACAATTGCATTATTTTGTATAAGCTCAAAGTCAAAGTTAAATATTTTTTATACTTATCACAAAGTAACTTATTAACAATGTTTAATGCAAAGAGGTCAATTTATTTATTTCATATTTTGGATCTCTAACGTTAAATACACTTCACATAAACGAATTAAGTAAGCAATAGTTACATGCTTTCTCACTTAAAAGACATTAAGAAAATATGCCTGCAAATAATTAAGAATTACCTACTGTGAAAGCAAACTACCGAAGTATTACAAACAATATAAAATACTTATTTATATTATCATAGTATATTCCTTGCTTGGCTTGAGTGCTGTACCATATCCTAGTTTCGTTAGCTTAAGTAGGCAAGTCTATCATCGTTTATCCTGCATGTCATCAGACTGTCGTACTACTATATAACTACTGTCAAAAAACCTGAACATCAACACCGATATCACGATCGATAGGTATATATTAACGGTGGAAAGTATAATTGTTGTATCTTTAAAAAAGCAGTTGCTGTGTCTACGCAAAACTTATATTAAAAGTTACGTTTAGGCCATTTCACATAATGAGTTTAAATTCGGCAGATGCTTATTTTAAAATTGTCATATCTGCTCCTTATAATTTATAGTTTTGCTTTCTAGCATCAATACATTTAAGTCTCTATTTTCTTGCTTGTATGAAAGAACACGTGCCTATAGGCAACAGTGCTGGCTACCATAATCATTAAAAGCGGTAGATATGAACAGTTAGTATGCTCACCCATAGTTATCGAAATGTTTGCGAATTTTTCTCTATCAACCTAATAATAAAAGGTAAAATACAAACACTTTTGCGTAAACTACCAAACAGCTAACCCTCCAGTAGTATTCGCATGACAACAGTACGAAGGGTAGCCAGGGATTAGCTTCAGTGTTACCAGACACATAAACTACCATAATAATTTTGTGGGCTGGGCGCTTGCCAAATTAGGATTTTTGTTGGCTAGACCGCGTACCAGACTATTGGTAAACAATATACTAACAAATACTATAGTTATTTGAGAACTCATTTTGTTTTAGTACTGGTTTTATACTACGATAAATATAACAAAAATGAGAGTGAATGACAAATATTTGGTGACTGTATTATGTAGTGTTTAGTATGTAAACTATTTTGCTTCGATATTATGTTTGTTTTACGCAGCGATGAATGTTATGATCAAACAATAAAACCAGTTCAATTTCTGTGTCTTGATGATCTTTGAGTAGAGTAAATTGGTAGTCATTTTGGCACATACTTACAAAGAGCAATTATTGCTGTAAGTACTTGAGATTTTAGGTAATGATTTATTGCTTTGGTCGTTCATCCAATGGCTAAAAACACGTAACTGTCTAGCATGATTGCTTTCAAACACATTACGGATTACATAAATCATGCAATGCGAATCTATTAAATTGATTTATGACTTACTTGCAAATACATAGTCAAGCTTTTTTTCTGACGGGGTAAGTGGAGACTACGCATTTCCACTTACTACAATCCCAGTAAATTGATTTTACAGTCGAATTATATTCTTCATGTATGCTCCTTGGTTTACGGTACTCTTAAACTGGCCTTTCTCTAGAGTGTCACTAATCTAGTCAGAGAATGTTCGCCTCAGTCCGATCTACTTTCTTGCCTAATATTTCATCGTCCATTCTTTGAGCATACACAAACCACTTTAGAACATGTTTCTCAATTATGATTAGTGTATCTTTTCTGACGCGACATCGTTTAACGCCAAACTGTAATATTTTAATCATTCTGAACATAACGCCTTTCATACTTTAAAAGCTTACACATATTCTCAATTATCTTGTTATCGTTGTATTTATTCTTCCTTTATATACGTACATATCGCATCCTTAATAAAACAGAGACTTATCTCAGTATTTTTGATTAAACAAATTTCAACTCTTTTGAAAATATTTAACACAAATATAATATTAGATTTTAACATATACAATTAGAGTTTAAATTGGCTTACTTTCAAATTTCGAGTTAAGTCGCTGTTTTATTAAGAATATCTCTTTTGCCAAACTGAACTTTCACTTCGATACATAAGTTTAGTGATGACACTAATACTTATTTATATATAAAAGTTATTATTCTGATTAAATATAGTTGCATATTATACACAATCACGGCGTGGTATAATTTACGAGAGATTAGATTTGGTGTCGGTGCCAGACACATAAAATATGTTCGATCTGTTTTGGCTGGAGCACAGCCGCTACATTGTTCATTCGACAGGTTATTAGGAGATTTATTGCCTATTACATTACCACTTAGTCTTCTATAACATGAGCTGTAATTGACACACTGGTAACCCGTCGGTATTTTAATACCTATTGCTGACAAAGTGTCTCTCAAATGCTTAGTGTTTAGTATGCATGGTGATGGGTAATATTATATTCTATCGATTAATGAAATTATTTCTTTCGTACAATCAACAGTTTTTATAGGTTTGACTTTAGATCACAAAGTTCACTGGGGCGCTCATATATCGTGTCTTGCAGGGAAACTTAGCTCAGCTGCATACGCAATTCGGAAAGTAAGACAACTGACTGGTGTAGATACTGTGAGACTAGTATACTTCAGTTACTTTCACAGTGTCATGTCCTATGGTATATTATAGTGGGGCAAGGCAGCTGATATTGAGTCAATTTTTATTCTCCAAAAGCGTGCAGTACGTAGTATTTATAATTTAGGTCCACGAGTTTCCCTGAAAGATCGATTTAAGGAAATAAGCATACTTATTTTTGCGTCGCAATATATATTTGCTAACATTATGTTTATTAAACATAATATTCACTTATATAATAAAAATAATGATATTCATAACGTAAACACTAGAAATAAGCATAAGTTAGTCGGTCCATATCATCGTTTACATAAAGTTCACAATACATTTGCGGGACTCGGTATTCGTTTTTTTAATAAACTATCTATCAATATAATTAATTTACCATTGCTTAAATTTAAAAGCGCCGTTAAAATGCAGCTCGTTCGTAAGGGTTATTATTTAGTCAACGACAACTTAACTGACAAAAACTCATGGCATTAGTTGCTTGTTGCATTCAGAATTCAAAGATCTGTATTACCTATAAGTCAATTTAGTAATGTAAAGGTACCTCGTGATTATATGTGATGTTATCAAGTTTCCTGCTTCTCATTTTGATGATTATTGAAAAATACAAATCCACAACCGCATTTAGTCAGGGACTGTAACTCAAAGTGTAAGTGTATGCGCCATCATGCCATTCTACTGCCTATTTTAGATGTATATTAAAAAATGTAACTAGACCCAAATTATTTAATCTCTATAATATTATTAATTTATTATTGTTATTGTCTTTAGTTTTTAAAGTCAGTAGTATAGGGTATAATGGTTGCAACACCTTGTTGATATGAGTTGTAAAATACCGAAATTATATTTAATTGGTGATTTAAAAAAGTAGCCGTGAGTTTCTTGCATGTTTCTTCTCATAGGCTGTAACCCTTTGCTTGAACCTAGCAACTAACCTAAATGTAGCTTCAGTAACTTATTATATATAACGTTCATATATATGTATGTTACTTTGTGACCTAAAAGAATAAACGATTTTTGACTTTGACTTTGATTATTTTATCATAATTGTAGGTCATTTCTTTTTTTAAAGTTAAATTATTGCATACTGCATATGCTCATTAATTTTGGTTGCACAGCTGGCGAAATGGTTTAAGTGCCATATCCACATTTCATCCGATTTAAGCTCGGTAAATTTATTTAGGTCGACCCCATTGACAAATTCCATGTTGTTAATGAGAATTTTGTAACCAAAAACTCAGTTATACTTTGCAAGAATCAAAAATGGAAATCGAGACACAATTGGATGCAAATGATTACTATTAGTTCGACACTATCTTATCTTATCTTATGTGGGGCCAGTCAGTGCAGACCGGCGACACTTCGAGCCAGTGGGATCTTTTGTGTCGACACTCTCCCAATAACGACTGCCATAGATGTTTAAGGCAGCCGGCACCGACGGCTTAACGTGCTCTCCGAGGCACGGAGCAGGCGATAATTGTCAATCAATACGCACATAACTTCGAAAAGTTGTATAACTTCCGAAATTCAGAGATGCGCGACGTGGGTTCGAACCCGAGACCCTCTGCATTGCAGTCTGTTGGTCTCCCCACTGAGCTAGTTCGACACTAAAATGTCGTTAATTTTTACGTATATCCATAAAAACTTGTCCTTATGCATATTATAAATGTTTAAGTAAGTATATTTTAGTTTTGTCTTTTTTTAACAGTACGGGTCGCCATATTTATTTGTAATAGAATTAGAATTGAATATGATATAGAGATTTAATCCCCGAAAATGAAAACGATTCCGCACAAATAAGGCTAGTATAGTATATATTTATTTTTGATTGAAATAAACCAACCATTAATAAAAACCTTTGCAAGAAATACGTTATTATAAAGGTTCGAATCAATTCAGTACAACCGGGTAGGAGAAAAATTACGAACGTCAATGATAAGAAAATCCACACACACATGTTTAGTAACAAATAAAAAAAAAGGTTCTTATTGGACCCGATTTGAGGCAAATTCCCGTCGATATAACACAGGCAAGTTGCAAAGAAGCAAATGGTCTAATACAAACCAGGAACATTCAATCAGTTTATTAGGGACGTGTTCACCATGTAAACTTGACAACATTCAATTTTCTTGACAATTATTAATTTTGAATACATAGACAGTAAAAGAGATGTCCTAACTTAATATATATTATTAAGTTAGGACATCTCTTTTCTGCCAATGCATCAAAAATTTAAAATTGACAAGTTTACATTAGTTTAATGCGAATGTTACTTTGTTTGTTGGTTTCATTCACGCATTTGGCAATTCATTCAACTATTTGACCGATCATCATGATATTTCGCATACACATTGTCAGGGGTACAAACATTTATATAGGGTAATGAAAATATTACTGTTCTCGAGCAAGCGACGTAGCGGGCAAAAGCTAGAGAATATCAACTTTAAAAAAAGCCTTGTAGTATTTGGTGTGATTAGTAGATTTCCTAGAATTTTAGTCAGGCTTGCACAAAGTGAACCTTTTGGAGGAGGTGGCCATTTAAAAGAGCAAACCCGAGAAGTAAACAAATTAAAAGACTTTTCAATTTGCATATGGCATATCTAACCACTTGACAATTATCGGATATTTCAGCACGATCTCTGTTTAAACATGGGATATCGCTCAAATTGAAACATCTCGATTAAGGAACTACTGGTACCCTACAAAAGATGCAGATCAACAACCTTACTTTGAGCAGGGTTTCCAGGATCCAGTTCCATGAGAGGATGAGTAGGACGCAAGCATTATCTGTATCGCTTTTGTAGTACGGTAGCTCCCCTTTTTGAAATCTGCAAGTTGCACAAGTTGTCAGGGGATCGGTACAGGAAAGAAAGATAAACTCTAATTTCTGAATTCAATATCCAATTTTTAGAGTTAGTTATTTTTCAAACAATGCTGTCGAGACCTTATAACAAACGGACCATCAAAATTTATAAATTTACATAATATTGTCTTCTATTTACGCGAATATTATTCATTGAAATTAAACTGCTATACACGGATTTTCTTTTTTAAATTTATAAATTTGTTGGTAATTTGACCCGAGCCTCATTTTGAACTAATATTTCTTTCTTTGCCGCTTGTATTTTCTATAGGCTATGATGGGGCTAGCATAATCTTTGTTTAGATTTTAGGCCTCTAAATATCAATAAAGAGAAAAAGAGTTGTCAGGGGTAGAGAAAAGATATAGGCTTTTCATCCAGAAAAAAAGGTATTGTGCCGGAGCGAGTGGAGCCGCAGGCAAAAGCTAAAACACAAATAAGGTAGTGTTGTACCAAGAAAATGTTGTAAAATACCGCACATTTTGATCGAAGCCTTATTCTGTCATTACGATCTTTTTAGGGACTTTCCTCTTGGATAACCGGCAAATTGGGTATGTTACGGTTTCTAATAATATGCCGTATACGTGTTGTGTTATATGTACTTATTTATGTGTATGTGATTTAATGTTATATAGATATATGTACTCGTTACTCATAGTCTGCCGTGTTGGTCCCGGTCTTGAGGTATCGATTCTCGGATCGAGCATAATGATATAGGGCTTTGCTCTTAGTGTATTTTCAACAGTAACATGGAAGCTGGAAATGGACCTGGTAGTGATAACAGTAACAAGCATATTATGTGTGATTCATAAAATAGCTATTTAACCTGCTGAGTGGCAACGGCACACCGGTGGCCAGACACAATATGTTTTCAATTATGCCTGGCATTCTAAGTATTGACTGTAGCTGTCCGGGTAGACTCAAGTCTATATACCGAATAAGTAAATAGAGGCCTATCATATATAACAGTTCACCGGTCCCGGCAATTGAACCCTAGACCTCATGCGAAGCTCTCGCATTCGCTACCGGTGCGCCATCTATTTATGTAAATAAACATTATTTTATAGTCGTGATAATAATACATTGATATTCTTTGTTTTCTTTACGCCTAAACAACAAGCAACTTATCTAAATACGCGCGTAAAATATACAACTGTCTCCGTATTTACGCTTAAAATTACAATACCAAAACAAAACAGCGAAAGCCGGATAATAAATAAAAGAATAAAATATGTTGAGTCCATTATGACAGCTAAGTGTGCATCCGGATTACATTAAGTCACGGAAAACAAATGTCAGTGGCGCGGCGCAAGTTTTAATTGGCTTCGCGGATCGCAGACGGGGCCTTAATTAAAATATTACTTTGGAGACAAAGAGGAATGCCAAAAAGATTAGCGGTTTGTTCAGTAGGTGTTCGCAGGAAGGCAGAGCGATTCAATACTGTTCGGCTTTATTGTTCGTGATTAGTTATAAGGAAGTTTCTTTAACCCTTAATTTGGCAGAATATTTTATCTCTACCCCAAATATTTTTCTTAAATTATATTATTATGAGACTTGTAAAAGGACTGTAAAAATATTGTAAAAAATATCCACCCCCCTTTTTTCTTAGAAACCCTTAGTATAATATACCATACATAATTCGATGTTTAGAATTGTACTTACCTGTTTGTTTGTATAATATGCTATACATAAGCGACAGAGGACCATTTGTGGGAAAATTTAAGAGACCAATTAAAGCATAAAATTTCATGAAAATCAATTACAAAATTTAATAAAAATCAATCATTGTGATAACTGTAAAAGCAATTCCTCTTATTTGGTATAAAACACAATCGTAATTGACATTTTATACAAAAAACGTTTGTCTATCCCTGCTTACAGTAGCGACAACGACCGTATGTTATACCAACTTGCTCATGGCTAATTTTATCACGTCGAATGTTATCAGAAGGGCGCCTTTTTTTTGGCGCGGATATCTTTGTTGACGTATAAATTACTGGTACGGCAGCAGGTAATGAAAGTCGCTTAAATTTTATTAAGCAAAGTGTTTTCATTTTTAAAGGAGCCGTTCTAGGATACGGTTATTGTACTGTACTTGGAAGTGATAGGTTGGGCGTTTAATTTCGTTACATTATACATTTATCCTAATGGACTCCTAACTACTGGGCTGGACTGTATCACAAGCAGTTACGTGAGACAACGTTGTCTCACGTAACTTGTTGTGGTACAGTCCAGCCCAGTAGTTTTGACATACATACATAGTCTCAGTAATATATAGTGTCATTAACCTTCATACTTTTAGGGATATATAATCCCTGAAAGTCTGAGGTTGATGACACTTACATTACCCTATATTTTATTTTATTTAATTAAATTTAGGGATAATAAACAGCTACAATATGTTTAAATATAGAAACTGCATAGTATGTTACAATATTGCAGCCCACTACATTACCCACGATTTAAAAAGAACAGTATGAGACTAAAAGAGCCGCTAATAGCATCACATCAATAGCAGGTATGTCTAAATATATTAATTAATTGTGCATATAATTAATAAATAATTATGAATATAATGAAATTGAGGATTAAGATACATTAAGTTAGGAATAGTTAAAATTTAATATTGCAAATATTGAAATTATAATAATAATGCAGTTTTATCGCGTTGTTTATTTGACACTATTACATAATTTTGAAAAACTGTTACACTACTACTACTATTAAACTTTACTAATTTTTAAGCTAATTGAATTATTATTAAAACTATTTAGATTTAATTTAATTTTACATTTTCCCCGACGTTTCGGTTGCTTTTCAGCAGCCATGGTCACGGGGAGACTAAGATGGTAGCTGTCTCAATGTTCCAGTGTAGTTATTTCAAAGTACCCGAACATAATTTAATCATTGGTGTTTCTATTTACGCAGATTTCAATGAATAATATTCGCTTAAACAGAAAACAATATTATAATAATACAATTATAATAATGGCAATTACATGGCGAAAAATAATTAATTAGGAAAATATTTAATAAAATTTTGTTTGAATTTCCATTTTGAACATATGAAAATATCAATACCAATAAAATTACGATTATAAGAATCTACTATTCGTCGAATAGGACAGCGTAATCCCGAGTTGGTTCGACATGAATTTAAAGCGAACAGAGTACCTGCACGGACACTTCGTTTATTTACAGTACGGGGAACAGTGTAACATAATTAAATATGTAATAATAATAAACTTTGGTTTTATATCCTACATACGTAATACGGGAGCGAGTCTATTAACATCTACCAGGCACAAGTCAGCAATTTTTTTGCGTTTGTTTATGAACTATTCTCATAACCATACCGTACCGAGTACTCAAATATATTAAATATTTACAAGTTTAAACGAAAATACATTGACGCGAGTGCGAACCTCGGCTGTCAAGCCACGAAAAATGTTTGCAGAGAAACAACTTTACGCAATTCTTAGCTCCAATCGTTACGTGTTTCAAACATTTTATCTTTCTGACCGCATTGCGTTAATACGCTTTTTTATTTACCAATAAAAGTCCTTGATTTCTTCTTGAGCAGGCGAATATGAACCTGTAACTGGCATATTTAAATGTTGTTGTTTCTGAGTACGAATATTTATAATGGCAGTGATAGCTTAGTGGGATATTGTTAGACTGTCTCGCAGAGCTCTCTAGTTCGATTGTAACAAATGCATTTTATTATTTTCAAGTTATACCTAGACGTGGTAAATAGTTAATTTGTTTATAGTTTATAGTTAGTTTGTCAGCCTCGATGGCGTAGTTGTTAGTCTAACCGACTGCCACGTCTAAGGTCGCGGGTTCGATTCCCGCACAAGTCAAACATATGTGTGCATGAATATGGGTGTTTGTCTTGGTCTGGGTGTTTCTATGTATAATATGTACGGATTCACAAAAAAGAAAAAGTATATATGTATGTTTATCCATTGTCTAGTACCCATAGTACAAGCTCTGCTTAGTTTGGGCTAGATGGTGTTGTGTGTATGTGGTAGAATATTATATGTTCCCTCGGTAAAATGATCCGGAGAAAATGTTTTCTATAATGTTCTCAAAAATGTGTCAAATCTGTTAACCGACACTGAGCCAGCGTGATGAACTAAGTCTTAATCCTACTTACACAGAGAAGAGGCCAGTGCCCTGCTGTGGGACGGCTCATAAACGGGGTTAATATTATTATCCATAGTGATCATATATGCTAATTTGAATAGGTACACAGTGAGTCCATATCCGATGGACAAGAAATAAAAGCCTTGGTGGTCAAAAGTGTTGTAGCAGAAGAGTATAGAATCCCACTTGTATACTTAAAGGGGTAGGCATAGGTGTGTTACATACCCATATTTCGCCAACTATGTTTTTTAGAGTTCGAAAATCTCTTATACAACAGCTTTGTCCGTCCGTTCGTCCGTCCGTCCGTCCGTCTGTCTGTTATACAACTTTCAACTCAAGAACCGTAAGAGCTTGAGACTCGCGGTCAACGCCATTCGACTCAACATAGTCGACATACCACGAAATGACAATGACCTTTGACCTCTCACCTCAAGATCACGTCATACCATTTTTCCGAACTCTAAAATTTACGGCAATTCATGGTCGTTTTTCACTTGTTGCTCCTACGTAACATAATATAGGTCTGTTGCTCATTACGGGCCTATCTACGTGCTGTTTCTGAGAAATACCTAACAATTATCTCGACACGCGAATTGAATAGTAGCAAACCCATGAATAAAGCCACAGGATAAATTGGACTTGCGATCGAAAGGTACCGGGTTTGAATCTCGTCTAAAACAAAGGCAGTAAACCCCATCCTAACATATGCTTCGTGCTTTGCTGGAATGGTCAAGAATAATAGATTCGAAAATAAAAATAAAAATTTGAGAGCTATATATATTGTTTTAATGCATGCCATGGACAAGAGGAGACTCTTCTTACACAGGTTTTTTAACTTAAAAGAAGAGTTCCCAAACCTTCTTAATATTACCTTGTAATAGATGAAAATAAAGAAATTTGGATTTTTATATAAATCATTTTTACCTGAAGCGTAAACTTGGGTCGCTAACGAAACTGTTGGAAAGATAAAATTGATTTTTAAATTTGACTTTCGTAGTTAATTATGTAAATGAGCAAAAACATAACACAAGCGAACATATCGCACCCTTAATAAAACAGAGACGTATCTCAGTATTTTGCATTAAACAAATTTGAAGTCTATTGCAAAGATTTAATACAAACATAATATTAGTATTTAACATATACAATTAGAGTTCAAATTGCCTTATTTTCAAATTTCGAGTTAAGTCGCTGTTTTATTAAGAGTGCGATATGGTGCCTGCACTTCGCTGTCCAGTAATTTCTTCATACAGAAGTTTTATATTAAGATTTTAATGCATGGTTTGCAATAATTATAGTATTCAAATTTGCAAACCTCGCATTGAGAACTAACTTACTTTCCGTCTGTCGCGGCGTAGCAGATGTCTCGGATTCAAATCGTGGGTCGGGCCAGTAAATATTAAAAAAATATAGACGACAAAACGATACGATCAGAAATAGATCAGGTGCAAGATAAACAGTTTTACGTATTTTCGCCTTAATAAACCACTAGGAATTTTCTTGCTACGCTGCTAATTAATTGAAATGACGATAGCCTGTTATAGGTAAGGCATTCGACTTGCGAATAAAAGGTCGTGGGTTCGTATCTCATCCATTGCTTTACCAAAGTGAATCCATTTTATTATAAGCATTTAGTTTAGCTAAAGAAAATATATTTATGTCTGCAGTATGAGACTAGTAGGACAAATAAAAATATTGTAATAGGCGTTTGAGAAAAAAACAATTCTAAGTAAAATAATTTGTAGTTAATTACGGAATTAGAATGAAAATGTCAAATTATGCTTCTAATATGCCCTTATCATTTAAAATAACATAGACTCAGGGCTGTGTATCCCCAAGGGTATGCAGAGATGTAAGATATACAAATATTATCAGCTGTGTTTTTATTTTTTACTTAAGGGAGCGAGCCTATTGCCATCTACCGGACATATCCAGACCCCTTGCTGCTACTTAAAATAAATCTTATAGAAAAGTCCATATAATTTTTTAGCCCCGATATCAAATCCAAGACCTCATGATTGCATGCAAATTTGATTCAAACTGTTGCTCGGATCCACCGAGGTACTATTTAATATCTCGTCAAAATGCTGCTAAGTCAGTTAGTTACAATTATATTTAAAAATTCTAATCAAATTATTAAAAGTCTAAGTAATTACAAAACTAAAGTATAGCTAGGTACACACTGCTGGCTCATTGCTTAGCGCCATATTGAATTACATAGCGAGGAGGGCGAACCTATAAATTCGCACGTTGTGATAGTAATTCACGTCAACCTTACTGATTTATAAAGCGCTGCCTTAGTTTTTTGTTCTGGCCTTTAGTTTATCTACTGTTTTGTTTACCTTATTTTGTTTTTTTTGTTGTTGTTGAAAGGTTTTCATTTAAAAGGAGTCTTGCATTGCATGCAGCCAGCATAGAACCAACTTATCCATTTTACAAGATCTAGGTATCAAGCAGCGCCTATCTTCTATCGTGCAAGCTCGAATTGTTACTTTCTTCGGGCACGTATCAAGACGTGGAGGTGACTCCATAGAGCGCCTTGTGATACAAGGAAACGTCTAGGGCAAACGAGCACGTGGTAGATCACCTATGCGCTGGACCGACCAAATTAAGGCAGCATTAGACAATGGTCCCTTATATGAGTGCACCAGAAAGGCAAAGGTCCGTAAAGAGTGGCGACGGATTGTCAAACATTCAACACAACCTTAAAGATGACCACGACCACTCTGTTAAGAGTGAAACGCCGTAGAAAAAGAATCATCTGCAGTAAACACTATGCCAAGTCAAATACTGTAGGTCTAAAGAAAAGAAAAAGCATTACGAATCTTCCAATCACACTTTTTTGAGCATGACAAGACGACCTTACAATAATAATTGGATTGGATGAAACGATGATCTGCCTTCATATTCAACCCTCTCAAAACATTTTCCTTCCAACGAATAACAGTGCAAACATCTTTACAATAATTTATATCCATCTGCGCATTGAACGCTGTCGATTGGCACTCATATGAGTGCAAACGTACAATTTCTATTCGAGTCCGATCACCGTCGACGATATCTATTGGAATAAAATGGTGTGGAGACACACACACGGTTCGTTCTACGTGTTTACATTGTTTTCGGTTCCTTTGTTTGGTATTTCTTTGTGGCCAGTGAGGATATTATTTTTTTCTGTAGCACGAGTTTATATGGTCTGCATACAGCAGTCATGGAAGGATAAACGTTTCTGCTGCCTATACTTAATTATAATATTGTCTTCTGTTTACGCGAATATTATTCATTAAAATTAAACTACTATATACGGATTTTATCGCGTTGTTTATTTGACACTTTATTACATAATTTTGAAAAATAATAAAATAAAATTAAATCTACATAGTTTAAATAGTTTTAATAGTTTTAATAATAATTCAATTAGCTTAAAAATTAGTAAAGTTTAATAGTAGTAGTAGTGTAACAGTTTTTCAAAATTATGTAATAAAGTGTCAAATAAACAACGTGATAAAATCCGTATATAGTAGTTTAATTTTAATATACTTCATTATTTTAATCAAAGTTATTTTGTAAGTATTTAAATATGTGATTTTAATGAGAAAAAAGATAATCCTTGAATCATTACTTGTGCTTACGGTATATCATGATCAATGGATACGCTGGAGAACTCTCTCTTTAAAATATAATGATCAAGGTTAAACATGCTTCATTTTTCGATAAACTTGTCGGCCTCGATGGCGCAGTGGTTAGTGTAACCGACTGCCATGCCTGAGGTCGCGGGTTCGATTCCCGCACAAGTCAAACATTTATGTTCGTAAACATGGATGTTTGTCTGGGTGTTTCTATGTATAATATGTATGTATTTATAAAAAAAAAAGTATATATGTATGTTTATCCATTGTCTAGTACCCATAGTACAAGCTCTATAATATAATATTCTATTACATACACACAACACCATCGAGCCCAAACTAAGCAGATCTTGTACTATGGGTACTAGACAATGGATAAACATACATATATATTCCTTTTGTTTTGTAAATACATACATATTATAAAAATAACATCCATGTTCACACACACAAATGTTTGACTTGTGCCGGAATCGAACTCGCGACCTCAGGCGTTACAGTCGGTTACACTAACCACTACGCCATCGAGGCTGACGAAATAAATATTATTAATGCTTCCTGCAATTCACGCTGTATCTGCGTTCATTAAGAATTATCTAATAGTCACTATCCCTACTAATAATATAAATATATATTACGTTGTGTTTGTTGTAATGTTTCAACGCAGAAATGGAGCAATATGATTTTTTCATAAAAGGAGTTGTGCGAGCAACTCTTAAGCTATGTTTTAGTTATATAGTCACTAGTAGTTTTCCCGCAGTTTCACCCGCGTAAGTCTCGTTCCCGTGTGAATATCGGGTTTCACCCCTTTCACCCCATTCAGGGTGGAATTTCCAAAAATCCTCTCTTAGTGCTCCCCTACACTTTCCAAGGAACATACATGCCAAATTTCAGCTTCTTGCGTCCAGTAGTTTCGGCTGTGCGTTGTCTGTCCGTCACTCAGTAACAGAAGAGTTTTATATATATATGTATATTATATACATATACGCATTGTTATATTTGTGGTTATACATTTAATTGTATCTTAAAGTAAAAATAGGATAACTATAAACTTTATGGTATGAACAACTATTGAAAATAATTGACATGAACTAATGACATTTGTCATACGAAAAACATTGTTTATCAACAAAATTATAATGTGAATTTTGTAAACATAATGTGATTTGTAAACAAAAATCTATTCACCACTAATTTGTCTATACCTATTTACAAATCACATACATTTTCATCATGAGGTATATACCTAAACAGATTAATAGTATAAATTTTATTAGGCTCGGGACCAGAGTATATATGCGTAAGTAGTTTTCGATTTCAAGCATGAAGCTTATCAATATTGTAGACGATTCCTTAAGCTAGCAGAGGAATATTACTAATATACGCATATTCATCTTATTTCTTTATGTATCAATGCGTGTGTACATACTAAGATAGTATGGTTATGTCATGACCAAGAGAGTATAATATGACAGGAACGTTATTTGACCACATCGGAGACTTTTTTTGTAAATACGTACATAGAAACATTAGTAAATTATGTTCGTATCACACTGCCTCGGTGGCGCAGTGAATACGACTGCTGTGCATGAGGTCTCAGTTACGATTGCCAGGTCGCTAATTGGGGTTTTTGTCAAGAAATTTTCCGTAGCGTAACGAAGGTAGACAGCAATAGGCGCTTATTACGTCGGACATAACATACCTGGAGTAATGTAAGTGTAAAACACCTCAACCCACATATATGTATGTATATATTTGTAAATATTATGTTTCCGTAACAATGCCTAGGATTGCATATCATACATACATAAATAGATTCACCCTTGTTTCCCAGAGGGGTAGGCAGAGACTACGGATTGCACATGCCTCATACACGCTCGCCGGTTTAAGGTGCTTTTAACCTGGCATTTGTCCAGAACGTCATGACATAAACAAAATAAAATACATTTGCAAAGAATAGTAACCAGTAGACTTACCATGAAAATGTATAACCGAAACTTAGAATAGAATAAAAAAATTAATATGACATCCAACTTCTTTGATTTTTCGTACAAAACTGCATTACTCCAGCACTTGGATCACTTCTTGGTAGGGTTAAGAACAATAATAACAATTATCATGTGTTATAATTATTAGGGTTGGATACGGGTGGCCCAAGACCGGTTTGTGTGGAAAACCTTGGGGGAGGCCTATGTTCAGCAGTGGACGTCTTTCGGCTGAGATGATGATAATTATGGTACAGATAATATGAACAATCTGCCCGAAACTACGGCGTTTACGTTTCATGGTAGACGTACAGATTTAGTTAAGCTACAGCTACTGTGTATGCAGAATATGCTAGTGCATGAAACAAGAGCGTTATACTGGAATCGTAGCAAGTGAAAATCCATATTCACTGCTTGCCTTTCCAAGTTACGTGCGTGATTTTTGTTTAGGTAAATTTACTATTGTTAATATCCACTGGATTTCCTTGTTCAAATTCTGGTTTAAGCATGCTTGAATTCGGTTAAAATTACTGGCCTTTTGTCAGAATGTCTCTTGACCTTGCCAGAGAACGTCAAGATGGACGATGCGTACCAAGTCCATTTTGACGAATAGATTAATATAATGAGACATATCTTATTACATTAATCTGTCTTATATACTTACTTAGTCAAACTTCGAGAGCAGCGATAGCTCAGTGGGGAGACCAACAGACTACAATGCAGAGGGTCTCGGGTTCGAACCCACGTCGCGTACCTCTAACTTTCGGAAGTTATATGACTTTTTGAAATTATGTGCGCGTATTGATTGACAATTATCGCCTGCTCCGTGCCTCGGAGAGCACGTTAAGCCGTCGGTCCCGGCTGCCATGAACATCTGTGGCAGTCGTTATTGGGAGAGTGTCGACACAAAAGATCCCACTGGGTCGAAGTGTCGCCGGTCTTCACTGACTGGCCCCACATAAGATAAGATAGTCAAACTTCTGTTATAGGCCTTCCCCAAGGAGATTTCTACGCAAATAAATCTTACATATACACATAAACAAATATATCCAGATTCGCAGATCCCAAATGTTTGTTTTGTGTAGACAAGCAAACCACAACATATTTTTAACGTATGTAAGAGGCCTAAAGCTTAATAGACCGGATTAGTACCCATGTGAGTGTATTTTATTTGACTGGGATTGCACCTGCGGCAATAAGAAAGTGTTAGCGAGATTTTATCATGCTAAGACCGCTATAAAGCGACGAACCAATTTCGAAATTGCAAGGGCTGTGTATATTACTTTCAACAATAAGTTAAAGTACTTCTCTTAAAATCGTATCCAACGTAAAATTACCTAGTTAAAATTTATATTTTAGGTATATTTTTTTAGAGTTCAAAAAATCTTTTATACAACAGCTTTGTCTGTCCGTCCGTTCGTCTGTTATACAACTTTCAACTCAAGAACCGTAAGAGCTAGAGACTCGCAGTCAACGCCATTCGACTCAACATAGTCAATATACCGCCAAAATGACTATGACCTTTGACCTCTGACCTCAAGGTCACGTGATACCATATTTCAACTCAAGAATCGTAAGAGCTAGAGACTTGCGGTCAACGCCATTCAATTCACCATAGTTAATATACCCCGAAATGACTATGACCTTTGACCTCTAACGTCAAGGTCACGTGATACCATTTTTTCGAATGGCGAATCCTAATATTTTATAAAATATGCATTAGAAATACATTAAATTAATGAAAAAGCACTACACGCACACAACCATGCATTTGACACATACAGTCAAATCGCGTTCATAGTATTTTGGCATTGTTCGTCTGACGTCATACAATTCTTTGTAACTATGGTTACCTATTACCTTATTTATATGTAATAAAGGAAAACAGAAAACAAAGTAGCAAGCTAAGGAATTTTGGTCGAATTTTGACCACTAGGCGACCGCTTGTATTAATATATGTGTCTGTCGCACCTAGATACTATGTAATACATAACCGGTTGGCTTGAAAGGTACAAGGTCTCTTCATTTGAGATCATGGCCTATGATGGCGTAGTGGTTAGTGTAACCGACTGCCACGATTGAGATCGCGGGTTCGATTCCCGCACAAGTCAAACATTTGTGTGCGTGAACATGGATGTTTGTCTTGGTCTGGGTGTTTCTATGTATAATATGTATGTATTTACAAAAAAAAAGTATATAAGTATGTTTATCCATTGTCTAGTACCCATAGTACAAGCTCTGCTTAGTTTGGGCTAGATGGTGTTGTGTGTATGTGGTAGAATATATTATTATTATTATTATTTATCATAGCCCTTTAGTTTGCTTTTGTATATTTACTCTTTACAAGAGCATACAAACACTGGCTTACATTGTCAATAGTGCTTAACGTGAGTCCTGGGGGTCAATACATAGTCTCTTGCCAATATTCTCGAAAGGTTTGGCTAAGGTATATTATAATTCACAATTTTCCAACTTAGGTTTTAGAAATTATGTAATAAGGATCTTGTTTATTGGCGTCTACCAGTCATAGTCTCAGGCTTCATGTGGCTACTGAGAGTATTTAAACAGCGGATCCAATAACGCTTTATTCGAGGCGGGAATCTGTGCCGGTTATGGTATATGGTTAAATATTTACATTATGTAGGGTAGTTGCCTTACTATACTCTACTCGAGCTTACATTTCCAGATCATTTTCATAAAAACATCTGTCTAATTAACAGATTTTGAAAATAGCGGACCGTCTGACCAAAAATACGATAATATGAATGACTTGAAGAAGCCATTTGATCCAGATTCAGAATCTAATCCGTGTGTGGATGAATGTGAATCAATCAGAAAGGAGAATCGTTCATTCAACAGATATAAGTTATCATTGGAAACCGACCGGTTCTACGAACGGCAGCAAGAAGTGCTTTTGAAACTTCGTCATGCACTTCAAGAACGAAGACTTAAACGAGAACGTGATGAAGGAAAAGGAGATCAGAAACATTTAGACAGACGACAGGAAACTAAGGAATGTGATTAAATTATTAAATCTACCTTCAAAGATAATATTGCTATTTCCAAGAAATCTTTATGAGGAGTAAAAGCACAGCGGCTTCACTATTCAAACTGTGAGTAGCCTATGTGAACAGAAGATCGCAGCCAAGTAATGTTCATGCAGTTAGAAAGATTACCCGAGTTATTTAAGAAGGTAATTTTTGTCCTATACGCTGGTAGTGTAGTAATTCCTTTTTAAACGCGACGGCTATGGTCCATGTTTCTGGTGTAACCATTATCCGTAAGCTTTGGTAGCTGTACACTTTCAGTAGCTCGTTTATTTGCCGTTTGTACAAATTAAAAATAACACACAATAGGGTTTTTAACTATATATGATGTTGCACTTTATTTTATACAACATAGAATAGCATTATTAAAAAACCTTTTTGTAGTAACATCATTAAAATTGGACGAAAATTAATATTAAAGATTTCGGTATGGCAAAAATGAAGTTGTAGTTGGATGCACTTAAGGGGACACCGCGAAAATTATTGTTTCGAATAGCTCCGCCCATATCCGGCCCAATGCCAATCATTGTGTATCAATCCTTAAATAGCGGTCATAAGGTCTAAAATTGCGATGCGCCCGCAATGATCGAGTACGATTAGAAATTGTCAAAACACTTAATATATTATATAAAAATGATTGGTTTTAGTTATGGAAATAATGAGCTAGCAAATCACTAATATTGATGTTACGAATATATCTGAGTAATTCCTAAGCATAATGATAGTATAACTTACTTGTAATTTCAAAAATAGTAATATTTCAGAGGTGTTTTCGAAAATAATTATGATCAAGCCAAAATCACAATATCGTGTTTTTGAGCTAGGAAATTCTAGTTAAAGACATCAATTTACCTATATCAAAATTCTAGATTAATAAGTCTTCTCATAGTCCTATAATATTCGATGATAATTAGTGCATTTTTTCAGTGTGTCCTCTTAATAACGGTTACAATTACCCGTACTATACTAGATTTGTGTTGTTTCAACTTCATTTTCTATTTAGTGTATTTAAAAAGTCTATGTTGCTCGTGAACATTATAAAAAGCATGTTTTTTTTGTATTCTCGTTAAAATGACCACACTCAGCCTGATGGTAAGCAGTCATGTGGTCTAAAAGCAGTGGCCTCCACACCGTCCTTATAGCAGCTGAGGCGATGTGGAGGTCTCTACTTTGACGGCCTGAGAAGATACTTTTTCACGCCCCGCTTAAAGAACCCAGGATTAACCTTAGCTTTATTGTGATAACATATGTTTTTTTTTAACTCTGTATGGTGAATATTTAGGACTGATTAATTGTTAAATCCGTAAGATAAAAAATAAAGATTTAAATTTATTAATTATTTGGTTATTTAAGCAGTAGCAGATTTTATATATAATATTCTTTTTACATTCGCATTGACGGCAAATCGACGTAACATTAACGACGTCTACTACACACTAACGAACTGAAACACTGCGTCGTTGTTTATGGTACAATCTATTATTGCCTTTTATGCATACAAACCGGAAAATACTAACAAATTTAAGACTTTCATGAAAAGCCTAGTCTTGAATCTGAGCGAAACACAATGCTTTTGTAGGATGCCGTACTTGGAAGGTACCAACGAGACTTCATTATTAAGGCTCTGCTGTTCATCCGTCTCCCCGTTTGTCAGTCAGAGGTCTGCACACCATGAGCCTTAATAGGTAGAGTTGAAATTTTGCTGTGTGTACTTCTATAGCCACTATGACAACCAATAAAGATTCTTGTACGATGGTACGGAATCCTTCGTGTACGAAGCCAACACACTTTTTTATTGTGTCTGTGATTCTATTAAACAAGAGCTGTCAATGTTCATTACATAAGCTGTGCCTAATTGTGTACAAAGCAGTTACCTAGCTTTGTATTAAATTATCTAATAGATCTCACTGATTAGATGACATATTATATTAGTCATGACACGTTACTAAGTAATTATGTTAACGTGTATTAATTAAATAGTCGATGTTAAGACCTTTGACACTGTACACAGCATTTAAATATACATTTACTTTATTATGATTTTCTTTTTAACAAGCAAGTTGTGTGAGAAGCCATATAAAACATAAACTTGGTGACGCTGGGGTAGTACAGATTGCTATTAGTGAAAAATTCAAGAATCAGCATAGTAGATATATTTATCTGCAATCTATATATATAAAACTCTTCCGTTACTGAGTGACTGACAAACAACGCAGAGCCGAAACTACTGAACGCAAGAAGCTGAAATTTGGCATGTATGTTCCTTGGAGAGTGTAGGGGAGCACTAAGAGAGGATTTTTGGAAATTCCACCCCAAAGGGGGTGAAAGGGGTGAAACCCGATATTTACACGGGAACGGGACTTACGCGGGTGAAACCGCGGGAAAACTACTAGTCCAATCATATAAATTATGTACATAGATGTCTCAAGTCTATAAACTCTGAAGGGCTTAGAACTCCAAGAGGGCTTGAGGACCCAATGTGCTATCAGCAGGGAGACTAAACTGATATTTGATCCTTGCTCTCCAAGCACACACACAGCGACTCTACCAATAGTGTTTAGGCAAAAGAAAATCCTTAGTAAACTCGTATTTTCAGAGTACGCTCAAACAAATTCTCGATATATTTGTGATGAGTGTGCATTGTGATGTGATGAGGGTACTAAGGCAGCTGCCAACCATATCTTACAAATTAGTTGTGCTGATAGCACATCGTGCCTCCCTGGAGGATACATTGTCTCCATAAAGAACTTGGAAACCTCACAACAGGCACTTAAGTAGAGACTTTAACCTCACGAAACCGTAACAAACAAACAAACAAACTCACATTCGAATTATATTGTCTTCTATTTAAGCGAATATTATTCATTGAAATTAAACTGCTATATACAGATTTTATCGCGTTGTTTATTTGACACTTTCCCCGACGTTTCGGTTGCTTTTCAGCAGCCATGGTCACGGGGAGAGAGAGTCTCCACGTGTAAAAATAAATTAAATCTAAATAGTTTAAGAATAATTTAATTAGCTTAAAAATTAGTAAAGTTTAATAGTAGTAGTAGGGTAACAATTTTCAAAATTTTGTAATAAAGTGTCAAATAAACAACGCGATAAAATCCGTATATAGCAGTTTAATCACATTCGCATTTATAATATTAGTTAGGATATCATGCAATGCGAAAGTTTTAAAGTTATTGATATGTACTTACTCTTATATACATACATTTAAACTTTACATTGGATTTGAATATTAAATTTTATTTACTGTTTTCAAATCAGCAAAACATAATTCTTATTAATTGTTTCCGTTGACATTACTTGAATGTTTCTCAAAGCACCTTCTCGCTATGAATTTTACGCAACGCAGTACCAACCGAGTCTTATAATTTACGTAAATTCGCCATCTCCACAGAGCTAGGCATCGTTAGATATGACTCTGAACATAAAGAGGGTTTAATGGAGCCTTTATATTCCGTATCTCTTTGAACGTCGGATTTATAGAGAGTCAAAAATAAATTCGATTTAAATACACATTTTCCTGAAAAGCTTTTGTGCCAGATATTTTTGAACACAATAGGTGGTTGCTAAAATTTAAAAATGGTTGGTATTTTTTGTAATAATAAAATGTGTTTGAAGTCAGTGTTCGGGCAGTTGCTGTTTTTATTAGGGTTCCGTAAAGACCCTATTATTAAGCTACGCTATCTGTCTGTCTATCTACCTTTAAGGAGCTCTTTCTTTAGCACTGAAATAGGTAGTGTCTGAATGTTCTAGACAATAACAGCGAATTAATCGAATATCTTCTAATATGCTTCTCATATTCTGTAAGAGATATAGGCGAGAGAAACTACATTTTGTAGATCCCGGATAGTTGGCAACCACAACGCGACAAGCCCGGAATAAGAATGCGAGATGAACTAGACACAACATTAATACAGATTAGGAGTTCCCCAACAGGAAAGCAGGAAACCTATTACCGCTTACCAGGTACAGTGTCAAATGTGCTACTAGCGAGAATTTTTTAACAGGATCTTCGTAACACAGCCTGATCCAGAAATCAAGCTATACTTAATGCACATCAATCACATTCATTACCGGTGCTTCAACGAGGCAATAAATATTTAAAGGGAAATAACAACAATTATATAAACTTTATAAAGTATATAAAATATAAAACAATATATTTAATAATAAAATAATATATTGGTTTATAATTGATATATCCCTTTCTTATTATCTTTTTCGCCGATAATATACAATATAATAATATATATTATTATTAAGGTTGCGGTGGTCAGGTGGCAGCCGCTCCGTGTGAAAACTGATATCCAGTCAAATCCGGTTAGACCAGAAAAGCCGACCCTAAGTGACTTGTGAATAATAAAGGCTAGGGAGAAGAAGATATATTATTATTATAATATAGGGTTGCTAATCTATTCATATTGTACTCTATGCAAAATTTAAATTTATGAGCATACAGCCGAAGACTCAACGGTTGACAACTCGATGTAATTAATTAAGTCTCTCTCTCAAGGCAGAATTGCGCTTTGTTTTCATAAAATAAAGGATTTAGATGGCAATGCTGTTCCGGGTTCCATTTCAATGTTAATTGTTGGCGCGAATACTTGTGTATTTCACAACACAAATATAATAATACTTTTAGTTTTACGATTAATAATATAAATATTTCATTTCTTAGTACCTCAAATTAATTTTACTTCTACTTTTCTAATTCATATTTTTTTTTTGCATGTTGCTTACGTTTCTCTATCTACATATTTTTTAAGATACCACGTAATAGGCGGTGAGCCTATTGTCGTTTATATGGCCAAATATCCAGACTCCAAGCTGTTACATACATATCACCATCACTAAAAGTTGTGACGCAGACGGTCGTTGCTGAGCGGCCGTGCTCGCGGCACCCCTCTATCGGCTTCTCCTCCCCAGCGGCGGCCCTATATATTGGCAAAGCGTCCTGGTGCCGGTCTCCTTTCGCTGCGCTGCCTACCGAAGTTAAGTGGTCCATTCTACCCGTGACCACGTAACAAGCCTTCATCTTGAACCACGCCCCGAAATACCACTAAATGTCTAGTCGAATTTAATTGTAGTTTTATTTATAATATATGCTTATTGATCGCGTTGTTCATCTTTAATTTCTATTAAAATCCTAGGTCAACCACGCCTCTAAAGCGGGTTGATTACCATTACGTTACAAAATATAGTTAATGCATAAGCGGCAATGAGATAGAGTATATAGATTTATATCGTTCTCTCGCATACAATAATAATAATTAAGAGACGGTAAAGGAAGGTACGGCCCCTGGCAACACAAATATCGCACGCTCACCACTTATACTGACGCACGTTGTTTATGCTGTGTATATATTTACCTATACTTATTTACAACAAGATTTTGCCCGCAACTTCGCTCGCGTAAATGTATGTTAGGTTAGCAACAGTACTTTTTAGAGTTCGGAAAAACTCTTATACAACAGCTTTGTCCGTCCGTCCGTCCGACTGTCTGTCTGTTATACAACTTTCAACTCAAGAACCGTAAGAGCTAGAGACTCACAGTTAACGCCATTCGACTCAACATAGTCGATATACCTTGAAATTACTATGATTATGACCTTTCTGTCACGTGATAGTTTTTTTTTGAACTCTGAGATTTACGGCAATTCATGGCCGTTTCTCACTTGTTTCTGGATAAAAAGTAGAGTTGTTTTCTATTCCGTGGACAACGTGAATGCAAAATTTCATAATGATCGGTCGAGTAGTTTAGGCGTGAAAGCATAACAAACAAACAACCTCCTCACATTCGATTAATATTAGTTCAACGTATCACCACAGGCAACGTTGACACGCAATGTACTGAATTTAATAAGACCGAAACAATATCCCATAGGAATACTGCAAATAATTAAAATATATTATATTTTTATACTTTTTTATTTTATAAGCTTCTTAGGTATTCTCATATTCTCTTGAGAAGGCGTTTTGAGAGACCCTAATTAAGAAGATAGCTTGCTGAACATGAGTTTCCCTATAGATTACGAAACGACCGGGCGTGGAGGTCTATTGGCACATAATTACTACAGTTATTGAACGGATGAATGATCCCAATAAAATGTTATTATACCAGTTCTATGGATCATATCTATTGGTTGAACATTTTAGGGATGTAATCGGTTATTCAGCATAATAAAATTAATGGTATGTAGTTTTTTCCTATAATTGTTTAATGATCCGTAAAGCTTTTAGCCATTTACTTTATATATACTAGTGTTGCGGTAGTATAGAAAATTTGAGGAAAACATATATGAATTATAAGATAATCTTAGTAGTAGTAGGTCTTCTCACACTGAGAATAATGTCCTCCAGACCGAATTTCGGTCACGGCGGCCAATCTTAACGGAGACTGGCCATCTGCGCAGGAGATATTATAGTGCACAAGCGTGTGCGCGAACTCAAGTGCACTCTCTGTTCCCTCACTCTCATGATCCGATGGGACGGATAATCCGACACGACCGGAGAGAGATCAGGCGTAAGACCAACGGCTTCACGTGCTTTCCGAGGCACGGGGGTGGCTAACACCGCCAACTTCCTAACTCCGGGCTGCTATTCAGATTTCTTAACAGAAAATCCCAATAACGTTTTGTTGGCCCGACCCGGAATTCGAACCCGAGACCTCATGCAAAGCAGTCGCATTCACTACCGCTGCGCCACGGAGGCAGTTAATCTCACACTGAGAATAGGTACATATCAGCCCTGTATATTGGCCTGTTCTCAGTGTGAGAAGAGCTAAAAGCTGGCAGACTTTACATATCTTCTAGTAACAGTATGGAGAACTCATAGACTTGCAGATTTCCTAACGATGTTTTCCTTCACGGTTGAAGTAAGCGATAATTAGCTAATAATAAAAAGTTTAAGTTAAACAAGAAAAATTTTTATCTACGATGTTATATTTAGAGTAAACCAAGAGGTAGTATTTATAACAAGAACGTTGGCAAAGCACTAAATGTTATTCTTAATAGCACTTTACAAATTTTATTCCACACTACAACATTATTTATGCAATTTCTCGCTACAGAACAAAGCATATTTAAAAAATAATCGCGACGCATGCCGGCGCATTATTACACATTCCGATAGGACACGTAAATGGGGGAATTTTCGTATTTTCCGGAAAACCTACTTTATATTAAGTCGTAAATTTGAACGAACGGTCGCATGAGCCAATTTCCAACACTTATTTGTCGCACCCATAACGGGTACGGCGCGCGGCGTGGCGGCGTATGTATCCTGTGTGGTTGCAAACTGTAATATCAGACTTTTTGGAAAACTACCCACAGGATTCCGACTATGAACTATTGGCTGGGCAGATCTAAAAAGGTTCTCTTTTCAGATATTCTAATTTGATTTGAAAAGGTTACATAGGGCCAGTATTATATCTTATAAAGTAGTGAGCCTGCATTATTATTTTATTGTTGTCCGCGACAGTAAACTCAATTTTCAAACACTTGATATGCAATTTAATAAAATATACTTTAAACACTTTGACATTTAGAAGTGTTTTCTAAATTAGATTTGTCTATGCATTTAATTTAGAGAGCAGCTTCAAGTAACGTCGAATTTTAGAATGCTTTCAGTTTATGTTAATTTTAAATCAATGATTTAATTTTATTTGTAAAGCGGTAAAGGTTGAAGAACTACGAATGTAAGTATGAATATTAAGTAACCGTCGTTGTGTCTTTTTCGTTACTGACCTTTGTATAATATCAGACCTATATCTCCGAAAATGTAGTGGACGTGTATTAATACTTACATTTGCCAGTTATGTTGTACTGTCCACGTAATAAGGGTCGAGCCTATTTATTAGATGCAGATTTAGAGTTACTGATGCTACAGAGAATTTCTTGACAAATATTGACTTGATTCTTGAGAAATATCCTATAACACTTTGTCCGACCTGGGAGTTGAACCCAAGGCTTGGTGCACAGTAGTCGCATTCGCTACCGTTGTGCTACCGACGCATTAGGGAATCTGTCTACTGTAATGCCACGCCAGATGCCAAGCAGAGCCACACCAACGCCATACCAAAGCCAAGCCGTGACAGCCATGTTACCTCTTTGAGAGCCACGCCAACGCCATGCCAAAGCCAAGCTGTGACAGCCATGTTACCTCTTTGAGAGCCACGCCAACGCCATGCCAAAGCCAAGCTGTGACAGCCATGTTACCTCTTTGAGAGCCACGCCAACGCCATGCCAAAGCCAAGCTGTGACAGCCATGTTACCTCTTTGAGAGCCACGCCAACGCCATGCCAAAGCCAAGCTGTGACAGCCATGTTACTTCTTTGAGAGCCACGCCAACGGCATGCCAAGCCAAGCTGTGACAGCCATGTTACCTCTTTGAGAGCCACGCCAACGCCATGCCAAATCCAAGCTGTGACAGCCATGTTACCTCTTTGAGAGCCACGCCAACGCCATGCCAAAGCCAAGCTGTGACAGCCATGCTAGCCACCTCTTTGAGTATAAGTGTTCTGTGCACGTCGCACTGGCAGCCAACGCCTAATTTTTGCTGGTACGTCATGCGGTTACGAATTTGTGTTTCGAAGCGAAGATTCTGTCAGAGTTGTCTTGCTTAGTTGTTTTAACAAAAAACGATCAGAAATAAATAGCAGTTTAAGTATCTATAGATGTGTATCTATTTATAGATGGATATCTATCGATAGATGAACCAGTTAACTTAACGAAAAGAAAATATTATTTCGAGTGCCTAATCTAAGTAGCAATTAGCTGTCGGCGCAGGTCATGTGTAGTGCTCAAGTTGTTCGCAAATATATATACACATACGCACTATAAGACAGAGTAAATGTAATCACATGTGCATATTCTACTACTAGGCTCACTTTTATAGTCTGACGGAACGACAATCCTTCTTTTTTTTTTTTAACGTGGCATATTGCTGTGATGCATACCTCTCCGCGAAGCGACGGAGAGGTTATGTCGGACTCACCGGGAAAAGATGGTGAGGGACATCCCGGTAATACCGACTAAACCTATCTAAATCGCTTTCACATGCAGTTGCGACCCCGCCGAGGTTTCAGCCCGCCGTATGAAATGGCAGACCGCTACACAAATAGACCTGCCCATTGGGCACCACAAATTTTATCCCTACTGTCCCCCAAAAGGGAGGACGGACACACGATACAGAGGCGCGCGTGGGAACACGCATGCCGCCTCACGGACCTGGTGCTGATCGGGTGGCGGGCAGGCCCACGAAGCCCACCACCCCCAGTCAAACCATCAGGGTGGCTGGAGATCGTCTCGCGCCTTCCGGCGCCCGGCTCTGCGACGGGGAGACTGTTAAAGCGATCTCTCTTCCGCTCCGCCGCCTCCTTGATGAAAATAACTTCCTCTGAGAAGGAGGCGACGGCGTTCCACGACCTCTCATTCGGGACCTTAGACTGAACTACGGCCGGGAGAGAGAGGGCAACCAATCCGACTGCCGCGATCAACTCACGGCGCTGCGATGCCCAGGCGGGGCAATCCGCCAAAGTGTGCAGCGTCGTGTCCACAACAACGTCGCGGCAGTCGCCGCAGTGGTGACAACTGGGCGTCTCTTGCCGGCGTATACGACACAGGAACTGGCCAAAACAACCATGGCCAGTTATTACCTGTGTCAGCCGGAAGGTGAAGGCGCCATGCCGCCTCTCCAGCCACTCCTCTAACACGGGACTTACCGCCACAATCGTGGCGTGCCCGATGGAACGACAATCTAATACTACCAGACTCGACCAGTGACCGCATAATATCAATAAGTACCTAACTAATAGTGTGTGTTAATACATATTAATTCCATAAGTAATGTCAAAAGAATAACATATTTCCAAACCGATGTTTTATCAAAATAAATAACGTTTATATTCATTCACTAAAGCACTTTCATTAAGTCAATATCTTTAAAAAGCCATTTAGACTTGCAAATAAACAGCTCCACCGTACATAAATCTGCGATATTCAAATAAAATAACATGTCAGTTTCCTCCGCCTCATAAAAAAATATTACTTTAAAAGCATTTCACTTTCAGACTAAATAATAAAATCCCTATTTAAAAAGCAACCTGTGACACATGAATACCCTGTTTAACCTTCACAATGAGTATACGTGACGACGTCTTTATGACACGTCACAATTTATTGGAAAACGTGGTTTTCAAAACACACCCATATTCCAATTACCAACGGCCGCGCCTTTTTTTCAAACAAAAATCACACACTGTGTGACACGGTTAGACACTGTGCCGCCTGTGTATGAAGGTAGGGGAGATGTGACTATAAAGTAAGCTTTGAACTCTCTCTCTAGGTGATAAATAGATCGGTTCAATGCACACACACATTTTCAAAGGCTGTGATGTTTTAAAACGTCAATAGCAAAGCTTCTTTTACTGTTTGCATATATAGTGATTCATAGCTTTAGGGGTCTGTGACTAAAGCCATGTATTCACTGAACAACAAATGTTTATAAACATTGTTTCAGAAACAAAATCTACGCGTTTCTGAAAAAAAATTATATGTTTCTGGAACATGCAAATTTGTTGCGGTAAACTTTACGTGTTTCACGTCGTGTTCATGTGCTGAGCAAGCAAAACAATTCAGTTGCGCAACAGGTGCATGCGAGTGTGGACGCGTGTTTCATGTGTTTATAATCATGGCTGTAAAAAAGGCCTTATGCAAGAAAATTTATGCACCACACAACAACACTACTTCCTTGGGTGACATGACCTAAACAACTACTGATGTGGACTGCAAAGTTTCTTAAGCATTGTTCTTGTAAACATCTACGTGATGTTTCGGAAACTTTGTATCTAAAACATTGTTGCTCAGTGAATACGTGGCTTTAAATGTTGCCACGGAACCGTAGGTGTCTAGTTCGCGTAAATATACATATATACAATACTAGATTTTGCCCACAGATTTCCTCGCGTAAATGTAGATTGGGTTAGGTTATGTTTTGGTTACTAACAAGTAACAGTACTTTTTATGGATAAAAGGTACCTATGTCCTTTTCTGTTCAACTGAAAACGTGTATACGAAATTTCACGATGACTGGTCGAGTAGTTAGAGCGTGAAAGCGTTACAAACGAATAAAGAAACAAACTAACAAACGAACATTTATAACATTAGTTAGGAATTAGGATATATTATAATATATCCAAATCCGAAAACTTTTACAAAAAATGGAATTTAAAGTAAAATATTTTTTGTTTGGAGGGGTCTGGAGCCTCGAAAGTATACCTACCAAAATGTGCATATAATAAACCTCTGCCTACACTTTCATAGATAGAGGAGAGACTATATAATGTGTTTTTACTGTACTCAATATATAAAAATAATAATAATATTCAAAGGCCAGGTTAAGAGCACCTTGAACCGACGGGCGTGTATGAGGAATGTGATGAAAGTGAATGAAGCCAGAGAAGTGTGTCAGGATCGTAGCAAATGGAAATCCGTAGTCTCTGCCTACCCCTCTGGGAAACAGGCGTGAATCTATGTATGTATATTCTATCACATACACACAACACCATCTAGCCTAAACTAAGCAGAGCTTGTACTATGGGTGCTAGACAATGGATAAACATACATATATATATATTTTTTTGTAAATACATACATTCATATTATACATAGAAACACACAGACCAAGACAAACATCCATGTTCATGCACACAAATGTCTGACTTGTGCGTGAATCGAACCCGCGATCTCAGACGTGGCAGTCGGTTACACTAACCACTACGACATTGAGTCGGAACTCTCGTCGGATACTTCTGTTCTATTTGTGTTGTAGTCTATTAGTTTATCGTCAGATTTTCTTGTCAGGTCTTCTTTCAAGCATTGACGAGTCTGCGCACCTTTGTGATAGAGAAAACGTAATTGAAAATTATGATGTTAATTTATTAAAGATTTCCTTTTAGATAACAGATATCATTGTAGTAAATTAAATCTACATTTTTGGGCGCTGTGTATTTTTATGTATAACTCTGTCCCAATAGAATTAATATTGTATGTAAACAATCGTTTCGTGCCTAATTAAATATAAAGTCATTTAGAAAATTCAAACTCTCTTTGAAAAGTAGTTAATGAATACAATAAGCCGTATGAAAGTCCTTCTTGTGATAAATATCCATAAATGTATTTTATATAAAAATATTTTATGATACAAGTCACTAAAAGTTGTTTACCTTTTTCTCAAATTCTATTGGGATAAACTATAGTGAAAATATGAGGAAAATAATATTTCAGATGGTCATATTTGCAGTAGATTTCTAGTTCTGGGTTAGTGATGAGGTTAAAGGGCACTTCAGTATTTTTGAAATTTTCGACTGCCCTGGTAGAGTAGCGGTAGTTAATAGGACTGCTGTACATGAGGTCCCGCGCCCGGTTCTCGGATAAGGCAAATATCTTTTATATAATTTTTAAATGTCTGCCTAAAATTACATTGCTAATAGCTTAGGGGTTTTTCCATGGATGTTAGCAAAGACTATGAACTCAAAATATTGCCATCCCAACTCTATAATCCATGTCAGCCTATATTTATACGCAATATATAAACATAACCTTCAAACAATATCCGATCACCTGATCCACTAAGTATAAAATATGTATAATAAACAGAGGTCCAAAACCGTGACCTTACGTCACTACTCCCAAAATGGCGGTTCGGTCACGTCGTTCATAATTTCCTATGAAAAAAGACATCACAGTGTGTGGCCATAAAATCCCTAGGGCCTCGAAAATGGCGGGACGAACACGCACCCGCTTACCCGTCGCGACACGGTTTCTCACTTTGCGCCTCGTAAATACGTCTTTTGTTAACACGCTTAATGTACCAGTTAGCCTCCAAAATTGTTATCATACGTAAAATATATGAACATTTTTAGTTCAGTTTTTGGTAAAGTTTTGCTTTGTTTCTTGTGTGGATTTTTATGAATATGCTTCATAATGTATGTATGTATCTTATGTGGGAGGCAGTCAGTGCAGACCGGCGACACTTCGACCCAGTGGGATCTTTTGTGTTGACACTCTCCCAATAACGACTGCCATAGATGTTCATGGCAGCCGGGACCGACGGCTTAACGTGCTCTCCGAGGCACGGAACACGCGATAATTGTCAATACGCACATAATTTCGAAAAGTCATATAACTTCCGAAAGTCAGAGGTGCGCGACGTGGGTTCGAACCCAAGACCATCCTGCATTGCAGTCTGTTGGTCTCCCCACTGAGCTATCACTGCTCAGTGGGGAGCTATATGCTACATAATACCCGCGTCTTCTTTTGCATGGATCTCACTTTGATCTCTGGAGTTATTGTGATTCCTCAATAACTCCAGTTTTATAGAATTAATTAAGGTTAAACGTGGCGTAGATTACAATTTCAGTTAGCCAAAGTGTTATTAAGTTTTTCTATTAAAAAGTTCTTAGACCAGTCATCCATTCTGTGGCTTTCGCGTCAACCAACAAGCTAACTTACTTTTGAATTCTGAATTCCTTAGTTAGTTCACAATGTCTTAGTATCAGGCATTGTTTAAAAACATATTTCATGCTGCAAGTAATCAATCAAGCAATTTGTTGAAATAGAAAGTATTCAGTAATCAGATTTTTAAAACATATATATTACAGGAACATATGTAAAACATATTTAAGAGCAGCGATAGCTCAGTGGGGAGACCAACAGACTGCAATGCAGAGGGTTTCGGGCTTGAACTCACGTCGCGCACCTCTGACTTTCGGAAGTTATATGACTTTTCGAAATTATGTGCGTATTGATTGACAATTATCGCCTGCTCCGTGCCTCGGAGAGCACGTTAAGCCGTCGGTCCCGGCTGCCATGAACATCTATGGCAGTCGTTATTGGGAGAGTGTCGACACAAAAGAGCCCACTGGGTCGAAGTGTCGCCGGTCTGCACTGACTGGCCCGCACATAAGATAAGATAATATTTATTTTTTTATTTATTATAATTTCATAACAAAATACATTTTTGTGTCGAAATATATGTCGATAATACAGAAAAACAAAAACAATAATAGGAAACATTATAAATACATAACATGCACATGTCAAATTACAAAAATATTAAAGTTTAAAACATGTCAAAATTCATTATGATAATTAATAAAATTAAGTATAACATTAAAAATATTCAATTACAAATTCAATTTAAATAATTATATTTTATCATTACAAAATTCATCAATCGTATAATAAGATTTCGCAAGTAGTAGTGTCTTAAGTTTATTTTTAAATATGTTAACACTCTCAATATTTTTCAATTCGGCAGGTAATTTGTTAAAAAGATTTACAGACTGCACATAAGATGAGTGTTTTACAATATTAAATTTTGCGTGTAAAATTGTCTGTAAATCTTTTCTCCGTGTTGCTACTCTGCATTTTCTTTCTTCATTTGTCTCAAACTTAGGCAAATTTTTTTGAAAGTGCGTAAGCATTACTAATATGTATAGACATGGTACTGTTAAGATTTTTAGTTGACTAAAATACTCCTTACAAGATACGGTTTGGTCAATGCCAAGCATTGTTCTAAGTGCTCTTTTTTGCATAATAAAGGCAGCATTTATATTGTATTTATAACTGCCTCCCCAGAATTTGATGCTGTACCTAATTTTGGACTCAACCAGGGCAAAGTAGACAGTACGAAGCTGAGACATTGATAACGCATCCTTAAGAGTTCTTATTGCATAGCATGCACTACTTACTATATTAGTAACTGAGGTTAACTCAGGTTTCCAATTTAGAAGCGAATCAATTTGTACCCCTAAAAACTTTATATTGTCAACGATATCAATTTTATTTCCTAATGATAGAACATTTATACAAGTATTGTTTCTAACCGTGGTTTTGAATAGCATACACTTGGTCTTTTTAACATTAAGTTTTAGGTTGTTTATAGAAAACCAGTTTTCACAGGCTTTAAGAAAACTATTTAATTTGTTTTCTAAAGTGACAACATCATTTGCGCTTATAATAGAGCTAGTGTCATCCGCGAAAAGAACTAAGCTTACATCTGGTAAAACACTCTTTATATAAGCGGTTAGATCATTCACAAATATTGTAAAGAAAATTGGACCAAGTACTGAGCCTTGAGGAACACCTTTATTAACTGTGAAGAGTCTGGATTTATGAATTTTTTCTACACCATTTTCAACTGATTTGATTTCGACATATTATGTTCTATTTGTTAAATAAGAACGAAATAGTTTTAATGTATTTTCTCTTATGCCATAGTGTTCCAACTTATCAATAAGAATAGAATGTTCCACGGTATCAAATGCAGAGCTTAGATCCAGGAATAAGCCTGCGACTTTCAATTTAGCATTTAGATTTTTAACTACATCATTAACCATTGAGTCTATAGCATCCAGTGTCCCTACACTTTTCTGGTATCCAAATTGATTGGAATTTATAATTTTTTCGTCGTACAAGTGACATAATAAACGCGATTTGATCACTTTTGCAAAAAGTTTTGACAAAACCGGTAGTAATGAGATAGGCCTGTAGTTTACTGGATTTGTTTTATCTCCCTTCTTAAATAGGGGTAAAACTCTGGCTAACTTAAATTGATCAGGAAAAGTGCCTTGATTTATACAGTCATTAATTAGTTCTGATATTGGATAAGCTAAAATATCAATGTTGTCCTTGATTGTACTTAGAGGTATTTCGTCATGGCCAAACGACTTTTTATTATCCATTGTGTTTACCATTTTGTAAATTTCAAATGGAGTGACTGTATCAAAAATCATGACATTTTGAACTCTGGCAGTATACTTCACTAAGCATATCCTAGCCATTTCCTGATTGTAAGTATTTATACCCTGACTATTAGAAAATTGTTCTGCGAAGATATCAGCAATATCTCTAGGGTTTTGAATAAGTTTATTATTACACTTAAGAACTATGTTATCTTTGTCAAAGATCTTATCTTTTTTTTCACGAGCATTATTAACTATGTTCCAAATTTCTTTACTGGAGTTTGTGGCTTTATTAATTTGATTACTAGTCTCCTTTCTTTTTGCATATCGAACTAATTTTCTATAGATCCTAAAATACTTTGCACGGTATTCTAAAATTGATACATCACAATCAGCTTTATTAACAACATTCAGGAACCGTTTCATTCTACTGGCTATGCGGATACCTTTAGTTACCCATCCAGACCCACTAATTCTTCTCACATTGATTTTTAAATTCTGTTTCCTAAAAGCACCAGAGTGTAGCTCTTCAATTTTTCTGATAAATGTATTAATACCTAAATTCCAGTCATACTTAAGAAGCTTATTTCTAAAAATTGCTTTATTTTTGTCATTGTAAAGTCTTCTCTTTATACATATATAACGAGCACATCCTTTTAGGCTAACTTTTTCTAAATATGCTGTGCAGAAAAGGGCCGCATGCCCATCCGCCAAACCATTGTGTTCAATGGATGCAGAAGTTATACTGCTATCACAAATGTTCGTTAAAATATTATCTATACAAGACTCAGAGTTATTACGCAGAAATGTCATTGAATTAAATAAGTGTCTAAAATTATAACAAGTCAATAATGATAAAAACATATTCTTTTTTTTGTCATCTTTCATTAAATTTATATTGAAATCTCCACAAATAAAACATAATTTATCAAAAACAAATTGCAACAAATTTTCTAATTGTTCTAGGAACTCGTCAAAGTTATTATCTACTGGTGTTCTATAGCAACAAAATAAGTAAAAATTTGTTTCTATATCCCTTACCCCACATATTTCAAAATTATCCCTTTTATACAGTTTCTTACAAATGTCTAAATCCTCTACTTGTCTATTTTTATGTGTTAATACTAAAGTTCCCCCCCTGGTTTTATTCAGTCTTGTATTTGAAGAGCTTAAAATATAATTTGGAAAATGGAATTGTGATAACATAACTTTGTTTAAGAAATGCTCACTTATACAAATGAAACTAACTTCGTTATGTAACTCATTTAGGTAAATTTCAAGTTCATCTTTCTTATTATTTATACCACAAAGATTTTGGTGATAAATGGTAAAATTTGAGTAGTAATTTCCATGCACAATTTTATTGGGAACGAAAAAAATCATTATTCACTCCATTTTTAGTAGACTCAATAGTTGTTTCACACTCTGGTAATGGATTATTTACTTTTACTTTAAAATAGTCTATAATTTTTTTCTGTCCCATCACATACTTGGCTGCCAATTTAGGTGGTATCATTGTAGTTACTGCTTGTGAATTAGAAGATTCTACACAATTTGTATTAATATTTTGATGAATGTACTGCTTCAGATGTTTAAAAATGACAGCTAAAGCCCTATTGTTTACTTTGCCTGTGTATTTTGAGAACATTTCATAATTATACTTCAGATGCTTATTGGAGTCAAATAAATATATATTCATATTCATACTTACTATTACTTTGGTACAGTAACTGATTAAAAATTTCAATTCTCCTATTAAATAGATTCACATTACTTTTTAGCATAAAATTAGGTGAACATAGAATTATATTTGTATGTGTCATACAGGTTGTTCATAGTATAAATTATAATATATAGTGCTAAGCGGTAAATACGATAATACCTATCCGCATGTCTAAGGAAACTTGCCCTGGTCTGGATTAGGGTATGAACTTGATCATAGATAGGCATAAAAAACAATGCTCTAAAGACTACTTACTTATATATATTATATACATGCAAACAAAGGCAGTACATTAAAACTAGAAAAGAAAGAAAGAAAGAAAGAAAGAAAGAAAAATAATTTTATTTGTTTCACGCTCATGAGGTAACAGGAGACACAACCAATATGTATAAGAAGAACCAATATGGTCCTGCGTCAGCAATGTTGCAGTATATCCACAACGCTTGTATTCTCGTAGAGCCTGCAGGATTTCGGTGCATGTAGGCAATAACATACATATATAACTCGATTAAAATTAAAAATTAAAACAAAAAACAAAATAACCATTCAAATAAATTAGGCAGAAGGTAGTCTTATATGGCAAAAGTAATTTTATACTAAATAATAACATTGGTATTTATATAATACTTATATGTATACATATTTATATAATTAATAGTATATTGAAAATTATAAAACATTAAAATAATAATATGCACACCGATTATAATATATAAATCTATATATTAATACGTGAAGCAGAAACTTTGTACCCCTTTTTACGAAAATTGCGCGGACGGAGGAGTATGAAATTTGGCACAGTTAAAGTTTATATGGAGAAGGAGGGGCGAATCCTAATATTTATATAAAATCTGCATTAGAAATACATTTAATTAATGAAAAAACACTACACGCACACAACTATGCATTTCACACACGCAGTCGAAGCGCGTAACTATGGTTACATACATCAATATAATGACATACACTTTGGTCGAATTTCGAGCACTCGGCGACCGCTAGTAATAATAAATAGGTGTATATTATTATCACGACTATATTATATGTCTCACGTGTGATAATATGACCAAAGTTTTGTACGTATGTACGTACGTATTGCTTATTAAGAGTTACCGCGGTACTATTGAAATATCGCTAACAAAAAACGAACCTACAAGAATCGACCCCTGACTTCATGATCGCCACATACGTGCAGACATACCATAAGTGACATTTTGTGCTATATTATTAATTACACACATATAATGTCTCACACGTATATCACCAAAGGCGCAGAGTTATATTACACTTTTTTTTTGGCTATGTTTTTAGCTCTCACTTTATACGTAGCGTACGTAATTTTATTCGTATTGTGTCCGATAGACAGCTATAAGGCATAATACGAATAAGAATACGTAAATAAAATTGAATTTATATAAAAAATCTTTTATGTAGGGTAACCAAACAAAGCACCCTGGTAATCAATTTAATCGAATCAATCATAGCAAGCATTAGTGCGACATCACTTTACAAACACCCATGGGGGGTTTTACAAACGTTGACGTTGGAGCACATTAAAACCCCATCAATGTAAATGCATAACCCATGTTCCTATTTTATCACCATAACTTTATGTTTACAGTAGAGTGCATTGGAGGGGTAATTTTTATTTTAATGCGTATTTTAGTTAGTAGCATCCAAAGTAATACTAAAGAATACATATTTATAGCTTGCTTTGTGAGTATAGTATTATAATATCTATTCACTGCTAGGCACAGTTATCTTTTAGTGTGTGAAGAAGCGTTGTAAATATATTGAATTGAGAAAAGGATAGCAGGGGTTAATTTGCTTTGTAATTCGGAAACAGTTTTGTCTGTTTTCTGTGTTTGAACTCCTAAATAGTTGAACCTATTACCTTAAAGAAACGGATTATACGAACACGGCCTGCGTTTCTAATCAAATTTCTAGTAATATTTGGTATTTTGAGCAATGAGTGATACTACTCGAACATCAGTATTCTGCAAGGTGATGGTTTATTGAGGATGTTCTGTTTATTAACCTAAAGTACTTTAGAATTGCTTAATTACTCGTCAAATCTTAAAACATCGCAAATACCAAGTCATTCTACGAAGATACCTGTATTGACCTGCACATTATTACGACTAATAATTTAATGAACAAGTATTTCTACTTTAGATCACTAGCAATTTGGGGTGCTATGAATGATCTACGAGTATTCTTCTTCCCTTCAGCTTAGCTAAATGCATATGCTAGGGATAGATTAACGTCAGTCCAGCAATCGGTAGGAATCGAAGACACAATCTCGCCATAACAAATCCAATGCCTTTTTAAGTTAGCTACCATCGCTTCTAAGTTAACAGCTACAGTTAAATTACGCACCACAAACAACTACATGCATCAAACTTCGTGTGATGTTGAATGATAATTCATGCTGCAACCCAAACGCAAAGTGCAACAAGGGACAAACGCCTACTAGATCGACGGGCAATCTAACCAAAGTGGTTGGTCGCCGCTACACGGAAACAGTACAACACTGCTCTGAGAACATTGTCACACTGACATTTGCCTCGACGAAGCTTACACTGGTATTTTGTAAATGTTTAGAAGATGTATTTATGATGTACTCTGACCACATCCTAATATTTAAGAAGAACACCAGGGTAAGTACCCCAAATAAATAGGGGCTAATATTCAAAATAGAGCGTTTAATTTGACTGCATGGATGGCATTGTGTTTTAAGTAGCTATTCCGAGGGTTTTTTTTTTTTTTTTTTTTTTTTTTTTTTTTTACGTGGGGGAATGCATGACGCATACCCCTCCGCGGGGGCGGGCGGAGGGGTTATGTCGGACTCGCCGGGGTAAAATGAGATGTTAAGATGATAAAGTACCTCCCGGAATACCGACTAAACCTACCACGGTGTTCCTCGATAAAACCACTATCGACGGGGCCGCGCGAATCACTTTCGCATGCGGTCGCGACCCCGCCGAGGTTTCGGCCCGCCGTATGAAACGGCAGGCCACTACACGAAAGACCTACCCTAAAGGCACTTCTACCACTCCCTACTGTCCCCCCTAGAGGGGAGACGGACTCAACACAGAGGCGCGCGTGGGAACACGCACGCCGCCTCTCGGACCTGGTGCTGAACGGATGGCGGGCAGGCCCACAAAGCCCGCCACCCCCAGGTCAAACCTCAGGGTGGCTGGAGGTCGTCCCGCGCCCTCCGGCGCCCGGCTCTGCGGTTGGGGAGAGGGTTCAAACGCTCCCTCTCCCGCTCCGCCGCCTCCTTGATGGAAATGACTTCCTCACAAAAGGAGGCGACGGCGTTCCACGACCTCTCACTCCGGACCATAGACTGAACTACGGCCGGGAGCGAGAGGGCAACCAATCCGACTGCCGCGATCAATTCACGGCGCTGCGATGCCCAGGCGGGGCAAACCGCCAAAGTGTGCAGCGCCGTGTCCTCAACTACGTCGCGGCAGTCGCCGCAGTGGTGACAACCGGGCGTCTCTTGCCGGCGTATACGACACAGGAACTGGCCAAAACAACCGTGGCCAGTCATTACCTGTGTCAGCCGGAAGGTGAGGGCGCCATGGCGCCTCTCCAGCCACTCCTCAAACACGGGACTTACCGCCACGATCGTGGCGTGCCCGGCACTGGGGTGCACAAGTCGTTCCTTCCAATTCGCCACTAGGACCTGGCGGAGCTCGGACCTCGCCGCCTCGAGAGCGGGAAGAGCCGGTCCTTCGCCCCGAGCTAGCGCCTCCTGGCGCCAACGATAGAGCGACGCCAGGAGCGCCGCTTCCAGGTCCCATGGCATCGATCCGGCGAGGAGGCTCGCAGCCTCGAACGAGATCGTGCGGTAACCTCTTATCAACCTGACGGCCATGGCGCGCTGTGGTGCACGAAGCGCCGAAATGTTTCGGGCCGTCAGGTTGTCTGCCCAAACTGGGGCCCCGTACAGGGCCATGGACCGCACGACCCCCTCGTAGAGCCTCCGGCAGGAGGTGTTTGGCCCCCCAAGGTTGGGCAGCAGGCGCGAGAGCGCGCCTGCAGCGCCCCGAAGAATGGGGACCAAACGACGAAAATGGGCTATAAAGTCCCATCGGCTGTCGAGCAAGAGACCTAAATACTTTAGGGTTGACTCGACGCCGATGCGGACCCCTCCTACCATTATATGGGCCCCTGGAGGTGGCCGGTTCCGAGGGCCGTGAAAACAAACGGCCTTGGACTTCGACAGGGCCACCTCGAGGCCCAACCGCCGGATACGACCAACGACTTGTGCGACCCCAGCGGTCGCCAGTATGGCCGCCGCCCGGTGCGACTTACCCCTCGCCGTGACAAGCGTGTCGTCGGCGTAACAAATGACGCCGACGCCATGGAGGAGCGCACCTCGCAGCACCCAGTCGTAACCGATGTTCCACAGGAGCGGACCCAGAACCGATCCCTGTGGAACACCGCACGACATCTCTCGCCGACTCCAACCGTCGTGACCCGGGTAGACTACTACCCTCTCCGATAGATATGCCCCGACAATGCGGCGGAGGTAGGTCGGCACTCGATGAAAAACGAGTGCCTCCCTGATACAACTCCAGGGCAAGGTGTTGAAGGCATTCGCGATGTCGAGAGACACCGCGAAGACGACCTCACCCCGGGACACTGCATCCTCCGCCAGGCTCCTCACTTGCAGAACTGCATCGATTGTAGAGCGCCCGCGACGGAAACCATACTGGTTGTCCGCCAGATCCGGACCCACAGAAGAAAGACGCTGGACGAGGCGCTCCGCGATAATAAATTCAAATAATTTAGCCACCTCGTCCAGCAACACGATGGGCCGGTAGGCGGACGGACTGTCCGCCGGGCGCCCTTCCTTCCTAATCAGGACCAGTTTCCCCACCTTCCACTGGCGTGGAAACTGGCCCTGCTGCAAACACTCATTGAGGAGCCCCTTAAGTCGGGGCGCGAGCTCCTCGAGGACCAGGGCCAATGCAAGACCTGGAATGCCGTCGGGCCCTGGGGCGGTGTTTTTCGAGCGAAGTCTCAACACCGCCGCTCGCAACTCTACTCGGGTCACTTCGGGAACCACGTCGTCGTCAAAGTCCGCGCTGGACGCCATGGAAGACAGAACCATTGGCGGAGGAGTGTGCTCCGCCCGTGTGGGAAACAGAGCGGCCACCACCTCCTGTACCAATTGTGGCCGGAGACTCTGGGACAAGGGGGGCGCCCAGGGGCGAAGCTTGCCCCTTACCATAAGGTATGGACGCCCCCAGGGATTACGGTCCAGAGTCCCCAGCAGCTCTTGGCGGGCCTGATCTTTGGCCCGCTTTATGGCTATCTTAAGGGCCTTCTTGGCCGCTCTGTAGACCTCGTACAGTTCCGCCTCCCTGACGTTGAAATCGGGAGGGTGGCGACGCCTCCTGCGAAGCCGGATGTACTGGCGCCGGGCCACCACGCATGAATGGCGTAGATGACCAATGTGGTCCGACCACCAGTACACCCGACGCCTACTTGGAAAATTTCCAGGCACTCTAGGCATCGCCGCATCACACACTTGTGTTATGGCCTCCCGGAACCACTCGGCCTCCATCTCGACATTGTCAGGCCTGGCCGGTGCTGGCACCCAGGCCTGAACGATGGAGGCTTCCAGGAGGACCTCCCGATTCAGCTTTTTCAAAGCCCAACGCGGACCGCCCCCAATCGGGACCCTTGGGGCTGGGGGGTCGGAGGTCTGGGCGGAGACGTCGAACCGGATATAGCGGTGGTCCGACAATGTCTCCACCTCCTCGACGACACGCCAGCCTTGGACACGGCGTGCTAGTGCGGGGCTAGCAAAGGACACATCGATGACAGAGCCGCCCCGCTGACGCACGCACGTGTGCACTGACCCACGATTGAGGACTAGCAGGCCGTTTTCTACGGCCCACTCCTCGAGCAATTCACCCCTCGCGTCCGTGGTCGCGGAACCCCAAGCCGAGGATTTGGCATTGAGGTCCCCGATGACGAGCACGGGTCGAGGGTGGCTTCGAGCGACGACGACGTTCAGTTCGAGGAGATACTCCTCGAAGTCGGCGAGAGGTCGGTTGGGTGAGAAGTAACCGCCCACCACAACCGCTTCTCCTACGAGTGCTGCGACGCAGCCCCGTCCTCGGATGATGTTCTCGAAGGACGGGGTGCCGGCGGCGGCCGGCGAAATTAACGCCACCGAGCCATCTAGGTCCCCTACCCAGTCAGCCCTGGGAGGGACAAAATAGGGCTCGGCTATGACGGCGACATTGATTGACCACTGCGCCATGCTCTGGAGGAGAAGATCCTGAGCCCTGGCGCAGTGGTTTAAGTTGCTCTGGAGGAGACGGAGGCGTGGAGGCATTACGTCTCCATACTGACCTCCGCCCCTCCAACCGCGGGAGCGGCGACCCCGGTTGCTGATGACGGCGAGGCAGGGGACTGTGGGGGTTGTTTCTTTTGGGTGGCGGCGCACTCCTTGCCACCCGCCCGGTGCTTCGGTGATTTGCCCGCCGCCGCACACAAAATACAGTGCGGCGTGGCCTCACATGTAGCGGCCAAGTGACCAGGCTGACCGCAGCGGAAACAGCGGCCGGTGCAGTCAGCCTGTGAGGAGCACTTGACGCCCACATGGCCGCTTGAAAGGCAGCGATAGCACCGGGCGAGCCTGGGTTCCAAGACCTTGACCTGCGCCGACACCCAACCCACTAAAATTCGGCGGCTATCGGCCAGTTTTTTAGCGGCGGCCACGGGACAGCTAATTAAGGCCGTCCCCATTCCGGCGCGGCCCTGCTTAATTTCACCGCTCCTGACTTGGTCTGCAGGGCACCCCCCGGTCTTGGCGACGGCAGTGACGATCTCTTCCTTAGTAACTGAGTCATCCAGGGCGGAGATGCGTAAATCCACGCATTTTTGTGGCCTGGAGACGCGGACCTCTTCAGCCTCCAAAACCTGACGGAGGCTTTCCGCCAGACGGTCCGCCTGATCGCCGCTTGCGACTCCCGGCACTTCAATAAGGCGGGCGCCGGTCTGGGTAGTCCGGCACCGCAATCCTGCTGTTATGCAGGGTTTGGGTTCAATCCTCAAAGGGGACAAACAATGTTGTGCTCAACAATATTTATTTATTTATTTATTTATTTATTTATTTATTTATTTATTTATTTATTTATTTATTTATTTATTTATTTATTTATTTATTTATTTATTTATTTATTTATTTATTTATTTATTTATTTATTTATTTATTTATTTATTTATTTATTTATTTATTTATTTATTTATTTATTTATTTTTTATTTATTTATTTATTTATTTATTTATTTATTTATTTATTTATTTATTTATTTATTTATTTATTTATTTATTTATTTATTTATTTATTTATTTATTTTTTATTTATTTATTTATTTATTTATTTATTTATTTATTTATTTATTTATTTATTTATTTATTTATTTATTTATTCTCTCAAACTCTTACAACTAACATTACAGGACACTTATCCTAATGCGTTAGTGAGGCATTTTATATTATTTATAATATAGATATGTATATGTATACAACACAACACAAAATGACGAAATAGTGTGACAAAATAGTTATTCCGAATCTCGGCATTCTTTTTTTTCTTTTTTTTTTTCCTTTGTTCGTAAAATCCCTCATGACACAGGAATTATTTCTACATCCTGCATGTAAGAAAGGATTTATATTTTAACAAAAATAATTTTAACTAAAGGCATCATGGTATTTGTTTCATGCAAAGTTTAAAAAAGATATGTGTTACATATACAACTATAAAGTGAAAACAATACTATTTTATTACTTTGAATATTTACGTACTGTTGTTTGTCATAAATATAAAAGATAACGATTTTTTTATTATGATCTATCGTTCGAGTGTCGACTTATTTACATATAGAAACAGGTAAATTTAACTCCCGGGACTAGTTCAAATTAAACTTACAACAATTGCGTATATACAAACACAGGGATAAGTGAATCTGAACAGCTTTTAAAAAGAGTGCAATGATATTCTAATGAAAGCGAATGAAGCGAGGGAGATATGTCAGGATCGTAGTAAGTGGAAATCAGTAGGGTTTGTCCAGCCCTCCGAGAAACAGGTGCAAGTCTATGCATTGATTTATTTAAGAAGGTATGTAGCCATTTTCGTTTTTTATTATTATACTATAGTATCTCACCTATATATCTGCGAAGTATAAATGCTATTCATTTGCCTTATCTGTTGTTTCCTTAACCAGTTTTCCAACAACCTAGTTGACCAAAGTTACCGAAAGAAAAGTATCTATATGGAAATCCTTACAGATAGTAATGAAAAGATTGAGCGACGTAAACTTAGCCGAGCAGTTGCCACGTTATTTATTACCCCAGTAACGAGTTGCCAAGGAGTTGTGCCGGGATCATTAATAAGTTTACCCTACCAAAGCAAAAAGGTCGAAACCGCCTCCAGTACTGAGCAACTTTGCCACATTTTCTTTTCGAACGTATTTTCGTTCGGGGTGATCAATTTATGCGGCAAAAAGGTCGTAAGTGCGAATGTTTTGTATGGATTTGGAACGTTTTGATTTTAGAGACGTTGGTTGGCTGCAGCGCCGTGATCTAATCAGATCCAAAGACTGATGGGCAACATTAATACGAGGCAGGAACTGATTGGATCAACTGATTGACTATTTAGGGATGCTGTAAGTTATGTCTTCGAATTTCGTATTATAGGATTGTATAAGTTTTGTCCACTGATTTAGATTTTATCTCTACTATCTTTATCCTGACTATTCCAGAGAGAGAATTGGAGCAATTTTTTAGTCTAAATGGATTTACCTGCATTTCTGCAAGGAAGTCTCCTCCTCGAAAGGTTGGCAGTAATCTTTTAGGGATAGACTAGATGTCGAAATTTTTTTGGGTTCACACATAGAGTGTCAAAGAAGTTAGTGATAGCCTGACTGAGCCTGGCTTTATATATTATTACTTTTATTTTATAAAATATTTTCTTATAGAATCATAAACAATAAAAACATTCTAATAGATCAGACATTTTTGTAGAAATTTGTAATACATTTTCTACCGAAATTTCAGACTTATTAGAATACTTTTATTTTGTCCCTTAGAGATTAATGAAGACAATAATGTACGTCTTACTTTATTTCTTATAAAGAGTTTTTCATGATTTAGAATAGATGAGCCCATTTTAAATGTTTTTACCATGCAGTCATGCTACATCCACTCCACCTTAAGCAATTACACATTATATATAACATAGACATCCAACTCCTAACAACCAGCTCTGTGCAGAGTTTAAAGTTTCTAGGATCTTGTGGCCTTAACAGTGCCGTAATACGCTATCCAAGAGTTTGAACTGCACATTGATACATCACTCAATTCGTCACTTATTAGCTTTTTCTTTCTTTTAAGATTAAGATTGGGTATGGCAGCGGCAACTTAAGTAATTCTTGTGAATCAAGCGATCTGAAATAGGGCCACGGGCTAAGGCATATTTTACGAGGCAAAAGTTCTAGCCTTAAGCTCACCAAATGCAAATTGTTTACCAACTCAAATATAAACAAGTAGTTTTTACAGAGGTTAAGTTACTCAATTTCAGATAACAAGTGTATTTAATATTTTCTTCAATTTCAAGCATCAATATTAGATCATAAAATATATTATCAAATAAGTTTCTCATAAATATAATCTACAATAGAGCTACGAAACCAATATAAATCATAGCTGAATCTGAACATAACAAAGTAGAGGTCAATAGTTCTCAAACTTTTTCAAATATTGTGCTTCAATGGAAATAGACGGGTCATTTATAAATTGAAAACAACTTTCTTTAAGAAAACTAAATGTGAGTGAATGATTTTTCTTATTTATATAAAGGCTTTTATTGAAATTTTCCAGACAGAGATGCAAACATTTTTGATTCAAACTTTTGCAATGTGTAATAGTGAGTTTAGATTGATTGGCGTGACATTTCGGGTCTGCAGTACATGTGGATATAGTAATCAATATGCCTCGGACTCGTTACAGGTCACTCAAAGTGTAAGAAGAAAAGTATTGCGTAGAATTATTGTAATGAAAGTAAACTGTGTGGGACGCAGCTCTACTAACCTTGCCCGCATGTATTACCCTTATACAATGCTATTTTATGGATAAAGCGTCTATCGGTACAATTCAAAATTGATTATTTGAATTCCATTCATTACGTTATCGGGTTCACTTAAATTGGATTAGAAGATTTTTTATTGCCTTTATTGGCATACAAACCAGTGACCCGATAACAGCAAACCGGCCTAATGATAAGCAGTAACAATCGCATCGATATGGCGGCTCTGTAAATCAGAAAACATGAACAATGTTTTGCCTACCATATAGGTAGTGAGAAACGAAAGAAACGCTATTCGGCTGTGCCATTTGAACGCAACCTGCTTGTCTGAAATATATACGCAGTATGCTAGCAGTAACTTAAATATTTACAAAGATGTGCTTATAAGTTATCAAATAACGCATAAATGCTTTTATAACGTAAAGAAAAGAGTGCGATAGTAGCTGTACCGCGAAGACGAGATAAAGCGTACGAGTATATATTAAATTAGGTAAATCTGCTGCATTATTCTAAGAGAGTAAATCGGACTCGTCAGAAACAATCCTTAAAACGCCTGCATTTACAATTTCCTAAATCACTAACTCTACGTTAATAGTTGAAAACCCGACAAAGTACGACTTCTTTTGGAACCACTGAACTGTGCAAATTATAAATATTGATGCTAGGGTTGCTAGTCTAGCCGTCATGTTGGGACACAGCTTACTTTTGCACTTATTTTTGCATTTTATTGAAAATGTAATTTGATCTTTATTGGATATATTCTCAATAAGTTACAAATTCTTGGTAGATGCCATCTCAGCTAATATTATAAATGTAAATGCGATTATGTATGTTTATGTATAAGAGCAGCGATAGCTCAGTGGGAAGACCAACAGACTGCAATGCAGAGGGTCTCCAGTTCGAACCCACGTCGCGCACCTCTGACTTTCGAAATTATGTGCGTATTGATTGACAATTATCGCCTGCTCCGTGCCTCGGAGAGCACGTTAAGCCGTCGGTCCCGGCTGCCATGAACATCTATGGCAGTCGTTATTGGGAGAGTGTCGACACAAAAGATCCCACTGGGTCGAAGTGTCGCCGGTCTGCGCTGACTGGCCCCTACATAAGATACATGTGTATACATGTAAAAAATGATGTGAAAAATATAAACATACATATACATGTATGTTTATATTTTTCACATCATAACTAACATTGCCATATTGCCACATTGATCTAGTGCCATAAGTTTGTGTAAGTGTATAATTGTAAGGTTACGTAAAGTTAAAGATTTTTGGAGGAAACATTTTTAGTACCTGGCGATATATTAAAAAAAAATTTTTTTACGAAAAGCAAAGTAGTCTTTATGTTTGGCGTCTTTATAGCTTGTATTGGTATAATACCAAGGTAAATTGTACTGCACACAATCCTAACGCATTTATACTTACATAAACATTTGTTCACGATGTTGGGACTAGTATCGGTGGCTGTGTTAGCAGTCCTTTGAAAATCGAGACGGTAGTGGTTGGGGCATAGATCACAAAGGGGCCCTCTGTTGATATGAAAACGTCTCCTCAAGGAACCAAGTAACCGTACTCACCGGAGAAAGATAACACAAGATTGTGCTCTTAGCGCTTAATGTATTTTCGGTAATTCAGCTCATTCGAGCTTATGAGCAGTATAGAGGCAAATCCTCTATGCTGCAACCTATCCGAAAACCTGTGAGTGACTTGCTAAGCGTAGCATTATTTTTCTAACATATTCTATTTTACTGTTCTGCTACGCTGACCCGAATGTATCTATAGCAACCCTAAGACTGTAATTTTGCTATGGTAATTTAGTATGATTACTTAATAGGTCTTTTTAAGTATGTAATCATGCCAAATACTTTAAGAGCACTCATACCAAATTACCGTGGCAAAAATGTAAGCACTTAAAGTCCCATCTCATTTGTACGTTTGCCTTCATTCTTCTATTTATATTCACCATGAAATTTTCTCTAAAATGCCGCAGGTTTGGGAACCCTATTGTACTGATCGAAATCTAGATTAGCCTGAAGGTATCGTGAAATTAAGTCCGCTCTTTGTCTGAGCTTACCTGTTCGAAATTCGAAATGCTCTCGTATACGTTGCTCCCGGAATTTGATTTTGGGAAGTAAATTACTCTTTTACAGATTACAAAGAGATTGTAAATAAAGGAGGATTATTTTTTTGCTGTCGTTAATTACAGCGTTGCAAATTCCAATCTAGATTGTTTATTTTTTGTTAAAGGTATTATTTTGTTTTGTTTTCAGTGGCCAAAGATTGTTACAGTAATGGAAGATTACTGTTATATTTTATTTCGGTAACAAATTTTCGTTTAGTAACAAATTGGTTACATTGTATTGTTCAAAATAGATTTTCTTTATTTCATTATTAGATTAAATAGATTTCTTTTTATTGAATTTATCGCCAATTAGTCTTAAAAAAAAGAAGGCTATTTTCTTAACGCATTAGAACATTTTCATAGGGAAAAGTATAATTGCGTTTCGAAATGGGCTCGGCAGACCTTAAGTAAAGGTGAATATTCACCTGAGATGTGCGTGTTGATAGGACACATATTTTCGCCAAGCATAGTCTCTTTAATATTTTTCTTAGCTTATTTCAAGTTAGCTTTAAAAATGGTTTAAAGGAACGGTTCAAAGAAACGTTTTTTTTTACATTTACACTTATGAAGATCTATGAAGTGCATTATAGAGTATAGACGTACAACGTAAATACGTAATGTGTTTGTTTGTACGTAATGTGTGCTTACGTACTATATTGCTCAGTGGTGCATCTTTCTTGCACATTATATTCACTACACCAGGTGGAATTGGTGAAAAAGGGATACAGTTATGTGGTTTAGCTTTCACCTCATGAAAGCTTAGCGTTTACCGCTTAGCTATCTTTTTTTTTTTTTTTTTTTTTTTCTACCTGGGGGAATGCATGACGCATACCCCTCCGCGGGGGCGGGCGGAGGGTTATGTCGGACTCGCCGGGGTAAAATAAGATGTTGAAAAGATAAAGGACCTCCCGGAATACCGACTAAACCTACCACGGTGTTCCTCGACACAACCACTATCGACGGGGCCGCGCGAATCACTTTCGCATGCGGTCGCGACCCCGCCGAGGTTTCGGCCCGCCGTATGAAACGGCAGGCCACTACACGAAAGACCTACCCAAAGGCACTCCTCACAAATTATTCCTACTGTCCCCCCTAGAGGGGAGACGGACTCGAAACAGAGGCGCGCGTGGGAACACGCACGCCGCCTCTCAGACCTGGTGCTGAACGGATGGCGGGCAGGCCCACAAAGCCCGCCACCCCCAGGTCAAACCTCAGGGTGGCTGGAGGTCGTCTCGCGCCCTCCGGCGCCCGGCTCTGCGGTTGGGGAGAGGGTTTAAACGCTCCCTCTCCCGCTCCGCCGCCTCCTTGATGGAAATTACTTCCTCACAGAAGGAGGCGACGGCGTTCCACGACCACCGCTTAGCTATCTTGCGCATTCTTTATGGAAGGGTACTGCAATACTCGTTTAGGTATGAAAGACTAACATTTTAAATATTTTGTTCGCTATATTTTATTTACGTTTTTAAATAATTTAATGTTATTATAATGAGCGTATTAAGACGTTACTTTGACAGTGAGAGCTTATGATATATCACACAGTACGTGATGAATCTCGTCAACAGTATAATTTATTTTTTCGTAGGTTTCCATTATTCGTGTTGCTAAAGGCAATTTTATAACATTTCCGTAGCAGGTACCTATGTATATAGTTACCAATTATTACAGTTTAAAATCATTGATAAATTGATAAATGCCCTTAATTATTCGATCGTTTCACTCAAATAACGTGTTGTATTTCGACAAAATACAGAAGCAATAATGTTTCGTTTCATTGATAAATACATTTAATCCATGTGAAAATGTTTTTGAATGCTTTCGGCGGATATTTTCATTTTATTATTCGACGCTTCCATGGAATCAAATTATTTGGATTGCGAGCATTTTTTTTTCGGTTAAAGTTTCGGATAATATAATGAATCAAGTATGGTTATAGTTGTTTGTAGCAATATATCTATTCTCTCTTATTCTTTGTGTGGGTCAGCTCTCTCTCTTCTTTTCTTTCATCATCGTTTGGTCCTATTCTTAAAGTTTCTAAAGTGAGGAACGTGCACGTGATGCCTCTTGTATCTCAAACGGTTAAAAGCTGTAGCCTTAACTGTTAAGACTGCGCCGAGCGAAATGTGTCAAAACAGGCGGTCACAGTTAAGTGAATAAAATCAACACTTTTTGTTTAATACAAATATAAAATATACATTTACCATAACAATGGTTGTGTTTACAATTACTCCGTGTAAAAAACTTAAAATAATTAATATTTTTGCCTACAAAATTACGTAATTTTCACGAAGAATGCAAAAACGTAAGCTCGTGTTACGTGATTTTTAGATTATAACAGTAGAAATGTATCCTATTTTACAGCTTAAACGAAACATAAATAGTTATATTACAATTTGTCCGTTCCAAATATTTAAGTTATTGGTTTACAATTAAGATACATATTTATCAAAAAAGCACTTCAAATCCTCCATACAATTTTACTATGGCGGCCGCGCGCCGATTTTTTTATGCGCCTCACGAGCTCTGTTATCTGTCTTACGCTCTTAACAGACCTGTATGCTGTTACCCCGATAGTAAGTAATTTTTGTAGTATCTGCTTACAATAAGGCAAGTTGATAGTAGGTAATCCGTATGCTTATTTGCCATTGTCACAGTAAAAAACGTGAACCAACTAAAGCCTTAAACTAACTCCATGACAGCCTAACATAAAACGTGATATTGCCTCACTTTCATCTCTATCTATGCACGGCGTAACGCCAAAGAATCTGGGCTCCATTAAAATAGCCTTCAGAGGTTTTTCTCCACGAGAGGTTCGCTTCGGTCGCTCTGCTGGCCCTAATCGTATCACACATGGTTAATGATGCATATCCTTTTAAGTAGTGGCACATGTTGAAAGGTAAAGCGAATCGTTCCTGCTGGTCCTATCGTTAATTTGTTCCATGGTGATAATACGATATACCATTGCAATTCTGAGGTGATAATAACTAGAACTATTGCAATACTCAGCAAACAAAATAGTCTAGTATAAACTACTCTATTTCTTGTCTCGTTATTGCAATGGTACTTGTTATTAGAGCAAGTGAGACAACAGCTTATGAACATTTTCACTAGTTCGGTCGTAATTACGACTCGATGGCGTAGTGGTTAGTGTAACCGACTGCCACGCCTAAGGTCGCGGGTTCGATTCCCGCACAAGTCAAACATTTGTGTGCGTGAACATGGATGTTTGTCTTGGTCTGGGTGTTTCTATGTATAATATGTATGTATTTACAAAAAAAAAGTATATATGTATGTTTATCCATTGTCTAGTACCCATAGTACAAGCTCTGCTTAGTTTGGGCTAGATGGTGTTCTGTGTATGTGGTATAATATTATTATTATTATTATTAATTTAGTTCTATGGAACTATGTAGTACAGCATTTTGCTTAGTAGTTCTTGGAAAAGTTTTAATAAAAAAAAATGTATTGTTATTGTAGAATTAGCTTTTATGGAATGTTAAGCGTATATAGTGTTTCGCAATGTCATAATTTTGCCTAATTATGAACCGGTGGCACATCGGTACTAAATGCAATTGGTATGCATAAAGATTCTATTCCTAACTTGGACAAAAGGTTATTAGGTTCTGTCAATAAATTTTTAGTTGGGGCACGAAGTCTGGAACTGTGCCTTGTAGACGGCAATAGGCTTGATTCCTATTAAATAGAAATAAAAATCATAGCTGATAATATTGGCTTGGCTGATCTGGTGTTATAAACTTCTGACTATCCTGTCCGAGATACGAGTCCGTACTTGAGAATTTCTCGACAAAAATCTCAAACTCACATTCAGTCGTATTGACTACTGTATGCTACTGTCAAAGTCATATGCCTAAAAAAACTTACGTTCATGTATTTATTATAATACCAACGCAAATCGCTTGAGCATATATCTTGTCCCATAACTCAAACTGGTACACAGGATTATCAAGGGCCACCCACGTGGAATCAGGAAATTAATTATGAGAAAAACGTCGACTAGATTATAAGGGTTTACTGTATTTAGAGAGGCTTCCTTTAGCTAGTTAATACAGGACAAGGTGCTGTTAATGCCGAGATTAATCCCAATTTATTGATATTAGATGGCAGTTTATTTTTAAAGCTTTTTGATCGTTTTACAAGGAAGCTTGGAATGAAATTGTGTATTGATTCCAAATGTTTTAGACAGAAATTTTATTGTCAATGGTCTTTTTACGGCAATTATGGTTTCGGTATATATACGCATATATGATAAACTTATATGATATATATGTATATGGTATAATGTTCTCCAGACCGAATTTCGGTCACGGCGGCCAGTCTTAGCGGAGACTGGCCATCTGCGTAGGAGATATTATAGTGCAAAAGTGTGTGCGCAAACACAATTGCGCTCTCTGTTCCTTAACTCTCATGATCCGATGGGACGGTAATCCGACACGACCGGAGAGAGATCAGGCGCAGGACCAACGGCTTTACGTGCTTTCCGAGGCACGAAAATCCGTAATTAAGTTATCGAAACAGCTCTCCGAATAGCCAAGCTGAAGTGGCAGTAGTCAGAGCACATAACGCGCAAAATCCATGGCTTTTGGGGTAGAAAGGTTCTGGAGAGGCTGCCACGCACCGGAATACGCAGCTGGGGTAGACCCCAAGGCAAAGTGGACCGACAACCTGGTAAGAATCGCGAGAAGCGGTTGTATTCGGGTGGCCCAAGGCCGGTCTGTGTGTAAAACTTTGAAACTTTGGGGGAGACCTATGTGCAGCAGTGGGACGGCTGACATGGCGATGGCTCTTTCGGCTGAGATGATGATGATGATGCATAGATTCACATCTATAGATCTAGGAATGTAGGTAGGTTTACTTACGTGTATTACTCCTATATTCCACCAGCTTAGCATTTAGGCTCCGTTATAGGTAGCAAGCGTTTTGCCGTCTAAAGGTTACACTTGGGATTTTAGTGTGATCTATTTACTTCGTGGTAAAAAAATGTGAGGTGAGATTAATGCTGGTGTATAATGTCCTACAGACTGATTTTGCTCACGGCAGCTAATGTTACCTGAGACTAACCAAATGCCTAGGATATATTATAGTGCACACGTTTGTTTGCAAACATAAGAGCATTAAATTTTCTCTCTCTCTCATATCAATCACGACCGGATAATGATCAGGCGCATGTCCCGCATCAGATGTTTTTGGATACCTATTGTACAAATATGCAACATGCAATGCTCTCTAAGTACGGGATATAAAGATACGTTTCGGAGTCGCCAAATGCATTCTCATAGATAATCGGGTTGTTCCGGCGTCATCTAATGACGTTTCATCCCACACGGTTTTTTTTCCGAATTCAACCTATTTTACGTTCCTTACTCAACTGATAGCAATTATTTAATTTTCAATTCTTTATTTAACCAGAAATGCGCCTGATGCATACCTCCACCACAAGGGGAGGCGAGAGGGTTATGTCCGGCTCTCCCGTATTTCGGGCATACGGACTAAAACCCCACGGTGTGCCCCTTCGCTGCCTGTATAGTGGATGGGCCGCTGGTAAAGAAACTACCTCAGTGACCCACCTAGCAGACTACGACTCCTGGACAACGCCCCGGCACTACAGAGGGCGTCGGACCGACTCAATGGCTGGCGGGTGGAAGATCCCCGTTCTCCCGCCCGCGGCCTTCATTACGGTGGCATGAGGCGCCTGCGCCGCCCGGTTACCTGTAAGTATTCTTAGCTCAACCGATTACGAAATTACCCAAAAGCTCTTAGGTTTGCGTTGACGGTCTGAATAAAAAACTGTTTTAGTAATTTATATGGATACTAATATTAGAAAGAGGAAAGATTTGCTCATCAGTTTTAAAATGTTTCACCTTTAGATAGCTCTATTATCATCGGGTACCTAACATAGGCTATATTATATTTTTTTAAAGTACTTTTTCTAACCCAACCTACTGTTACGAAGCCTACGATTGTTTTGCTATCCATAGTTTTTTCGGTAATATATGCCACGGGTAGATTAGTGGAACGCATTGCGGTTAAATAAAGAAACTTTATTAAAATAATGTAATCGGATCAGTTAGGCATTCTAGTTTAGGATGAGTTAAGAAATAGGATGAGACGTCATAGGATGAATACGGAACAACCCAGAAAATCGTCATATCGATATCACACATCGTCAGTCACAGAAGTGCGTGCCCTAAACAAATCTATGCAGATAACTTTCTTATTTTCATGATCACACGCCATTCTAGTACAATATTTAAAGTGCTATCCAGGCAGCCGTAGTCCGATTAAATGTTTCCCATCTACTCGATAAAAGAAAAATCTACATCTCACACATCATTCCACTCTATAACAAGAAACTACATTTCCTCTCCATTATCACGTACACCATCAAACTACATACACACACACACATACATACACACACACTCATAGATAATGCGTGTACTTGCACGTGAGTGACACGCATCTGACGTCACGTAATACATTGAATGTGTCAGCTTTGTTGTGGCGAACAATATTAACCGACGTGTTCGTATTGCTGACGTAGCTCGATATTATAATAAAATATGGCGACAGATAATGTCCGTACTCGTAAGTTATATTGTTCGACAGATAGCACGATGATTTAAGCAGTAGGTCCTATGCTACGCCGTCTGTTGAAGATTCGACTTCAAAATGAAAAAAAAATTGTGTGATCCGCTAATTGTTCTGAGTCTGGATGTTCTTTGTGACCTATAACGTTTGTAAAGTCCTCCGCAACATAAAAGATCAGAAATTATAAGTAGAGTGGGATATTTCTTAAAAAAAACATGTGTAAATGTCCCACGGTTATGCGCTTGGTCCAAACAGGTCAAAATTTAGAGTGTGGCTGTGTCGAGGAGACTACTTGTTACTTGCTACGATCGTAGCATATTTTTGTTCAACGCCCCTTATTCTGGCTTCTCTCTAGATAGTCGTTTTTCTCTGGTGTATCTTCAAAACATATATCTTATGTTTTAAACGTTTTTCTTTATTAGTATTCCCAAACGGACAGATAAGATGCGCATCTAATCGAACATTGATCCAATGAATCGTATATGTTACGGACCCCAATATTACTTTCTTTTTTTAAAAAGCCAATAAACGCACTGTATTTAATGCCTGTATCGCGGTGCTTTAACAAATATTCAATGAATGGACACAGAGAACAGCCAGACTCGGAACAACTATATGTGGACAACAAAATTTTTTGGTTCGTGTGGGCATCGAATCCACTCATACAGCGTAGTTAGATTCACCTCTATCAGTATTACGGGTAATTAAATTGGCTCTCCGCATAGTTAATTACTATGTGTATTAGCTAATAACGAGTAAAGCGACCGCTTCAATGAGCTTTCAATTGCATAATTAGTTCGACAATACAAGCACTGTACTCAAACGTTGTTTACATTTATTTAAACAACATCGGGCGTATATCAAAATACATAAATAAACATTATTGTAATCAACCGTTCCATTCAAATATTTTAGTGGTAAACACGAACTGTGAATTAATTAATTTAAATCATCATTAGGCTAATAGCAAGTGAAATGTTACACTTAGAGACATTTATTTATAACTTGGACAAGTCCTTAGTAATCTATATCAGTATTATAAAGCTGAAGAGTTTGTTTGTTTGTTTGGTGTAATGCGCTAATCTCAGGAACTACTGGTTCGAATTGAACAATTATTTTAGTGTTGATGAGTCTATTTATCGAAGAAGGCGATATTTAATATCACGCTACGAACCACGAGGGCGGCGCAGTAACCATAAACGCGAGTGAAACCGTGGGCACAGCTAGTGATTTTATAATACAAACCCTAGATGTCTCTGAGTGCGGCATTCTTATCCATATCCCCAAAGGGAGTTGGCAGAGGTGTACTACTTACACTTAATTCATTAGCTATGCTTTAGGTCTCACGAATAGAAAGCGAGCCTATTGTCATTTACCGGGCAATAAGACAATTTTTGAGAATATTGTCTTCAAAGAAAAGCTTATAACCCATTTATGTTTTTAGTTTTGCTTATCTTAAATGACAGTCCATTAGCAGAACCCTCCTCAACATGTGTTGAGTCCTCACTTGAAATGGTGCTAAGATCTTATCATCTCAAAGGAGGTTATTGACTGACCCTAAATCGGAGCCAAGACCTTGAGGTCTTGGTTGGTCAAGCACAGCAGTCGTATTCTGCTTTTCATCCTGAGAACAGGTATGTGCACAGCAGTGTGACAATTTATAAACAAAACTGATATTATTATTAAACATATGAGATAAAAAAGCACTGGTAAGTTATTGTCTCTATTAAGAACCAATTACATTAAACTGACATCCAATATAAAAAATTTGCGAAAACATCCTTTTTTAAAAACAAATCTGCTTCCACGTGCCGAGAGTTCGGTATATAATTGTGATTTTTCTTCTCTGTTGTTGTTCACAAGCTCAATGTGGGGTAATTTGGCCGCTGTATTGACAGCTGTGTGGTTTTTGGAAAAGGGATACAAATTAATATAAAAAATATTGTAATCTTTACGTTGTGTCTGATTATTGGCATTTCACGGACTTTATATAGAAATAATGATATCCTACTTTTTCTGTTTATAAAGATTTCTAGGAATTTGGTCTACAAATTACTCGAATTTTTGCTAACTTTTTCAGATAATGCTTGGTCTGGGAGTAGGTTCACGTCGGTAATGTAATGAATGGTATTGAATGAATGGAACCCCTGGCTCAAATAATCATAGCTTAGGGCAATCTCTAACCATCAGGCAGACTATATATTTTTTGTTACTTTTATTGCATAAAAATAGATCAAAACAAACAATTCCTTGAAATACAAGCGAAACATTTACAATTCAACATTTTATGGTTTTAATCTAAGCACCAAATACCATTCAGTTACGATTTATTTTACGCATCAAAGCGAACGAGGCACAATTAATTGTTGAAAATGTCTTTTACGACAGTAGTAAAATACTGCTGTGTGAATAGAACGTTTCTTCCGAATTATATTATCTGGGATCGTCGATCTATTTTTATGTAGGCTGTGCGTTTGAAATGATAGGAAAGAATACGTTAAGATGGCGCTAGACGGTTTACGACGAGGATTTACTAGGCTTTAATTCAGCAATAATGTTCTTGATTTATTTAAGTTATGCAATCAGAACCCGTTGACAGAGAGGTTACAGTGCCATCTCCCGGCGCTTGAATGTTTCTCTTTGGGTCTTAAGCCCCGTCACATTAATAATTTATAAGTAAGGTTACAAATATTGAAGCTAGATACACAAGCCAAAAAATATTGAGAACCGGGTAATTATTTGGGAATCATAGAAATCTTTGCCTCGTATAGGGTAACAACTTAAATCCTTTTATTTGGTGAGAATCTGTCTAGTAAAATTTGTGTTATAGGTATAAAATATATCACTTTGGTTACATCTTTTTTGAGGCTAAGAACAGACAAATAAGCTTACTTTACAACGTATATTTATTTATTTACCTTATAGAAAACTTACAGCTACAGATAATGTATAACACTGACGTGATAGGTAACGGTAAGCCAATTACAAGTTTTCAGTCATAGGACTATAATAGAAAATAAATTAACCACAGTGTACATTTACCAACTGCTTACATGGTATCAAGATAATATTAAATACTAAAATAGCTCTTTTATAAAATTAAACAATATTATTTGAAAACTTATCAGTTACGCACTTCCTTACACGCGACATGCTACTAGAAGGATCTATGTCATAGGTTTTACACATTTTGTTAAGGTTCCTGTATCATCATCATCATCATCATCGGGCTATAATAGTCCACTGCTGGACATAGCCCTCCCCTAATGAGCGCCATAGTGCCCTGTCTTCGGCTTGCCGCATCCAGTATCAGGTTCCTGTATAGTCATTGATTATTATAATATTATCCCTTTCTACACAGCCATCTTAAAACAACACCTCCATACTACACAAAGTATTAAAACACAACGAATTCATCGTCGTAAAGACAGACTAAGAACCAACTGAGGGGATTAAGTCGTAGCTTGGAACAAGGAAAACACGCCAATCATACGGCTGTTTGTTTATTAAGAGGCCTCCACTGTTTAATCAACGCGAAAAATGCTTAATTAAATTCTTGTAGGGCCCGCAAGGTGTATAGTAGGAAAGGAGGTACGGTCACCATGCGTTCGGGTGGACAGGTGTCTGTAATATTAGTAGTAGTATTTTTTACTATGTGATAAAAGGCCAATATAATTTTTGTTGTCTTTAATGCTGTTTAATAAAAGAATGACCTTTACAGATTTGTTTTTCGGAGGGGTAGGCAGAGACTACGGATTTTCATCTTTTACAATCCTGGTATCTATATATCTCTTGCTGCACATTATTTAAGCATGCTTCTCGGTTTAGTGGAAACTTATCTTGGTGTTCGTCAAGAATGTCTTGATTAGAGCACGTTTAATTAAGTCTTCATCTTCCGACTGTCCTATTCACATCTTTTTTTTCCTTCCCTTGCTTTCCCTGCAATAATATACACAAAATATAAACAAGAACTATTATTTACGTAGGTATTACACAAATAACGATACTTAGCGCGACAGGCAGGCTTGTAAGGCAGCCGCTTGATCGCTACGCCATCCATCTGTTTGTGTAGGTAGTTATATAATGAACGACAATAAATGGACCTCGGTGACTATTCTTGAAATAATTTAATATACATAGGTACAATTTATATTAAACGGCATGTGTATATACCGTTTTACATAAATTCAGTCTTCAGAGGATGAAATGGAGGTCAAATCTTTGTTATTCATGTAACATTTTTTCAAAATTATGTAGTAAAGTGTCAAATAAACAACGCGATAAAATCCGTATATAGTAGTTTAATTTCAATGATTAATATTTGCGTAAACAGAAGACAATATTATGTAACATTTTATCGTTTATTTTAGTTCTATAAACTTTAAAGCTACGTAGAAATACTGTGAAAATGAGTATTGAATAAAGAAATAGAATTTTTTGTTCTTTTACCCTCAGTAAAAATACAGGCAATGCCGTTAGCGTTACCTACTGTAATATAATTCCATTTCTGAGTCTATCTGAATATATTCAAAATTATGGTTACCGTTTAAAAAGTTAAACTTTTTCTTAATTTAACCCGAAACTGAGGCATGTTTAAATCTTGCATGTAATAACCTACTGTGCTTACTTTGGAAAAATCTTTGTTCTCCCGCCAAGAGTAAGTTCCCACTGATTAACTCCTTCACATTTTTCTTTAAATTAGTTTGAGTTGAAATATTACTTGGAGATTTTGAGAAAAAATGCTGAAGAACAAAGTTTGATGGCTTCAGGCTATGTAACGTAACTTGGGAATAGAATGAAGTAGATTATCTGATTAAATTATTCTCTATTTTATAACAAGCCTTGTTGGTGCCGTGGCAATTTGCACTTACGCTTAACTCGCGCAGTCTCTGTGTCGCGACGGACTCAGCAATAATTTTTGGAGATTACAATTTTTCTTTTCGTATGGGTAAAATTAGGCGCAATCGCCTTATGACTACTTAATCCAATGTGCCTTACGTGCAGTATTTATTTTGCTAAATTGCTAAAATTGCAAATCTCAGTCTGTACTGTTAGGGCCGGTGCACATATGGCGAAGCGCAGCGCAGAGCATGGCCACGACTCGGCGATACTAGCCCGAATGCGCGAGCAAGCGCGAGCGTGCGCGGGGATGCTCGAGCCTCTGCTAGGAACAGTTTGGGTGCGTGGCCACACGTAGCTGGGGCACCGGATCGAAGCGAATGTATGAAAACGGCGCGCCATTTGAAAAAATGGCGGCTTCCACCCATGTTGCGCGCGCAAGCGTCGTTCGGCAACCACGGTGACCGAAAGCGGATGCACGTGAAGTAGCGCGAATGCTCGCGCAGTCGCGTTCCCGCGCTATCATTCTCCTGTAGTAGCTGGAGATTATGTGTTGTGTTAATTCATTATCAAACTTATTTACATGTGATCAAAGACGATAATATTTTGGCTGTGAAAAATGCTCTGCGCTGCGCTTCGCCATATGTGCGCCGGCCCTAATTGTTGCATTGTAAATGTTTCAATGTTACCACAGAATTATGTTAGCATGAACTTTATACCAATGAATGGGAAAAGGTTTGCCTTGGTGTCCTGGCATAAATTTACGCTAAAGTTTACAGGTAGTGGGTTTGATTCCTAGGTTGGGCAAAACCAAAACCACTAGCGGTGCTCTGCGATATACTCGATAAATGTGTAAACGGCACTCTTAAGTTTATTATTTCAGTTGTACTTTTAACCTTTATAGTTACCGATAATAATAAAATGTGGGTCAAAATCCGTACTTACAGTTAATTGTTTTTATTCAAACCGCAACCGCTGGAATGTTGAGGCAATTAAAAATATAATATCGCAAATTAACTTTAAGCTTTACCAATTATCCGAGCACAACGCCAAACCGATAAATAAAACGTGTTTTAGCCTATTGATTTCGGCTCAACGCGTAATAATTTTGAAATTCAAATACGACACTTTACGTGGCATTCAATCATCATCTGAATGTCTGAGTACCAAAATTATTTTCCATTTAATTACGATTTGTTTCCGATAAATTAAACCGTGGTCTTTCATCGCTGCGTCATTTGTGATTCAAAGGGAGAGTTGGGTGGATTTTGAAGTGAGAACTTCTTTAGGCGTGTGGAGCACTTTTTGGGTGAACAAAAATCATGGAACTCGCGTCATCGTCACGGAACGCTTTCCATGAGCTATATGTATACTGTGTATATATGTGTACTTTTTGGGTGAACAACGTCATAATTCCAAATTCAAAAATAATAATCTAATAGCTCGACGATACAATTTACAAGTTACTTAGTTTTTACTTCTATCGGCAGTCCCCAAAGACTCCCCCGCATTTTGTCAGAAAGCTAGGGAAGAAATTTTTGTTTATTGCTTCTTGATTTTATGTATAAGTGTAAAGTATTGTTATGTGTGTAGAGTTTTAACAAAGAATTTTAAAAAGATTTGCTTTTATAGTTTTATAATGCGAAAACTGTTCATGGACTGTAGCTATAGTATTAGAAATTATTTAGACATAGTAAGATTGTTTGTTTTCCAATTAAAGAAAAATAAAATGTCTACAGATTTTATTTTTCCCGTGGTCTAAAGGCATCGTTTGTTTAGTACAACTTGCGCTCTAAATATCGAGTCTTAAGTTACGGGGGACAAAACACACTTACACACTTTTATTGAAATTAACGGACAGGTAGGTATACACAAATTTAGAAAAATCCTTCGTAAATTACACAAATAGTTGCGACGTGTGTGATTTGTACCTACAATAGTTAGTGCGGCGAATTGACACTTCCCACCAGTGTAGGATCAATGTTATTTTCTTTAATATTTTATAGACTTTGAAGTAAATTAAGGTTATTTGCTTTTACATTCTTTTTTATTTGTTTCGGTATTATAATTATGTCGATATAAGTAAGTAAGTATCATAGGATTTTTATGTTAGGATATTATCAAAAATTCTAGAAAAATTTAATGAAATGACGTGGCGAGGTGAGTTATTAATTATTATACATGTCTTTCTTTTTAAGAATATTGAAGGTACTGTGTACATGATGATGAAGCTAATAATTTTATAAAATGTGTGGTGAAACGTGGTGTGACGTCCCTCTAACAAAAAGGGAGGAAACTCCGACCAGGCTGGTTGATCGTGCCTGGCGGGCCGTGGCCCGACGGTTGATTTCGAGAGCTTGTATATATACTTAGTCACTGTGTAAACTCCACTTGTGCGATGCAGAATAATATGACGTCATTTGAGCGATTGTTGTATGTAGCTCCATCTGTTAGATGTAGGCGGAACTTCTTCGTCTGTGCGGAGTCGCCACAAATGTATAATTTGTATAAATTATGCAATAAAAGCAAGTAAGGTACGTCTCTATTGTATACGTCTCTTGCATCATTTTTGCAAATTTTCTATACTACGTTAGTACCGAAGTGAAAAGCCGTAGTTTCTGCCTAACCCTCTGGGAAAGAAGTCTGACTCTAAGTATGCCGTCCTCCTCATGATAATTATTTTTCTTGTCGGTAATGAACTTTTTTCATCAAACTAGTAATTACCGAAGCACCCGCCACCGCAAACTTAATTATGAGCGTGAGTTGAACGTTGAGCCAAACTTGCCTTCCATAAATGTTGGGCCTACAGTTGCCAATACAACACAGGTCACAGTGTGGGCCATTGAAGTAGAGCAACGACTCGAATTTGTTTAATTTCTTTTTTAATCGCTGTTTCATTTAAGCCTCATACGGTTTAGTTAATGTTGTCCAATGCCCAGTGTATTTTATTACACATAAAACAATGGCTTCGCTTTGATTTTTGTATTGAACGCAGCGTAAATCGCAGCATCAGACGCGTGTCATTTTAGGCGACACACCGTATGACGCATAATACAAACAAACAATTTATGAAACTTACAATTTCTGCCCGCAGCTTTACCCGCATAAATCGAACGGCAATACCATGTATCCTATGCGTTTTTCCTATACGTGCTCAGGACATGGTTTACCTGTATGCTAAGTTTCATCCAAATCCGTTCAACAGTTTGCGCGAGCAACCAATCCGGCGAAGACATCCATATTTCACAGGCTTTGTTTTTTCATGCCTATTGACGTCTATTGTGCATATTCCAGTCGTCGTATTTCTCTTGAGAATATCTTAGCAAAAATTCAGAATTTCACAATCGTAAGCAAATATTTGCGCAAATGTATATCGCAGGATTAAGAAGGTTGACTTCTACATATTTGGTTATACTGTGACATATGTTGGCCTTTGTTGGCCCAACGAGCCCAATATGCGGATATTTTACACAAAGAGCGGTTATTGAAAAGAAATTGTTTTGTGAAATATTCTCACAACAAGATGAACTTTGGTAATTAGGAAGTTTGATGCGCAACTATTTGATGGGTCGATGTTAATTTATATTGTTTTGGTAGGACGTTGTGTAAGCATGTTGGCGTAAAATATTATATTGGTAGACATTGTCTTCGGCTTAGTAACAAGTTTGGTCGTTTTGAATTTTAGATTAATTTAGTTAATTTATTAATTCACATTAAAGAAAGTACTGCGGTAGTGGTGACTGTGTGTACCCTTGAAATTGAAATCCATGAGCAGCGGTTGACACTTACCATCAGGTGTGCCGCTAGGTCGTCTGCGACAAGCTGCGATATAAAACTAAATTATTTCCCTAGCCTTTATTATTCCCAAGTCACTTGGGGTCGGCTTTTCTGGTCTAACCGGATTTGACTGGATATCACTTTATACACGGAGCGCCTGCCATCTGACCTCCGCAACCCGAAGGTTAACGATACCCTTAGGCTAGACCAGAGTCAGGATATTATAAGGTACTGACTTCCCAATAACGACTGCCATAGATGTTCATGGCAGCCAGGACCGACGATTTAACGTGCTCTCCGAGGAACGGAGCAGTCGATAATTGTCAATCAATACGCATATAAAGTCATATAACTTTCGAAAGTCAGAGGTGGGCGACGTGTTCGAACCCGAGAACCTCTGCATTGCAGTCTGTTGGTCTCCCCACTGAGCTATCGCTAAAACTAAATAAATAAAATCATACTAGCTGGGATTATAAGTTCCACGTAATAAAAGACAAGATTATTCTCTGCCAGTGCATTACTCCGAGAACCTGTGGAGCTACTAACAATTTACTAACACAATAAACCACAAAAACTTAACTTGACCTGAGAATGGAACCTGGTACCCTATACACATCAGTTGCATATGTTAATGCTGCGCCACCAAAGCATTTCTGTATAATAACATATTATAAACGCTAGACCTATTTCGCTCTCAGCCAAACCATATGAGTAAACTTATGCAGCATATATTTATTTCATTAATCTATATTAGCTTCCATATTGGAATTCATCAGATGGCAAGGCTTACCATCCTTGCCATCATTGGAAAGCTCTTGTCATTCTTCACATAGTCCATTTATGTTACATCTCCTGATTTGAAATCCGTCCACATCCATACATAAAATTTATCTCAATGTCACAAAACACGGAATAACCGTATGGAAAATGAAAAAAAATGAGACATTCAGGCATCCTTCCTATCACATGGGGAACATAAATTTTATCACGTTCATCGCGTATAAATAAATTCGATGGGAGGAAATGAGCTGGATTTTATGTGCATACACAGTACACACGGTGAAATAGCCTGTGACTTCACATGTTACTGGTTTTATATATTTACGGTTATTTTGCCTGCCTGTTTTCATATAGCACTAGCTTTTGCCCGCGGCTTCGCTCGTGTAAAAATAGAATAGGTTAGGTTAGTAAAAGTACTTTTTCCGGCATAAAATTTACTCTATGTCCTTTTCGTGTATGCGCAATTTCATAACGATCGGTCAAGTAGTTAAGGCGTGAAAACGTAACAAACAAACTCACATTCGCATTTATAACATTAGTAAGGATATTTACATATTATAATATTTATTTTTATGTATGTTCTTCTGTCACTGAATGTCTCCTAACCGGTAAGACCGATTTTGATGACATTTTTGTGTGTGATTGAATGGGATGTTTGGATTCACAATTGGAGCTGGTGATGGACTTTTTAGCTAACGTACAGGTTTCTCGCGTTGCGCTAGTATCATTATAATACATGATCTGAGCATTGTATCTCTTACGATATTTTTGAAACTAATTATGTCTCTCTGTTTAGATACCTCTAAACCAGAGGCTCCTATACTTTTTTTCTCATAGACCACTTTCAAAATTTTGCTATTTTCGGTGGACACCCTGCAGCCACATTTCTACCATATTCCTTGGCTAAAATTTATAAATTTGATCAAATCTCTACGGGCTGACCTTTTTTTGTCGGGTTCTTCGCGAGTGGTCAAAATATCCGTCGATCGAGGTTTATTGGTGAAGTCAGGCCAACATTTTAGTTCTTCACTGTCGAAAGCAAATAAATTTTTGTGGACCCACGCTTACGAATTGTGAACCCTCATTTTTTTGTCACGCCAACGTAGACTCCCGTCGAGTCTACCGTGGACCCTTAGCGGTCCACCTGGACCACTTTGGGAACTACTGCTCTAAATCCTTAACCTTCATGGTTTTCTGGATTTTTGTCTGTCTATCTGTCTGCCTCGGTGGCGTAGTAATAGTAAAAGCGACTCATAGTTGGTATGTTATATGACACAGAACATAATATTCTGTATTATATGATTTAAATAATTTATGTACTAAATTATAAATTAAGTTGGTTACCGTATATTTATGTGAATGCTTGTTACAATTTTCTGATGTCAATAAATTATTATTATTATTAAAATCCTTATATTGCTCAAATATTTTGTTAGTTTTACATATAATAAGGGATGAACCTATAGTCGGTACAGCTGTGAACATTAAGTCACAAGTAATGAGAAATTTATTAAAATTCTATTAATATATTATTTTCTGTTCGACTTAGGGATTTTATCGACGATTTTTTGAGTTATTGGATTACAGAGCAGCGATAGCTCAGTGGGGAGACCAACAGACTGCAATGTAGAGGGGGTCTCGGGTTCGAACCCACGTCGCGCACCTCTGATTTTAGGAAATTATATGACTTTTCGAAATTATGTGCGTATTGATTGACAATTATCGCCTGCTCCGTACCTCGGAGAGCACGTTAAGCCGTCGGTCCCGGCTGCCATGAACATCTATGACAGTCGTTATTGGGAGAGTGTCGACACAAAAGATCCCAGTGGGTCGAAGTGTCGCCGGTCTGTACTGACTGGCCTCCACATAAGATACATACATACATATTGGATTACAAGTGCTTACTAGTAATAACTTTTAAACTTTCGCGTTGCATGATATATTTAATATGTAACGGGTATTAACGCGATCATGCATACTAGTATATACTTTTTTTGCTTACTAGTTATTTATATTTTTGTTATTCTAAGAAGGACAGTACAAACTAAAAGAGGTCAAGTAATAATAAGGTTCTATTCAGTGAATATGTAATGACCCGTTCATTGTCTGGCTGTTCGGTTTTTATTTATTCTGTTTCGGTTACTTTAAACGTCATAATGTCATTTTAAGCTACATACTTCCATCTGGTTTTCTGTCTTTATCCAGTACCTCGGCATCTTTATAGGACATCCATTTTCTAAGTAGTCAGGTAGACTTAGGTGGTCTAATTTAGTTACTGTTTAAAAACTTGTCAAGTCAATACCAAAAAGGGCTTCAGAATGTAAAGCAATGACATAGAAATAGTGTTCCTAAGTCAATGATGAAGTAAGTCAAAGAACCTATTGATATTTGCTTATATTGCCTTGGATTACAAAGGGCGCCATTAAATATAAAATAATCGTTTTAAAGCTTTATTAAGTAATAAATATATCCTTTGTCAGGATATACTTTTTCTCATTTCCTTATCTTCCATAGGATTTTACGACTTTTCAAGTTAATAAGCTGTTGTTTTCTCGCTCCGCTCAGATCAGCGTAAAAGTAAAAGTCAGCTAAAATCCTAATTGAAAAATATTGATAAAGATATTAAATAACAAAACACAGAATATTAAAGTAGTAAAGCGTTGGTGAAACCATAAAAAAAAACCATAAAATTTGTAGGGTAGTCGTGTTCGAGGTTTTTGGTAAAGTTATGACATGGCGAAGGTATTCCGTAGTAATGAAAAATCATGTTACTGGGGAGGATAGTTGTAAAACACATTAAATTGTTTTCCACATAACATTTTCTTTTATAAGTTATAAGATGAAGCGGGTAATATTTTGTGTTTATTCTGCAGGTACTTATTACTTTATGTAGTCGTGTATATAATACTAGAAGTTATGACTCTTGTACAATGCAAGTAACATTCGCAAGCTGAGGCATTTGTAATAACATGCAACGTGTAAATGATTGACGCGTGCTACCCAAGAAGTTACTCCGTTTGATTAACTTGCGCATTGAACTTGTGCATGTAGCCTTTTTCTTTAACGTGGGGGAATACTCCTGATGCATACCCCTCACCACGAGGGGAGGCGAGAGGGCTATTGTAATTGTAATTGTTATTGTAATTGGACTCCCTTTTCCGCATTTGAACTCTAAGTTGGTCCATTATGCGTGAGAGTTACGGAGATAGCCAGCCCAACTCCGCCCAGAAGCACAGAAGTTTCCTGGGGTCTTCGCAGGCTTCGCGGAGTGACCTCGGGTTGTTGAGGATTTCCTTACGTTGTGCTGTTACTCCCACACATTCCAGGACTACATGGGCAGCAGATTCTTCTTCGGTCAGACATCCCCTACAGAGTGGGCTTTCTGTTGCTCCGATGTTGTAAAGATGTTTGTTCAGGGGACAGTGTCCTGTTAGGATCCCCATGATGGTCCGAAGGTCCAATCTTTGTAGGTTGAGCAGGCGGTGTGTCAGACGTGGTGAGATGGCCGGTAGGGCTGCTCTCGACTGTCTACAGTCCGTTGTCTGTGCCCAGCGTTTATTATGTTGGCTCTGAGTGCGAAGCCGCATCCATGTTTTTAGTTGTGAGAATGGTAGAGGGAGGAATGGAGATAGACCTTCGGCGAGAGGGCTATATCGGGCTCGCCCGAGACTTCGGGCCTACCGACTAAAAGCACCACGGGGTGCCACCTCGCTGCTTTGTAAGGAAGGTGGGTCGCTGAAACTAGAACTACATCAGCGACCCACCCAGCATGACCTAATGCAGAAAAGATAACCTTATCTTTTCTGCATTGGGTCCAGGTGGGGCAGACCTCTACGTTCGACGACTCCTGCTTCTCCTCCAGTTACTTCCGTTGTGTACGGTCATCTTATACAGCGCAATTGACACTTGGTATAAAATTACAGTCAATCGCAACCGTTAATGTGTGAGTGCGTTGTAACGTTGTATTGAGTCGAACTTCTGTATAAATGCGAATGTGAGTTTGTTTCTTACGCTTTCACGCCTTAACTACTTGACCGATTATCATGAAATTTCGCATACCGGTTGTCAGGGTTACAGAAAAGGACATAGGGTATTTTCACAAGAAAAAAGTACTATTCGCGAGGGGTAGAAAGGACGAAGGAATCACTCCATATATATTTGGGCCCAGTTGTTATCATAATCAAAGTAGCCATAATTGAAAGAGAATATAATAACAAGACGTCACCAAAAATGTTGTGATATTTCGCTTCCCAGGAATTAAGTTATATAAAATGCAATGGTACAGTTCACACAGCGATCCATGTCGTCAATATCCAATTCAGAAGCGTAATCAGTTGTCCAATATGAAGTGCCAGTTAATTCTAAGTCACAAGATCCGTCGAAAAGTCCTTTAGCAAGCCAAAGTCGTGGGGTAAAGCAAACAAAATAACAAAACAAGAAAAATACGTGCGCACTCATAAGCAACAAACCGAACGAGTGTTGAACTTGATTTTGACATTAGCCGTTAAACTTGTCAGTCGGTGACCACAGATAATTAATAACCAAAAAACGATTTTCAATCGATTGAGTTTTTATTATTATCATTCGATTATAGAACACATATTTTTGAGATTATACCGATTTAATAATACTCGATAGTAAATAATTAGAGTTGCATATTAATCGATTATTGGTTAACTTAATTTAATATAAGTTTCTCGTTTTCTATGAAGAAATATTCTAACATATTTTGGTGGTAAGTACCTAAAACTATAACGAATTTTTTGGTATCAATTACAATGTGATAACTGGTGGGCCCAGGGGTACTCACCCTCCTTTGTTCACAAAATCTAAGTTGATGCGAGCGAAACCGCAAGCAAAATCTAGTAAATTATAAAAATGGACGTTACTGTTTATTGTACGAGATCGCCCATTTATAGTAACGTCCATTTTGAGTAGTGAAGATGAGTAAATGGCTGTGGCGTCAATAATAAACTGTAGTTAGTACGAAAGTTTTACTACCATATTATTCAACACTCACACACACCCACACAGACACAAACACACACACAACTACGGTTTATAAATTATCTTTCTTATTATTGCTTTTGTGCCACTGTTTGATAGGTGTAGCTACTACGCTAACTTTTGTAGTGTTCAGAGGCGAGGACTGGAGATCTATCACACAGGTTTCAAACCTAGCTCAGACTCCAGCTCTCAACAAGATTCTGTGTTTGCTGTATCTATAAATATAAGAATACCGTTGTACCTTTTTGAGAGCAATAAACAATATTTAGATTTGCGATCACTGGTCAATAAATTTGTTTTCTATTACGCCTTTCAACTCGCAGTCGTCCATACGTTGTACTACAACTTCAGTTGATAGCAGAACACTCTACGAGAATATATGACGTCATAAACTGCCGTCGCTAAGCTTCATTGTTTGTGTATTATTGCTTTCGGATAAAATAAACGGCGGCGTGTACATCACACTAGAGTTTACAAGGAAAATATGATAGAAATGAAAGCGCGCAATGGTACGGACGACACGAGTTATTAGTACTGCGACTTTAGGGTACGACAAGATTGTTGATTGTATTTTATGGTAGTGTTTTGAGTGTCTTGGGACCATGGCGTCAGGTACCGCTTGTGATTGTATGCGATCTTGAGGTTTAGGTTCAGTTACCGGTTAGGGAAAAGAGTTAGTATTTTTTTTAGGGGAATACTTAGTGTCATAATGGAATCTGGCAATGTGCCGACGGTAATAATCTCGCTTCCGTTTACATGAGAATTAAAACATAGCTTGACATTGCTTTTTTTGCGTGATGATTTATAACAAGCTGAATTATTATATGTTAATTTGTCCCATATACCTATTAAGTTTGGTTCCAGAACAAGTGCAGTTGTTTTTTTTTGTTGTAGACAGAACATTGTATGCTCACCAAATATTTAATAGCAATTTTTTTTCCATAACACATGTCATAATGTCGAATCATGTATAGCAGCGAAAGTCTAGTGGGAAATTGTTACACTGCCACACAGAGTTTTCGGTACGCCACGCATCTCTGACGTTTCGAAGTTATTTGCGCATTACATTAGTTAGTTATAGCTCAATTTAAAGGTAAAGGAAAAAATTGTGAGAAAATCTGCGTGTCTGAGAGTTCTATATAATGTTCTTTATAATTTGTTAAGTGCAGTGGCTCAGTTGTGGACTACGTCCTAACCTTGCTCATACTCAAAATCACAATGAGAAAATTTTTGTGGAGAGCACAGTTTATAAACAGGGCTGATATTATCTATACTAATATTATAAAGCTGAAGAGTTTGTTTGCTCGGTTGAACGCGCTAATCTCAGGAACTACTGGTTCGAATTGATAATTCTTTTAATGTTGGATAGCCTATTTATCGAGGAAGGCTATAGGTTATATAACATCACGCTACGACCCACGGGGGCGGCGCAGTTACTATTAACGCGGATGTAAACGCGGGCACAGCTATGATGTATATGTATCTATACTAATATTATAAAGCTGAAGAGTTTGTTTGTTTGGTTGAACGCGCTAATCTCAGGTACTACTGGTCCGAAATGAAAAATTCTTGTAGTGTTGGATAGCTCATTTATCGAGGAAGGCTATAGGCTGTATAACATCACGCTACGACCCATGGGGGCGGGCGGCGCAGTAATCATAAACGCGGGTGAAACCGCGGGCACATCTATAATATAATATTCTAATTTTTTGTATCTGCTACATACCCGTCTATGTCTATAAAAAGTCAGCAGCGTAATCATAAAAATATTACAAAAATTACTTTTTTAAATTTCATAAAATCTTGTACTGGGCTGGCAATCATAATTGTGTCTATAATCTACATTTTTTATACCCCATAACTTGTGTACTTACATATAACCCGGTACGAAATTCGGCCTTACACCACATAATAAAGGGATCATAAAATCTCCGAGTGCTGAACAATGTTATCAATGCAAAGTATCGTGTAACGGGCGCCATCCTAAATTTTCGTGCTGTCGGTCACGCTGGGGGTACAATGAGAGATAATTGGGATTGACAATCGAGAATTCTTGATTGAAAATATGTGTAGTTCACAAATGTGATAACCATAGGCAGTGATAGTACAGAGGGGAAGCCCTTGTACTGTTATGCAACGCCCTGGTTTGCGATTCTACAGCTAGCACATCGGTCATTTTGAATTGGTAAGCAAATTAAATAAAACCGCTCACCTAAACAGCGAAGGAAAGCATTGTAAAGAAGTTAGATATATTCTATTACGACAATTTTTAGGTTTTCAGTTATACATGACGTCTACTAATCTAATCTAGGCTATTAGCAGCGTGTGATGGTGGTGTATTATAGTCGAAACATTCTCATACTGAGAAGAGGCGCTTGCCCAGCTGTAAGATAGAGCTATATTATTATTATTATATATATGTATGTAGGATATAAAAGGCAAAAGTAGCAGCGATAGCTCAGTGGGGAGACTAACAGACTGCAATGCAGAGGGTCTAAGGTTCGAACCACGTCGCGCACCTCTGACTTATGGAAGTTATATGACTTTTCGAAATTATGTGCGTATTGATTGACAATTATCGCCTGCTCCGTGCCTCGGAGAGTACGTTAAGCCGTTGGTCCCGGCTGCCATGAACATCTATGGCAGTCGTTATTGGGAAAGTCAGTACCCTCTAATATCCTGACACTGGTCTAGCCTTAGGGTATCGTTAGCCTTCGGGTTGCGGAGGTCAGGTGGCAGCCGCTCCGTGTAAAAACTGATATCCAGTCAAATCCGGTTAGACCAGAAAAGCCGACCCCAAGTGACTTGGGAATAATAAAGACTAAGAGAGAAGAAGATGTAGGATATAAAAGGGAACTTTGCAGATTTTGACAATGCGAACAATATTGGTAGAGCAATCTGTGGATGTTACAATTTATTGTTCTGTGTGATGATCTAACTTATAATCAAAATGCATGATAAAAATGCTCCATCAATAATTAAATTAAATCAGCAGTATTACTAAAACTTATACTAAATATTGGAACCCGAGAGCTCAACTTCTCGAACGTAGGCAGTATTCCAACACTATTTACACTAAAACTGCTGTTTGAATTTAAACGTTACATTTACAGTGAAATGGAGAAGTACCATTGTTTCAACGAGAGTCTTTGGACGAGTATTTCATTGTACATTTTCAAACGAAGCTATTTTTAATTCACCCTCGCACCATTGTAGCTTAATTAAAATAACACTAACATTTGTTGAGTGTTTTTGCCAGTGTATTTCATGTTACTGTTTCCTACAAGCTATTATGAAAATAATAGAAACGTGCTAAAATTAACATGTATTTATTAATGGTCTCTTCTCTCTCTGCTTCAGTAGCTTAATGTTTGCGCTTTGAATGAACTCCTGTAAGTAGAATCTAAAAAGTAGCATAAGGCTTTTATTGGTAGATTACAATAGACTCATTCTTGATATGTAGGAAGAGGGGCGTTTACATCGAAAATGCCATCTCCGTTATCCATACTCATTTATTGTAACACTTTATAAACCAATACAGAGATCACGTAAGATCCGTCGGGTTTGACTGCTTACGACTGAATGCCTATCGTCACGCATAAACAAGTGACATAGTCGCATGACTGTTTGATCGAATTTCATATTTGAATTTTATACGTTCAGCCAGTTACGCCGATTTGAATAAATTCCAGCCAGCTAGAATATTTGCGCCGATAGATATATGTGAGAACAAGTCTCTTGAGAAATCTAATAATAAATGAATGGATAATATATTTTGTAACGAACGGTATGAATTTGTTGAAGACAGGAGCGAAGTGGGGTCAGAACAGTTTAAGCTAGAAGGAGAGAGAGGTACGGATTTGTCAGTTCGTATGAAAAGTACTATTCTTATACAGTAAACGGGCGTAAGTTTTATAACATGGTTATTGGATTTCGTCTGGTCTAACCTTGGGAGGCTCACCTTGCTCCGTTGCCTATAAGGAAAGAAAGAAGACAGGAATGAAGATATGTTTACCTTGTCTATTCGTTATCTTTCAAGCAACGTGCAAAGGATGTCCCAGCAAGCGATTATGAGCTATAAGTAAGCGGTTCTCTAATAACCGAATATATTAAATTTACATGAAATTAGTAATACTTTTATTCTTATTTTTTCATCGTGTTTTTCATGTCATCAATCAGCCGCAGTCCACTGCTGGACATAGGCCTCTCCCATTTTACGCCACAACATCCGGTCTTCCGTCTTCCGCATCCAGTCTGACCCAGCTACCTTTTTCAGGTTATCGGTCCACCTGGCCAGGGGGCGTCTTACCTTACGTTTACCAAGTCGTGGTCTCCACTCTAGGACTCACTTTACTCCAACTGCCATCGGTCGTTCTGCGAGCTATGTCGGTAACCTTGGTTCTTTGACGGATAACCTAATTTCTAAGTTTATCCCTCAAAGAAACTCCTAGCATAGCTTGCTCCATAGCCTACTGGATGACTTAAAATTTTAGGACTAGCCCTACCGTGAATGTCTACGTTTCGGCATCGTAGGTCATAACAGGTAGAACGCACTGGTCAAAGACTTTGGTCTTCAGGCATTGCGGTAAAAGCGATGAGAAAACCTGACGAAGCTTACGAAACGCTAAAGCAAAGTGTAGCTAATTTGATACATACAATTTGCTTATGATCGTTGTCCAGTTGTCTTTACGATCACGTTGACAAGGACCGTCTAATCAAGTGGTCAGCTAGTACTTTCCTCACCCATTTTACTTTGCAATATGTGCATGTTAATCGTTAGCAGAATATTTATCTAGGTAAATATCAAGCTCGGTTTTAAAAGTACTGCCAGAGTCTAGACTCTGGTAGTACTTTTAAAACAGGCTTGACTAGGCACTGAACCCATTGTGTCCCCAACTTAGTCCTCCAAACAGCAACTTTAGGGGCGGTTTACGTTACACTTAATTGTTCGTAAAACAAAAGTTTCCGGCGCCGATAACGTACGGAGGGGTGCCCGATATAACTTACAAGTTCTTAGGGTACAGCGATGTTGAATACTGTCAAACCCACTTGTTGGGACGAGTATGTACTTAGTACGAGTTACGAGTATGTTAAATATCTGTTAGATGTCTTTAGTTAACAGTAATTTGGATGAGGTGCTTTTGTAAAATACTTGAAATATTTGAGCAGTGATAGCCTAGTGGGAGAGTAGCCACGCAGAGCACTTTGTAAAATACTTGAGCAACGATAGCCTCGAGTTTAATACTAAATACGGATCTTTGACTTTTCAATCACTCAATCAATAATATATTAATTTGTGAACAGAAGTGAATACAGAGTTGGAAATTGTTTTTTAGTCTACTATACTATATGGACGAATTTTACAATCAAAATAAAAAACAGGTTCAAAATTATATGCGTATTAAATAGTTAATTATTGTCGCTTCAACGGTGAAGAAAAGTGAGGACACTTGCATGTCCAAAAGTTCTGTATAATGTTTTGGAAGATGTGTGATGGCTGCTAACCTGCACTGAGCCAGTGTAGTGGACTATGGGGTAACTCCTCTTACACCGGCCCAATAACATTTCGCTCGGTAATTTTACTTAAGACCGTTACGCACAGCAGTCGTGTTCAATACTGCTGTACTACTAAGGTAATCTTCATTCTTCCAATAACCTCCTCTTACTTTGTCCTTCTCATACTTCTGGTTTACTTTATCCTTCTTTCTTCGTCCAGTCTGTTATACTGTGGAATGCGCTCCCTCATGAAGTCAGGATGTCCACAAAACGTTACACTTTCAAGGTAAAAGTACGTGCTCTCCTCCTCGACTGTTTAACAGATTCTTCTCATCATTAATATAATACATATGTATGTATATATGTATGTATCTGTGCATGTATCTATATCTATATGAATACATATATATATATGAGTATATATTTCATTTAGATTATATAATATGTTTATTGGTATGTATATATTATGTACAAGTATGTTCCATGCTACTGTATGAACGTACTTTATCTCTGCATCACCCTACGGTTGACTGGTCGAGAATGCCCTTTGCATTAAGTCCGTCGATGTATTGTTTTATGCATAAAGTTTAAAATAAATAAAAAAGGTAACCATCTATATATAACTGACAAGATTGGCTACATCTTGAAGTGAGCTTAAATCAACACATACTTCAAGCCGCCAACGAAGATAAGTCAATTTTTACCATCCGTCAAGTGCCAACTACCTTTACAAGATGCAGGGGTCTATAAAATAGAATGTGACTGCGGACTCTCATACATTGGTCAAACCAAGAGAAGCATAGGCACCCGCATGAAAGAACACATAGCTGATGTAAAACACCAACGCTCGTTGAAGTCTGCTGTGTGTGAACATGTGCAACAGGGGACCAACCACTACCTGAGATTTGAAAAACCACAGATTATCGCTAAAGAACACCAATTCCTACCAAGGATGCTTCGCGAGGCTATTGAAATCAAAAAACATCCTAATTTCAATAGAGAAGATGGTTGGAAGGTACCACCAGCTTGGGATCCAGTAATTCAAATATTCAAACCCAAGAAGAAGCAAACCACAGCTAGACTTCATGATACTTTGAGCTCATTCTGCGTGAATAGAAACACCAATGATTAAATTATGTTCGGGTACTTTGAAATAACGACACTGGAACATTGAGACAACTACTATCTTAGTCTCGCCGTGACCATGGCTGCTAAAAAGCAACCGAAACGTCGGGAAAAGTGTAAACTTAAATATAAATAGTTTTATAGTTTTAATAATTTAATTAGCTTAAAAATTAGTAAAGTTTAATAGTATCTAGTAGTAGTCTAACAGTGTCAAAATTATGTAATAAAGTGTAAAATAAATAACGCGATAAAATCCGTATATAGTAGTTTAATTTTAATGAATAACATTCGCGTAAACAGAAGACAATATTATAACCATCTATAGTCAAAATATTTCAGCGTAATCTCAGGTTGAAGTGCCACATTTTGAATGCCTTGGTGGTTCAGCAGCTATGCGAATGCTGTTAAGGAATTATTGGTAGTACAGTATCTGGAACTGTATCTAGTAGATGACGCCCCTTATTACGTGGAAATAGTTGACGAAATGTGTATGTAACCGCTGCCTGCTTCTTCGGAGATATAGGCGTTAGACGATGTATGTATATAATATGGCTAAATAGTAATTACACGATGAATCAAACGACCGTCTTCCATACAGTCAATCGCTTCTGCATCTTTCTGTTTCAATATCTAAGTGAACCACGCCACTGAAAAGACTAGTGTATAAAAAGATATGGGTGAAAATGCAATATCCCTTGATCCTCATTAGAGAAGAGGAAAAGCAATTAATTTCCTTCATGTTTTTCTCACCCGCAAGTTAGATAACGGCTCTGATAAGTAATTTAGCCACTTTTCCCGCTTAACGGATTTTTGGAAAACAGATAATAATATGATGATGATAATAAAAGAGCAGCGATAGCTCAGTGGGGAGACCAATAGACTGCAATGCAGAGGGTCTCGGGTTCGAACCCACGTCGCGCACCTCTGACTTTCGGAAGTTATATGACTTTTCGAAATTATGTGCGTATTGATTGACAATTATCGCCTGCTCCTTGCCTCGGAGAGCACGTTAAGCCGTTGGTCCCGGCTGCCATAAACATCTATGGCAGTCGTTATTGGGAAAGTCAGTACCCTCTAATATCCTGACACTGGTCTAGCCTTAGGGTATCGTTAGCCTTTGGGCTGTGGAGGTCAGGTGGCAGCCGCTCCGTGTAAAAACTGATATCTAGTCAAATCCGGTTGGACCAGAAAAGCCGACCCCAAGTGACTTGGGAATAATAAAGGCTAAAAGAAAAGAAAGATAATAATATGGTTAAATCATAGTATTAAAGGATGGATGTATTTCACTTATTTGTATGGCAAAACGACCTTAGAAATGCTACTTGTTTACTCGTAGGAAAAATCGTAGGCGGTATAAGAATTAAACACACTATAGGTAGCGTTATCTATAATCTAGTTTGCAATTTCTGAAATCAAATTTCTTAATAATTATGATCTAACGTTAACGCAATTGTTATATATTGGAATTAAATAACTGTTTACGAATTTTATAGTTTAGATAATTTAAAGTATTAAAATTTATTCTTGCCTCGACGTTTCGGTTGCTTGTCCAGAGCCATGATCACAGAGAGACTCCTCGTAATGACATCCGCGAACATTAGTTTAATTTCAATACCGAAATAATATTATTATTTCTAAACATTTTAAAACATGAACCAAAGAAATAAAGTGTGTACCGGTGGTAGGTCTCTTAATGCAAGAGCTGTCTAGGTGGGCACCACCACAGTGCCACATATTCTACCGCCCAGTAGTAGTGTGCAAATCGTGCACTATTACGTTTCCGTTTGAAGCGTACTGTAGCTACCTAGTGAAGTTTCTGTGCGTATGAGACTTAAGAACAAAATGTCTCGGGGTCGGCAACGCGTGAGTGATGTCTCTGGTGTTGCGAGTTCATAGGCTGCGGAAACCGCTTAGCATCAGGCGAGCCGTATGCTTGTTTGCCGATTTCATAGCAACAAAAAAAGAGACAATGGCCGAGCTTAAAATTATTATTGTATAGAGTCTTTACTATACTATACTATACTATGTCATAAACGATAAATGAACACAAAAACCGTAATATGCAAAGTTATTAACACCACGTTTTATTTGGATTAAATCCGCTACATTCAGCCACAATGACAAGGTGTTCGTTTTGACCGCCGCTGCATAGACAGGATATTGGTTTGTTAACATATTAGCGATTAATAAATAAAAATAATTATTTTCTTTATTTTTTTGCTATTGTTGGCAGCCGAGCTCGTGGTCTACCTAATGGAAAGTGGTAACCGCTGCTCATGGACTTCAGCAATGTCAGGACACAGCAAAACCGCTGCCTACCGTAAAAGAAGAACTCTTTTTAAACCTCGTTTGAAGAAGGACATATTCAGACATCTTCAGCCAAATTGACTTTGCTAACGATTTGTATTATTTGCAACGAACCAATTATATTATTACATTCGGATGAATTTTCAAATATTCAAATTTCTTGTTTTATAGCAACACATTGTTACTATGTATATATGTGTGATGATAGTGTAACTCTTACTCAAATATAATCAGCAGTAATACACCCAAAAGCACACGTAACTAATAATTTACCGTATCAAATCTTAACTCACACAAGGTGCGTAAAGTTTGCGCCGTGACTATCACCGAGATCAACCGTTTACCATTTATGACTAAACTTGGCGCACGTGAGTTATGTTATGCCAAATGTTTGTTAAAATAGTACACAGAGTCATAAAGTTCTTAGTTCCGTAAAGGTGAGGTTGAGTTTTGTATTGCAACCTAAGGTCGCTATCACATTAACGTTTGTTGAATGCGTGCACTTCTAAACGCAGTGCTCTCGTTGCGAAGTTGCATATAATTATAACATTATAATTATGCCACTGCAGTAACTAGCTTAGTTTGAGTGTATAGTAAGTGTATGTATAGTATAGATATAGATATAAGATAGTCTAATTTCAGCTACTCTATCGCATTAGGCTTGCCTGTAAAGATAGATGTAAGTTTTATGGTCAATAAATAATAAATAAATAAATAAAAACAAATGACAAAAAACGCCTTGTTCACGCTGCGAGAACGCCTCGTGCGCGCTGCGCTAGTGTTGGTCAAACATTAGAGGAACGCGCCATGCTTAAAAAACGCTAGCATGATCTACTAAACACACATATATGAGCGGCATTGTAACCTTTTTTTTACCATATATAATACTACTTATGTATACACATTCGTACAGGCGTACGAAAAGGTGTGTTACAATGACATTTTACCAGCTATGTATTTACAACTATGTTGTTTGAGTCTAATTTTTAGTCGAATGGCGATACTTCCCTAGTCTCATTAGTCTAAGATACAGTGAAGATGCCCTACATCCTTTAACACTTACATACTTTTAAAGATTAGTACTGTTGGTTCCAATGACCTTTTGCTACTATCTTGGGATGTCTCTCCTGCTTGTCTCTGAAGCTGAAAAAGGCTAGATCCTTATAAGGATGTTTCTGATCTGGTTCGCGAGTTTCCATTTATTCTTTACTTATGTAAAGTGGAATTAACACCGATGTAAATTTCACGTGGTTTCAATGTCGGAACAAAGTTCAGCGATTTCAGACAAAATTGGTTGAATGTTAATTACTGCAATCAACCAACTTCGCCTGATATTGCAGGAAGCATGCTTTATGTACAGCTTATTTACGAGACCGTATCGTGAGAAAACCTGCATGTCTTAATATTTAACATAATGTTTTCGAAAATATGCGACGTCTACCAACCCCTATTGGGCAAATATGGTGGACTATTGCCTTATTATTTTAATATTGCAGTAATATGACAGCTTATAAATAGTGTTCATATTATTATAATTTTTTTATATTTAAGTGTGAGTGCGATTTGTCTGCTTTGTATTATTATTCTGTATCTATCGAATCTCTGACCTTTAGCACAATAAAACAGTCAAACGGCGGCATAAATTTTGATACAGCTATCATAACAGGCTGAACACTATGATTCAAAAATATTTGTGCAAACATTGCAGTTTTATTACCAGGATGGTTCAATCTATGAATTTTTTGTGGATATGAGAGCAACCTGTTACTGATTTATAACTTTTGAAAGTAAATGTTCAAATGTTTATGTAGTAATTAAGAGACCTATGAATACCTTTAGCGTTTTTCAACTTAGTGTGCGTATACTACAAGTCGATCATACTGCACTTTATGTCCATTTTTACCGGATATAATTAAATGAAACAAAGTTTTAAATTGAAAGCTTGCAAAGAATTCCGTTGCTTAACACGTTTAGTCTACGATTGCCATATGACCTTATACCACATTTATACTAATTAAACAATACATAGCAAGCGATAAAAACCTCAATAAAATCTGTAGCAAGTAGTTTAATTTCATAAGAAAGACAAGCAAAAAGAAAATCTTCATCTTTAATAAACAAATATTTTATCAAAAGATATAGAAACATTTTACGATCCACGGAGCGCCAATGTTTGTAGTACAGGGCATTCGTTATTTGAATATTAAACAGCTGAAACTTGTACCGTTACAATACTTATTTCAATTCTATCAGCGTTCTATAGAAGTTCCCAATTTTCTAGATCCGAATCCAATTATAATTTGAAAAATAAATTAATTTGCAAGCCTCAAAGGCTCCTAAAACCAATTATTTGTTCAGTAATTAGACTAAATTGTGTAAATTGAACCGTTTTAACCAGATTCAGGTTTTAATATTATTTTGTAATGACTGCACTGATTGTGCAAAGGTTTGAGTTGGTTACCTTACTTATACAGCCAAGAAAATTTGTTTCTATGTCCAAATATATGTACAACGATATAATATAAGAAAAATGTGTGATTTACAGAATTATCGTATAAGTACAGTTGTTTGTATGTCAAGCGGTTATTATCTCGCCAGTGCGCTACTCTAAGTGTAACTAGTTCGGTTTCTAACCTCTTATACTTGGCTTTGAGATAAGGTACACTAACACAATATCATTACGCATGCGAACCGCTGGGATTGACTGAGTGAATTGGCAATAGCTTATCAAATAACTTTACATTTCTTTGATTTTGACATCGTTGATTAGTCTTTCAAAAGTATTTGAGAGTAAGTGGTCTTTGTTACGGTTTATCAACTATTGTAAATAAGTATAAAAGTGATTATTGAAAAAATAATATTAAAATGTCGCGTCGAGTGGTTTTACCTGACTCAGAGGGGGTCATATTTTTGGATGTATAAATATAATTTCAAAACTATTTTGAATAAAATAACATGATAAATAAGAATATTTTTAAAACAACGCGTTTTGTTTTACTTTTTCGCTGAAAGTGATTTAATATTTTACGTTGATTTATTTCACCAACAAAAAGCTGGCTATGCAAACAATAATAAACGTAGATAGCAATTAATTTTATTGAATAATTTTGTGTTATTTTATATAATAAAACAGACTGGCTGAAAGTATTTGATGTTAGTATTTATTCTTTACAATTTGCGCGGCAAGCCATAGAATTTTTTTATTCTATATTTAGAACTTCATTTGAATTATAGCCTGTCGATGTAGGTAATTAATAATTACTTTTACTAATAAGAGCAATCTTCACTGCTACTGCAATCTGCAATCTTCACAAGAATTTAACTACACCAATTAAATATTGCATTCTCTTCATCCAGTAAGCTTGTTTCTCTCAATTTATCAATCGCTGCGTCGTACAAATTCTCAATAATAACCTCTCAACGAAGCCAACGGTGAAGACATCCTTAATTAATTGAACCTATCTAGACCCTTCGTTGGGAAATCAACCTTTTTATTTGTTCCCTATTCTTAAACTGCATGTAAAATTCAACTCTATTTTGTAAGTATTTAAGTTGAAATTTGATGTAGAGTGAGCTGCTTTTAATTTGCAATTTTCCGGCTTACTATTTTTGTGGGATTAAGCTAGATACGGATAGAATCTTTAATTTCCTTAGGGCGTTACCGTTGGATAGATGATATTCGGTTCTGATTCTCCAAGGGCGTGTGATTGGATGGTATGTACATTTTTTATAGATGACATTGTCTCGTTATGATTTATACAGGCTGTGACGTAATACGTTTAGGAATACAGTTTTCTTTAAAGTCACTCAGTCAACTTTATAAATAATTGAATGAGGATTACATTCGATTATTTTGAAAATTTGATCGCTAGCCGCTAAAACGTTAACAGAATTTCACTATATGTATGTGTATATATTATGAAATTCTGTTAACTGTATGATTCTGGTGGCACATAAGATTCCTAAAATACTATTTTATTTATAATATATTTAAAAATTTCTATGATATAATTCATTAACTGCCATGTAAAGTACATCGATAATTAAATCGATTTTACTTTTGTCCGTCTTGACTTATGACACATACAACATCTTTTAGCAGCACTCTGTATTCGTATTTTATAGAAGCCATTGTCTTGATGTGACTTATATATTGGATTGTGGAATGTCCCATTACGATAGACGTGCAGTGAATAGTGAATGACAGTGGACCATTAAACTGAGTTTAGGATAATCACTATTTCATTCATCTATATACATTTACTTAGGTATATACATATATTCATACTCAATAGTAATTATGTACTACATACAAAAATATACGCCTGCATTTTTCCTAATGAGCAGAGATGTATTATATAGTAATACAATCTTAAAACACGAGCTATTAATTACAATGTTGCCATAAAGAAGGCAAAGATATTTTTTGCGTTGCTGTAAATTGTATGTCGTAGTAATTGTAATAATTCATGTATAACGAGAGACTTATAAACGGAGCGGATCAACTATTTCTGCACCATACACATTTTTGACATGCTAGGGCTTCTAATCTACTAACCTTAGCGCTGTGGCCGAAGCATAGTGGAGGTCATGCTTCATACGTGCAAGGTTCGATCTCCTTTGCATTGGCGACGTGATTCTATTTCTGATACAAGCGTAGTTTAGTTGGATGGTTAATAAGAATATTAATAATTTCGTACTTAATTTGATAGATAGGCAATTATTAATAAAATAAATATCTTATTACAACTTTTTCCTCAAACATGAACGCCCAAATACTCCGAATAACGAAAATACACTAAGCCTTATGCTTAGTATTTTTTTCGTCATTGAAAGCAAAACTCCGCAAGAAGTATTTCCAGTAGCTTTCTTTGGCAGAAGTTTTAACCCCAATTTGTGTAAATCATTGAACACGGTGTGGTAGGGAAAAAGGTAAATAGACGAACTGAGCGTGCCTTGGAACGAGGACAAACTTTTTAATACGCCGTATTGTACAGAATACTATGTCCTTCATTTTTAGAAATAGCCCCTACTAACGAAACTCTGCCTTGTTGGTATCGTAGCAAAGGCACAGAACAAGAAGATACAGAACGCCGACAATAACATTGCTTTAAAACAAACGTACAACGTATATGGACATATCTGTAGTGAAACTTTGGGTTAAGTTGGTCTAAAGTTGCAAAAATACAAGACGCTACCGAACGCCGACGCAATACCTACCTAAAACAGTCGAAGTCACATACTGATGCGTCCGTACTTGCACTTTTGGATAAATTTGGCCTAAAGTAAATTAATGCATTCGGTCTATTTGACTCAAACTGCCTTACGCGTTGTATAGACGGCCATTCGTATCTTAGTAATTTATGTATGCACACAAGTTTGTTTCTTTTTTTTTTACAGTTTCGTGGTTTAGCTGTCTGAGTGACACCGCGATTGCACTAATAGTAAAGTAATCGTTATCTTATTAAATTAAATGTTACATTAGTTAATTAAATAATGTATATACATTTGTTTAAGCGTCTTTATGCGCGTTTGCTTTATCACTAAAAGGTAACAAAAAATAAATGTACCAGTTTCATCATTGCATATGGCAGTGAAATCAAAAATATTTACTCAAAATATATATTGTGGTTTTGTTCGTACGTGAATGTTTGAGTGAGTGTTGTACGTGCATCTTGTGCATCATATAATCCAGAGGAAGCCAACATTTTTTAAAGACAACTCCTGGTCCTGGAGTGATTCCTGTGTCGTGGGGGACTTTACAAACATTCAAACAACAGACACAAAAACTCGGAATAACCATTTGCGCATCACACAAATTGTAGTCCCGTGTGAGATTTGAACCTGCAACACTCGGCGCTGTAAATCCACCATCCACCGTCATCCGTGCAGTAAAACGTTGTCTAATTAATCGTTAATGGAGCCTAGAATCCCTGTAGTGCTCCGCAGCTGAGAAATTATTCTTTACATGATATATTAAAATTAAACACTTTATATTTTTATGCGTTTTTTATTTTACTTTAAAACCATGTTTATTTTACTTTAAATTTCATAAAAATGTTTTAAAGTAAAATAAACAACGCGACAAAATTCGTATAAAGTGTTTAATTTTAATGTATAACATTCGCGTAAACATAAGACTTTACATGATATTCTAATATATCTACCAAAACTTAGTCGTAGATGTAGAAAAGTGAATTAATTTAAGTGGCCAAAAATACAGCCGATTAGGATAAACCTAAAAAGGTTTAAAGTTTTAGAACAAATAATAGGATTAAAATATTAAAACGAGGCGCGTTAGATAAAATTAAATTAAAAGTAAAACCGCTACTTAACAAAGCCAGCACAGCACTACTTTAAGGCTAAGGTATTTATATGTAAGTTACTTCTCAAGAAGACCTTATGCTTGTTGCTTTAGAGTTTATTATTGCTTGGATCGTAAGCAACAAGTATACACACTATACATAAAAATGAATGTAGTATAGCTCCGGTCTATGCATCCGAAACTAATCAATCGACTATCAAAACCGACTGTTAGTTGCTTATGCAAATGTTCAGTAAGAGATCTCATAGCTGTATGCATAATCATCAGCAAATGTGTGCATCTCGTTTTCACTTTTCCGTAGGTAATAGGAGAAAGTGAGATGCAGCGAATGCGCCCGATATTTGGTACCGGAACCAACTTGGTGCGAACATACATTTGCCTGATATAGTACCGTTATTAAGACTGCGCCGAGCGTAATGACAGAGCTCGTGTGGTGCATATTCAAATCGGCGCGCGGCCGCCATAGTAAAATTGTATGGAAGATTTAAAGTGCTTTTTTGATAAATATGTATCTTTATTGTCAACCAATAACTTAAATATTTGGGACGGACAAATTGTAATATAATTATTTATGTTTCGTTTAAGCTGTAAAATAGGATAGATTTCTACTGTTATAATCTAAAAGAACGTAACACGAGCTTACCTTTTTGCATTTTTCATGCAAGTTTACGTAATTTTGTAGGCGAAAATATTAATTATTTTAAGTTTTTTACACGGAGTAATTGTTAACACATTCATTGTTATGGTAAAAGTATATTTTATATTTATATTTAACAAAAAGTGTTGATTTTATTCACTTAACTGTGACCGCCAGTTTGGCACATTTTGCTCGGCGCAGACTTAATATTAAATAACTGCCTCAATGGCGCAGCGGTAGTGAATGCGATTGCTGTGCACGAGGTCTCGGGTTTGAATCCCGGGTCGGGCCAACAAAAATATATTGGGTTTTTCTGTTAAGAAATCTCAATACGTGCCCGCAGTTTGCAAGTTGGAAGTTGGCGGTGTTAGACACCCCCGTGCCTCGGAAAGCACGTAAAGCCATTGGCCCTGCGCCTGATCTCTCTCCGGTCGTGTCGGATCACCGTCCCATCGGATCATAAGGGTTAGGGAATAGAGAGTGCACTTTTGTTTGCGTATATACTTGTGCACTATAATATCTCTTGCGCAGAGGGCCAGTCTCTGTTAAGATTGTCCGCCGTGGCCGAAATTCGGAATAGAGGACATTATGATGACGCTAAGCATTTAGGATTCTTGACATAAAACTGATGGATAGCATAGTGGTTTAAGTGGTTACTTCACCCCTGCCATGGTGGCGGGTGTTGAATTCGATTCCCATATGGGACAATATGTGATACTCAATTAGTTGTTACGGGCTTAGTTAGTTAGTGTTCTTTGTATATTTATGTATGTATGTATATATGTTTTTGTATGTATGAGTATAGAATGGGCCGGCTCGACCGGGGAAGAACTACCCTCTCACAGAATATCGACGTGAAATAGCAGTGTTCCTACTGTTGTGTTTCGTTCGGTGAGTGAGAGTGCCGGAGGCCCAATCAAACACTTTCCCCCTTCCCGCTTCTTCTACTTCCCACTTCCTTTTTTTCCTAAAGAGTCGGCAACGCGCAATTGATGCCTCTGGTATTCCAGGCATCCATAGGCTACGGTGACCACTTACCATCAGGTGGGCCGTTATGCATGATAGCCACCTTATAGGTATCAAAAGATAAAAAATCTTTTGTTTAAATGTTTATAAAGTCCATGCAATTTAGGTTTAAATTCTAATGCGTTCATTGTCTTTGTATAAACAGAAATAACGTCATATAACATTATACCCAAAAACTGAGAATCGAAGCCCCGGGTATCACGATCGATGGTAAGCATAGCCGAAACTTTCATACATATATGTATGTAACATATGTGTATAACTAGCGGACTCGACAAATGTTGTCCAGCCCGAAAGATGAATTGCTGATTGCAGCACCATCTACTGGATCCAATTGTTAACCTTAACTACCCAGGGAACACAAACACACACAAAAATTTCACCAAAATTGGTTTAGAGGTTTGGAGTTCAGTTCAGAGAACGTGTCAGGTAAAAACATATTCTTTGTAAGGAAATGTATAAGACTATGCCCACTAGACCGTTCCGTCACCGACCAGCAGTTCCTATAGCAGAGCGTATCGTGTTGCTTTTCGTGTCTGATACGTTCAAAGCACAGTCATGGTATAAGACGGTGTAGTGGGCAGACTCCTTTAATATGCACTAAACGTCTGCGTGAGCATTTAACCATTTAACCACTCGCGCAAAAGTTTCCACGAAAAAGCGCGAAGTTTTACTGCATGAATGAGAGGCTTAAGTGGTTGCCTGGCAATTGCCACTGCGTCGAGTATTGTGGGTTCGATCCCACCACGGGATATGTGTAAAAAAGAGTTGTTCCGAATCTGGATGTTCTTCGATGCGCTTTTTAAATGTTTGTAAAGTCTTTTGCGACAAAGGATACTTATACCTCAGTGTGCGAGTAACCATTTTTAATAAAACAACATATACGCTCGCTAGTGTACAAAACAACTCTTCGCTCCATTTATATCGAGAACATTTTTACAGAAGCCATTAGAAAACCCGACGGCAATTCGAGAACTCATAGTTATATTCTCAATAGAAAACTTTTCTAAGGAGCTCCGAAATACATGGGGTGCTGTCACAGTGAATAAGTTTCATCCATTGTCAGTGTTTCCCCAATTCTTTGCGAAGATGTAAGCCATCGTGTTTATACCGGCTTCTTATTTTTGTGACCGAGTTTTTGTAAAGCCTCCAGATTGTTGGTAGTTTCTGATCGCTCGCTTTTGAACACTTAGGGGAATCGAGAAATAATTTTGTTAGATTTATACGAGTTAGCAGTAGTAGCTTCGTGATGTTACAAGTTGTAATCCTACTTTCTCCTAAAATTATAAATCAGATTTTGTCTGCGGCTTCACTATAAATGTAGGTTAGCTTAGTAACGGTACTTTTTGGATGAAAGGTACCCTATGTCCTTTCTGTACCCCTGACAACGTGTTTGACAAATTTTATGATAATTGGTCGAGTAGTTAAGGCGTGAAAGCGTAACAAACAAATAGTCATACAACCTGAAATTGGCATTTATAATATTAGTTAGGATGTGAAAGTTTGTTAAGATGTTTGTTGCCAATTCATACGTAAACGGTTAAACGGATTAGGCTGAAACTTGGTATACAGGTTGACTATGTACTGCATACATAGGATACTTTTATCCTGTAATGTGTTATTGTGGAATTCTCGAGTGCAAAATCATGGTCAGAAGCCTAATGTCTAGGATAAAGAAAGTAAGTAACTAAGAGCCGTTATTTAGTATTATATTAACTATGTGTACAAATCGCAAAAGTCTTAAAACGTTGTCCCGGATTAACATGTAGATACTTTGTATACCATGCGCGCAATCGTAAGGTTTTGGATTCGGTTCCTGAGTCAGGCAACCTATTATTGGATTTTTCTGTAAGAAAATTTGTAATGCAGCTCGAAACCTGAAAATGTATACAATACAAGGTTAATATCTTGCCATGCATGCTGTACCAGTACGTGACAACCTAGTAAACTAGCTCCACATACTTATAGCGTTTTCAAACATAACTGTCAAAAACATATACGCCTGACTCTATATATGTTGTATATTTAATATATTTTCAAGGCATTTTTTTCAGGTATCTTCTCATAGGCTTATCCGTTTGCCTGATCGTAGAAACTAACATAAATGTAACTTTCGTAACTTAGGCAAGCTCTCTAACCAATAAACTTTGACGTTCATATATAATAATACTAATAATAATGTAATATACTATCACATACACAACACCATTTAGCCCAAACTAAGCAGAGTTTGTACTATGGGTACTAGACAATGGATAAACATACATATATACTTTTTTTGTAAATACATACATATTATAGATAGAAACACCCAGACCAAGACAAACATCCATGATTATGCACACAAATGTTTGACCTGTACGGGAATCGAACTCGCGACTTCAGGCGTGGTAGTCGGTTACACTAACCACTACGCCATCGAGGCCGTCGATATCACTTTGAAAGCTAAATTATTACCTCATGATCTCGACCTTATTGTTAAACATTCTTGCCCTTTTTGATATAATTGAAACACTATACTTGAACTAGATTAATTCAGAAGTGAATCCGTGAATTAAACGAACAAATAACATAAGCCTTTTTTAATTACTAGCGCCTAATAGTAATATTGCGATAGCAAAGATAATAAATTCTTCAAGCACCACAGGTAATCCACAGCTGTCAATTGAGTGGCGGAATTTATTGCTAGATAAGCAATATGGCTTATTCCCCCTTGTGCCATTAGTTACACAGGTTTGTTAAGCACGGCTTTAGCTATGGGTATAGTTGGCGGTTTCAATTCTCGAGAGTATGTTATCCATTAGCTATATATTCAAATGCAGATCAATTTGAAATACGTTTATTTATTTAGATCACAAAGTAACACTTATGAACGTTAGTAACACTTATTATTGTGTTGTTACGTTTAGCAGTTACCATGTGCAACAAAGCAAGGGCGTAGAGTCTGAGAATGACAAAAAATAAACTCACGATTTTAATTATTTTGTTTACAATATTATTCGCTTAATTTACCATTTTATTCGCTTAATTTACCATTTTATTCGCTTAATTTACCATTTTATTCGCTTAGTTTACCATATTATTCGCTTAGCTTGCAATATTATTTATTTTACAAAATAAGTCGGTAAGAAGCCGCATTTATTACACTATGAACATGTTCCAAAACACACATAACAAGCGATTAGTAAAAATTACACTTTTAGTAATACCATGGTAGAATAGAAACTCATACTGATTGAAGTAGCAAGTACAATATGAAGACTTTCTTTAGTAATTCATTGTAGTAACTGCTCATTCAACTAATGGACTAAGACCTTATGAGATCTGACCTGCTTTAATTTTAATAATAATAATAATGTTTGTTTAAGTTAAGTTACACATAATTAAGAGCAGCGATAGCTCAGTGGGGAGACCAACAGACTGCAATGCAGAGGGTCTCGGGTTCGACCCCACGTCGCGCTCGTCTGACTTTCGGAAGTTATATGATTTTTCGAAATTATGTGCGTATTGATTGACAATTATCGCCTGCTCCGTGCCTCGGAGAGCACGTTAAGCCGTCGGTCCCGACTGCCATGAACATCTATGGCAGTCGTTATTCGGAGAGTGTCGACACAAAAGATCCCAGTGGGTCGAATTATCGCTGGTCTGCACTGACTGGCCCCCACATAAAATACATACATACATATATTTATTAATATTTACTGTGACAGTCACTAGGCACAACCTGTATTGTGCTAAGCTATACAGATTGTCTTATACCTAAATCTTAACTATTACAAATAACGAAAATACATGAATAAGTAGTTAGATATGAGAGTAGTGCAAATGAAGGGTTATAATGCTTTGAAACAAACATCTGCCTCTGCATCGGTGGCGCAGTGTTAGTGTGACATCTATGTATGTGATCTCGGATTCAATGCCCGCGTAAAGCAATGTTTTTATGATTTTTCTGTTAAGAAATTCTTAATAGCAGTATGGAGCCTGGCTGCATGCCAGGTAAATCGCAATCATTTTGCCATTATTACGTGGTAAAAACGGTTGTAACACATGAAATAGACGTGTGACTATATAATTATTTAAACAAATATAGAGCCCGTCTATAAACAAAACACAAAACTTCTTATCAACTAAATTGTATGTGAACAAATTCTAACATCGTAATACACCCGAAAATTGTTGTTTACATAAAGTTTTACGCAATTCACACGGAGGGGAACTATGGACTATAAATTTTCATAAAAAACCATTTCGTTTCCTGAAGCTTTCAAACAAATGTTTACACGCCATTGATCACGCACCCCTTCAAAAACTCGATGTGAGAAATAAAAAACGTTTACCTAATTTTTTAGGAAACGAACACAAGCAAAAACTTTGAGGTTTATTTCATAAAATGTATTTTCTTTTGGATAGAGTGGGGTTTAGTATTTGTTGTGTTAAAATGGTTTGATCTCTTGCATTGTGATGTAGAGGTCTCGCGTTCTATCGATGGGCTGGTAAGAAATCTGTTGTATTGCCATCGCGTTCGATAATGGCATTACTGACTATACGAAGTAAAGTGAGTATTAAACAGAGATCTATAGCTTACCTTTACAATAAATGAAGACGTCGCAGATGGCGGTGGCTTATTGAATAAGGTGAGAAGACTTAAATCCTATTCATTGCACTACTGACGTGAACCCACTTCTAACTTAAGCATTTTAACTTAGCTGGAGGCATAACAATGATACTATTAATTTGTAACCCAAATATAGTAAAATTTAAAACTTTTGAGCTAACTTTCATATTTAGGAATTATGCATAATCTTTTCAAAGATGGGTGCGCAGTCTGGCAAGCGGCATTGGGCCAACGGTAAAAGACTTTGACCGAAAATAATAATAATAATAATAATAATATTCTATCACATACACACGTTTGATTGACAATTGTCGCCTGCTCCGTGCCTCGGAGAGCACGTTAAGCCGTTGGTCCCGGCTGCCATGAACATCTATGGCAGTCGTTATTGGGAAAGTCAGTACCCTCTAATATCCTGACACTGGTCTAGCCTTAGGGTATCGTTAGCCTTCGGGTTGCGGAGGTCAGGTGGCAGTCGCTCCGTCTAAAAACTGATATCCAGTCAAATCCGGTTAGACCAGAAAAGCCGACCCCAAGTGACTTGGGAATAATAAAGGCTAAGAGAGAACAATACACACAACACCATCTAGCCCAAACTAAGCAGAGCTTGTACTATGGGTACTAGACAATGGATAAACATACATATATACTTTTTTTTTTGTAAATACATACATATTATACATAGAAACACCCAGACCAAGACAAACGTCCATGTTCATGCACACAAATGTTTGACTTGTGCGGGAATCGAACCCACGACCTCAGGCGTGGCAGTCGGTTACACTAACAACTACGCCATCGAGTCGTCAAATTCTACAAATTAAGTATAGGCTCGTGTTTAACAGTGAAGTCTTTACTAAAATTATACTTAAAGAGAGTGTGTTAATCTTGTAAGTGTTTATGTGGAGGGTAATCTCCACAACTACAGCACCTATTTCAATAATTATTTCTCTGTTTGAAAGGTATATTATTCCAGATGGACATAGGCTATACATTTTGTTCAACCCGGGTATGTCGATGTTATAAAAAGTGCTGTATTAAAAATTGTTTGAAATTGGATGTACAAGATGTGGTGGATAAATGGCCCCACGTATTAAGGAGGAGCTTATTGCAGTGCTAACTGTGCCTTAATGTGCCCGACCCAGGAATCGAACCTGAAATCTCGTGCACAGATAGCGCATTTATTACCGCTGCTTACTTGTTCAATAATAGGATATCGTAAGTATTCGAAGTTTAAATTACATATTTTTGAATCCAAACGTCAAAGGCCATTCAATCAAAAAGTCTATAACAGCAAAAAATATCAAAGAAACCAATCAAAACGTTCCATTTCTTTTAATCTGTTTAATTCTTATGAATTTTGCAGGCAAGTGAAAAATATTTTCGAAGGCATTTTCACAGTGTCGACTAAACGTCTAGTCGAAGAAAGATGGTGATGTATATCTTTCCAATAATCAGAGGAGGGGAGAAGGGCGAACGTTCCCGACGGAAATTGGATCAGAGGCACAAATTAAGTTTAACCCTGGCGAGAGAGCGATTTTTAAGAATATACCGCTTGTTATTTTACACTGACTTTTTAGTGTTCCCCTTGTAAAATAGTAAACGTGGATGTTGGAGAGTTATACTGAGAAAAAAGGAATTCGGTTTATTTATGTTTTAAGGGTTAACTCGATAAAGACTTATCTATTTGATTCAATTCGTAGGTCAGCGGTCTAAGTTACAGTTCAGCGACATTTAATTTTATATACAACTAAAGCCTTATTGGATATAGTTGGCGTATCCACCATTTACTGCGACATTAACTTTTGTGTCTGCTCATCCGACAGAGGAATCATATCTAATATGACTTAATAAATTTGTAATATTGTCTTACGTTTAAACAAATGTTATATATTGAAAATAAACTACCTAAAACGAATTCTCTCGCGTTGTTTATTTTAATTATTACATAATTTTGAAAATAATACACCAGTATTGTTAAACCTTACTACTATTTAAGCTATTTATATATACGTTTACATTTTCCCCGACGTTTCGTTTGCTTTTCAGCAGCCATGTTCACCAGGAGGCTAAGTAGAAAGTAGACTTTAAAGAACTCGTTCTCTTTTGAATTTAATAAAGGAGGTTCAGCACGAAACATTTCTCAAACCCTAATATGAAAATCTACCCAATGTGGAATGTGGAAACTTTATGCGCTTTTCAGAGCGGGTGCGTTGACCAAGTTGTTTTATTTACTTTAGACAGATTGCAATCGGTAATTTATTTATTTTAAAGATTTTGTCTCTGTGCGGTACTAAGGTTTCCAGAAGCCTTAAATATATAACTGTACTTTCACAAAGATAAAAATATCGTTATAAAACATGTCTACGCTTGATAGTTCAAACACCTTGTCAATAATATATTTAAGACATTCATGTAACGCATTAATTTGTTAAATATATTTATATGCTTTGATATGACAAATACTTCAAATAGAATAAAATTATATAGATAGATACATATTATTATGCGTATATAATTTATTTAATTTCGGTTTACTTGATCAAAGCGTAGCTTGATATAATGCGTACAAGAAATTTATTATATGAACATATAAATATAGCGAGCATATTGTTGGCAAGATAATGAAAGATTTACAATGCATTTTAAAGAGCCTTATAATACAAGTTCCAATCTGTTTATTATTTGTAAGACTTTAAAGTTTAATTTACACACGTATCAGCTTGCGTATGTAACTAGCGTAGGGTTATATGCGCAAGATACTCGCGTGGGCCACATGCGCGAGATGTTCACACGGTCTACTTGCGCGGTTGGTTCGCGTCGGTTGTAAACACGATGCATTTGATCCACGCATGTCTATATAGTCGCATTAATAGATCTCGAATGCCTTACTATTACATTTATATGCTACATATTTTACATACTTTAGTTTGATCGGGATCACTACACTCACGAGTTTGAAGATGTTTTATAACAATATAAATAATAAATAGTATATCAATATTAGTTAGAATATTATCTTAGTTCATTTTATAGTTCGTTCATCGTATGCTTTATTTTGTATAATCCTATATCAATTTTTTTTCGTCGTATATCGCCATCATCACACACATTATTAAATTTAGCTCAGAAGGTATATTTAGAAATATAATAAATGGTAAACGGTAAGCGCTATTAATGATCGCTAGCCAATCCATTCACGAGTCACCGATCCCATAGAAAAGTTACTGAAAATAGACGAAAGTTGAATAAAGGACTAGCTAGGCACGTCACCTACTGGAACTGCTATTTACTTGACAATTACAGTGTTAGTAATACTGTTACTGCGTTTCGTCCGGTGTCTTATGAGAGGATTTTATCGTCTGGGTTTATTCGACTCATTCGCACTGTTACCAAACATTTACAGTACTGTACGAATTTATTTTCAAGTTTTTTTTGTTGTATTTATACAGCTCCGACACTAAGAATAAATCCTTTGTCTCGGGGAACTTTACAAACATTTAAATAACGGACAAAGAGTACAACCAGACTCGGAATAACCATTTGCATATCACACAAATTTTTATCCCAATTGGCGTCTTTTTTTTTTTATTGTGTACCACTTTGTTGTCAAGCAGTCATACGGCCCACCTGATGGTAAGCGGTCACCGTGGCCTATGGACGCCTGCAACACCAGAGGCATCACTTACGCGTTGTCGACCCTTTAAGAAAGGGAGTGGGAAGGAGAAGGAGGGGAAAGAGGGTGATTGGGCCTCCGTGATGGCAGTAGAGGATAAATTACTACGTTAATCGTGCAGCCAAAGTTATTTTGTTATTAATAGTAATAATAATTAAAAATCTTGGAGTAGTATCAACAATTTATCATTTTTCAACTCGCACCTGACGATTTCATGCGGCATAAATTATACTTGAACGGTGAAGTTGATTGAAGGGTGTTCTGATTATAATTCAAAAACTCGGTTCAATTTACGCTGAATCGATTTGTTGCCATCGACGCGAACATAACTCTGTTTATTTGTATATTTTATTTATTCTTATCGAGTTTTCTGATTCTCAGATAGCTTACAATCAAGCTACGAGTTAATGATTTTTCTCTCGATACGTTTTATGACATCTTTTTTTATTATATACTGTAAGACTTGCGTTTGACCGCGATCGCACCTGATCTAAAGTGAAGATGCAGTCGACGATGGAGCATGCTTGCCTAGAAGGTACGTACCAATTCACTCGTGACTTGAGACACCCAGATGGTACTCATCGGGAAACACAGACATAGGTAGTGAGTTCCACTCCTTTGCGGTACGCATTATAAAAGTGGAAGCAAAGCGCTTCGTGCGTAATTCTCTTCTTATTTATATATATTTATAATTACCATAATTATATAAGGGCAGAGAAAAATGCCAGGGCATCAATGTGTACTTCTTTTATGTACGACTGGATTTTGGCTGCGGTTTCTCTTGTCTTATTCTACATTTTGGCAAGAAAATTCTATCCCTCGGTAAGAGAGAAGCGATAGCTCAGTGGGGAGACCAACAGACTGCAATGCAGAGGGTCTCGGGTTCGAACCTACGTCGCGTACCTCTGACTTTCGGAAGTTATATGACTTTTCGAAATTATGTGTGTATTGATTGACAATTATCGCCTGCTCCGTGCCTCGGAGAGCACGTTAAGCCGTCGGTCCCGGCTACCATGAACATCTGTGGCAGTCGTTATTGGGAGAGTGTCGACACAAAAGATCCCACTGGGTTGAAGTGTCGCCGGTCTGCACTGACTGGCCCCCACATAAGATAAGATAAGATCCCTCGGGAATAGTACTTTTTCTTGATGAAATCTATGTCCTCTTCTGTATCTCTGACAACGTGTATGCGAAATTTTATGATGATTGGTTGACGAGTAGTTATGGCGTCAAAACCTAACTAACAAACTTCGTCGGCCTCGATGGCGTAGTGGTTAGTGTAGCCGACTGCCACGCCAAAGGTCGCGGGTTCGATTCCCGCACAAGTCAAATATTTGTGTGCATGAACATGGATGTTTGTCTTGGTCCGGGTGTTTCTATGTATAATATGTATATATTTACAAAATAAAATGTATACATGTATGTTTATCCATTGTCTAGTACCCATAGTACAAGCTCTGCTTAGTTTGGGCTAGATGTTGTTGTGTGTATGTGATAGAATATTATATTATATTATTAAACACACGATTTGTAATGTTAATTAGGATTGCTAGGTCAGGCAAAATGTTAGTAAATTGGCCATAGCGACAAGGAGGACAAGGATAAAATGCTTGATAAATGGCTACAGAATGTTGTTAGTATAACAGGCATGAGTTTATAGTCACATTTACATAAACTCACGCATGTCATAATAAAATATTATCTAAATATTTTAGTAAGTTTTATATTTTTATGATTAAAATTAACTTCTTGGTACAATTTATCTGTCTGTCTTTGAAATAGGGAACGAATATTATCTCCATTTATTCAACTAAAAATAGTAATAATAATAATAATACATATATAGCAAAATAAGGTCCTCCAGACCGAAATTCGGTCGTGGCGACCAATAACGGAGACTAGTTATCTGCGCAGTAGATATTGTAGTGCACAAATACGTGCGCAAATACAAGAATAATTTAATTCCCTCACTCTCATAGTCGGCAAATCCACAAGACCGGCGAGAGACCAGAGCAGGACCAATGGCATTATATGCTGTCCGAGATACCAAGGTATGCGGTACTGCCAACTTCCTAAGCATGGGTTACAATTTAGAATTTATTGACAGGTAACCTTTGTGGCCTGATACAGAAATCGAACCCAAGACCACAAGCGCATCAGTCACATTCACTACCGCTATGCCTTCGACGAAAGTGATTCTTCTTCATTACTCGAAGACTCGAAAATAGATTGTGTAATGCTAGATTGAATCGGGAATTGATTCTATCCCACAAATTGAATCAAAGATCGATTTTTCCAGAACGATATATCTAATAATTTGTACGACGCAATACAAAACTTTATCAACACTTACTTTATTCCTTCGCAATTCATATATATTATTGTTTGCAGACGAAATATTCGGCTAACATTTTATGATAGTCATAAAAAAACCTATTACGGAACAGTAATCCAGTTCTCAGAGTAACTACCATTATATTCTTGTTTTAGGTGTTTCTGCAAATGGCCATTTCTAAATAGGCAGTCAGGCACTTAATAAGATTGATAGAAAATGGGCCAACTAATGTTATAAACGAGGTAATCGTATTAGAAATGTACTTAGTTTGAACATAACTTTTATAAATGAGCTGTTGATTTTCGATGATAACGAGGCTCGCGTAGTTTTTCGTAGTCAGCTTTCAGCAAATTAAGTTTTTGAGCTGATTGAGAGTATTTGAAGGTATTAAGTTGATATTTTTATTAGGTTTCTTTGGTAGCGTTCATTAATATGCAGCATTTAACATTTTATTTTAAAGAATATAAAGATATATTAGACTTTTTTGATTTATCCACATCTATACTAATATTATAAAGCTGAAGAGTTTGTTTGTTTGCTTGAATGCGCTAAACTCAGAAACTACTGGTCCGAATTAAAAAATCTTTTTAGTGTTAGATAGCCCATTTATCAAGGAAGGCTATAAGCTATATAACATTACGCTACGACCAATAGGAGCGGAGCAGCAATGAAAAATGTTGCAAAAACGGGGAAAATTCTCTTATGTGAAGCAGACAAAGTTGCGCGGGTCAGCTAGTACTTAATATAATATTAGACAAGTTCTTGATCGAATTGAAAATAAATATATATTTATTGCGATTAAGACTCGTTGTCTAATATATAAAATACATATAAATTTTAAGCATTCAAACCAGCGAAACACATACAAAAATTTCAATGGTAGCACGCAGTATGGAACTGTGATCAATAGACATATTGCCGTAATAATATATGCCACATACATATATGCCGCATAATAAGGGACGAGCATATACTCGCCCCTATTATGTGGCATACTAAAAGCCATAATTGGCCAAGTGTAGGTGTATTATACCTCTGCATACTGAGATTATGTACTTATAGCCCATTTTATGTTTAGTCTTATTCGGTAAACAACAAACTCTTTATAAATCATACCGTTATTAGACTATATTCGTTTGGTAATACATAGAGACGACAAGAAAAGAACGGCAATACATATGGCATATGGCTCTTTCTTTTTTTTACTGTAATAGGCTTGCGTTTTACCGCGATCTCACCAGAACTTAAGTGAAGATGCAGTCAACGATGGAGCACGCTTGCCTAGAATATACCTAATCACTCGCGACTTGAAGACACCCAGATTGTACTCCTCGGGAAACACAGACTTAGGTAGCGAATTCCACTCCTTAGCGGTACGCATTATAGAAGTGGAAGCAAAGCGCTTTATGCGTAAATGTGGTACACACATTTACGCCATCGAGGCCGACAAAACAATTTTTTGTCGGCCTCGATGGCGTAGTGGTTAGTGTAACCAACTACCGCGCCTGAGGTCGCGGGTTCGATTCCCGCACAAGTCAAACATTTGTGTGCATGAACATGGATGTTTGTCTTGGTCTGGGTGTTTCTTTGTATAATATGTACATATGTATTTACAAAAAAAAAGTATATATGTAAATATGTTTATCCATTGTCTAGTACCCATAGTACAAGCTCTGCTTAGTTTGGGCTAGACGGTGTTGTGTGTATGTGGTAGAATATTATTATATTATTAACACACTTAACGTATGTATATCCATTTGAATAGAGTCGTTTAGACTGAATCCAAACCTCTCAATCTCTCCTAGCCAAACTAAACAAGGCAGACAGGCACTCACAGACAAGCGTTCACAACAAGCCATAAGCCTCAAAACATAACCTACTCCATAAAACACACTCTGATATATTATACGAAAACATTCCTCCCCATCACGAATGGCAGACATCGATATTACCATAACACTTTCGAAGCAATACATCCATCTATACATACATTCGTACGAACAAACGAGGGGACTACTAACACTCTTATAGATTATATTTTTATATATCACTTGTTGATTTATTTGACGATCCATTGGCAGTTTATTGTCTTTTGTATTCTATACTAGATTTTGCCCGGGTCTTTGTTCGCGTAAATGTTCGTTAGATTAGGTTAGATTATTAACAGTACTTCTTTCTGGATGATAGATAACATTTGTCTTTTTCTGGCGAAATTTGCGAAATTGCATAATGATTGGTCTAAATCAGAAGTTCCCAAATTTTTTTCTCATAGAACCCTTTCAAAATTTTGCAGGTTCCGGTGGACCCTCTGTAGCTACATTTGTACCATATTCCTTGCCATTCGAATTTATATTTGATCAAATCTCTACGGGCTGACCTTTTTGTTTTCAGACCACTTGTACTGAGTATGGAATATGCAAGTTTTTACAATGAAAGGTGAAGTGAAAATAACATTTTAGTTCTTCACTATCGAAAGCAAATAAATTTTCATGGACCCACGCTTACGAATTGTGGACTCCCATTTTTTTGTCACGCCTGGACCAGTTTGGAAACTAATGGTCTAAACCAATCATTATAAAATTTCGCATACATGTTTCAACTTATACGCCTTAACTACTGGTAGTTAAGGTGTGAAACTTAACAAACAAATTCAAATTTGCAGTTATATTATTAGTTAGAATTAGGATATAGGAGAATTTTGGTTAAATTTTTACTGGAATTATATAGAATAAGATTGTATTCAATAACAACTGCACATGCATAGTTAAGCACGGCATTACATGTGGGATGTACCGCCGGTGCAGGAGATGTCGTTATTGATAAAAATAAAACGTGTAATGACTACAGATTTGCAGGTTTATGTTGTCAATTATACTTTTTGATATGAACGATACAAGCAAAGCTGTAGCAGTAAAGATTTTCATATCTAACTTATGCGTATGCCTTACTCAGGATTGCATAAAAATAGATGTGAATTTTTAATACTTATAGAATTTAAAATAACTCATATATTATAGCTTACTAGACGTCAATGCTATTCTATCAATCTATAAATAACTAATTCAATATCTTTGTAATTAACCAAATCGACTGCCACGCTGTTTCTGTAATACAAATTTGCGTCAAATTCAAATTCAAAATAAATTAATTCAATTTAGGTCACAACGTAACACTTATGAAGTTCAAAGTTACACGACATTTTTTCTGTGAATTTACATTTAGGTACTGCCACGTTCAGCAAAGCAAGGGTGTATCATGAGAAGAACGGGCAAGAAACTCATGGCCACTCTTTTTAATCGCTATGTTTTTCGTTTACAAATCATAACAGCTGTAAGGTGCTGCAACCATTTATCCATCTTTAGTGAGCTCCTAAATTCGTTGCCCGAACCGGACAGTATTATAGTTATTTTTCTGTAATAAATAGGGATATTTCCATTTGTTACTTTTGCTGATACTACTGCTGATTCCTTTTCCTGGAGTATGCTCCAAGGACATTTCCTTCTGATATTACTGCTGATTCCATGTCGCTACTAACAATTTCCACTCTACTAAAAATAACTTGAAAATAGCTTAGCTTGTGTGTACGTTAACGATTTTATTAAAATTGATATTTCATAATATCTTATCACATAAAATAATCGCGCTCTGAAGCAATTTCTTAATCTATTTTAACAGTCGATTAATTTTCTCTGTACGGATAGATCGCCTATAATATTGAATGTTACGAGGAGCCTTTGTATGCAAGGGGCATTTACTGATTGATCATTATTGATACATATCAGATATACTTTGTTGAAATATTTTAGGGCACACAGGGACTTACTAAATCCTAACTAACATTATAAATGCGAATGGCGTTTGTTTGATTGTTTGTTACGCTTTCACGCCTTAACTATGAGTGATAAAGTGTATGCAACATTTCATATCATCATGAAATTTTGCATACACTTTGGTAGGGGTTTAGAGAAAGACTTAGGTCTCTCATCCAAAAAAAAGTTAACGTAATAAAACTCATTTTCTTTTAAAGGATGATGACCAAATTTATATGACAGCCTTCCCTCCTATGCAACAGATCTTTTGTATATGTTAGAAGGTTCTTAAGGATCTATGAAAAGACTAGCAACCAGTTTTAACTTAAAAATCCATGGAGTTAAGAAACAAAATAAAATTAAAAATCAACATATTTGTCATGTCTGTAGGCAACTGTGAGTTAAAATAATGGGTCAAGTTGACAACATCAAGCAACTCCTCCCATTCCAAATGCATCAAATGTTTTTAGCACAGTCAAGCTTTCGGTGGAACATATGAGTGATAAGTACATACGGCGTACAATTTTATATAAACTAGAATTCGTCTCAAGTTTTCATATCCGCATTGCCTATAAATGCAGTGACGAGATGAATTTGGAATTCTTACATGATCAGGCATGAAAATCTGAGCTAAAAAAGATAATATTAAAGCATGATTTTCTCGTTATATCCCGCACTTTTGAAAGATGTCGCCATAGTAAAAAATTATCACCTCACTAAGATTTTTTTATTGAGATACATTTAAAATCTGTTGGTCGATGTAAGAGTTTAGTAGATAGTTGAAGGCCTTAACGTTTTATTATTTTTCTTCTATTGTGTCTCACTGTCTTGCTTAGTAATAAATGTTCCTTTCTTTCTTCTTTCATGAGTATAAAATGTAGTTGCTCATGATATTTATACGTCTGCATTGAACTTGTAATTAAAATGTTGATACGTATTGGCGATTGATTCGCATTGCATAATGATGTGAACCTACTTGTAACACGATAATTACGTATTACTGGAGAAGTTATCTAGAAAACTAGTTACCTGAAACCCAAATTGCTAGTAATCTCTATTAAACCAGCAAACCTGCTAACTTTTATGATAAAACTTTAAAAGATTCTTGTTGGCAATATTTTTGGTGACAGAGCTTCTAGTAACGATCTTTTAAGGACATCATAATTTCGATTACACCCAAAATGTCAAAGAGAGCTAGATTTATTGTAATCTCTTCAATTAAGTTTTCGACAAACCGAACAATTAGACTTATCACCGAATCGATCGTTTCACCGAAAAGTTAATTTAAGAGTTTACAAAAGCCTAATTATTCTAAGTTTAAAATTAAACGACAAAGACTTTATTCAAGTATTAATTTCTCATATCAGCTATTAAAAAGCAGCGATAGCTCAGTGGGGAGACCAACAGACTGCAATGCAGAGGGTCTCGGGATCGAACCCACGTCGCGCACCGCTGACTTTCGGAAGTTATATGACTTTTCGAAATTATGTGCGTATTGATTGACAATTATCGCCTGCTTCGTGCCTCGGAGAGCACGTTAAGCCGTTGGTCCCGGCTGCCATGAACATCTATGGCAGTCGTTATTGGGAAAGTCAGTACCCTCTAATATCCTGACACTGGTCTAGCCTTAGGGTATCGTTAGCCTTCGGGTTGCGGAGGTCAGGTGGCAGCCGCTCCGTGTAAAAACTGATATCTAGTTAAATCCGATTAGACCAGAAAAGCCAACCCCAAGTGACTTGGGAATAATAAAGGCTAAGAGAGAAAAATCATCTATTAAAAAGTTATAAATAAAAACCTGTTAATAGAAACTGTAAAGAAACATACAGCTTAGCAATTTTCTTTTAGACGCTCAACGAGAGAGTTAATTATCGTTCGCTTTGATGCCAAAGGAATACGACATGAGGAATCTGCATGTTTATATAATGATTTCGAAATGCTTTTTTGCAGCGTAGGTGTTTATGGCCTACTTATTATATTACTTTAAGAAAATAATTTATCCTATGCTCAGCAGAGAGATTCAACCTTATGAAAGTTATTTATGACAAATAATATTTCTAATGGTATGGCTCCAAAAAATATTTGCACAGCGTGTAATATTAAACGGCGTATGAACATTAGACTTGTTTTTCAATCTTTAGTCTTTTTATTTAACAGTTAAACCGTGCACACATTATGTCGGTGCCCATCATGGCACCGACATAATGTGACTAATTTAACAAGCATAAAAATGCATGTATTTTTATAATTGTCCATTAATATGAATTCTAAATTAGTATCTGGTATTGATATTTTTGACAAGTTTGACAAGGTTAATTATTTATTTACACGAAATAAAAATATATTGACCGTGACCATGATGACCATGGCTGCTGAAAAGCAACCGAAACGTCGGGGAAAGTGTAAAATTAAATCAAACCTAAATAGTTTTAATAACAATATAATTAGCTTAAAAATTAGTAAAGTTTAATAGTAATAGTAGTGTAACAAATTTTCAAAATTATGTTATATAGTGTCAAATAAACAACGCGATAAAATCCGTATATAGTAGTTTAATTTCAATGAATATATTGTCATTTTATAAATAATATGCTTATAATATCGTGCATCTAAATAATTAATAAAGGCTATATTTGTAAGAGAATACTATGTTTTTTATGTTATGTCACGTTAATGATTATACCTTAATGTTACTTACCGTATAATAATACATCTATCTCGTTCCAATGCAAGTATTGACATTAACAGCGTATGCCATTGCCAGGCAAAACAAAACAATACCTCTCCTTTTCCATAAACAAAATATATCCGTTTTCCTTAAATAGTAAAGAATAACGTTCGGGCATAAGGACCAGCCAACAGTCACCTTCGGAGGCTGAGGAAGTAATTTGCTGTACCTTTATTACCGTCCTTGTATATCGTCAAAGAACACTGAAAATTCACAGTGAACCTTATGCTAAAAGATATACGGGTTATTATCGAGATAGTTTTGTTTAATCAGGTGTAAAAGACAAGTTGGTAAAGATCCAGTCCAAACGTTATGGAGTATTACCGAGTGGTATAAGACATAACTGAAAGAGTATTTCTGTTATTACGCACACGTATTTGGTTGGACTCGTGCCAATGGACTTTGAACTCTATAGCTTCAAAATACTACAGTGATAGGCATTAATATCGTTTGCAGATAACTGCGGTTTTATTAGAACTTATGATATCGCGTTTCTGTTTTGGAAACAGGTAAATAAATACGTGATATTTAGGTAAATTGTATTAAATATTAGTTTCAAAGAAATGTTTGTATTTCCTGAATTTAAAAACCTTCATTTCGTAACAAGTAAGGCAACATGTTTTATGTCCATAAAAATATATCATAAATTATCAAATATTATAAAAAATGAAGAGAAATGTAGTACATTTACCAACAAATTAAAAGACTTTTTAAAACAAAAATGCTACTATGATATAAATAAATATTTATTTATTATTATTTAAACGATTAATTTTAATAATTAAAATTACGAAGGTTTATTTAGAAAAGAAATATAATTAATAACAAACTATACTTATTTACTTTATTGGTTTAGCGATCCAAAGTGCCTTGGCTCTCGATACGAGAGAACGCGACTTAATTCGGTCTTTGATCGTTTCCCGCCTGTTTGCCCGGCTTGTCCGGCCCGGCTTGAAGCTCTCGCAGATCCGCTTCCACAGTATCACTCCAGCGATATCTTGGATGGCCGACAGGACGTCACCCTGTCGGTCGGCCCAGGTAGGCTTTCTTAACTCCACGATCCTCTCCCATTTTTTCACGTGACCAAGCCAACGCAATCGGTGCGCTTTCATTTCCCCGATTATGTTTGGGTCCATTACAAGATCTTGTATTTCGGCATTGTTACGGATCCGCCAGCTTTCAACGGGTCTCTGCACTGGACCTAACATTTTCTGTAAGGATATTCGGTTATCAAGAGTCGATTCTTCTCGTTTTATGTCAGTGTCCAAGTTTCACATTTGGCGATCAGTATAGACCTAATTACTGTATTGTATATTGGTGTTCCTTCTAAGAAACGTCGAGTTTCGACACTAGCACCTAGTGTAGGGCAGCAGTACGTAGCAAGATATGCGGTCATCAATGTCTTCTTTGCTGGTATAAGTGTCAGTGATGGTGCATCTTAAGTATTTAAATTTAGCTTAGCCTTTATAAGTGGTATCTCCAACATGAAGGTCATTTCGGTCACCGCGTGGGTTTTTGTAGCGTTTCATGTGAAGATACACCGTTTTTTTCGAAGACTAGGTTCGGCCGAATCTACATAAATTATTTATCACTGAGTATTGTTTCTGCAAACTGTTCCAGTCTCTTGAGTATTACATATGATAGGACTGTGTATACTGTTGGTAATATAGATATTTCCCGGTGGTTTGTGCATTTCCTTTTACAGCCTTTTTTGTGAATTGGACATATGACTCCTACAGGTATGCCATTCCGTCGGCTGTTGTTCCTTCCCCCATATCTTGCGTAATACTTCTTATATTTTGAATTGCCCAACTCCTTCGCCATATTTCTGCCGGTATACCGTCAATCCTTGGAGCTTTGTTGTTTTTAGCCTTATTATTGCTTCTCGAACCTCTTTAAAAGATTCCACCAGATTCTCGTTGTTGTTCTTTGTAAGAGACGTAGGTTCATCTTGCATAACAGTTTAATTTACTGCTAGTAAATGTATCCCAAAATGTAAATGTTGCACATTTACATTTGTCGACCTCGATGGCGTAGTGGTCAGTGTAACCGACTGCCACGCCTGAGGTCGCGGGTTCGATTCCCGCACAAGTGAAACATTTGTGTGCGTGAACATGGATGTTTGTTTTGGTCTGGGTGTTTCTATGTATAATATATATGCGTTTACAAAAAAGAAAGTATATATATATGTTTATCAATTGCCTAGTACTCATAGTATAAGCTCTGCTTAGTTTGGGCTAGATGGTGTTGTGTGTATGTGCAAGAATATTACTATTACTATATGATATGAATTAAAAAAAATATTGTTGGACGTAGTTGCGCCATAGTATCTTAATATCTATAATATAATATTAATTATAATACGTGAGTTATAAAATAATTACCTACTTAACTCTTTACCTATATATACTAAAATATATTTCAATATGCTTTATGATGATAGAATTTTCGTGTTTCTCTCCTAATTTTGCTCTGCCCGACGTAGTGCATAATTGTTTCTTTAAACATTTATAAGACCTGTGTATACATTATGGAGTAGAGTAGCAATAAACAAATTTAATTGAATTAAACATTTTTAATACATTATGATATTTCTTGATAGTGGTGGTAACTTTTTCAAGAAATCCTTCTTTAGACTAAGAGTTAGGCTAAGAGCAACGATAGCTCAGTGGGGAGACCAAGAGACTGCAATGTAGAGGCCTTGGATTCGAACATACGTCGCACACCTCGGACTTTCGGAAGCAATATGACTTTTCGAAATTTTGTGCGTATTGATTGACAATTATCGCCTGCTCCGTGCCTCGGGGAGCACGTTAAGCCGTCGGTCCCGGCTGCCATGAACATCTATGACAGTCGTTATTGGGAGAGTGTCGACACAAAAGATCCCACTGGGTCGAAGTGTCGCCGCTCTGCACTGACTGGCCCCCACATAAGATACATACATACAAGAGTTAGGCTTTTCTTTGATATTTTATATACTTTCATATTAAATATACGGAGAAAAGCGTGATTTCTAAAATTATAAAACAAAAATCTAATAATACATTCCCCGCTTTGAGAATTAAACCTGAAACCTCACTGTCATATGGTAACTTACGCTTTATGGTCCATGGGGCAGTCAGTTGGTGTTAGGTTAATATACTTAGTTGTTATGTTATTATATTAATACGGCATTACTAATCCCATGCGAATAAAACGCTAAGGCACATAGCATATGCTTGCACATACATACATACAGAATAACAAATTATTAATTCCTTTTGTGGCTTTGAGAATTCTCCACACTCGAGAAACAGTTACCGGGAAATTGGAATCCAAGAAATATACGCTAAAAACTAATTAGAAAATAAAGTCTGAAAGAAAATTCTAGAAATTTCGAGGAAATCTTTAGAAAACTTTGTAGTGACCCAGTTACCGAAGCACTTCGGGCCACACCTGAGCAGTGTTAACCGGCTGTACCGGTATAATCTGTTAAACTAGCTAACACGTAACCAGATCGATCTCGTTTGAACTGGATTACCACGATGGTCGCGCTGCGACTACGACAAATTGACTTACATAGCACCTACAAACACGATACGATACAGAGCACCGAAGTTGTAGATGATTGAAGTAATATCATATTTTACACCCGCCTTAGTGCGGAACAATTATCGAATCATTGGAACATTCAAATAATTCGAAAGTACAAGTGTTCAAATTCAATATTGACTGTTTAATCCAATGCATTGTTTTCTTTTATCGAATATGTGAACTAATATAGTACAATCAAATATTCACTTGGAGCCTGGTGCGTTATGTAAAAAAAGTAGTCAAGAACATCGACATGATCAGAATAACAAAGGAAAATATTGAAATAAAGGTACACTATAATAATCTCTACTCAGTAATAATACAAATATTTAAAACAATTACTAAATTAAATAATTATATCGGCCTCGATGGCATAGTGGTTAGTGTAACCGACTGCCACGACTGAGGTCGCGGGTTCGATTTCCGCACAAGTCAAATATTTGTGTGTATGAACATAGATGTTTGTCTTTGTCTGGGTGTTTCTATGTATAATATGAATGTATTTGAAAAATAAAATAGTATATATGTATGTTTATCAATTGTCTAGTACCCATAGTACGAGCTCTGCTTAGTTTGGGCTAGATGGTGTTGTGTGTATGTGGTAGAATATTATATTAGAATATTATTATTATATAAGAATTGCCAGCGCTAATTAAGCGTTAATTAATAAAAATCGGCTAATTAAATTAGACAGCTTGGATTGCATGATGTCTGTTCTATACATCGTCCGTATTAACTCAATGCTAGCATTTCCTCTGCTCCTCTTAGAGGTATTATATTACAGGCATGAGATGCCAATCAAAATCGTTTCATTCATCGTTTTAATTTTTATGACACCTCTATTCCAATACCCACTCTATAATTGATTTCAGTAGTACGAGGTGCATGTCTGCGCTCGTGTAACAGTGTCCGAGCAATTTGTAGCCCAATGTACATTGCAGGTACTGTGTATTATACGTACCAGGCTATATAGCGAACAAGGCACGTGCAACAACTGTCAATAAAGCCTTCATATTGACAATAGTTAAATTTTTTTTTATACTGCTATTTTGGTAAACAAGCATACGGCCCACGTGATGGTAAGTGGTCACCGTAGCCTATGGACGCCTGCAACACCAGAGGCATCACTTGCGCGTTACCGACCCTTTAGGAAAGGAAGTGGAAAAGAGAAGGAGCGGGAATGGGGGAAAGGGGGTGATTGGGCCTCCGGCACTCTCACTCGTCGAACAAAACACAACAGTAGGAATACTGGTATTTCACGTCGATATCTTGTGAGAGGGCAGTCCTTCCCCGATCGAGCTGGCCCATTCATGCTAAAATCAGCGAGGATCTACTACTCAAATACAATATACATGATGAGGAACTTTAATTTTTAGTTTAAATTACTTTAAAATACAATTCCCCACTAGGGTAAAAAAGCAGGCAGTTCATTCCAGAGCTAGCACGTAAGTACGTGGAAGAAATGATCGCTGAAAGCGTACCGTCTTGTCTTGGATTTGAACGCTTCCAGGTAATATGTATGAACCCTGCTTCGTTGTCAAGTGGTACGGTGATAGAAAGGGGCCGCTCGTACCAAATCAAACAGTTCTTCAGAGCACTCCCCGTGAAAGAGTCGGTAGAACACGCAGAGAGACCCAAAGTCTCTCCGTTGCTCCAACGACTCCAATCTGTCCCTGAGATTGGGATCATCGACGATTCGAACTGCTAGCCTTTGTAGGGCGTCAAGTGGGTATTAACATATCCGCTCAACTCATGCGCCACCTTACACGGATATAAACACGTACTGTACGACGAATAGCAGTTCGAACAGCAGTGTATTACTCAAATTTTTGTTCAGTGTAGGGATCGAACCAATTCTATCCGGCGCAATGGCACTGGCAAGTCGACCACATTAATTATTACGACACGTCATCCGTACAATCAAATCCAGCAAACACACATTCACTTGTCTAATTCGTTAGTACTTTCAATCTCAACTCGCTCTTTGCTAATCATCACTATTGAGACAAGTGATATGAGACAATTAATATTCTTGCTTTAGTTTCAACTCTTCAAAATTTATAAATAAATGATCAAATAGACGCTGTGACTCTTTAATCAAGCTTTGTCTTAATTAAGGCCGTTTTCAACCGACTTAGTCTTTAAAGTTTAAGATAGTAACAAAGGGTAACGCGATTTGAAATGTTAACTTTATTTACAAGTTTCAACAAGAGCCGAGACGATTTTCTCAGAGCCTACTTGCAAAATTGCTTTGAAAAATTGTAATAGAATTTTCTAGATTCATTTTCTTTGTTGAAAAACTTCGTTTCTTACCCAATCACTGTCATAATTTTAAAAAATAGCGTGTATAAGGAAAGGCGTAACAAATTAAAAACTCGACTAGCCGCGGCACTTATTTATAATGATGTGTACTTACATCCTCGCAAGGTACGAGCATCTTTGCAATATTGGTTACAAAAGCCATGTACAGTAAGCAATATAAGTAGCTGAACATTTTATGAATTAAATATCCTAGTTATAATTCTGTACTTTTACTGTTATTGAATCAACTATGTTTTAACTATGACTTCTATAAATACTTAAGTTAATAATGTAATGTAAAAGTTATAGGAAATAGGAATATTGCTTGTGTGTATCGACCTACGACGCTGAATGTAGGAGCGCATGGCTGACAAAACAACAATGATGATTTAGTCACTAAGGCCGGAATCGGTCAATGCATAAGTGAAATAAAGTAAAAAGGTAAATATATTATATTCTCGTCATTGTCCACTAATTTCTTGCATTTGGCTATTAAAATGGAAAAATTAAATAAACGTAATGCGTTTGTCGTTCTGGCGGGACAACCCCTTATGCTTTTTCATACATAATAATAATATAATAATATTCTATCACATACACACAACACTATCTAGCCCAAGCTAAGCAGAGCTTGTACTATGGGTACTAGACAATGGACAAACATACTTATATACTTTTTTTTTGTAAATACATACATATTATACATAGAAACACCCAGACCAAGACAAACATCCATGTTCATGCACACAAATGTTTGACTTCTGCGGGAATCGAACTCGCGACCTCAGGCGTGGCAGTCAGTTACACTAACCACTACGCCATCGAAGTCGTCAATACATGTGATTACTCGCCTCTAATAATCATCATCATCAGGCTATAATAGTCCACTGCTCTGGACGCCCTCCGACCAGGTGGGATGACGATCTGCGAAAGACTGCAGGCAGATGCTGGATGCGGCAAGCTGAAGACAGGGCGCTATCATGGCGCTCATTAGGGGAGGGCTATGTCCAGCAGTGGACTCGCCTCTAATATTTAACAATATTACAAAAGGAAAAAGATCCTTGCAAGATATCGGAATTGTACTTAACCAACCCGGCTCAATCCAACTTCAACATAGAAATGTTGAAGTAATGTCAATATATATCCAACTAAAAAGTTGCACTTACATTTGGCTTGCATCACCGTACGCATTCACTCACGCACACATCTCCCCCTATACCCTAATAACTCTATGCAAAGTCGATAAAACATGCAACATATCAACCACGGCCTTTCATTATCCACCTCAGCACTTATTGAATAGCTGAAAAGACCTTTTGCGACCTTCAAACTGCGCCACAGGCAGTTCTCTATGATGGAATTTTTAATAACCTAGAACAAGCGCGTTGTTTCGCGTTATGACAATTTTCGTATATTGCGACAGCACAATAGACATTGCTGGGTTAAATTGAGGCTTTTTAATTGACTATGAATTTTGATATGGTCATGATGATTTTGGTGCGTACATCTGCTGACTTTGTTGTTGTGGATAATGTAATGTTTGGGCAATCCTACATTGCTTTTGTATACAGCAAAGCATATGGTGCACCAAATGGGAAGCGGTTTCTACAATCGGTTACAATCACTCGCAATACTGGTATACCCCTCGGAGCATCACTTGCATATTACCGATCCTGGGAAAAGGTATTAAAGGTGGGATGTAAAAAGGGATTGAAAAGATAAGCATGTGAAGCTTGTACTCACGGACCAAACGCAGCAACCCTGTTATTACTTTGATGCCAGTTTCCCGTAATGTTCACTTCCTATATCAAGAAACAAGTCATTTTACCTACCGTCAGTTAATGTTTACAATATTCAAAATTTAACTATCCGATACTAAAACAACTTGTTTCTTGATATAATAACCTGTAACCAGTATTACCCTCTTTGGCCACATTTATATTCTACCACATTACATTCTATCACATACACACAACACCATCTAGCAAACTAAGCAGGGAGTCTACCGTGAAACGCGTTATACGCAATTGCGTACGTTCGTTCGTGCTTATTCTTACCATGAAACATCATTCGCGCCGACATTCGTCACGAATATCGTCGTATGAAATTTGTAAGTCCTAAAAAAGTGTTTTCATGGTAGGTATATGCTTATTATTTCGTTCGTAATACGTTTCGGCACGTCATTGCGTAAAAACATTTTCACGGTAGACCCGCAGACCTTGTAATATTGGTACTATTAGACAATGGATAAATATACATATATACTTTTTTTTTGTAAATATACCATATAGTACATATTATAAATAGAAATACGCAGACCAAAACAATCATCCATGTCCATACACACTAATGTTTGACTTGTGCGGGAATCGAACTCGCGACCTCGGGCGTGGCATTCGGTTACACTAACCACTACGCCATCGACGCCTTTCTATATATGCTTACCAGAGGGAGCTGAAGAAGATGCCGATCATAATAAAACTAAAGAAATCAAACATGTTCTGCTCCACGTACGTTTTATTCTGCAGCTAATATGTTGTAATGCATCAAGTGCTTCTTAACTGACATCGTCAACAGTAACTTATTACGAGATCGGCTATTCCAGTGCATATTTACCTAAACTTTGAGGAAACAAAATAGAGTGGATAATACCATCACAAAATAAAATATCGGGATTTAAATATCATGAATTATAATTGATTTTATAGAAACATAGATAGGTAAAAATTATTGATTTGAAGAATATTATTAATTATATTAGAGTTCCGTACTAATCTAATACTAAACTACTAAATTTTAATTACGTAAAATAAAACTAAGTTGGCTTTGTTTAAGTAAATATTAGGTAAATTTAAACTTATGCTTCAAATACATACCTACATACGTTTTGTTGTACATAATATATTTGTGGCGGTTTCTATTGTTACAAAATATCTTTTGTTTCACAACAAAATATGGTATAGTTTACTATCTCTTTCTTAGATATAGTAGTAACTATTTGTTATCTTTTTCAATCAATACATAAGCTATGTGAAAGAGCTAGCAAATCAAGGAATGTAAGCATTTTGTAAGTGTGCGAATGAGACAGCAAATTTTACCTGCTTGTGCGTAAGTAGCTATCCGACATTACAACTGATTTACTACATTCGTCGCTATGCTTGCTATGTGTTCATGTGCCAATAATAATTAATGATTTTTAAATCCCGGTATGAAAATCGGTATACCGGTATTTTAGAGGTGGTGTTACCACTTACATGCTTCCACAAAGTTTAGGTAAATATGCACTGAAATATCCGATCTCTGCGTTATTACTTATTAGTCATAATGCAGACTAAGTCTTCGTGCCTTTTGCTCTCTTACTCTCTTTGTTAACTCTTCGCTGCTCATTTATTGCAGAAGGCATCCAATAATACGTCGTGTTAAAACATAAAATATATTATCATTATTAAACTAGTGTGAATGGAACAGTCGCTAGAGGAAGACCTAGGCGAACGTTTCTTGATCAGATCGAAGGCGTTCTGGACAAAGGCCAGGTTAAGAGCACCTTGAACCGACGGGCGTGTATGAGGAATGTGATGAAAGTGAATGAAGCCAGAGAAGTGTGTCAGGATCGTAGCAAATGAAAATCCGTAGTTTCTGCCTACCCCTCTGGGAAACAGGCGTGAATCTATGTATGTATGTAAACTACAAACCAGACAAAATAACCAGATATAAATTCATCGCTCGAAGCTGATACGGGCAAAAACAATGCAGCAATATATTAAACGCGTATCCCAATTAATATAATTCTCAAATCAATTGCATATTGCAATTCATTAAATTTTCCGCTACATGCATATAAAATGACATGGCAACAAAAACGTGTCATAATCTGGAAAATTGGTTTCATTTGATACAAATATATTGCCCGAAATGTTCGGTATCATTAAAGGTTTGTTTGCACTGTAGCGCTTGTGTCGACTCGGTCACATTGACAGTATCCTGGAGGCAAACACATGTTGCAGCTTGATACGATTTTGGCATATTTATTTTCCATTCGCTCTTATTTCATTTTATTCTTTATGTTCGTATGTAGGTTTAGAGTGTTCCCTTAAACTGGCAAATACCAGTCGTTCGTTCGTTATCGATTTAATATTTTTCTAATTTTGAATAAAAAATTACGTAACTAATTTATGCCTATATATATATAATATGTAACGGGTATTAACGTGATCATGTATAATGTTTACCTTTTTTATGCTTGACGTTTCGACCAGGTTACACCGGCCGTGGTCACAAGCTGACCGGTGCTGCGATGTCATGTCTCCGTTTGTGAGGCAGAAGAATCTTGATTCACCCTCACTTTTGGCATATTTTTGTTTGTCCATATACCATCACAAACTACACTCACGGTATCCTTATTACGTATGCTAGCCGTCGTGTCCGTATTATGTGAATTACCTGACTGTGTAAAACAGCGAAGTTGCGTATTATTAATCACGGGATTCCACGTCGCGGATGATTTGAAACCATCTTCACTTTTGAAATTTCTATGTTATTTGATTTCAATAGCTTCTCGCACTACTCTTGGATAAAAGTGGCGATCGGTGGAGAGGACTTCCGGACGATGAAATTCAATCCGATGATTAGTACCCGATTCCAGTATATGTTCTGCAATTGCTGATTTGCTAGTATGTCGGTTCTTCACAGCGTTGATGTGTTCTTTGACCCTCTCAGCAATAGTACGCTTGGTTTGGCCTATGTAGGAACTCCCGCAGCTGTAATTTATTTTGTATACGCTTGGCGTTTGTAAAGGCAAAACGTCCTTTGGTGTGCCCACCATGCTGGTTACTTTGGCCCCCGGTGTATAAATAGTGTTGATGGAATATTTCTTTAACACCGTTCCGATCTTATCCCTAATTCCTTTTACATATGGCATATAGGCGAGTTGTCTGTTCACCTCAGGATGCTTGCCTCTTTTAGTCGGCTGCCTCTGTCGTCTATTCACTACATTCACATTCATAATTTATGCCTGCATAGCCTCGGGCAAAATCTAGTACTTAATCTAGATACTAGATTAGTATCTGTAATCGTAAATCGTAGCCGTAAAAAACGATCTGATCCGATCTGAGATCGTTTTTTACGGCTACGATTTTAAACCTCGTGTAATAAATAGAGGCAAATCTATTGCTATCTATCGTTTGAGAATTTTACAAACATAACAAACCAACAAACATTTGTTCCGGGACGTGATAGTGGCATAACTTTCATGTTTTCGCAAATTTATTTTTATATCAGACAAACGATTCAATGTGCTCACTCCTTAATAAAATGTTCAATTAAAAACAAATAAAACTCCGTTTGACCGAATTTAAACTAAACTGTGACCGATACTATAGTTTGAACCAGGGTTTAATGTCTATAGTATAAAAACAGTATAATTAATACCAACGCCGTGCAATGCGAATTTACCTGCATAAATAAAACATGCATGGAATTCGGTATTGCTTTTAGTTGGATGAATAAATTAAAGCGAAAATCTGATTATTTTCATTTGGGACACCAGATTAATTATTAATTAGATTCGTGTTAAATTATTTGTAAGATAAAATTAAATTGCACTATGAACACAATATTGAAAATGTGAGCGGTCAGCGAACATCTATTTAATACAAAGAAATATATAATTCTTTGGGATATTATGGCTCTTGTATATGTCACGGGTAACATGCAAGTTAAGGCACTCGGCTAGAATGCTTCGCCTAATTAATAATTGCATAATTAACTGCTTCTGTGGCGCAGCGGTAGAGACCGTGACTGCTGTGCATGAGGTCTTTGGTTCGAATCCCGGGTCGGGCTAACATAAAGTTATTGAATTTTTCTGTTAAGAAATCTCAATACGAGCCCGCAGTTTGCAAGTTGGAAGTTGGCGGTGTTAGGCACCCCCGTGCCTCGAAAAGTCGTTGGTCCTGCGCCTGATTTCTCTCCGGTCGTGTCGGATTATTTGTCCCATCGAATCATGAGAGTTAGGGAAAAGAGAGTGCACTTGTGTTTGCGCACAGACTTGTGCACTATAATATCTCCTGCGCAGATGGCTAGTCTCCGTTAAGATTGACCGCCACGACTAAATTTCGGTTAGGAGGACATTATTGTATAATTATAGCAGTATGCCTTAAGCAAGCACAATTTATATCTTACTACATATTACCCGCAGCTTCACTCGCGTTTATATAGATTTTGACAAAAAAATTCTTTCCCTTGAAATAAGTACTTTTAAGAGGATGAAAGGTAGCCTTTGTCATTTTCTGTACGCCTTAAAATGTTTGCGAAATTTCATGATGATTCGTCGAGTAGTTAAGGTATGAAAGCGTAACAAACAAACAAAGAAACTCACATTCGCATTTGTTTAAATCTTTAAGAAAAGACAACCTCTGCACTAAGAATAAATCTTGTGCCGTGGGGAACACAAAGAACACCCAGGCTCGGACCAACCATTTGTGGATCACACAAAGTATCATCCCGTGTAGTATTCGAACCCACAAAACTCGGCGCAGTGGCAGTGAAGAGGCGTTTAAATAATTATTGCGAGCCTCCCGCGCAAGTACCCGTATGAATAGCTCGTGCGTGTAGCCCCCTTAGACAACGTGCGCGTATACAACCACCAGTGGGGATATTACATTCTTGTGAATATTAGGTCTGTATGCATAATTAAAACGTCTATGACGGGGCACAACCACAATACTGATAAAACTACTTAGTGTAGGATTTTTATCGTAACTAGGGTTTCCAGAGCACCCTAAGAAAGAATTACCCTGTCAGAAGGCAAGTCAATTGACATAGTCCTTTGCCAGCCGATACGTGACTACATTTGGCAGGAGCGCGAGTGATAATTGTGTGATAATCCTGTTATTGCAAGTATCATTGAGATGCTAAAAAAGCAGCGATAGCTCAGTGGGGAGACCAACAGACTGCAATGCAGAGGGTCTCGGGTTCGAACCTACTTTGCGCATCTCTGACTTTCGGAAGTTATATGACTTTTCGAAATTATGTGCGTATTGATTGACAATTATCGCCTGCTCCGTGCCTCGGCGAGCTCGTGAAGCCGTCGGTCCCGGCTGCCATGAGTGTCGACACAAAAGATCTCATTGGGTGGAAGTGTCGCCGGTCTGCACTGACTGGCCCCCACATGAGATACATCATTGAGATGCGGTATTCACTTGTTTGTCACGTATGTGTAATAATAATAATAATAGAATAAAAGTTTTTAAGGGAAGGATATCTTTATAATTACAAAAAAGAGTCCTGACTCACTCATCAATCAAAACTTTGGAACTAGAATGCTGAAATTTCGGTTTTTAGAGATAATCACGGAAATAATTGGAAATAAATATGATAATAACTTTTAAACTTTCGCGTTGCATGATATATATATAATATGTAACGGGTATTAACGTGATCATGCATAATCTTTACCTTTTTTTTTTATGCTTGACGTTTCGACCAGCTTACACCGGCCGTGGTCACAAGCTGACTGACCAGTGTCAGCTTGTGACCACGGCCGGTGTAAGCTGGTCGAAACGTCAAGCATAAAAAAGGTAAACATTATGCATGATCGCGTTAATACCCGTTACATATTATATAAATAAATATGATATTCCCTTTAATATTATATTATTAATATAAAGACTCCAAATTGGACATGTAAGTGGGTGGCTGACACTATTTATATAATATATTGAATAATGTATTAATATATAATATAAAAAATACTATGGAAAAATTTCACTTGTAGTAGAATGTTAGGATGTAAATAACTTAACAACTAAAATTCACGCGGACGGAGTCGCGAATAAAAGCTAATAATACATAAATACTCAATTACATAGTCTGTCCAATTCAATTTTAACTTGGCAGCAATCACGATACAATAGTTGGGAAAATACACAACAAAAACAACGTCTTTGTATATACTTCACAAAGGTAACTCACTATTTTGTTAGACACGCGTACCTGACTAAGATATTAATATATGTGGTAGGAGTGATCTGTTATTTCTCTTCCTTATATTAAATCAAACGAAAGATATGCGCTCGTCTGAAATGAGGGAAAGATGGGGACACATTGAACTCGAGTGTGAGAGTATTCAATTTATACCTCTATTAGTTTTTACCGACCACTTCCTTGTAGCTTAGTTAATATTTTATATCGTTTAAGTTAGCTTGTAAGGTATTTTGGCGTCAAATAACTTCAACCTCAGAAATGATTAATAAATGAAGTATTATCATGATCAAATCGTCGATATTAAATTTCTCAGTGCCATATAAGACCAATACAGTTATAAAAAGCTTAACAGTACGTTATTCAAACTTTTTATATTAAAATGTTAAATATTAAAATTCAACGGCAAACACATATATATATATATGTTACGGCTAATAGCCGAAGTGCGGCTACACCTAGTTTTAGCCGTCTACAACTCAAAAGTAACCTTTTTTTTTTTTTTTTTTTTTTTTTTCGTGGGGAAATGCGCCTGATGCATACCCTATCGCCACAAGGGGAGGCGAGAGGGCTATGTCCGGCTCTCCCGTTCTTCGGGCCTACGGACCAAAACCCCACGGTGTGCACGCTCGCTGCCTTTTATATTGGATGGGCCGCTGGCAAAAGTTACTACCTCAGCGACCCACCCAGCAGTCTACAACGCCTCGGCGACGCCCCGGCACTACATAGGGCGTCGGACCGACTCAATGGCTGGCGGGCGGGCGATTCCCGTTCGCCCGCCCGCGGCCTTCATTATGGCGGCATTAGGCGCGCGAAAGCGCGCCTGCGCCGCCCGGTTCGCCGGCGACGGCTCGGATCCGCAAGGATACTTTCTTCACGGATCCGCTCCGCCGCCTCCTTCTGCGAGATGACGTCCTCGCAGAAGGACGCGACCGCTGCCCACTTCCTCTCACTGTCGACCATGGCTTTGATCACGGCCGGCAGCGAGAGATTTTCACCCACAACCTCAATGAGTTCACGGCGCTGCACCGCCCAAGCACGACATTGCTCGAGCGTGTGCTGCGCCGTGTCCTCCTCACAGTCGCAGTGGTGGCAGACGGGACTCGGTTCCCTCCTAGCGACCGTGTGCAGGTATTTGCCAAAGCAACCGTGCCCTGACAACACCTGCACCAGCCGGAAGGAAAGGGTCCCATGCTGCCGCCCTGCCCACCGCTCCAATACCGGCTGGACGGCCCCAACGGTTCTGAAACCAGCCAAGGGCGCCTCCAGCCGCGCCTTCCACTTTAAAATCATGCCTTGATGGGCTCGATTGCGCGCGCACTCAATCACTGTCGGGAAGGGACGACAACCCGTCTCCTCCCGCACCGCCTCACTCACTGCAAACACTTCGGCGAGCACTTCAGCCTCCAAATCCCACGGGGGTGTACCGGCCAACGCGCAAGCTGCGTCGGCCGACACCGTGCGGTATCCACGTATTACCCTGACCGCTATGACTCTCTGCGGTCTCCGCAAGAGAGTCCTACACTGAGCGGTCAGGGAGTCCGCCCACACCGGTGCGCCGTAAAGCGCCATCGACCGGATAACCCCCGTGTAAAGTCGCCGGCAACCAGCACTGGGCCCGCCCAAATTTGGCAATAGCCGCCCAAGGGCGGACGCAGCGCCGAGAAGCTTCGGGGCGAGCTGTCTGAAATGCTCATCGAAGTGCCACCTTCCGTCCAGCACCAAGCCCAGATATTTCATGTGGGCCTGGACGGGAACGCGCGTCGAGCCCACCATTATCGAGGCGCCGCGGGGTGGACTGCGACGGGGCCCATGAAAGACCAGGGCCTCCGTCTTGTTAGTAGCCACCCGTAAACCCAGCGCCTCGATACGCCCGACCACCTGGGAAACCCCCACGGTGGCCAAACGGGCCGCCTCCTCGAAGGAACTCAAAAGTAACCTAACATAACCTAACCGCATGTGGCCGGCTGCACCTAGTTGCAGCAAGCCGCACTTCGGCTATTAACCGTAACATATATGTATATAGTTATAGATAATTATTTATTAACCTATATATTTTGACGTTCATAAGTGTTACTTTGTGACCTAAATAAATAAATGATTTTTGACTTTGACTTTGACTTATAAAGTGCTGGCCCTGTACTACTTACTTCTCGTAATAACCAGGCCCACCGTGGTTCTTAAGAGCATATTCCACCCAGCTTGACGATTGAATACTGATAAATCATTCGATACCTGATAAAGTAATACATACAGTCTAAAAGATCTTTAGCTACACGGCGTAGACTAACGATCCTACTAACATTATTAATCCGAATGTGAGTTTGTTACGTTTTTACGCCTCAACTACTCGACCGATCATCGTGAAATTTGAATACACTTTATCAGGGAAACAGAAAAAGGAGATAGGGTACCTTTTATGCAGTAAAAAAGTTTTGTTCCCGAGGGATATAAATTAGTTGACATAATCTACATAAACGCGAAAGAAGCCATGGGCAAAATTAAGTATGGTAAAGTTAGTGAAGACGTTTGTTGATCAATCGCACGAAAACTATTAAACGGATTTAGATACAAAATTGGTACACCGGTGGACCATATCTTGGATTACTGCTCAGGCTACTTTTTGTCCCGGTATGCCTTTCCCGTGGGATTCACGTTGGCATAAGCTAGTGTATAATAATACAATATGTCGCCGGTGTGCCTCCGTCCTACCGCATCGTATTACTTCGTAATGCGAAAACATTTTTGTTTGATGTTTGTTATACTTAATGTTGAATCCCCTTTCTCTGTCTGTCCGTTTATTTGATATATAGAGGTTTTATTAATATTTTCGTCTCGTTCCTTTTGTGTGCGAAACAAACAGTGCAAAGGTGGTGTAATAATATTTGTCTGTGTGTACGTCGTATCTATCATTATTATTATAAAAGCTAACTGCATGGATGGCGTAACGGTCTACGTGGTAACTTCACCATTATGCCGTGCTGAGTGTTTTGAATTCCGTGCCGTCACGGAACAAGAAATTGTAAATGTATGCTGTTCCGAGTCGGAATCCTTTTTCCTTAGGTGTCAGTTTTATTGTTTGTTTAGTGCTCTGTATAGAAATATAGTCTATACTCTGTGTGTAATATAAATTAAAGAAAATCGTAACAATTTACCATATTGAGTCCATATTTAGAATTTTGGAGGCATTATGGTTGTTTCTGGTTTTGTAAACACCCTTCGCTTCTATAGCAATTGTATTTTTTATTTGTTTGGCAACGCTGGACTAGTACACTTACAGATGCAAGCATCAAATTCAAACCATAATCTTTGATGCTTGCATCTGTAGGTTATCAGTGACGCCTTTTCTTGGTACTCGACCCAATCTTCTAGTCTTATTTAATAATCAGACCAGAAGAATGGAACACTAGTGTGTTACAGTACTACATATATTCATTGATATCCAAGTAATTGCAAGGATTGCTTAGTGAATTAAGTGATGGCCTCACCACAGCCGATCCCAAAACACGACAAATATTTGTGTGATTTACAAATAATTGTTCCGAATCCAGGTGCTTTTTTATGTTCGTTATTTGTGCATTTGTAAGTCCCTCGATACACAAAGTTGTCCTTTAAGAAAGTGGGTAATACATACAGGGTCTGTCGTTAATAATGGATAACCCCTTAGCTGGAGGTTAACCAGTTATCAGGCAGTAAGAAAATAATATTTTTATGTCAGGGCTGCCAACAGCGTGAAAATGGCGTACATTTTTAGGTTTTTTGTTAAAATTTACTTCTTTACCCTTTCAATTGGTTGCCATTTCAACAAAATTAGTTTTTTTTGGGTAATTCTTTTGCCATCGTACTTGCGAATACTTTTATTATTTAATTTAACTACATTTTTAATCGCCGTTAACGTAAAACAGTACCAAAATTAACATTTTAATCAATTTCTTAAAATTAATCTTTCCGTACGTCTAGTTATAACCACTGATTGTGAAAAAAAAAGTATGGCAACCCTGACATAAAAATATTATTTTCTTACTGCCTGATAACTGGTTAACCTCCAGCTAACGGGTTATCCATTATTAACAACAGACCCTGTATATCGTTTTACTATTGTCTCCCTTGCCACCGTTGGCGTTTTTACATTCAGAAGTATTCGACAACAAGCCTGTTGACTACTCAGTGTAAAGAAGGTTATTTACATTATCATTATGAACAGATGTTAGATTGTACAACTTTTTCAGCTGAACAATCAAATGGAAAGTGTTTTTTTATTTAATGTTAATTCAGTTAATGTGCTGAAACTGTTTTGTTATGCAAAGTGTTTAGGTATATATGTGTATGTGTGATTCTGTTCAAACTGGTTTTGGATGGTAACTGTTGAATACGAACGTATAGGATATTTCATGAGACGGCTGGCGTTTTTATTATACTAAAAAGTCCTTGAGAGCATCACGGCAGCTAAATCATATTCAAAATGCACAAGTGTGTGCGCATACAAGAGCACTCTACATTCCTTCACTAAAATAGTCTGATAGGACGGTAAACCGACACAACCGGAGTGAGATCAGAAGCAGGACTTTGGTGCTGCGTCTGATATCACTCCGGTAAGTCATTGGACTTAGGTGCTTGCCGCGGTATAGGAATATTCAACACCGCCAAATTCTTAACTCAGTAACTTTTTTGCTGTCCTGACATAGGCATTAGACCACAGACCTCATTTACAGCAGTCGTATTTTCTATCGCTGCTTACTTGCTATTGATATATATGTAATTTTGCTTACTATAACTGTGTACTGATTGCTGAATGAAATCAATAAACTTCTCTTCTTTTCTATTCATTCTATAATATTATACTACTAAGGTGATAAATGAGCATACCGTTAGCTTAATGGTAATTGGTTAGCGTAGTCTCTGGGCACTCACCTAGATTCCGCTTATGGATTTTTTCTGCATAGATCTGGTGTTTGGTTAAACTAAGGCTGCCTGACTGGGACTTACCTCTGCCAAGTCAAGTAACTGTGTGTTTTGTTCCTGTAGTAAGAAGGATTTCTAGGGCTTCTTCGGTTGACGAAATGCTTAGCAGAGGAACGAATATAATATTTGTATTGTTAGCGATTATAGATTATGATGATCGCTTACTTTCAAGTCTTAAATGCTTGATAGCCACCATAGTTGATTAAAAAAACTTACGCAGGTCTCGTTTGTAACCACACTTTATTTTAAAAAGAGAGGTGTGTATACTAGTATGTTGAAATGAAAACTTCTTCAGGCGCGTTGAGCACTTTTTGGGTGAACAAAAATCATGGAACCCGCGTCATCGTCACCGAACGCATTCAAAATTCAAAAATAATAATCTAATAGCTCGACGACACAATTCACAAGTTACTTAGTTTTCACTTCTATCGGCAGTCCCCAAAGACTGCCCCGCATTTTTTTCTGCTGCATATACGAATTATAAACATTTTAATCAGTTGATGGATAAAATATTTGTGCTAGATATAGACATTTTGTTTTAAGTTTTAGAAAAGGCAATCACAAAGTTACCAAATCCCGGATGCCCCAGGTCAACAAACAAACTTTCGTTATGTTTAAGATCTGTTATTAAACTTTGTCTGTAGATATTGTAACTGTGTAGTTCGGATACAGTTCCGAATCTCTTACTCGGTAGAGTTAACAGACTGATAATAATAGCAACTTTTTGAAAACTCGCGAGTCTGACAGTCACAATAACAGGCTCCAGTGGAAGACCAGTGCCTGGTTCTTGAGACCAGGCAAATGCTGAACTGGAGACCTGATTGCTGTAGCTGTGGGACGCATGTGAGGATGTTTATTGAGTATCTTATGTTACTGTGTTTTTATTTCATCCTTTTTTATTATTATTTTTTATATATATCTTTATACACATTGTGTCCAGCTGTATAGCAATAAAGATTTCTTTCTTTCTATCTTTGCTTTTACGTTATTTTTGCTCTAATATAGAGACACTTTCATGTGCAATTACTTTACCAACGATGTAGTTTTTTAAGTGGTTGTTGGTCGGATATCTGCACCGTGAAAAACAATGTGATCTCTGTGTAAGAGTGTCTGGGAGTTATTTGCGTTCAGTGCTGTATGTTGGTAAACATAGGCGTTAATTCTATATGCTGTTGTTTTTTCTTTATAATACACATCGTTTTTCGTATAAGGAGCTGTGTTTCCCAGTATACATATAATCCCTGTAAAGCGGCGTAAGTACTTATAAATATTGAACCAACAAAACAAACATAAGAATCCTTATTGTAGATCTCACAAATTTCGTTCTGTAAGAGCAAAGAACCCTCATTCGGTGTCGGCAGTCAGATAATCAAACCACTTCGCCATCCATGCAGTTCATTTTTGCATTTTAAATATATTGCAAGCTAATTTATATTGCAAACAAACTCCTATCGGGGCCATGATTAAAAACGTAATATCTACATCAACCAAAGTGTTTTGTTACCATTTGAAGAAAGGAATCCCACAATAGGGGAGTCATATTAGCCAAGATTACCCTACGAGTTTCGTGTATCAAAGGGTTGCTTCAGTTACAAAGGGGAACTCTAATATTCTTCAATCAGTTAGGGTTTCATAAAATCAGGTGCTTTATAAGACTAGTTTGGTTTAGGATTTACTATGAGGTTAATGTTGTTGTGGTTCTGTGTTTCAAATACGTGACGAATAATAGTTCAAGAATGGAGTTTTAATAAAGGAATGAGTTTTAACAAGGCATTAAGATTTAATGAAATATTAAGTTTTGATATTGAGTTTGAAACAAGAATTCTAGATATTAATCCGATGAATCAAAACTAATTGCCCGGCGTTGGATCAACACTTATCTTATACATACATATGTAATATATAAATATATCCAGCTATTGATTGCCCACGTAATAGGGGTTTACCGTCTACCGAGCACAGTTTTAGTTTGCATGCTACTAGCAATTTCTTGACAGAAAAACCCAATAACTATTTGCCAGCTTAACCTGGGACATGAAACCGAGATTTAGAGATTTTTCGAAATAAGGTTATTTTAGTGGCAAATAAATTTTAATACATAGTCTCATGACTGCGGCATTAGGCAGTTTTAAAATACACCTACTTTTATTAGTTATTCCTATTGTAATTCCCACATTATAGGATCTGAGTCTTTCGTCTTTTGATACATGGCAAAGCAGGTTTGGTGTTGTTACAGAAAAACCAATAGCAAGCCCGACTCCATGAAGGTCAAACATATAATCCAAATTACGGTGAACAGGTATCTGCAAACTGTATTGTTTAGAGATAAATGGATTGCTAATGCATCCTTAACATAAGATTCGCTTCAAGGATAGAGAATTATGACGAACTGGGCAATCTGTTTGCACATTAACTACTTGAAAACTTTTTTCGAAATCTGGGCGTGTCTACGTATCTCTTTCACTATGCTCCGTCCTTTCGCTCATACACACAAGCATCTCTGCCATCCATCATTCTAAAAACATCGATAAAATTTCTATTAAAATGTATTTTGGTATTATCGATACATGAATTTTATATTAAAGATCACACAATTCTGTTGAATGATGAGAATATCGTTCCATACAATTTTCTCAAATTTAATATAAACATTTTTTGCTCAATAATTCTGAACAAATTACTCCCGAAAAACCCAAGTTTTTTATTAAATCTGCTCACTTTACACAATAAGTAAATCGCAAAAATGCGCAACCCTTCAACCGCCGGGGGCGTAAAGCTCCCTTAAAATATCGCGTTACTAAGATTGTGTTTCGTTGAATCAACAGTTACCGGCGAAGCCGTTCAACGTCGCGGCGGAACTCTAAGAATTATGAAATAGTTGGGGATTAACTTAATTGGCGGGTAGTACAGCTTTGCTTCGAATATTCTCGGATACTGTTAGGGTTGTCAATATACATTGAAATGTTTAATCCAGCTGTCATTTATTTCTTCGAACGTTTGAAATACTTGGAAGCGTTATTAAATTGGCTGTCACGTTGATCTAAGCACGATTCTCGGTAGTAAGTCGTAGCTTATTATTATTAACTTTGTCTATAAAGTTGTCAGAAGTCTTTGACCATTTGAGAACGATGAATCTAGTTTATTTTAGAGCACAACTTTGAAATTACGACACATACAATAAGTTAAATTCTTGTGCTGCGGAGGTCTTTACAAACATTGAAACAACGGTCACGAAGAGCACTCAGACACTTTACACAGAACTACTTGTCATTACTATCTTACTTTTTTAATTTTAGAAGCAGACGTCGCTCGCTATGATCAATTACTATATCACGTAGGACTTTACGAACATTCGAGCAACAGACACAAATAACAATATACTATTCTGTTGTGTTGTGTGTGTGGTCGATATACTATTTGGGAGTCACGTAAATGTTTTGTAAATTTACAACACGGCGTTCTGGCAGTGATGTGACGATTACCCTATCAGAGACGAAAAAGGTGACACAATTTGCGCAGTGCAAGTTGTGTCACCTTTTTCGTGAGATATAAACCATTGCTGCAAAATGTGGGTGTTATAGACCTCTATCTTTTGAGATATCGGAGTTTAAATAGGCATGTGAAAATATCACACTATTTCTAATTTGTAAAACAAAATTTTACTGTACGAATTGCGCAGGGCAAGCGGTTGCCTCGGCAATACCATTACGCTGAATGTTATGGTATCCAATCCCACACAAGATGATGATTTATTTGTGTCATAGATAAATAATTTTACTGAGTCTCGGTGTTCTTTGTGCCTGTCAACTGTATATTTTAAAATCCATTGCAACAGCTTGAAAGCTAGTGAGGTATATATTTTCACAATACTGCTCATTGTTTTTAATATGGTTGTCACAAGTTTAGCAACCCTATCCCTTCACTACTAACAAACTACGTTAGTTCTCGACTACTGAAAAAATTCACTCACTATTTAGATGTTATATTAAATTCTGAGGCAAATAGGTAGTAAATAGTAGGTGTAAATTTCGATATTAATTTATTTAATTAATCTTCTTCTCCCTAGCCTTTATTATTCCCAAGACACTTGGGGTCGGCTTTTCTAGTATAACCGGATTTGACTGGATATCAGTTTTTACACGGAGCGGCTGCCACCTGACCTCCACAACCCGAAGGCTAACGATACCCTAAGGCTAGACCAGTGTTAGGATATTAGAGGGTACTGACTTTCCCAATAACGACTGCCATAGACGTTCACAGCAGCCAGGACCGACGGCTTAACGTGCTCTCCGAGGTACGGAGCAGGCGATAATTGTCAATCAATACGCACATAATTTCGAAAAGTCATATAACTTCCGAAAGTCAGAGGTGCGCGACGTGGGTTCGAACCCGAGACTCTCTGCATTGCAGTCTGTTGGTCTCCCCATTGAGCTACCGCTGCTAAATTTATTTATTATTTAATATTTATTATATTATATTTATAAATTGATTTAATTAATACTAGCTGAAATGCGCAGTTTTTCATGTGCATAGATTAAATAAGTGTATTTTGGGATTTTTTTAAACATAGTACAATGAAGGAAAACTCTTACTACAATGTGTGATACGAAATATAGCCGACATGTGGTTATAATACTTCTAAGTGTCAATAAAGGTGTGAAGCAGCTTAGTAAATTCGTCATAAGTCGGGTAAATTGTTAATGAAAAAGATCGCACTGGGTTGAAGTGTCGCCGGTCTGCACTGACTGGCCACCACATAAGATAAGTCCTGCGTTATAGAAAGAGTGAGCATTTTTTTTAAGTCCTCTACCGCATTAGTTTTGTCTTCGTCGCGGGAGACTTTACAAACATTTAAATAATGGACACATAGAACAACCAGACTCAGTACAAGTACTTGTCGATTACTTAAATTTTCCTGTGTCGTGATGAATCCCACAACACTCACCGTAATGACAGCGTTGAGGCGATCACGTAAACCACTACGTATGCAGTCAATTTTTTTATATTATTCAGATTATTAATTTCATGTATTATTATTTACTAGATGTGCCCACGGTTTCACCCGCGTTTATGATTACTGCGCCGCCCCCGTGGGTCGTAGCGTGACGTTATGTAGCCTATAACCTTCCTTGGTAAATAGGCTATCCAACACAAAAATATTATTCAAATTGAACTAGTAGTTCCTGAGATTAGCGCGTTCAACCAAACAAACCAACAAACTCTTCAGCTTTATTATATTAGTATATGTATCATATGTGCTGTTATTGATAATTTGCTAACAAATAAAACAATAACACTGCCCAATTTAACGATCGATCGAAAACAATATAAGTGCAAACAAAGCCGTCTGCTTTAAAAGTATTATAAACTAGTTTCCGCCCTCGGCTTTGTCTGTGTAAATCCTACGGCAACGCATATCGTGATAAAAAGTATCTTATATTAAGTTAATCGAAAATATGGTGTATCTGTTTGCTAAGTTTTATCCAAATCTGTTCAAGGGCTTAAGCGTGATTGAATAACAAAAATGCAAACTACGAAACATCTCAAACTTTCGCATTCATAATATAATAGTATTACGATATTATATACCAAAGAGAATACACACCCCTTAACTATGCTTCTAACAAGGTAAACAACAGGTGCACATGTTATAAAAAAATTAATCATGTCTAACAGCCAACATAATTCTTGAATGAGACATTAAAAAATATTTCCCCGTTCGCTCCGTCACATGCGCTAATTGGCTGCAATAGCAAAAAGTCGTAATAATACGCGACGCATTTTTCGTCTAATCGTCGCAATGGACCATTTAGTTAGTCGCACGGTTAACTTATGTGCGGGGGGTTAATCGCGGGTGTAATTTCAAATGACGCCGACATAGGCGCGGCATTCCGGAATAATCCTGCGGGGGTTTATCATGGTGGTAGTAGTAAAGAAGTCGTGGAGTTTTGGGAATGTCTTCAGGTCTTGTTATTCATAGTAGCTTATGACAGTTATCGGTCGCTTTAATATTCGTAAATGCGTTAAGCTTAGGATTGTGTTGTAGGTAATCAAACATATTTTTTTCTGGATATGAAGCGAAGATACAATGGATCAGGCATTCGAATTGAGATAGAGAGGTTTTAGTATCTACCCTATGCAAAACAGACGTGTATCCACTCATAGCCCATACTTGTGTTATGAGTAGGTTCACGTCGGTTTCAGCCTAGCTGAATGAGTTATTTAAAGTTTTATCTAGTAACCTAAAACAAAACATTGATAAATACGACTACAGTCAGCCAACTGCATTTCAAACATTTATAATCTGCGAATTGTCTAAAAAATAAGGTCTCTATTTTCTTAAACAAGTGCTTTTGACAGATTTGACTTAATAACCAGTTTTTAATTTAAAACGGGTTTCAGACGCTCTGTAAGGTACACAGCAGAACCGGTATATGTTTCGGTCTTAGTATTATGCACTGGCAACACAGAAATTTCCTTGATCTATTAGTAAAATTAAGTCATAGGCTGGCAATAATTAATTATGGTAAGGGCTTACCATCGAGCCGGCACACATAATTTTGTATTACGCAATTTAATTAATAAATTAATAGAGATGATAATTGTATTTTACATCTCATTGAAAGTTCAAATGATAAGATAATTAAACGTCTGTTTGAATTTGCAATCTAATTTAAATATATATTGAGAGAATGTCTGTTAATTATAAACTTTAATTATAATTATATTATTTAATTATCTCGTTCGGAATTGGATAGAGTTATAACACTTATAACATATTATACCACATTTGATACGCAATTATTAGGTATTATTAAGACAAGGTTATGTTTTACCTACAAGGTTCGAAAAATGGTTATAATAATTGCATTTTATTGCTACTCATTTTAGCAGAACCTACAAGTGTAGTAAAAAATATAGTAAAATTACTCTATGCCTGGCTTAATATATGAAATTAGCTAGCTGTTTTACTCATATTTGATGTTATAGGGTATTTAATATGTACTATTAGAATACCAGCATTAGAATAGAATACCAGACATAATTAAAAATCCATTGTGTCTGGTTATTGGCATACCGCTGCATCTCAATAGGTTAAATTGTGCTAATTTTAGTTTCAATTTAATAAAACATATTATGTATTTTAATTTAATAAATTATATATAATATAACATATAAACCATTAATGTAAAATTTTAATGTAATCCTACTATTGTTTATTTAGGACCCAACCTATGAAATAGGTTATAATAGTAATATCAGCTTGCCTTCCGTTTTGCTGTACGGTGCTCCCTTGGATGTCGTTGACAGGTTTTATTACTTGGGGTCCACCTTGTCGAACAATCCATCGCTTGACGCGGAAATCGACATCCGTAATGGCAGGGCGGCCGCCATGTTTGGACGGTTAAGTGCAAGAGTATGGCGTAACAAATATCTTACAGCAAAAACAAAATTGATAGTTTACCAGGCATGCATATTGTCTATACTCTTGTACGGCGCTGAAGCTTGGACCACATACGCAAAGCAGGAGCGTCGTCTTAATGCATTCCATATGCGTTGTCTTTGGAACATCTTGGAGATCTCATGGAAGGACAGGATTACCAATGAGAAGATCCTCGAAATCGCACAGCTACCCAGTCTTACAGCGCTGTTAAAGCAGAAATACTTACGATGGTTGTGGCATGTATACCATATGAATTCCTCTGGGTTGCCTCGACGTGTCTTGCTTGGTGCCTTAGCATACGAAAAAAGGGATATTAGGAGAACTATTCTGCGGTTTAAAGATTGCGTCAGGAGGGATATGGTCTCATTTGGGATCGATCATGTGGCGTGGGAAAAGGGCGCTGAAGACTGCGATAAATGGAGGCAACGTGTGCACGCTGAGCTTGTGATTCACGATAACACCTGGGTCCGAAAACTGGCGGAAAAGTGAGCGAAACGTCACCAAGCTGATAACAACCCACCAGCTAGCAGTTTGTCTTGCAGAGTATGTGGTAAAATCTGCCGCTCTAGAATTGGATTACATAGCCACGAAACTAAGTGCATGTCCACGGGACAATGACTATATCGTCTGGAACAGACGTAAAAGGCTAAAGAGAGCCCTTTATATAAAGTATCCCACTATAGGGCACGAGCCTCTTTTCAGTGCAGCGTGTAAATAAATAAACAAACTATTCGACAAATATCGCTCGCTTACAAAATAGCAGCTCAGTTCGTTGTCCGTTGCGGCATCCGTCGGACATACTTCCATCATCAAAGTACATCGCTTGCTCCGTCAGTGACCGCGGCATCCTTACACCGAATACTTGCCATATTCCTCTTATCTCGAAATATACATCTACCCACACATAATTGAAAGAAATTGGTTTAACTAACGTGTGCATGATTTACAATTCTACACGATGATGAAATGGATTGAAGTTGAACTTGGTAATGACTTCATATCACAAGACTTGCATTCGTGATAAATAAATTAGTAATCTCTCGCCTATATCACAGAAGGGAGAGTTAGAGGTGTATTATGTGCATTCACATCTCATTAGCTATAGTTTAGGTACCATGAAACAGGAGACAAAACCTATTGTCCGGACACAGTGTTTGACCGTACTACTAAGAATTTCTTGAGAGAAAACCCTAATTATTCTTTGCTTATCTCGGGAATCGAACTCGAGACCTGTACACGGATAAACAGACTCGGGACAACTATTTATGGATAAATAATTTTTTGTCTCGTGTAGGGATCGAACCCATAACAATCGGCGTAATGGTAGTGGCAAGTCAACTACTTGACCCATTACGCCATCTGTGCAGTCAATCAATCAAATCAATCAAAGGTTAGTTATTTTACGTATCTTCGGGAATATTTTAGAGAACTCTCAGACATACTTGTACCTTCACGGTGTTCTTTACCGGGTTCGCCCGTTAAAATGGGCGCTAATAAGAATCAAAATAAAAACATCTTATTCATTTAGGTCACAAAGTAACACTTATGAACGTGAAGGTTACACTAACTAAACAATAATATGAATATACATTTACATTTACCTTTTGCCATGTTCAGCAAAGCGAGGGCGTAGTACAAATGAGAAGAACGGGCAAGAAACTTACGGCCACTCTTTTTAATCACTAATTCTACAATGCTGCTTGATTTACAAATTAAATTTGTAAGAAACTAACTTTTCTTTAAAAAAATCAGCGCTCCGTGACTTGGGTTGAACTTAAGACATCTGCGTGGCGCAATGATTTGCTCCCAAGGCTGTCGCTGTTACGAGTGTATGTAGTAAGTAAACATAATACAAAAATAAATATATCTAGTCTATTGAGGATAGATATATTTAATTTTGTAAATAATAACCCGGGCGTTTCGGTTCTACTTTCACCTTTCTCCTTACCCGTAATATAAGGTCAGTAACAGGTCCATATTACTATTTAGTGGCCATAACGCTCCTCTCATGTCATTATGAGGGCCATGTGGAGTCAACCTGAAAAAGGTCGCAACCTTATTGATTAAATGTGGCGGGGGTTGGCAGACTAATATTAAAGGTAACTTCTGTTGTTCGGGGTCAACGTAGGTCACGTGTATTATTCGTTTAGGTATGAGTTTTATTTTTACCGGATGGAATTTTTCATAGCAGCTTATATTAACGAAGGGTAGTCATCTGCGTAGCGTAATGACCAGTCTCAGACTCACAAATGCTGCAACTCCTAAATCATTTTTTAAAATACGTGACGTGGTGCTAGGTGCTATATTCATTTTCCGAGGTAAAATCTTTTGCTTTCGTACAAGATTTTTTTGAATTCTTTCCTTCACTGCTTTGATTGCCTTTTTTCGTACAAACTACGTACTACATAGACAAGACACAACGACAAGACGACAAGACGGCCAGATCTTTTTCTGTCACAAACAGAAGAGGTTTCATTGTACCTATCAATAGCCCGGTATACAAACATTCGACTAATACCAAGCGGATGGAGAGTTTCAAAAATTGCATTTGACATCATACCTACTTTGTCTAATGCTATTACAGCAATTCGGTGCTCTTTATCACCAGACTTACAAAAATATTTAACCAAATTCAAATGTAAATTATGATTTTTCTAAATTGTAACAGTATTTATGGCCAGACTAAGTATATTTTCGATGTGATGTGTGTGTCTGTGAGGTGAGTCCACGGCACGGCGCTGAAGCCTCGTCAGTTCCCTAGTTACTAGGAGTAGTAGTAGTGTTAGTCTACTGGGCACAGATCCAGACCCAGTGTTGCTACTGGGAATTTTAAAGCTGGTGCGGGCAGTCTACAAAAATAGCAGTGTTACCAACCTAACTTTGATTGCACAGATAGTGTAATGGTTTAAGCTCTTGTCTCATCACTGCCACTGCGCTGAGTCTTGCGAGTTTGATCCCCACAAAGGACACACATGTTTTATTTTATTTTCTATAAATGGTTTTTCTGTGTTCTTTGTGTCCATCGTTTGAATCTTTGTAAAGTCCGCCACGACACAGGAATAATTCATAATGCAGGAGAAGCCTTAAAAAAAATTGCAATATTATCAAGTCAACCATTGCGCCATCCAGTTACTTGCACTATGAACTATGTTAACAAACCTCGTTACTATATCTAAAGTCCTTGTAATTATTGATTCCTACAATTAGCTCCTTCACACCAACGTCACTTCGCAGAAGGGCTCAAACGGATTAGTTGTAGCTACGCTTCTACGCCTTTTAGCTAATAGATGCCGCTGTTGCTATGTTCAGGGCACTTGACATCAAAGCAAGAGAATTAGTTTAAAGGCCAACACAGATGCGCAGCGAATGTACTCGGGTTCTATTTAGTACTTGAACCGTGACTGTGTTTATTGATAGAACAAAGGATAGTTTATTTTTGTAGAGCACTTCAGCTTTAATGGTTTATTTTTTTAATATCTGTGTTGTTTAAACTAGCGACGTTATTTTCGACAAAAGAAATTAGAATATTCAAGAAATTGTATGGTCTACCATCCGAATGTTGATTCATTTGTTGTCACTGATTATAATTAAAATTAAAATCAAATATTCGAACCATCGATTTGAGAAAGGGTGGTTGCGTGGTTGACCAATCTATTGTTCAGACAAGAGTAATCAATGTTTTTAAGAAATTTCTTTAAGAAGTGGTTGTATTTCATTCATGTGCCTAGAAAGTATGTGCGGCCGATGGGTTCAGCACCCGATCACTCTCCGGTCATATCCGGATACCATATCCGGTCGTCCGGAAAATCTTCCCATCGGACTATGTGAGTAGTGGAATAAAGAATGACCTAGTGTTTGTGCTCAATGGTGCACTATAATGTCACATATTATGCAGATAGAGATAGTGCGCCTCCTTTGAATCTGGCCACTCTGAACAGAATTGAGTCTAGAGATTCTAAATTAAAAAACGTAATTATAGTTAAGAAATTATTTTGGAATGTCACACTCTATTACATATACTTAGAAAGCTAAAAATTACTAGACTATTTAGTTATATACATATATAACATACCTACCCTAATACATATGTATCAGAGTAGGTATGTTATTGTCCCATTAATTAATTATCAGTCATCGACTGAATGATTTATCAGCCTAATGCATTATACACTAAATTATGCCATATTCATTTGATTGTCTTCTATTTACGCGAATATTATTCATTGAAATTAAACTGTTATATACGGATTTTATCGCGTTGTTTATTTGACACTTTATTACAAAATTTTGAAAATTTTTACACTACTACTACTATTAAACTTTACTAATTTTTAAGCTAATTAAATTATTATTAAACTATTTAGATTTAATTTATTTTTACACTTTCCCCGACGTTTCGGTTGCTTTTCAGCAGCCATGGTCACGGGGAGACTAAGATGGCAGTTGTCTCAATGTTCCAGTGTAGTTATTTCAAAGTACCCGAACATAATTTAATCATTGGTGTTTCTATTTACGCAGAATGAGCTCAAAGTATCATGAAGTCTAGCTGTGGTTTGCTTCTTCTTGGGTTTGACTATTAATTAAATTAGTCTCTCCATAATCCGCCTGAAGGCATGCAATTTTTTAGGTATTTTGTCTTTAATGATTGTACATTACTAATAATCACATAAAATGTATAAATTAAATATAATAATAACTCTATTAAAAATAATAAATGTCAGGCAATGTTATTGTGGTACAAGTCAATTAAGAATATATTATATGTGAACCAATAATTAAAAATTAAAATATGTCTAGTCAATAAATAAATAATACCATGTGTTATTTCTCATTATTATTACATTGCATGTCATTTATAAATTCGTTTACACTATAATAGGCTTTTTCCACGAGTAATTGTTTGACTTTATGTTTAAATACATCGATGCTACTACTTTTTAATAACATTTTTGGTAAGCGATTATAAACTCGTGGCGCCATGCACAATACACTATTTGTCATCAATGCACTTTTGTGTTGAGGACAGTGAACTTTCAATTGTGGCGTTTGCTTTTATAATTTTCGTACGTCGTTAAATTAGATCTGACAAATAACACCAGCTCATACATATACAGACACGGTACTGTTAATATTTTTAGTTTTCTGAAGCACGCTCTACAGCTATCTATTTAATCCAGCTTGCATATTGCCCTTATGCACTTTTTTGTGCTATAAATATTTGCGCTTTTTCTGTTATTCGAACACAATTAAGCACATCGCTACAAAGTATCCTGTAGCTAATATTACGAACAATTAATACCACATTGTGACTAAGCCGTAATATTCCTATAATAGTTTGCCTTAGAAGAGATTACTATTCATCGACAAAGCCGCCTTTTGTGCTCTATAGGTAAGACTCCTTTGTACATTTTCGGCATAAAACATGAGGCATTTATATACAAATTAATAAGAAATAAGCTTTTATTCATACTAAGGATATGTCATGTTGTGTTGGAAGTCGATGTATCCGTTTTTGAAGTAGAATACCGTACTAAATACTATTCGCTAAAATATGACGCTCTTATCAAACTGCAGAAGAGTTTGTTATTGTCAACTTTTTCCAATGCAAGTATTGCGTTGCCGATTTCGTCATTTACTGCCAAATATATATCAACATCAAAGAATATCGTTTTATGTGTAATCGTTGCTATTGTTAATGATTGTGTGACTTTTGAGTGATTTGTCTAATTGTGGTCATGAATTTGTTTTAGTTTTGTCGTGAAGGGGGAAGGCCTAACATTAAGATTTCATTCAAAATGCAGCAATTCGATTGGGGAAGGAGCTACCTGTTCCAAAAGTTACACATCTATATAACTATTTATTTGTTTCAACAATGAGTAGAATTTTCATAGCGAGAAGATTTGGACGACGCTTCAGTGACAGTATAGGTGGAAGAATAATTTCGCTTAAGGTATTAAGTCCTGTGTCGTGGGACACTTTACAAACAAACACACGCTACATGAACCCCAATAACAAATTCAACTGTGAATAAAAATAACTTACATTATATGAATATGTGTGAGAATTTTATATTGATCCTAATACTAGACAAAATCTTTACTTTACGAAGTATTAGTAAATAAACTAAACTATTCTAAAGAATTAAGCTCATATTTACATAATATATAAATAAAAATCAATTGCCACAGATCGGCTCCATACATAAGAACGTGCCAACAAATCTGCGGGCAATGTCGAAATCATTTAAATGGTATTTTTATATGAAATAAATTGATTGAGGTTTTGATATTAGATTAAATTACGTGAAAAGTATTTTTGTATAAATTGACAGGACAACGACTGTCGGTCAGCTATATTAAAATAAATTATTTTCTTGAACTTAAACGGAATATGGCAGGTATATTATTTTAATTTATATAATAATAAATTTAAACATTGGCGTTTGATTTCTTAGTTTACAAAATTACATAGCAACAAATATAAACATCCACCATGGAGGGTTTGATAACCAAGACTTCAACTTAGTTTTACTCGGTAATATACTGCTCGCGTCATTATTTGACTCAAGTTTACCGACCAAAAGATTACAATCAATATTATTCTTGAAGACAGCTTCCATAGACTGAATCTCTACAATACATTCCATGTTAGTGGTATTAAGTGATGGACCTTGAACCGCCAAGGGATCCAACACGATAGAATTTGTGGTGCATTCTGTACTATTAGTTATCGTGGTACACGCTGTTTTGTTCACTTGCGTCTCTGGAGTTGACACCAATGTCTCGTTGTCTATATTTGAAAAAGTTGAAACAATTTCACACGGTATTTTCAATTTTTGTATTTTATCATTCTCTTTGATTTTTAATATGCATTTGGCCTCTTCAATTGGTTTGCCGTATGTTGAAGAGGCGCCAGTCAACTCGTAGCGTTTTAGGTAATTGTCATCGTAATAGTAATGAGACTTAAAATTTTGTGTCCGCCCTAGATTATATAACGAGAGTCCTGTTAATAAATCTCTGTAGCGACTCTCGGAGCGCATGTAGTTCTGAACGTGCACGTACTGTGGCGTGCTAACGTATAATGGCACATAATATGATACACCAGTATTTGTGTGGTACTTGTGACTAGGGCGAATAGAGTTACTTTGAGACCCAGACGATTTCCACCATATAGAACTCTTGCCAGAATTTGTCCCAGATAATATACCTGGCTTCGAAGGATATGTGTGAGAGCTAGATCCAGACGATCCCAACCATATAGTACTCTTGCCGGAATTTGTCCCAGATAATATACCTGGTTTCGAAGGATATGTGTGAGGTACAGATGATTCCGAAAGTATAGATGTTATTTTGCTACCGCCTGAACTGGATCCCCAACCTTTGCCCCACGATGATCCGCTGCCGCCTGACGATGATCCTCCGCCTCCACCCGACAATGTTCTTCTGCTTCCACCCGACGATGTCCTTCTGCTTCCACCCGAAAATAATTTACCACATTCTATATAAGTAACCGTTACACATAATACTAATAAACACAACGTCAAAAGTCTGTTGAACATTTTAGAGTACAGAAACAAGCGATACCACAAACTCGTATGAAGTTGCATCTGTCATGTCATTTTATTTAAAACACATTTATGTTATGTGTATGTGTGAGTGTGATATCACGCAAATGTCTGGATACTCAGGCAATCTTAAAGTGCTACTCGAAGGGCTAGAGGTGAAGTAAATATGAAGCTAATTCCTTCGTTTGATTTAAGACAAAAGCGATAACAGTGCATCACAACAAGCAATTATGAAGAATCAGTGAATGTCGGTCTAGTTTATTTATTATGTTGTTTGTTTAAGTACGTTATCGTCATTTCACGATTCGTGTGTGCGTTGGTTAAACTGTGTCGAGGGAAATCCGGGACCTTTGTATGTGTTTATTTCTGACCGAATTGATTAAATTTTCCTGCTGTATGACGTTCAATTATTTCAACGTAAAGTAAAGTATTTCCAACGATGAAAATTTGACATTCAAATATTGTAAGACAAGTAGGTCAGCCAAGATTTTAAATTTTTACACATTAACAACATTTTTTTTTTATCGTGGGATTATGCGTGACGCATACCCCTCTGCTGGGGCGGGCGGAGGGGTTATGTCGGACTTACCGGGGATAAGAAAGATGGTAAAGATGATAATGTACCTCCCGGAATACCGACTAAACCTATCACGGTGTTCCTCAACAAAACCACTATCGACGGGGCCGCGCGAATCATTTGCACATGCGTTCGCGACCCCGTCGAGGTTACGGCCCGCCATACAAAACGGCAGGCTACTACGCAAAAGACCTACCCTATAGGCGCTTCTCATAAATAATCCCTACTGTCCTAATGTAGAGGGGAGACGGACTCGAAACAGAAACGAAACTCTCGGACCTGGTGCTGAACGGATGGCGGGCAGGGCCCACAAAGCTCGCCACCCCCAGGTCAAACACATTAATAACATGCCCAAAGGTATTTTTAGTCTGGGCATAGGGAAAGCGATATTTTAAGGTCTTCTTCTAAAATCAAAAGCCTACGAAAACATTGCTATCTTATTTAATTTTTATTTTGTTTTAAGAAAGACAACTCCCGCACTTGGAATAAACCATGTGTTGCCGAGGGACTTTACAAACATTTAAACAACGGATACAAAGAACAGCCAGACTTGGGTCAACTATCGAACCCACAATACTCGGCGTGGTGACAGTGGCGAAGCGACCTCTTAAATCACTACACTATCCGTACAGTTATTTAAATTATACATTCGTATGTATTTGTTGGATGCCATTCTATATTTTAGAAACATTGTAATGGATTAGATATAATTTTTACAAAATGTTAGTCCATGGGTCGGACTTACGCTCCTTTTTAAACCGACCTCAAAAAAAGGAGGTGGTTCTCAATTCAACTGTATGCTTTTTTATGTGTGTTACCTCAGTACTTGGTGAACCTATTTTAATGATTCTTTTTTTATTTGAAAGCTGGTGCCTTCCGTTTGGTTCACTTTCATTTTGATCAAGATCTGACCAGTAGTTTTTTTACATATACAGGATGCCGCAGGATGTGCAGATATAACAGTTACACAGACACTCTGCACATATAACAGTTTTATAGGTATATTTTGGGTTTATAATTGTTACGCTTTCTTCTAACAATTGAATAATAATTGTTCATATATAGATTCAATTTGATGAACAACAATGACTTTCGTGACAGAAAACATTGTTGCCGCAAAAAACGCCTTCATCTCCAAAATATTCGTATAAAACATAGGAGTCGTACGTAAAAGTCAATAAATCTTCACAGAGCGGAATGTCTGCTGTGGCCATAAAATAACCTCATGGTTTCCGCTAGTGGTCGGCCCAGTCTGGCAGGCTAATATAAATTCCTCTCTCTTGTTTGTGGACATATTGAAATATAAGTCATGTTATTTTTGCAGAAACTATCTGCAAGCCTTTGACTTGTTATGAATATATTTTATAAGACTTTTAAAAGTGATTAGTTTTGGTGAGATACTACCTTTATGTATCTCTTCGGAGCTAAATGAGTGAGATTATGGATGTATGTTGAAAGGGCTTATAACTGCCTCAAATATTAGTAAAATGTTGTCAATAAGGTAAGAAAATCTCATTTAAATAAACACCATATGGCACCCTATAAACATATTTTAGGCAACTGCAGATTGCAGACAAATTGCTTTTCGCTGTATTCCTCTTAACCAAATTGACTATGTATTGTCCCGTTTTCTTTTTATCACATGTAAGCGAAAATAATATTTATCTCTGGAAGTGTTATTAATTCACTTGCTTTTGTTGGTTTTGCATGCACTTGGCTATTAAATGCGGTCAATATTCACAACAGAATGCTGGAATTGACATTATTATGGACGTCCAATGGCTTAATTAACTTTGACATATAATTAGATAAATACATTTGTGTAGCAATTATAGGTCACCACGTTTAGTGATGTATGTATGTAATCAGACGTACTTACATCATCATACATGTCATTATAATATCATTTGTGAATAGTTTTCATTTTATTGTATGTTAAAGTAATCCTGAAACTTATGTTATGTTTTTTTTTTATTCGACTAAAGTGGCAAACAGGCGTATGGCCTACCTGATTGTAAATGGTCACCGTAGCCTATGGACGCCTGCAATACCAGAGTTATCACTTGCGCGTTGCCGACCCTTTAGGAAAGGAGGAAGTGGGAAGGAGAAGGAGCGGGACGGGGGAAAAAGGGTAATTGGGCCTCCGGCACTCTCACTCACCGAACGAAACACAACAGTAGGAATACTGCTATTTCACGTTGATATTCTGTGAGAGGGTAGTCCTTCCCCGGTCAAGCCGGCCCATTCATGCTGAAATCATGGCTCTACTACTCAAAATCATCAATATCAATCTTATTTTTATGTTATCTTATGAAGCATGCTAGTACTTTTTTGCTGGCTAAAAGGTACCTTATGTCCTTCTTTATTCTTCTGACAACGTGTATGCAAAATTTCATGATTATCGGTCAAGTAGTTAAGGCTTGAAAGCGTAACTAACAAACAAACTCATATTAACATTTATGATATTAGCTAGGGTATCTTATCTTATGTGGGAGCCAGTCAGTGCAGACCGGCGACACTTCGACCCAGTGCGATCTTTTGTGTCGACATTCTCCCAATAACGACTGCCATAGATGTTCATGGCAGCCGGGACAGATGGCTTAACGTGCTCTCCGAGGCACGGAGCAGGCGATAATTGTCGATCAATACGCACATAATTTAGAAAAGTCATATAACTTCCGAAAGTCAGAGGTGCGCGACGTGGGTTAGAACTCGAGACCCTCTGCATTGCAGTCTGTTGGTCTCCCCACTGAGCTATCACTCCTAGCTAGGGTATAAGACTTGTCTTAATATTCTTAGTTGCGACGTAAATATGACATGACAACACCATCCTCACAGCTTGACTTTTACGCTGCCGTGCCACCGTGATATATTGTTGTCGTACAATATCACAGCATGACACATGCATGCTTCCGACACCTTAGAAGGTTCCCGACCAAGCAGCAGGAGGTCCCATTGTGTGTCCTAGCCGGCAGCCGAAATCATGCAGTCACATATGCGATTGCTATAAGAATCAAAGGCCGTTATTTCCTTTCACCAAACCTTGCAATTGAAACCTGAAATGTATTGAGGCTAGTTTGTGGGTGAATTGTCAAATACTTGGCAAGTTAAGAAAGGAGTAATATATAACTCATTGGCTAGTATGTAGTGATGTATGTATCTTATGTGGGGGCCAGTCAGTGCAGACCGGCGACACTTCGACCCAGTGGGATCTTTTGTATCGACACTCTCCCAATAACGATAGCCACAGATGTTCATGGCAGCCGGGACCGAAAATGTGATATTTTTATGGTACTATTTGCACATGGCTAATGTCCAAACTAGATTGATGGTAATGACTTAAATTATTATTTAAATCATGACTGAATATTCGATTTGATGGTAATATGTTGTGATAGATCGTAAGGACGATTTTCTCGTCTGCAGCTGACAATACGTAGGAATGTTTGCTTTTACATATTATAAACCTGAAGACTTTGTTTGTTTGTTTGAACGCGCTAATCTCAGTAACTACTGGTCCGAATTGAAAAATATATTTTTATTGTTGTATAGCCCTTTTATCGAGGAAGGCTATAGACTATATAACATCACGCTACGACCTATAGGAGCGAAGCAGCAATGAAAAATGTTGCAAAAACAGTGAAAATTCTCTGATCTGAAGCAGACGAAGTTGCGCGGGTCAGCTAGTCTATACATACATAGAAATTAATAAAATTGAAGTAATGTCAAAATAACAGCTATGTACTAAATGCATATGAATGTATATACGGAACTTATAACAACAAACTTTTTTTTAAAATATAATTTAGTCTGTCTGTCTGTTTGTTCCAGCTAATCTCTGAAACGGCTGAACCGATTTTGACGGGTCTTTCACTGGCAAATAGTTGATATTATAAGGAGTAACTTAGACTTTTTAGAAATAGACGAGTTCCGCAAAATATAAATTACACGCGTACGAAGTTGCAGGTAACAGCTATGTTACTAATATGTAGTCAATCAAAAAATTCGTATTATGCATTCGAATAAATGTCATTGTTCATTCAAATCACTTAAAATTGAATCATTTGGTATCTTTATTCACACGTCACTAATACAAGTCTTGATGGTTTAAGCATCAATGGTCTGAGCATATCGTAACATATAATAAAATATATTTAAAAGGACAACAATAATATAAATGTTACCGAGAATATGAACTTACAAGGCCTTGAACATAATGACGCATTGGAAGATATCAAATTAATTATATTATAGTAATTTTATACTATCAGAGTGTATTGTGCGCTCGAGTTCAATAATATGTTGATATTCGTTTATACATGAATTCAAAATGTATAAACTTCAAGGAACTTATAATTTACCCTGTCGATTCCTGGAATGCCAGCCATAATTGAAACCCTATTGAGTCCGTAATTTAATAAGTAAATGTACTTTTTTATTTCATCATATTAATGGAGTCGACAGTACGCGTTGTACTAACAAATTATGTTGTATTGAATGAGTTAGACAATTTGTAAATATATTTTGTTTTGGCTGTTGTGAGCATCCTTTTAACATTCGGTTAAGACAGTCAGTACTCTCATTCATACATATGTACATTTGGATTGATAGAAGGATATCGATCCGTAAATCGGACTGCAGATGGATTGCAAAGTCTCTTTATCATTTTGGCAGAGTCAATTGTAAAAAAACGGCTGTCTTGAAGTTTTGGATTCTTTGAAATAGCTACATTTCAAAACAAGGAGGCGAACACCATTTTGATATGACTACGGTTGCTAAAAATCAACCAAACATGTATACATGTTTTAATTTCATTTCACGACTGTTTGTTTCTATCACTGTTGTATGGGAAGGCGGAATCGTATGGTAGATCCCTCGTTCAGTTCACCGGGCACAGCTGATCGTTAAACCTTCGTGCTGAAGTATTTCTTGACAGAAAAATCCAACAACACTTTATCCAAACCAAAGCAAAACCCTTTACGTCAAAACTACACAGCTACTCTTTAGTCTTATTCCCAACCACTGTGCCAGCCAGGCAGTCGATTATATAAAACAGAAGAATTTTATTTATCTCTAAAATATGACCATGGCTATATAGTAATTATCGATTTAACTTCAATAGTCATGTTTTAAAGTTTCAATCAATCAATCAATCAGCCCACCGCAGTCCACTGCTGGACATAGGCCTCTCCCATTTTACGCCACAACATCCGGTCCTCCGCCTTCCGCATCCAGTCTGACCCAGCTACCTTTTTTAGGTCATCGGTCCACCATCGGTCGGTTTTAAAGTTTATTGATTGACAATTATCGCCTGCTCCGTGCCTCGGAGAGCACGTGAAGCCGTCGGTCCCGACTGCCATGAACATCTATGGCAGTCGTTATTGGGAAAGTCAGTACCCTGACCCTAAGGCTAGTCTTAGGGTATCGTTAGCCTTTGGGTTGCTGAGGTCAGGTGGCAGCCGCTCCGTGTAAAAACTGATATCCAGTCAAATCCGGTTAGACTAGAAAAGCCGACCCCAAGTGACTTGGGAATAATAAAGGCTAGGGAGAAGAGTCATGTTTATGGGATAAATTAACTTCTCGAAGCGGATAATCTTATTATGTAATCCTAATGCATATTGCTGGCTGTAGTACACCTACCAAATCGTCTCCTCCACACACCATTACACGATACATCGACATGAATTACTAACAAGTGCTAAATAAACAAATTCAAGGATCGACCCTCGGAAACCCTAAACGCTACGCACCGTGCAATCTCTGTAAGTAATTGCATTTCCCCCTCATAAACCAAGCTTGTAAGTAAAGTGATACCGGACCCTCTAAATAAGCACTAGTGGTTTAAAAACTGGATAGGCGAATATGATACGACTTTTTAACTGGGGGTTGTGATTTTTAAGGCGGTTTGAGTTTGTCAAATTGGATGCAAATATAATGAACTAGATTTTGCCCGCGGTTTCGCTTACGTTAATGCAGATTTTGTTAATAAATTTCTATATTATTATATTATATATAGTATTTTTTAGAGTTCGAAAAATCTTATACAACAGCTTTGTCCGTCCGTCTGTCTGTTATACAACATTCAACTCAAGAACCGTAAGAGCTAGAAACTCGTGGTCAACGCCATTCGACTAAGCATAGTCGATATACCCCCGAAATTCCTATGACCTTTGACCTCTGACCTCAAGGTCACGTGGTATCATGTGACTTTCGCATATTAGTTGAACCGTTTTTGCGAACTCTAAGATTTACGGCAACTCATTGCCGCTTTTCACTTGTTTTTAGATGAAAAGTAAGGTTAGTCGGTAGTCCAAAGGTCTATCGCCAACTAAATTTATTTTTACTAGTTTATGCACGCGGCTTTGCTTGCGTTTGTGTTAATTTGTCAATATATTTGTATCCCCCAGGAACAGTAGGTACTTTTTTCTGGATGAGATACCTTTTATCCAGAAAAAACTGAGACATGGTGTACCCATTATGTCCTTTTCTGTACACCTAACAAAGTGTATGTTAATTGCATGATGATCGGTCGAGTAGTTAAGAAGTGAAAGCGTAGCAAACAAACAAGCAAACTCATATTGGCATTTTAATATTAGTTAGGTTTGAAGATGGGGTACGTGGCAATAATACTTTAACGCCAAGCCTATTATTTGAAGTGGCACTTCGGCGATAGCCTCCCAGGTTATCAAACTGGAATAGACCGGCAATGAGGCATTCGATTTTCAATTTCAAATCTTACCTATTCCAAAACTGACATAAACTCTAGCATATTAGCTTAGCTGGAGGGGGTAAAAAAAAGACAAATGGCTAACGCCAATTTATGGTTTTAGTGCCTCTGCCACCTGCCCGCGGCTTCGCCCGCAGGAATTCACCAAAAATTATACCGTATAAAAAGTGTTATTTGTTAATATAGGGTATAGACCCTAGATTAACAAATAAGACTTTTTTGATCGTTGATTAAAGTTGGTACAGCGATACCTAGCCTTTCGGTAGGTCTGTTCGTGTAGTGGCCTGCCGTTTCATACGGCGGGCCGAAACCTCGGCGGGGTCGCGACCAGATGTGCAAGTGATTCGCGCGGCCCCGTCGATAGTGGTTTTGTTGAGGAACACCGTGGTAGGTTTAGTCGGTATTCCGGGAGGTACATTATCGTCTTTACCATCTTTCTTTCACCCCGGCGAGTCTGACATAACCCCTCCGCGGGAGCGGGCGGAGGGGTTATGTCGGACTCGCGGTAGCGGTCTCGAGGTAGTATATAGGGGTATGCGTCATGCAAAACCCGACGTTAAAAAAAAAGCGATATACTATTCTATCTATGTACCTAGTTTCATATAAATACGTTTACAGTTAACGCGTACTTGGGTAACAAACATCTGAAGATCTTTCAAGTCTCATCATCTCACAATCTGTCACCGTTATTATATTAGTAAATCAAATCAGAATAAATTTACTCATTTAGGTCACAAAGTTACTATAATTAATGTCAAAGTTATACCAATTAAGATTATACCTACTGTGAATTAACGTTCACATTTACCTGTTGCCACGTTCAGCAAAGTAAGAACATAGAACTAATGAGAAGAACATATACAAAGTGGTATACAAACAACACAGTCATATACAGAGTGGCGCAAATGTTATCACATTAATTGATACCACATATACTACATGGTATTATTTGACGATTTACAAATTATGAACCAAATGTATTCAGTAGTTTAGCCACAGGACATTTTTTTGAACTATGGCTGTTAACGAGCTGGCTACAGCGCATGATTGATAACAATGGTGTTCCAATTTGTGTCAAATTTTATTTTATTAATTTCTGCGAAAATTGGTTTTTGTTTTTGTTAACCGTCTTATATCAATCAGCTTAAGGTAGTATATCATTTAATGTGATAACATTTGTGCCACCTTGTATGTGTATTAGTTGGGCATCTGTTTGCTGCCCTTACCCTCTTACTTACCTTATTCATTGCCTTAAAAATAACGGTGATGAGATGTTACAGTCAGCGACATAGTCCATAAACATTTTTGGGATTTTGAATTATTTAATACAATAATGATAATTCCTAGTCTTTTGTAGCAGTAACAGTTAAGCGTTTTTATTTTAATAATAATAATAATAATAATAATATTCTACCACATACACACAACACCATCTAGCCCAAACTAAGCAGAGCTTGTACTATGGGTTCTAGACAATGGATAAACATACATAGATACTTTTTTTTTGTAAATACATACATATTATACATAGAAACACCCAGACCAAGACAAACATCCATGTTCATGAACACACAAATGTTTGACTTGCGCGGGAATCGAATCCGCGACCTCAGGCGTGGCAGTCAGTTACACTAACCACTACGCCATCGAGGCCGACATTTAATGAGAAATAATTTATTATACTTCTTTTATAAAATACTGTAAAAAAATTATATCCAAAAAACAAACCAAAAAAAATAGAAAAAAAAAAACTTTATGTTTATCTACTTATGTCGTTAAGTAATAATGAAAAAAAAACTGGATAGATGGCGTAGTGGACATGCGGTAATCTCGTCACTGGCACGGCACCGTCTTTTGTAGGTCGAATTTCATAAGGGACAAATATATTATTTGATTCACATATAGTTGTTCTGGGTCTGGTTGTGTCAAATAACCATGTTTGTAAACATTTCTTCAACACAAAATTTGATACCATATGCTAGACATACTATTTGGATTCGATCCCGAGTACTTATTATTCGTATTTTGATCCATAGCCGTAAATAAGTATATTAACCATAACACAGTCACTAACGACCTGTTAGTAGCAAAGAACCAGAATAAAAACAACACCGCTACTGAATTAAAACAATAAATTACCTTAATAATAACATGATTTACGTCAACAGACATTGCAATGACAATGCATTTATTTATTATACCCTTAGAACTTGCTTTGTTGCAGCATTCGTATAATTGCTAGCCAATCTATGTATTAAGCGCAGCTGTGAAAATATTATAAAACAATAAGGTATACGTGCCCCATAATCTATAAAAGTGGGTGTAATAGAATTTTTTTTAGTTAATCTCACTTCGTAGTTGGTCGTATTCAAAAATGGGAATCAAGATCATAACTGCTTTTGTGTTATGTGTGGTGAGTGAATTGTGAAAGCATTAATTATATTATATAGATGTCCGAACGTGAGTGAAACTGTGAAAGGTTTTACTCCCGTTCATGATTACTTAACCTAATGCTATATAGCCTTCCTTAAGAATTGGGCTATGAAATAAAAAACCAATTATTTTAATACAATTGGTAGTTTAAACATAAATACAAACTTTTTAACTTTAAGTATTATTATTAATACAGATTACTTACTGGTGCATAATAGCGCATAACAGGAAGATATGGAAAAGCTAGAGGGAGGCTTTTGTCCTCCAATACAGACTGAAATAATAAAATATTACTTATAGTAAATGGGTAATGCTTGCAATATAAATACGCCTGATATCATGAAGATTATTTAGGATCTTAATATTAAAGATTGCATCGGTGACGCAAGGGTTGAGAATGCAACTGCTGTGCGCAAGAAACAATGGCATTTAAATGTTTGTGTGACGGACAGACAGACAAACATTCTAAAACCCATTGTCTCTTTTGGTGTTTCGCACAAGAAATACTAAACGGATTTTTCGCTGATCGCAACTGTCGTTAACATCAAATAAAAATTGAAGACAAGGTTTATTTTAAACGGTGATACATGTAAATGAAATCGCAGGCAAGCTATAGTACACTCGAAAGAATTTTCAGGCAATTACTATTGATAAAAATATTCACATAATCTTTCTTTCTTTAAAGACTATTGCCGCACTAGAGATCAAGCCCTTTGTCGGAGGGGACTTCTCAAACATAAAATTAGCAGACACAAAGTACACCCAGACACAGAACAAAAATTTGTGGATCACACAATTAACTTGCCCGTGTGGTATTCAAACCCACAACACTCAGCGCGGTGGTAGCGGCGACGCAAACGCTTATATGGTGCTAGATTCATGCAGTCAATTAAGAATGCAAAATATATGTAAATCCATTTTTTAAATTCTCCTTGGCTGTACTTTCCTGTGAATTCTGTAAATATGTAATTGAAACAAGTGAGAATCAGCAATTAACTGCCGTAAATCTTAGAGTTCGAATAAATGGTTCAAGTGATATGCAAAGGTCACGTGATACCACGTGACCTTGACGTCAGAGTTCAAAGGGCATAGTCATTTCGGAGGTATATCGACTATGCTGAGTCGAATGGCGTTGACCGCGAGTCTCTAGCTCTTACGGTTCTTGAGTTGAAAGTTGTATAACAGACAGACGGACGAACGGACTGACGAACGGACGGACAAGGCTGTTGTATAATAAGAGTTTTTTCGAACTCTAAAAACATAAGGTCTTATTTTATTAAGGTGTATTGTTTTAGTTAGATTATTTACTTCTTGCAAAAGATCCTAAATGAAAAAATGAAGTAATATTTAAATTACTAACCAAACTGCACGTTTAATGTAAAATTAGGAATTAGGATATCTCTTCAGAAACCGTCATTAAATGGCGACAAACATTTTTGTAGCATGCCTGACTTTATGAAGTTGTGTGTGTGTAATAAATAGGTTTTATCTTACAGCTCAACATTATAAAAATTACTATAATTAATGAATAACATCGTGAGTAAGCCAACTGTCTAAAAGATCTTAATGTTCTCAAACATATGTGAACTTTGGCGTGGAGGACAAGCCAAGGCCAAGGGTCTGTTGTCGCACTAAAATACCAACAGTGGGACAGTTTTAAAACACGGCTGATATTATTATTATATTATAGAATTGGCAAACAAACTAGACCTGGGTTTCGTTTAGTAGAAACATTTATTTTCTGTTATGAGCAGTATCAGCAGATGTTGATACTGCTCATGACAGAAAATGTATGTTGATGCAAATGTATTAGCAGATCAAGTCTTTGTTTAGATAAATATGTTTACTCAGCAGTGTACCACTTATAGCATAGCTCAAGAACAACATGCTGGGATTCAGTATACAGAACAGGATATTTCATGAAGATATAGTAGAACGTAACTTCTGTGCATGAGGTCTTGGCTTCGATTTTCGGGTCACGCAAAGTGTTATCTGCTTTTTCTGTGACGAAATTCTCTTTCACTGTACGGAATTTGAGACTGTGTAAAATAGATGACAATAGATTTGACCCACATAACGTAGGACCTAAAACGAATATGTACTTATGTCAACTGTTGGCCTTTAAATATATAAGCACTAGGGCGACAGTCAATACGATGCATACAAGCAAACGCACTCCCCATATACATGTGTGTACACATTGATATTATATGCTATACATATGTTGCGTTCATTCTAATTAATATTATTAATACGAATGTGAGTTTGTTTGTTACACTTTCACGCCTTAATTACTCGACCGATCAGCATGAAATTTCGCATACAAAGAATGGAATAGGACATACCTTTCATCCAGAAAAATTTACTGTTACCGAAACATAGCAATTAATTAACAAAATCTGAACTATAACCGCGGGCAAAAGTTAGTATTTAATAACTGCACTGCGTTTACATGTTTTAGTGATGTGTACTTATCATGTTGTAGGACATTTTTTTTTGAGTAGTAGAGCCCCGCTGATTTCGGCATGAATGGGCCGGCTCAAGCGGGGAAGGACTACCCTCTCACAGAATATCGACGTGATATAGCAGTATACCTACTGTTGTGTTTCGTTCGGTAAGTGAGAGTGCCGGAGGCCCAATTACCCTCTTGCCCCCTTCCCACTCCTTCTCCTTCATACTTCCTTTTCCTCATCTTCCTTTCCTAAAGGGTTGGCAACGCGCAAGTGATGCCTCTGGTGTTGCAGGCGCTCATAGGCTACGGTGACCACTTACCATCAGGTGGGCTGTATGCTTATTTGCCTCCTTATGTAATATCAGCCCTGTATTATGTCCCACTGCTAGGCACGGGCCTCTTCTCAGTGTGAGAAGGGTTAGGCCATAGTCCACCACGCTGGCCCAGTGCGGCTTGGCAGACTTCACATATCTTCGACAACATTATAAAGAACTCTTAGACATGCAGGTTTCCTCACGAAGTTTTCCTTCACCGTTAAAGTGAGCGATAATTAACTATTTAATACGCACATAACTTTAAAAAGTTAGAGATGCGTGCCTCAGGTTCGACTCGAGAACTCTGGGTGGCAGTCCAACCGTCTCTCACTAGACTATCGCTGCTTATTTTTGCCACCTAAGTTGTATAAATAAAAACTTGTCTGCCTAGGTACCGTATCGGTCTCGAGTTTGAATCCTGGGTTGGGTCAGCAAAAAGTTGATTGGGTTTTTCTGCCAAGAAATTCTCAAGAAGTAAGGAAGTCGGCAGTGTTACTTACTATAATACTTTTTAGTAGCATGGAGGTGCCTCAGCAAGCCCGTTAAGCCGTTGGTCCAGCGCGTGACCTCCCTCTGGTTGTGTGAAATTGTCATTCCATCGGATTATGGAAGTTACGGAACGGAGAGCGCACTTATATTTACGTAGAAACTCGGAAATTACGAGAGTGAAAAAGTGGAGCGTTTACAGCCAGCCTATAGCAAAGGCTTTTGATTGGTTTTTCCATAGTCTAAGGCAAGTAAGTTTTTCTAAGGTGGCAATCGAGCCACCCCTGGTGGTAAACACTAACCGCCTCTCATGGACACGGCTAATATTTACTAAGCAGTTACCTATGTGAAGAAGAAGGGGTAGGATCAAAAAAGAGACCGATAGGGTGATTATATTCTGTAAGAGAGTACTTCTTGCACGTTTGACTCAGGCAATACTCTAGTTATAATGTCACAAAATAAATGGCAGTTTATATAGGCATAAATATTGATCACATTAACTTATATTGATATTAAATTTTAGTTTCAGGTATACTACACTCAAATTCAAGCAGCTCCACGTACGTACAAACAAAATTATTTTGATTTTAATGTATTGATACAAGTTAAAACTATTTTGTAGAATAATAAAACAAAAATTATTTCCTAGTGCAGGAGATGCACTAGAAAATAAGTACTGTTTTTATCATACTCTACTTTTACTACATAACTAAATTCAAATTAATGTATTAGATGATAGAAGACATAATAACTGCATGTCACTTACTATATAATTCTATTTACAGATTGTTGTCCTCCAATTATAATACCGACGACGGGTAAGTTTTTATCTTTTCGTATACATTTTAATTACTCATTAAATATAATTAATTTCTGTTGCTTAACTATCTTATAATTCGTAAATTTCTTATCTTAACCTTGAAATGAATTTGCATAAACGTAGTATCAGTATTATCTGCGCAGATCTTTATCGATTAGTAAAACTTTCTTAGTGATTTCCAGTCAGTCATGCTATACACAAAAGCAGCACACTTCCGAAAATAATAAGGTTCTTTTAATTTTCACCATAACACTTGGTCATCTGTCTTCTTCTAGTCTATTCTACTTACCATTTGCCTACTTCATTTATTCTATGCTACTTATCTTCTTTACTTTATCATCTTTTGGACTAGCTCTACTTGACGTGTGACTCGGTATTGCTTAATTCTAGAATAAATGACTCGAAAGATAGTCAAAGTCAACATCTAAAATAATTTATCTACTTAGGTCATAAAGTAAAACTCATGAACGTCAAAAAATTATTATATTATATATTATAAGTCTTCTCTCTTAGCCTTTATTATTCCACAGTCACTTGGGGTCGGCTTTTCTGGTCTAACCGGATTTGACTGGATATCAGTTTTTACATGGAGCGGCTGCCACCTGACCTCCGCAACCCGAAGGCTAACGATACCCTAAGGTTAGACCAGTGTCAGGATATTAGAGGATACTGACTTTCCCAATAACGACTGCCAAAGATGTTCATGGCAGCCGGGACCAACGGCTTAACGTGCTCTCCAAGGCACGGAGCAGGCGATAATTTTCAATCAATACGCACATAATTTCGAAATGACACTTCAAAGAACTTCCGAAAGTCAGAGGTGCACGACCTGGGTTCGAACCCGAGACCCTCTGCATTGCAGTCTGTTGGTCTCCCCACTGAGCTATCGCTGCTACTATATATTAGATACTACTAACTATATATTACAAATACAGCTGTTAAATGCACAAACCACAGGGTCGTTCGTGGCAAGCTAAACCTGAATGTTAATAATGTCGTACAAAAGGTTTCAGAAAATCAGTCAGGGCCTTGTATCCGGCTAGCATTTATTGGTTGGCTGGTATGGAAAATAGTAGTTATTTAGAGTGCCCACTGCATTATTATACCCAGTGCATTGACATGTCGCCATCCGTCATTATCACTGAATAGTCAAATAAAATAAAAATGATTTTGCAGTCAAACCATGTAAGCCGACTACAAAACCAACTACACCGCCAACGTGTCCAACAACGGAGACCCCTAAGACGTGTCCAACGACGACGACGACCCCTAAGCCGACAACAACTGAGACCCCTAAGACGTGTCCAACAACGACGACGACCCCTAAGCCGACAACAACGGAGACTCCTAAGACGTGTCCAACGACGACGACGACCCCTAAGCCGACAACAACTGAGACCCCTAAGACGTGTCCAACAACGACGACGACCCCTAAGCCGACAACAACGGAGACTCCTAAGACGTGTCCAACGACGACGACCCCTAAGCCGACAACAACTGAGACCCCTAAGACGTGTCCAACAACGACGACGACCCCTAAGCCGACAACAACGGAGACTCCTAAGACGTGTCCAACAACGACGACGACCCCTAAGCCGACAACAACTACGACCCCTAAGACGTGTGCAACAACGACGACGACCCCTAAGCCGACAACAACTGAGACCCCTAAGACGTGTCCAACAAAGACGACGACCCCTAAGCCGACAACAACTGAGACCCCTAAGACGTGTCCAACAACGACGAAACCGACGCCGCCGACTAAGCCATGTCACTGTACAAAAAAACCCTAAAGACAAAAGTCAAATTTTAATAATATTGTCTTCTATTTACGCGAATATTATTTATTGAAATTAAACTGCTATATACGGAATTTATCGCGTTGTTTATTTGACACTTTATTACAAAATTTTGTCGTTTCTAATGCATACATTTTAGTTTCTTTTATTTGTTTAGTATTTTATTCCGTATAAATTAATTGACCAAGTATAAATTGTATTAAAGAAGTATTTACACATTTTTATGGCAATAAAGATTTTTGACTTATACCTGAATTATTTGGTGATGAACGAATGAACCTTTTTTTTTTATTGACATAAGAGTTCTAACATTGTAGTATGTTATAGAAGTACCGATTTTTGGAGGATGAAGGCTTGTCCCATCACTTTCAAATAACATTCTATATAATATCTATAAGATAAGTGTCTCGCCATTAAAAAATATCGGTTAAACAAGAGATTCTTTAACCTAACAAGAGTGAGACAGCATTCGATTTATCTTTCAGTTTACTTTTACTTGATAGTTGTGAAACTGGCCATTAGATACCTAACCTGTTCAAGAAATAGAACACGTTAGGTATCTAAGCTTTTATCTCTTTCATTCATATTTGAAACAATTCATTTATTTAATTTGAAAAATCACAACTCACGTAATAGAAATAATTCTTATGGCGCGGGGATCTAAACAACCGATACAAAGAACACCCAGACCCGGCACAACTATTTGTCTCATGTGGAATCGAACTCACAACATTCGACGCTACGGCAGAAGTGAGACGACTCCTTACACCACTGCGCTATCCTTGCAGGAGTTAAATACAAACGAGGAAGCAGTCATCAGTTAGACGCACCAGGTCTACGCATAGATATATGCTTTATTGCAGCCTTAGTAATAAAAAAGCCTTATTTAGTTCTATAGAAATTTTGATGGGATTAAACATACTTACTAATGTGTCAATAGTTTAGTCGGGAGATCAAGGCAGAAAAATTCGTCTAATTTACTAAGTGTGGGTATATTTTTTCTTTTCAGTATAATTAGACGCAAGGTCTAATGGGTTTTACCTAGTGTCTAAAGAAGCTATACCCTTCTAGCACTGGCAAGAAATCACTGCAGCTAGCTAGCTTTCCACCATTACGGAAATAACTTAAGAAACCTAATTAGCCAGTTATTTGCCGTATGAACTTTGAGGACGAGGCCAAATGTATATTAATGCAATATTACAGACATCTAATCACATTAGTGTTTGAAATTATGACGGTGTACAAGGCTTCATACACATACGGCAGTCTATAGGAAGCATATTCACACTTTAAACCCTCTCACACTCACACTCTAAATCTCTGTTTGTTTATAAGTGACAATTAAATGTTGGTCTTAAGACTGCGCCGAGCGTAAGATGATGACAGAGTTTGTGCGGCGCATATTAAAATCGGCGCGCGGCCGCCATAGTACAATTGTATAGAGGATTTGAAGTGCTTTTTTGATAAATATGTATCTTTATTGTGAACCAATAATTTAAATATTTGGGACGGACAACTTGTAATATAATTATTTATATTTCGTTTAAGCTGTAAAATAGGATAGATTTCTACTGTTATAATCTAAAAATTACGTAACACGAGCTTATGTTTTTGCATTTTTCGTGCAATTTTACGTAATTTTGTAGGCAAAAATATTAATTATTTAAAAAATTTTACACGGTGTAATCGTAAACACATTCATTGTTATGGTAAATGTATATTTTATATTTGTATTTAACAAAAAGTGTTGATTATATTCACTTAACTGTGACCGCCTGTTTTGGCACATTTCGCTCGGCGCAGTCTTAATGTCTACTGATTCGATCTTTTAGCTTGCAATGTGGTGTTTTGTAGTTGATAAACTGTGGCGCACTACATTTGCCAAGAAATTGTTACTAGTGGCAATAGGTGGCGCTGCACACAATTATACACTACTCTCTACAATATATACTAGATCCTGGATCGCGCAAGAAAAAGTTGCACTGAGCGTTATTATACAGATTGTTCCAAAAAATAGTGTCAAAAGAAAGTCAATATATAGAGCATCCCTATGGGGACTACAATTATTTATATGTAGATATCTGGTTCTGCAATTTTGTAGTCTCTCTATTACTAACCTTTTGCGATAATTGTGGCCATCTTTGAATTACAAAATATATTGTTCAAGTGATACGAAATAATAAGATACATGTTGGATTATTTTTCTAAATTAGGTGACTCTCTACTCTACTTTATGTATCTATTATGGTCAAATATTACAATTTTGCCTTGAGCTCCTGCGATGAGTCTTGTTTCCATATACGCTATGCTAACAGCACGAGATCTAACATTACTCTATTCATTACTCTATGTGCAGGTTGCTTTTAGGATTTCGCTTTTTAAGGGTTTCGCGCGGGATATAAGGGGTTACGGTATTGTAATTTTAATTGGACTCCCTTTTCCACATTTGAACTCCAAGTTGGTCCATTATGCGTGAGAGTCGGCCGGTTACGGAGATAACGTTAATAATAAATGTTAACACAGAAGTTTCCTGGGGTCTTCGCAGGCTTCACGGAGTGACCTCGGGTTGTTGAGGATTTCCTTACTAGTATTGAGTCCCACACTTTCCAGGACTACGTGGGCAGCAGATTCTTCTTCGGTCAGACATCCCCTAAAGAGTAGGCTGTCTGTTGCTTCGATGTTGTACAGATGTTTGTTCAGAGGACACGATGTCCCCACGATGGTCCGAAGGTCCAATCTTTGTAGGTTGAGTAGGCGGTGTGTCTGACATGGTGAGATGGCTGGAAGGGCTGCTCTCGACTGTCTGCAGTCCGTTATCCGACCCCAGCATTTATTATGTTGCCTCTGAGTGCGAAGCTGCATCGATGTTCTTAGTTGTGAGAATGGTAGAGGAAGGAATGGAGGTGGACCTTCCGTAGTGGTTTCCGATCCTCTTCTAGCCAACTCATCTGCAGCATCATTGACCAGTGATTCACTGTACCCCTTTATCCATTGTAAGGTCATAATGTTTTTTATGGAAAGTCTTTCAAGAGCAAGGTGGCATTCGTAAATAAGCCTGGAGTTGCAGCTATTGCTGTGTTGTCGGAGAGGATTCGTATCCTGTAGCCTTCAATCCGTCTCCTATCGATCACGGTGGCAGCTTCCGTGATGGCAACACATTCACATTGGAAGATAGAACTGAGTGAGTCTATGTTCCTATATCTTTCCGAGCATTCTGCTACATTGGAAGAATCATTCGCATGCTCGTTGTAGTTTGTAGTCAAGATGCTTGTTCCAGAGCAATTTGCTGTCTAGTATGACCATTAGATACTTGACTTCGTTGATGGGGTTACGTTATTGTAACTGCTGCTCATCAGGCTGTATGTCAATATTTTCCATCTAAATAACCGATTATTCGAAACCAATCGATTGGTGAAATTATTACCATAATCCCGCTTATTCAATTCAACCTGGGCTAAAATAGGTCAATCTATATACTACAACATTACCACCGGCCGTTGTTCAATACCGCACATTATGTTCGCGTCCTTAGGGCGAAACTCATGCGGGCAATCCTCTCAATTTCATCAGGTACATAAATTAATTTACTATCGTCGCCTGAATAGACACTGTCTGGTTTATTTAGTACTGTTGAGTCACCCAATTACAAGGGGTCTGATAAAGGAATAATATATATTATTTTAGGTGAGTGTTGGGGACAGTCAAGTGATTTGGAGCAGAAAAGAATAATTGGATAGTTCATTAGAACTCGTGGCAATCGGAATAAGAGTTTCTTTTAATTACTTGTAGTATTCTTAGTTAATTCGTTTTATTGGTGAGGGGTATATTTCCAGTTTGTCAGTACATTAAGGAAATTATATGTGTATTAGTAGAGTTTGTTAATAATATCTGTAGATATATGTTATGATTTTAAGAGCTTTTATTAACTTTAATACTAGGTTTAGATCACGACATCCCCAACTTAAAAGTTTAATTCGAAATGTGCACATTAATAACACCTCATTTTACAACCTGATGGTACGGATGTGTCGCCTGTACAATGATTTATTATCGGAACATCATAACACTTTGGACATATTCAATAGCCGATTCGCAAAATTTAAAAGTAATGTTAAACATGTTATGTCTAATGTATAATACTATGATTGCTGGGTATTGGTACGATTCTCATTCATTTTTATTTTCCTTTCTTTATAATTTATCCGCATTTTGTTTTCATATTTTTTGTTTTATATAGATAATTCACGTTCATAACGTCATTTTGTCGTTAGTAACACAGTCCATTGTGATCATGTAGTGTACACATAGTTAGAAACTTAGTTTAGAACATAACTGTAATATGTATTTATATTCCAACCTACTTGTACTTTGTTCCGTTTTGTGTACCCAAAATAAATAAATAAATAAATAAATAAATAAGTAAGTAAGTAAGTAAGTAAGTAAGTAAGTAAGTAAGTAAGTAAGTAAGTCAGTAAGTAAGTAAGTAAGTAAGTAAGTAAGTAAGTAAGTAAGTAAGTAAATAAATAAATAAATAAATAAATAAATAAATAAATAAATAAATAAATAAATAAATAAATAAATAAATAAATAAATAAATAAATAAATAAATAAATAAATAAATAAATAAATAAATAAATAAATAAATAAATAAATAAATAAATAAATAAATAAATAAATAAATAAATAAATACATACAATAAATAAATAAATAAATAAAGAGCACGGTCGACACCTATTTGAAGAAAACCTAAATCCAGATTTGAATTGGCTCTACTGGTCGAGTAATTTTATTGTTTATATTATTTCTTTTATTCCAACTAGTACGGCTTACGACAATTTAATCCAAGATTTTATCCACTGTCTTATCGCTGTGCCACCGAACTAGTTAAATACTAACTTTATTAACTGTAACTTTTCACTGTGGCAGTTTATAGAAGTTACCTAATTTCTTGCGGCGGAAAGTGGTTTCATAATATTTTATTAATAAAAACTACACTTAATAATCAGCCTCAATAGTAGCACTATAGACCAACAGGTCAGATGCCTTACGTTCGTAAAAGAATTGATAGAAAGAAAATAAGTAACTTAAATATCGGAAAGCTGACACTGTAAAGAGCATTCGTGTCTCGTTAGTTGAACAGCCTACTTTACGAAGTAAATACGTAAACTTCACTGAAAAACTTTCAGTTGAAGACTTTACTGTTAAGCTTGGTACAGAATATAACTGAAGGTTTTTGCTGTAAATATTTAGCTAAGCATGCTTCAAGTCGTATCTTATAAGCGTAATCGCGATTTATACCGTTATTTTTAATAACGTGCAAATAAGTATCTATCTTATTCATAAAATTTATAGGAAGCTTATAACGTCTGTATAAGATGCTTTAGATAATAAAGCTACATAGAACGTTTATGACCATTTTACATAACATTTAAGAATTAAGAAAAATCTTATGCAATGGTTCAAACTTTAATTTTTTTGAGATTCTTTGTATATGATTGTAGACATGGTTCAGCTGTAGGATCATAACGCCGCAGGAATACAACAATTGGTTTTTGGCTGCAATTTTCTTTGAAACTCCAGCTTATAGAAATTCGCAGCTGAACTCAACAGTGGAAGTACGGAGTTGCTTTCTTCTGTCTGTGATCTGATCATTTATATTGAATCGAATTAGGCGTTACTTGGCGGAAAACCCTTGTAATAAAATTATTGGGCAGAGAGGAACCCGCCACGAACCTTTGGATTGCCCACCCCAACTATTACAATAGAAAAAGGTTTACAATACTAAACTCCTCTGGATAGGGACAGCCACGGCGTGGCACACGTCTTATCTTGAAGTATTCGTGTTACATGCCTTGCCTTGTTTGTACGAGGCTTTATATTTTCGGAGGTGACGACTTTGAAAGTTGGAGACCTGCACTGTTTGTCTTTACGATCACCGCCATCGAATTCCCTAGTTGTTTTCTTAGTAAAAGCGCTTACTTGTGCCAATAAAATACAGGCGTGGCTTTTGTTGAGATGAAGACAAATGGTTATTGAGATAAAATAGAATGCGTATTCTTTATTTAAAACACAACATCACAGTCACACGATTTAAATACTACAACTGTGCTATGCTTTGGAACTAAAGTTCATAAGGTATTATATCCTGAAAATAAAAGTATTAACCTTATACAACAAACTAAGTCCACGATGTTTGTTCCATAAAACATGATAGACAGTGCCATAAATGAGGCATCCACAAACACGATAACAACAGGAAAACTAGCAACACCACATCATTTTCTATATCAGTCAGCCGAGCGTAACTCATTTACACAAAATAACAGAAAAAAAATCAATATATCAGTGAAATATATGTTTATGTGTAAGTTTGTATTGGGCATAGATAAAATAACACTAGCAGCTGGTAGTCTCAGCTTTACTCGCGTTTTTGAAGCATTTTGAGTTCTTCGTTGGATCAAGCTATCTTTATATCTTTCGTCAAAATCGGTTTAACTGGTCTGGTAGAGAAAATTAAATCTACTATTTTTATCAAAGCTTGTGTTGTGTTAAGTTGGTTTTTTATGCGTAATGTGGATGAGTGTTCTAAAGAAGAATGAGTAAACCAGAGTAATAGTTAAGTCTTGGTTGTTGGTAGTTGATATTATACATAAGTTCAGGGTTATATATGTAAAAGAAACGTCTTTCTTGGAAGTTGTATTGAATACGCTAGCTGCCTACTTCCTAGACACGCCTCGGTGGTAATGTTCTATATACACTAAGCGTATACAAACTATACAAATATGACATACAGTTAAACTGACAGCGAATACTGCCAGTGGTACTTCTGGTCCCTGCCGTCCGTGACTTTCCTCTCTACTCGAAGCGCGGCGTTCAGTATTTATTTGTCGTTCGATCTCTGAAATAATTTATACACACACGCACAAACACACATGTATAAAAATTCTGAATAGAGTTCACAATAAATCATATAAACCGTAAACAAACCTAAAAAGCATCATTCAAATAAAGACACACAGCTACGTCATACCTACACGTCGCATTAAGTCATACATATACATAGGTAAGTACGAGCGAATTTACCCCACCTTCACGACGGCTACGGTTCGGAGTTGGTGCGTGAACTACTGATATTTCGCGTCATTACCCACGGAGATGCGTCGAGTTTCTTTTTTTTCTACTCATTTACTCCCCACTGTGTGAAGATACATTTCTATAAACATATGATAGTATAGAAGTATGAAGATAAACTGGTAGTAGGAAAATATAAATATTGCTGAATGTTTGCCAGTTTTTGAAGTGATTGGGCTTATTATATCTAAATCTACTTCTACACATGCATACAGTTTTGCAATCAATTTTATCACATACACATTAAAATAAAATCATCCAGACAACTGTGTGTTATCCATATGATTTATATAAACTTAAGCTGTTATAGTTTCCTAACAAGTAGGTCTTAAAATGAACATGGACAAGACGAAAATCATGTCCAACGTCCATGTCACACCTACTCCTATTAAGGTTGGGAACTCTACTCTCAAAGTTGTTGACAAGTATGTATACCTGGGACAAACGATCCAGTTAGGTAGGTCCAACTTCGGGAAAGAGGTCGTCGAATCCAACTCGGCTGGGCAGCGTTCGGGAAGCTACGACATATCTTCTCGTCCAATATACCGCAGTGTCTCAAGACGAAAGTCTTAGAGCAGTGTGTGTTGCCAGTGATGACTTATGGCTCAGAGACGTGGTCGCTCACTATGGGCCTTATCAGAAGGCTCAAGGTCACGCAAAGGGCGATGGAGAGAGCTCTGCTCGGGGTTTCCCTGCGGGATCGAATCAGAAATGAGAATATCCGCAGTTGCCGACATAGCTCTCCGGATAGCTAAGATGAAGTAGCAGTGGGCAGGGTACATAGCACGCAGAACCGATGACCGTTAGGCGGAAACGGTTCTACAGTGGCAGCCACGCACCGGAACACGCAGCAGGGGTAGGCCCGCCACAAGGTGGATCGACGACCTAGTAAGGGTCGCGGGAAGCGGTTGGATGCCCAAGACCGGTCTGTGTGGAAAACCTTAGGTGAAGCCTATGTCTAGCAGTGGACGTCTTTCGGCTGAGATGATGAAGCTGTTGTAAATATATTACAAATATATACAACTAAATAGTTGATGTAAAAATATTGTATTCTCTATTTGTTACATCAAAAATGCACGCTGTATATGCCTGGAGGGGCACAGTTCGTTTTGTACACATTTAGTCAGCTATATTTTAGGTCGTACTTAATAGGGGACAGGGCTATTGGCATCCATTGACCACAACCTCAGCAGTTAGCAGCGGACGGTAATGTGCTTATTCAGCAGCTATTAAAAATTTGCGACCAAACGACTCAAACCTTTCGAAAATCGAACTCGAGACCTTTCGATTGGCGGTAGTATTATACAGCAACATTCATGAGTCAAGTTGTATTTATCCATCACATAAGTGTTAGGTGCCTATTTACTAGAAAATTTTTAATATTTGTTAAAGTAGCAAAACACTGAATATTTTAATATCATTGTCAACCTAGAACACAGTTTTCTACTTTAAAAACCACTTCACAAAACTATATCGCTTTGAGACGTACATCGATTGATACTCGAGGCGTATCCAGTGACGTCACACATCCGCATCCGGATAATCCGACACCGGATTGACTGGCCGCCTCCCGGGCTTGTTTCGAAACCAAGGCTTGGTGCTGATAACAACTCTATGCGGCTTGTTTACTTATTTGCTCACTTAAATGTGTCTGTTTTCATGAAAATGATTCTTGGTTGTTTGATGATGGTAATGTGGTAAAACAGCAATAGTTTATTGGGAAACCATTGGACTGCCACGCAGAGATATCGCGTACGATCCCGAATAAATATTGGTCAGAAGATTTCGATGTATTAATATGCATAGTAAAATGACTACAATTATAATAGGGTAGGTGCAAAGTTTGATTATGTATATCTAAAGAAAAAATTACAATTAAAAACAAATTGTACATGTAGAATCAAAAGGAGTTGTAACAGTTCCAAAATCATCCTTTGTGAGAGCTGGAGTCTGTAATAGGTTCGAAACCTGTGTGACAAATCTCCAGGTACTATCTCTGTATGTCGAAATCACATAAGGTAAAATTATAGGTACGTGTGCTTATTTTTTTTATTTCATAGCTCACAAATGATCAGACAGATCGCCTGATGGTAAGCGATTACCGCCGCCCATGGACACCCGCAACACCAGAGGAGTCACAAGTGCGTTGCATTCCTTTTAAATTTGACTCCACCAGATGGGGAGGGACGGTTGGGCCTCCGGTACCCTCACTCACTCGACGAAATACAACGCAAGCGCTATTTCACGCCGGTTTTCTATGACGCCGTGGTATCACTCCGGTTGAGCCGGTCCATTCGTGCTGAAGCGTGGCTCTCCCACGGTTAAAAAATGGTAAGTGTACAATGAACCTAAATCAAATTAATAAAAGAACTAAGCATACAACTAAAGTAAATAAAATATAATAACAAACATTAATTAAGTGTACCAAAGTCTTGAATGAATAAAACATATTGTGACATTTTTAATCTCAATGGATATAACAATGACGATGTGATTGAAAAGGTGTGGGTTCAAATCGCTCCCACTGCACTACCGACATGAAATTACATAAAGCATTCTAGCCTAATTTGACAAGTCAGCAAACATACAAACCTATAATAACTTTTAAACTTTCGCGTTGCATGATATATATATATAATATGTAACGGGTATTAACGCGATCATGCATAATGTTTACCTTTCGCAGCACCAGACAGCTTGTGACCACGGCCGGTGTAACCTGGTCGAAACGTCAAGCATAAAAAAGGTAAACAATATGCATGATCGCGTTAATACCCGTTACATATTATATATATACAAACCTATATCTTTACTATAATAATATCATAAGGAGGAAAGATTTTATATTCTGTTTGTTTGTTTGTAACTATTTCACTCAAAAACAACTCAACTGAATTCTTTCACCATTAGAAAGCTATAATACCACCAACATATTAAGCTATATTTTATTTAAAAAGTACTTTTACTAATTTTACCTATTTTTTCACCATTAGAAAGCTATAATACCACCAACATATTAAGCTATATTTTATTAAAAAAGTAATTTTACTAATTTTACCTAACCCACTTTTACGCGAGCAAAACCGCGTAAACTTTTTTTAAATATGTTTGAAAATAAAAATGGTAATTGGAATAATTATTAAACCATTTATCTGCTAACTATTACTGCTATACCTACACAATAAATTTTATTAATCCTGTTAGGTAAACCAATCCAAAATCTCGCAAATATATATCGACTTATCTCGTCGACTGTATTGAGTGAAATGTCTAACAGCTCATATCGCTATCTCTCTCAGATGTGGTACACGCTAGCGTATCTAGTGTGTGACATGTTTGTGACGTCACATATCCTCATAGCGTATAATCCGACGCGGGATTGACTGTTGGCCTCCCGGGCCTCTTTCCTAGCCGAGACTTGATGTTGTTAACACGGCTGCTCTGATACAGAATTATTTGGGTGCATTATTTCTGTACTACATATCACGCCTGTTTTGCAAAGGGGTATGCAGAAATCACAGATTTTATAAAGAGATGCGCGGCGTCTTGTAGGTATTTATTCATCGATCGATCTCTAAATGACTTATACACGCACGTACACCCACAGACAGACACAAATACACATATACACATCTATAAAATAACAGGATAGAGTTTACAAGAAATCATATAAACAATACTCTTCAATTTAAGAGCCAAGCTCTTGTCGGTGGAATCTCTTCCATAATGTCCTATCTTCAGCCATCGCCTTGACTTCTTGATACGACGTAACTTTTACCTTTTCTTTCACTTGATACGACGTGACACTTTTATAAGAAATATCTTGGTAGGAAAAATAGAAGGCAGAAGGGGAAGAGGAAGGCCAAGGAGGACGTTCATAAACAATAGAACCCACATATTTTATACCGACATAGACATTTCGCCATTTTTCTCGGTGTGACGTTATGGGGCGCTAGTTTTTTGTCGTTGACTGGGCACAGTGTGACACCATGTTGATACTAAGAAAAACCTACTAACATTTTACCAGACCCAGGTATTGAACACATCGTGCACAGCAGTCGCATACAATCCCGCTGCGCTATCAAGGCAGCCACAGTTCACCTTGATAATAATATCCATAAAATAATATCCTGGGATATCGCTAATGCATCATGCATCACGCATTTTGCTTTTCTATCAGATATATAATTAATCTTATAAGTTTTATGATCTAGTGAGATTTTTGGACGGCAATGTCCAAAAATCTCAATCGATCAATCTGCGAGTTTTAGAAACTTTATCGTCATCATGCATTAGATAGATGACTACTCATAAACAGTCACACCGTGCTTCAGAGATGAAAGAACAGCTGTTATGAGCTAACTTACTGGTAGTTTAAAGCAGCGATAGCTCAGTGGGGAGACCAACAGACTGCAATGCAGGGGGTCTCGGGTTCGAACCCACGTCGCGCACCTCTGATTTTCGGAAGTTATATGACTTTTCGAGATTATGTGCGTATTGATTGACAATTATCGCCTGCTCCGTGCCTCGGAGAGCACGTTAAGTCGTCGGTCCCGGCTGCCATGAACATCTATGGCAGTCGTTATTGGGAGAGTGTCGACACAAAAGATCCCACTGGGTCGAAGTGTGGCCGGTCTGTACTGACTGGCCCCCACATAAGATACATACTGGTAGTTTAGAGTCCCTATGTGCTGAGAATACACAACATCCTGTACCCATAGTACAAGCTCTGCTTAGTTTGGGCTAGATGGTGTTGTGTGTATGTGATAGAATATGATTATTATTATTATCTATGTTGTGTATTTAAGGTTTGAAAATACTTATGGGGAAAAAGGACACATCCTAATTTTGTCTGTTTGATTTTAGGTCGTATGTTATAGTGAGCGAGCCTATTGCCGCAGTCAGATGACTAACGACAATAGACTAGCCTGATAATACGTGCGCCATAAAACAAATCTGGCAAAATGTCGATGTAATGTACTTTTCCACACCTCGTCAAGGCCATACATCCGATAGTGTATTTATTAAACCGAAAGAACCCAGATCATACGTATCTGATTTATTAACATCCGTAGGTATAAGCGAGCCACGTAACATGAAGTCTATAATAAACTTACACATTTATTTGTATTGGATGACATCAGTGAATGGAATACTCAAATCAATAAAGTGATGGACGTTCAATATGAAGTAAATGGCAAATGTAATAAAAATAATATTAAAGATACCTACGTCTAAAAAACAATGTAAACAAAAATATGATGAATTTTTAATATTGGACCCGCAGTTGAAAGTCAGTCTCGTATTTTCGAATGTAAAATATAAATTCGCTGTTTACGATGGCCGATTTTAATGTGAGTTGTAAGTATTAATTTGTTGCCAAAACTTAAATAATTTTGTTAACGTCCGCGTTTGATGCGAAAGCACTTCGTACTGTTTCGAGAAAACAAATTTAACTTTATTTAATTTCACTTAATTGAATTAAACTTCACAACGCTGAAGAAATAGCTGGCGTAAGCTGGCTTTATTTTTAAGTTGGATAATGGTCTGTTGATGGGAAGGAAAATGTTTATGACAATTGGAAAGTACTTTGTGCCTTTACGTGTCCACCTATTTAAGCGGAAGGAAAAGTAACTTACTTTATTTGGACGCCTTTGGTGTTCAAAACTTATATAAACCGTTAGTTTGCTACGTAGATGCTATCTTCTAAATATATAATAAAATGATAACTGTTTGAAGTCTACACATAAAAGATATTTAAGAAAAATATGTGGTCTTTATAAAAGCTATAGGAACTAAAACAATTATTTTGGAATTTTTTAATGTTTGTATATTTGTACGCGTATCACGCAAAAACTACAGCGCAAAATTAATAGCGATCATAGTTGAATTGCTGGTATTCTAACTTAAACTCTATTTACGCCGAATAGAAGTGTAATCTGGGTAGATCAGCTACATCTTGGACGCATAGATAAGAAAAATCTAGACCTAACCTAAAACCTAATTCAAAATTCTTCGCTTACAAAATGGTAGAGACAAGAGCTAGTATTCTATATAATCCGAAAGGTGTTAGTGATAATTAACACCGTCACTGATATTTATGACCTTCGGGTATCGTTAGCCTTCGGGTTTCGGAGGTCAGGTGGTAGCCGCTCCGTGTAAAATCTGATATCCAGTCAAATCCGGTTAGACCAGAAAATTCGTCCTCAAGTGACTTGGGAATAATAAAGGCTAAAAGAGAAGACTGACATTTATGACCTTATGGCACAGATATTATGTCACTTAAACTGTCGAACTTGCGCTCGGCGCCATTCGTCGCAACTAGTTTTATATTACGTAGAGAAAAGTAAGCGTACGTGTCGTGATCGAGACCTTTTTTTAGTAATGTAATGATTTTTCTATTGTACTATTTCTACAATGCCATAAAAAATTGTTATGAAAAATTTAAGCACATTTGGATTTGGGCGTATTACAGGTCCGAAACATTATTTTTTCTGTAGCAATTGTACATCACTATATCAAATATCTATCCAAGTGACATTCAACTATGTTTTAATTATTCCGTAATCATTGAAAACGCGATATTATAATTGACGAATTATTCGACGTTTTCCGATTACAGTTGGGCTTAACTACAGTAAAGGCAATCCTTCCATGCGCGGTTCATAACGAGCAAGTGATACCTTCAGCAGCTAGTGTTCATTTTCTATGGTAAACACTTATAATTTTTTTTTAATTGCCTTAGGTGTTTTATTTGACCCATACCCGCCCACGCGAAGGGGTTATGTCGGACTCGCCGGGGTAAAAGAGAAAGATGGAATAAGAATTATGTACTTCTCGGAATACCGACTAAACCTACCACGGTGTTCCTCGACAAAACCGCTATCGACGGGGCCGCGCGAATCACTTGCACATGCGGTGGCGACCCCGCCGAGGTTTCGGCCCGCCGCATGTACGGCAGGCCACTACACGAAGAGGCCTACCTTTTAGGCAAAACTTTCTCCCCAAACCCTACTGTCTCCTCCCTAGAGGGGAAACGGACTCGATACAGAGACGCGCGTGGGAACACGCACGCCGCCTCTCGGACCTGGTGCTGAACGGGTGGTGGGCAGGCCCACGATGCCCACCACCATGGTAAACACTTGCCATTAGGCAACCTGTATCATGTCTGCCACGATAATAATAAAAAATAATTACTTAGAACATACCAAAAGAAAATATTCAGAATAAAATACAGAGTTTTTATTCAGCAATACTAAAGTCTGTTTATATGAAAATTAAATACTCTAATCATAGAAAGTGTCAGACGAAACCACCTTTTAACGACCGCAAAGCTAGCCGGAGGTCTTTTTCGACAAAACCTTTCTTTAGGGTTAGGAGATTTAAATACATAGCTCAGCGAAATGACTGTAATAAACATTAAGAGTATCAAATAATGTGGTTTTATAAAATGTGACCAAATTTTATTCTAAATGGATTCTGTGACATTTATACCTATGTATATAGCTTTTACTGTTATATTGTTATAGATATATACATATGCCTGTGTTATATAGTATACTTTGAATCACTAAGGTACGCAGTGATGTATTAAGGCTCCATTTTGCCACCTATGTTTTACATTCCACGTAATAATGAGTGATGTCGCTTGCCGTTTACCCGTAACAGGTCCAAACGCTGCTGTATAGGAGCAAAGGTTGCGAAGAATATCGCTAGACGGCCGGCCCGTACGGAAGGGATTGTCGGAGTTTTTATAAAAATTTACTCTATCTCTTTATCTATAACAAATTAAATAAAATATTAAATATATATAATGTTAGTTATAAAAATGTAGTTCCATGTTAATGGCACAAGGTCGGCCTCGATGGTGTAGTGGTTAATGTAACCGACTGCCACACCTGAGGTCGCGGGTTTGATTCCCGCACAAGTCAAACATTTGTGTGCATGAACATGGACATTTGTCTTGGTCTGGGTGTTTCTATATATAATATGTATGTATTTAGTAGCAGCGATAGCTCAGTGGGGAGACCAATAGACTGCAATGCAGAGGGTCTCGGGTTCGAACCCACGTCGCGCACCTCTAACTTTCGGAAGTTATATGACTTTTCGAAATTATGTGCGTGTTGATTGACAATTATCGCCTGCTCCGTGCCTCGGAGAGCACGTTAAGCCGTTGGTCCCGGCTGCCATAAACATCTATGGCAGTCGTTATTGTGAAAGTCAGTACCCTCTAATATCCTGACACTGGTCTAGCCTTAGGGTATCGTTAGCCTTCGGGTTGCGGAGATCAGGTGGCAGCCGCTCCGTGTAAAAACTGATATCCAGTCAAATCCGGTTAGACCAGAAAAGCCGACACCAAGTGACTTGGGAATAATAAAGGCTAAGAGAGATTATTATTATTATTAATGGAATACCTAGGAAAATTAAATTATACGGACACAGAAAAACTGCTAGAAGTCTTAAAATGATATTGAAAGTAAATTTAAAGTTGTATGTATATTACTTCCTAAACACCTTTAATCGTAGATGCACTATAAATATTTGTATTAATAATGCGTTAATATAAAATAAAATTGTCAAGTGATGTCCTGAAACACAGGTTTATCCTAGTTCAAGCAGGCTCAAACACTTTTTTTTTGACCTGGGGGTGGCGGGCTTTGTGGGCCTGCCTGCCACCCGTTCAGCACCAGATCCGAGAGGCGGCGTGCGTGTTCCCACGCGCGCCTCTATGTCGAGCCCGTCTCCCCTCTAGGGGGGACAGTAGGGAGTGATAGAAGTGCCAATAGGGTAGGTCTTTCGTGTAGTGGCCTGCCGTTTCATACGGGCCGAAACCTCGGCGGGGTCGCGACCGCATGCGAAAGTGATTCGCGCGGCCCCGTCGATAGTGGTTGTGTCGAGGAACACCGTGGTAGGTTTAGTCGGTATTCCGGGAGGTCCTTTATCTTTTCAACATCTTATTTTACCCCGGCGAGTCCGACATAACCCCTACGCCCGCCCCCGCGGAGGGGTATGCGTCATGCATTCCATTTATTTTGTATACACTATAAATTAACATAGTTAAGAATTAATTTTAATTTAGGCTTAAATTATTTAAGGCAGGTATGCTTTAACACTGTTGATGTACTATGTATGATGTAGTGTAAGAATGTATCTTGTTTTTTCTGTTAATAAATAAATATTATTATTATTATTATATATTATAAATTATTACATAATAGCCTACGATGATATATGTATATCACTTTGCGATAATCTACCGGGCGACCACTGGACTGCTATGCAAAGGTCTCGAGTTGGACCTCAATGAAAACACCATTGCCATTGCAAAGTTATGTGCGTATTAAATAATTAATTGTAGCTTACTTTAACGCCAATCGATAATATCGTTTAAAAACCTACATGTCTAAGAGTTCACGTAGGTGTGTGAGATCTGCAGATTCGCACTGGGACAGCGTAGTGGACGATGGACGAATCCTTCTGACGTTGATAAGAGACCCACGCCTAAAAAATTATAAACAGTACTGACGTTGCTGATTATTATAAGTTTTATAACCTTACTAATAATTAATAAATGTGTCTGTTAGTTTGTCTTTATGTCACACAACAATGGCGCAACAGATCTACATGTTTTTTGACAGAAAGATAGTTAAGGAACCAGAGAGGCAACATTTATATGTCGATAAGTAGTTATTCTGATTTCACGGGAGCGAACCCGCGGATGAAAGCTAGCGATATAATACACGTTTAATCAAATTTATCTAGATGCCAGACTTGTACAAATACAACGAAGGATTTTTTGCTTCGTGTAATTTGCAAGAGCTTGAGATAACTAGAAAAGTTGTGCAAGAGAAAAAAAAAGACATCGTTGGCAAACGGAGGGATAAGGTCGAGATATTAACACCGTCGGTAACGATGGGGCGGTCAATCCTGACAGCCCTTATAGTAATTGTAGGGGTTGTGAACTTGGAGAAGGATTTCTGTGTTTTGTGTTTAACAAGAGAGATTAAAAATGATTGCCCGTTTGTACATTTGTAGGTTTTATACAGAAGACTTCATTTACTTTTGCGTTTTGTGCTTGAAAATAAAACAGCGTATTGATAGAATCTGTAGTTCGGTTAAAATTTAAAGTTTTTATAATTAATTAAAGCAAAATAAGTTTGTATTATATTTTACTAGTTTTGCTGGCACCATCGCTCGCGTAAACATTTACGCGACACCTACAACTTACTTACAAAGGTTATATAAATTTTTCTCACTTTTCCCTTAGGCGCAGTACGTTTGTCTGGATGAAAGGTATCCTATGTCTTTTCTGAACCCGTGACAATGTATGTGTATGCAAAATTTTATAATGATCGGTTGAGAAGTTAAGGCGTGAATGCGTAACAAACAAACAAACCCACATTCGCATTTATAATAACAGTTATGGTTTCTTTAATTTACTACAAAAAACTAATTTATTACTGTAGAGCCCGTGATATAAACATGTGCTTATATTTTCGTGCAATTACAATCGTATGCTCTCCTTGGAGTCGATAACCGGTTTACGCATCGATATGTTATTAGCTGTTAGTTCACTTAGTAGTATTATATTTTTTGTTAGCTGTTAGTAGTTGCTATTTCGGATCTGACAGTTGTGTAACACCATCTCCAGACATCATACCACAGTGAATAAGGCAATTGTCTTCCTGCTGACGTCAATGGACTCGTTTGCTATATCGTGGGTCATAAAAAAATATAACTGGCGAAATATGTATCTAATGCGTCTTTGCCTACTTCTTCGGGGATACAAAGGCTTGAATTTAAGTTCGTATCGCTGCTACTGACTATTTCTTGTCAAGAAAATACAATAAAACTTTGCGCTACCCGACAATCGAAGTCGATGACTTATGCGCCATTAGTCATGTGACTAATGAATGATCATTACCGCCACCAAAGCAGTGGATTTATTTATTAACCAAAAGAAGAAAATGTAAACAGAAATTAATTTCAAAAATATATTGCACATGACACATGTGGCATAATAAGTTGGTTTTTGTACATACACCAATAAATAATCCACGTGGTGCTAAACTGCAAGAATCTTTTTGTTTTCTGTGTTGGTGTTAACAATTTTATTGTTCACCTTAGCCTTTTGTAATGTCCCACTGCTGAGCAAAAGCCTCTCCCTTAGACTTCCAAAACACTCTGTTCGAATCCATTCCGTGCTAGTCCCTTTCGAAAACGTCCAAGTCATCTTGCTATACTAAAAAAATATTATATACAAATTCTCTTTCCATGCCTAGGCTGCTAGAAATAGAGGCTTCTATTAGCAAGGGAGTATTTGTATATGTCATGTTGCACTTACATTGTATTCACTCTACGAGCTTTTATTAACAGTCAAAATGTATCCGAAAAGGCACGTTTGGCTGTTCATAGAGGACCATTAGTGGCTACACTTATACATGGAAGTAAAAATTGGGTATGGCAAAAGAAGCATGAGAGCAGAATAAATGCTGTAGAAATGAGAGCGCTGAGAAACATATTTGGTGTGACTCTGAAATATGAAATAAGGGATAGTGTGATTAGAGAGAGATGCGGCATGAAAGTGGATAAAGTGACGAGAAAAAAAATGGTATCTTAAGCTGGTTTGGGCATGTAGAAAGAATGGACGCGGAAAAAAGACTAAGAAAGTTAATGAGGCTACTGTGAATGAAACAGTCGCAAGGCCTAGACTATAGAGAGAAGACCTAGGCGAACGTTTCTCGATCAGATAGGAGACGTTCTGGACAAAGGCCAGGTTAAGCGTACCTTAAACCGGCGGCGTATATGAGGAATGTGAATGAAGCCAGAGTAGTGTGTCAGGTTCGTAGCAAATGGAAATCCGTAGTCTCTTTGCACCCCTCTGGGAAGCAGGCTTGAATCTATGTATGTATGTACTATCGTAGCAACTAGTAACACTGTCACAGGTGACTAGTCCTAAGTATTACCAGTCTATATATTACGCACGGGTGCAACAGACCGAGGTGGTTTGTTCCGCTACGAACTTTCGAATAAGACTTTATCACGCAACTTGCGAACAACTTTGTTTAAGGCCGCTCAGGTAATTGATTGTCTTTTACTTACCAGTTTAGTTAGTTTTTCTGTTTCGGGAACTGAATAAAAGAAAGAATTGATGTTTTAAATCCCTAGAATGTTTTCGACAGTAATTTTATTTAAGTATAATATAATATAATATTCTAATATAATATTCTACCACATACACACAACACCATCTAGCCCAAACTAAGCAGAGCTTGTACTATGGGTACTAGACAATGGATAAACATACTTATATACTTTTTTTTTATAAATACATACGTATTATACATAGAAACACCCAGACCAAGACAAACATCCATGTTCATGCACACAAATATTTGACTTGTGCGGGAATCGAACCCGCGACCTCAAGCGTGGCGTTCGGTTACACTAACCACTACGCCATCGAGGCCGACTGTATTAACAGTACATATACAGTATTAACGTTAGTGCGTCATGGATATGTCATAGTCAGGTTATCGGCGCTATAAATCCTGTGAGCATAAGTTTGCAGACGATCACGAAGTCTCGAGTTTTATGCCTGGACTAAGTGTCAATGGATATTTTTTGTTAGGCACTTTGCAGGGGCACGGTCTCTGGCAATGGACGCCAGTAGGCTCGCTTCTTATCACATGAGTGTCGTACGTCATTACGTACATCTTTGTTCCACGGCAACAATATTTTAATAATTGATACTTGTCCAATGTGATAAATACGTATATAGGCTAACGTATATGTAAAAAAGCTCTTAACGGAAAAGTGTTATTATAGTATTAACGATTTTTTTAATGATAATCATCTAATATTGTCTTCTATTTATGTATATATTTGATAATCATCTTAAATAAATTTTATTTCAATTTCTTTATTTATTTTAACGTTTACATTTTGACATTATAAATTATTTTGACTCTTACCTGTTGACATTTTAAATTTATTTTAACTTTTCGCTTTTGACATTCCAAGTTATTTATCTGAATGTATTTTTAATTACCTAGGCATACTAATGACATTTTGATTTCATTTGTTACATTTATTGACATTATTATTTTTCTTAATTTCTTATCTAAATATGTAATTTGATAATTTAATGTATTTTTATTTTTTTAATCTCGACATTCATACAAATACGCCTCCTCAGGCAGATTTTAGTGGTACTAATTTAACCTTTTTGTAATCATGTGATACCCAAAATGAATTGAATGAATAAATGATTTATGATAGGTAGACTACAAACATTCACATGGCCAAATAAAATATAATGAAACGATTTTTGAGAAAGCCTTCATTTGATTAACTTCTATTTTAGGCCTTGATATATATTTAACAAAGTCATAGATGAACATTATGTCCCTAGAGAATATATAGACTACACTCAACAATTCTTGTATTATTTTATTTCGTTGTATTTAATAAGCCGTTATATTTTTAAGGGTAGGGGCTCGACGCCTACGCGTTCATAAAAATAGCACTGATGGACGGATTGTACAGAAAGTTCCAGAAAGCCTACATTGTTAGATCGGATTAGATTGTTAACTTATTTTTACCTATTAAAAATATAATAAGATTTAATGTATTTTATCCATAACATACATAAGTAATCCCAGTAGGTCTTTTTACGCCTCCTTTCACCTTTAGGTGGCTATGATTTACTCTATAGCTGGTGAAATATGGTTGTTATGCATTTCTGGTCTATGGTGTATGGTCTGGTCTATGGTCCCACGATATAGAAGGCGAGCTTTTTATCATCTACCGGGTTTGATGCTAGGCTATGTGGTGCTACTAAATCTTTGACGCACCTAAAACTCTAACCTGAGGCACATAAGATGCTTTCACCGAGGCAGACTTTATTTTTAATTTCATCAGTTATGGATAACTAGCTTTTGCCCACGACTTCGTCCGCGCGGAATAGTTACATTGGGCAGACTTTTTAATTTTTTAGGTTACTTATTTTTCAAATACATACATACATACATACATAGATTCACGCCTGTTTCCCAGAGGGGTAGGCAGAGACTACGGATTTCCATTTGCTACGATCCTGATACACTTCACTGGCTTCATTCACTTTCATCACATTCCTCATACACGCCCGTCGGTTAAAGGTGCTCTTAACTTGGCCTTTGTCCAGAACGCCTCCGATCTGATCAAGAAACGTTCGTCTAGGTCTTCCTCTTGCGACTGTTCCATTCACACTAGTCTTATAAACTTTCTTAGTCAGTCTTTCCTCGAAAGACCGACTAAGAAAGTTTATAAGGCTTGTTTATTATTTTTCAAATAATACACATAAAAACTACTGACGGCATTTTTATAAATCTATAAAGTGTATACACATGTTTCCGATAAATATGCGTATAGTGAACATAAACAGATTTGTTTGGATGTCCATACGAACTTTTATCTCCTATTTTATTCCCACGTCGCCGGGTCAGTCAAATATTTAAAAAACGCTGGACCACATGGTTATTTACTTCTTATGCAGTGCCTAAATACAAATTTTTATGGTTTTATCTTCGATAATGACGAACTCCCATACAAACTTTCATCCCTTATTGCAACCCCCATAATGCTCTTTTTTACAATAAAAGGTAGATTATGTCCTTTCTCAAGGTGTAGTCCATCTCTGCACCAAATTTTATTAAAATCGGTTCAGTGGTGTTTCAGACAGACAAACGGAGATACTTTCGCATTTATAATATTATATAGTAGGGATATGCATAAATGTTAAAAATATATTTAATTGGATAATTAAAAAGGAAATCAGCTAACAATTCCAAAACTTATAACAATAATATCAGCCCTGTGTTAAACTGTCCCACTGCTGGGATCTCTTCTCAGTGTGAGAAGGGTAAGACCCTAGTCCACCACGCTGGCCTATTAAGGGTTGGCAGACTTAATTTAGATAACATTATGGAGAACTCTCAGACATACAGGTTTCCTCGCGTTCCTTTCTTTCTTCACCGTTAAACTGAGTGATAAGTAACTGTTTAATACGCACATAATTTCGAAATGTCAGAGATGCGCGCTTTAAGATCGAACTCGAGATTCGAGATTGAGAGATTAAGAATTTTATTAATATACCTAAAAAGAAAATTTTGAAAGAAAAGGTTTGTCTTAATTTAAACAATCTCAGTAATTGCGTAATGTTTTTGTCGTATCGGATGTCATTTAGTAGTCTCGACCGTGAAAAGTATAAGTAAGTTTAAACTTGAATCACGAAACGGAAAAACCAGTTCCACCATCGATTTTCTGGGCTTTCCCTAAACGCGTAGGTATATCCTGCCGATAAGACATACACCTTGCTTACCTTACCTAAGAAACATGGGCTTAATACTGGATGAATATTTTATTAAACAATTAGCTAGATACGCGTAACTATGCATGAGATCTTCGGTTCGATTCTCGTGCCAGGTATCTTTTTTATATTGTTCAGTTAAAAAATTCTTAGTAGTACCAATCCGTGGTACTACTAAGAATTTATTGACTGGCTGACTGACTTTCTGGAGCAGTCACGGTAGACGTCTATTGGCTCATCCCCGATTACAGGGATATAAGAACAGCTGACGAAATTTGTGTATAATACATATCTGCTTATCCCTTTAACGATATACTGGCGTAAACATATGTTAACTAAATAATGTATGGAAAAAGACAAACAATTGATACATACGCACATAGACTCACGCCTGTATGTTTAAACGTATAGGCAGAAGTGTAATACGTTTCGCCATTAATATTTTTACACCCTACGTAATAGGGGTTATTGCCGTTGTAAAGAAAAGAGAAGTGATGTTCCACAGAGCTTTATTTAAAAATATATTTTAAATACACTCTAAAGACTAAGGTAAATAGTGTATCATAGATGAAATATAATTAAATTGTAGTCCTTTTACTATGAACATTACAGACATGAAAGGAGTACTGTGTAATGTTCCTTCGACCGGGCTGGGCGATCGTACCTTACGAACCATGTTTTCAAAAAAAACAATTTTTAGAGAATTATACAACTGTCGAATCATTTGGTGTTTCCAGTATCAATCGCGCATCGCTCTCATTTAATTTGGTCACGAAGTCACAAATAAACATCGTCCCAAACATTCCGGCTTGAGTGGCACATGAATTAAAAGATAAATGCTGTGAATTTTCAATCTGAACCCTTCAATGGAGCTCGTGAGTGATAGATACGCACGGATCGGGGATATGAAACGCCTATCTGATACATAACAATGAGGGTGCATGAGGACCTAGCACTGGGTAACGTTTGTGACAAAACGGTGAAGACAATATCACGAGACGTGGCAATCATAATTGACAGTTTTCTTGTGACGTTTGGTGGTAATGTGTGATTGGATTTAAACTATAATCAAATTATAAACCAATTCTAAGTAATCCTTCACCAATAGATTTTATACATAGTATCCCTGAGTAGCATAAGCTCTTTGTTTAAATTTTAGGCGAGCTAAGTGGCGACAAAAGTTTGGTCAGAAGTATCTTATCTTGTCTTATGTAGGGGCCAGTCAGTGCAGACCGGCGACACTTCGACCCAGTGGAATCTTTTGTGTCGACACTCCTCCAATAACGACTGCCATAGACGTTCATGGCAGCCGGGATCGACAGCTTAACGTGCTTTCCGAGGCACGGTTGGTCAGAAGTAAAATGAGAAAATATAATAATGTTTCATGTAAAGCGTGGCTGATGTATTGTGTATTTCGGTAACCTATTCCTTTCCTCATTTTGCTCAATGTTCCCAGAACAAATATACATACTTCACAAAATTTAAATTGTTATAACAGTATATTTTAAACAACACCAAGAACACAACCAAAACTACACAAGTGTATATTTCTAAAAGGGAAGACAAACGTGTATTATAACCAAAGATGGTACATAATATGTTTTATTAAATCATTATGATGATGTGCGATATACATTAAATAACGAAGCATGGAAATGTTAAGTTCTATAAAATAGGAATCAAACCTATTGTGATCTACCATACATATTATTGTCAGACTTTAGACAGACAGAGCATTTCTGTCAAGAGATTTAGACATGGAAAGAACTCTTAAATTCTCAACATAAAATTAAATAACACGTTTACTAATGTCACCAATTTTGTCACGAGATCAATGTATCAGTTGTAACGAAAATCATTAAAATAATTCATGGCTTTTTTTAACCTTATCGATGGACTATCTCACATACTTTATTTTATAATAATATTCTACCACATACACACAACACCATCTAGCCCAAACTAAGCAGAACTTGTACTATGGGTACTAGACAATGGATAAACATACATATATACTTTCTTTTTGTAAATACATACATATTATACATAGAAACACCCAGACCAAGACAAACATCCATGTTCATGTACACAAATGTTCGACTTGTGCGGGAATCGAACCCGCGACCTCAGACGTGGCAGCCAGTTATACTAACCACTACGCCATCGAGGCCGACAAAATTTTGTCACATTTTTTTTTTTTTTTTTTTACGTAGGGGAATGCATGACGCATACCCCTCCGCGGGGGCGGGCGGAGGGGTTATGTCGGACTCGCCGTGGTAAAAGAAAGATGTTGAAAAGATGAAGTACCTCCCGGAATACCGACTAAACCTACCACGGTGTTCCTCGACAAAACCACTATCGACGGGGCCGCGCGAATCACTTTCGCATGCGGTCGTGACCCCGCCGAGGTTTCGGCCCGCCGTATGAAACGGCAGGCCACTACACAAAAGACCTACCCAAAGGCATTCCTCACAAATTATCCCTACTGTCCCCCCTAGAGGGTAGACGGACTCAAAACAACAGAGGCGCGCGTGGGAACACGCACGCCGCCTCTCGGACCTGGTGCTGAACGGATGGCGGGCAGGCCCACAAAGCCCGCCACCCCCAGGTCAAACCTCAGGGTGGCTGGAGGTCGTCTCGCGCCCTCCGGCGCCCGGCTCTGCGGTTGGGGAGAGGGTTCAAACGCTCCCTCTCCCGCTCCGCCGCCTCCTTGATGGAAATGACTTCCTCACAAAAGGAGGCGACGGCGTTCCACGACCTCTCACTCCGGACCATAGACTGAACTACGGCCGGGAGTGAGAGGGCAACCAATCCGACTGCCGTGATCAATTCACGGCGCTGCGATGCCCAGGCGGGGCAAACCGCCAAAGTGTGCAGCGCCGTGTCCTCAACTACGTCGCGGCAGTCGCCGCAGTGGTGACAACCGGGCGTCTCTTGCCGGCGTATACGACACAGGAACTGGCCAAAACAACCGTGGCCAGTCATTACCTGTGTCAGCCGGAAGGTGAGGGCGCCATGGCGCCTCTCCAGCCACTCCTCAAACACGGGACTTACCGCCACGATCGTGGCGTGCCCGAAAATTTTGTCACATTACTTAACTTAACTTAACCCAACCCATGCTAGTGCCTTTGAGAGCTGATACATAGCAATGAGGCCTTTCACTCCAAGATTTTACTTCGTTTTACGAGAGCCTAATATTGCGCTCGAAATGTTTTAGCTAGATAGCCTGTAGAGTGTAGATTACTTGGGATTTTTGGGACGGAAAAAGGATTTTGTACATGTTTTTTATCCCTGTTCCTAAGCAGAGTGTAGCCTTTCAATATTGATTACCATCAAGAATTCTAGTTATATTCATGCAAAGGCTAACGTGTACATAGAAGATAACACAAATACAGCTCATTTTAATCTGATTAATAAAATAAGTAATATTATAAATTTGGCGATTAAAAGATGGCTGACATGGCCACAGGTAAATGTAGATATAAATTTACATTATCAAGTGTAACTTTGAGGTTAATAAGTGTTACTTTGTGACCGATATGAATTAACACACTTGATTTGATTTAACACATTAGATTTTGATTTTGAAATACTACTATAGTATTACTCGTACATTTTTAATTCTTTAAAGGAGATATGAACTGCCATTTAAGGACTGGAATATCAAATCATAGCAGAAATACAACACATGTACCCAAGTACCCTTGCGTCGGCTTACTCTTGGGGTCACTACTCTCTAACAAGAGAAATTTGCGTGATTGCGTTGCGATTGAAACGTAAGCTTTCTGCAGGCTTACACACCAACCAGACTTTGTTCTTTTATATCATCAAAAAACATTTCCTTGGGCTGGCAATGTAGTAATTAATCATCAGAAAGGTAGTACCTATGCTTATTTAACAGTTTTATAATATAAAAAAGGAATTACTCTAGCCGCGTCATTAGTCTGTTACCATTTAAAATTTAACAACGTATCTAGAATCTATTATAAATGAAAAGCATTTAACTGATTAAACATTCTAAATCGTACTAATAGCTGAAAGTTTTCGAAGATGTTTGGTTATTTGATAATGATTTTTGAGTAAACCCAATGGAATACAACGCAGTACATAGATGTATCATGTCCATGTTTTGTATCGGGATTAAATATAATGACCACCAAAACTACTAATTGCGCAGCAAAATATGCTTACTAAAATACATCATAACAAGCACCTATACGCCTCAAATCACTGCATTCCGTCTCGGAAGGTTTAGGTTATGTTAGGTTCCTTCTTAAACCCACCCAAAAATAGGAGCCTCGCGAAGCGGGGCACCGTCGACTTAGTTTGATCTCTTTAAAATATTTTAGTAAGCATATTTTGCTGTGCAATTAGTATTTTTGATGGCACAAAGGCAAAAAATTGATCGACAGTTAAATACTACCCTTTTGTATCATGTAATGGAAAATTACAAGAAGAATTATATTTCAAGGCTTTTTAAACAGAATTTCTAAATAGACAGAACTTTTTGTATTTTCTCAGTTGTGCGTTTACTAATTATTAATTCAAAATCTAATGTTATTTTAAGAAAATGTTGTCCTAAATTTATCAATATCTAACACTGTCCAAGACCATCGATATTATGACAAGCTTGAAAACCCGAGAGCATTAGGTTCTACATTGTAATAAAACCAAGAAATACACAAAGCAACAACTTAGCGCTCCACAATAAAACCTGTACTTAAACTTATCGCCCGCCGTAATTTGAGAATGGCTCAATCTAGCGATCGATCAGACTCGTGATACAATCTTTGTATCACTACGAGTACAGCTTGCTTTAGATTTATTGCCAAGTATTTGTCTTTGTACAGACAAGACTTATTTAATTCCAGCTCTTTTGTCTTCAAAAGATTTCTGAAAGGTCTTTGAGACAGCATGACTTGATTTATTTTGTTTAAAGACGGATTATTTTACTCTCAGACCTTAATTATCGTGAAACTAATTAAATGTTAGGTAATTTCATTGGATAAAACTAAGATGTACCTATTAATTAATGTAATCTTAGTACTAACCTATTACGCTTTGAAAGAAAATAAATAGAGTAGAAAATAAGGCATTGAAATGTACATTAAATTGATGGCTTAATTAGACAGGTAGAAAATGTGACCGCATATGCTTTCGTTTGTCGAATCAGGATATCAAGAGTTAAGATAATATTCTTTTTAATTCCTAACAATATTAGTACTTATGATGGACAATGGCATAATCTTTATCGTACTGGGAAGAGGTCATGCCCAGCAGTGGAAGAATTTTTAAACAGCAGAATTTTTAAAAGCAGATATTTCAATAGACTGGGTGTGAGATGAGATGTGAGGTAACATCTTAACATCGGTTATCTATGTAAGATGGTCTTTTCAAATCGGCTTACTCGTTCAGTCACATAGCACGCAATAGTTGACATCACTTTTTAACATATATTTCAACATAAAGATCCGATCTGGTCTGGACCACAGGCCACGCAAGCTCAGAAGCCAGCATATTCAATAAACAGCATTGTATTTTATAGCAGTAAAATATATGTTTGTAAATAAAGAAGTAACAGAAACACTTGTATAAACTATACAAAGCTTACATTGAAATTAAACTGCTATATACGGATTTTATCACGTTGTTTATTTGACACTCTATTACAAAATTTTAAATATTGTTACACTACTACTACTATTAAACTATACTAATTTTAAGCTAATTAAATTATTATTAAAACTATTTAGATTTAATTTAATTTTACACTTTCCCCGACGTTTCGGTTGCTTTTCAGCAGTCAAGGTCACGGGGAGTCCCCCGTGCTTAAAAGCCCCGTAAGCTTAAAAATTAGTAAAGTTTAATAGTAGTAGTAGTGTAACAATATTCAAAATTATGTAATAAAGTGTCAAATAGTAGTTTAATTTCAATGAATAATATTCGCATAATATTGAGTCTCCCCGTGACCATGGCTGCTGAAAAGCAACCGAAACGTCGGGGAAAGTGTAAAAATAAATTAAATCTAAATAGTTTAATAATAATTTAATTAGCTTAAAAATTAGTAAAGTTTAATAGTAGTACTTAGTAGTGAAAAAATTTCAAAATTTTGTAATAAAGTGTCAAATAAACAACGCGATAAAATCCGTATATAGCAGTTTAATTTCAATGAATAATATTCGCGTAAACAGAAGATAATATTATGTAAAACTTGCGTTATTCTAGCTTCAGTACAATACTATTACGGTTGTTATGTTGGCAGGTCTTCGGTGACAATTCGGTACCGCAAGTAGCCTATATACTGCAACGAATCATATACAGCCGTTGGCAACATGCCATATGTAGCGCTTATGACACTTTTATTATTCTTGCCGATATATATAATTTTCCATGTACACTGCCAGTTTCATTGTTTATAGAAGTTGTGGTTTAATTTGAGAAGTTTGTATTTGTGTGTTTTTTTATAGTTAGATGTATGTATGTATGTATCTTATGTGGGGGCCAGTCAGTGCAGACCAGCGACACTTCGAGCCAGTGGGATCTTTTGTGTCTACACTCTCCCAATAACGACTGCCATAGATGTTCATGGCAGCCGGGACCGACGGCTTAACGTGCTCTCCGAAGCACGGAGCAGATAGATACTACACACTCATCACGACTGTACATACCCAAAAATTAGGTAGTGATGTAGGAAACCCATATTTCGTTAGTTTTGTTTTTAAGAAATATGTATTAGGATATGTGCCTTTCGCCGTCTACTGGGTACTTTTTCAGTCTTTGTATTGCAACCAAGAATTTATAACAGAAAATTCAATAGAACTCTGCCCGACTAGGCTACCGAATCCAATACCTATTGATAGTACCGTGATATGGACAAGTAAAAATTTGAATATAACAAGTTGTATTTTTTATGGTTGTATTTTAAAATTCTGCTATTCCAAATTCATAGGACGCGAGATAGTGGAGCATTCATTCGTGCTTATATTACAGTATCTCCAAATTGAACTTACTTAAGGCCAAAATTAATAACATTTCTTTCAATTGATTTATCTTCAAGAGCTAGAAATTGGACAGAGCTACTCATTAAGACAAATATCTTGCCGTTCAAGCAATAAAAAAATAGATTATTAATGTACGCGATAAACAAACAGTTCAAGATATCTACAGAAACTTTAACCCCCTCAGACAGTTGAGCTGCAAAACAACAGCTCACTAACTAACGTTAGCGTTTTGTAAATTAAAAACGAAAATCACTTATCGGACTTCCTGATACGTTGCAATCCCCAGATCTTTATTCCTTTTGAACGTGCCTGAGAGGTGCGATTTAAAAATTCAATATACGGAAACTGGTTCGAATGGGGAGTCAATACGTAATTGTAGTGTTGGTTTTTGTGAGATTGAGTCAATGTTTTGATTCTTTGACTTCCCCTTCGGGTCTGATGTGAGAAGGTGTTTTATATTACCAAGTGGTGAACAAGCAAACTGCATCTAATGCTGAGTAGTCACTATAACACATGAAGCTCTAGCAATTAAGCATTGTATCGTAACAAATATACTAAGTACATCTACACTCGGAAAAATTATGGATCACACAAATATTATTCGGCAGCAATGACGTGGTGCCCGCTTGTTCGATGCATCACCTGTTCTGTAATATCCTAACTTTCTAACTAATATTATAAATTACTGCGAATATGAGTTTGTTTATCTGGTACGCATGCCCGCCTTTACTGCTTAGCATGAAATTTTGCATACACATTGTTAGCGGTATTGAAAAGGAAAAAGGGTAAGGACCTTTCATCCAGAAAAAAGTATTGTTTCCGAGTGAAGCTGAGCGCTAATTAATGGTTAATAAAAAGCATGTTGACATTTAACTACTTTAAAAAAAACTCACATACACACAACATCATCTAGCCCAAACTAAGCAAAGCTTGTACTATGGGTACTAGACAATGGATAAACATACATATATACTTTTTTTGTACCTAAATACATACATATTATTATACATAGAAACACCCAGACCAAGACAAACATTCATGTTCATGCACACAAATGTTTGACTTGTGGGTGAATCAAGCCCGCGACCTGAAGCGTGGCAGTCGGTTACGCTAACCACTACGCCATCGAGGTCGTCAAGGGTAAAAAGGTACAAATACATAATTTACTTGACAATGTGTAATATCATTAGAATATTATAAAAAAAAAGTATGTATGTATCTTATGTGGGGGCCAGTCAGTGCAGACCGGCGACACTTCGACCCAGCGGGATCTTTTGTGTCGACACTCTCTCAATAACGACTGCCATAGATGTTCATGGCAGCCGGGACCGACGGCTTATCGTGCTCTCCGAGGCACGGAGCGGCGATAATTGTCCATCAATACGCATATAATTTCGAAAAGTCATATAACTTCCGAAAGTCAGAGGTGTGCGACGTGGGTTCAAACACGAGACCCTCTGCATTGCAGTCTGTTGGCCTCCCCACTGAGCTATCGCTGCTCGTTAAGTAGTACAATACAAGACAATTTAAATAAGCCGAGAGTATACCTACTTACAAAATACTTGTATGGACAAGAGGCTACATAAATGTTAACATATCAAAGTAGGCTATAAAAAAAGTAAGTAAGCCAATTACAAGTTTTAACTGATATAAACAATAGTTATAACTATCCGACACCATCCTACTAGATAATGGATCTACATCGTACCTATGTCTTATATTTTTTTATATGCAACAAAGTTGGCAAACTAGCACCACCTGATGGTAAGTGGTCACCGTAGCCTATGGACGCCTGCAACACCAAAGGCATCACTTGCGCGTTGCCGACCCTTTAGGATAGGAAGTGGGAAGGAGAAGGAGCGGGAAGGGGCAAATAGGGTGATTGGGCCTCCGGCACTCTCACTCCCCGAACAAAACACAACAGTAGGAATACTGTTATTTCACGTCGATATTATGTGAGAGGGTAGTCCTTCCCCAGTCGAGCCGGCCCATTCATGCTGAAATCAGCGAGGCTCTATTACTCAAAATGTTATATAATCTATAAAGGCTCTTGCTTGCTCGCACTAGATATTTATTCTGCATGCGGTTAGAATAGATTTGAGGTTCAGACATTAAGAGCAATAATTACTGTATCGAGCATAGATCACCGATCGATAGAACACCCAGACTCCGAACAACGTAAGTGAATCAAACAAACGTTTGACTCGTATGGATCGACCGCTTAAACCTTTGTAAGTACTATAATTCGCTTTAGTTGAACCATGCAGCCATGACGAATTTTACGTCAAGTATGTAGTACTCGCTAAAGTTAAATAGAGTTTATTTGATAGCCATAAGTTTCTCTCAAAATAACACGTACCGATTTACTAATAACAAAAACATTCCAGAAAAAAAAGCATTATTAACTAATGCCACATCTAAGCTTTAGACATGTTACGAAGTGCAGTACTGAGGGAAACGTGAAGTGAATTTGTAATTATTTTGCTCACCAATCGTCTTATGAGTCATCTCGGTGCGAGCATTGGAGTACTCCCAGGGTTTGTGGCTTTTGAGGTTGTGGCGACTCCGCACAGACGAAGAAGTTACGCCTACGTCTAACAGATGGCGCTAAATACGCTCAAATGACGTCACAATCCTGCATCGCGCAAGCGGAGTTTACACAGCGACTAACTATATATACAAGCTCCCGACATCAACCGTCGGTTTTATAAACAAGGTTATAAAATAAGTCCAATACCTATGTATTTTTTTAAGAAAGAGGCTGCTCTCGCCCTGGCAATAATTCCTGTGTCGTGTGGAACTTCACAAACAATTAAACAACGAACACAAAGAACATTCAGACTTGGGACAACCATTTGTGGATCACACAAATTTTGACCCGTCTGGGATTCAAACCCAGACATACAACACACAGATACATGCGCAAGCAGCTCACGGAGGCTACATGCACAAGCATGAGCTATGTACACTGTATTTGACTCGAGCGTGCTTAATGTGCAAGGTAACGATCGCATCGTTTGTTATCTGCATCGTGTATGTACAATATAATTTTTATACTATTTATTAAGAAAACTGTTATTAAAAATTTTAAACCTTTTAAATTGAAATTATACTGCTATATACGGATTTTATCGCGTTGTTTATTTGACACTTTATTACAAAATTTTGAAAATTGTTACACTACTACTACTATTAAACTTTACTAATTTTTAAGCTAATTAAATTATTATTAAACTATTTAGATTTAATTTATTTTTACACTTTCCCCGACGTTTCGGTTGCTTTTCAGCAGCCATGGTTTTCGCATGGTTATAATCCGTATATAGCAGTTTAATTTCAATGAATAATATTCGCGTAAATAGAAGACAATATTATGTAAACCTTTTAAATATTAAAAAAAGTATTTAAAAGGTTCTAAACTCAAAATAGCGTTGTTTCAAATCTTTGTTTACCTACATTATTTTGTGTTTGTTCCGACATCACGTAAAAAGTAAATATTGACCGGCTTGTCACGTATTTATCACTATTGATGGCGAGAAGTATTAAATTATGTAGTAATAACAAATTATGAAAGCCATGTTAAACTCCGTTCAGTGCGGCTTACATGATACTGAAACAACTGTTTGTTTTAGTTTCAACTTAAAAACTAAACCATATTTATATACTAATATTACACAGCAGAAAGATTTTTATTTTTGTTTGTCATGAATAAATTTAAAACAACCAGATCGATTTTAAAATTCTTTCACCATTAGAAACTTACTTTATCCAGAAATATCATATGTATATCTGAGATAGCCTAGATATATGCTACTTCTGGATAAAGAAAATGTTATATAAGATCACGCTACGAGCCACGGGAGCGAAGTAGTAATTATAAACGTAGTGAAACCGCGGCGAATCAGGATCGTTATGTTTAGAATCAGAGATAAATGATGCATAGTGTCATCCACACAAATGACGTTGCGGCCAACAGTAGTTCACAAAACTATTACTTAATATTGTCAAATAGAGCTGACTTGGTTTAATTTTGAACCCTGTATCTATTTTCGATTACTTCGCACAAACGTTCCAGTTCATTACAAATGTAATGGCCTCATTCCAGCCTTTATCGATATGCTATTAGTTATGACGATTCCGATTAATCCGCTCTCGATCTAATAATTTATTGAAGTTAAACCTTGTTCAAGGAAATTGACAAATAATTGCAGTTTGGTATGGACACGAAGGTGAATATAATTTTCTGTGCGATGACAATCGAACAAATAGAATACCAATTGTTATTTTGAATTTTGTCGTTCCAAATGGACAGTATTCTGCAAAGAAGGATTTGTTAAATATTGCTGGAATAAATTATAATCGTAGCGTATTTAGAGTTTATGTAAGTAGCGATAGCTCAGTGGGGAGACCAACAGACTGCAATGCAGAGGGTCTCGGGTTCGAACCCACGTCGCGCACCTCTGACTTTATGAAATTATATGACTTTTTGAAATTATGTGTGTATTGATTGACAATTATCGCCTGCTCCGTGCCTCGGAGAGCACTTTAAGCCGTCGGTCCCGGCTGCCATGAACATCTATGGCAGTCGTTATTGGGAGAGTATCGACACAAAAGATCGCACTGGGTCGAAGTGTCGCCGGTCTGCACTGACTGGCCCCCACATAAGATACATACATACATACATAGAGTTTATATACATAGAGCCAGCCGGCCGTTTTCACCCCAGGCTGTTAGGTTTCTACCCAATTTCTCAGAATGTATATACGCCATCATTGTTTCGGGGCCAGATCACTCCTAGAAAATAATTAGATACGCCAATCTTAGCAATATACATACGTTACCACTGGCGAGATGTTGTATTGATTAAAATTATAACAAATCTTAATTTTTATAGCAGTAATAGTTAAATTTATCACAGTTTGAACGTGCATACGTAATTAGCTACTTATGTTGCTGCCATAGACAGATATTTGTATTGAATCTACATTTCATCCTTGTACTGTCAACCGGAGACATTTTTATTATTCGTGCAGCTACTCAAAATTCCCTCACCCAGAAAGCAATCTCAACACGGGACAATAATTTGTGTGTACCACAAATAGTTGTTGCAGAATGTTTGTGAAGTTTTACGCGACACAGGAATAATAAGTATAACGAATGTTGTCTTTAAAAAAGAAACAAGTTTGCGCGAAAATGAAACCGGGGCCTGGCTATAGGCCAAAAATTCATAATACGTGACAAACGAAGCAGATTGTCTAAGATAAACAAAAAGAAGAAACAGTGACTACCTTATCTCTAGTGAACATCATAGCCAGGTTTCTTCAGTAGTATCACAAGGGGAGGTAATTGTAAAATACCTCCGCCGCCGTGTATCGCTTTAATTCGCCAAGTCGGCCAATTTCCGCGGCTCGTCGCCTTACTTCCGAGGCACACAGTGTTGCTCTCTGAATAAGGCATAAAAGACTAGAGTTTAGTTGACTCTATGCAAAGCAGCTGATCGATGCTTCGCGTGATTAGTGCTTGTTACTAAGGGATAGCCTTGTTTGTCACCTTGGATAGAAAAAACAGAGAAAAGGTGTATATGTCCCCCTCTTAACTATAAGGGAACAAATCGTAGACAACAAGGGCCAGATTGAATGTTTGTCTGTTTGTCCTCTCGAGGTGACAGATGAGGGGACAGACAGGAATAATCCGTTGCTAATGCATCATGCATAATCTATCTATGAGCGGATAAGAATAAACTTGGCTCACAGATAAATCATGTCTTGGATTAGCATGAAAGAAAGTTTTATCTCGGTATACAAATCCGTTAATGCCACGGGTACGCATACTGATATAAAAAGTATCAGAGAATCTAACCTTATACCGGTATACATATCGTTATAAGGCTGGATTTGCGGATAAACTGCAGACTCTTGTCGTATGTACATTCTTGGTAATATGTCAAATAACAATGATACATTGCAGTAACATTATCGTCATAATATACAAATACAACTTTTCTAATACATAAGTCAGTTAAACAATTATCATGTAGATAATGATATAGAAGAATAACAGAGCATATGACGTAGCATAAAGTTTCCATTTTTAGTAAGTACCAGTAGAGCATTACCTGTGAATTCTTGTACTAAATACCGACTGATATATGAAATAATAGCAAATAATAGCAGCGATAGCTCAGTGTGGAGACCAACAGACTGCAATGCAGGGGGTCTCGGGTTCGAACCCACGTCGCGCACCTCTGACTTTCGGAAGTTATATGACTTTTCGAAGTTATGTGCGTATTGATTGACAATTATCGCCTTCTCCGTGCCTCGGAGAGCACGTTAAGCCGTTGGTCCCGGCTGCCATGAACATCTATGGCAGTCGTTATTGGGAAAGTCAGTACCCTCTAATATCCTGACACTGGTCTAGCCTTAGGGTATCGTTAGCCTTCGGGTTCCGGAGGTCAGGTGGCAGCCGCTCCGTGTAAAAACTGATATCCAGTCAAATCCGGTTAGACCAGAAAAGCCGACCCCAAGTGACTTGGGAATATTAAAGGCTAAGAGAGAAGATATGAAATAATATGTATGTATGTAATCTATTGTATAACAAGAAATAAGAAAAAAAATTAAACGTGATCATTTTGTGTTTTATTTTCTATTCATTATAACGTTAGTATTTATATGTCGTTTAGTCATTTTTTTATAACACAGAGGGCAAGCCAGCTTACGGCTCGCCTAATGATCTACAGTTACGAAAGCTTATTATCTCTTGCAATACAAAGACTCTCGTGCATTTCCAAATCAAAGACTAAATAATTTATGATTTACTGAAAGCAGAAGAAAGGGACAAATAGACAAAAGTATATCTCAGGAACTTTGGCTTACAGGTCGAAATAATAATAATAATAATAATAATATTCTATCACATACACACAACACCATCTAGCCCAATCTATGCAGAGCTTGTATAGTACAAGGGTACTAGTTAATGGATAAACATATATATATATATATAACATTCTTTTTTGTAAATACATTCATATTATACATAGAAACGCCCAGACCAAGAGAAACATATTAGAGTACAAAAAAAAAACATCCATGTTCATGCACACAAATGTTTGACTTGTGCGGGAATCGAACCCGCAACCTCAGGCGTGGCAGTCGGTTACATTAACCACTACGCCATCGAGGCCGACGGCTATAACAGTAGTAGTAGTACGGCTAATAACATGATACATGGTATTACTTTTCCGACAGGTTTATCGGTCCCTTAGTAATTAGAAGTCTCGTCCTTACTCTTAAACGCTGATATTAAGTTTATTAACTTAACTAGCTCACTAAGTTTTTTAAGTAATTTGATCGATACTTAATCATTATTTAGTCGCATTCAAAATTGCTACGCCAATGCCAACGACGCAATCACACAATGCCGTATAAAACATTACTACTGTATAAAATCGCTATTCGCATATACCTTGTAACGATAACAAGCTGAAAGGGGCTACAAGAAATTGAAGCAATCTGCCCTCCCGTTTCGGACGGACATGCTGCTAACAACGTCTAGCTTACCTCCAATTCCTAATGCTAGGAAGCCAGGTGAGTTAGCTTTCGTGTATTGTAAAATTTTAGTACTACTTAATGACTAGTACATCAAATTAATATTATAAATGTGAAACGTTGTAAAGATGTTTGAATTTTTGTTACTTTATCACGCGTAAACTGTTGACCGGATTTGGATGAAATTAAGCACACAGATAGCATATATAGTTTTATCATGAGCATGTGGTATGCATGTTCTTTTTAAAAAGTTGCACCAATTCTTACAAAACAAGTGAGAAACGGCAATATATTGCCGTAAATCTTAGAGTTCGAAAAACAATATATGCAAAAGTCACGTGATACCACGTAACCTTGAGATCAGAAGTCAAAGGTCATAGTCATTCCGGGATATATCGACTATGCTGAGTAGAATGGCGTTGACCGCGAGTCTTTAGCTCTTACGGTTCTTGAGTTGAAAGATGGTATCACGTGACCTTGAGGTCAGAGGTCAAAGGTCATAGTCATTTCGGGGGTATATCGACTATGTTGAGTCGAATGTCTTTGACTACGAGTCTCTAGCTCTTACGGTTCTTGAGTTGAAAGTTGTATAACAGACGGATGGACAAAGCTGTTGTATAAGAGTTTTTCGAACTCTAAAACAGGGAGCATTTAGTGAAAAATTGTAGTAGTTGTATATACTTAATAAATGTACAGTAATTTAGTAAAGAAATATATTGATCAACTAATAATTCACAATGAGGGTAAAAGTGAACATTGTTCATATTGATAGGTCTATGACTGATGGGACTAACACCCTTAAAAGTTTTCGGTTGTATACGATTCCACACTGTACACTGTATACAAAAACCATTACATATTATACTCATTTATGTCGAGGCTTAAAACTGCGCCGAGCGAAATGTGCCAAAACAGGCGGTCACAGTTAAGTTAATAAAATCAACACTTTTTGTGTAATACAAATATAAAGTATACATTTACCATAACAATGAATATGTTTACAATTACTCCGTGTGAAAACTTAAAATAATTAATATTTTTGGCCCACAAAATTATATCAATTTGCACGAAAAATGCATAAACGTAAGCTTGTCTTACGTAGAAATCTATCCTATTTTACAGCTTAAACGAAACATGAATATTTAAATTACAATTTGTCTGTCCCAAATATTTAAGTTATTGGTTGAGAATAAAGATACATATTTATCAAAAAAGCACTTCAAATCCTCCATACAATTTTACTATGGCCGCCGCGCGCCGATTTCAATATGCGCCGCAAGAGCTCTGTCATTATCTGTCTTACGCTCGGCGCAGTCTTAATAGTCCAACTTCAATGTTATATTATAACCTTTTAGTTTTTAATTTGTCAATAGATGGGTCTGACCGAGATCAAGGCCACTTTTTCACGCGGCAGAAGTTTTACAAAAAAGGAATTATCATGGCAAAAATGTTTAGTAAGAATAGTATATTGTGCGTAGTAGCCTCTCGCTGATTTCAGCATGAATGGGCCGGCTCGACCGAAGTACTACCCACTCACAGAATATCGACGTGAAATGGCAGTATTCCTATTGTTTGTTTCGTTTGGTGAGTGAGAGTGCCAGAAGCCCAATCACCCTTTTTCCCCCTTCCCGCTCCTTCTCTTTCTCACTTCCTTTTTTTCGTAAAGGGTCGGCAACGCGCAAGTGGTGCCTCTGGTGTTGCAGGCGTCCATAGGCTACGGTGACCACTTACCATCAGGTGGGCCGTATGCTTGTATGCCACCTTAGAGGAATAAAAAAATATAACTAGGCATAGGCGTAGTTATATTTGGTAGATATAGATCTAGCAAGTTATTTAAGAAATAATATGGTGAAATCAGTTCGTAAAAGCTATGGTAATACAATTTTGATTTGGTGAGTTAATATGTATTTTTAATGCTCTACTGTTTATTCCGGTAATGTGACCTCATGTAATTCACAATGCCGTTGTCATCTTACTCAAATCAAATCGAAAAACAAAAATTGAAAAATATGTGTGCACCCATGGCTTTTAGTAGCTTCAATCAATCACCATATATATGTATATTAAGCGTTTCCAAAGAAATGAGTCAATTAATCCCAAAAGCGCGCTCAAAATGTTTCATTTCAAACAAAACACACCAAAACAAAAATGAACGAAATATGTGTCTCCATGTGTTTACACTGCAACCGCGCTTCAAACTCTGAAAGGGTATCAAAGACATCTCCCTTTGTGGCTGGCTCGTATTTATTCATGTCGTGGCATGTCTCTCAACAACTATGACTGATGGAATGTTTGTCCCTCACGTTTGAAGGTGGGACGGTCATTGTTTCTAGAATATTCATATTTCGGTAAGCAGCTTGGTGTGAAGGGTTAAGATTAATGTACTGGGTTTTTATTGTAAATATACTTTCTGCAAAAACGGTGTTATTATAAATAATATATGGAATTTAAGCGACTACCTCGCTGATTCTATCGGATAGTTTGCAGACATTCGTGAGGTCACATGTTTGATTCCTGGACATGTTATTAGATTTTAATTATAGGTATAAAGCAGCAGTTTGGAGTTGCTTGGTAAATTAAAAATGAACTACATATACAGGATTAAATGAAAAATACAAAAATTACTCGTGTTTACATCATACGTAACATCTTGTGTTCTACCACTTTTTACAAAATCCAATACTTTTGGCAAAAGCATAATTTAGCGAGTTTAAAATATTAGTATGTTTGTATGAAAATAATCAATGTGTTTAATTAATTATGATAAGTGGTAGAATAAAGGTTGTTACGTAAGATATAAATAAGTCACAAGTAAATATTTTGTACTATATTTCAATACACCCTGTATTATAGTGAGGTATAGTATGTGTGTTATTCTTGCGATATTTTCTAACTAACTGACCTTCTATACGCGGGTAATGTTCCATCACATCCGGCTTTTAGCGAGCCCCTAACAGTCGAAATCTCCCTGGTGCTACAGCTTAGTTAAATAAACTATCATAAAGCTAAAATAACAAGGCACGTACGAGAGCTAGGTAAAGATTTATTTAGTTTTGCGAGGCTGGCGGTTTACCATTTTCATTATGTTCGTGACAATTTGTTTCTTTAATATGTTAAAATGTTAATATATCATTAAGAGAACAATTGGATGAAATTTTAAATAAATCGAATCCAAATGATTAAGATTTCTAGTTTAAAATTTTAACGTTAATATTCTCATGAGTAGGAATTACACGCGTAATGGAGTGTCATTCGGGGATAAAAGCGTAAGAAAGATTATGTATATACAGAGTGTCCGTTAATTAATGGATAACCTTGAAATGTCTTATAGTAGAACTGAAGGCCGTTCAGAAAAAATATTAAAAAAATCTATCCTAACCATATTCAACTTTCTTGTACACTACGACCATAAATGAATTAATTCCATCGGTTTTTTGTTGTTTTATTATTAAACACTAATTATGCTAATAGATAGACAATCAAAAGTATGACTAGCTATTGCGCTATTTCTTTTAATTTTTTTTTCTGAATGGCCCTCCGTTCTTCTATAAGACATTTCATGGTTATCCATTAATTACCGGACACCCTGTATATTTATCAAGCAGAGGCAGAAGTGTACTACACCCATATTTTATCAACTATTCTTACACTACCACTTAATAGAAGCTGGTCTATTGTCATCTGCCAGGCATATGTATATTCAGTCCCCTAAGTTTACGCGACTGGAACTATACCTGGAAGATAACATAGAAAGATAGACATACGGTTAGATACGACACGGGCAAACACAGATAGAAGCTACCCACGCCCGTGTTTCTAATAAGAATTTATTGAGAAAAAACTAGTTACACTTTGCCCGATCTGGGTATTTCCAGATTCTGCTCTATGGAACCTGAGCCCTCAGTCACAGCAGTTGCATTCACTATTGCCGCGCCAATCAACAGTTTAATACTAAACGTATTGGATAATATCATAATAATAATATATTATAAATGTAAAAGCTTGCAAAGATGTCTCTGAATGTTTATTATCGAATAACACGTAAACCGTTGAACAGATTTGAATGAAACTTGGCACATATGTAGATAGTTTATGTCCCTACATGAACATAATATAGGATATTTTTAACCGGATAGTCAGTTTCGGAGCCTCTGACAGGCAAAGCCGCACGCACAAACAAGTAAAGTAATACATTCCTATACATTTAAACTGTAACATTGAACGCGTAATAAATTGTAATAAAAATAAATCGTAATAAATTTGCCACAATTTATACACTAAGTAACTGCAAGAAAATCTAGAAGTTACCTATTAAGTGAGGCTCTTGAGAAACGTTCAACAGACGTGGTAACCATTAATTACTGTAATTTTCTTAATGTTGCTTATACTGGAAGATTTACTCGATACATTACACACACAATATTCATAGTATTAAGTAATTAAGCAAGCTGATATTAAATAAAAAATTATATTCGGCTGTTTTTTATGCCTATGGAACGCATATTAAGTTAAACATGTTTAATATGTAAATTTAGGACATGGTCTACCTCTGCACCAAGTTTCATTTGGATGCATTCAGCGTAGGTATCACGCGTGTCATTCGGATAGTCACCTTTATTCCTTTCTTACATTTTAATAGAAGTAGGATTGTGGAAGACTTGATTTAGTTACAATATACATAGACTCGCACCTGTCAATTCCGGAAAAGGTGCACTCATAATTCGACAACATTGTTTCTATATCCCACGTGACGACCCTGCAGCCTGCTACTATCGAAAATTAGTTTACAGAATAACTAAACTAATAATATGTGTGGTGTCTGGCGATATTCACGGTAGATGACAACATTTACCGTTTACAGTGCTAGACACCGTACCGCTACTAAAATACCACATTTTCTTAACAGAAACCCTAACTAATATTATAAATGCGATTGTGTGTTTGTTCGTTTGTTATGCTTTCACGCCTTAACTACTCGACCGATCATCATGAAATTTGGCATAAATGTTGTCAAGATTACAAAAAAGGACAGAGTAACTTTTGTCAATAAGAAAACGTACTGTTCCCGAGTAAAGCCACGAAGATAACACGTGGCCCGATTCGGCAATTAAACCTCAACCTAATTGACAACACTGGCCCATGCCCTAATGCCTAATGACCATACACTAATTTTCGTCATATTTGTTAATGAATACATAAAATAAATTGCATAGCAAAGGAACTTTTCGAACCGTAAAAGTCTTTAATACATATCATTTGGACAGAAACATATAACACGATGATAAATGCTAAGCAAGGCGAAACCTTTTAAAAGTTGAGCGTGAAAAATCGGCGGTCTCAGCGCGGCGGGGTGTCGCGGCTAATTTGTGGACATCGATCAAATCGGTAGCGGCACAGATGTACTACTACTAGAAGTGCACTTAAATAACCGGTGGTAGGTTAAAAAGATTAATCAATCGAGTCGCAGCGGCACACCGATGATTTTTATGTATGTCTGGCATTTCAACTATTTGTACGAATGACGACCAAACGCTCTCCGCATTTCCTCTTATGCCCAGTAAAGCGTATTTCTAAGTTTGCCGTAACACACGAATTATTTTCAGGAGAAAATGTCTACATAATTCGTGTGTTGCGGGAAACTTTACAAATAAAGAAAACCCAAACTGGGAATAACTGTTTGTAGATCACATAAACTGTCCCGTGTGGAGATCGAACTCGCGGCACACTCGTATTTTGTCTCGTTTGAGATAGAACTACATTTAGAGTACTGGAAGTGGTGAAACGATTGTTTAAATCACTGCGTCATTCGTGCAATCTGACATGACACATAGTGTTTGACGTCAGACCAATTATGTATTCAAATGTACATAAATATAAGTGTGATACATTACGCAAGCTACGTTTTAAATACCTTTTAATTTCCGCTAACGATAATAACACTACCCGATCTGGGAATCGAACCCGGTACTTTACGATCTTCACTATCAATCTAAACTAGTACGGATGAAACAAGCAAAAAAAAACAATTCGTCATGTACTCCATTGGCTATTCCAGCACACTTACATTTAAAATGTGGAATTCGTACTTTGGCGTGGCGTTTGCCAATTTCAATTCAAATTGCGTGGAGTGGATTTCTACTCTCCTCTTTCAGGTTTTCAGAGTAATTAACACTCGGCGTATATTTGGGCAAAAGCCTCGACGTTTTTTTTTAGCAGGTGAATGCAGAAAATAGTGTCGCCGCTTTTTTATTTATTTAGACAATATATTTATTGGGGCGTGTTCATAAATAATAATTGTATTATAAAGTATTTTCATTATCTTGTCCTAAAATATTTTATAGATTGAAGAATCTGGTCTTGAAATGTTGCTGGTATTTATAAACTATCTGACAATCAAAGATCTTGCTAGTCAATTTTATCCTTTTATTATTAAACACCATAGGCTAAGGTTGGGCCAGGCCATTCTTAAGACTGGTTCATTCTGCCACTTCTGAGTACTGGTTGATATTATTTATCATAACTGTAGTTAGCATATACGTTTTACTAATAGGAAGCGAACTTATTGCGGTCTACAGAGCACATTACTGGACACTGCGAATTTTCCTAGATTTTGCCGATTGCCTAGTAAACCTTATAAGACTCTGCCTGGCCCGGCAACCTCGCCTGTCATTACGTACAGCCTTAGAGCAAATTTATGTCACGGGAAGAATGAGGCAGTCTAATTGTCACGGGGTCAAATCGGCCAATAGATTGATTAGTGATTACCTTAATTCTCGGTAAATTTACAATGCTACTCTTTAGTGGTATTAATAAACCAATTGAGGCTCAAAAGGCGCTCCAGGGAAACTATTGAAATATTGGGGTCAATGTTTTCCAAAGAATAAAATAAATTAAGCGAAGATTACTTTCTTATATACATATAAATTTCCTCGAAAGCATTGCGGCTTATTGAGACGATCTATTTTGTTTATGTTTTTACTAGCTGTTGCCCGCGACTTTGTCCGCATGAACTTTAATTTATTACTACTACCTACTTTAATTTGTTATCTAATTTTAATATTTAAAACTACAACTAAAGAAATTAATAAGTCTAACTACATCTATAAAGGTGTAGTTAGCTATACATTCAAAATATACATATGGTATTGCGGACTTTTTTGTAGATATTGATACGTTCTATAATACTGTAGAACATTTTTTTGTTCTATCATCAATAGTTTCCGCAGCGCACGCGATGACAGATTTTTTATGACTAATTTTTTCACACCTTGGGTTATATTATTCCATTTTTATTAAGGATCCCTATTTTTTTGATAATGTAATATAGTCTATGTCACTCAGTGAAGATGCAGCTTTCTAATGGTAAAAGAATTTTTGAAATCGGTCCAGTAGTTTTTGTGTGAAAACATTACAAACATACATACAAAAACACAAATGTTTCCTCTTTATAATATAAGTTTAGATATAGATATTTTTGGAAGATAGGTATCTAAGCTTGGCGTAATTGCAGAACATGTCCTGAAATTTTTTTTTGGGGAACTCTACCTCTTATTTTACAGAGACCGCTTGGTTGGTTCCGCATATAACGCGCGAACAGTGACTACCGACTGTGAGCTCTAGGAATCGATTTGGCCGGCTTAGGGTTTGTTAAGTTTGTATTTTTTTAAATCTCTGAGACTGTCTGGTTGTGATGATAATTCCGTCTACCTATTATGTGGGATGCTAGAATGTACATGGAATACACATATGACTAACGCTTTAGAAATATTCAAGTTCATGTTTAGTAAACGATTCAAAGTATGAGCAGTTTACCAATCGATTTCAAAAAGTCAATAATGAATGCTATAATTTTGGAAGCTTTGATGTTGTTGATGTTACGTTACCGTACAACTTTTCGGGACAGCACTGCGATTATTATTTTCTTGCAAGAGTTCATAGGTTAAGAATTCTTTGTACACACGTGGGTGACGCGAATCGAAATTTTAGTAATACATAGGAAAAATACTATCCTAAACTGTTAAAAGAACAACATAAAAAACAAAACACTCGAATTTAAACAAACTTTTATTACCCACCGAACCGCAAAATAAACGGTAGTAACGGAATTAACTTAAAGGCTAACATAATTACAGCTAATCCCTCTGGAGCCACAAAAAAGTGAATGTTACCCAATGTTTCCAATGTGGGCAATGTTGCTAGCGGTTTTGAAACAAGCGACTCTGATTTTAAATAGACCATCATTAGCCATTGGATTAACATTAGGGCCCGTTTTGTTAAATAGAATGCGGGCTTGCTGAATGGGATGCCGAGTTTTACTTTTGCTTCAATAGAGTTTGGAGTTTTAGTTGATATTTTTAGTGGAGTGCATGCCTTGGTTTAAAGAGGGAAACTGAATAGTAATATCAACTGAATAGATAACACATTATATGTCAACATTAGATCTAGTATTACCAAGACATAAGACTAGAGACGGTTTTCTTTTTAAATTTATTTTACATTAATTAGAACCCCTTGCGCCAGTTACACTGTTTAATCACACATAATATGGCATGAACTTATAATATAGCATTTACGCGTTCTCCTCACAATACTTCATTTATACTCTTATAATAATACTAACGGTAATAGTTAAAAAATAAAAATAATATAAACGTATTTTTTACAAAATAAATGCTAATGTTATGTTAAGTAACTTTGAATTCTTGTGCATGCTGTACTTATTAGCAAAACATGTATGATCCATATTATCCATATTGTACCGTAACATATTAACACCGTGTTTTATGCAAATAAATGTATTATTATTATTGGAAAAAAAACAACTTCTAGGTTTATATTAATATAGTTGTGTTGACGATGACCTTTATTATCAAATTGATACTTGTCTCTGATCGCCCTACCACAAAAGGGTCTTGTATCCTGTATCTTGGAAAACGTAGGCGAACGCGTATTACACCTACATTTTGCTAGCTTCATTCCTCGTAAAATCAGGCAGCTTATTACCAACATTTCAAACTTCGTGCTGCTACTGAAATGTAATATTACAATAGGGTAACGGGGATTATCTGGCAAAATTAAAAATTCAAACAATAATACTAATTATGTGTGCTTAAAAATGAGTCCACATCTCAGTTATAACTAACGGCTGTAACAAACATCTGCCTCGAATTCGAAATTTGAAGTTCCTTTAACACAATCGCTTTGTCTTGTCTGTCTGTTTCTTGCGAATATGTGGAAAGTAAATCTGTACTTACCTTCACAGTTCGATATGCGATACGCACAAAGTGAGTTTCCTTGAAAGGAATTTCTTGGTAATAGATATCACGTCTCGTAACAACGAATTGAACATTTAAGTACGCGGCGTCTTAACCATTGTGGCCAGTAATGTATTTTTAACTAATTTGACTGCATAGATGGAGTAGTGGTTTACGTGTTTGCCTCGCCCCTGTCACCGCGCCGAGTGTTGTGGGATCAATGTCCAAACGGAACAAAAATTTTAGTGATGCACAAATAGTTGTTTCGGTTTTGGGTGTTCTTTGTGTCACCGGAATTATTACTGCGAAAATGTGTTTTATAAATGAAGAAAAAATACTAACGCAGCGTGGAGTAGCAGCGATAGCTCAGTTGGTCTCCAACAGACTGCAATGCAGAGGGTCTCGGGTTCGAACCCACGTCGCGCACCTCTGACTTTCGGAAGTTATATGACTTTTCGAAATTATGTGCGTATTGATTGACAGTTATCGCCTGCTATGTGCCTCGGAGAGCACGTTAAGCCGTCGGCCCCGGCTACCATGAACATCTATGGCAGTCGTTATTGGGAAAGTCAGTACCCTCTAATATCCTGACACTAGTCTAGACTTAGGGTGTCGTTAGCCTTCGGGTTACGCAGGTCAGGTGGCAGCCGCTCCGTGTAAAAACTGATATCCAGTCAAATATTTTTACTAGTTAGCCTAGAAAAGCCGACCCCATGTGACTTGGGAATAATAAAGGCTAAGGGAGAAGAGAGAACGTGGACTAGGCTCATTTGGAGTCACAGGGTACCCTAGCATTCGCGGCTAGTTGAAGAAGTATAAGTTTTAAAATACCACACCGACAAATCGTAAGTCGTGACTGTTGTCGTACATCCACACATTCTATACTTTTACGCGTTGCTTTGTCTATATCTTTGTGGATAAACCACAGTCTTTGCTGACTTAGCAACAAAGATATACGTATAATATTTGGATGGCTGACAGCACTAACTATACATAAAGTTCATTGGCACTCGTAGCAATATCCACATAATGCTATTCAATTTGTGCCAACTACTCTTGTCAGTCGTCTCCCTTATAATAACTAATTCAATCAATTTTCACAAGGCAAGCGAACTTGGAATACATTATTTGAATAAAATAATTTAGGGTGAAAATTCAATGCAAATTTTCCGTCGCGATTCAAACAAATACTTCCATCGGGTCAAAGATGAATTCGGTGTCATAGGTTAAAAGGTGAGTAAAATCTTTACATTAATTAATACAATTCTAAGCTGTAAGAGCTTAAACACTTTTCCGGTGCAGACCTTAAGATACTGAATTGAATTTTAAAGCCAAATCAAGTCAGAGTACAATTTGTTTAACAGAGTAATCTTGTCGCTTGTTAGTAATTAAATTAGTGATAGGCTTTAGTCAGAAAATAATGTGTGATAGACTTTCTGTTACTCAAAATATTATTGGTAGCCTATTTATATAGTAAAGAAAGGCCGGTTAAGAGTACCCTTAGCCATCGAGGGTCTGAAAAGAATATAATAAAAGAGAATCAAGCGAGGGAGGTATGCAAGGATCGTAGCTAGTGGAAATTCGTAGTCTCTGTTAAGTCTATACATGCGTAGTTACATAATATATTGATACATATACATTGTTACTAAGCAGCGATAGCTCAGTGGGGAGACCAACAGACTGCAATGCAGAGGGTCTGGATTCGTACCCACGTCGCGCACCTCTGACTTTCGGAAGTTATTTGACTTTTCGAAATTATGTGCGTATTGATTGACAATTATCGCCTGCTTCGTGCCTTGGAGAGCACGTTAAGCCGTCGGTCCCGGCTGCCACGAACATGTATGGCAGTCGTGATTGGGAGAGTGTCGATACAAAAGATCCCACTGGGTCGAAGTGTCGCCGGTCTGCACTGACTGGCCCCCACATAAGATAAGATAAGATATATAATATATTTATAGCTCTATATTATGAACCTTCAAGCTATCTCTATATCAAATGTCAAAATTGGATCAGCGGCTTAGCTGTGTAACTGTAATAAACAAACAAAATTACCTTCGTAAAAGTAATTTTGAAAGTCATGTCTAAGAAACTCAATCGGAGTCACGAGTTTCTACTAAGAAACCCGTGATTTCGATTGAGTTTATTAATACACCTTATAAGGTATATCAATACATAATTAAATTATCAGTTTATATAAACAATTTCGTCGTGAAAACGTAACAAACATACGCAGTTACTTACACTTTTATAATATTGAAATACATATTGGCAAATAAATATGTCTATCTGCTTATGTGTCACAAAGTTCATTGAAATTAAACTACTATATACGGATTTTATCGCGTTGTTTATTTGACACTTTATTACATAATTTTAGGCTACATCTTGAAGCGAGCTTCAATCAACACATACTTCAAGCCGCCAATGAAGATAAGTCAATTTTTACCATCCGTCAAGTGCCAACTACCTTTACAAGATGCAGGGGTCTATAAAATAGATTGTGACTGCGGACTCTCATACATTGGTCAAACCAAGACAAACATAGGCACCCGCATAAAAGAACACATAGCTGATGCAAAACACCGACGCTCGTTGAAGTCTGCTGTGTGTGAACATGTGCAACAGGGGACCAACCACTACCTAAGATTTGACAAACCACAGATTCTCGCTAAAGAACACCGATTCCTACCAAGGGTGCTTCGCGAGGCTATTTAAATAAAAAAAACATCCTAATTTTAATAGAGAAGATGGTTGGAATGTACCACCAGCTTAGGATCCAGTAATAAAAATAGTTAAACCCAAGAAGAAGCAAACCACAGCTAGACTTCATGATACTTTGAGCTCATTCTGCGTAAATAGAAACATCAATGACTAAATTATGTTCGGGTACTTTGAAATAACTACAGTGAAACATTGAGACAACTACCATCTTAGTCTCCCCGTGATTATGGCTGCTGAAAAGCAACCGAAACATCGTGGAAAGTGTGAAATTAAATTAAATCCAAATAGTTTTAATAGTATTAATAATAATTTAATTAGCTTAAAAATTAGTAAAGTTTAATAGTAATAGTTGTGTGACAGTTTTCAAAATTCTGTAATAAAGTGTCAAATAAACAACGCGATAAAAGCCGTATATAGTCAGTGAGTTGTAATTACTACGTACCACGCTAGTAATAATAGTTCAATGTATATAGTAGTTTAATTTCAATTAATAATATTCGCGTTAACAGAAGACAATATTATGTATCACAAAGTGTTTAAGCTAAACTATAGTTTTAACATAATATATGTACATATATCGTCAAATTCTTAATCCTCTCAAACAAACTTTCTAACTTAGTGCTTAGAACAACAGTGACGTACTAGGGTTTAGTAGCCACAATAGTGCTTAAACAACTACCATAAACTTGTTCTAGAATTACTACAAGGTTCTATTTACCTCTAGTTTTAGTGACAAAACAACTTTGACAATTAAAGTTGTCCTTTCGGAGACCTAAGTGCCGAAAACACGAATAATATAACGCCGATAACTAGGCCAAAACCAAACTCGTCCGGAACAAAAACTAAGTAAATAAAGCCTCTAAACTCAAGGAGTAAACAGCCTTTGAAAAAAGACAATCCAAGTTTGACGTCGAAAACTTTTTTAATATTCTGAACGTTCAATGTGATCTCGCCCCTAAAAATTTCCTATTCGTAAGAGGGCTTCCCAAATGTAATTTTGCATGAAAGAAATGACAAAGTTCCGCCAAGTTAGTGGGCATCTTTCAATCTCTCTGTTACGAATAAAATGGGGGTGTCTTTGATGAGTTTTTATTCGGTTTTAATAGATTTATTTTGTGTACACCATTTGTGCTTTTTATATGTTTTCTTTATCTTCGACGCTATTTTTGGTTGATTAGTTTATATTACTGAAATAGTGATCAGGCACACGAACCTTCGATATTCGATATATTCGAACCCGCATACCTTAGCTTTCGATATAGGGAGGGTAACTCTGCTAGCAATACCAGGGATATCACTAATTATGTTAAACCTAAAGGTAAATGAGTTCAAGATGAGATGTAATCAAAGGAATCCTAGACGTAGATGTGCCACTTCCTAATAATCGAGCATAAGCGAGTAAAATTTTAAAGAATTACTTCTTTTACGTAAGTACGTGGTACTATTCCAAGTGAACAGTCACCAAATAATTGGCGCAAATTTTCACTCGTAAAGTTATAAATTAATACACCCAATCAAAATAATATTATCTTAGCTTAACAAACTGATTTATCATATTGCTTGTTAAATAACTTGCTTGGTAGTCATAAACTTGAGGATTGCTTTTTGCTTCTACGTCTCTGCCATATTCTTAAAAAAATGCTTTATTTACTTACTTACTATCTAGTGCCCGCGGTTTCGTCAACGCAGGAAGTGGCGCTATCTTATACAGCCCCATCTATTTACAACAAAAATTGTGCTAATATCCCTCAGAAACGCATTACCTGGACAAAATGTATACATCATATTTATTAATCCCGGGCATGGTATATATGTTTGTCATGTTGCATCCAAATCCGTTCAACAGTTTACGTGTTCTTGTTTGAGCAAGAACATCCAAAGACTTTTTCATGAATATGATTCAATATCTCACTGCAATATTGAAATATCCATAAAAACTGGCAATAAAATGAACTTCCTCAATTTCATCGCAATATACAACCTACACAATTTTCATGTACTATTCGCTCCAAAACTTACAGTCGTGTAATCCCACAATCAACATCCAACTGCGGCTCAAAAATCCCCCTCAACATAGCTCAAGAATGATTCAGACACAAAAAAAGTCATAATTCCACTCATTACGGAGAGGGATCGACTATTGTGAACGAGGGATATAATCCGGCGAGCACAATGCCTCCTAAATGAAGCCTGCTCTTCCGTACAAAATTAGGGCCGTATGCTTTCCCTCTACAAAATTCACGTGTCGTGAAAATTTGAGGCTGTAAATGGTTTTCCTTTTTTGCTCCGGATTCAGCTGGTTTAATTAATTTGTTATTCGGATATTTTCGTTTCGTTTTCACCACATTTGCGTTCGTTTCTGTTTTTACATCTTTTGAAGTAAGTTTATTATGGTAAATTATTATGACTGCTACTTGTTTGTAAAAATAAGCGAATTCTGCGAAAACATTCAAACTTGAATTCTATTTACAAAATTCAATTAAAACTGGCAACCTATCTCAAAAGGCTTCGTATTTCTATTTTAGGAACAACAGACTTGATATTTTAAAATTCTGCACAAGTCGTGCATATTTTTGATTAAAAAATGCAATATTAATACACTTGTTGTATCCCCATTCTCATGCTGCAGACGGGTATGCATGTAAATTGAGCGTCACACGGGAACCAGACTAACGTCGTGCAATGAATGCAAATGTAGCTCTGTCTCAAAGGAAACAAGCTCTTATAAAGCCGAAAATTATTATTTACATATTGAATGACAATGCTGATGGGATTTCTGAAGATGTAGTTAGACGAGTAACTACTTGAAGTTAGTCATAGAAAATTGACAACTTTGGAGAGCGACTGAGAGCTACGATGACAAACTACAACATATATACGAGTACGTGATGTGTCGACAATACAATGCGACGCGACCGTTGAAATAGGTGCCTATTACATAACAACGACAATAACAAAATAGGAACTGCGTTGTTTTGCAAACTTATATTGTATTTATAAGCTGTGTATAAAGCAGTTTACTTTTTAATCATGGTGTATAACTTCATATAATGAAAATGAGACCCCTATTTGGTTTGTGATTAATTAACATTCAATTTCTAAAATACTTATCAACGACGACGTGTCCAAATCAAACCCATGTCAAGTAATTTGATTTACTGTTGTTAACTTAGTCATTCAATCCCACTTCCAAATTGTACCACTTGTGCTGGGCCTAGATAGACTAGGAATACCTCTGTTGATGGAAGTGCCTGTAGACTAGTAGAGATAAGACATTTTAGATATAACAATAAGATTTGATAGAAAGGATGGTGCAAAGGTTCAAGCGGTCATCTTAGTGTCATAGTGAATACAACTGCTGTGCATGAGGTCCTCGGTTTGATTCCTTGGTCGAGCCTACAAAAAGTTGCTTGGTTTTTCTGTCAAGAAATTATCAGTAGCAGTCCGGAGTTAATATCCGGAGCAATATTACCACGGTAATGTTATCTAACAGTATTCTATCTTCATAGAATAATACTTACCTCTGATAAAATCTTTTCTGGTTTTTAGTTCAGCGCTTGATCTCTGTCGTGTCGAATTTGAATGAATTTTGCTTAACCACACTTGTGCTCTATAGTATATCCTACACAGATGGCTATGACCATTGAGATTGGCCGTCGTGGCCAATGGCAAGAGGATATTATCTTTTATATCTACAAGGTGACGACCTGAAATAAATAAAACCTTTTGGGTATAAGTATATTATGTAAGTCCATATTCAAGATCAAAGTATCGTGTTTGTTTAATATTTTTGTGTTAAAATTCTACATTTATATTGAATCTATGCTTAAACAAGCCATATTTTTAATATTTGGTAACTGGCCTTACATTTATTCATAAAAGTTTACTATATTTGTAAGTAGAGATGTTTATCTCTTCAACGCTTGCTTGTTATAGACAGGGAAGTTTGAAACCTTATCAAAATAATCCGCGCAGAAATTGGCAAATTCCCTACAATAAAGGGGGGAAGCCTTTCTTCGGCTGTAAAACCAAACTGCGGTCACCAACATCAATAAACCTTTCAAGTAAATGTTTACGCGCGGCCGCGCTTGCTTCCGAACTTTGTTCGCTTCTTTAAATAAAATGGGCTCTACGAAAGATGAGGGTACGGCTGTTGTGACCCGGGAATTGGTAACCGACATTAATTCACACAATAACTCCTTTATGACTCCGAGTTTATGACTCCGAGTTTATGACTCCGAGTTTATGACTCCGAGTTTATGACTCCGAGTTTATGACTCCGAGTTTATGACGCCGAGTTTATGACTCCGAGTTTATGACTCCAAATTTAAATTTCTTATTTCTCTTTTTGGGTTGAAAAGTTTAAGAGTAAATGTATTGTCACGGCCCAGCTTTGTTGTAAACCGATTTCGAGCTTATGATACAGATTTATCTATCGGTACATATACGTGAAGGTATCATTTAGATCTTTTGACCTTGTAAAGGTACTTCGTAGGTACAAAGTGAAATGGGTCGTGTAAAGGTGCGTCTAGATTAATGATAGTGCGTAATGTAATTTATCGTGTATTCTAACGTGAATAGTTTCTTAATGAGAAAATTACAGCTTTCTCAACGGTTTTATATCTTGCACAGGCTTACATTGAGCTGACTAAGATGTAGATAGTTTGACAAAGCTTTTAATCAAGGCGTTTGCAATTTAAATATAGACGTTAAACATTACGTTGTAATTTACAATGCGCAATATTTCAATCTAGACACACCTTTAGACCGAAATGTAACAAACTTTAAAGTAAAATGAATGTGACCCTTTTAGTATCAGTCCACCATACAAATTTAATTTCTTTCATCATTTCACGAACAATTTAATAACAGGAAAATTTACGAAGCTTTTAAGCCAACTGAACTTTAAAAAAATTAAATACCAACGTATATAAATATGTATACACCATGGAATCAAATTCACTGTTTTCCCGAAAAGTATGTACTCAGTCCATGATATAGAAACTTTTCATTGCAGTTATTGTTCATGAAAAAAAAATGTTTTCAATTCCGTTCTTTTCATCAAAATCAATATATGTATACACCATGGAATCTATTTCACTGTTTTCCCGAAAATTATGTACTCAGTCCATGATATAGAAGCTTTTCATTGCAGTTATACTTCACGAAAAAAAAATTGTTTTCAAATCCGGTCTTTTCATCAAAATCAATATTTCACTGGTGCTACGACGCGAGGTGTCTTTGTATACAACGTTATTCTTAGTATAGTGCAAACCTCTCAGGGGGTGATTATACTTGTTATTATGAACTACTTTTGATCTGGGACATTTCCGAAAGCGCGAAGAAAAAAACAGCTGTTCCATACAAAATTGAACATTGACCTCGATAAAATGAATGGAACAGCTGTTTTTATTTCGGACGGGCACACATTTGTTGCGTCTTTATTGTTGTTATGCATTACTGTGTTGCAGTTGTTATAAAATAATAGGTTATTTTTGATTTATTGATTGTTGTATTATAATTAATTTCATTAAATATATTTATTTCATACAAATAATTTAACAAATCATCTAAGATAAATAGATTATACAGAAACATCTGTTGTTTATGACAATCATAGAACACGTGTTGTTGTGACGTAGAACATCTGTTAGTAGTGGGGCTGTGAATAACTACAACAGAAACGCTTGGAGCGAGGCATTCTCTGTTGGACCGTTGACTGGAGCAGATCTAACAATTGTGTAAAGTTAAGTACTTAAAGTACATAATAAAATAGTACTTAACTTTTATGTTGTATGATTGTATGATGGTTATAAAATAGATTTAATAATTATGATTATATATACGAGTAGCTAATTGGTTTTAATACTAATTAGTCTGTACTTTGGTAAATAATAAAGTAAATATAGAAACAATATTACTATGTTTAATTATTGTAAATCTTAAAATTCAATAAATATACCTATGTTATCTACTTACTCTAAGTTTTATTTCGACGCACCAAATTTCATGAATATAGTTATAATAAGGGTCAGATGAGACAACGTGCGTCGGTAAATGGAGGTTATGTATCGATGGATAAGTAAATATCTATTATTGCTATATATTATCATGTTCAAAATAAAAACATGTATTTTCGAAAAAAATGATAAGTGTCTATTCTTGATACATTTTCATTTAGTGTTTTTTATAATTAACGATGCAGAAATATCCTATATCATTGACTGACTACATATGTTTCGGGAAAACAGTGAATTAAATTACATGGTGTATAGTCTCACGCTCGTATGCCTGGAGAGGTAGGCTGAGGTACATCTCTGCGTGACCCTTCAGGGATATAAGTTATACCATTCACACTTCGTCAGTAATAGCTGCAGATACCACATAATAGGATAAATAAGGGGCGATTCTATCGCTGAATGCCAGGCACTGCACTAGTACCGCTAAGAATTCACTAACAGAACAATCTTATAATAATCCGCCCCCCTACAAATCATACACGAGATCTCATGCATAGCAGGGCCATAGACGCAGTCTAAACACCAAAATAAAATGCCATATTTCCGATTCTGCGATACAACACAAAGCTCAAAGGCCTAGAAAGGACAAAACTTTGTCTGTCATCCGGTTTGCGGTATATAACAAAAAAATGCTCCCCGAGGCATGCTCCAACTGATTTTTATGATGAAAAATGGCTGCTGTCCTTCAACTTAAAAATTGATTGTGGGGTAAAAAACATTGGTTCATTAGATGCTTGACTTAGGGTCCATATTTGCTCTGCGACCTTTTGGTGTTTGCATGGGACTTCTAAAGACGTTAGTTGAGTCGAAAAGGTTAGTTTGATCGTTTATGGAATTCACTGGGATTTTTCAGGACAATATAGAATCATAATCTTCTTCGTCTTTGATGTAGGAGATTTAATATATAAGGGATTGCGTTTGCAATCTTCTATATTATATTAGATCTTGAAATTCTAATGGTGTATTCCTTGCTGTAGATTCTGGTTTACGATTACGTTGAAGTACAACTCATTTACATTGACTTCTATCACGCTGCTATAAGGTACCTACAAATGTACGTAGCCTTACGTCTGAATGACCAAGGGTTAGGTTTTAGGTTTCATATAATTGGGGACAAGCTTCGTGCCTTTTAACTGACAGTTTGACTCTTCACTGCTGTTTAGAATTTTTAACAGAAAATAATAGTTTAAAAACTAAAAAACACGCTTTATATAAAAAAAAGCAAACTAAAAGTAGAAATTAATTTAATAATATTAATGTAAAGAAGGGTGGGGTAGGGGTTATCTAAATATCTTAGAAAGCATTCCACGCTTTTTTACATTCAAATTATTAAAATATTTTCTACGTTTTCGTTTAGTTTGTTAAATGCGTGATTTTTAGTTTTCTTAAACTATTTTTTTCTTAATTATTGTTTTGTCATTGGTCCTCGATAAGTTTGCAAAGTTTCAAATCAATCCATCGGTTTGAAAGGGGTGAAAATCACGTTCAACGATTCCGTTACATAGATTCATAGATACATAGACACATAGATACATACATACCAAGCTAATAAAAGCGTGTAAAAAGCTCGTAACATTTTGGCCGAAACGTCATGTCCACATGTCACAATAGTCTTAATACCGAAATAACACGTCATATTTCCGTTTCGGCGTTATAACATAAGATAAAAGGTTTAAAAGTTCAAAACTTAGTCTGTTATCCAGTACCTAATGATAAAATGCTCCTTAATTATCACTTGGTATGAAATCAATTAAGGCATGCCATGTATATAATGAGTGATATTTTTGGATGATAACTGGCCGCTGTCCCTCTACTTAAACATAACGAACTAAGGTTGACTTGCACAAGGGCTTACAAAATACTTTAAGCACTAAACAGATTTAAAACATCGTGCCATCTCAGTCATCTTCAAGTCATGTAAGTGACCCTAAGGGTCATTTGCACAATAAGTTTAACGCTAAACCGATTTAAAATAACATGCTGTCGCTGTTAACCGTTTGAAGATGACTGAGATGGCACGATTTTTAAATCTGTTTAGTGCTAAAAGTATTTTGTAAGCCGCTGTGCAAGTCAACCTTAGTGTGTTAGAGAGCATGCTTATTGATTTTGTTTTAGTTTTTCTTATATTCGTTAAAGCTTTTGTTTCATTTTTATTTGGGTAAGACAACTCCCGCAATAGGAATAAATCCTGTCTCTTGCGGACCTTTTCAAACACACAAACAACGGATACAAAAGCACCCTACACTCGGAACAGTTATCTGAAACACACTATGTTTTATTGCGTGTTTTTGTTTTCTTTTTATACTACTTAGGTGGCAAACAAACATACCATCACTTGATGGTAAGTGGTCACCGTAGCCTATGGAGGCCTGCAACACCGCAGACATCACTTGCGCGTTGCCGACCCTTTAGGAAAGGAAGTGGGAAGGGGAAAAGGAGGATGATTGGGCCTCCGATGCTCTCACTTACCGAACGAAACACAAAATTAGAAATACTGCTATTTCATGTCGATATTCTGTGAGAGGGTAGTCCTTTCCCGGTCGAGCCGGCCTATTCATGCTGAAATTAGCAAGGCTCTAATACTCTAACTCACAACACTCGGCATAGGGGTAATGGCGAGACGAATACTTATACCACTACGCCATCCGAGCTGCCAAGAAGTTACACATAAAACATTATATAAACGTTAAAACTTTGTATAATATAAGTGTGTGTAGTCTAGCCCTTATAAAGATGTCCTTGTAGATAGATATCGTATCGGGTAACGTGTTTCTGAGATGAAGAGCTTACACAAAGAGCTCCTGGCACTGCTCATCTACTTGACTATGAAATAACAGTGTTTAAGTTTAAACAATGTATTAGACAAGCTATGCCTGTACCTTACTGTAGCGACTGTTGCATATCAGATTTTAGGTTCAATTCAATTCAATTCACGACGCTAACAAAGTGTTATTGTGTTTTCCATAATTCTCGTTTCTGGATGGAGCGACTGCAAGAGCAAGAATCATTTTCATTAAAATATGACATATTTTCTTAATATATGTATGTGTGAAAAATGTATTGTTTTTGAATATAGGAACCAGGCCTATGAGATCTTGGATTCTCGACTCTGTCAAAGTGTAGTGAATTCTATTGTGTCCGGTAGACGGTAATATACTCACGCTTGGTTGTCGAATTGCCGACTCACAGATAGTGCTCTACGTGAACCCGTATCTAACAAAAGCAAACGTTTGTGTTAGGACTGGGTTCATGCACAGCTCAGCTAAACAGCTTAGCGATTAAGTTTAAGAGAATTATTAGCATTTTAGAAGTGCCACACGGTCTGCCACGCAAAAGTCACGACTGTCACGAGTTCTACTTCAAGGCAAGCACCTTTGTCTTTTTGATGTGCTTATTCAATATTTAATTATCATCGCTTTAACGGTGAAGGAAAATATCGTGAGTAAACCTGCACGTCTGACTGTTCTACTTAATGTTCTAGAAGATATGATGAGTTTGCCAATCGGCTCTGCACAACAGCGTGGTGGACTATGGCCTAACCCTTCTCTCACTGAGAAGAGGCCAATGCCCAGCAGTGGGACAGTTTATAAACAGGGCTGATATTATGCATGTATTGGTATTGCTATTTATTCCTGTAAAACTACATTCAAATTGCTTCTGCTGTTTTAAAGCACACAAACGCAAAGATAAACAAACTAAAATTCTGTCTACGATTTTAATGTATAATATAATTAATTAGCACAATCTCATTAATGCTCAAATTATGTGGTTTCTGTGAAGATTATAATTTGCTTATCAGTAATTAGCTTCAGTCTGTACATGTAATTAGTTTAAGCTAATGAATTTACTTAGATTAGTTTGTTATGGAGGAAATTAATTCAATTATTATGAAGAGATAGATTTCCTTGTGTGGGGTACAAGCGTATTACATACTAGCTTTTGCCCGCGGCTTCGCTCGCGTAAAAGTAGATTAGGTTATGTCTGATGCCACTGTAGTGAAGGCCGCGGGCGGGAGAATAGGGGTCTCCAGTCCACCAGCTATTGAATCGAAGTGACGTTCTCTGTCGTGCCGGGGCGTCTCCCAGGAGTCGTCGCCCGCAGACATTTCTTGCCTGCGTTGAGCACTGCTGGATGGGTCACTGATGTAGTTTCAGTTGCAGTGACCCACCCACCGTTCAAGGCAGCAAGTTGGCACACCGTGGTAATTTGAGGTTCCACGTTAAAAAAAACAAAGGTTATGTTAGTAACAATACTTTTTAAGTAACTAAAATATAGCCTTTGTTACTCAGTTGAGTAGTTTTGTGAGTTCAATCCTTACAGACAAACAAACACAAATCAAATCTTTCATTTTTATAATATTAGTATAGATAAGAATGCGATAGCTCAGTGGGGAGACCAACAGACTGCAATGCAGAGAGTCTCGGGTTCGCACCCACGTCGCGCAACTCTGACTTTCGAAAATTATATGATTTTTCGAAATTAAGTGCGTATTGATTGACAATTATCACCTGCTCCGTGCCTCGGAGAGCACGTTAAGCCGTTGGTCCCGGCTGCCATGAACATCTATGGTAGTCGTTATTGGGAAAGTCAGTACCCTCTAATATCCTGACACTGGTCTAGCCTTAGGGTATCGTTAGCCTTCGGGTTGCGGAGGTCAGGTGGCAGCCGCTCCGTGTAAAAACTGATATCCAGTCAAATCCGGTTAGACCAGAAAAGCCGACCCCAAGTGACTTGGGAATAATAAAGGCTAGGAGAGAAGAAGACTGGATTTTCCAAGTTACGTATTAGAACTAACCTTTGGGATTCATTTTAAGAACGATTTAATGGAATCTAGGTATTATTTACAGCCAGCCACTTCGGAAATAAGTTTAGAAGTAATTGGGACTAAAAGGGAATTGTATTTTCTTGCTGATGTTTTACAGACGACTGAATATTTTCTCGAGGTACATGTAATATCGCTAAGTATCAATATTAACTTTCTGATTCTACTTGATTTTATTGGCTAAGTACATATATTCAAGTTCGTTTTTGTGAAATGTTTATATGAACACATTACTTAAGAAATGTTATTTTTATTTAGACAGCTAAGATTAACATTTATTTCACAGAAGAAATATTTTACGGATCTGCTGTCTTTAACAATATATGTATTTCAAAAAATCTGGCGATGTTTTGGACTATTGGCAATAATATTGAATTATTTTGTGTGTGTGAGTGTAAAGTGAGCTTGTTCTAAGTGAATATCAGACACATTTAGACCAGGTAAAATAATTTGAGACAGATAAAAGAATAGGTGGGGATAAACAGTACCCATTTTTAGTAACATCATCTTGCATGCATTGCCGTTGTTAATATAAAATATTTTTAAAGTAGTAAGACTTCTACCAGGTCCTTCTTAGAGCGTTAAAAATGCGTTTTAAAAGAAACACAACAGACGAACAAAAATAGCAGTGTAATTTAACTATATGTCAGGATACCTTTAGGCGACTACCCTCTCGTCTGGATACTCAGATAGAAAGACAAAAGCTTTCCTTTTAGCATAAATCTGTGTTCCAGCTTCTTCTTCTCTCCTAGCCTTTATTATTCCCAAGTCACTTGGGGTCGGCTTTTTTGGTCTAACCGGAATTGACTGGATATCAGTTTTTACACGGAGCGGCTGTCACCTGACCTCCGCAACCCAAAGGCTAACGATACCCTAAGACTGGACCAGTGTCAGGATATTAGAGGGTACTGACTTTCCCAATAACGACTGCCATAGATGTTCATGGTAGCCGGGACCAGCGGCCTAACGTGCTCTCCGAGGCACGGAGCAGGCGATAATTGTCAATCAATACGCACATAATTTTGAAAAGTCATATAACTTCCGAAAGTCAGAGGTGCGCGACGTGTGTTCGAACCCGAGACCCTCTGTATTGCAGTCTGTTGGTCTCCCCACTGAGCTATCGCTGCTATCTGTGTTCCAGCTTACAAGAGCATAATGATTCTGTACACTTTCATAATTAATATCAATTATAAATAAGATACCTAGAATCTAACATATTTTTATAAGTATGAATAATCTACCGCGGGTCACTGGCCTCCTCTTATTACGAAAAAGGCTATACTTTAAATATATTTTACAAATTATGGTACTACGACTACTTTAGATTGTTTCAGATATCTTACTGAAAAACCTATAATTACATATACTGCCGCAAAGTTAAGACATTAAATATTAACTTGTATATTCAGTATTTCAATAATTAAAATATTAATCATCAAAATACACAAGAGAAAATATGGACCGTAGTTCAACAGAATTATACGCAAGAACACCCCTAATTAATATTTAATTGAAATGAACGATCCATTAAACTATAAATAAATTAATACATTAATAATCTCATAGAAAGCTGAACACGCATTATTCATTAGCCTTTCTATTAACATTTCGATTATATACAAATTATTCAACAAGTTTTATTGAAATGTACAAAACTAAGTAGGTTAAATTATGAAAGGGTTTTAAACGAAGTTAGTTAGTAGGTAAGCCTAATTAAAGTAAGCTATACAATGATAAAAATAAAAAACCACCCATCTCCCGCGAGGAAAAGCGCATCTCCCGCGAGGAAAAGCGCATCTCCCGCGAGGAAAAGCGCACGTCAACATACTTAAAACTTAAACAACACGGAGTCTTTCATCATGACCAAAAGATTACTTGTACTTTGTATTTGAAAATATTATCTACAAGTAGGTCAACTTGCTTTGTCGTCATAAGAGTTATTACGTAGCTGTATACTTTTTAAAAAAGTTTTAATAAAGTTTAGGTTATAGGAGAGAGCGCTGCTGTACTATCCAGCGTCCGAAAGAACTTTTAGTGACAAGCTATAGATAACTTTTGTCCTCAAATCAAATAGGTCAACGGAAAAACTTTCCGAAACTTTTAATTAGCGAATTTGATGGTCTTGTTTTTAAAAATACAACTCCAGGATCAGTAATAACTCTTTAATCGCGTGCGGATTTACAAAGATTCAAATAACGGACAGAGACAGAACACCTAGACTCGGGACAACCATTTGTGTATCACAATATTTTTTGTCCCCTGTGGGTATTGAACCCGTAACACTCAGCATAGTGGTATTGGCGAGACAACCATTTAAACCACCACGACATCCATGCAGTCAAATAATATATTTTACTAAGAGGCAAACAGATGGCACTTGTAAAATATCTTTAAAAAAGTATTTTCTCTTATGTCAACGTTACAATCCGATCAATACGACGTTACGTTACAAAGATCAACAAATTAATATTCAACCAATGAATTTATTCAGTGAGTCCCGGTTGATTTGGAATCCAATTTTAGGTTATTTAAATAATCCTCCCTGAGGAGTGGGACGGAATTAGAGGAGACGTTTGCACGTTTTCCTGAAGCGTGCTTAAATACGTAGGCAAATGTAATTACTTTTAGACGTTAGGGTCACACTGCAGTCACGAGCGTACTGGTCACTGAGTAATATCCATGCTTAATTAAAATTAGCTTATGATGACGTATATTATATTGTCGATAGACTGTCTTGGTGGCGCAGTAAATGCAACTATAACAGTTGCATTAGGTCCTGAGTTAAATTACCGGGTCGGACGATGTGTTGCTGGTGTAACGAAGTAGGTATATAGAGTAAACCAGAAATTATAATAGCTTTGTGTTATGTAATCTCGAATCTTCTCCCTTAGCCTTATTATTCCCAAGTCTCTTGGGATCGGCTTTTCTGGTCTAACCAGATTTGACTGGATATCAGTTTTTACACGGAGCGGCTGCTGCCTGACCTCCGCAACCCGAAGGTTAACGATACCCTAAGGCTAGACCAGTATCAGGATATTAGAGGGTACTGACTTTCCCAATAACGACTGCCATAGATGTTCATGGCAGTCGGGACCGACGGCTTCACGTGCTCTTCAAGGCACGGAGCAGGCGATAATTGTCAATCAATACGCACATAATTTCGAACAGACACTTCAAAGAACTTCCGAAAGTCAGAGGTGCGGGACGTGGGTTCGAACCCGAGACCCTCTGCATTACAGTCTGTTGGTCTCTAGTATTTTTATATATAAGACTAAAGTTATACTATGAGACCAATGGCCTCATTCACGTAACAAAAATTAATTGAATATTCCAACTATACATTTGGCTTGTCTCCAACAAGACAGACCAGTTTAAATATCAATTTATATTATTACTAGCTTTTTGCCGCGGCTTCGCATGGGGCAGTACTTTTTCTGGATGAAAGCCTACCCTTCCTGTCCTTTTCTGTACCTCTGACAATGTGTATGCGAAATTTCGTGATGATCGGTCGGGTAGTGAAAGCGTTACAAACAAACTCACATTCACATTTATAACTAAATTTTGCTGCAGCTTCAGTCGTGTAAATATAGGTTAGGTTAATAACAGCATTTTTTTTCTGGACAACAGGTTCTCTATGTCCTTTTCGGTACACCTGACAACGTGTATGCGCAATTTCATGATGATCCACCAAGTAGTTTAGGCGTGAAAGTTTAACAAACAAACTCACAATCGCATTTATAATATTAGTTAGATTAAGTAGTGCGTGGCAGCCCTGCGTATTAAGAATGTGAGGATGTCGCCCTCTCGATGAGTTACCTACTTCCCTTGATTTAATCAGTCAAATTCTGAGATTTGCACAGTACGCATTGTGTTATATATCTACATAATTATATCCTTAGTATAAAATATAATAATAATTATAATAATAGACTAATATTAGCAGACGCCGTTTTTCATCCATAGCTAGCAATATACCGGTCCACCAGACACCCATACCCATAGCCCATATATTAAAATCCATACGTAGTAATAGTCCTATGCCTGCTGTGGCTAGTGCCGCTGTAGGTGTTCCATCCCACCTTTGATTAACCCTCAACCACTTACCACCGGTCTCTCAGACTCCGTCGAAGTGTATTTTGTTTATATTTTGGCGTCAGCGCACCATTGAGTTTCGTGCGTCCGTGTACCTTCCCCCCGCTCGTCTCAGTGTCGCGCGAGCCGCCAACGACGTCGCACGTGCCCGCGTTTGCTCACGGTAAGGGCCTAAACATCGTCAGCGGTCTGTGATACCGATGGTAAGTGGTTACGTGATTTTTTTTTTATCCTTATTTTTTTCGTTTGCAGTGAATAATGGCTGCTAATGACGAACTTATTAGTAGATGGCTAGAAAAGGACCCGTCAGATGAAGAAGACATAAGAAATGGAGATTTTAGTGATGTTGAAGTCGATATTAGTGACCACCACGTTCTAGAAGAAGCTAGTGGATCCGATTCTGAAATTGAATGTGAGGAGGAATCTACGTTTGCAAGCGGAACTACTAATCTTCAAAATAGAAACTCGCCTCCAATATCGTCTGTTCAAACTTCATCAGATGAGGATATACCGCTATCAGAGATGCGATCACGTCCCAGAAAAAAAAATTATTTTGGTAAAAACCGATTCCGTTGGTCGTCTGAGCCTCCATCTATTCGTTCAAGGACATTACAACATAACATTGTACAAGAAAGAGAAGGTATAAAGCCAGAGTACAGACCGCTTATAACTGTTTCTTCTACTCCTCTTGAAATCTGGAGTCTGTTTTTTACCGACCAAATTCTAGAAATAATTGTAAGTAACACCAACCAAAAAATTCGCGAAATAAGACCTAAGTACAATAAGCAACCGAATGTTCAAGATACGGATTTGATAGAACTTAAAGCATTCATTGGATTACTATTCTATACCGCCATTTTTAAAGAAAATCGTGAACACTATTCGTCATGGTATAAAATGGATGGTACTGGCAGAGAAATATACAGATGCATCATGAGTAAAAGCCGGTTTGAAGTTTTACTGAACACCATACGATTTGATGATGCCGGTACAAGAGAAGCACGGCGAGAAACTGACGCATCGGTACCTATTTCAGAGATATTTGACAGCTTTATCAAACAGTGCCAAGCTGTTTATACGATTGGAAGCTACGCCTGTATAGATGAAATGTTATTAGCTTTTAGAGGAAGATGCCGATTTAAAATGTATATGCCAAAGAAACCAGCCAAATATGGCATTAAAATACTATGCATTACAGATGCAAGGTCTGGCTACCTCCTCAATGCCTATATTTACTTAGGTAAAGACTCAGATGGGATAAATTTGCCTGCAGAATATAGTCGACTGAAAAAACCCACACAGGCAGTGATGAGACTTGTTTCTCCAATAGAAGGGTCTAACAGAAATGTAACCACCGATAACTGGTTTACGTCTCTAGAGCTCGTGAATTTACTAAAAGAGAAACATCTTACATTGGTGGGTACCTTGAGAAAAAATCAGCGTGACATACCCCCGGAGTTCTTGCCCAATCGTCACCGAAAACCTGACACATGTGAGTTTGGATTTACAAAAGATGTAACAATAGCATCGTTTGTTCCAAAGCCAAATAAAGCAGTAATTATGCTCTCAAGTATGCACCACTCTCCAGCGATTGATGAATGTACTAAGAAGCCAGAGATTATTTTATTTTATAATAGCACTAAATTTGGTGTAGATTTACTAGATCAGAGGTGCTCGAACTATTCTACAGCCCGCCGTACACGCCGATGGCCGTTAGCCATCTTCTATAGATTACTTGACGTGTCAATTTCCAATGCTTATATCGTTAGCTTATCAACCAACGCACAAAAGAAAGAAACTCGATTCCACTTCATCAAGAAGCTCGCAGAACAACTCACTATACCTAATATGGAGCGAAGAGAAAAAAATATCCATCTTCAACGAAATATCAGAATTGCTCTTCGTCGGATCCTGTATATCAATGGAACAGATACTCCAGCAGTTGCAGTTGGTAGCTCTGATAAGCTAGAAGTACGTAAGACTTGCTCCACTTGTGACCCAAAGAAAAAACGCAAGACACAGTACCTGTGTTTTGAATGTAAAGCCCCAATATGCCTCGAATGTTCAAATAAGCTGTGCAGTAACTGCCGAGAAAAACTATAAATAAGTAGGTTGCAATTTTACAGAAAAAAGGACTAATATGAGCCAAAAATAGGTTTTCTGTGTTATTTGATTACTAAACTTTAGAAAATAAGTAAAAAAGTAATTATTTAGTAGTTCTACTATTTACGATCTCAGTTACCAAGTAAGTCGTAACTTTTTGTTAAAATTTTAAGTCTGACTAGAAGTTATGTTTTTTTTTCCAAAGAGTTGATTTTATTTTGTGTTTTTTCCTTTTAATAAATAGTTTATACTTTAGAAATGTCTATTTTATTGAAATAAACCCTTTGTTTTTAACGATTTATTATAACTGAGCCACTTAAAGCGAACGGTCTCCCTGACCGGTGGTAAGTTGTTACGGAAGCAAAACTAATGGTAAGTGGCTAAGGGTTAAAACTCTCGAAGGGCCTCTTCACGTTGGACCTATGTCTCCGTGTAAGCCTCCCAAAGGGCCAGGTATTTTCTAATATAATATGTTAGAAAGTACCTGTGATAAGAGAAACATAATAATAATAACCCCTCTGGGACAGTCGTTATCTCCTCATGACACTAACGCGATAACGGAGTGCACAGTACACTAGCTTGTAAACTACCACCTTCGCCTTGTGATATAAACAAAAAATGTATCACTAGGTTAAATAAAACCGCACAAACCGCAGGGCAGCTCGTAGCTGGATGTGAGTGGCGACACTGCGGTCCTGAAAGCCTCAGAGAATCTGTTAAGGCCTCGTCTCCGGCTTGCCGTTACTGGTTGGCTGGGGTGGAACTTCAAGAGCGCCAGTAGGATTCTCAACTCTGGCTTGCCTTGATCGGCTGGTCAGAGAGGGGCCGCTAGAGCTAAATGATTGGGAGTGGAAATGTCATTTTCAAGGGCATAACTACGGAGAAATCCGCTCCGGTTCTCCGTTGTCACGTGACCCGTGATGGTGAATTCGGCGCCGCACCGCTCGATACCCTTAGCCGCTCGCACCGGTGTTGCCCTCTGCTGCTGGCTGGTATGCCTATGGTGGCTATTCAGGAGGCCCATCTAGTGAGTCACCGTCTGCTCATTGCATTGATGCTATTAGAGTATTCAGTGCAGACGCCGTTTTCCATCCATAGTTAGCGATATACCGGTCCACCAAACACCCATACCTATAACCCATATATTAAAATCGATACGTAGCAATAATCCTACGCTTGCTGTGGTTAGTGCCGCTGTAGGTATTCCATCACACCTTTGATTAAAACTCTCGAAGGGCCTCTTCCCGTTGGACCCATGTCTCCGTGTTAGCCTTCCAAAGGGCCAGGTATTTTCTAATATATATGTTCGATTTTTTTTTTATGTTAGAAAATATATATGATGAGAGAAACATAATATAAAATTTTTTAATAATAATAATTAAAAAGCAGCGATAGTCTAATAAGAGACCGTTGAACTACCATGCAGAGATCTCGAGTTCGACTCCACGCTACGCACCTCTGACTTTTCGAAGCTATATACGTATTGACCTTTTGCGTCTTAGAATAATAATAATAATAATATTCTATCACATACACACAACACTATCTAGCCCAAACTAAGCACAGCTTGTACTATGGGTACTAGACAATCGATAAACATACATGTATTATTATTTTTTTGTAAATATATATTATACATAGAAACACCCAGACCAAAACAAACATCCATGTTCATGCACACAAATGTTTGACTTGTGCTGTAATCGAACACGCAACCTCAGGCGTGGCACTCGGTTACACTAACCACTAAGCCATCGCAGCCGAGATCAATAAAAATCTATCGTATCTGGCCACGAGTGTGCCGCTCCGACTCAACAGGTTAATTACTTAGATATCGCATTGATTTAACGGTGAAAAAAATTATCTTGATGAAATCGCATGTCTGTGAGTTTTCCATAATGTTCTCAAAGATAGATGCCAGTGTGGTGGACTATGGCATAACCCATTGTAAACCGAGAAGAGGCCTATGCCAATCAGTATAACAGTTTATATATAGGACTGGTAATATATGTATAACATATTATTCGATTTCTTAAAATCTAATCGCGCACTATTGTAGTCTACAACTTCGTGAAGTAAATTTAAATTTACAGTTATCAGTTTTAATTGATATTTTATCAAAATAGATGTAGAAACTGGAAAAAGCTCATGTGATGTGGTTTACTTTACAGTTAATAATACTTTTGAGATTAGGTTTTGTTTTATTTGATCATACAACCTAAAAGTCAGTTGTTAGTTGTGTTCTAAGTTGGAATCAATCTTACTTTATATTTCCAAGGTTACAAAATTACTCGTATTTAGGGTGAGCTTATTGTCATCTACCGGGCACATTGCCATACTATATACTGCTACTGAAAATTCCATGTCAGCCGAACCAAGGATTCGTGCACAGGAGTTGCATTCTTTACTACCGCGCCACCTAAACAGTGTAATCAAAACTTACCTAAACAAAAGCTCCTATAAGCCTCGACAAACGAACAATTCAAATCGATAGGCTAAATATTCAAGAAAACGCGAATTAAAAATAATATTTAACACAAAACTAATCTCAAAAAATACATCCATAAATCTTATTTTATCACTTAACACACGGGAGCTAGCATTTCTAAATAAATTTATTTAAACAAATTCTACAAACAACTTACTATTTGGAGAGTCGAATAAAAGGATATTCCCATAAATTATGTGCTTTAGAAATATTGCTGTAAAAATAAAGCGCTTACATTCATGTTTATTCTAGAATTATAAATCCGTAAAGAATGGCTGTGATTTGTGAGGTAATGGGTATTTGTAGACGCCTGCATGAATTTAATTTATAATAATAATAATAATAATAATATTCTATCACATACACACAACACCATCTAGCCCAAACTAAGCAGAGCTTGTACTATGGGTACTAGACAATGGATAAACATACATATATATATACTTTTTTTTTAACATATTATACATAGAAACACCCAGACCAAGACAAACATCCATGTTCATGCACACAAATGTTTGACTTGTGCGGGAATCGAACTCGCGACCTCAGGCGTGGCAGTCGGTTATACTAACCACTACGCCACCGAAGCTGACAAAAATGAGAGAATGAGATCTCTAGTCCGTTTTCTGTGTGTGTATGTTATGTATTGGAGCATTGTGTTTCCTGATTACCCCGGTAATTCACTGGGCGGCAAAAGGCTTGCCCCTATTACGTGGAAACTAAAGCCATAGTCGTTGTTTTTTTTTATACCACTAAGTTGGCAAACAAGCATACGGCCCACCTGATGGTAACTGGTCACCGTAGCCTATGGACGCCTGCAACACCAGAGGCATCACTTGCGCGTCGCCAACCCTTTAGGAAAGGAAGTGAGAAAGAAGGTGATTGGGCCTCCGACATTCTCACTCACCGAACGAAACACAACAGTAGGAACTAGGAATACTGCTAATTCACGTCGATATTCTGTGAGAGGGTAGTTCTTCCACGGTTGAGCCGGCCCATCCATGCTGAAATCAGCGAGGCTCTCTTACGCAAAAATTGTTGATCTATTACACATTTGACTAGCCTTTCGGGGATCTACGCGTGGAACTCTTTTATGTTACATTACACTTATCAAAATATTTAATTTAGGTCCCTGTTAATAGAAGGGAGTAAATCTGTCGTACATATGTATGTGTATATACTGTACATACTTATAAGTTCAAGCTATATGCTTATATGCTTACTAACATACATATATCCGACTCAGGAATCGAACCCAGAAATTCACTATCATTAACGAAGGCGTAAACTGAACCACGCAGAAAACACCACAGTATTCAAGAATAAATTTCATCAAAATAATTATAACGAGGTTTTAAAAAATAAATGAACGAAAACCGCCCATCTCGGTAATCTATTTTAAGTGAACCGAGAAATTCAGTTATTAATTATGACAAAAGGACTTTGATCTTTTAAATTGAACTCACCACCTCTTCATTAGAATTTTAGGTCGAACGAAAGAAACGAGAGCGATGCCTGTAAAAATTAAAAAAGGCTTTAATTTTACTCAAGAATTGTGTCTCGACGGTAATGTAATGGTTTATAATAGAAATATTATTCCTTAAGCTAATAGATCTTTTTCATTCGTAAATTAATGCATAGGCACTGTGGCGTAAGCAGTAACCTTTCCACTGCCTGTGCTCTGTCAGAAACAAATATTTGTACGTACATATTTTCTCGAAGGCAAGTCCCACATGATAGGTGGCAATTCGTTTACTTTTTAATAATAATAATAGTAATAACGATTTTATTTCGCGTGGCATAGACGCATAGATAAACATACATACAACATACGTACCTTATAGACTAACATACATACAATTTGTGTTAGTATTTATATAATTTATTTACTATGTTAGTAATGCTTTACTTGCACTCCGTTGTTATGCGTTCATGTGGCACTTGTCCGCGGAAGCGACGGATCACCACACCCTTCGGCCAAAAGTCCTCCTTCATAAATACATGAAGAAAGCAAGTTGGTACTCGCACCACGAACGCCTTGAAGTTGACGTTGCGACGCGACTCCAGCAGCTGCACTCTTGACATGTACTTGGACTTCTGGCGTACATACTCCGCGATATTCTCCGCCTTAGTGGTGTAATGCAGGCGAGAGATGTACACCGGTGTGTTCGGTGCTGCAGCACGCAGGTTTGCACCAGGCTCCACAGGAGCTGTGCCGCAGCAGTTCTTATTGGTTTTCTGACGACACTTCCTCCTTTGCACCGTCACAAAACCACCCTTAGCATCATCCTCCCGGTTCTTTGCCATCTCAGGCACCGACTTCGCGGCGGGAGCAATGAGCGTGCTCGCAGCTATCTGCCGAGCCTCTATCCGTTTAGGTCACGTGGCGATGCGGGGAGGGGCCGCGGGGACAGGGACGGGGCTGCAAGGCGCGCATATAGCGCACTCAGCAGTCACAACATTCCGCGGTGACAAAACTGCTGACGCGAAACTTGCTTGCTTAATGGGCTCTATTACAGAAACCCATGTAGCTAATTTGTATTTCTGAACCGACAAGCCCAATAACACTGCCCAGTATCAAAACCGAGATGTCATATACATCAGTCTTTTTGACTACTGCTGCGTCCCCGAGCCAATATGGTTTTTAATTATAATTTTATTATCTTTATCTTCTTCTTTTCGTGTGGTTAGTGGGCAACCTGTTGTCAAGAGTTGTTCAAGCCGCCCGTAGGCCTCTGACATGGCTTAACGACTGCTGTCAATTTGACAACAACCGAGACCGACTTTTTACGTGCCCTCCGAAGCACAGAGACGCTCAGATGAAATACCACTAAGCGGTCACCCATCTATAGACTGACCGCACCCATCGTTGCTTAACCTCGCTAATCATTTACCGGTTAGTAATTGCATCTGGCTATGAGCGCCTATCTTTATGACAGTCACTATAAACAGTTAGTGTTCCTTTAAAATTGTCTGTAATACTTGTTGGTTTGAAAAGCTGCTTTGCAAACCACAAGTGGAATGCTAGCGAAAACGAACTATTATAACTACCGACGTGTTTCCAAAAAGTCCCTTCACAAAATTTTCCACTATCACAAACTTTTGACTTTAGGAAGTCTTCAAAGGATTGGACATCTAATATTAATTCAAAAACTCCAAACTTGACTCCGACCACTGAATCAACTTAGTTCTAGTTTGGGTCTTAGTGATGCACTCAACTGATTGCACTTAGTATAAGATTCAGGAGTAAGTCTCCCTTTACAAATGCTTCCTAATTTTATAGTATCCTGGTACTTGAGGGTGCATTGCTAATGTTGTTCTTTTTGGAAGTGGTCGTGGAGGTACGAAAAGAAACCAATAAATAAATTTATAACTCAAATGATTTAAGAATTTTGAGTTACATACATACATAGATTCACGCCTGTTTCCCAGAGGGGTAGGCAGAGACTACGGATTTCCATTTGCTACGATCCTAACACACTTCTCTGGCTTCATTCACTTTCATCCCATTCCTCATACACGCCCGTCGGTTCAAGGTGCTCTTAACCTGGCCTTTGTCCAGAACGCCTCCGATCTGATCAAGAAACCTAGGTCTTCCTCTTGCGACTGTTCCATTCACACTAGCCTTATAAACTTTCTTAGTCAGTCTTTCCTCGTCCATTCTTTTGAGTTATAAATGATTTATTTTCTTGTACAATACAATGCTTGGTGGTCTCGATGGTCTAGTATTTTGGTAACTGACTACACGAATGGTGAAATGGGCAAGCACAACATTACAGCTGCTGCCATGTTAAGTGCTGTGGGTTGAAATCCCACAGGGGAAATTACTTTTGTTATTTGATAATAATAATGGTTCTGAGTCTGGGTGTTGTAATTAGTGCCCGTTAACTGTATACTTACAATGTCTCTCGGAACACAGGAGATGACTTCTTGTGCGGGAATTATCTCTTTAAGGTAAACTATGCCTGGCTGTCACCTTTGTCGCGTGGTAAACGATTAGGTCTTCTTTTAAGTAATCTCGGGTTTGTTTGTCAGTTAGAGTACATTTTTGATTGAGTGTTTCCGTCAAGAAATTACTGTTAGTAATATTTACGGCAAGTTACTATATAACCATGTTAACTGTACAACTATGATATTGATACTTATCAAACAATTCAAGATTTTTAAACAAGATTTCAGAGCTTAAGTTTTCCCTACAAAAATCTTCAGTAAAATCCGATATCTTTCACTGTAATTAGAGCACTATCTTTATTTTGCTCATTTACGTCGCTGTTACCGAGTTTTATTCCCGAAGGTACGAGTAAGCGCTTCTGGAAGACCTGAGGAATTCCTAGAGAATGTTACTAAAGGCAATATAAAATCTAGAAACCGTGGACTTTGCACAATAAGTGTAAAGCGAGGGAGTACTCAATTTCTTAATAAATAAACGCCCTTAGAGTACCAGCCAGTAGAAAACATATAGTTGATATGCAAAGATTAGCTGTTTATACAATTTGATTAATTATATAATATACTTATGTTGGCTAAAAATATTGTAAAGATAAAACGGATTAACATTGGGACATAATAAGAGCTATCATAACTTATGTTGTTATTAAAAATTATTTAATACAGAGTAAATAGTTTATTGATGATTTAATAAAAATATAGTTAAAGAAATTTCATTTTAATAAAATATTGTGTATTTAATATAATTGATTATTATAAGTCGGCCTCGATGGCGTAGTGGTTTGTGTAACCGATTGCCACGCCTGAGGTCGCGGGTTAGATTCCCGCACAAGTCAAACATTGGTGTGCATGAACATGGATGTTTGTCTTGGTCTGGGCATTTATATGTATAATATGTATGTATTCACAACAAAAAAAACTTATACATATGTATGTTTATCCATTGTCTAGTAGCCATAATACAAGCTCTGCTTAGTTTGGGCTAGATGGTGTTGTGTATATGTGGTAGAATATTATTATTATTAGTTTCTTTGATATTTTAGCCCTGTCTTGGTAACCGTGAGCCCGAACAATAAAATTTCTATGTCACTTGACTTGACGCTATGATATTGCAGCTGTATAAATAGTCAAGAAAACATCTAATATGTCAATACAACACGCCTTTATTTCACCAACGGTGCTAATATCGTTTTAGAATTCAATATTATTTACCGACAAAACCGTTTTCTATGTTACATGAATTTACATAATATTGTCTTCTGTTTACGCGAATATTATTCATTGAAATTAAACTACTATATACGGATTTTATCGCGTTGTTTATTTGACACTTTATTACAAAATTTTGAAAAACTGTTACACTACTACTACTATTAAACTTTACAAATTTTTAAGCTAATTATTAAAACTTATTAAAACTATTTAAACTATTTAGATTTAATTTAATTTTACACTTTCCCCGACGTTTCGGTTGCTTTTCAGCAGCCATGGTCACGGGGAGACTAAGATGGTAGTTGTCTCAATGTTCCAGTGTAGTTATTTCAAAGTACCCGAACATAATTTAATCATTGGTGTTTCTATTTACGCAGAATGAACTCAAAGTATCATGAAGTCTAGCTGTGGTTTGCTTCTCCTTGGGTTTGACTATTTGAATTACTGGATCCCAAACTGGTGGTACATTCCAACTATCTTCTCTATTGAAATTTAAATGTTTTTTGATTTATAGCCTCTAGCCAATAGCCTCGCGAAGCATCCTTAGGTAGGAATCGGTGTTCTTTAGCGAGAATCTGTGGTTTGTCAAATCTCAGGTAGTGGTTGGTCCCCTGTTGCACATGTTCACACACAGCAGACTTCAATGAGCGTTGGTGTTTTACATCAGCTATGTGTTCTTTTATGCGGGTGCCTATGTTTCTCTTGGTTTGACCAATGTATGAGAGTCCGCAGTCACAATCTATTTTATAGACCCCTGCATCTTGTAAAGGTAGTTGGCATTTGATGGATAAAATTGACTTATCATCGTTGGCGGCTTGAAGTATGTGTTGATTGAAGCTCGCTTCAAGATGTAGCCAATCTTGTCAGTGACACCCCTTACATAAGGCAGTATAGCAGGCTGGCGCTCGACTGTGGCTGGCTTTTCTCGGGATCTATGACAGCGGCGTGGCTGTTGGAGCTTGTTGTCTTGCAATACTTGCTTAACATGTTGAAGCTCGGCGTCCAGGTGTTTCTTGTCACAGATCCCATGGGCTCTCTGAAACAAAGACATTCCCACGGTAGCTAACTGTTTAGGATGGTGGTGAGATTCACGTTTAAGTACCTATTTGTACCTATACAAAGTGTCAAATAAACAATGCGATAAAATCCGTATATAGTATTTCAATTACATGAATTTATTAACGGAAGCCTATTATAAAGGTGGCGATAATAAATAGAAATCACTTTGGAATAACAAGACTATATTGCGGAAGAAGAATATTGCCTTAAAATACCACCTCCATGATTCATACATTTGTGTACAAGGTAACACGAGTCACGCGTTTACGATAGCCATAAACACAGGTGGGGGGGCACTAAAATAAAAATAAATATTTTAATTCACAAGGGCGCAGACGTGATTCCTTCGCCAGACGAGTCGTAAGATAAATTCCTATGAAGCATTACGGAGATGGTTTGAAGCTTAATTTTGCGAAGAATACTCTTACTTTTTACTTTTTTAGGAAAGTTTACAGACTCCGTACTTGTTTGATGTAAAAAACTCTAATCTGAGAAGCTATACATGTCAGACTTTTTGTGCGTACGGTATTTATTAACAACGAATGCTAGCAGTTTATTTTTAGTAGAGCATTATTTCTTTGACTTTGACAACTTTTAACAAACAGAATATAAACTTGCAGCACTAAGCATACATCGTCGGTCTGTAAGACCTTGAAGGGCCTTATTTTTAACCAGTTAACGGCGATACTGAAGAATTCTACGATGCCTAAACCATTTTTGTAAATATTTAGTATTAAAATTATTTGTGTTTTTGTAATTATGTTATCTTTTTTAATACCTTTGTAAATATATATTAGATTTATTCGTTTTAAAATTAATAATGTATATATATTGTAAATAAAACAATATCTAGGTAATATGTTAGTGTTTATATAATATGTTTAATTGGTTTTTGTCAACCGTAATACCTGATATAGATAGCTTAGCTGTATTTTCTTAATATTTGAACTACAAACTCACAGATAAATTGGCTGTTTATACATAGATATTAGTATTAAAACGCAAATTTCGAGAGTGACTATATTTAAACTTTTCTAGTACTATATAATACAAGATTTTGCCCACGGCTTCGCTCGCTCAGAAACAGTATTTTATTACTGCATAAATGATACCCTATGTCCTTTTATGTACAGTGAATTTCGCGCAGACTAAGCTAGGTAGGCACTAGTTTGGGGGGTGTGTGGCCAGAGAACCTCCCAGTGTGCCTGACGGCTGCTGGTCCTTTCTACACTTCTCGTGGGATGGAACAGCATACGTTGGGCCGGTGCACCCCGGGCAACTCGGGTAATAATGTCCTTTCGGGGGCATTATTACTCGTGGCTAATACTCTGGCACGCATAGGGAACCCGAGGCATCTTGTCTCGGGATTATCGGCCCGCGAGGGCCGCGTATGGGGGTCCCTCCGCGTGTTCCTCTGATTAGCAGAGGACACGGGGATGGGACGGGGGGGATAGAGGAAGAAAACCTCTTTAAAAAATTACCAGTGGGGGCCGTTGGGCCGGGGTGGGAAGCGTAGGCGTCCTGCCCAGTCGGGCGGTCTTGGGGCGGGTGGATCGGTCCAGCATGGACCCCCACCCGGCCCAACACGGGGCGATAGAGGAAGACAACCTCTCTAAAAAATTACTAGTGTGGCCGTTAGGCCGAGGTAGGAAACTTGGGTTTCCTGCCCAGTCGGGCGGTCTTGGGGCGGGTGGATTGGTCCAGCATGGACCCCCATCCGGCCCAACACGCCGCGATAGAGGAAGACAACCTCTCTAAAAAATTACTAGTGTGGCCGTTAGGCCGAGGTGGGAAACGTGGGTTTCCTGCCCAGTCGGGCGGTCTTGGGGCGGGTGGATCGGTCCAGCATGGACCCCCATCCGGCCCAACCCGTAATCCTGAACTGACAGGACCGGGGGCCTTCGGGCTGTGAGGAAGAAAACCTCTATAAAAATTGCAATATCGGGTGTCGGGATAGACAAATGAAACGCTCAAAGTACAATCTTAGACTACTTTATTTAGTGGATTCCACTTGCTTATAATATCTTAATTATATGACGTCACTTCACCTCCGAGGGTGAAAGAAAAAAAAAAATCGAATACAATGTGATTTTTTTTTTTTTTACAAAATTATAGAAGAATGTATAAGAAACATGTATGTATGTTACTACAGCTAATATAAAATATTCATACTCATTTATGTACGTTAGAATATATGCATATTATCTATATCTATTAATTACGACTACGATACAATTTTGTTCTATCCTTATGTATTAATTCACATTTATTATTTTTATTTATTTTAACATTAGGTCCCATATCTTCTAATACATTGTAAGGGCCTTCAAAAATATTATCTAATTTTCTACCACACTCATTTTTTACTAAAACTAAATCACCTACATTATAAGTAATGGGGTTACATGTTTTATCATATAAAAGCTTACGTTTTTCCTTACTACTAATTAAATTATTTCTAGCATCCTGAAGAGCAACCTGCAATCTATATTTTAAATCTAAAGGGTAATTTTCTGGGTTATACAGTGGATCTACATTCATACAAATTGATTTAGGAATATTACAAACTCTACCAAAAATAAGTTCGAAAGGCGTATATTTTGTTTCCGTGTGTACTGTGTTATTGTAACTGAAACACCAAAATGGTATCCAGTGGGACCATGGATAACTGTTGTTACTGCAATAATTTCTTAAAAACGCACCTAAATGTTTGTGAGCATTTTCGAGGGAACCAATTGTTTGATGATGGTATGCGGTGGATGTAAGTTTTTCTATTTGTAATAATCTACAAACCTCTATCATAGTGGAAGAAATAAATTCAGAACCCCTGTCTGTTGCAATACATTCAGGTATTCCAAATCGCAAAATGAAATTCTGTACAAACGCTCTGGCTACAGTTATAGTCTCTTTATTTTTAATTGGATACGCCTCCATGAACTTTGTTAGTTCGCACTGTATAGTAAGAATATAACTATTATCGTCTTCGTCCCTATCTAATGAACCAACTAAGTCTAAATATATTTTTTGAAAACCAGCTGACGCGGTTGTAGTGATTGTCATTGGTTGCTTGGTATATCTACTATATTTTGATTTCTGACATGCAGGACACTTACTAACGAAATCACTAACATTTTTTTCGAGTTTTGGCCAGTAAAATTGTCTCTTAATATTATTTGTCATCCTGCGCACTCCAGCATGTCCACTGGTAGGCAGCAGATGAAAATCATTTAAAATGAATCGTTTAACGCTTTCGTCATCTATTCTTTGTACTCCTCGCAATATACATATCCTTGGACCGGTCCATGTCTTTAATATTTTGAGCTCATTACATAGTTCTTTAATAAATTCTTCATTTTCTTTATTTTTTATTATACATATTTCTTTTATTTTTAATTTCTTGCTAATATTCTCCAACTTAGTCACAAATTCGGCTCGCGAGAAATGTGCCCTAAAGCTGAGATTTATACAAAGCATCATTTTGCTAGGAATGTAAGCAAAACATTCTTCTTCAAAATATATTAGCTTATCTTTTCTATATTTGTCTATCTTATCCTTTTGTACTAAAATCATTTCTGTCAAATCGCTCGGTTTCCTTAATAACTCCACGATTCTTGGTTGATCAGACCTGTCATCGGTGGGTTTACTAAGTAACGGCGAGTCATTCGTACTTTCTTCATTCAGTCTCCTTTTTTGTGCCCTAGTCATCACATTTACTTTCGAAATTTCATCATTCATACTCTTTAATTCACTCGATGTTATGCACACTCTGGATAATGCATCCGCGACTGCATTATCCTTCCCTTTCACGTACACAATCTTAAAATCGTATTCCTCCAAAGTTAAACGAAACTTTAACAGTCTGCTTGATGGGTCTCTCATACCAAACAAATACACTAAGGGTTTGTGGTCAGTCATTATGGTAAAATGTCTAGCATATAAATATGGCCTAAAATATTTTACTGCCCATACTATGGCTGTCAGTTCTTTTTGAATGGTTGGATAATTTAATTCGGCTTTATTTAATGGCCTACTCGCAGAAGCCACTGGTCTTAAGTCCTTATTACATAAAACTGCGCCAATAGCTATACCTGATGCATCAGTCTGTAAAATAAATTCATTTGAATCAGAGAAATTTGGATACTGGAGTATCGGGGGAGTTGCTAACGCCTGTTTTAGGTAATCAAATGACTTCTGACATTCGTCAGTCCATATAAAAGTCACATGTTTTCTACATAATCGGTTTAATGGTAGGGTAATTTCAGCAAAAGATGGTACAAATTTACGATAGTAGTTGCAGAAGGCTACAAATCTTCTAACTTCATCTGCGTTTTTGGGTACAGGATAATTTTGTAAGGCTTTGGTTTTTTCAGGATCAGGCAAAACGCCGTTTGCAGAAACAAGATGAACCAGATATAACATTTCCTTTTTCAAAAATTGGCATTTAAGAGGATTAAGTTTTAAATTTACCTTTCTCAACCTCTCCAGCACAGAAATTAGATTCGAATTATGAACGTTTAAATTTCTACCGAATATTACTAAATCATCCATGTAAATAAAGCACTTTTCATACGTCAGACCAGACATAGCTATTGACATAACTCGACTAAAATTACTACAGGAAGTTTTAAGTCCCATTGGTAGTCGTTTTAATTGATACTGTCCTGTACTAGTAGAAAAGGCAGTATATTTTCGACTATTTGGATGAAGACTCACTTGGTAATAGCTTTGGTTAAGATCTAAATGTGAGTAATAAATAGAGCCAGAAAGAGAGTCTAAAATATCAGTGATGTTTGGTAGAGGAAACTTGTCATCGACGATAACATCGTTAAGTTTCCTATAATCGACGACCAAACGCCACTTTTTCGATAAATTGTCTGATTTTTTTGGTACTAACAATACAGGACTTGACCATTCACTTGTCGATTCTTCTATTATGTCATCTTTTAACATTTGGTCTATTAGTCTATCTATTTCTGGTTTCATTGAATGTGGCAATCTGTAAGGTTTGACGTAGACAGGATTAACATTAGGTTTAAGGGTTATTGTTTGCTCATATACATTAGTGGTAGTTAGTTTATCACCAGGAAGAAAAAATACGTCTGAATATTTAGAACAAATGACTTCCAAGGAGACTTTTTCTTCTAAATTTAAATGTTTAAAATCTAATAATGTAAGTAAAGTTTTAGCTCTATCAACGTTAGCTTTAGATTTTGAGAAGGAAAATGTGTCGTATTCACTCAGAAGATTAACTTCTGGAATAAAATTAGCTAATCTAACTTCTTCTTCCCTAACATTAAGAATTCTAACTGGTATTTTTCCACAATTTTGTTTCACTATAGTTCCTGCTAGAAAGACATCCTTCTCTATCTCTATCGCGCTCACAAAACAATCATCAATCACATCCTTATCTAAGTACACATAATGAATAGTTTCACTACGAGCTGGTAGAATTAGATTGTTACTTAAATCTGGTTTATCAAAAAGAGGCAGGTTAGCTGTACAACCATTATAGTTAATTGTCAAAATACTCGATGCTAAATTAATGTTACAATAGTAACTTGAAAGAAAATCTAATCCTAAAATTCCGCTTGCTTTCAAAGGTAATTTATCAAAAACATGAAATTTATGTAAGAACGTGTCATCATTTTCTAAAGAAATATTCAGTGTTACTTGTCCCAATGACCTAATTTGACCTCCTATCCCATTAATTACTGTATCATCGTTAAGTATACGTATACTTTTTGGTAATTCATCCTTTTTTATGACTGATACTGAAGCACCAGTGTCTACTAAAAATATGAATTTCCTGTTACTGGCATAAAATGATACGAATTTACTTTGTCCACTACAAGCTAAAACATAATCCTTAAACTCGAAAAAACGGATTTATGCTTTGCGAATGCCCAGGACTGCTTGAATTGTCAGCATTATTATTCTGGGAACTATTATTTTCACTTTCCTGAACCGCATAAATATTTCTAGAGTTACCAATATAACCACCTCTACGGCTATATCCACCACGATTAGTTGTACCCCGGTTATTAAATTGAAAAGGTCTAAAATTACCTCGAGCACGAAAATAAGTATGGGAATTATTGTAATACGTACTGCGTTGACCTTGAACTCTCGGCCTTGAGGAAGGTCTGAACTTACCACGAGATCTGCGTACGAACTGCATTACATTCGGTGACCTGTTAGAGCTGGACGGCGCTGGTACCTCTTCATCTTTGGCCACCTGAATCGCGTCCTTGAGGCTGCTACAGTTCCGCGCAGCCACGATGGTGCTCAACCTAGAGTCCTTCAACCCATCTGAAAATTTCTTAATTGCCATTTTTTCGTTCACCGGTTTTAAAACAGAATATTTAGTGGAATCACCATGCGCCTGCGAGACAGTAAGTTCTGTAAAAAGTTTTTCTAGCTCAGAGCCATATTCCTCAATGGACCTCCACCCTTGGTTCATACGATAAAGTCGTGACTGAATAGATGTGGAACATTTAGTAGGTACTAAATGAGTTCGCACATCCTGAATCAAATCGCTAACTGTAGAGTAATCATTAGATAAACGTAATTTAGCCGATTCAGAAAGTCGACCTTTGAGCACAAATTTTATCAAACGGGTCTTCCCCGTATTATCTAACATTTCGGCGTACATCTCTACCGCATCAATCAACCGCTTGGTTGTATCCTCTTTACCATCTAAAAGTGGAATCAAACTACACGCCGTTCGGATATCGAATTCCATTGTTGCTACTAAACTATCACCAGAACAACTACACAATTGAGTTATCTCTAAAAACAATCGTTTTATATTATCATAAGCGGCAGTTAAGCATGACACTACTTCCGGCTTTTCATCACAAGATATTTTTGTTAACAATAATTGAGACTGGTTATATAAAATTTCAGCTTCCTTTAATTTATTTATTGTAATTAACCCCTTATATCTACTCTGACCTTTCTTTACTAAATAGTTACGAATAACAAGTAACTCATCGTATATTTTATAAAAAGTTTCAGCCATACTATTATAAAATAAAGTATAAAAATAATGATTGCATCATTACTGCTTGTCCCATTTCATATCATTGGATGCGTTATATGGTAAACTATTCTAAACTATACCATATACGTCGAGAGATATCATGTTCGGCGAGGCACTGTGCACGATTTATGACTTACTTACAATAGCCGTGAATGAAATAAAATATTTTGATATAAACGTAATTATATGAATTGTTAATTGATAAAAGTCACTTAATATACATATTGAATATACGTTAACGATTATATGTTACTATCTAAACTTATTTTACGTATATATCGGTAAAAAAAAGTCACTAATAATCTTCGAACATAGTTATCACTCTCAATGCTATTTATAGCGCGGTCCGTATTCCGACGACGAAAACACTATATCGCCAAGACTTTTATAAGTACTTACGCGAAGCCTATAATATGTGGAGAACACTGCACTTTTTGATTACGTACGTACACGATAACACGCACTTGATAAGCCGATTTTAGTTTTTTAGGACACTTCGACGTTTTATGCACTTTTATTTATTACTATTTTTACCGCTCAGACGTTGTCGTCGCGAACTGCTTGCTTATTGAAAAAAATCGCAGCCTCCCTGCGACGCAGCGACCGACGACTCAGTTGCCTCTCCATCCATTTGGTATGCATCTTCTTATAAAAATGGAAAATCGCATACAATGCTGCGGCCAATACGACGACTACTATGATCGTCAGTAATATATTGGTGGTGCCAATATTAGACAAGCTGGTTTCAGATGCCGCATTGTTCTTGCCATCTCCAGCAGCAGATTGCGCGATGATCGTCTCTTCTTTGGAGTATGTCTTGCCCATTCTTATGGATTATGGTGATAGATACTGATATCGTTGAAGGCTTCAGGGGAAAAAAATAGGAAACTGCACGCGAAAAAAAAAAAACTTTCTAGTCCGGGCTTTAACATTTACGTATCACTCGCGAATGCAATGCGCGTTGATGCCATATTTGGCACTGGCAGGGTCGCCATGCAATATCGGGTGTCGGGATAGACAAATGAAACGCTCAAAGTACAATCTTAGACTACTTTATTTAGTGGATTCCACTTGCTTATAATATCTTAATTATATGACGTCACTTCAAAATTACCCAAAGCCCAAGTTTTTGTGGCCCTGCGAGGGGCTGTATGGCTGGGGGGAACCCAGTCATTAGGGCCACCCCAAAAACCCTAAAAACTTCATGATGTCGGCTAAAGGTAATAACCTACCCCAGGAGGGTACCAGGCGCGCCGCGCCTGGAGAATCCCTCACGGAGCCTTCTGGCTCCGTCTGCCCCTCGTATTCTGGGGTGGGCAACCCACATCACAGCGCTGTGCCGCGCGAAACATCTGGCACCGAAATGCCTAAACCAGTGAGGACGAAAGGCCCCAAACAGGGGAAGATTGGGGGGGTTATGACCCCGTTGTCAGTCGGGGACAGTGTCCCGGTCGTGCCAAGGACACGGTCGAGGTGTCGGGTGGCGGCGCTGGCGCGCAGCGACTCCTTATCGAGCGTGTTCAGCGCCGGCACCGGCACTGACATGGACGTCGAGTCGCGGGCGGGCTCGGGCTCGGAGGCCAGTCGGCCTCAGAGCCGGTGCTCGTCGGCGGCTCGACGGGAGAGGGAGGAGGGGGAGGATAGCTCTGCCTCCCTCACCCTCAAGTTCTGGGCGGCGCCCGGCGCTTCCGCGAAGCGCCGGAAGACGTCGCACCACGCGTCCGATGCTGGATCGGACACGGAGGTGGAGGTAGCGGAGGGGACGCCCTGTGTAGGAAGGGCTGGTTCCCCGATGCCGCCTCCCTCCGCGAGGAAGGTCCACGGGCAGACTTTGCCTGCCCGTCGGGACCTCCGCAAGGCGGCTGAGGTCGCGGATGCGTCCCCTTCGGGAGGGGACTCGGTTGCCGACCTTAGGCAACGGTTCGAGGCTGGAGCCGAGACCGTCCTGAGGGTGGCGGCCCGGTCCGGTAACCTGAAGGGGGGGTTCGTCCGGGACCTCAAAACCGCGACCGAAGACATGAGGGAGGCCTTCTTCAACCTGTGGGGGCGGACTTCGTCCGACCTAAAGAGGCGCTGGAGGTCGGAGAACGAGGGGCTTCACAGGCAGCTGGCGGAGCTCCGGGCGGAGGTGACGGCCATGAAGGCGGCCGCTGCCACTGCCGCTCGGGCCGACGCTGCGAAGCCAAAGTCTGCCAAGGGGCCCCGGGAGGAGTTCCCGCCCCTCCCGCGGCGCACAGTGCAGCCCCTTACTCCCGCGGAGGACCGGCGTCCCGCCTGGGCGGACGACCTGATGCGCGCCACAGTGGCTCAGGCGCGCAACTTGGTAGAAGCGTGCCTGGCCAGCTGTGGCCTCGCGCCCGTCCCGATCCCGGGCCCTCCGCTCGGGGGCCGTCCCCGCATGGTCGGGGGCGCGCCGGCTGGCCCGGCGCCCTCCGGCCAGCCAGTGGCATGGCAGACATCTGCCCCCACACTGCCGGCTTCCTCCTCCAAGGGGAAAAAGAAGGGGAAGGAAAGGAAGGGGAAGGCGACCGTCACTGTGACGCCGTCGCGTCCCGCCCCCCAGCCCCAACCCGCCCCAGTGGCCTCTACCTCGGCTGAACAGCCATGGACGGAGGTCACCAGGAGGAAGCGCAAGAAGAAGAAGAAGGCCTCCCGGACTCCCCAGGTCGTTAATAAAAAGAAGGGCCTCCGCCCAGCTGACCTGTGCCCTCCACGCTCCACCGCCGTTGTGGTGGAGCTGACGGAGGAGGGGCTCCGGCAGGGCGTCACCTACGCAAGCGTCCTCCGGCGGGCCACTCAGGCTATGAATCTTGCCGAGATGGGCCTCGCTGGAGGCGTTTGTTTTAAAGTTGCCGCCACTGGGGCCCGAATTTTAGAGGTCCCAGGTGCCACCTCCGGCGACAAGGCGGACAGGGTAGCCGCTACAATTCGGTCCCTGTTCACGCCTGAGGAGGTCAAGATCTCCCGCCCGGTGAAGTCCGCTGAAATGCGGATAACCGGGCTGGACGACTCGGCCTCCTCCGATGATGTCGCCGCTGCGGTGGCACAAGCCGGAGCCTGCCCTCAGGCGCAGGTCAGAGCGGGGGAGATGCGCCGCAGCGAGAGCGGACTGTGCACGGTGATGGTGCGCTGTCCCATCGCTGCGGCGAAGAAGGTTGCGGCCGGCCGTTTGCTGGTCGGGATGGTCTCGGCTCAGGTGAAGCTCCTGGAGCCGAGGCCTAGGCGGTGCTACCGCTGCCTCGAACCGGGGCACGTGAGGCAGCAATGCACCGCCGAAACTGATCGCAGCGACTTTTGTTTTCGCTGCGGCCAGCCCGGCCACAAAGCCGCCGCCTGCTCCGCTGCAAAACTTTCCTGCAGCATCTGTTTGGCTGCAGGAAAGCCGGCGGAGCACCGGATGGGGAGCAAATCTTGCTCCCCACCAAAAAGACGTAGGGCCAGAGGGGCGGTCGCCAGGACTCTGGCCGCCCCGGCCCCCTCCCAAGCAGGGAGCAGTAGGGAGGCGATGGACACGTAATTAATTATGGTCCATCGCCTCCTACAGGTGAATATTAACCACTCCGCCAGGGCGCAGGATATCTTGTTGCAGCATATGGCGGAGTGGTCAATAGACATCGCCGTGGTCGCCGAGCCTTACTGCGTCCCCAGCCGACACAACTGGTTTGGGGACCTCGGGAGCTCGGCGGCTATTGTTTCGTCTGGACCCTCGCTCCTGGTGATGACAGACAGGGGCGAGGGTTATGTGTGTGTTGATTGGGAGGGAACCGTTCTGATCGGGGTGTACTTCTCTCCGAACCGGCGCCTCGCCGAGTTTGAGCGATTTTTGGGCGCGGTGGGGGCCGTGATTAATCGGTACCCATCGCGTCCGGTCGTGGTGGCGGGGGACTTCAATGCCAAATCAACGGCTTGGGGGTCCCCTGTCACGGACGCTCGCGGCGACGCGCTGGAGGAGTGGGCGATTGCGACCGGCCTCGTGGTTCTGAACCGGGGTTCGGTCGCCACGTGCGTGCGCTGGCAGGGCGAGTCCATTGTGGACATTTCGTTTGCAAGCCCTGCCGTAGCGCGCCGCGTCCGGGACTGGCAAGTGCTGGTCGAGGCGGAGTCTCTGTCGGACCACCGTTACGTGCGGTTCGACGTCTCCGCCTCACCAGCGATCCCGGACGATCGCCCGAGGAGAGTGCACACCCCGTCGTCCCCACGATGGGCGTTGAAACGTCTCAATGTAGACGTGCTGGTGGAAGCCTCCATCGTCCAGGCCTGGACCCCGATGGGCGAAGGGCCTGTGGAGGTCGAGCTAGAGGCAGAGTGGTTCCGGGGCGCGATGACGCTGATTTGCGACGCGTCGATGCCCCGGGCCAGTGCTCGACCTCCGAGGCGTCAGGTGTACTGGTGGTCTGAAGACATCAGCGAGAAACGCGCCGCGTGCATTGCGGCGCGTCGCCAGTACACTAGGTACCGCCGACGCAGGCGGTACCGTGACCAGACCGTGGAGGCACGGCTGCGGGATGCGTACAAACAGCGAAAGTACGCCCTGCAGTCCGCCATCAGCGAGGCCAAAACCCAAAGATGGGAAGAGTTCCTGGGGACTCTCGAGGCAGATCCGTGGGGCCGTCCGTACAAGGCGGTCAGGGGCAAGTTGCGCCCCTGGGCCCCACCGGTCACCGAGAGTCTCCAGCCCCGGCAATTGGAGGAGGTGGTCTCCGCTCTCTTTTCTTCGAGAGCGGAGCACTCGCCTCCCGTAATGGCGCCGCCCGATATTGAGGAGGGCGGTGCTGATGCCGGGGCGCCAGAAGTTACAATGGCGGAGCTCAGCGCGGCAATGATGCGGCTCCGGGGTAAAAATACCGCCCCGGGGCCGGACGGAATTCCTGGCCGCGCCTGGGTTTTGGCCTATGACGCCCTAGGGGACCGGCTCCTCAGGCTGTTTAGCGCCTGTCTGGAGTCGGGACGGTTCCCTTCCAGGTGGAAGACGGGTAAGCTGGTCCTCCTGAGAAAGGAGGGCCGCCCCGCGGACTCTCCCTCCGCGTACCGCCCCATAGTGCTGCTGGATGAGGTGGGTAAGCTCTTTGAGCGTGTTGTGGTTGCCCGCCTCTCCAGGCACCTGGTGCGGGTGGGCCCCGACTTGTCCGAAGTCCAGTTCGGTTTCCGGGAGGGCCGGTCGACGATTGACGCGATTAGTCGCGTCAAGGCCCTCTCGGAAGAGGCGGTCGCCTCGCGCGGGGTGATGTTGGCGGTGTCCTTAGACATCGCCAACGCGTTCAACACCCTGCCGTGGGCGACTATCAGGGAGGCGCTCCGATTTCATGGGGTGCCTCCCTATCTGCGCCGAATAGTCGGGGACTACCTGCACCAGAGGAGTGTGTTTTGTGTGGGGCGGAACGGAGAGACGTTCCGGAGGGAGGTGTCGTGCGGTGTTCCACAGGGATCGGTTCTGGGTCCGATCCTGTGGAACATCGGCTACGACTGGGTGCTGCGGGGCGCCCTGCCCCCGGGAGTCGGCGTAACTTGTTACGCCGACGACACGCTGGTGACGGCCCGGGGAGAGGATTACGGGGCAGCTGCCCGTCTTGCCACGGCTGGAGTTGCCCTGGTTGTCGGCAGGATTAGGATGTTGGGACTGGAGGTGGCGCTGGAAAAGTCCGAGGCCCTATTATTTCATGGGCCTCGGCGGGCGCCGCCACCAGATGCCCACATCATCGTTGGAGGGGTCCGCATCGGGGTGGAGCCGAGTATGAAATACTTGGGGCTCCACCTCGACGGCCGCTGGAACTTTCGCGTCCATTTTAGCCGCCTGGCCCCCCGGCTGATGTCGGCGGCAGGAGCGCTTAGCTCTTTGCTGCCGAATATCGGGGGGCCGAGTGTCGTCTGCCGCCGCCTCTATTTGGGGGTGGTGCGGTCGAGGGCCCTTTATGGAGCGCCCATTTGGGCTGACGCCCTCGATCGTCAAAACGTCGCCCTCCTGAGGAAACCGCAGAGGGCGATGGCGATCAGGGTGTCGCGGGCGTACCGCACCGTCTCCTTTGAGGCGGCGTGCGTTTTGGCGGCATCACCGCCTTGGGATTTGGAGGCGGAGGTCCAGGCGTCGGTGTATTACTGGCGCGCGGACCTCCGGCTCCATGGTGAGGAACCCACGCATTGTGCGGTGGAGACGCGAAGGTCCCAGGCTCGACTGGTCCTCGAGGAGAAGTGGGAAGGTAGACTGGCCCAGCCCCGCTACGGGGTGAGGACCGTCGAGGCTGTCCGTCCAGTACTAAGGCAGTGGACGGACAGACGGCGCGGACCGCTCACCTACCGGCTCACTCAGGTGCTCTCCGGACACGGCTGTTTCGGGGAGTACCTCTGCAAGATAGCCGGTAGGGAGCCGACAACCAGGTGCAACCATTGTGAGGAGTGTGACCAGGACACGGCGCAGCACACGCTGGAGGAGTGTCCGGCGTGGGCCGCGGAGCGCTGCGCCCTGGTCGCTGTGATTGGCCCCGACCTCTCGTTGCCGACCGTCGTATCCAGGATGGTCGGCAACGACAGGTGCTGGGGCGCAATGAGGTCCTTCTGCGAGACTGTCATCTCGCAGAAGGAGGCGGCGGAACGGGGGCGTGAGGATGATCCTTACGCCCCGGAAGTCCGCCGCCGGAGGAGAGGGCGCAGGAGACGTGCTTTTGACGCTCTCCTGCCCCCCACTTAAGGGTTCCGGGTGGCAAGGCCTGAGGGGACCCTGCCACCCGTAAATTAGGAACCCCGAGAGGGCGCGCGCAGTGTTCCCGCGCGCCTTCTACCGTCGAAAGGGGAGAGCGGTCAGGCTCTCCCCTGGGGACGAGAGGTGGCCGGGTCCTTTTGACCCGGCCCACACCCACATGGGGGGGCCTGCTATGGATGAATCCTCCTAGAGCTCCCAACTGGCCCCCCCCTATTGGATGAGAGAGGGAACACCCCAGGTTTTTTAGTGGGTAGACCAGCGCGTCTTGCTGGGAGTCCCACACTCCCCCGCCGGTGCCGTCCCCTAGCCGGCGGGCAGTGCATGAAGCATTTTTCCTGGGTAACAAAAAAAAAAAAAAAAAAAGGTAGGCACTAGTTGTTATTAAAATATTCTTATTAACACCTTTAACTAATTTTGAATGTTAAGCTTCGTTAGTTTATCGATAACCCGCGTAAGCTTGTCGCAATATATCCAGCTTCTTGTGGTCAGCGTTCAGCAATTCCGTGTGCAATTAAATTTAAGACATTGAATACTATGTAACAGACATTATAGAAAATGTTGACCAGCACGGCGTTGATTGTGTTAAGTATTAAATGACCACTGCGACTGCGCTGTGAGTTGTATGTTCGATCCACTACTTTAAACAAAAATTTGTATGATCCACAAATAGGTTTTCTGAATCTGGATGTTCTTTACGTTCGTTGTTTGATTATTTGTAGAGTTCCCCATGACATTGGCAGGCATTATTTCCAGTACGGGAGATCTCTTTTATAGAAAGAAAATATGAACAGGACTTCACAATCGAAACTGTGACGCCTGCTCCACTAAAAAGGCTCTTAGATTTATCGTTCAATTATCAGTTTAAAAACCGAACAGACAGATTTCAGTGCTTTATCACTATGATTCAGCAAAAACTATCAAACCGAGTTAAATCAATAAGTAACAATCCGTCTGACAAACGCTCTCTCGACTTTCCATTTCAATCAACAATCGCTTCTTAGTGAGAGAGCGAGAGAGTAATAACTTTAAAACGAAGTGTGCAATATTTTATTTCTCTTGGTTTTCCGATTCCTTCGAAGTTCATAACTTGGTTTGTTATGAGTTATTTATTAGTGCGAAATAGTATTTACTTTGGCTTATAAACCTAGTTTATTACACAAATATTTTTATTAAAAGTTTATTAAAGTAGTGAGTTAGAAAAATATTACATCCAAGTGTTATACGTACAAAGTCTCCGCTTATATCCCTGAAGAGGTGTATTAACCGAGCCCGTCTCATTCAATACCGTTGCCGTATCATTACAGGGATGTAAACGTTTAACCCATAAAAAAATTTAAACATCTGTTTGAATACATAGATCTGATGTTTAAATACAAAAAGAGAATCTGCCCACCAGGTTGGGTGATCGTGCCTGCCAGGCCACGGTCCGACGGATAATGTCTTATAACTTGTATATAAAGTACCGCGCTGAGTAAACTTCGCTTTCGCAATTCAGGAATGTATGGTTAAATGCGAATTGTGTACAGTGCCATCTCCTGACATTTGTCGTAACTTCTTAGTCTGTCCGGAGTCGCTACAAAGTGTGCTGTAAAATACCTAAATTAAAAAAGTTTTTTTAAATCGCTTTTCACATCCTGAATAATCTTTGCTGTGATATTAAATGATGCAAAAGAGTTAATCCAGCATTGACAAGTATCCTATATATTGCTATCTCTTTGCATTTCAGGATCGTTACAAGTAAAAATTTATACTTTCTGCCTATTTCATCAAGAAACAGCTCTAAGTATCTCTGTAAAACGATATATCCTGTCCACGATAGATAGAAGTTGGTAGATACGTTGGGTAAAAAATATTCAAATACTTACTCAAGCTGTTGAGAATCGGTGTCTAATATTGTATTCTGTAAATAACTTATTATCTGTTAACCGGTTCTGCTCCTAATGTTAGATATTATCTTCCTCAATATATTTACTGAGGAAGGTTAATGTTATATTTTTGTAGCCTATTAGCTGCAAAAAGATTAGTCGTGCATCCAATAGTTCCAAAAAATTAATATATAATATAATATATTCTATCACATACACACAACACCATCTAGCCCAAACTAAGCAGAGCTTGTACTATAAAGATAAAGATAAAGAGATAAAGATAAGTTTATTTGTCAATCATGTGTACATTAATGGTGTTATAAAAGGCATAGTTTCAACATGTTGGGTCTAATAAAGACATACAAATATTAATAAAATGCAGACAGATAACTTCTTCATAAGTCCATAGCTCACATTACGCATGCAAATTATAAAAGGAAACTAAAACACATTGCATACAAGCTTAATACATGCATATATCTCAAGTCAACGGTAAAATTTATTATTAGGTACATAATATTAATGTTATTTACTATACACAAGATGTCATCATATAAGAGCCAGGCCAGTCAAAAAGTAATCAATAGAGATGTCAGTTTTACAAAATAATTAGGTATTATCAATTAATTATAAATCACTATCAGCTAAAAAGTCTTTTACACTATAATAACACTTATTCAAAAGCAGACCAGTCGATTTCTGCTTAAGTAACGATAAATTTAAATCTTTTAAGTCATTTGGTACTTTATTATATATTTTGGGGGCCATACAGAATACGCTGTTTCCCATTAGTGCTGTATTTGCCCTGTGCATACACAATCTTTTATTGTCTCTACGGTTCCGTATACAAATATCAGACATGCGGAAGAATAATTGAGAGTTGGCTTTTACAAATAATGCTATTTCTAAGATATATATCGAAGGAAGTGTCATAATTTTATATTTTATAAAATACGGTCTACAGCTATCTATCGTTTGTAGGCCAAACATAGCCCTGATACAGCGTTTTTGTTGCTTGAATGCAGTTTCTATACTAACTGAGTTCCCCCAGAATATTATACCATATCTAATTACTGATGCCACCAGTCCATGGTAGGCCATCAGCAGTGTGCTAATATTTACAACTGGTGCTAGTTTGTACAGGGCATATGAACTGCTACTAATTCTATTGCAGATGCTATGGGTACTAGACAATGGATAAACATACATATATACTTTTTTTTTGTAAATACATTCATATTATACATAGAAACACCCAGAGCAAGACAAACATTCATGTTCATGCACACAAATGTTTGACTTGTGCGGGAATCGAACCCGCGACCTCAGGCGTGGCAGTCGGTTACACTAACCACTACGCCATCGAGGTCGTTTAAACCCAAACATGACGACTTGTCTTGTCTTGGGTTTGACTATTTTTATTACTGGATCCCAAGCTGGTGGTACATTCCAACCATCTTCTCTATTAAAATTAGGATGTTTTTTGATTTCAATAGCCTCGCGAAGCATCCTTGGTAGGAATCGGTGTTCTTTAGCAAGAATCTGTGGTTTGTCAAATCTCAGGTAGTGGTTGGTCCCCTGTTGCACATGTTCACACACAGCAGACTTCAACGAGCGTTGGTGTTTTACATCAGCTATGTGTTCTTTTATGCGGGTGCCTATGTTTCTCTTGGTTTGACCAATGTATGAGAGTCCGCAGTCACAATCTATTTTATTGACCCCTGCATCTTGTAAAGGTAGTTGGCACTTGACGGATGGTAAAAATTGACTTATCTTCGTTGGCGGCTTGAAGTATGTGTTGATTGAAGCTCGCTTCAAGATGTAGCCAATCTTGTCAGTGACACCCCTTACATAAGGCAGTATAGCAGGCTGGCGCTCGACTGTGGCTGGCTTTTCTCATGATACTTTGAGCTCATTCTGCGTAAATAGAAACACCAATGATTAAATTATGTTCGGGTACTTTGAAATAACTACACTGGAACATTGAGACAACTGCCATCTTAGTCTCCCCGTGACCATGGCTGCTGAAAAGCAACCGAAACGTCGGGGAAAGTGTAAAAGTAAAAATAAATTAAATCTAAATAGTTTAATAATAATTTAATTAGCTTAAAAATTTGTAAAGTTTAATAGTAGTAGTAGTGAAACAATTTTCAAAATTTTGTAATAAAGTGTCAAATAAACAACGCGATAAAATCCGTATATAGCAGTTTAATTTCAATGAATAATATTCGCGTAAATAGAAGACAATATTATGTATCTATTTACAAAAAAAAAGTATATATGTATGTTTATCCATTGTCTAGTATCCATAGTACAAGCTCTGCTTAGTTTGGGCTAGATGGTGTTGCGTGTATGTGGTAGAATATTATTATTATTAGTTTCTTTGATATTTTAGCCCTGTCTTGGTAGCCGTGACCCCGAAAAATATTATTATATTAAACATGAATCATGAAACGTAAATGCGAAATTTCAGGCCAACTGCTCGTACCGTAAAACACTTTTTATTTAAAATTTGTATTTCGTTACGTAACCTCTTGATTGAAATTAGTAGAAGAAGCAGTCCAAACAAAGGCGTAATGTCCTTATGAAAGAAAGAAATTTGAAGAAACTTCAGTGTATAGTTTTCCCGTTCAGCCTGACGTATCGAGTAAGAATTTTTTTGGTTGATCTAACAGTCCTTTACTTTATAATAATTAAAAACAAACATTTCGACCCCAATAACTCGATTAATAACCAACACAAAACCTCAGCGATACCAGGCGCGCAGAGAACGGTGGAAGTTTAAAAATCTTATTCGGGACTATATGTTCATGTTATGCGGTGCAATAAACATAGTTTAAGTTGAAACTTGGGCAGCAGCCCGCTGTACCGTCCGCATTAACAACAATCCTGGAGCACTAACATGCCTCTATAACAATAAACATCTCAGTTCCCGGTTTGTTTCAGCAGAAGAATTCTTGTTTAGGAATAGTTGTTCTGCACGTTTTTGGTTGGAGCTAAGTTTAAACAAGAAGCAACGTAAGGTAAGATTTAAGAAATTGATAGTTGTAATAATTTTACTGAAATGTGATGAAAACTATATTGTCTTATATTAACAATCATTATACATATTAGCATTATTTTTGGGACTTACTGTATGTAAATACAGGGATAGTCAGAGATAGTCTAGCCCTATGTGTATTCACTTTGGCGGTTTGCCCCGCCTGGGCATCGCAGCGCCGTGAGTTGATCGCGGCAGTCGGATTGGTTGCCCTCTCGCTCCCGGCCGTAGTTCAGTCTATGGTCCGGAGTGAGAGGTCGTGGAACGCCGTCGCCTCCTACTGTGAGGAAGTCATTTCCATCAAGGAGGCGGCGCAGCGGGAGAGGGAGCGTTTAAACCCTCTCCCCAACCGCAGAGCCGGGCGCCGGAGGGCGCGAGACGACCTCCAGCCACCCTGAGGTTTGACCTGGGGGTGGCGGGCTTTGTGGGCCTGCCCGCCATCCGTTCAGCACCAGGTCCGAGAGGCGGCGTGCGTGTTCCCACGCGCGCCTCTGTGTCGAGTCCGTCTCCCCTCTAGGGGGGACAGTAGGGATAATTGTGAGAAGTGCCTTTGGGTAGGTCTTTTGCGTAGTGGCCTGCCGTTTCATACGGCGGGCCGAAACCTCGGCGGGGTCGCGACCGCATGCGAAAGTGATTCGCGCGGCCCCGTCGATAGTGGTTTTGTCGAGGAACACCGTGGTAGGTTTAGTCGGTATTCCGGGAGGTACGTTATCATCTTTACCATCTTCTTTTACCCCGGCGAGTCCGACATAACCCCTCCGCTCGCCCCCGCGGAGGCGGAGGTATGCGTCATGCATTCCCCCAGGTTAAAAAAAAAAAAAAAAAAGCCCTATGTGTATTAGAATGACCTGCGAAGGGGTTTTAAAAAAAGTCTCTATGCAAACATGTTTGAAAATTGTCACGCGGGATTTTTACATTTTTTGTAGCGGTCGTTTAAATAGATGCACGGAGTGGTACTCACCCAAGTACTCACCTAATTCAGGAACCAAAACAAGAATATCATGTCATTAATTAGTAAGTTCATAGATTAACGAAAAATACAAATAACTATGGGACTCTACAAAAAATTGCAGAATGTACATGGGGATAATTAGAGGTTCTCTAGGGGTTCTCTGCTCTCTGGACTTTAGTTTAATATTATTTTTGTATAATTGTATATGTATCCATGACGAAGTATATTTCAACGGAGATTGGCGTGTATGTATCTGGCATACTGCGGAATTATAAGCGGTATAGTGGTACTTACAATTTCTCGATTAAAAGCCTATTACGAGAATTTAATCTGTGACTGTACTATGGGCATTGTCAGATAAATAGACATATAAAACAGATATAATATCACAAGATATAATCCTCGTTCTATATATTGCATAGAAAAAGAAACAAGGAAGTGTTTTACTTGGCGAAGTTTAAAGAAGGCGAATACTCTATTTACTTTGATATTTCGCTAGTTATTCAGTATTTTCCAAGCCAAAGCAGTTGCGCAGATTTCTTTGTCACTAAGAATGTTCGCATCTTTTGTAAACTAAAGCTCGAGTAAGCACATTGACGAAGCGGAAATATAGATGTAATAGGCTACGTTCTTCTTTGAGGAAGTCCAAGGATATAATATATTGTCATAACTTCAAAGCACACTAGTGCAGTATCTTTTATTATTGACTTATTTTTGCATGTGGCTGCACTAGCGTTAAGGTTGGTTGAGTTGTGTTAGTAACAGTACTTTTAAAATAAAATATAGCCTGTGTTACTCGGGGATAATATAACGGAGAAATTGTTTTTAAAATCGGTTGAGTAGTTTTTGAGTTAAATCCTTACAATGTATGTATACATATGTTTGACAAACAGACAAACAAAAATTCAAATCTTTCCTCTAATATTATATTAATTAATATAGACTAAATTATATACACTTCGCCTGATGGTAAGCAGTCGTGTACTCTTGGCGTGAAGTGATGCCGAGGTCTTTATGTGACGGACTGAGACGGTGCTTTTCGCGCTCCGCTTGAAGGACTCAGGGTCAATAGAAGAAAGAACATTGTGACTCGGTAGGAAATTCCCAGTTTTAACAGTTGGGCAAAGATGTAATACTTAACTCCTGTAATATATAATAAAATAGATTTTATAAGAACTCACACGGAAGGCATAAGCAGGGTAACTTTAAAGAAAAGACTGAAAAATGAGATGTTGAACGTCATTAATAGTTAGGCACAATACAAACTGTTGTAATATTAAGACACAAGACCATAATTAATTTAAATATACATTTAAGTTAAATATTGTTTGAAGAATATATAATAATTAAAGTAAGTAAAGTTTATGTAATGTATGAAAGACTCCTCTAACATAATAATATTATGTCAATAAATTATAATTTAGTATAAGTACCTACGTAATTAGAATTAAGAAAGAGCGCCTCTTTCCCCAACAAACTGTGTTTACAGTTTGGCGAGTTTGTTAAAAATGTACCACATTTTATATTTTTATGGAAATAAACGAATAAAAAAAAATATGTGAAGAGCCGAACTTTTTGGTATGCGTTCTATTGTTATGTATTTAGTAACAGAAATATGCAAACCGTCCGCATGCACAGAGAATGGCACACATTAACTTTCTTTCATATGATATGTCAGTTTTATAAATCTGCTATCATTGGAAGATTGTTACTACTTATGGCACAGGTTTCACCTATTTTAAGTACCAGCTACAAACAATTTGTACCTAACATGACTGTTATGCTTTCATTTAAAATTGTAGGTATCTCGTGTATGTTATGATCAGTGAAAGAATAAATTCATTTATCCATTCATTCTGCCAGAAAAGACTTAGCTTTTCATATAATAAACAAACCGCGTGTGTCAGTTACAAATACACGGGCGATATGAGTGTGACACATAAGTTATGCAACTGACAACCATGTCTGCGCTCAGCGCTTCCGTATGTATGTTACTTGGTGCATCTTATATAACTCTCTTTTTTGTTATTTTTTTATCAATGAGCTATTTGGGAACTCGATGTCTCGGGAGAGCCCAACATAACCCTCTCGACTCCCCTTGTGGTGAGACGTGTGGGTACGCATTTCCCACGTGAAAAAAAGCATTGGATTCATGTTGGTAGTGCAGTAGTCAAATTCGAATTCGCGACCCCTCGTTCGCAAGTACATTGCCTTAACCATTGGGCTATTGCTGTTTAAATATTCTTATTTTTGTGTTTACTAATTTCGCAGCATGAATTATTTCGAGCTTTATACCGTAGTTTATGAATCTTTGTAGGTTTCATATCTCATGTGTTGATGATGTTTAGACGTGTGTGGAGTTGGCACGTTTGGTCGCAGCATTCGCTTTCTGAAAGCAAATACGACCAATGTAAATAGGCTCGACCTTTATATGCGGGGCTGAAAGCATAGCTGGCAAAATGAGGGTATGTTAGACCCCTACCTACGCTTACAGGCAAACATAGGTACCAGTTAAAAAAATTTGAATTGCCTACCTCGAATATATTATCAAATCCAAACTAATATTATAAATGCGAATGTCAGTTTGTTTCTTTTCTATCCTTTCACGCTTTAATTAACTTCTTGACCGCAATCATCATGAAATTTTGCATACACGTTGTCAATTTTTCAATGGAAGAAAGTAAACGGGTCAGATGTTTGCTGTAAATAAATGGGTAGCTTTGCCAAATTAGTTGGTTGTACTGCTTCTCATATTATTTTAGTAAATCGTGTTAGGTTTTCTGCATTTCTGCTTTCGTACTCATAATATTAAAGCTTAATACGCGTTAATAACATTAGCGTAAACAGAAGACAATATTACTTAATACGCGTTCTTAAACATATAGGTATTTTTTTAAAATAGCAAATGTTGGTGATAGTTATTGGTAGTAATAACATAGACGTGGTAGTACCGCAACTCGCAGCAGTATATGCCCGAGAGATTAGTTCAGCTTTATTGCATTAATATTACAGAAAATGACATGGGATATACTCCATCCAGAAAAAAAGTGTTGATCCCGAGCGAAGCCGCGGGCAAAGGCTAGTATGAACGTAATTTTAACATTTATTATCAGTACAGGAAACGACTAATTTAAATTCATCAATAATGTGTATTACTTAACATATATATTTTTACCGCATGGATGCAAACAAATAAAATTTTCATATCACTGCGGTGTATGGATATTGTCAATGGCCCACACCTATTTTTGAATGCAGTTTCATTGCGGTTTATGGCAAATACCAGGAACTCAACGCATAAAATGAAATTTGAGTCTTTAATATTAAGCTCAGATTTCGGTTTACGCGTAGCATCCAACAGTAATTGTTATTATTATTATCCACCCATTTTCTGTTAATAATCGCCAGCAGCGACAGTGAAAATCGTTTTAAAACTATCAGGACATACTGACTTCTTTTGCAACGCGATAATACAATTTATTGCAGTAAAGAAATTACAACAGAACTCAATGACCGGCTGCAATAATATTATACACTCTTAAAGTTGCAGGTTTATTAAAGAAAATCTTTAATACATAAAAATAGCTAAATAAAATATCAAAATGTTACTCGAAAACGAACCATTGTTCAAAAAAACAAGGAAAACATCTGTAAATCAAAACAAATTAGGGTAAAAACCATAAAAATTACCAACGTGTCACGCGAAGCGGTCACGTGGGCTCTCAATGGGCCCAATTAGAGTGGCTCTATGAAAGGGAGGCCCAGGCCTATTTGTTCCGTTCCGGTGAGCAATTAACGAGGCACGTGGCGATACATTATGCACTGAGAAAGATGGCATCCGACGCTTTGTAAGCACTGAATTTGGGTCAACCGCAAAGTCGACAGAAATAGAGCCTTTGAAACTTTCCACGTTGCGGGACGGGCAATTTTCGTGTTGCTTTTTCAATGGAAGAAAGTAAACGGGTCAGATGTTTGCTGTAAATAAATGGGTAGCTTTGCCAAATTAGTTGGTTGTACTGCTTCTCATATTATTTTAGTAAATCGTGTTAGGTTTTCTGCATTTCTGCTTTCGTACTCATAATATTAAAGCTTAATACGCGTTAATAACATTAGCGTAAACAGAAGACAATATTACTTAATACGCGTTCTTAAACATATAGGTATTTTTTTAAAATAGCAAATGTTGGTGATAGTTATTGGTAGTAATAACATAGACGTGGTAGTACCGCAACTCGCAGCAGTATATGCCCGAGAGATTAGTTCAGCTTTATTGCATTAATATTTCGGTAGCTTTATTTTTGGACTTACGTACTCTGTCTCACAGGCACATTTTTGGAGTCCGAAAGCTGCTTACAGCTCCTGGAATTGCCTTAACATTAAACTGAGTAACACTGCTCAACCTGAAAATTGATATATTATTTTACCAGTCGCAAATTTATGCCTCGCTGGCCGTGCATGCATATATAGATATATAGAATTGGATAATACTCGTATTCCATCTCAAAATTTTATTTGAATCTAATACTGCATAAAAATCGAAATTCGAACGTGAAATATAATAGATTCATATGATTTTATAGTAACAATTGTATATTGCTATGGTACATCCACGCCAATCACCTATGCCTATAGAACATAATATATATACATATATATGTATTTATTTACCTTTTGCGCTGTAGCGATACACCGGCGGCTAACCACAACAGGTTTACAAATATGTTTGGCATCCCAACAATTGACAGTCTAATTTAATGTAGGGACCAAACAGTGTTCCCAGCAAGTTGACCATTAAAGTCGTCACCACAGGCGTAGGTACTGAAGAAAACTACTGTTGTTTGTTTGTGTTTAAGTAGCCCTTTATATTTTAAAGAACCCATCTAGTAGACTGTTCATGGCACACTTAGGTCGACTCAATAGCCGTTTTCTCTTCACAGATTGTCCGTTGGCACTTCGCCAAGTAAGCACTAGCTTGAACATTCAAGTAGGTGCCTCCGATTTTTTACTATATTAAAGAACTGAAATGCAAATATTGAAATTCCGCATAAATTGCCACGGAAAATTGGCGCACACCGTCATAATCAAATATCCGAAACTCGCGTCAAATTGAAAAAGTTACAAAAATTACATCCCATCATGGTGAGTTCAATAAACTTTTTTTCAGGCCAAATTTTTTTACTTTGACTTGTCGAAATTGGTAAAATGTATACACTCTGAACACTGAAGTACAATTGTTGGATTGCTCTCGTCTTTGGCGGCATATTACCCTCATATTTCATCTTCGATCGGTGGGACGGTTAAGGCAATTCGTTTGGGAGTGTTCAATCGAAAATGTTTGTTTTGGGAGAGACTACTCTGTATTGTATTGTGTCTCGGAGGATGTAGTCCTTCTCAGTCGTTTGAAAGACTTTGTGATTGTTTCCAAATAAATGTGTCATGAAGTCAAAATGACTCTCTTTCGAGCCTACTGCCAAAACTTCTACACTTGCAGTCTGTGGGTCAGATACACACAGAGGGCATACAACGCTCTACGCATACAGTATAACAATGCTTTCAGGATGCTTGTGGGGCTGCCGCGATTTTGTAGCGCATCAGGCATGTTTGCCAACGTGAGGGTTGACGACTTCTATGCCATAATCCCGAAGCGATGCGCCTCGCTCCGACACAGAACATGCGCCAGCTCCCACAGTATGCTGAGAGCATTGACAAACCGGTGGGACTGCCAGATGCTCGGCCGATGGGTGAGACTGGGTGAGACTGCACACTCAATTAGGATATAGATAACAAATACTGTTTGTTTAGTCTGTCTGAGTGTCCCGTGATTTGTGTTTGTCTGTATTTTATTGTTATCTGTGTTTATTGTATGTATGTTTACTAACAATAGTTAATAAGTTGCTTTTGTAATACTAATCATATGGACCTAACAGTCTGCAAATAAAATAAAATTATTATAATAATTATTATTATAAACAAATACTTATACAAACATCGTATTGTTGGTGTCGTGGCTTAAATTTGTGCACGCATTGTGAGGTCCTGTTATCGACACCCAGGTCGGCCATAGTTGTCTGGGAACTTTTATCTTGGGCAATTTTCATTTGCAGCACACTGTCAAGAAATTAGTCACATAAGCTAGACTTTTTATACATTGGACGTCCTGCCCCGTAAGAGATTTTACGCTAGTAACAAGATGTTACAAATGCCATCAGTATGGTCACGCAGCGAAATCTTGCAGAGAGATTACCCCTACGTGTGGACATTGTGCCGAAACTGGACATTCGATGACCGAAGAAAGAAGGCCTAAATGTACTACGTGCTCTCGTTTAAAAAAACCTAGCAACCACCAAACAGGTGAAACTGATTATTCAGCCAGGAAACAAGTGAAATATAGACTACGAGTGTGACTAGATCGTCTTTTATTTATAATTAATCACTTACACTAGTTAGCATAGAATCCCATTATTAGACATATATCTGTTTATTTCATAAACATTATATATGTCAGCTAATATTTAAATGTAAAATTATATAAATAAATAATATTATTTTCATTATAATAGTAACTAATTATAGAATAATCTATATTTGTTATATATTGTTAAGAATGCTTTTCCAATTAAACTACATATAATAGCACATATCGCCTGTGATACAGGTATAACCTAGTACAAAGTATTGTATCCTATTTCAAGTATTTTAAGACTTATTGTAATTCATATTTGTACCAATTAAAACTGAAAAAACTTATATTACTATTATAATTATCATTGTTTGTTGACCGGGTAGTATGGATCCAATCACTTCACACAACCAAAAATGTGTAATCCTTAAATAATAGTTCTGAATCTGGATGCTTTTTCTATATATTGTCTATATATAAAATGCTACGCGATACAGAAATTAATAGATTTAGCGATAAAATCATCGTTAAAAAATGTAATTGTTAGTGCTACCTAATGCATTAATATAGATCAACTCGCCCCTTGTTCGTATGTACATTTAACTTATTAAATATGCTTCTGACGTCAGAATCCGAGTGTGGTCTATTGGCTTTGGGATGGATGGATGTGTCGTAGTTGTTCAAGATTTTGTGAGATGATAGATCTTTAGTTAGTTACTATGTTACGAATCTTTGATTGTACTCATTTAAGCAGATGTAATAATAATTTATATATACCTTGTATATTATGTCTGGTAATATTAATGTATAAAATATTAGATATAAGTTTTAACTTGTACAACGATTTGGTGTATTCTGTTATGTTGTCCATTTGTTTATAATAAATATATAAATCACTAAATAGATTAGTCATGAGTAACATCCATGTACTATGATTACGCGTAATCGAGAACAAGTTATGAAGTCAGCGTACTCAAAAGCGGTTGACGTTTCGCACTCTTAATAAAACAGAGACTTATCTCAGTATTTTGGATTAAACAAATTTGAACTCTATTGCAATGATTTAACACAAACATAATATTAGAATTAGCATATACAATTAGAGTCCAAATTGCCTTACTTTCAAATATCGAGTTAAGTCGCTGTTTTATTAAGAGTGCGGTTTATACTTTTTTATTGCCCAACAGATGTACGAGTAACTCTTTTGAAGTTTTTGTCTGCGGCTTAAAGTAGGCTGAAAAACACAACAGGTTTGTAAGCACCGTAGAGATCCAGCCCTTCTGTTAATCACACCTAAGAGGGCTTCATTCTAGTGTCGTGAGTGTTCTTCAAATTTAAATATGGAACGTGAACGATTTAGCTAAAGAACTGCTTATTGTAAACATTTTACACATTGATCGAAATCCTAGATATTACGATTAGTGATTTTTAAAACCCTCTTGCACTATGTTTTATTTCTTGTATCTTGTACTTGGGGACTTCGCATACAATTTACGAACACAATGTGCCTCCAGACTCCACCAGAGTATTGCACAAATAATATTTAGTGCTAAGGTTGGAACTCAAGGCCCGCGTAATTTTAATTGGTTACCTAAACAAGGTTTAATAATTTAAGTTTAAACATGGAATGTGATATAATCTAGCTGAGGAGCTGTTTACTGTTAACTTTGAAAATATCGATCGAAAGGTTGCATCTGAAGTCTGATCTATTACAATTTATAAATGTTCTTTACACTACTAAGGTGACAAGCTAGCAGAGCAGAATATAATTCAAAACAACAACACAAAATGATTCAATTTTTATTTTAATAACACTCTACTTAAAACGCGTTTCTTGTTCTGAATATGAAATATAAAACAGTGATAATATACGCAGCCATGACTCGACCCCTGAATATCGGCCACCAGCTAACGATATATGGGTCAGCATACACACTGCATACTAAATCAAAAACGACAATATACGAAGCGAGAATACAAATAATAATCGTCGCGCTAAACTTGTAAGCCAAAATGATATATCTAGGACTTTAAGAGACGTGAAAGTTCGTCAAGACAAATGATTCGTATTGAAAAACCACCGAGGACCGTTGGACCAACGAGGACATTTTTATACAGTGTTTTTCAGTTCGATTTCCATTTCAGACTTGTGTCATTGAGGTTATTGGAAAAGAATTATATTGGTAACATTCTTAGTAGCAGTATAGAGTCTAAAATGTTTCCTGTAGAAGGGAATACGTTGACTCAACATTGGAACCGACTAATTTAGATGATATGGATTCGATATCTATTTCGAACAAAATATCATTGGGTATTTTGTATCGTATATTTGGCGAATCGTAGCTGTAGTAAACCACCACCTATCCTTCGTGAAAATTCAATTCAGGCATGGGTGTATAATTGTATGTAATAGTAAGTTCCAGCTGACGGAAATATTTTAGTACCCCTTCAGCCTTTAATATTAAAATATTTTCTCACTATACGGGCCAACTATACTGTGCAATATAAATTACCAAAAATATGTGTCGGAAACACATATATTAAGGTGTTTTATATTCCGGGGTCAGTTTAGGGGAAATATAGGGGCCACAATAATTATATTTCGTTGGCCGCCTTTATTCATAATTGTGTTCCATGTTGTGTTAGCACCTACATGGTCAACGGCGTATGATTACGGTTGAATTAATAAAACCGTGTAAATTGTGGACGAGCTTTTTCCGTACAAAAAGAGGCATTTTTCATATTAGTATTATTGAATCGTAGGCAGTGGAACTCTGTAGTCTCCTAACCTCTTCGGGTTATAGATGTAGCATTATTGAACTTTACTTTGTCTTTAAGGTTATTTATTCTTTCACAAAGTTTAATTTGAACCTAAAACATAGCTGATCGGTTGTAGATTTGTCTGTATCTCTACCTGTATTAGCCTACAGATAGAGATCGAAGATATATGCTGAATGACAGGCACAGTTGATGCAAGAAATAAAATAGATTAAATGAGCTAATTATAAAGTAGGAAAAAAACTATCTATGGAACACAACTTTAATCCTCGATTGTGGCATTCCTTGTCGTCGCTTTATTAAGTAAGCTATTTATGTTTTGGACTCCAATAGAAATGTGCATGTATGTAAAAGCTTACTTATGCAAACGTTTATATACACGCATATTTCTATTGCTTAGTTAGATACTTATGTATGCGATTTTAAGTTCCAGTCCAGCTTAATGGTTTTATTTTTTCCTCGTTTATAATTTACATTCTTCCTTAGCATAAGAAATGCTTAAAACAATTCTTGAATTTAGTTGAGTTACAAATAGAACATCGTAGTTAATTATTTGTAACCGAGCTAGTTAGCCCGGAGAAGTTCTCACCTTCTTACAAGCAACCGATGGTGACAGTGGCGTAAGAGTACATATATGTATATATGTTAAGCGGCGGTAGACCAATGGATAAGTTGGACTTGCGATAGGGAGGTCGCGGGTTCGAATCCCAACCATTGCATTACTGACGTGAACCCACTCCTAACACAAGCATTGTAGCATAGCTGGAGGGGTTACCAAGAATACTAGTAATTTGAAAACCAAATGGATAGTAATTTAAAAACAAGATATATCTGTCTTCTGATGAGGTCGACAGATTCTGCATTTCATGGGATACGGGCAATAGGGTTAGGTACAAAAACTATATACAAGTTTTTTACTTTTTTTAAAGAAAGAATCTGCTTAGCATGAATCAGAATCAATATACAATTTTATTCCATGTATAATGTAAACCTAGAAAATTGCTCAAAATTATCTCGTATTTTATATTATAGTAAAACGTAAATTCACTGATAATACAGATCCGGAAAATAATAGTGTAATGGCTGCTTCCTTGGCATATTATCCAGTGTCGCGTAGGACAAATCAACTTTGTTACAATGAGCATAAAGCATACAGACATCGAATAAAACTCACTGGTTCATAAAAAGTTGTCCCCGAGTGGGCAGCGCTGCCGCAATACTTAGTGCACCAGCAATGCCAAAGCGATCACTCAAACTATCGCGATTAATGTTGATGGAACGTTCAGCAATGTCCGTGTGAAATAATAAAAACCAATATGAACTGAAATTTATATATTGAAATTAAACTACTATATAAGGATTTTATCGCGTTATTTATTTTACACTTTATTACAACATTTTTTGTAAAAATACACAGTCGAGCACCAGCCTGCTATACTGCCTTATGTAAGTGGTGTCAATGACAAGATTGGCTACATCTTGAAGCGAGCTTCAATCAACACATACTTCAAGCCGCCAACGAAGATAAGTCAATTTTTACCATCCGTCTAGTGCCAACTACCTTTACAAGATGCAGAGGTCTATAAAATAGAATGTGACTGCGTACTCTCATACATTAGTCAAACCAAGAGAAGCATAGGCACCCGCATGAAAGAACACATAGCTGATGCAAAACACCGACGCTCGTTGAAGTCTGCTGTGTGTGAACATGTGCAACAGGGGACCAACCACTACCTAAGATTTGACAAACCACAGATTCTCGCTAAATAACACCGATTCCTACCAAGGGTGCTTCGCGAGGCTATTTAAATAAAAAAAACATCCTAATTTTAATAGAGAAGATGGTTGGAATGTACCACCAGCTTGGGATCCAGTAATAAAAATAGTTCAACCCAAGAAGAAGCAAACCACAGCTAGACTTCATGATACTCTGAGCTCATTCTGCGTAAATAGAAACACCAATGATTAAATTATGTTCGGGTACTTTGAAATAACGACACTGGAACATTGAGACAACTATCATCTTAGTCTCCCCGTGACCATGGCTGCTGGAAAGCAACCGAAACGTCGGCGAAAGTGTAAACTTAAATATAAACAGTTTTAATAGTTTTAATAATTTAATTAGCTTAAAAATTAGTAAAGTTTAATAGTATCTAGTAGTAGTGTAACAGTTTCAAAAAATTTTGTAATAAAGTGTAAAATAAATAACGCGATAAAATCCGCATATAGTAGTTTAATTTCAATGAATAACATTCGCGTAAACAGAAGGCAATATTATGAAATTTATATAGATGCAATTACTGTGTACTGCCTTGAAATAAGAAGTATTTAAAAAAAAAACAAACTATAGACAATATTATGTGTACTACTTTTTATCGTCACAAAAGCCGTAAAAGAACCTATAAATAAAATAAAATACAATATATAATAAAATATATAATAACTTTTTTTAATATAATATATCATATGCACTACTTAATTTACTATGCCCGTTGTTTACAAAGTATATAGCCTACTTTTACTTAAATAATGTATTTGACAATCTCAAAATGTTACCTTCATTTCCCGACAAAAGTAACGACAAAAAGTGGAGCCAAAGGAATAGTGGATGACGAAACACTGCAAAGCTTATCAAAACTCTATTGTTAGGCAGCTCCCCGATGACTATCGCACAGACACGGATCGCGTTTGATGAAATTCATACAAAAAAGGAAATCTTCAAATAGTATTCATACCCGTAGCGAAACTTACAGCTTATCTGTGAATTGATAAAAATTCCGTAAGGTAAAATATCTGCCTCGTTGGTTAGTTCCAGAGGTTTCGAGTTGTACAAAGTGTTATTAAAATTTTTGACAGAAAATACTTAGTCTGCTACTAAAAAATTTCTGACAATGGATGATGAATGGAGTGATAAAGTGTGCCAGCGGCAAGTGGCTTGCCTATTTGGAACTTTATATAAATTGGTGAAATCTAGGTGTAATAACGTACTTAGCGTGCATAAATAATCTATATTTAGAACTATTTCTGAAGAGGTAATCTCTTTCAAGGAATCCTCATCGATATAGGTATGAGATTATATGAAATATCAATAAGGGTCTTTATTACAAACAAAATAATACAGAGCTAAAACTTATCTTTTTTACAAACAAAATTTACTACTTCTATAACAGTTGTACTCAGGGATTGTCTGTAAATGTAACATGTGTAAAATTGGCACGGTCGTTTTATTTCGGTTCACTCCAATTACAAGCAGCGAAATGACATGACTCAAAACAAAGATGTCTGTAAAACGGAGCGAGCTATAGACTATTTTTCTTCTGTATCATGTTTATCTAAAGAAAAATAAAACAGACATAGTAATAAATGACGTTATGTGTCTCTTAAAACATATTTCTCTACTTGCAAAATGCAATCTACTGTCGCACTCTAGTTGAATGTCGTTTATAGCTACTGCGCTGACCTTTTGTATCGTAGCGTGATCTGAGCTTATTATATTTTCAATAAACAGGGTATATTATGCAAATAGTGCTTGTAATTTGACTTAAACATACAAAGTGACTGCACGAATGGCGTATTGGTAAGACGACCTTGTGGGTTCAATCCCTATACGGGACAAAAATTTGTGTGATCCACAAATGGTTGTTCTGAGTCTAGGTATTATTTGTGTTCGTTATTTGGTTATTTGTAAAGCCGACACAAGAATGGGAGTTGTCTTAATCTTAATCTCTTCAGGATATTATAACACCGAATTCGAATGATTAAAATGAATAACTTGAAACTTGCGTGACCGAAATCACTTATAAATCAAATAAAAGCAGATATATCAACATAAATCTTAGCAGTTAATATTTTACCAAAATGCAATAAGAGATAATATTGCAATTGAATAAAAATTTCATTTATATTTGTCTTTCTAATCCTGCAATCTTGTACAGACTCGCTATCTCCTCAACAATACAACCCAAATTCGTCCCTGTACAACTGTCAAGGGACATTTAAGCACTATCTTAAGAACAAACCCAATTTATATTAAAGGAACCAACGGGGAGTCCTTGTTGATTTGATTATAAACGATTAATTCAAGGAACTCCAATGGACTTTAAATATTATAAGCAAAGAACAAAGATTCGAGTTAATTAATTCCTCTTTCATTCTGCTTCCAGTTTTGATTACCCTCGTTTGTTTTTTACTGAGCTGTTAATATTATTTTTTGGATGGAGAAGGGTTACAATCCCCGGGCTATTTTTCTTCATCCTTATTTTTTTGTAAACATGGGATGGTTCCTTCAGAGGTGTCGGCTGTCAAATCAAGGGTATCTCTATAACTTTTATGATAATTTCAATAGTCGGTATGAAGATAAGGAGACTAATTAATTGTTTTTTTTTAATTATGAATTATGAAAGTATAGTGAAATAAGTACATTATGAATTTAGTTTGAGTTGATTTCTAAGACTAAGTTATTACTGCCTGATATAAAAATCTTAAAAATTTTGTCTGGTATATAAATCGTAAAAACATTTCGTACAACAAAACCGTATAACATTAAATAAATATATCTTTTAATGGATCTTAAATTTACTACAATTATTGTGATAGGCAATTTAACTGGAACTAGGAAGCAGCTCGCAGAAGAATTCGGTTGAATACGTGCACGAACTAGACATGCATTGTGAGGGTGGACACTTTAGTCAATCTCAAGAGCAAAAACATAAAGCCTGAAAACTTAATCCAACTACAATGCTCTAAATATATGGAGTGACCACATCATTGATATATAATGACGAATATAATGTCTCTCAAATCTCATACAGGAACATAATATAATTCAAAAATAAGAAAAAAGAACACTAGCCTCATATACATTTTATTATAGGAGCTTTTTCCTGGTATTTTATTGTGTTAAAATGTTTCATTTTGCCAATTCATAACACAAGAAAATGTTCAAATATATTTCTATCATTAAATTAAAATAAAAGAAAGTGACGATATAGAATTTAAAAAAGCAATTGAGCCTAAGAACACCATAGACATATGTATTTATCTAAATGATTATATTTTCATCCCAACTTTTTCTAGGAAGTCTTTAAGAAGTGCTCTCTCTGCATTTCTCGTAGAAAAACAATCTCTTATCTTCCGATCGAATCACATAAATACCTTACCGACAAACTCTCGAAATAATTCACGTCCTTGATTAGTACTTTCGTACAATTTTATTCTCTTGTAACTCGGCATTCAATTAACTTAATAGGCACATGCCAGTCACAGTTGTTAGCCAATTAACTAATGAAGTACCAGGGAGGTTCCGTCGACGGATTTCTATGACGTCATCCCGTTGTAAAAAGGGATTTAAAGTAGGACACGGAATTGTATTAGTGCAAGCGAATTCTGAATTCAAAATGCATTGTGCTTGCCTGGTCTTGACATGATTGAGTGGCATTTGCTGAATGTATGTAGGTTTGGCGTATTTGCCGTTGTGGGTGAATTTCGAAGTGATTGCATAAAATATTTCTATGATTTGTTTATGCCAATAAAATCCATTGTTTTTCAAGATTTTCCGCAGAATCAGTATATATATTTATTTACTTTTGCAGGGAGGCGAAAAATATATTTATTGCACCATTTATATGTTTTCGCAGATAAACAACTAAAAAGCTTGTTTCACACCTCAGCGGAAATTTTTTGGGTCCAATGCTTAAATGTTGTTAAGTAAATTTGTACAAATTATCAAGGAAACGAAGGCATATTAGTGTTATTAGTATTATCTCTTATTGTAAAAGTGATTTGACTTGTGGTTGGGGTTTATAGCGTGTTAAATAATTAAAAAATACCCTATGTTACTGAGGTATAGTGTGTTTTGGAGTTACAAACCTCTATGCCTACTTTTGTATAGATTGTGTTTCACCAAAAAAATTATAACTATTGAATGTAACCAACCAACAAACTGGATTTCTCGTGGCATAAAAATATGTAGTAAAAAACAAAGGCAGCTACTGTGGAAGTTTCGATTCAATCCTAATCCTGAAAATAAATTATAGCATCAGTAGATAGAAGAAATCCCATTTGTGCAATCTATACAGACATGACTAAAGCATTTGACTATGTAGACCATAATATCTTACTAGAAAAACTTAATGTCCTTAAACTGCTGGAATCGTATCTGTGCGACAGATATCAGTTCACAGAGGTTAAGTACTAGAATCTGTCCCAAGACTAAATTGGTTACAACTATAAATCTGAACCAAGACGCATAAATTATGGCGTGCCTCAAGGAAGCCTCCTAGGTACATTATTATTCTTAATTTATAACAATGATCTTCCGAAAACTACACATCGAAAAATGGTCATATTTGCAGATGATAGCACTGCCATAATTGAATGCAATCCACATAATTACCAAAATTATATTAATAATTCTCTTTCTGAAATAATTAATTGGCTTAATAGTAACAATTTGATTAAACTTAAAAAAGACAAATGTATAATGCACTTTCATCAACGTCGCGAAAATCACGCTGTAAATGACTTGTATAAGTACAGTGATATAGAAGAAGGTAGTCATGTCAAGTTCCTTGGTATTAAGATTGACAATAAACTCACTTGGAAAGCTCATACAGAAGAATTATGCAAGCGATTGAGTCAATCTGCATATGCACTATTCCAGTTGTCAAAAAAAGTAAATTTAGAAACCTTGTTAAGAGCATATCATGGACTAGTTGGTTCAGTTTTACGATATGGGCTTATTTTTGGGGACAGTCCACTGATAGAGAACTTGTTTTCAGGATGCAAAAGCGATGTATAAGGTCAATGTGTAATATAAAAGTAACTGATAGTTGTATACATTTTTTTAATCTTTGAAATTACCTACACTGCCATCTCTGTATATATTTTGGAAACGGCATTATTTGTGAAAACAGATTTACACTTATTTGTTAAATTATCAGATGTAAAAAGGTCTCCTATGCGTGCTTAATATGTGAATCAATTATGTCACACAAAATGTAAAATATCTCTTATGTACAAAAGTTTCTTTGACATTGCTCCAAGAATGTATAATAAAATACCCGATCAGATTAAAAACTTACCTATTAACAAGTTCAAAAAAGCTTAACACAAAATTCTAATTGTTAAATTTTATTATACAGTTGACGAATTCTTTAACTAATCTCAATACATTCTATTATCTATGTTATATTTTATCTTATATTGTATTAATTTTAGATTTATATATACCACTTATATTTGTATGTCTTACCATAGACAAAACATAGCATAACATAGCATGTTTGCATATGCAATATCTCCTACGCAAATGGTCAGTCTCTGTTTTGTTTGGCCACCATGACCGAAATTCACCCTAAAGGACCTTCGCGTAAGCGTGTAGCATTCTATTAGTGAAATAATTTCTAAAATTAGATAAGCAGAAACAGAAAATTCCAATACCACTTCGCTCAACCCTATAATAAACTATGCTATAAACGCAAGAGGCAAATATAAATAAGACAGTCCTTTAATTAAATTTTTCTAGGAACGTGTATTTCTGCAATTCTATGATTAATACCTCTGAAAAACTGTCAGCAAAAAGTTAACATTATTTGTTTCATTTTACGCAGAAATACTAATTAAGAGAAAATATTCTTGATCCTTAAATTATGTATTATGTCAACCGTGACAACTAAAAAAAATCAGCACATTGTTTAACACACTATTGTTTACTGAAACATAAATTTGAGGTACGAGCAGTGCTTGAAATTTACTTTCCGTTACATTCTGTAGACAGATGACATGGAAACCAAGCTGTCACTGAAAATATCTTAAAAGACAACAACAACATTGATCGAACTAGTCAACCAGTCGTGCTCAATCGAACCAAAAAAGCAAACGTCAAACCAAAACGTCAGTTAAAAGAGAAAAATCGATGGAAATGAAAAACCAAAAAGTGTACAAGTACGTTTTTCATCGTTTGACTGCGACATGGCTTGTAAGCTGACGGGTAACAAGGAATGGCCGTGTCGCGGTGCAACTATCGACGGTTAATGAGCGCAGTTGTTACCAAACGAGTACTATAGGGATGTGCATTGTTAATAAATCTATCGAACTATCGACATTTACGTGAAGAATATCGACCCGTACTAGATTTTAAAATTTCCCATCTCATTTATTTATTTAAAGATAACCAACAAAGCATATACTCAAAACAATATAATAATATATAAATAAGCATACATTATATAGTGCTGTATTAATTATAGTCTGCCATGGCATGCATTAGCATTCGTCATTCTTTCTCTCATTTTATCCTATCTTCAATTTACTGGGATCAGCAATCGGCGTCGCTTGAGTAATATCCGTGATGTTACAAATAATCATAAGTTACCATCATCACTGCCCGTCAAGTAGATTATGCTTGTTTTCCACCCTTTCCCTTGCCTAATAGTCCCACTGTACGTTGCGCATTATAATTAAAAAGAGATACCTGCTAAGTAAATACATTTAATAAACACGATACAGACAGTCGTTTAATTAATTAACATAAGTACAATTAATTAACATAATGAGTTCACACCTCGTAGTGGGCAAAAAGCCAGCACCTCACTTGACGTTAAGCTTATGGAAAGCTATGTCAGGTATACGGCCAAACCGCTGTCCAGCAAAAACTTTTACAATTTCAATTATGAGGACATAAATCAACCACTTTTATATTTTGGCGTTGTAAGATTTATTTAATAAGTAGTGGCGACTAAAGATCAGTTTTTTTATTTTTTTGTTTTGTTTTATATAAAGACGACGCCCGCACTAAGACTAATTTCGGTGTCGCAGGGGACTTTCAACATTCAAACAACGGACACAAAGAACGCCTATACCCGGAACAACTATTTGCGGATCATACCACTTAGTAGTATTATACATACATATTTAGTAGTAGTACAGCCTCGCTGATTTCAGCATGAATTGACCCGGGAAGGACTACCCTCTTACAGAATATCGACGTGAAATACCAGTATTCGTACTGTTGTGTTTCGTTCGGTGAGTGAGAGTGCCAGAGGCCCAATCACCCTCTATCCCCCTTCCCGCTCCTTCTCCTTCCCACTTCCTTTCCTAAAGGGTTGGCAACGCACAAGTGATGCCTCTGGTGTTGCAGGTGTCTATAGGTTACGGTGACCACTTACCATCAGGTGGTTCGTATGCTAGATGGTCACCATAGCTGTATAAAAAAAAATGTTTTTGTCTCGTTTGGGTATCGAACCCACAACACTAGGCGCGGTGGCAGTGGCGAGGCGACCACTTAAACCAATACGCCATCCGAGCAGTTTACTTAAGGCCACAGTCAATGCAACTTCGCCATAACTTCTAGTAATTAAAACAGTTAATACTTTGCTGTCAATCAAAAACTGTTGAAATTTTTATTCGTTAGTTCAATTATTACGACCTAAACTAATTTTATACACCATTTCTATACTTTCACGTTGTAGGATATATTTAAGATCTAATGGCGATTAACAATTAGTCATATTTGGCCACAATCAATGTAACTTGAACGAGACGTGAAGCGCTTAAAACATAAGTAAATATCTAACATAATCGCGTTAATTCTCGTTACCGCCTAATATTTAGAAGTATATTATAAACTAGACTTGCAACAGAACTATTTTCTGGATGGAAAAAGTTCTTTCTTTCTTTTCTGTTCCCCTGTCAAAGTGTATGCGAAATTTCACGATGATCGATTGAGTAGTGTAGGCGTGAAAGCTTTACAAACAAGCAAACTCACATTCGCATATACATTTTTTTGCACCAAAGTAAATCTTGTAAGTTTGGCCAAAAACACAAAATACTTTTTTTAGCACATTTGAAAGGACCTAATGAATCTCCTGTTACAATTTGATTCACATATTCTGGGACACCCTGTATAGTATTAGTTAAGATGTAAAAGTTTATAAGGATGTTTAGATGTTAGTTACTCAATCATACGTAAGCCGTTGTACATTTAGATAAAATTCAGCAGAATTCTTGGATAAGATAGGATACTTCTTTTCGTATGCAGAATTCACGCGGGCGAAACACGAAAAAGCCAACAAGCGTAAAGTCTAATCCAATTATCTATCGATATATTTTTTACTACATCACTATGTGAAGAGAACTGCTTAATAACTGTCACGGTGAGTGTTCCACCACAATTCGAAGGTGACCTCGATGCTCGTTTGGTTCATCGAGTGCTCGTTATATTTCACTCAGACGAACTACCTTTCCGCTTATTGATTTTTGTCAAGCGTACCTATATGATTGGAGCTTTTTATAGTATCTTGGGAAGAACTATTGTGCTTTTAATGCATTAGAAGACTGAAGGCAAGATGATGATAATGTTGCGGTAGTGATTGGGACTGTTGTGCATGAGGTTTGGGGTTTTTCTGTCTTGAATATAATGTTATTGGGTTTTTCAATTAAGAAAATCTAAGAAGCAATACGTAGTTCGGTAGATGGCAATAAGCCCCTATCACGCGAAAAGATCGAACTTACAATCAAGAGGTCGCGGGTCCACTCCTAACAGAAGTACTCCAGCTTAGCTAGCGATAGGGGCTTACGAAAATATTAGTAATTTTAAAACCAAACGATTCGATTGAATATCAATAATTATTTCTAGTTCAGAAATATTTTATAGACTGTCAACTTAAAAGTATAATAAATAATCAAGTAATAACAGAATATAACTTACAATACATATAATATTGTCTTCTGTTTACGCGAATATTATTCATTGAAATTAAACTACTATATACGGCTTTTATCGCGTTGTTTATTTGACACTTTATTACAAAATTTTGAAAACTGTTACACTACTACTACTATTAAACTTTACTAATTTTTAAGCTAATTAAATTATTATTCAAACTATTAAAACTATTTCGATTTAATTTAATTTTAGACTTTCCCCGACATTTCGGTTGCTTTTCAGCAGCCATGGTCACGGGGAGACTAAGATGGTAGTTGTCTCAATGTTCCAGTGTAGTTATTTCAAAGTACCCGAACATAATTTAACCATTGGTGTTTCTATTTACGCAGAATAAATTGTCAAATTAACAACGCGATAAAATCCGTATATAGTAGTTTAATTTCAATTACAATACATAATTAAGCAATAACTTTATTAAATACACTGCTATTAATAGCTCGAAGAGGTACTTACAATATGAAAATGGTAATGGACCGTATTGTGCTATTACGTTAAAGAGCACGGCTGGTTTAAGCATCATTGAACGCATTGCGATTGCCGTGTACTATATTATTACGTATAAAACAATTGCTACGCTATGTTTTTTGCGTTGATCATAGCGACAGTCATAGCATGTCATCTTGAGCGGTATACACGCGGCGTTTAATGCATAAACGAACCTAGCCTTTAAATAAAATATGTATTCGTTACGGGTATAAAACTTTCTGAATCGAACCTCGGGTTAGAAATACACGTGTTTCCTTTTTAAAAATATAAGGCGCACATTCTTCGTACAATATCGGTATTGTTCGAACATGCAGTGAATAAACTTGTAAAAATTTAATCATAATAAAAAGTGGATAACTTTACAACTGTAACAAAGTAAATTGAAAATACTTCAAATAGTTTATGCTCTGATATTGAATTATAAAAACAATCCAAGTTGTTACTCAGTTTTGTAATAAGATTGATAGACATACTTTAATATACTTTGTGTAATAACTAAATTTATAAGCTTGTAGACATCAAGCTTATAAACTTAGTGACTCAACATTATTAGGGTTTATTATGAGAATGATTGAAATTTAAAGGAGGTAAATGGAGAGGGCAGATAAAGAGAGCTGAGTTCAAATAACAGGAAAAGGCTTAGCAAGCGGAGGAAAAGAAAACAATATTGTTTTGTAATTCTCTTTAGGGAATGTTCATACCGAATAATAACATTTGTATAATTGAGTTATGTAATAGAGAAGAACGTTCATAGTATGCATAATAAACAGGTTTCATAACTTTTTGATTCATCTAATATCAACTTAAGCATACTGGTTTTAAAATTGTGAGCTAAACATGTTACGAGTATTCGACTATATTAAAGCAAAATTTATATATACATATAATAATATATTATAATATTCTATCAAATACACACAACACCATCTAGCCCAAACTAAGCAGAGGTCATACTATGGGTACTAGACAATGGATAAACATACATATATACTTTTTTTTGGTAAATACATACATATTATATATAGAAATACCCAGACCAAGACAAACATCCATGTTCATGCACAAAAATGTTGGATTTGTGTGGGAATCGAACCCGCGACCTCAGGCGTGGCAGTCGGTTACACTAACCACTACGCCATCGATTACATACGATACATTTATAAATACTCCCGTCTCTATCATATCAATATACAATACAATGAATATCCCCGAAGGCAGGGCAATGGCATAAATAAATATTCATTGTATTCACATTTTAGTAACTATATTTTCAGATACCACATAATAAGAACGAGGTCATTGTCATTTACGGGGCAAAGGTTCTGACTCCGTACTAACATTTTTTGACAGAAAACCCCTATAAAACACTGCCCAACCCGGGCATCGAACTCGAGAACTCGCTGCACTACTGAAGCGGTCTTAGTATAACCAATAATAGGTTTTAAAGAGTTACACATATGTATCAAAGTAATCGTACATACAAATGTTATAAAACAAGAAATAAAATGTGTATTGTCGGAAACAAATACATGTCCATCAATTCCAAATATTATTACCCCGATTTTTCTTCCAGACCCTTACGATAAAGCTCATACTTTATCCACACTCGGTTTCACTTAGCCAGGTAAAGATTTGTTCATTATATATTCATTATCGCAGGGGGAGCTTCCAGTTGCCGTCTCCGTGAAATTCATACAGGCCTATTTATCACTTTCGGATAAATGAGCATTTGGGTGTTTGTAGTTCGTTGGGTCCCCTCCCTATTGTAGCACGGGAGCTGTGCTTTGCATTATAGCTTGGATGAACTAATAATTGCATGCGTTAAACATTATAGATATTTATATAACATTACCTTTGGCAGGTTTAAGGCTTGAGCTCTATATATATGTATGTCAGACTAGCAGCGTTGATCCCGTTCTTATCAGCCATTTTATAGGATCTTATCACGTGGGAGTGGGAAATGTTGGTTTCAAAAAGTAGTAGTAGAAAACATGTAAGTAATCAGATAACTTGTATTAGAATTCAACTAACAAAATTTTCACACTAAGAGCACTTATCACTATCAAACGCAAGACAGTTACTACGAGGTGTGCACTGGTCGACGGTCACACGAAGACTGAGCTCTGTCCGCCCGTCACGTAGCACTCATCGACCGCCACATCACCACATCGTAGACTGTGTCTAGCGCCGCTAGATGACGCTGGCGTTCCGCCTTAATGCGTTTGTGTCACTAGATGGCGCTAGTGTCCCAACTAACAGTATTACCGTTCCGACATGTATATTCTATCACATACACACAACACCATCTAGCCCAAACTAAGCACAGCTTGTACTATGGGTACTAGATAATGGATAAACATACATATATACTTTGTTTTTGTAAATGATAACCTCTAAGTTTTAATAATGCCTCTGTTCTCTGTCTTACGTTTACGCGAATGTTATTCATTGAAATTAAACAACTTTAAACGTATTTTATATTATGATGTTCTTCAACTTATATAAATTAATCAGCTTATTGCAGTCCACTGCTGGGCATAAGCCTCTGCCATTTTACGCCACAAAGTTTGGTCTTCTTCCTACCGCATTTAGTCTTACTTAGCCTTCTTTTTCAAGTTATTAGGTAACCTGGCCGCGAGCCTTCCTACCTTGCATTTACCAGTTTTATAATATACTAGTAGTTTTCCCGCGGTTTCACCCGCGTAAGTCCCGTTCCGTCCCGTGTGAATATCGGGTTTCACCCCTTTAACCCCCTTCGAGGTGGAATTTCCAAAAATCCTCTCTTAGTGCTCCCCAACACTCTCCAAGGAACATACATGCCAAATTTCAGCTTCTTGCGTTCAGTAGTTTCGGCTGTGCGTTGTCTGTCAGTAACTCAGTAACGGAAGAGTTTTATATATATAGATTTATTTGAATATCCCTTGCAAAGCCTCTTTTACTTTCTTTTTTTAAATGATGTTTCCCGCGTTAGGCATGATACCTATATCGCGGCGATTTTACAAACATTCAAACAACAGGTACAAATAGCACCCAGACTTGTAAAAGTTAGCACACTATATTTCGTCTTAGATGATAATCGAACCCATGTCTCAATGGCAATCGCGAGGCTCTCACTACACCATCAGTGCACTCATATTAGATTTAATATTCTAATGGACGTATTTAGTCCAGTGTTAATCTGTAAATAGGTTAACAGACAAGCATAAGTCTGTTTTAAACCACAAATGTACGGAAAACCACAATTCTATGACAGCAAACATTTACAAATATATATTTAAGCTACATAAAATAAACCAAACATGTCTTTCCTATTTACTCAAGTTACTGTTTACTAAGATAACACTTATTTTGTTGACACAGGATTTATTTTCATAGACACTTTTTATTGTTAAAATATCGTTCCTAAATAAACCCTCAAATTGACTCTAAGAGGCCTTAGTATCTATATTGGGTGTAACAAAGGCCTCGTACTATAAATCAAGACGAGGCTCGATTGGCCTACAAAGCCTAACGAATGATAAAAAAAATTTCATATTTGATTCGACAAAGCTAAGGTCTACTGGGATAGTAGTCTTTAAGATAAACAGAGAATCTTTATGTCTACTTCAAAGACTTGCCTTTAGTAAAAAGGTTTTTATATCTATTTTACTTTAGATTACGCGCGATTTTGCTTGCGTTACTAAATGAGGCGTCTTTAAAAAATGCAAATATAATAATGTGCTATCTGCTTTGAATGGCATTTTAGGTTCAGCGGTCATCAGTCTTTAAAAATACTGACAAACAGATTTTCTTTTTTAATTTTAAGTATTGACTGCATTTTGTATTGCAATTAATTTTTAATTTACCTTATTGGCTTTGCAACAAAGGTTTATGTATTTTAAGCTGATTGTGAGGACTAAAGATAGATTTAATCGAAGAAAAAAAATATTTTTGGATATTTATCGCTATTCCCGATCCGTGTAATGTGGAATTAGCCCATTAACGTTTTTTCATTAACTTGAGGGCACTTCAGATCACGTTTTTGCCATTCCCATTGTTAATTTGAAAGCCACATTTGGGTGATAAGCCTAGCTGTCTACCGAAAACATTACCAGCCAACGTACTGCAATCAAAATATATCTAGATATTTTGGTTGCAGTACGTTGGCTATACTTTTTTAACATAAACAAAACATTTTAGTCTTCCTTTGAACATGGTTGCTGAAAAGCAACCGAAACGTCGGGGAAAGTGTGAAATAAATTTAAATAGTTTTAATAATTTAAATAGCTTAAATATTAATTAACTTTAACATTAGTAGTTTATTAGTCAATAAAAGTGGTTTAAAAACAACGCGATAAAATCCGCAGTTTAAATTAAAAGTATATTATGTAGATATTATTAATTGAAAGTTTTAAGTGCCAAGCTCCCGTGCTACAACGGTTGCCAGTATAACATCTATCAGAGTGCGGTGTGTGCTGCAAGCCATCAGTCAACGGGCCCCGATTTGAAACCAGATAACACGAACACATTGAGATGTACACGACTAGGATATTGCATATTTCTGCTCTATATATTTTACATTTCGTCGCATTATACATTTATGACGTCACGTGTGAGAGGATTAGTTGAATCCTTTCTTTCTATTCTATGTTTTTTTTATCAAATTGTTTTTAATAGTGTACTGGATATTCAACAGATAATTTGAATAATAGATACTAAATATTGTCTTGGTAAAGGTGGACATCCATAATTATTAGTCGGCTTTTGAGTCTTATATAACAGGGTACGTGATTATGCCGTCTACTGGGCACATTTCTAGACTCCGTGCTGAAACTAAGAATTTTCTATCAGAAACCCTTATAACGCTTTGCTTGACTCTGGAACCAAACCCGATCGCACGGACACTCAAGCGCATACATATCCCACAAGGCCTATAAGGCAATCAATACTATAAAAAGAAAAATTCAACGGGGGCAGTCAACTGCCTCTATAAACAGATAATCAGATATTGTTTTGCCAATGAGTTGCTCATAATCATGAATAATTGCGCTACTAAACAATTTTCAACCTGGGTTTCATACCTGAGTCATCACGATTGACCAATCTTCTACCACTTATATCACAGGACCAACCAGGCAGATCTTAATTACGATTAAAACAAATCAGCTCACAACTTAATCTTTCAAATCATCTTCTGCGGTTATTTACCTCTGATTCTATACGACAAATGAGTTCTATTAGCAATGGATATCATCTGCGTTGAGTTTTGAGAATACGATTCCCAAAAGATACGAAAGTAATAAGCTTTTATACTGATGGAAGGATTGCGTGATGTTTAAACAATGAATTATCAGTAGTGTGTATATGGAGTTGGCCTAAATGATTATTAAATGCTATGTATTTAGTAAGTACTAGACTGCATCGGCAGCGCATAGGTAAAGTCATTGCTGTGTATAAGATATTTATTTTAATAAATTGTTACCAGCGGTATGGAGTCTGGAACGGGCTTGCCAACTTTAGACCAAAATCATAGGTAGCGAAATGCGGCTCTTATAAACTTAGGCAGGAGGCTATGAATATATGTATCACGTCAATGGCATGCAATAATAATTAAAGTGTTTTATGAAAAAATACTAAAAGGATTGGTGCATAAAGTATTATGCAAAAATCGATACATTTAACGTTCTAATTATACCTATGTGCAAAATTATATTTTTTATTAAATTTAATATGTGTGATACCGGTACTCAGTGGGGAGACCAACAGACTGCAATGCAGAGGGTCTCGGGTTCGAACCCACGTCGCGCACCGCTGACTTTCGGAGATTATGAGACTTTTCGAAATTATGTGCGTATTGATTGACAATTATCGCCTGCTCCGTGCCTCGGAGAGCACGTTAAGCCGTTGGTCCCGGCTGCCATGAACATCTATGGCAGTCGTTATTGGGAAAGTCAGTACTCTCTAATATCCTGACACTGGTCTAGCCTTAGGGTATCGTTAGCCGTCGGGTTGCGGAGGTCAGGTGGCAGCCGCTCCGTGTAAAAACTGATATCCAGTCAAATCCGGTTAGACGAGAAAAGCCGACCCCAAGTGACTTGGGAATAATAAAGGCTAAGAGAGAAGATGTGTGATACCGGTTATTTGGTAATGTGACCCTGACTTCTCGAACTGTCAAAACCATCGCGATGTCTCTGTGTATAATTATCTCGCAAAGGCACGGAATTATTATGATTATTATGTGATTTTTTTCAATTGCATTTCTATTTCAGGTTTTTGTATTGTTATCCGATCCAATAAACATTTTTAGATTAACCTGATACCTACTGATCGTGCAGTTGCGCCGTAGGACCTACATAACAAAAAAACATCAAAAACTTTTTTCCAATTTAAGTAAGAGTTAACAATAATTTATTGCTATATTATCTTGAATATGTCGTGTGATACTCAGCGGCGTATTATATCACGCAGCGGTAGCCTGATGGGATACCGTTGGACTGCCACATCGAGATCTCGAGTTCGATCCCAAGGCACACACCACTGAGTTTTTGAATGTGTGCATTAAATAGTTAATTATCGCTCGCTATAGAGTTGAAGGAAAACGTTATAAGGAATTCTGCATGTTTGAGAGTTCTGCGTCTTTAAAGATATGTAAGTCTGCCAACCTGCACAGGGCCAGCGTGGTGGATTATGCACTCACTGTTCACACACAGAGAAGAGGACCGTGCCTCTCTGACTTTTCGAAGTTATATGCGTATTAAATAGTTAATTATCGCTTGCTTAAACTGTGAAGGAAAACATCGTGAGAAAACTTGCATGTCTGAGAGTTCTGCATAATGTTTTTAAAGATATGTTAAGTCTGCCAACCCGCACAGGGCCAGCGTGGCGGACTATGCACTAATTATTCACACACTGAGAAGAAGACCGTGCCTAGCAGTGGGGTAACTTAGATACAGGGCTGATATTATTTATTAATTACATAATACATAAGTATACCTCTAAAGTTATTGCCAGAAGGGTCTTGCATCCACATTTAGGCAGATATGCTTTCGGTTCCACATGGATTCAGCCATATTGCACTATACTGGCCACATTTTAGACCCCGTTTTGCTAATGGGAATTTCTCAAAAAAAAGTCTTTATAATACTTTATTAGCCGAGCAATCGGATTCAGGATCACACCATCGTTGTTTATTACTATTTATTGTTATTATTGTTTTATAAAATATGTACATAGACTCACACCTGCATGTAACCCTATAGGTAGCCAGAGTTGGTACAGCCACAGTTTAGCAGCTGCGTATAGTTTCATGTTACATGAAAAGAGCATATTCCACTATACTGGACACATTTCTAGACTTCGTATTGCGACCTTATCCTATACTATCCTTAACAGACAGTCAGAATAACACTTCGTCGACCTGAAAATTGAGACGAAACCAAACGAAGAACTTAAGTAAGTGTTAATCATTATTTATTGCTATCTTCTCTTTAATGCTCCGTAAAACAACAAAACAATGGCGTTCATTACCCCAGCTTGGCACCCTTTACCTCTGAGCGTCGCCCCATGAAAACGTTTGAAGTAGGTAAAATTGCAAAGTTCATTGACCTGTCACCGTATCTGAGCGCCCCGGTCATTAATCATGCAAATCATGATTTAAATTGTTTTGACATTTTTGTGTGATATTACATATTTTATAAAGTGGGATTTGGAATATGGAGTTAATAAAAACTGATGCGCTGGCATTGCGACTGGCGGTCTTTGTTGCTTTTGCTGTCAGCACAACGATTCATTTTACAGAGGCGTGTCATATCTTTAGTAACGATGACCGATGGCTTGAGTGGTCGCTTCGCCAATGCCTCTGCGCTAAGTGTTGTCGATTCGGTCACCATGTGAACGATTACGAGTCTAAGTAGAGACCTCAACATCGCCTCAGCTGCTATAAGGACGGTGTTGAGGCCGCTGCTCTTAGACCACATGACAGCTTACCATCAGGCGGAGTATGATCATGGTGACGAGCAACATAAAAAAAAATTGTGGTTCACAAATGTGTCTATGGAATCTAGGTTTTTTTTATGTCTGTTGTTTGAATGTATGTAAGTAGTCTCTCGCAACAGGGAGATTATTCTTGATCCGGGAGTTACCATTCTTCTAAAACAGAAACAGTTAATAATGAATTTGAGGCCGCGATCTCGCTTGCAATACTTACTGTATTAGAGCTTAATATTTACAGCACTGAAGATGTAATGTTAATATTAACGTATTAAGTCGCAGCGGCACACCTGCAGCCAGACACTACACATTTATAGTAATGTCTGGTATTTCAAAAATTGACAGGTCAATAAATCGCAACCTACAGTCTCATATCATTATTAGAGTAAGCTGCAAGCTTGTTTGCTATCTCGACTGAAGTTTAAAATAATTATTTAGTTAAAAAGTAGACTGTACAATTTTCACTGCATTATTATTGAAATATCTTAAAGCGGTATTAAGTTCCATGTGATATTTAGGCCACTAAACTGCAGCTTTTAATTTTTAGCAATCATTATTTTATTCTGGTTAGGGGCAATAATCTCGTCTCCTGTAACGTGCCATCTATTGTCGTCGTTAAAAATTGGGACTTAATACACTACTGCCTATCCAACTGGGAATGTCAAAATGTTGTAATAAAAATTAAATGTAACTTAAAGTTAGATATTTAACTTAAAGAATATTTGAAGTAGCTCATTGCTGTTTAAATTATGCGTGTACATAGATACAAGTAAGCAAAGAAAATCTCTAGTCATGAATGTATATCATATATCATTAATTTAATGTTCCTCTGCATAAAGAGTTTTACCCGTGTCCTATAAGTCTGCTAAAAAGTCAGATATTTATTAGCTGAAAAATGTTAGAAAGTTACCTGTGATACGAAAACATAATAATGTCAGCCCCATTCTAAACTGCCTCACTACTGGACACAAACTCAATCAACCAATAATTTTCGAATAAAACGTCACAAACACGAGTGCCTGTTCTATATGTGGTTATTCTGTGGCCATATCGTGACAATACTTATTTATTTATTCACAAAGCTGTGATACACTTAAGTATACCGATTCACCCTCAAACAATCTTTCATTCATAATGACTGTACGATTACCGCCCTCTACCGGTAATTTACTAACACTCGGCAGCCCCTTTGATTTAACTGGTTTCGTTACGTCATTTGTCATAATTAAAATTTATTATTCCTCCTTTCTCTGCCTCGATGTAATTAATTACGTATTAATTATGATTTAAAGTGCACCGCCACGCTCCGCTATTTACGGTAAATTATTTTCTGCAACTATTCTCGTAATGAAAAATGTTGTTGGTAATGAAAAATTATAGTCATATGTGCTAGTTATTTGTTAAATAAATAAGTTTTTACTTTATTGTATAATTTATATGGAAACAGTAATAAACGGTGTACAAAAACCAATATCAAATCAAATTCAAGCAATATGTGTACTCAAAGGGGCATGCCATTATTAGGCCCAGAGGTGCACAAGAAATAGGCTATACTAAAAAATTATATATTTATCCTATTTTTCCTTGTATTTATTATTCTGTACAAGTAGGTAATATTTTCTTAAATATTAAACAAGAAAACGACTAAACTATGTAATGAAACTTACAATCAAGTACATTAACGTGAAAATGTTGCCTTTACACAAAATTATTATGTTGACAGGTAATTAATTGAAATAGTAATTTACCATTGCTATATTATATAATAATTATTTGAATCGTTCATTTCATTTTTTATACAAAAGTAATACAAAAACTAATAATAATCTTTATTTTTATCTTTGCTGATTGCTTTGATTATCTTAAAGTAATATCTATTATCGATGTATCGAGTTTTTGTATTTATTATGGCAACACCATCGCTAACTTCTACAAAGCCAGAAAACGTTAATATGAATATCATTGCTTGTTTTGCAACTCCATTGTGACGGTTAGTGTTTATTTATTGCAATCAATATCGACGACTTTTACCTATACCTAAGCTATAAAACTGCAATGTATTATGTTTTATTTCATTCCTAATAGATTGCACTTATAAATAAATTAAAATAATGTATAAAATGATATAGCACATATTTAATATAAATTGTATTGATGAGATATAAGAGGATATGATAACTTTAAAATGCCAAGTTTTTTGTAACTCACTTCTTATGCTAATTAATTATTGGCATTGCTTATTATTATTATCATTAGCCTTTAAAGGTGTGCACTGTAGGCCCGAATTACTATGGCGTCTTGGCATGCACCTTTAGACTCATCTGATGTTATTTTGCAGTAAAGCTTCTTAAAATAAATAAAATGTATTTTTTATATATGTGACGAATGTTATATATTTTGTTCAAGCACTATTTACATGTTGTTAAGTAAATAGTACAGAGTAAACAACTTAATCAAGATAGTAAGCTGACTAGATCTAGTACCAGTAAATTGGGCGTCTGCCTGTGTGAGTGCTGTTGTTCAAATTATTTGGTAATTACCGGCAGTCGAAACCATTTTTTTTTTGGACTACAAAGCTGGCAAACAACCTTACGGCCCACCTTATGGTAAGTCGTCACCGTAGCCTATGGACGCCTGCAACACCAGAGGTATCACTTGCGTGTTGCCGACACTTTAGGGTAAAAGGGGGTGATTGAGCCTCCGGCACTCTTACTCACCGTATGAAACACAACAGTAGGAATACTGGTACTTCACGTCGATGTTCTGTGAGAGAGTAGTCCTTCCCCGGTCGAGCCGGCCCATTCATGCTGAAATCAGCGAGGCTCTACTACTCAAAAAACAACTACACTCAGACTTATAACAACTTTTTGTAGATAGCAAATTTTTTTATTCTGTAGGTGTAACAAACCTATCTTAAAAAACCAAAACACACGTAAATAAATAATAAACGCTATGCTTATAAATAAGTGCAAGCACAGGTGGTTAAAAAATCTGGTAACAGATGACACTTACATTCTTAGGTATACCCAAGGCCGGAAAATAATAAACATTAGTTTTGGTTTTGATCATTAAACGAGTACTAACAAACTGCTCTGTGTGGACACGTGCAACAGGGGACCAACAACTATCTACGATTTGACAAACTACAGATACTCGCAAAAGAACACCTATTCCTACCATGGATGCTTCGAGAGGCTATTGCAATTAAAAAAACATCCTAATTTCAATAGAGAAGATGTTTGGAATGCACCACCAGCTTGAGATCCAGTCATTCAAATAGTCAAATCCAAGAAGAAGAAAAACACAGCTAGACGTCGTGATACTTTGAGCTTATTCTGCGTAAATAGAAACACTAAAGATTAAATTATGTTCGGGTACTTTGAAATAACTACACTTCGGAACATTAAGACAACTACCATCTCAGTCTCCCCGTGAACCTAGCTGCTGTAAAGCAACCAAAACGTCGGGGCAAATTGTAAACTTAAATATAAATAGTTTTAATTAATTTATATACCTTAAATTCAGTAAAGTTCAATAAAGTAGTGTTAGACTTTCAAAATTATGTTATATAAGTTTTTTAAATAAACAACGCGACAAAATCCTGTATAATGTAGTTTAATTTCAATGTATAATATTCGCGTAAACATAAGACAATAAACGAAAGTAAGTTATTACTTCGTCGACAACACTCACACATATTATTATGAACCTCTGATCTGCTAGCCTAACTCAATTAGCGACTAAACATAACTTATGTATGTCGTATTAAATCTCTCTGCAGAAAATTTAGCACAGATTCAACCATACAACTCGTATTTTAAACATCAAAGTTTAGTAGGAATTTCGCGTCTCTCTGAAAGTTTCGTTAACGATGCTTCTGTGTATTTGAATGCCTGAGAACGGACACATAAATCCCCATTGATTTCACACTCGCTTCCACCGATTTTTTATTCCCTCTGACGACCGTTAGAAAATCTCGACTTCATCATTAACCTACGTGCAAATAAAACTGAACTTTACATTCTTATTTCTAAGGCCTATTTTTGAAGGATCTTTGTTGTAAATCTCAGGTGTTTACAGTGAAAAGAAATGATAATGAACTCCTTTCAGTTTCCTGTATAGATGTCATCTCTTCGGAGGTTGAATACGAATGAATTAAAAGCTTTTTGGATTCGCACTGACATACCTGTGTGTTAAGCCTCTATTCATTCTTGACGAGACGTTCCAAAACTGAAACTTAAGTTAAAATATTTACATAAACAACATGAAACAGAAGGATGCGGTCATATGTAAGGATCGTAACATGTACTTTTTATTTATCAAAAGGATGATGATTACAAGAATTTGTTTCTTGTTTCGATTTTCTCGGGCCGGGCTCGGAGTCAGGAATTGTGCTAGGCAAATGGAATAAGGCTCGCACCCTATTACGTTAAATCTCAAACCATAGTTGACGAGATGTGGGTGCGTAATACACTTCGGCCTGATAGAGGATAGAGGGTGTAACTATACAGTGTGTATAATAAACCCTGTCCGATTCTTAAAGGTGTTATTCAGTAGCTTATTATGAGTACGTAAGCGATATCCTTTTATACAAATCGATCATAAAAATGACCCCAGTAAATTTAATTAATTAAAATAATATGTTAGTAGATTACCCATGGCAACACCGAAAACTTATAAATCATAATACCTCTACTTCTAATATCCTGACACTGGTCTAGCCTTAGGGTATCGTTAGCCTTCGGGTTGCGGAGGTCAGGTGGCAGCCGCTCCGTGTAAAAACTGATATCCAGTCAAATCCGGTTAGAAAATCAAATCAAATCCGGAAAAGCCGACCCTAAGTGACTTGGGAATAATAAACGCTAAGAGAGAAGAGTTTTTTAAGTGAGAAATAAGTCCTTAATGGATCGTACAGGGAAAACTTAATAGTAGCATGTCTATATCCTATGTGGGAACAATTGCCGTTTACCGGGCACATTTGCCAGACACTTTATTGTCATTAAGAATGTTGTAGCAGGAAAACCCAATAGCACATTACCCAACTCGACGAGTTCGATTTACGTGATTACAGCTTTCGCATACACTGCTGCTGCACCACCAAGGAAGTCATAAGACTATCAATGTAAAAGAGTATTACAACTAGGCATACTTATTCATTCTTCTTCTTTTCTTTTCGTGTGGTTAGTGGCCAACCTGTTGTCAAGAGTTGTTTAAGCCTGTAGGCCTCTGACATGGCTTAACGACTGCTGTCAATTTGACAACAACCGGGACCGACTTTTATGTGCCCTCCGAAGCACAGAGACGCTCAGATTAAATACCACTAAGCGGTCACCCATCTATAGACTGACCGCACCCAATGTTGCTTAACCTCGCTAATCGTTTACCGATCAGTAAGTGCAACTGGCTATGAGCGCCTCATTCATTGTTAAAGTGTGTTTATTTAAAGAGTGGTTTGTATGTGTAGGTGTGAGTGCGAGAATTGGCTCTGATTGAAATTTCACTTACAAATTCAGTACATCATTAAGAACCATTAGCGCCATGTCAAGCGAACTATGATTGGTTTTTACATAATTGTGTAAATTGGTTAGGGGGTGAGTTATAACTGCTAGCACGTGAAGGGTTAATAGCTCCACTTTAAATTACGTACAATTAGTGTTCTATTGAGAATGCATGCAGGCATTTAATGTATATTTACACTATGTATGAGATTGTAAAGCATATTAATTCAAGCTTCAACTAAAACAGTATTTCATTTTTTTATACCACTGAAACGCACCAGCATTTTTCTGCACTGCACAATACTCGTATAGCGATTTGCAACTGACAATGAAATAAAATCAAAATCTGTTTGAATGCCTAGATCCAGTTGTGCGGCTGGTGTTCTTTGGCTGGGTTTGTGTGCGTTTAAATTAAACTATTTCGTTTCAATTGACTGTTCTATTAAAATATAAAAATACAAAAAAATAAGACCGTTGCGCACGCGTGGCGTGTATGAGGATAGGCGAGCGAGTCAGTGGCGAGCGGGCCGGCCGACCGAGGTTCGGTCGCTGTGACGTAATAGCCCGCGTAACCGGTTCCCGGCTGCCGGTGCGCGCTCCCGATGAGACGTAGGAACAAAATACAAAGTATAATTTAAATTAGAACACCTAATATAAACGAATGTGAATTATAAGAATTCTCTACAATTTATTATAATTTCTCATGCTAGGTAGCAAATGCTTATAAAATAAATGTTAATAGGCTACTTTATACGATTTATATCACAGTTTATTTTTAAAATACACTATTTTCTCGTTCTGTAAGTAATTATAATTTAAATATAATATTAGAAAGAAAGAAAGAAGAAGGAAGAAGAAAAAAAGAAAGAATAAGGAATAGTGTGATTAGAGAGAGATGCGGCATGAAAGTGGATATAGTGAAAAGAATAGAAAAGGGTATGTTAAGCTGGTTTGGGCATGTAGAAAGAATGGACGAGGAAAGACTGACTAAGAAAGTTTATAAGGCTAGTGTAAATGGAACAGTCGCAAGAGGAAGACCTAGGCGAACGTTTCTTGATCAGATCGGAGGCGTTCTGGACAAAGGCCAGGTTAAGAGCACCTTGAACCGACGGGCGTGTATGAGGAATGTGATGAAAGTGAATGAAGCCAGAGAAGTGTGTCAGGATCGTAGCAAATGGAAATCCGTAGTCTCTGCCTACCCCTCTGGGAAACAAGCGTGAATCTATGTATGTATGTATGTACATAGATTAAAATAGTGTTTACAAAAATATACCGCGATAAATAATTTTAAAGTAGTTAATTGTAATGTAAACGTTCACATTAAACTAACACAAATTAAAATATTAAAATTATAATGAACATTTTTCTCTTTATTAAGAAGCTTAAAATCTTAACAAGACTGCAGGCAGATGCTGGATGCGGCAAGCCGAAGACAGGGCGCTATGGCGCTCATTAGGGGAGGGCTATGTCCAGCAGTGGACTATTATAGCCCGATGATGATGATGATTTTGCTAGCCGCAGTGTAGCCTAAAATACAAGCAGCAAATAAAAAGCAACGTTACTTATAAAACTTTGTTCAAACAACAAACAAATTTATAAATTTTATAGCCTTCTTGTTCTAAGGTATCGACAGGATTGTTTGAAAATAATAATAATAATAATAATCTGTCCTAGCCGATTTCGGCTACAGCGACTGCTGGACAGGCTCAGCAACTGGCGTCACGTTGGTCCGCGCGGTGGTGTGCTCGCATATGGCTGTTGTAGCCAATTTTGGCTGTGAATGTTCTTGAGCATTTCGGACAAGTGAGAACGCCGCCACTATAATGGTAAATTAAAGCCCTTGTTGGTATGGCTTTTAGCTCGTCTCTTTTTGCGTCGAGCACGTCTTTACGAGTGTTTTCAAAGGCGTCGGTCTTCTGCCTTACAAGACGTCTCCATTCCGAGCGATTTGCCGCAGATGACTCCCACGATAAGGGGTCAATGCTGCAATTTTTCATATGCCTTTTAAGCACATCTTTGTATCGCAGGAGCTGTCCGCCGTGCTTGCGCTTGCCTTCTTGAAGCTCGCTATAAAAGATGCACTTTGCGATCCGTTCATTTGGCATACGGAACACGTGACCACACCAGCGTAGTTGACGCTGCATCAGATATGCTTCAATGCCGCAGATCTTAGCGCGTCGAAGAACTTCAGTGTTTCTGATGCGGTCCGTCCAGTGTATGTTCATGATGTCCCGCAGACATCGGAGGTGGAATTGGTCTAAAATCTTTATGTGTCTGCGGTAAAGGCACCAAGTCTCTGAGCCATATAACAGGCTTGGTAGGACAATAGCTCTGTAAACTGCGATTTTTGTAGTTAGTTTTAGATCGTGCGAACGAAAGACCTTAGTTCTATGTTTACCGAAAGAGGCTGAGGCAGTACCGATTCTGCAGTTTATTTCGGCATCAAGGTCGCACTGTGATGTTATTGTGCTTCCCAGGTACTTGAACTTCTCTACGCGCTTCAGGACATCTTGACCGAGACAGATTTTCAGAGGTTCATCTGTTGAAACGCCTGTTGTCATGACTTCTGTCTTACTGACACTTATCTTAAGGCCGAACGTGGTGCATGCCTCGTCAAGACCAGTCATCAGCTGTTGGAGAGAAGTTGGGGAATCAGCTAAAAAGCATAGGTCATCCGCGTACATAATTTCGGTTATCATTTTGTGAGAAACCTTGGTGCGGGCTTTCAATCTAGCTAGGTTGAAAAGCATTCCATCAGTTCGGAAGCGAATGTGGATGCCTGTAGGTACTTTTTGTAACGTCTCGTTGACTACAGCTGCAAAATAGATGGCAAATAGTGTGGGAGCAAGAACACAGCCTTGCTTAACCCCACAGGTTACGGGGAAGAAACCTGATTGTTCCCCATTTGCAGACACACAGCATGTCATGCCGTCGTGTAGTAGGCGAACTAGACGTACAAATTTCGCTGGGCAACCCACCTTCTCCAGAACAATCCATAGGGCCTCACGAGGAACACAGTCAAAAGCCTTTTCTAAGTCAACAAAACAGAGAAACAATGGTCGACCTTGTTCACGGCTTTTCTCTTGCAGCTGTCGCACACAGAAGACAGCTTCACAGGTTCCTCTTTCAGGGCGGAAGCCAAACTGGGATTCTGGAAGTATTTCTTCTGAAACTGAGGTTAGGCGGTTAAGCAAAATCCTGGCAAAGACTTTTCCGGGCGTAGAGAGCAGCGATATGCCACGATAGGAATTACAACTGGACCTGTCACCTTTATTCTTGTACAGTGAGCAGATTCGCGAGATCTTAAAGTCAGATGGAACTTGTTCATCGCACCACATCTGAGTAAAAAGTTTCCATATCATGTCATATAGCTCCTCTCCTCCGTACTTCAAAAGTTCACCAGGAATACCATCCACGCCAACCGCCTTCCCATTTTGTTGATTTTTGATAGCTACTATCACTTCCTGCAACGTCGGTGGCTCATCAAGCTCAGGTCTTTGCGGGCGAGATGTGATCGCTTTTATCTGCTGAATATCAGCTGACCGATCAACATTAAGTAGTTCCGCAAAGTACTCAGACCAACGATTCAACACGTCCTTCTTGGACGTCAACAGCGTCGCGCCGTCACGTGACCTTAAAGGTACACTTATCCGCTGAGTTGTTCCTGTGAGTGTTCTCAACTCGCCGAAGAACGCACCAAGTTGGTTTGTATCAGAGAGCCACTGCAGGTGTTCCGCTTTCTGTAGCCACCACTTGTCTTTTATCTCCCTTGTCATCTTTCTGAGATCTGAGCCACTTTGTCGTATTCTGTCCAATATATCTGTCCGACCGCGTTGTTGTTGGTATAGAAGGCCACGGTGTTGCTTAAGTGCTTTACATAGTATCTCATCATTCTCGTCAAACCAGTCTTGATGAACACGCCTTTTAAGGCCTAAGGCTTGTGTTCCAACTTCAATAATCTGAGAAGTGAGGGCACTCCAGGTGGTACTGAGATCACCGATGTCGGTGTTAGACGGCAACTTATCGGCAAGAATATGTTGGTACTCCGTCCGCGTTTCTTTATCCGCGAGCCGCTCAACATTAATGCTGGGTGGTTTTTGTCTGCAAGACTTGCACGGTGGTTGCAAGCGAAGTTTTAGTTTTGTGACTATAAGTCGATGGTCTGACCAGCAGTTAGCACCACGCATAGCGCGTGTGACATGGACTTGGGAGATATGTTTTTGTCGAACGATCGCGTAATCAATTAGATGCCAATGTTTCGACCTCGGATGCATCCAGGTGGTTTTATATTTTGCTGGTAGCCGGAAGCATGTGTTTGTGATGGTTAAGCCAAATTGAGCACACAGGCCTAGCAATAATAGACCATTACTGTTCATATTGCCAATTCCATGTCTCCCTATGACCCCTGGCCACGCTTCATAATCGCAGCCTACTCGAGCGTTAAGGTCGCCCAGCAGAAGAATCTGCTCTCTCGGGCGTATCCTGGTGAGCAAGCGTGTAAGGTCTTCATAAAATTTACCTTTAGTTTCATCATCCTTGTCCATCGTTGGAGCATATACGCTGATAACGTTCAAATAATTGTCATTGTCGAGATGCAGACGCAATGATATAACGCGGTCTGAGGTGTATTCAGGACAATCTTCCAATTTGCTAGCAATCTGGGTCTTTATTGCAAATCCAACACCAGAGCGTCTTGGTTCTGTAGCTGGGGTACCTTTCCAGAAGAATTTATATCCACCGCCGTGTTCCATGAGCTCGCCTTCATCTGACAAGTGGGTTTCGCTGAGAGCGGCTATATCCACATTGTATCGCGAAAGCTCTCTTGCCACAACAGCAGTTTTCCGTTCTGGACAAAGGTTCGCGTCACGATCGAGAAGGGTGCGGACATTCCACGCACCGAATGTCATAATAGATGTTTTTATATTATTCTTGTATCTTCGACCACGAAAAACGGGATGCTTGGGCAGCCGCGGTTACTGCCCCCCAATAAGTGTGGGACAAGCTTTGTTTAGGACACCTTTTCTAGTCCCCTCCCCATGCGGGGGAAGCAGTGCCTCCCTAAATAGGGCTGCTCCGTCACTCTGGCTGCTGCCCAATCCACGCTGTTGTCCCTGATGCAACGAGGAAACGACCATCAATACCAGAGCCGCCAGTGTGCAGGCATCAGACAAAGCCGGGTGCACATCACAACCCGACCTCTCTACCTCTGCCCATCGCCACAGGACTTAGTCTCGGGAGCCTTAATTCACGCCGCAGTCCTCTGCGCAGGATATATTTAAGTGCATAAGCGTGCGCGCAAACACAGATGCACTCTCTCGTCCTCACTCTTCTGTATCCGATGGAACGGAGAATCGCTACGACCGGAGAAGAGTTTAGATGCAGCATCTGGCCGACAGCGCTTTTGACCTCTGCTGTCGCCCTTGGCCTTCTGCAATGCCTTGCTGTTTCACCGAATCAGCCAAAAACCATTTGTTTATCAACTTTGGATTGCCGTCAAAGCCGGAACAGACTTTGTTTTATGCGGGAGGCGTCCGCAGACCTAGGAGAGACAGGAAATAGGAGTAGGATTGGAAAGGAATAATTGTGACAGTAAGAGAGGATATAAAGGTAACGGGATACTATTGACTCGGAGGATAGGTGAAGAAAAATAGTAGCTCAGGAAGCCGGGGTCGCGTACCCGTGTATCAAACCACAACTTTCGGTCCAGAAGTTGAGATTGACACCCCTGACCTGTTTGAAAATACCTTACTATAGAACATGAAATATACACTAGAAAATTTGAACGATAATTGCACTACCCTCGCATAAAAGATTATTTACCAGCTATCTTCTGTACCGTAAACATACATCTCCAGTGACTCAGAAAATTATAGTGAGTAGTAGTATCGAGGTATTTGTAATTAAAATCTACTCTCTCTCTTTCTCTTATGAGTGGGATATGTGCATTCGATAGTTGTTGATTACGCCGCTGCATAAATACGATACATGTCACTAGAGGCTCTTGCCCCACCGCTCGCAAGGAAGCGATCCATAAAAGACTTATTTCTTGCTAGAAATTAGTCTATTGTTGAATGATATATGATGAGCCTCACGCTTGTATATTTCTTGGGTAGACTGAGTATTGCACCCACATTATATTATTGTTACTTTCAGGTCTCAAGCAATAGAGAGCGAGCTCATTGTCGTCGATTAGATACGTTCCAAATCTACGTGTTGCCGCTAACAAATTCTAAGAAGAACACTCAATTACGTTACTCGACATAAAATTAAGTGGATGTAACAAAGATAAATATAATAACAGTTGATAACTGATTGTTAATAATACTTCTAGTTTTAAAAAATAAAAGAAAATAATTGCTCAGAGATGCTTCCTTGGTGGACGATAACACTCGCTTAGTATAATACCCATTCAAGATATAAAGCCGTTGGCAAAGGCACTTGAATACGCTTATTATTATTGGCCCGGCACACTCGCAATTTCACTTAAAATCCAGGTACAGATCTAGCTTAATCCAGAGTTCCAGTGGCACTAGAAGACCGGCACAATAAATTTCAATTATTTCTCGTATTCTAGGACTTCACAGACTACTATCCATTTCCATTTCGTTGCTACCAGTCTAAATAAAGTTTGTAATCCAACTCGCTCCTTGCTTGCCGTCAACGGTGAGACATGGCCTTACAGTCGTAATCAGATATAATTGAACAATAATCTCAACTACCATCGTTACATGAAACCATGATCTGTCAATTAGACGCATATCTGATATGATGACGTCATCGATCAATTGAACCTAATCAATTTGATCGCAGTCGCTATTGAACAATACATGATATCAGTACAGTAGTTCTGCATTCACTGTTTGGTATGGTAGGCGATACGCCTGTAGTCTGTATGCACAGAATTACATAGGCAATATTTTAAATAAAAAGTTTAAAATATGACTACACGGATAGTCTATAACTATAGTTTAGGTGATCCCTACTATGCCACGTCGTGTGTTGTTCGTTCGATACTCAAACACCGCCAAAAAAGTGTGATTCACCTTTGACTCAGCACAGCTATTTAGCTGTGCTGAGTCTGAGCGTTCTTAATGTCCATTGCTTCTGTGTTTTAAATTTCTTCTTCGTGATACAGAAAATAATACTAAAACGAATGGTGACTCTAGAGAAACTTTAGACGGTTTTTTCATGTAGCGAATATAAGAGTTAGGTGTCAGCCTGTGGAACTCATAATTCAACATTTGAAACGCTGTGTATTCTTAAGCCATCGTAGTTATTTTATAGAAATAATACTTTCCAGATGAGTCGGCTTATTCGTACCTTACCAATAAATATCAAACTGGCTTCCAACAAAAAAATAAAGCATTGATTTACTGCTAATTGACAAGCCTAAATACGGTATTTTGGTCAGTATATTGACGGGTGATATCTGCGTTCAAATCATTTTATCTAGATGGACATCCACTCTGAACTGCATAGCAGTAAGCCTTGCGGTTCTGCAATGCAGTATCCTTTCATACAACATATCGCTGAATCGGGGCCAACAGGTATTATGGTTACGCGATAGTGTAACGCGCTGGTCCATTTTCATCCGTTTGCGATTTTCCATCTAGCATTGCAATTCAGGGAATCCCGTAAATTTGTCGCACCACCTGTGCCGGCTAGCTTTTGCTACGCGATGCAATGTTCGGTTGCATTAGATTCACATACAATATTTGACATACATACTTACAAAACGCAGCGTACTTTCATTGCCACGGTTCGTAGAGACTCCAGGCCACTTACCACTATATTTTTTCGTGTATTGTCAACGACACCACTGAAACACACCAATGTGGTGTCGTTTACAATATTTTTTAGGTAACTACATCACTGCCGACTAGTGATGAGTAACGTGTATAAAAACAATACGTGTCGTGTTGTTGACAATACAGGTATTTCTTTATATACAATAAAAGTGGCATGGATGCAAACGTTTGGGTTAATGGTAAGCGGTTAACATAACCTATTCACATGCATACCAAGGGCAAAAATAAACTTGCACGTTGCTGACTCTTAAATAAATTATATGAGGATGGCATAAAAAGAAAAATGCATCTAAAATTGTAAACTCAATACGTCAAACCTCTTGCAAACTTGGATGGAAAAGACTTCAGCATACGTTATCGGTCCACATTGGAGACTTTCTTGAAAAAAGGTAAAGTTAACAGTACTCTAAGCCGACGAGTATGCATAAATAAAATGATGGAAGTGAATGAAGCATGAGGGTATGCAAGAATAGTAAGTAAAATCCGTTGTCTCTGCCTAACCCTCAGAGAAACAGGCGTGAATCTTTGTTTGGAATACTGCAAAATGTTTGCAAACAACGTTTATCTATCTACTCCATAACATTCCTCACACAATTCTGCTAGTAGAATTCCTTGGTGTGCGATAACAAGAGCCCAAAATCCGTCAAGAATCGCACATTAGCATACAAAGGTCTCAGTTTTGTTCACTTTTACATAGCGCACATAAATCTTGTTGGGTTGACAGGCTTCCAGGTGCAACCCCTGCCTGAATACAAATAATAATAATAATAATAATAATAATTTATTGGCAACCCATTTAACAATGTTTTCTATAAGGTACATCACGATGTTCAATAACAGTTATGTTTTAATTAACAATTTTTATATCATACGAGTACTTAACATCCATGAGTATAAAGTGGTACAATCAGGTTGACACAACAATGCTTAAACTAGGCTAAAAGCCTGTAATATAAGCATCAGAGTCTCTTCCTGCTACAAAGCTAAGCAACAAATGACAAAATATCTAATAACATTGGTCCGACATCAACGAGTGTATAAATTAAATAGATTTTACTAAGGCCTACCTTTAAGAATAACATCTGTAATGGATATTCAATGTTACATGTGTCCGCATGTCTGTGTTTGAGAGAATGTAATGTGTGTCTGTGGTTGTGCACGTGGTAGTGAGTGAGTGTGAGTATGCGTACGTGGATATTTATATGGGTATATGCGGGTGTGTGTGTTTGTGTTAATTTATGGGTGTGTGTTTACTAACTAAATACAACAAGTAAGTTTTCAGTTGCAGTGTAATCTAAAGCGTGTAGCCACTTATAAAGTGATTTCCTAAGATTATGATAGTTCAGCCTGTGTATTCCCAATATTTTGTTTACTTTGTTGTACAGATATTCTCCCAGAAAACACGCGAATCTATTTGTATAAAAGGTTTTAAATTTGTGTGAACTGAAGACTTTGTAATCACGACGCTTAGTTTTAGCTTTACCAACTGTAGTTACATCAACCATACCATGATATCGCAGGAGGAGTCTGAAAATGAACACCAGTAAATGATAATGAACACCAGTCTCCGACGAGTTTGTTTACGCACTCGGATTAAATCGCGCAGAACTTGATTATACAGAACGCTATTTTGACAAGATATTAAAGTATTGCATGATAACAATTGATTATAATTTCTGTATTTGTCAAATCTTCGCAAACTGTTGTGTTGAAACTTAAAATATATGATGAGTTATAATATAATTATGATAATTATGATCATAATGAATGATATACGATGAATTTAAAATACTCGATGGTAAACGTTTAAACTGACTGTCTTAAATTATATTATTAGATTTAGGGAAGTCAATTTATTTTATTTTTAAATAATATCCTACAAAGTTTTGACAATAAGGCTGCTTATGAATAAGTGGTGACCAAAATTTAGGCTGAAGACTGACTTGTATGTTAAAATTTATAAAATTATATTATGTCAAAATAATTGTGAATGTTTCTTCTGCGTTATTACGGGCAGATATGATTAATTATAATATCTATTTAAAGCCAGAAAGTAGTATGTAAGAGCACTTCATTTTAAAAATTTTCATTTATAAGCTTGACTTATTTTTATCAACTCCATGACACAATAATATAAGTTCTTTAAACCGCAGCGGGTTTGAGTGTAGTGCGTACACCCCTTTTATACTTATGTTTGTTTCGGGCAACGAAAATATATCCTAATGAAGTGTTGCCCGGCGCATTCAGATGAGTTGGCTATGAATGAAAATATAACAGTATTATTATTATTATCGACGTGCTTGTAAATCTCAAAGGGGTTGATTGAGGCTGTCCGGAGTTCAAACGACTTTTGTTTTGAAGACCTGTAGGAAGGACGTTAATGTTAAATAGATAATTTTATAGAAAATTACTGACCGTTAAATGTTACCCTATTTTATTTGTGACACTTTGTGACCTACATAAATAAACCTGTTTATACTAAGTATACATTTTGGCTTTGTCTTTAGATTTATGTAAGTAACATTTTTACTTTTCTGCAATTATTATAGACTAAATTTAATGTACGTTAAATAAGACATGTCTTTGATAAAGTCATATAATAGTTTTTAATTCAATAATTCGGTGCCTTGGGTATCACGTCAGTGAAACCGCGGGAAGGAACTAGTGTGTATTTTTTTACTATTCCCAAGCCACGGGGCATTTTACAAAAATTCAAACAATGGATCAAATATTTTTTTGTCCCATGTGGGGATTGAACGTACCATACCTACTCAGCGCAGTGACGAGGCGACCACTTAAACCACTAACTGCGCCATCCGTGCAGTCAAAATGTATACAGGGTGTCCCAGAATATGTAAATCAAATTGTAACGGAAGATTCCTTAGGTAAGGACCTTTCAAATGTGCTAAATAAAAAAAAAAAACCAAAAATTATGACCTTTGTGTTAATTTTTTTCACTATTATTATTTGTGAAGGATTGATTCGTCAAACTACAAATTTGAAATCGCAGCATTAGTATGGTGTATTTTTTTTACACCAAGGAAAATCTTGTGAGTTTGACCAACAACACAACATTTTTTTTTTTAGCACTTTTGAAAGGTCTTGCTTGAGGAATCTCCCGTTACAATTTGATTCAAATATTCTGGGATACCCTGTATAACGAAATCAATCATTGTATTATTACTTACGCCCACGTTTTGATCATCCTTTACAACATAAAAGTGCAGAACATAGACATTGTACATAGAGGGATTTTGAATCAAATCAGACATGCAATGCCGTAACTGACATTCGACTGACTGTTAGAGCATCAGTTTTCTCGTGTTGTATTTCAAACATTTTCGGATGCGAATTTCTGCAATAGTGACGCATCAAAAAACCTTTTGACCCGACGAAATGTAATAGTTAATAGTTAGAGAGTTGCGGTTCACTAATGCACTGTCAACATGATGTGACATGTTCCATTCGGTGGACAGCGGTCCCCTTCTGTTACATTGAGAAATTATGTTAGTGAAATGTTGTATTTAGTTTGGTATTTACTTTATGTGAGAGTTTGGTGCAAGATTGTTTATCGGGTTCGATCCCGCACGGGACAAAAAATGAATGATGCCTAAATAGTAAGTTTTGTTTGCATGTATGGCCTAGTAGGCAAGCGGTCGCATCGCAATTGCTACCGCACTGAGTTTTGTGGGTTTGAATCCCATAGAACCAATTATTTGCATTTTATGTGTATTTTGAAGCCCATACGGGACTTATATTTATTTTGTGTAACCCACAATTTTTAAGTAGTAGAGCCTTGCTGATTTCGACATGAATGGGCCGGCTCGACCTGGGAAGGACTATCCTCTCACGGAATATGGACGTGAAATAGCAGTATTCCTACTGTCATCCTCGGCCCAGTCACCCTCTTTTCCCCTTCCCGCTCCCTCTCCTACCCATTTCCTTGTCCTCTTATTCCTTTCCTAGAGGGTCGGCAACGCGCAAGTGATGCCTCTGGTGTCGCAGGGGTCCATAGGCTACGGTGACCACTTACCATAATGTGAGCCGTATGCTTGTTTGCCACCATAGTTTTATTTCTGAGTTTCGGTGACTTCGTGTCCATTATTGTATGCTTATAAAGACCCGTGACATATATCTTGATCCCAAATGAAATGATTTTTAAACAGAGTAAGAAATTAAAACACATTTCTGAGTGTTCTTTGGATCCATAAGTTCGATGTTTTTACTACTTTCTAGTTAGTCGAGATCAAGTATCATAACGCGCTATTGCAATTAGCCAAATTAGTGGCAATAGCGTGCTTTTCCTAATGATTCGAAGATACAAATGACCCCGTTTGCTTGTATGTTAGAGCAGTAACAATGTGACTACGTCTTAGTAAAAGTGCCGGATGCTCACTTACCTACGTATTCCATTTGTTCCATCTTATATTTAATTCTATTTTACTAGGGTCGACGACACGTGAATGTAATAGTAAAATGCTCCTGGTATTGCACGCAATCATAGGCTACAATAACCGGTTACCATCAGAAGGATCATATGATTGTTTGTTACCTTTGTTATATAAAAAGACTACTCGTATACTTATTTGGTACTTTTCAGGCTGCATTATATGTTACTAGTTTTTGCTCACGGCTGAGCTGGTTCGGCAACAGTATTTTTTTGTAGATGAACCCTTTCTGTACCCTTGTCTACGTGTATGCGAAATTTCATGATGATCGGTCGAGTAGTTAAGGCGTGAAAGCGTAACAAACAAACAAACTCAAATTCGAATTTATAATATTAGTTAGGATAATTACTGTGGTATTTTATTTATTTTAATGCGTAGTCTTTCTTAAAATAGGAAATTTTCAGTCCTACTAGCGTTGCGACTAGCGCTGCCACTATCGTTGTTACTATAGCAACGATAGTGGCAGCGCTAGTTGCTTTACTACGTTGCATTTTAATGATATTTAAAAATAGTTATGCGCATCGCAAAGTTTACTTCGTAAGGTCATGGACGTAGATTTAAACACTCCTTTAAGCAGTGCTGTTGATTTATTCGAATACAAATTTGCGCCTCTGATATATTCGAATAACATTATCATGCAATCGTTCGCATCGCTATTCAATATTTGACAGAATGCCACTGTGATACTTCTCTATATATCCTTTAGAGTTGATAAGCGTGATGCTATCATATATTACTCATAATAAAATAATTAACGATACAGCGATTTAGCCATTGTAAACTGTAAATGTTGCTGATAATTATGATGAGATCATAATAAATTTGTCGGTGACCTATTTATTGAATTGACTCGCTTCGTTACAGAGTTTATTGAATTGTTTCATCTCATCTGACACGTGATACTCAATGTGCATTGCTCATTTATTAATGAACAATGCACATTGATATGATACGACAATGATATTTCGTGGATTGTTTTATCAAAAGCCTTAACTGATGGCTGCCTTGTTGTTACTATGGTGTCAAGTTACGTATGGTTGTGTTTCACAAGTTCCATTCTCGAGGAGTCATATTTGGTTGTTTTAGGATATTTGTAATCCCCAGCCGCCGAGAAGTGTACTGGTGGAGCTCGGAGATCGCAGATCTCCGAGCCGCCTGTTCGGCGGCACGGCGGCCCTACACGCGGTGTAGGCGGCGGCGGCATGGCCGGGCAAACGACCAGCTGTCGGCCGAAGAACTGCGGGCGGAGCTCCGGCTGTATGGTGAGTACCGTGCAGCCAAAAAGGAGCTGCAGCTGGCCGTTGGCCAGGCCAAGTCCCGGGCCTGGGGGGAGGCTCTGGAGGGCCTGGATAGGCATCCATGGGGGCGTCCGTATAGGGCTGCCCGGAATAAGTTCCGGGGCCTGATGCCTCCCGTCGCGGAGTCCCTAGAGCCGGAGCTCTTGGGCAGGGTGCTGGTGGGGCTCTTTCCCGAACAGGACCCTCACCACACCCCTCCGTCGATGGCGCCGTCCTTCCCGGAGGAATTGGACCCGGCCTCCATCCCGCTTGTATCGGAGGCGGAGATGGAGGCGGCCGTCAGCCGCTTACGGGGCAAGAGGACGGCACCGGGTCCTGACGGGATCCCGGGGCGGGTCCTACGGATCGCTCTCAGAGAGATGGGCGATCCGCTTCGGGAGCTGTTCGACGCGTGCCTCACGTCTGGACGGTTCCCTAAGTTGTGGAAGGACGGCCGATTGTGCCTGTTGCGGAAGGAAGGGCGAGACACAACCTCGCCTTCCGCATACAGGCCAATCGTGTTGCTGGATGACACGGGAAAGCTGCTAGAGAGAGTGGTGGCTTCCCGTGTCATCCAGCACTTGCAGGGGACTGGGCCGGCACTATCGCAGGCCCAGTATGGGTTCAGAGCGGGGCGGTCTACGATAGACGCCCTGCTCTGGCTCAAAGCCTGGACGCAGGAAGCGGTCGGTGGGGGGAACAAGGCGTTGGCTGTCTCGCTGGACATTGCCAACGCCTTCAACAGCCTCCCGCATGGAACAGTACAGGAGGCGCTCCGGTATCACGGAGTGCCCCTGTATTTGCGGAGGCTGTTGGCCGACTACCTCCAGGACCGCGAGGTCCTGGTGGAGGGACGCGACGGTTTGAGGCGCCGTCGCGTATCCTGCGGGGTTCCACAGGGGTCGGTGCTGGGACCGCTCCTGTGGAACGTTGGCTACGACTGGGTGCTTCGGGGCACGCTTCCCGCGAGTATGCGGGTGGCGTGCTATGCCGATGACACCCTGGTCGTAGTCAAGGGGAGGGACCTAGGGGAGGCGGTGCGGTTGGCCGCGGTGGGAGCTGCCCTAGTGGTCGACCGTATCCGCGCCCTGGGATTGGAGGTTGCCCTCTCCAAGACCGAGGCCCTATTGTTTCATGGGCCTCGGGGAGGACCTCCTCCAGGTACGCGAGTGGCACTGGACGGGGTCCTGGTCCGGGTTGGGACCCAAATGAGGTACTTGGGTCTCATCCTGGACGGAAGGTGGACTTTTGGGGCACACTTCACCCAGCTGGCCCCAAGAGTCCTGGGAGCGGCGGCCGCCCTGGGGAGGCTGCTGCCCAACGTGGGTGGCCCGAGTGCCACTTGTCGCCGACTGTACTCCGGAGTGATCCGTAGTATGGCCCTTTACGGGGCACCGGTCTGGGCGGACGCCCTCAGTCGCGACAATAAGACCCTGCTGCGACGTCCGCAGCGGGTCGTCGCGACGAGGGCCATACGCGGTTACCGGACGGTGTCCTGGACGGCGGCGTGCGTGCTGGCCAGTGACCCCCCCTGGGAGCTACAAGCGGAGATCCTCGCCGAAGTTTACCACTTCGTGGCGGCGAGGAGATCCCGCGGGGAGCCCCCGGGGTGGGAGGAGGTCGCACGCATGCGGCGACAGGCGCGGGCCGCCCTATTGAGGCGGTGGACGGAGGACCTGACTCCACCAGCTCCGGGCCAGTGGACGGTGGAGGCCATTCGGCCGGTCCTCCGGGGATGGATAGGGCGGCGATTCGGGTCGCTGACCTTCCGACTGGTGCAGGTGCTTTCCGGGCATGGATGCTTCGGAAAGTATTTGCACCAGATCGCGAGACGGGAGGCGACCCCGGCCTGCCACGAGTGTGGGGCGCCGGAAGACACGGCGCTCCACACGCTGGAGGCGTGTGCCGCGTGGGGGCCGCAGCGACACACGCTTTCGGCCATAATAGGCGGAGATCTCTCCCTGCCGAGCGTGATCAACGCCATGCTCGGCGGCGAGAGGTCGTGGCAGGCAGTGGTCTCCTTCTGCGAAGCTGTCATGGCGCAGAAGGAGACCGCGGAGAGGGTCAGGGAGAACAACCTCCTCGCTGACCCTCTCCGGCGCAGACGGACCGGAGCGAGAAGGAGGCGATTTGCCCGCCTTTTCGCTCCTGTATAGTGGGGTCACTGGTACAGAGTCGGGGGACTCTCTACCGGCTTGCACGGCCCCACACGTCTGGGGGATGGCCTTGGTGAGCAAGGCCTTCCCTCCATAGGTGCTGAGGCCCGGTCACCATCAGCCGGGCCAACCGCCGGGGCGGGATGGTGATTGCTAACGCGACCCCATCCCGCCCCACTCCGTCGGCGGAGGGACTGCTCACCCCAGGTTTTTAGTGTGTATACCGACCCCCTTCAGGGGCGGAGAGTCTCACATAACCACCCTTCGCCCCCCGGGGCAGGGGGTATCCATAAAGGATTTTCCTGGGTCAAAAAAAAAAAAAAAAAAAAAAAAAAGGATATTTGTAATAGCGGCTCGTCGTATTAAAATGTCTGGAATGAAATACACATTTCCTTACCTTTTCGAGGATATTTAACCGCCAGTCTATGTAGGTATGTTGTCTGTTAATAAAATGTATTGTTTTTTTTTTTAAAATAAATAAGCCCGCCACAAAGATATGATATATTCTTGAAACAACCCGAAAGTAGAAACAAGATCGTTAGAATAGCGCTCTAGTAGAATAGTATGCACGTTGTAAAATTGAAAATTTAAAAGGTTATCGTTGGTCTAGTAATTACTTGCAAGCAGTTATAATAAATAGGAATGATAAAAAATAAGTCTCCAATATATGTACTCTACTCCACTGGTGATACCTAGCAGCCTCTCTATCTTAGGTATGGATCTTTGCCGCACCCTTAATCCCTAAACTTACATAGAGTGTGTCAATAAGCAAGCTTTGCGAAAATTTGAAGTTATGAACAGGGTGAGGCAGTTCTTCGCGCCTGGGCAGCCGTGCCTATTGTATAAGGCGCAATTGCGTCCTTGCGTGGAGTACTGTTCTCATCTTTGAGATGGCTCCGCGCAGTACTTGCTGGACGATCTCAACAGGTTACAGCGGCGAGCTGCCCGTATTATCAGAGATCCAGAGGTCACAAGTTCACTGGAACCTCTGCAGCTCCGCAAAGACATTGCCTCATTTGCATGATTTTACAGAATATACCAAGGGGAGTGCTCTGAAGAGTTATTCCACCTTTTCCCACCCTCCCCTTTCCTATCCAGAACAACGCGTGCTAGGCTCAGATGCCATCCTTACACGGTAGAGTCGATTAGAGCACGCACCAACAAGTTTGGGTCCTCATACCTCTACCGATCGATCAAGGCATGGAATTCTCTGCCAAGGCACGTGTTTCCTTCTTCCTTCAATCCTGGGTCCTTTAATCGGGGCGTGAAAAAGCACCTTCTCAGGTCGTCAAAGTATAGACCTCAACATCGCCTCAGCTGTTATGAGGATGGTGTGGAGGCCACCACTCTTAGACTACAAGACTGCTTAACATCAGGCGGAGTGTGGTCATTATGACGAGCAACATAAAATAAAATAATATAAAGTTAGTGCTGATCTTAAAGTAATTAGAAGCTGGTTGGGCAGATTTGGATTGTCTGTTAACCCAACAAAGTGTCAGTCAATCATAATTAGAAGTCAACGATTGATAAACAGGTTGGACTCCAGTACTTTACCTCCTGTTGTGTATGATTGGACATCTATACCGTTCAGTCCTACTGTAAATGATCTGGGTTTGCTCATTGACTCCAACCTAAATTGGCAATCTCAGCTTACTAGTGTCAGTCAGAGAGTAACTGGAACGCTACGCGCCTTGTATCGCCTATAGAATTTTCTCCCATCTAAGACAAAAATGATGCTTGTGCAGACTTTGATATTTCTCTTAATTGACTATGGTGATGTGTGTTACTATGACCTGAATGCAGATCTACTCAATAAATATGACTGACTTCTAAATAACTGCATTCGATTCATCTTTAATCTTCGTAAATATGATCATATTTCATCTTATAGATCCACTTTAAAATGGTTACCCATTCGTCAACGCCGTAGTTTGCGTGCCCTTACAGTATTGTTTTCTGTTCTAACCTCACCAGATTCCCACACTTATTTAACCTGCCTTTTCCAATACATATTATGTTCAATCATGACAGAAATCTTCGTTCTTCCAATAACCTCCTCTTACTTTGTTCATCATCTACTTACCTACTACTTCTACTGAGCAGCGGTAGCTCAGTGGGGAGACCAACAGACTGCAATGCAGAGGGTCTCGGGTTCGAACCCACGTCGCACACCTCTGACTTTCGGAAGTTATATGACTTTTCGAAATTATGTGCGTATTGATAGACAATAATTATCGCCTGCTCCGTGCCTCGGAGAGCACATTAAGCCGTCGGTCCCGGCTGCCATGAACATCTATGGCAGTCGTTATTGGGAGAGTGTCAACACAAAAGATCCCACTAGGTCGAAGTGTCGCCGGTCTGCACTGACTGGCCCCCTCATAAGATAAGATAAGATGTACAAGTATGTTCCATGCTACTGTATGCACCTACTTCATTTTATCTCTTCATCACCCTACGGTTGACTGGTAGAGAATGCCCTTGGCATTAAGTCCGCCGATGTATTGTTTTATGCATAAAATTTAAAATAAATAATTAATAAATAAAAAAAATATATTTCAATAATAAATTCTGCGTGGTCTAGGTTTTTTCGTGATTTGTTCTTCATCAAAAGAGTACTTCTATCCCATGATACATAATTCCTACAATCCTATGAGTATAAGACAGTTTAAGTAAGACATTTTTATTGCGATCTATCGTTGAAGTAAAACAGTAAAAGAACACCCTACAATGTTTGAACTGCTATTCATTATAATTACAGTACTGTTATCAGTTATGTAAAGTTTAGGCCAACAAAATCCATCTATAACTTATAACTTGCGCAGCGAATATAGACTATAACAATATAGACTAAAAACTAATCCGTAATACAACGAATAAAGCTATCAAGTATCATAGTATACACAAAAACAGAAGATTTGTAGCCTATTCACAGTGTAACTACTGAATAAATATGACCATTCTCATTAGCATATACACACAGTATTTTAACGCATTTCTCTAGAACATTTAATTTAATATCGCATGAACTAAACACGAAAACAATAGTCAATAAACAACTGTATGACAGACAAACGCAGGTAAGTCTGGGAAGGGAAGAACAAAGTTATATCTACCCTCAATTTTGGAAATTTGACTCTTATTTCCATAGACGGTAGATAGAAAATGAATTTAGTGAGAGGCAAGATATAATGATGTTTGTTTAAAGGAACGTAAGCCGCTGTTGATTTGTGGGCAAGAATGACACAGCCTTGTTTATGATTTCCTCAGAAATAAAAGTATGTTTTCCACTGCGGCGAATAAAGAGTTTAAGTTCGTTATTTATTTATAGCAGTGAGGCAACCAGTTCTTTTGAGTTACGGTTTAAATGTTTATTTGTATTTACTTTGTAATGAGACGTATTTAGTAGGAATATGTTTGTGCTGTGGAAATATAAGTTACGTATATGTTTAATGTTTGACTTGCAAGGTTTCTTGGGACCATTACCTTTATAGCATAACAGCTATAGGGTTTATTTCGGTTTATCCAGTTTCGATTCTGGATGTTGTATGTGTCCATTCTTTCAATGTTTGTTCAGTCCGCAATGACACAGAAATTATTCCTAGTACGGGAGCTATCTATAAAAAGGGTTTCTTCCGCATTCGACTCCAATGTTTCGTCCCAAAAGTAAATATACGCATTCGCCCCAAAAATTGTTCCTCATATGCCCCTAAATTTAGATAAATATTAATTTATTGAAATTAAACTGCTATATACGGATTTTATCGCGTTGTATACTCGACACTTTATTAAAAAAAAAATTGAAAATTGTTACTCTACTACTACTATAAAACTTTACTAATTTTTAAGCTAATTAAATTATTATTAAACTATTTAGATTTAATTTATTTTTACACTTTCCCCGACGTTTCGGTTGCTTTTCAGCAGCCATGGTCACGGGGAGACTAGACTAGATTAGTCCAAATTATGTTCCTTTTTTGACCCCGTTTTTTTGTATAGAAGATTTTGTAATACCGTCAGCTGAAAAATATTTTAAAACACCTCCTTGATCTCTCGGCGAAACTTTGGGCTTATGATTGCATGACATCAACAAGGCCGACATCGTAGATTTAAAATAATTTTTAATCATGTTTTGTTTTGCTAACCATATGCTCAAAAATGTAGGATGAAAAAGGAATACTTAAAAAAGAGGGGTGAATGAGGAACATTCTGGAATGTGGGACGTAATGTAGGGGCGAATGTGGAACAAACCTTAAAAAGATATTAAAACTTTATAAACTATAATTTGTACTGGATGTACTTTCTGTCTATAGTTTGTGTGTTTGTAAAGTCCCCCACGACACAGGGAATGACCTGGATAAAGTTTGTCTTAAATAATAAAGGATTGTAATACATAGGTAGTAATAGAATAAATACATAATTTTTTTAAAGTAGGTATGTAATATCTCACTTGATCTACTTACGTCAAGTCAAAATAATAACGCCAACTTAGGTAATGTTGAGGAACACCATGTTAGGTTTAGTCGGTATGACCGGGATGTCGCCATCTTGCCCCGGGTGAATCTTACACAACCTTCTTTATCACGACGCGGAGTAACACGCACCCACGTAAAAAAAATGTTAATATAATCACCAACCTTTAATTTAAAATTGGAACTGAGTTTTATGTAAAACTAGTCTTTGCCGTATAATAACTGTTCACTTGCGACTTAACTTTCGTAGATGACCACTATGCATTGCATTGCAGTAGTTCTACTTAACGGAAATAAATAAAACTTGTTTGTTTAGTCAATTGAATTAAATCTTTAAAATAGTATAAATTGCATTCAAATTGTTTTCGATGTTTGCGGGACTTTCGAACAAACAGATATACACTCTAAACGATCTCATTGTGCTGAGTTAAAGCACTTCTAAATACAAATGTTTATTAATTTTAAATTTTCTTCTATTTTGAGAAAAAGCCTCGTTACTAATGATGAACAGATTATTCTAATTTTCAAATTAGTAGTTGCTGCGATAAGCAGCCGTGACAGACAAATGCATTGACGGACAGTACTTAGTAGTTTGTAAGTTCATAAATATTTAGATTTTGCTTCCTTACAATTCGCTACAAATATTTATTAAAACACTAATAATACAACATAAGGCTTTAGAATCGATCTTAAGACCTCTGAGTGGCAGTGCAAGGGAATGCCGCTCGGATATTGCAAATAAGAATGAAGCACACATATTAACGCGAAAAAGCCTAACATGTTATCTATCCCTAATAATACATACAGTCTGTCACAGGGTTCAGCTTTACTCCATTACACTTTAAGAAAAAGACTGTATTCAATATTGATAATGTAAGTGTTTCAATAAACAAAGAGTGTCTGTGTGACTAGACATCTATCGAAGGAATAAAAAAAGGGCGGGTCGTTTAAGCCACACTCTGCCAAATTGTGTCTGCAGCGGCCGACGTCGCTTTGTAATCGATTCAGAACTGCTATGTAGACTATTGCAGATAGCATTGCATTTTTAGTGTTATTGGCTGCATTGGACTGTGAGGATAGTGCAGTCGCTTAAGTGGTTGTCTCGCCACTTCCACTGTGCCTAGTGTTTTGTGATCCAGTACAGAGTACAGTTACTTTTTCTGAGGCTAGGTGTTCTCTGTGTTCAGATTTTCAATGTTACATCTCTCTCTGTACAAGGGTTGGAGTATACTATTACGGTTTGAATTTAGAACCAGTTTGGGAAGTAATAAATATACAAATAAAAGCACTTCCTTAGGTCGTCAAAGTAGAGATCTTACATATTAAGTGGTAATTTGTAAAGATTATAGTCATTTTGAATGGCAACAATAAAAAAAATATAATATAATTTTGTAGTCCAGAGAATCGTGACGTATAGATAAACGAATATTAATATAAATAAAATTAAAGCACTATCGCCATTTGCAATAAATACATATTATATATCAAGTTCCAAATGTTGGACCAATGAAATGCACTACATAATTATAATCAAAATAATTTTAGGTCTTTTTTTTATATTACTAAAGTGGCAAACAAGCGTTTCTGATGGTAAGTGGTCATTGTAGGGTATGGATGCCTGCAACACCAGAGTGAAAACCTTTTAACGCCCTTTTTGAAGAACTCCATACTGTAGTCTTGTGGGAAACCCTGGGCAGGGAGTTTATTCCACAAGCTAAGCGTCCGCAGGAGAAAATTCCTTTGGAACCGCTTGGTGCGGCACCAATTAGGTTGTAAGGTGTGAGAATGAAATCCCTGCCGGTGGCGAGCGGTGCGGTGATAAAAAGTAGTTAATTTTAAACTCGCACTTCGAAAGGCCATCATTATATAGTGCCGTTGTAGTATATGTGACTGCTGCACAGTGAGGTTTTAGGTTAGATTTCTGTAACAGCCAAAGCGTTATTAAATTTTTCTCTAAAGAAATTACCAGTAGTAGTGCAAAGTATGGCACTGTGCTGGCAGATGGCTATAGATCCACGCCCTCTATTACATCGAACCTGAAATCATAGTTGAAGAAATGTGTCTTTAGTATGCTACAGGTATTATGGGTTGGTTGATTGAAGTATGCAGAAGTATCTCTGCTACCGATACTCAAACCTCTATACTTGAAGTAGGGTACTTCAAGTATAGAGGTTTGAGTATAAAACAATTGACATCGAATTTGGAATCTTCCGAAGCAGTTTTTGAAGGACCGTAATATATTGTTACTTCTTTAAACAACTAGAATGGCACACCAGTATACAATCTACCTGACGCTTACACAACCAGAGAGAAACTTCCGTTATGCCCTATTCATCTTAATTATTTTTAAAAGATAGATAAGCTTAGTCCGAATAAAGTCGCAAGATGTAAGACTGTGATGCTGTTTTTTTGCTTTTTAAGCATGGAAGTCTCAAGCGTATTCGAAACAAAATAAAAAGTTACATGAATACCTAGTGGTCACCGCGGCTTCTCTCAAGTGCATAATTACAGTTCCCTTTATTTCTAATGGCGAAATATTTTTTTAAAACCAGGCCTAAAGTTTTAAAAGCCCACAGTGCTGATGAAAGTAAAACTAGTCTATTCGTTACAAACAAAAATACAAATATGACCTTTTCTTATAAAATAATATTACTAGCTTTTGCCTGCGACTTCTCTCGAGACCAGTACTTTTTCCTGGATAAAACGTAACCTATGTCTTTTTCTGTACTCCTGACAACGTGTATGCAAAATTTCATGGTGATCGGTCGAGTAGTTAAGGCGTGCATAACAAACAAACTCACATTCGCATTTACAATTTTAGTTAGAATTTAAACGAGATGAGACTGTGTGAAACTGGGTCAGTACTATTAAATCGATTGGAGACTGATATGGACCGCAGTGACTGACGATCAAACAATTAGTGATATTGAGTGGATGAATTAGAGAGTTGGGCGAGTTAAAACTCCGTCGACGAATGAATGTCGGTCTTGTAAATGGCGTTTTATTTTTGTTCGGCGTGACCAAATTGTTCATGTAGTTAGGGAAAATGCATTTTCGTGTCAGCTGATTCGCTAGTTTTATGGTTCTTATTTTTATCCGATTGCGACAAAAAGGATTATGTTTTTAGGAGTATCTATTATGACTATTTCTAGGGCATGCTTTGTAGGCTAAACGATTAGTAGTGAAGAATCAGAATTGCAGATGAGGTGAGACATGCCGGTTTTCTCACGATGATGTTCTTTGTCGTTAAAGCAAGCGATAATAAACTGACGTCGTTAAAGCAAGCGAAAATACGCGCATAACACACGTATAAAATAGTTTATTTTCAAAAAATCAGCGTTGCTCGTCTTGGGATCAAACACGAGACCTCTGCGTGGTAATTTAACGGTTCCCGACTAGGCTACCAATGCTTTCTTAAGCAGTTAGATGGATATTAATAAATTTAATTATGTGTTATTAGATATATTTTAACAGCCTACCGCTGTCATATTATTTATAGAAAATAAATATGGCCACCGTTCAAATATTTTTTGTCGTAGGCGCATTCATAAGACGTTCGAATGCTTTTCGATTCATTCGAATATATTTTAAATGCAATTAGTAACACCGCTAGTACTTTATTAGTCATCATTTATTTACTTTATATAAAAATCATTTTTGTTGCTTTCATTTTATTTAAGTATAAACACATTTCTATCGCAAGCTCAGTTCCAGACCCTGTGCTGCTACTGAGAATTAATTTACAGCAACCTGACGCCATAAAACTTAACACCTTGAAATCGAAGCGAAGCAAAGCCCTTTACTTCAAACGTAGGGGCTATCACACCGCTCTGCTTTACTCAGAGTGCAATGTTCTTACCGTACGCCAACTTTACAATCTATGTGCTGTCCTAAGCCTTCACTCCTTTCTTCCTCTTTACGACAGGGTTCTTGTTAGACGTAAAAACTCCGCTGTTTGTGCCCCCGTCCCATGTCGCACCATGTCGCATTTGCAAGACGAAATTTTTGTGTCCAAAGTACGCGTCTTTATAATAAAATAAATCGCATCCTTAGCATTTACCCAATGACGCGATACAATCTAAAATATATACTTATAAACTATTGCAGAAGTTGTCATAAGACAACACAGAAAATCTCATTGTAGTTTTTCATAACTGTTCACATACTTAATACATTGTAATTCTATATATTCCCCGTAGCTGTGCATAACCTATTGAGTAATACATGGAGTCTAGTCTAGTAAAAGTTTTATTGGAAATAGTATTAGATTCTATAATAAAATCCCATCCCACATTAGTGAATTACCCGTCAAAAAGTTTAAAGAGATAGTGAAACGCACTCTACTCTCCAAAGCATACTATAGCACGAAACAATATATGGACGATAAAAATGCTTGGTCTTCGGTCCCCCCCTGCATACGGCAATGATTTTTTTGTATGTTCATTTATGTTATTCTCAACTATGTCCTTTTAAATACTTGCATTTCCTCGGCCTACTGACAAATAATATATCAATTTCATGTTGTATAATTAAGATTATATACTTTATATTAAAATAATAAAATGTTTGTAAAGGTGTGAGCACGATGTTGGCCCTGGTGTAGGAAATTTATTACATTTAATTTAATTCACTTTTGGAACTGACACCTAGCTTTTGACGTTTTAAAAGTGCTTGTTACTCAGGCCTATTTGAAATAAAAAATTTTGACTTTGACTTTGACTTTGACTTTGAGTCTATGACGCTGTACTAACTTGAAATCCAGAAGTTGCATGGCTCCTAAGATACAGGATGTATGTATGTATCTTATGTGGGGGCCAGTCAGTGCAGACCGGCGACACTTCGACCCAGTGGGATCTTTTGTGTCGACACTCTCCCAATAACGACTGCCATAGATGTTCATGGCAGCCGGGACCGACGGCTTAATGTGCTCTCCGAGGCACGGAGCAGGCGATAATTGTCAATCAATACGCACATAATTTCGAAAAGTCATATAACTTCCGAAAGTCAGAGGTGCGCGACGTGGGTTCGAACCCGAGACCCTCCGCATTACAGTCTGTTGGTCTGTGGTCGGTTGGTTGAAGTGCATGATATATAGAAATACGATGTATTAAGTATGTGAACAGTTATGAAAAAAGATACAGGATACTCACCTAGTTTAGGAGTTCGATGTGACTGACCGGTATTTGCGACCATATTAAAACTTAGACTCTTAATATTGTTTATGTATAATATGTTCTATACCTAAGTTTATGTGTTAATTGTCAGTAGTGAAAAAAAAATATTTTTATTTATTTATTTTAAACACTTCCATGATACAATTGTGGTTACCCTGGATATACTGGCGAAATTCTATTACACACAACAGTATAATCCCCTTTACACATTCATCCCCACAATAACACAGCCGCAGAAACTTATCTCCAACCATTATCCATCTACCTGCCATCTCATATCAGCTCGCGTACCCATCTTACATTTGATAAGGGGTTTCCGTAAAATTAATCAGACTGTAGGCTACAACGGTAACTTAATTATATAGAGCCCTTTGGTGAACGTCATCAACATTCAATGGCTGCCCGGAACACTGACAGATATATTAAAGTATAGCTAAACATGTATACTATTCGATTTCATACGAGGAGAATTTTAATGAGGTTAGTTAGTCAGATATCTGTTGGGTAGCGTAAATGTACGGCGTAAAAAAGTATATCTGAATAGCGGTGTGGAAGACTAAGATGGTAGGTAGTTATCTTATTGTCATGTTGTATATATAGTTGTGTTGAAAGTGGCCGAATTAAGTTTAGCTATGCTCTAAGATAATGAGACGACCACCGTCTTAGTCTCCCGCGATTATAGCCGCTGAAAAACAACCGTAATGTAAAGGTAAGTGTAAAAACAAATTGATATAATTTTAACAGTTCAAACCTAAATAGAATAGTGATGTGTGATAAAATCCGTAAAAAGTAGTTTTGAATATATTATATTCGCATAAACGTAACACAACATCACGGTAAAATGTTCGATTATACGTAATGTTGTCAATAATTATTCTTAGATTTTTTTCTCAGCCAGCTTTTGTGATCTAATGGTGGGCAAAGGCCTCTCCTCTCAATCTCCACTGCTCTCGCTCCTGACTAACGTCTTGCCATCTCTCCATAAACTTTTTTTTCGTGGTCTGCCCCGTCGCCTACGGCAACCATCCGGTATCTACTCGGTAGATAGTTTGGCCCACCTATCGGGCCTCATGCGGCAGACATGTCCGGCCTAGTTCCACTTCAGCATAGCGGTCTAAGCATCTACATCTTTGATCTGGGTTTTGGAGCGCAGGTCCGTGTTTTTGACGCAGTATAATCGGCGGATGCCAAGAATGCTACGCTCCATAGCCCGTTGAAAAACCTTGAGCTTGGACCTTGGAGCCTCGGTTAGTGACCACATTTGTGCGCCGTAGGTGAGGATGGGCAAAATTTACATGTCGATGAGTTTCTTTTTATGCGATGTTGACAAGTTCCCTTTCATTAGGTCTCTCAGGGACCAGAAGCTTTTCCAGGCATTTTCTATTCGACGATTGATCTCTCGGTCTTGCCTGTTGTCGAAAGATGCTATCTGGCCCAAGTAGATATATTCATCGACGTACTGTAGTATTTGCCCATTAACCTCGATCCTACGTTTTCCGCTATTAGTCATTAGTTGATTTTTTGACCGATTCATAGTGAGTCCAACCTCAAGGCTCGCTGCGCTGAGATCTTGTAGCATTTTTCTAGATCGGGTGCTGATTGGGAGATTCTTAAATTTATAATCGAATATTGGAAACAACATTTGATGATCGGCTTTAACATGTTAGATTCTGACGGGCTTTTCTTATTCATCGAACAAAACTTATTACCTTTTTAAAGTCTTTCGGCTTCAATCTCAATATTTCTATGTTCTTCGTGACTCGCGAATTTACTTTCGTATTTGCAAATACTTACACATATCATCAACGACTGATTTTCATACGAATCATATTCAACGTATCAAATTCTACGAATCACTAAAAACCAATAATTCAAATTTGTAGCCGATGATTGCAATCGATAAGGAACTGTGATAAAAGGTATATGACAGTTACTTAAAAAACAGAGCAGCGATAGCTCAGTGGGGAGACCAACAGACTGTAATGCGGAGGGTCTCGGGTTCGAACCCACGTCGCGCACCTCTGACTATAAGAAGTTATATGACTATTCGAAATTATGTGCGTATTCATTGACAATTATTGCCAGCTCCGTGCCTCGGAGAGCACGTTAAGCCGTCGGTCCCGGCTGCCATGAATATCTATGGCAGTCGTTATTGGGAGAGTGTCGACACAAAAGATCCCACTGGGTCGAAGTGTCGCCGGTCTGCACCGACTGGCCCCCACATAAGATACACATAACAAGGTAAAATTTTCCTATATATTTACCCAGAACAGGGCTAATGTTACATGCCAAGTATTCATATCCCTTCATCGATTTACACGTGATTGAGTAACAAACATCCAACAATGTTCACAAATTTTCTCATTTATCCTTACTTACTTATCCTTGAATATGAGTTTGTTTGTTAGTTACGATTTCACGCATTAACTGCTCGACCGATCATCATGTAATTCCGCATACACGTTGTCAGGAGAACAGAATACCTTTCATCCAGAAACATGTGAGGGACGGCCATGAATTGCCGTAAATCTTAAAGTTCGAAAAGATGGTATCACGTGACTTTGAGGTCAAAGATCAAAAGCCATAGTAATTTCGGGATAAATTGACTATGTTGAGTCGAATGGCGTTGACCGCAAGTCTTTAGCTCTTACGGTTCTTGATTTGAAAGATAGTATCACGTGACTATGATGTCAAAGGTCAAAAGTCATAGTTATTTCGGGATATATCGACTATGGTGAGTCGAATGGCGTTAACCGCGACTCTCTTGATCTTACAGTTCTTGAGTTGAAAGATGGTATCACGTGACCTTGAGGTCAGAGGTCAAAGGTCATAGTCATTTCGGGGGTATATCGACTATGTTGAGTCGAATGTCTTTGACTACGAGTCTCTAGCTCTTACGGTTCTTGAGTTGAAAGTTGTATAACAGACAGACGAACGGACGGACGGACAAAGCTGTCGTATAAGAGTTTTTTCATACTCTAAAAAATACCGTTGCTAATCTACTCTAACCTAACCTTCATTTGCGCGAGCGAAACTGCGGGCAAAATCTAGTAATAATAATAAATTTTATTTTGATATCCACTCGATCGACATAATCACACTTTCAGCACAAGTATAGAACTACATCAAACTAAGATCTAGTAATCGACCACAAACGTAACCGTAATAACACCACAAGACCACCAAGAACAACCCACACATATGCAAGTTTATACACTAGCAAACATATCATATTAGTGCGTACACATACCGTATTCGAATGTCTCATAATTCATACCGTACAGTTCTCTACGATTGCTCCCTTCCGTTATGTTATTGCATTAGAGTCGCCCCTCAAATTGCGCGTAGATAAGACCCCTACGTATTTGTAAGCGGATTTGCATTTCTTATCTGTGAGGTGTTTTAGTCACATGCAGGTTCTTACGTTTGTATATGTACACGTTATATATGAGTCTAAGAAATAGGGGAGACAAGAAAATGTGATCATCATCCGCTTAGTAATAATGGATTGTTTGCTTCCTTGTTCGAATTATATTGATTAAAATCATTATTTATATTATTATCTGCTACACTAGAGATTATACTTTTGCATTTATATATCCTTACTTATAATTCTCTCGTCAATTTCGATTTCACTCGGTTTTAACGATGAGTGAAAACATCGTAAGGAAACTTGCATATCTGAGAGTTCTCCATAATATCTTCTTTCAGCAGTGGGACAGTTTGTAGACAGGGTTTTATTATTTATAATTATTATATAGTTATAAAATATTTACAAACCATTTTAAAGTATGCCTTAGATAGTAAAACATAGTGATTAGTAAGCAATATTTTATATAATGTACCACAACCAACTAAGTACCACAAATAAATAAATTTTAATTTTGTGTTTAAGGTAGTTTAAAATGACTCCAGCAGAGAGCATAAAATGTCAGAGCCTTTTTGATTCTCACTTTCGAAGCAAGCGCCTTGCAAGCGTTTAGATAGTAGGTACTAGGCTCACAGTTACTCTGCTATGACTGACGAAGACTGGATAGAATATAACTTTACCTGCCCTAGCGGTGATATACATACGTGTGAGTCTTCGAATGAATACATATTCATGCCCTTTCGCCGGCGAGGAAGGGACAGGCGATAGAGTATTTTTTTGCTTAAGAGCTTAAGAAGAACGCATTTAAGATACCGTGTTAAATAAAAGATACATACCATATCACTTAGTTAATCGCTAACTATTTACATTGCTGGCAGGAGCTCCTATTCGTTTGTCGCTCAGCAATACTAAGTTGGTACATTGCGCATACAAATGATTAACGCAATATTGGACAGACTGTCGCGAGTACTCACCTCATCGCCCATATACTTACTCCTGTATAAAGTATGTATTAAATACCGTCTTTCTTTAAGCGTGAATTTTTATTTTTCATTGGCGGAGCACAAACAATGTTTGTTTGTTTTTTTGTAGATTATACTGATACAAAATAGATAGATTCAAGTTGCATTTTACAATATGTCATAAACTTTAACTTGTCAATTTGTAGAATGCATGACATCATTGAACACAGATTTTTTCTGGCCATCGCCGTCGGTGCGTCGCCAATCAATAGTTAACAAATTCAAAAAGGTTTTGTGATAACAAAAACATCTGTAAAAAATTACGTATTAGGTAAATTATATACTACATTTTCATCTTTACCCCAGAGCTTTCTCTTGCAGAACAAGGCAGTATATTTTTATTATAATTAGGTCTCTTGAGCATAGAACAAAAGACCTAATATAGTTACTTCACCGAACTGGGCAGCTCTTACAAACCGCACTGGGCGGATACGCGTCTCAACAAAATGAGCATATCTTAAATGATAATAAAACGAAACAATGCGCTTATACAAAGTACATTGATTTTTATGCATTTAACGGTTTAGCTATTGTGTGAACAAGTGGCGTAATGGAGAAGAACTTAAGTTTTACATACATTATTATATAAAAATTTACGTTTAAAGAAAGACGGTATTTAATACATACTTTATACAGGAGTTTAAAAATACAAGGTTGCGTATTAAAGATACCAATTTAAGGTTCAGAAAGATCATACCTTAAGTAATAAAATAATAGGTTAAAAGATTTTGGGTACAAGGATAGGATTGAGATTAATTTTAGCAAGCTGTTAAAAATACAAGCTTGCGTATTAAAGATACCAATTTAAGGTTAAGAAAGATCATACCTTAAGTAATAAAATAACAGGTTAAGAGATTTTGGGCACTAGGATAGGATTGAGATTAATTTTAGCAAGCTGATATTAAATTATATGAACTTTAATAATTTCGTAATACTGTAAAATTCAGAAGATTCACTGCAAAGTTGCTCTCGTAGCAATATTTTTCGTTTAGGCTGATATGCAATCCTGAAGTCCTACGTTCGTATCTGAGGTTGGACAAAGTGTATTACCTTTTCTCAACTCTATCCATAATAGCAGCATGGAGTATTGGAAAGTGTTTCATAGGCGGCAGTAGGTTCGCCGTCTTACTTAAAGATATATTTGATGAAAGATGAGTGTATTTTATCCCTACCTACGCAGTATTGAGTTCCTACCTACTCATTTATTTATATAGGCATGACCCTAAATATGTCTGTGAATTACGGTAAAAGGTTTGTCCCAAATTTCGACCTCACTGTAACTATGTTACAATATATTAAATGCTACTAATTTCGAAGTAGAACAAACTTCCCGTACACTATCAAATACAATAAGTTGTATCTGAATACTGCCTAAGGGTAACGAGTAACTACTCTCATAAGCGTTGAATCAAACATGTAAATATTTATACATAACGATATATTCCCTTATCTCTCTCTTCTTGTGAATTCATGGCGTATAGTTGACGACAAAAACAAAATTGTATAGCGAATTCTTAACACATTCTTTTTTTATTTTTACTAGCTTTTGCCCGCGAGTTCGGTCGGGTACAGTATTTTTTTTGGATGAATGGTACCGTATTTCCTTTTCTGTACCTCTGACAACACGAAGAAAAATAAATTCTGATCAGTCGAGTAGTTAAGGCGTGAAATCTTACCAAACAAACTCACATTTGCATCTATACTAATACTAGATGTGCCCGCGGTTTCACTCGCGTTTATGGTTACTGCGCCGCCCTCGTAAGTTGTAGCGTAATGTTATATAGCCTAAAGCCTTCCTCGATAAATGGGCTATCCAACACTACAATAATTTTTCAATTCGGACCAGTAGTTCCTGAGATTAGCGCGTTCAACCAAACAAACAAACTCTTCAGCTTTATAATATTAGTATAGATTATAAAGCTGAAGAGTTTATTTGTTTGTTTGTTTGGTTGAACGCGCTAATCTCAGGACTACGAGTAATAAGAGCGGAGCATCAATGAAAAATGTTGCAAAAACGTGGCAAATTCTCTTACTTGAAGCAGACGAAGTTGCGCGGATCAGCTAGTTTATATTAGAAGGTAAAAACTTCTCGCTCTAGAAATAATTATTTTGTCAAAACAACGGACACAAAGAACATTTAGATGCGAGACAATTATTTGTGGATCACAAAATATTTTATTCCCTGTGAGGATCGAACACATAACACTCGGCGCTGTGGCTGTAGCGAGAAGGCCATTTCAACCACTACGTTATACTTGCAATCCGGGCATGATAAAAGTTCGAATATAGTACATTGATAATTTTTTTTTTTAATAAAATCATTGTTGTCTATTTGGGTTACTTGGGTTATTTGGTTATAACCGGATTTGACTGGATATCAGTTTTTACACAGACCGGCTGCCACCTGACCTCAGCAACCCAAAGGCTAACGATACCCTAAGGCTAGACCAGTGTCAGGATATTAGAGGGTACTGACTTTCCCAATAACGACTGCCATAGATGTTCATGGCAGTCGGGACCGACGGCTTAACGTGCTCTCCGAGACACGGATCATTAATTGGTGATAATTGTCAATCAACACGCACATAATTTCGAAAAGTCATATAACTTCCGAAAGTCAGAGGTGGGTTCGAACCCGAGACCCTCTGCATTGCAGTCTGTTGGTCTCCCCACTGAGCTATCGCTGCTTTTATTCTTGTTAATGGATTATAATAAGAAATATTATTTTTATATTTATTTTTATAATTGTATTATTATGCTACTGCCTACTAATATCATACATGTTAAAGTGTATAAAGATATTGATGTTTTGATGAAGGTTTGGATGCATGTTACTGAATCACGTGAAAACCGCTGATTGGATTTGTATAAAACTTAACACGCATAAACCATATACCACACTAGATTAAGACGTAGAATATTAGAATTTTTTATTTTATTCTCATTAGATTTACGCGGGCAAAGTCGCAGGAATTATTAAATGAAAATATAATCTAAAATTGCCTCGTTGGCCTCGGTTCGACCGCGAAGTTTCTGTTATGATTATTTGTTACCAATCGACTTAAAGTGTCATCTAAGTACATACATTTACAACGAAAGCTAAGTTAAACACACAATAATTCCAGCTTTCAATTAAAATAATTTAGCGTCTGCTATAGTATAATATAATAGTCTATCACATACACACAACACCATCTAGCCCAAACTAAGCAGAGCTTGTACTATCGGTACTAGACAATGGATAAACATACATATGTATATACTTTTTTGTTTTGTAAATACATACATATTATACATAGAAACACCCAGACCAAGACAAACAGCCATGTTCATGCACACAAATGTTTGACTTGTGCGGGAATCGAACCCGCGACCTCAGGCGTGGCAGTCGGTTATACTAACCACTACGCCATCGAGGCCGACTAGTAGTTTCTCTAAATGTCATAAATATACATATATACGATGCTTATAAATATTTTAAACCATTACAAGGCCTGTCAGGTCCAAGTAAAAATAAAATATGTATTCATACTAGGGACTTTTCTCTCTTAGCCTTTATTATTCCCAAGTCACTTGGGGTCGGCTTTTCTGGTCTAACCGGATTTGACTGGATATCAGTTTTTACACGGAGCGGCTGCCACCTGACCTCCGCAACCCGAAGGCTAACGATACCCTAAGGCTAGACCATTGTCAGGATATTAGAGGGTACTGACTTTCCCAATAACGACTGCCATAGATGTTCATGGCAGCCGGGACCAACGGCTTAACGTGCTCTCCGAGGCACAGAGCAGGCGATAATTGTCAATCAATACGCACATAATTTCGAAAAGTCATATAACTTCCGAAAGTCAGACGTGTGCGACGTGGGTTCGAACCCGAGACCCTCTGCATTGCAGTCTGTTGGTCTCCCCACTTAGCTATCGCTGCTTATGCATACTAGGGACTATGGATAGAAAAAAAGGTTATGTTAATATTACAAATTAGTTTCTATCTCTTGGGGACAGTTCGTTTTTAGATTAAAGGTACTCTATGTCCTTTTCTATACCTTGACAACGTCCATGCAAAATTTCATGATGATCGGTCGATAACTTAAGGCATGAAAGCATAACAAACAAACAAACAAACAATATTATAATTTTTCTTAGGATTTACTTTAAAGAATTTGCTTTGCTAAATATCGTAGGTGGGTTTCGAGATATTGTATAATTATAATAACTGCTTACCTACATACGGTCCAGATGTATGTTTTCCACACTAACAGGATATAATACGAAGTTGTTTTTATCTGAAAATAGCCAAAGGATATATATATTGCAATCGTTGAAATAAACCATCATCTTTTTTACGCTAGGTTCATGGATCTCTGATAAGTATACCGAACATAATTTAATCATTGGTGTTTCTATTTATGCAGAATGAGCTCAAAGTATCATGAAGTCTAGCTGAATTATGTTCGGGTACTTTGAAATAACTACACTGGAACATTGAGACAACTGCCATCTTAGTCTCCCCGTGACCACGGCTGCTGAAAAGCAACCGAAACGTCGGGGAAAGTGTAAAATTAAATTAAATCTAAATAATTTCAAAAGTTTTAATAATAATTCAATTAGCTTAAAAATAAGTATAGTTTAATAATAGTAGTAATGTAACAGTTTTCAAAATTATGTAATAAAGTGTCAAATAAATAACGCGATAAAATCCGTATATAGTAGTTTAATTTCAATGAATAATATTCGCGTAAACAGAAGACAATATTAAATATATACTTTGATAATATGACGTAGGTCTTAGGGCTGAGATATTCATCCTATAATAACTTCTTAACTACCATAAAATATCCAACAAAGTTGATGATTAATTGGCATTGTGTCTGTACCTCTTCCTGCCAGTAATTGTATCCTCCAGGATACTCCTATAAAGATAACGATCGATTCATTGGAATCTTTCCTTTCTTAATTAATTCCAGGCAATAATAGTACTAAACTAACACTGAGACGTCCTCTCGATAGGGTGACCATTAACTTGATTAAATTAAACAAGACTATTTACTTAAGCGCGAAGCTTTAACTCGAGCATTTCTGTGATGCGAATTAAGCAATACATACATACATAGATTCATGCCTGTTTCCCAGAGGGGTAGGCAGAGACTACGGATTTCCATTTGCTACGATCCCGACACGCTTCCCTGGCTTCATTAAGCAATATATTTTTATTTAATTGGCTCGCTTAGGAGGCAACAGATGTTCATTGGCAAATTTTGAGTGGTCTTTAGGCAGGTGCTGTTTCAGGTTCTTGTCCAGTACAGAACAAAGAACATGGGCGACTTAAAATGGATGATTGTGTCATGTGTCCCTAAATACAATGTTTGTGAAGTCCCGACGATAGGTATTCGACTTCATATAGTGTGGATATTATACAGAATATCTTAATTTTATCTCAATGGTTATATTTTTGCTAGCATCAAGTACTAGTAGCCGCGATAGCTCAGTGGGGAGATCAACAAACAGCAATGCAGAGGGTTTCGGGTTCGAACCCACGTCGCGCACCTCTGACTTTCGGAAGTTATATGACTTTTCGAAATTATGTGCGTATTTATTGACAATTATCGCCTGTTCCGTGCCTCGGAGAGCACGTTAAGCCGTTGGTCCCGGCTGTCATGAACATCTATGGCAGTCTTTATTGGGAAAGTCAGTACCCTCTAATATCCTGACACTGGTCTAGCCTTAGGGTATCGTCGCCTTCGAGTTGCGGAGGTCAGGTGGCAGCCGCTTCGTTTTAAAACTGATATCCAGTCAAATCCGGTTAGACCAGAAAAGCCTACCCCAAGTGACTTAGGAATAATAAAGGCTAAGAGAGAAGAAGGTTATATTTTTGCTGTTTGCGAATATTGCATATCGATTACTATATAAACATGTATAACACATGCCCAACCTACAAATCCAGCTTCTAAAATTATCAATTCAGATTAATAAATATATACCCATCAATGCATTTATGTAAATATTGAGTTGTCTAAAGACGGAAATAAAAGCAAGCTGTAAGGATAAAGACATTTTTAATAAACTCCTTCAAATATGTTTGCCATATCGCAGAAGGATGTTGGTCAAATAATAGTTTATGAGTATATTGTTATAATAAAATTGAACCTTGTATTTTGTGCGCAGTGAGGGTGTCGTTAGCCGAAGGGTTGCTGAATGGGGCGCTGTCCCTCTGTTTACGTAGCAAATACTATTTTACTTGTAATTGGTGATTACCAATTCAATTAGCAATCCTGTTCTGACAACATTGTATCCTAAACCTCATCTAACTTTAGAGTGGATTTATATTTCTATAAAAAGTTAGTAGATTAAGCTTTTAGTAGAGAAAGCAAACAAGAAAGCTTTTAATGGATAATATATTTGGTTACGTTTTTGATGCGTTTATATAAAAGCGAGTACATACGTTTATACATCATAATGGAATAAAATAGTCCTACTAATATTACAAAATGTAAAACTATCTAAAGATGTTTGATTGTGTATTACTAAATCGCAAGTTGACCATATAACGTATTTAAACAAAGCTTGGCATACAGATTATTTTTTACAGTTTGCGCTCCTATTCTATCATCTAATCTTACACGTTACTGTAAATGAAACCGCTGCCAGAAGCCAGTATTTATTGTAATAAAGGTTTTACAAACGCACCTTTGTGGGATTTAAAATTATAACACGCTACATACAAGGAGATATAACGATTTATATTACTACATCTCTTAAGTAAACGCATTGGTTAAAATCGAAGCTAAGCTAACGAAAATATTACCTACATTCTTAGTTAAACTATAACTAAAAAGTCCAAGCGCGCCTTGTCACCCTACAGAGGCAATTTCTGCGAAGTTTCGTCATGTATCTCAGCGGCGGAAGTTTTCGTTACAGCGGCCAAGCCATGAATAACGTTCGATCGGCCACAGGAAGCGACTTCCGGCCTTCTATCGCCCCTTATCTTTTGCATTCAATACCGGACAACTTTGAATCGCCGCGAAATTTTAAAACTTGAGCTGGCCGTTTCGTAGTTGTTCTTTTATTCCTTTTTTAAAAGTTCGCCTTTGGACTGTTGTTCTTTTTTTGAGTTTGCAAGGTTGTTAAATTTTACTTGGAGTACTGGTATCGCTAAAAGGGTGCATTTTTTATTAGGAGTGATTATAACGTAGTTATATAGCAAGATTACCCTTAGAAAACCTCTGTAAGACGCCTTATAGGTTCGGACAAAGTGTTATTGTACCACGCTGTTAGAAGGTTCTCGTAGTAGTTGTAGCAGGGAACCTGGCAATTTGTTCTTTAGTACGCAGTAGGCTGATAAATCGGTTTTGTTACGTTACATAAACAGTAATTACTCTTTTACACAATTCTCTCTTGAATCTAATAAGATGTAAATTATTGACTATGTACATATAAACACAATTCTTTAAAACTAACTTATACCTAAAATATTATAAAACAGAAAGAAACAGAAAACTAACACTCTCTAATAGGCCTCATAAAATTCCTTCGCATCACAGTCGACTGGTAGTGTGCCCAGAAGACTGGCAAAATAAAGGCCAGCCCTCTGGTCACGGGAAGCGTCGATTAACCTTTTTGCTATGCACTGGGACCCAATGAACCTAGCGTTTCGACCCCAAACGGCTCAAAAACATAATTCCATGCCAGGTTTCTGTATTTTGCACCGTTTGAGAGTCTCCGCGGATGCTCTCTTGAATGTTTAGATAATGATAATTATTCACAAATACAAAGCCTTTCGAAATTCATTTAAACTTCAACGAATTAAGCCATTTTCACCTGTGTCAGGGTTTCTTCAATAATATTAAATTTGCTCTAATTTCGACAGCTTTCAGCCAATTATTACCTTATTTTGTCCTACAACTTTATAACAAGTCTTATGCTATCTCTTCATTTAATTATTTTAATTAAATGTTTACAGTACTAAATTCCATAAACACAGCTTAACTCAAATGACTTGATGACGTTATATCAAAGGTAAAACCTCTCTATTAAAGCGCCATATAACAAAAACTCATTCCAATTTTATAACCTCATCCAACTAACCATGTCCTTTCAAATATCCAGAAACAAAAGCGCGAAACCCTTTCAAAAGTTAATTTATTCACGATTCGAAACGACATTCGATACAGGAGACCTTTTGTAAAACTCCTGACATTGGCGCTAACATAGGAAATTAAAGATTCTATCTACGTAACGAACTCGTCTTGGCATACTATTAAGCAGAACAAAACTTACTCACATACTTTTACAATCGAATTCGAACTTTATTATGAGGATTTAAAGTTTGGTTTTGTGTGAGAACTGGTTGTAAATGTTCGGATGCGTTCGCTAGTAAAAACTTGAGCGGAGCTATTAGTGTTGCCTGCTCGTCTAGATTAAGACTTTATTTCCCGAAGCTAAACGTTTATCCTTCGATGTATTATTTTAAATTTGTTTTGTACGTTAAATGTACTGTACGGATGGAACAGCGGTGTTCGTAGCCATGTCCCTTTGTCAATGCGCCGTGTACTGTGGGTGCAAATCTTCCAATCTTCTATAAATATTTGTGCCAATTTGCCAAGTCCTAAATGTTCTTTGTGTTTGGAAAGATCCCCAGGGTTCAGAGATTATCCAGAGTGCGGAGGCCATTTATTAAAAACAAAACTACAATAATCAAAAACCATTTTGTTTGTAATGATATTCGTCTTTTGGTCCTCCATAGTCATCCATAAGCTCACAGTTAAACGTGATTATAAAGACACCACAAACAGACAGTAAATTTTGCTCTTATAATATTAGTATGGGTCATTCTTTGTCGGCCTCGGTGGCGTAGTGGTTAGTGTAACCGACTGCCACGCCTGAGGTCGCGGGTTCGATTCCCGCACAAGTCAAACATTTGTGTGCATGAACATGGATGTTTGTCTTGGTCTGGGTGTTTCTATGTATAATATGTATGTATTTACAAATAAAAAAGTATATATGTATGTTTATCCATTGTCTAGTACCCATAGTACAAGCTCTGCTTAGTTTGGGCTAGATGGTGTTGTGTGTATGTGATAGAATATTATTATTAGAATATTATTATATTATTCTAGTCTAAGACGCTGAGTTAAATTAATACCCAGAACAGTTTGGCCGAAATTCCACTGAATCTATATTTGCTCTTATCTTCACGCCCTAGTTACTCTCTAGGGTTGGCAGAAGTTAAATCGATATCAAGAGTAGATACCAGAGCGGAGATCCTAGAGTTAGATAATCAGGAAACTAAGGCAGTTGGAGAATAAACGTATTTGAATTAACGATTTCCTGATAGGATCACGGCTGTACTATCGAGGGCTCTGTCTCGATGGTGCAGTGGGAGTAAATACGGCTGCTATGCGTGGAGTCAGGTTCGGTTTCTTCAGTCAGGCAAAGTGTCATGTGCCAAAAAATCTGGTACTCTGTCCTGTAGGTGGCAATAAACTCGTCATCTATTATGTAGAATTTTAAGCCATAGCTGGATACACGTCTGTTTCTTTGGAATATAGGCCTGAGACAGATGTATGATGATACAAAAATAATAATGGTAGATAAATATCTAATAAATTGATAATATGATGGTTTCATGTTTGATTTATTTATTAGTTATCTCCCAAACAATCTTGCTACATCCTTGTAATATTATATGTTTATATTTTGCAATAACATACACCATTCAACCGGGTAGCGTCCAATGAAAGAAGCTTAGCAATATTTTGTTCTAACCATAGTCATTGTATGGCGCTAATGTACACTTAATTTACATCTTTATAACCAAAACCATAAATTATGATACGACCTTTACAGTGGAAGTGAGATTCCCGCTCTATTCACATTCAAGACACAAAATCCCATAGAAAATGTTACCACAAAACTGGCCCCTCTATTATTTACGTTTTCACGTGGACTGTTCCTTTTAACATACCATTATAATTTACATTCAACATCGTTACTATATAGTGTGTAGAAAAGATATTTTATTTGGAAGTAATATAGGCTGAATATAATTTACATTAAAATACAAATATCAATCGGTTAAACTATTGTTTTGAGACGCCCAGAATATAAATTTTACAAAACCAGCAAAATAAAATATAAACTTACAGTCATAGCCAAAATCTTTTTTCATATTGTTTATAAACAAGTGAGAATCAGCAATGAATTGCCGTAAAACTTAGAGTTTAAAAAAATGGTTCAAGTAATATGCAAAGGTCACGTGACCTTGAGGTCAGGGGTCAAAGGTCATTGTTATTTCGGGGTATATCGACTGTATCGAGTCGAATGGCGCTAACCGCGAGTCTTTAGCTTTTACGGTTCTTGAGTTAAAAGATGGTATTACGTGACCTTGAGGTCAGTGGTCAAAGGTCATAGTCATTTCGGGGTATTTCGACTATGCTGAATCAAATGATGTTGACCGCGAGTCTGTAGCTCTTACGGTTCTTGAGTTGAAATATGGTATTACATGACCTTGAGGTCAGAAGTCAAAGGTCATTTCGGAGGTATATCGACTATGCTGAGTCGAATGGCATTGACCGCGAGTCTCTAGCTCTTACGGTTCTTGAGTTGAAAGTTGTAAAACAGACAGACGGACGGACGGACGGACGGACAAAGCTGTTGTATAAGAGGTTTTTCGAACTCTAAAAACTTACCTGCATTGATGACGTTGTGGCTTAAGTGGTCGTCTCGCCATTGATTGCAAGGGTCGTGGGTTCGATCCTAACACGCGACAAAAAATTATGTGATCCACAAATAGTTGTTCCGATTGTGATTATTATTTGTGTCCGTCGTTTGAATGTTTGTTAAGTTCCTCGTTACACAGGAATGATATCTAGTGAGTTGTGTTCAATATATATTTTAAAATAAAAGGTATGAAAATCGTTTTATTTCTGAAGGAGGCAATAGGGAATACGAGATGATTAATTCAGGGGTTTAAACAGTTCGAGCTATAGCAATTTCTTTTGCATATTGGTATTTCGTTTGGGCCTAGCGCGACAGCAATAGATCGGTGAAAAAACATTTCCTTAAGTGTTCTGCATTTCCTTTTAAGCTAGAGTTAATTTTACTCACTGAATACATATATACATTGTATCTATGTATCTTATGTGGGGGCCAGTCAGTGCAGACCGGCGACACTTCGGCCCAGTGGGATCTTTTGTGTCGACACTCTCCCAATAGCGACTGCCATAGATGTTCATGGCAGCCGGGACCGACGGCTTAACGTGCTCTCTGAGGCACGGAGCAAGCGATAATTGTCAATCAATACGCACATAATTTCGAAAAGTCATATGACGTGGGTTCGAACCCGAGACTCTCTGCATTGCAGTCTGTTGGTCTCCCCACTGAGCTATCGCTGCTCTTACATATATACATTACTCATAGGTGTGGCTGACTACGACGCTGGTTTATGAAGCAAGAGTGCTTCATTCATTTTTTATACACTTTTACCGGTGTAGTTTACTTTTAATTCAAATTCAAATTCAAATTCAAATAGTTTATTGCGAATATAGGTTGTTACAGTGGTGTTAACATAGTTTTATCAGTATTGAACAAACATTTAGTGCAGCTATATTCCGCCAATTGGCATGCAATATTGCTCAGATTATATTATTCATTTATTAATTTTTTTATATTAAATTATTTAAACATACTCTAGTTATAATTGAGGTTCACATGAAACATAATCAGAATCAATATAAATATTAATTAATTAAATGTTATCCATGTCATTGTTTTCATTATACAAGTCAATTTAGATAATATTATATAAGTCAAGTGAATTTAATTAAGAGTCATTAAAAGCTAATTATATTATTGGATGTCATATTTGTCTTCGAGATATTCTTTCAGTGTGTAGTATGCCTTATTAACAAGAAATTGCTTCAATAGCGTTTTAAAGTTATCTGTGGAACATCTCAATATGTATAATGGTAAATGGTTATAAATTCGAGGGGCCATACAAAATATGCTGTTGCTAAATTGCCCTGTTTTGTTTGATGGAAAACATATTTTATGATTATTACGTTTACTCTGTAGGCGCCCAAATAAAGAAGTATGTGTAAAAACAAAGACTGGCATTTATGAAGAATATCTCTAATGTGATCAAAGAATGGACGTCAAAGTCTTCATCTTGTGACTGAGCCATAGAAGTGATACCTAAAAGTATAGTAATAACGTGCAATGACAATATTTTTTTAATACATCTTTATCTTTTAAGCTAATTCGCCCGGGCTTGTATATTTGTATATACTTTTTTTATATACCTTGTGTGTTGCGAGACAAATGTCACAAAGAACAACCAGGAACGAATATTAATTTCAGTATGTTCAGTAATAGTTCATGGAGAAATGGTTGCAGCACCTTACAGCTCTTATGATTTGTAAACAAAAACTTGGCGATTAAAAAGAGTGGCCATGAGTTTCTTGCCCGTTCTTCTCATGAGCCCTACACCCTTGCTTTGCTGAACGTGGCAGTAAATGTAAATTCGCAGAAAAAAATAGTGTAACTTTGACATTCATAAGTGTTACCTTGTAACCTAATCTAAATAAATTTAATTTGAATTTTGAATTTTCGAACTCACATGGTCTGCCATGGTTAAGAAAGTCTTGTTAAATTTTTATTAAATAAACTAGATTTCGTAGTCGTTTAATTAATTTAGTAACCGAACGTTTTTTTGGATGAATGATCCTTTCTTTTCTTTATTTTCTTTTTAAAAGACAACTCCCGCACTAAGAGTAATTCATGTGTTGCGGGGGACTTTACAAACATTCAAACAACGGACACAAAGAACGCCTGGGCGTTAAAATTTGTGTGGATCACATAAATGGTTGTTCAGAGTCTGGACTCGGAACAACCATTTACGTGATCCACACAAATTTTCGTCCCGTGTGGGATTCGAACCCACAACACTCGGCGCAGCGGCAGTGGCGATGCAACCACTTAAACCACTACGCCATCCATGCAGTCGACTGACTTTATGTCCTTTTCTGCTCCTCTGAGAAAATTTATGCGAAATTTCATGATGATCGGTCGATTAGTTAAGGTGTGATAGCGTAGCATACAAACAAACAAACTCACATTTATAATATTAGTTAGGATTAGAACGTTAGGAATAGGATAAGTAAATAAAAACATTCTACTAGTCTTATCGTAGCAGTAATAAATGCACAGCCTGTTTTAAACATACCTATACGTTTAATTCCAGTGATTACTGACCCAAATTGCGGCTCGTGGAAAAATATGCCAACAATATTCGCTCCAGGCTTAGCATTAGATAAATGTAAAGGGATTTTTAAATGTAATACGTGTTCATTTATATTACAGTAAAGATGTACTAGCCAGCGATGAGTGAATGTAAAAAGAAAGAAAGAAAGAAATCATTATTTATTGCCACAAAGAAATATGACTACATATTTTTCTTACAATATATCGACATAATAATAAAAAAGACAATTAAATAAAGAGTTCGTAAGTAAAAAATAGACACATATTATGCAATTGTGGCAACAAATGGTCTCCATTCAGCATTGATGTTGCGATAAAACTGACGTGATATCGCAACGCTGATTTTCAATGGAGATCACCGTTACGCACGAACGTCAAGCCAGCTGCATACAATAATGTTGATGAAATATTCGATATTGTCGAATAATTGTATTCGAATTTTGTTTCGATTAAATCTACAGAGACGCATTGGCACACCAGCGGTCAGACACAGTAGGCTTTCAAATCAGTTTGGTATTAAAAAATATTGCAGATTAATAAGCATCGACATCTTGAACAGTCTAAATACTCTCGAGTAATAATGAAAAATAACTTCAATGTAAAATACCATAGTAGCATCAAATACAACAAGCCAGAGGGGCTTGTACACCCCCGAACCAATACAAAGGGTAATATAAATATCCGATTATGATTCGAATAAAAATCGGTGATCTTATTGTGCGAGATAATACAAATTCTGAATGATCTGAATTTTAAACGACAATATGCGCATCAGTGTAACAAATTATACAACTCCATTTTATGAAAGTATATGATCATTTATTTTACTTTACCAAAACGTAGACCGCCTGTATTATAATCGTTTGCCCATTATACAATAATAACAGTCAAGCACTTTATCATAATATATTCATACTTTTATATCCTACCCGTGAGCTAATAAATTTAGACTATAAACTAAGGCCTTATAAGCTTTCCGCGCCCGGGAAATCCTATACCTTTCTCACATATTCATGTAAACTTTTCATATAAAAGTCAGGCAAATTTTCCTTTGCGTTATGGCCGAGAAAACCGGCTATTTCGGCCATTTTTTTACAGTTACTGTAGAAAATTGTTACAAATATACGTAACATTTTATTCCTCGGAGTGGAGAACCTATTAAAACTTGGAAGGTTAATGTTGTGTTAGAATGGGGCAATTATCCTTCACAAATGAAGATACTTTTTTTAAAGCGGCAGTTTCATTTTATAAGGATGAGTGTATTCTGAGTCGGAGTTACTCAGGTGGGTTGAGTCGCAGTAAAAAAAGTTTGTTTTAAAGACTTTTTGTACTGGAAATTGCACGCTGAATTAATTTGATGTCATTTTTAATCAGCGTTTATTTTATATACATTTATCCTAGAACTGGTTGTTACATGTTATTGTTATAATATATATTTCAAAGTTAAAAATCAAATGTCAAAAGTGTCGCCTTCTATTTCTATACACAAATGCAAACAGAATGTTGGAGTTATTCATAACACACTGCGCAATATTTTGCGACCGTATTATCTTCTTCTCCCTTAGCCTTTATTATTCCCAAGTCACTTGAGGTCAACTTTTCTAGTCTAACTGGATTTGACTGGTCATCAGTTTTTACATGGAGCGGCTGCCACCTGACCTCCGCAACCCGAAGGCTAACGATACCCGAAGGCTAACGATACCCTAAGGCTAGACCAGTGTCAGGATATTAGAGGGTACTGATTTTCCCAACAACGACTGCCATAGATGTTCATGGCAGCCGGGACCGACGGCTTAACGTGCTCTCCGAGGCACGGAGCAGGCGATAATTGTCAATATAATATATGTGTTATATATAATATTTTGGTACCGTGGTATTAGATTTCACTTATAAAACGGGGTCGAAAAAAATTTTATGTTTCATAAATTGTTGTATCCAGTCTGGGTGTTTGTATCTGTTGTTTGAATTTTTGTATTGGTTGTGTTTGTGTGTTCGAGATTTTGTCCCTCACGACACAGGAATTATTCCTACTACTGTTGATATAATTTTTCACTAGTGTTCTAGCAGCGCAGGGAATCCAATAAATAGTCGGTAGGTTTGATCAGTATTTATTCGGGCAGAGCTTCGCCTCACAATAGTTCCGATATGGTAATGAATTACAAATGCACTGACAATCTACTTTTATATAGAATCAAGACTAGTCAAAACAAGTACTCTTATTAGTTAAGTAAGTTATCGAGCAAACATTAATTAATAACGTAATTTAATGGTTGGATGCCTAGTAAATAATAATTAATAATATCTTATGATAATTGAATTATAGTAGCGGATTAGAATATGTTCCGGTTGTGTCTCCGTTAGTGCGTGGTATATCCCGGGTGTGACGTAGCGGTATCGGTGATGGATTATAACACTAGATTTGAGTTACTATTAGTAAAATTATATAAGGTTCAATGACAATGATAAAAAATTAAGCAACATTTTATTTATGATGAAATAATAGTCAGAAGCAGTTCGGAGTTTGGAAACGTGCTCGGACAGCAAGACTCCTGTTATTTACAGATGGTGAATCTCTTGGTATATGTAATCCATAACAGCTGACGAAGTGTGGATATAATAGACCTCTACTTATCTCTCTCAATCACTTCATGGGTGGGTAGGGGAGCAATATATATCTATCTATAGGTATGTATTACCGTACGACTAGTCAATTTACTTATATTTAAAGTTTTGTGGTATGGGTATGGGATGTACGGATCAGGTCTTTTCCTTACGGTGCATAGCCGAGAGAGTTTTGGCCAAAGGTCAAAAGGTCTATTGCGCATTCGTGGATCTGGAAAAGGCTTATGATAAAGTGGTGAGGAATGAACTTTGGTCGGTATGGTCCATGTATGGAGTTAATAGCACCCTCACGCGAGCTCTGAAATCTCTTTATGATGATTCCAGAGCTCGTGTTAGGATAAATGGGACCTACACAGAATGGTTTAGCATCGAAAAAGGTGTTAGACAAGAATGTGTAGCGTCACCTTGGCTGTTTAACCTATACATGGACAATTGTTTAAAAGATTTAAGAGACTGTGAATGGGGATTAAGAATGAATGAGTTACTTGTCAAATGTCTTCTTTATGCCGATGACCAAGTAATACTTGCGTCATCAGCAGAAGAGTTGCAAGCGATGGTAACTATTATGCATAGTGCTTTTGAGAGTAAAGGAATGAAAATAAATGTAAGCAAGACGAAAGTAATGGTATTTGAAAAGGAAGAGTGCGTGACGATGTGTAATATTTTGATTGATGGAGAAAAAGTGGAGCAAGTGAAAGAGTTTGTATATTTGGGTACTTTGTTTACAAGGGATGGTAAACATGAGGGAGATATTGAAAGGAGAACGATTGCGGGAAACAAAGTGAATGGAGCTCTACGCGCTTTTATGAACAGTCGAAATGTTTCCGAAAAGGCACGTTTGGCTGTTCATAGAGGACTATGAGTGCCCACACTTATGTATGGAAGTGAAAGTTGGGTATGGCAAAAGAAGCATGAGAGCAGAATAAATGCTGTAGAAATGAGAGCGCTGAGAAATATATGTGGTGTGACTCTGAAAGATAGAATAAGGAATAGTGTGATTACTGAGAGATGCGGCATGAAAGTTGATATAGTGACAAGAATAGAAAAGGGTATGTTAAGCTCGTTTGGGCATGTAGAAAGAATGGACGAGGAAAGACTGACTAAGAAAGTTTATAAGGCTAGTGTGAATGGAACAGTCGCAAGAGGAAGACCTAGGTGAACGTTTCTTGATCAGATCGGAGGCGTTCTGGACAAAGGCCAGGTTAAGAGCACCTTGAACCAACGGGCGTGTTTGAGGAATGTGATGAAAGTGAATGAAGCCAGAGAAGTGTGTCAGGATCGTAGCAAATGGAAATCCGTAGTCTCTGTCTACCCCTCTGGGAAACAGGCGTGAATCTATGTATGTATGTATGTAAAGTTTCGTGACCTAAAGATCGTGTTTCTATTGCACAACTGAACTAACCCTTTTTCTACTACAAAACATAGCTAAAAGCATAGCTTTTAGTAGTAGACTACCTTCTCACAGAATATCGACGTGAAATAGCAGTATTCCTAATTTGTGTTTTCTTCGGTGAGTGAGAGTGCCGGAGGCCCAATTACCCTCTTTCCCCCTTCCCGCTCCTTCTCCTTCCCACTTCCTTTCCTAAAGGGTCGCCAACGCGCAAGTGATGCCTCTGGTGTTGCAGGCGTCCATAGGCTACGATGACCACTTACCATCAGGTGGGCCGTATGCTGGTTTGCCACGATAGTTGTACAGAAAAAAAAAAAATAAACTGTAGAGACTACCAAGAATTATTCTAGTAAACCAAATTGCTGTTATTTCAGACTCCGTTCTGCTACAGAAAACCTAATAACACTTAGCACGACCTGGGAATCGACTCCGATACCCCATGCTAAGCAGTAGCATACACTAATACCGCACTATGGAAGCAGTGAGCAGAAAAAAAAAATACAAGTATAACTCTTATAACTCTACATTTCCATACTATCATTCTTACAAAGCTAAACTAATGCAAACAAAGAAATGAAACTCTAAAAACTCTAAACAATAATACAACTACTTTAACAATAAATACAAACCCACATAACTTGCCACCCACTCTTTACTTTATACCGAGTCTTGGGGCAAGAGGCTTCTACGAACACTCGACTTAACAAATTGCTTTTAAAAGTACCAGCGTTAGATAATAACAGGCTAAAAGCAACAGTTACATAAGTAGAAACTGACCCAGTTTACTTCTTTTCTAGTTTATATTTATATTGTACTTGTTAGTATGTTAAAAATGTTTACGGCTTCAGTTAGTAAGATTTGTTATTACTATTATAGTATCCTTTTAGTGCTCTGGGATTCCTTTATGTTTATCTTTTTATACGATAAAATCAATCGATGGAAAAATTCTATACATATGGATAAGGCATTAAACTTGCGTCCTATAAAATTAAAAGACGTAAGATCACGTCAATAGTGCAATAGGTGGGATTCAAACCCAAGACATCACTAGGCCTCTCTTTATGTATGTCGTGTTATGTCATAAGAACATAGGCTACATTACGGAATGGACTGCAACTGGAAAGATCTACTGATAGATAGCCTTGCTAGTAAGTTAAGTTCGTTCAGTAAAGTAAAAATAATAAGATCCTCCAGATTGAACTTCGGCCCCGGCGGTCAGTGCGTAGCGGGTATTATAACGTACAAGTACATATGTACGCTATCACAGTTGCACTCTCCAATTCCATACTCTCATCGTCCGATGGGCAATCGACACGGAGAGATCAGGCGCAGGTTGGTCTTGTGCCAAGCTTTACATGCTTGCCGAGACACCGGATTCTTAATATAGACAACTTCTATTCTATAGGCTGATATTGAGAACTTATTAGCAGGAAAACCTAATAACCTTTTGTTAATCCAACTCGTTGATCTTACGCCTGATCCGTCTCCGGTCGTGTCAGACTGCCTTCGGAATATGAGAGTTATGAATCATTTGCGTTTCCGCACACACTTATGCACTATAGTATCTCTTGCCCCCTTAAGATTCGTCGTCTTGACCGAAATTAACTCTGAAGGACTTATTATTACTTATTTTCTATATAACATTGATTAAACTACAAATTATGAAAATCGTATCACTATATTGTATACTAGATTTTTCCCGCGGCTTCGTTCACCTAAATATAGATTAGGTTAGCTTAGATTAGTAACAATACTTTTGTCTGGATGAAAGATACTCTACGTTCTTATCTGTTCCCCTAATGATGTGTACCTATGCCAAATTTCATGATTATTGGTCGAGTCATTAAGATGTAAAAGCTTAACAAAGTCACATACATTCACATTTATAATATTAAGTTAGGATTGTGGCAGCTATCATGTGCAAAATATTTATATATTTTTAATTTGTCCAATTGCTCTTACCTTAGAATGTCGCAGTAGGTATAAGTATCCAGTTTTATCTGATTAGACTCAGAGCTCAACATGATTGAAAGCAATAAAGCTCGCAAATAAAGTTCATTTTTCTATATCCTATTGATATTATAAATGTGAAATGTTGGACTGAAGTGGAAACTAATAGGTTAAGTGGTCACCTTGCCATTACCATTGCGATGGCTGGGTTCGATCACCACACGAAACAAAAATTTATGTGATCTACGTTGTTGTATCGAAGTCTGGGTGTTCCTTGTATCCATTGTTTGAATATTTGTAATGTCCCCTGCGACACTGGATAAAATCCTAGTATGGTGTATTAAAAAATGTTTGTGAAGATGTTAAAATGTTTGTAAGTAACTCTATCTACAAACAAAATCTCAACAAACCTTTTTGTCAAGCATAAAATCTGGAATGGATTCAGCTAGCTAAAACTAGGCAGACAAATAGATCACGTCCTGAATTAATACAGATGATACTTTTTATAACGGCACTTGTGTGTATTTGTAGGATCAACGCGGGCCAAACGTAGAACAGCAGCCAATCTATGTGTAGGTACTTTTATTCTAATATAATGTAAATTTTGTGTGTATATGAAGTGTAATATTCAAAACCACTGTACACTTAAGGCAGGTGCATTATATGTCACCTGTATTAGTAAGCCTGCATCCTGCGCTCGTGGGTGGTTTGCTGATGTAGTTTTAGTTTTAGCGACCTACCCACCATACAAGTAATAAGCACACGGTGGTGCGTTTAGTTGGTAGGACCCGACTTTTCATTTTACTACGGGTGAGACCGACATACCCATTACGCTCCCTTTTTCCTGCGAAGAAGAATGCGTAAATGCATTCTATATTGGTGAAGTCGAGGCGGGCTTTTGGTATATAATGCTGCTAATTATTTAGGGTCGGTACGAACGAGCGGGCTCGCCCAGAGTAGTACAATTCTTCTACAGAAGATCGGCGAAAAACTGCGAAAAAGTGTATTTTATTTATCCTTTATCCCTTTCGGAGTTAGCACAGCGTAAAGTACATTTACGAGTATTCGCGTAGTTAAAATAGTGTGTGATGACTTGCAATACTGGCCATATCGGCTATAGGCTAGAGTAGTCGTTTGCCATCAAACGATCCAAATTGTCATTAGCTGTTGTATAAAACACGTTCAAATTGTAAACGAATTTCAAAAAACGTACACTAAAATTACTTCCAATACTGAAAAATGCAGAAATAACCAGTACTATTTTACTTTGTGTTCGAACCTCTACAACAACTTTATTTTACGAGCGCCAAGGAAAAATGTTGCCTCGGAATTCACGTCCATAAGTCACAAGATTGACCCATTTAATGCCGCCATCTTCTCTGCCGTCAAAGGCAGCAATAAAAAGTAAAATAAAACAAGAGTCCACTTTTATTCAAGATGTTTTATTACTGAAATCAGAATAATTTACATTGTAAAAAATACACATATTCCGATAAGTATTACGCTAAGATTAACATTTTAGCTTCAACTTTTTGGCTCTATTTTACAGTTTAACTATAGTTTTATTTATTAACTAGATGTGTAATTTGTATTATATGACGAAATCGATTCACACATTGCTGAATGAAAATAATTATCACCAAAATTGGTTCAAGATTAAATGGTCTTTTAAAAATATTCTTGGTTAGAAATTGGATTACGGTTTGCAAAAGTAGTATCCAACTTTGACTAGTGAGGGAATCACTTAAAAATAGATCTTGTATTAACTTATTTCATGAATAGCTAGTGTGTCAGTTTGCAATAGGCCAGCATATTGAGCTATGGCATTAATGTTTACTTTAAACTAGTTTGTGATAACGGTGGTATACTTTTCATCATTGTCATTACGTAAAAAATGTGTAATAATACCACTCAAACTGAACATTATGGAACTATTTGAGTTCGACGAAACTCGTAATTACTTCAGTTGTACTTGAATTATTAGTGTAATTAGTTTAATGCTACACTAGTCATAAAAAACGACGAAATGTCAAACTTAATGCCATTGCTTTGATAAGGTTTATTAGGTCATTCTAAATTTGGCTCTAAGTTCATGCACATACATATATCTTTTGAAATCGCTAAGAAGAAAATATGATGTCTAGAAGAAATAAATATCATTCATTTTTAAAGATTATTATTATTCATTTTTAGATATACTTGTCATGTCCAGCCATTATCTCAGAATAATAAAAATGTAGACATAGCTCACCACGCTGACTTATTGCAAATTGACAAACTTCATACACCAAGAAAATGCACAAGTACTCGAAATAATTTTGTTGTGTGAATAGATCCCTCAAAATGCTGTCAGTTCAAATTAATTCTAATATTTCTTTGGCATTCAAAGCAAATTATATAAGAGTTTCTAAAATTGCAACCCTCGTCTATTTTGGTGAAACAGAAATGCTATTAGAATTGCATTCCTATAAAGTGTAAAGCAAAGCGGATTATAACCTCAAAATCTTTTATATTTTTATGCATGTATCAAACGTAAATTTTCTTCAATAAATTCTTGTGTAGTCCGCTTTACTTCATGAATGGCGCTATACAACATCTACCAAGCACTGTATTCCTTTTTAATAAATTTTAATTACAAATGAATTTCATAGTCTCACAGAAGGCTTTGTGATTATCTATTATTAACTTACCTAGGTACAGACTTACTTTTAATACTTATTAGCTGATAGAAATATATAGACTTCTATATTTTATTGAGTGATGTTGTAGATTTAGCTAGTAGCCAACGTGCTGCCTTTTAAATAATTAAACGTATTTGTTGGTTTAGGTTGAAAATACGATATACGATGGAAAACAAGAGTTCTAGTCAGCACGTTGGTTATATGCCAAGTTGAAAATATCCAAAAGAAGTCTATATATCCACGTTTATTAAATGTTTTTACACTTATTTGTATGAAAAATAAAAGCTGCATCTTTGGATCCATTTAATACTAAAATAAAGGCTACATTTTTATTGAATTACTGTCACAAAGTTAAACACTTAAGTAAACGATATGTATTTCTTTCAACTATTATTAAATCCCAAAGTATTGTCAGGGAACTATGAGTAGACATACTGAGAACTGTTATGGAAGATTGTTAATAAATTATAAATAAGAATTTATTTCTTCTCCATTACTTTCATTAGCATAAGACACGACATCATTTTGTACTAGAGCAAAAATCTGTAATAAATATACTTTTAAAAATAATTCTATATGATATTTAAGATATTAAGAAGCGTGGTTTCTATTTTGGAAGTAGATATTTTGTTTATAGATTTCATAGACGCAGAAGCAATTTTCTAAATAATTCAGATACAAAAACGTCACGTGACTTTCACTTATTCTAATTCTTAGTCACCCCTAACGATAATTGACCAATAAACAAAATCGTATGAAGCTTAATTAGGTACAGCGATAATGAACCGAACACTATCTATTTATCTCCAACATTGACAGTCATCTCTTAATATTTTTATTTTATACAACATTTTTATTATATTTTTACACGCCACTTTTTTACAACCAAATAAATCCAAATGCGAAATGATCATGGAATCGAAAAAAAAAATATTTGGACGGACAGACACAGATGCTAAAATAAACAGTCATAAACATTCACGAAGGTTCAAATATTATGTTCTAGAATCTGGCTACTAATAGAATAATTGTGCCTCTTGCATAACGCCAGCTCCGTATATTGGAGCCAATTTCTTATCCAACATTGCTCATAATGCCGCTGATAACATGAAAAAATATATTTAGGATACAATCAAGTAGGTTTTAGATTAGTAACATTTCATTTACGAATTATTGTAGAGATGTTATCACACATAAAACGGAAAAGCGAATTTTGAGCTAGTCATTTCATGTTAAAGCTGCAAACATTTTCAACCAATATAAAAATTCCGTATCACCAACAAATGCAATTGCCTCCAACATACGGAATCGAAAAAAATCGAATTCAAATGTCGAAATGATGAATTACGTGAGGTTGCTCCGCCAATCTTCGTGCTGTTGTTGCGCTGTGCAGTTGGTTGCGCACCACCTTGATAAGGCGGTGGGAGGGCACGGTGCTCCTCCTGGCCGCTGACGTCGTATTATTCGTCGGGTGCGCATTGCTGAGCCAACACAGCCGCCATCGCTGCGGCAAGGGCTCCATTCTCCCCATTCTGATACCCGGCAGTCGAGTAGCCCTGAAAAAATGGCAATATGAGTAACTGTATAACATCATATCCTGCTAGATGTGTACCAGTCTCACATTTTATTAGCTACTTCGTGCGTCATCTGATCTAATATTATAAATGCGACTGTAAATTTGTTTGTTTGTTACGCTTTCATGCCTTAAGTGCTCGACGGATTATCATGAAATTGCACACGTCGTCAGATGTACAAAAAAGGTACATAAAGTAGTAAGTATAAATAAAGGTACCTTTCATCCAGAAAAACATTATTGTTCCCGAGTAAGCGAAGCCGCGGGCAGAAGCTAGTATTTGATAAGTTCTATTCTATTATATTTTGACACGCACAGGTCAGTTTAGATTATAAACCTTTTTGGGTAAATTTTCTATTCTGATTTGTCCTAGGTATCAGGACTGGGTCCAAGCTTAACGTAAGCCATGTACGACCTCGTGTAGATAAACAGGTCAAATTTTTGAAATATTCTTGTCATCTTATTTTCTTTGTTTGAACTACACAAACGTTTATGACAAGTGGAATTTCTCAAGGAATCCTTAACGGTAGAGTACTCTACGCTTTTCCGCATTACAAATGATTATGGAGCGCTAAAAGCGACTCGACATCTCTCAGCTGTTAAATGATCTGAAAATATAAGTACCGCAACTACTTGGACCTTATGAAAAAACATAGGGTACATTAGGACAGCAAGGGTCAGAATTAAGGAAGTTAATGGTCTCGACTAACTAAGAAGGTCACTTTATGGGTGCCCTCCCTAAGACCTCTGAGGGTCTACATAATTCTTTTATGTTTCTCTCAGCTGTTTAGCTATACCTTTTTGTATATATGTTATACATATACATATAAGCTGCTTTATTTTGTTGGAACACTTGGAGCACCTAATATTTTTCTCTGAAATTTTACGAGGTTTCATTTTATTCATTTACGACGGTCATTCGAGCTCCTTGAGCATCATTATCAAGACTTTCATTTAGAGTATCTACTTTAAGCGTCTTTACATGAACATGGCAATGCCGAAAACCTATCAGAATTTTTTGTATTTAGTAAAATCTAGCAACATGGTAAAAAACTAAAATTAAGGTATGAAGTTGCTCCTTTTATTTTCTAAAATTACAACATTTACACTAGGAATAAATCTTATGTCGCGGGAATCTTATAATATTCCTAAAACGGATGTGGCAGTGGTAAGGTGACCACTTAAGCAACTATGCTTTCCGTGCAGTCTTAGACTAGGCAGTCGCTTTACTTTCTAAATAAGTCTTGGTCCATGGCCTTGGTCAAGAATTCAAAATCTTCACTGATTTTTAAAAGCACTTAGATTCGTAGTTAAGATGAAGTATTTAACGGCTTAAATTTATGTTTTTATTCCTTTATAATTAAATTCCTTAATTATAGGAATTATATTCCAAACTATATAAAACTATCATATAAATTGCCATTCTTATTTTGTTGTACTTCAATTTTTAAAATTAGTTAAGTTGCATGTAATGATTTTTGCCTTTGTAAATGTAAAAAGTATTCAATAAAATTAATGAAACGAAAACGATGTAATATTCGAAGTAAATCTGTATAGCCGTATGAACTTACTAGCTCTTTTCCGCTTCCTCCTCTCAGCCGGGTCAGTATTGTCGGCGCGGAGCTTGCGTCGTCGCCTCGCCCTGTACCTGCGGGCCAAGCTTCGGAGAGCTGATCGCTCGCTGGCGGCGGGGCCCGAAGTCGGGAGCTCGTTCGCCGAACGAGGCTCTTCCGTCGTACTCGAGGTCGTATTTGTCCTGTTCGCAGAATTTTAATCCAGAATAATTTGATTTTCGATTTTCTTTATTGTAGCTAAAGCGAGATATTATTTAGTTCTAAGAATTAGATGTAAATTCCTGTTTATGTTTAATATCAAAAGACTAAGTCTTTGTAGAGCTGGAGCCAGAGATGTATTAGCAACAATATTTCGTTCTCGTGTAATTAAAGCACTATTGCTCTTTAACAATCAAGGATCCAGACTCATAATATGTATAAGTCTAGGTACTAATAGAAGGTATTAATAAGTGTTTTACTCCACATTAATTTACCAGCTATGTTTTTTGTTCCATCTAATACATCTATCCCATGTAATCAGATAGATATATAATCCATCTGATTACATGGAAAAAAAAAGCTCTGCGACTTTTTTGCCGTTTATCGAGCACATTTCTTGCATCATGCAAACTTATGCTTCAGATTCAACGATGCAGTCTTGACTATATGATGCTAACCTTTTATTTGTATCTTATGTATTTTTAGGTATTGCATCCTGATCCCCTAAACTCGCGAACACAGGAATATCTTAAGAGCAGCCCTAGGCTTTCATAGACAATAATAGATGCAATATTACTTCAGGCTTGTCGTATGATCAATATAATATACCATAACAAATAATACAACATATTGTGGTATTCATGATTGAACATAAATTCACAGTTAATTATAAAGAAATATTACTATTACCCAAAATAAATACATTTGCAACTAATTCGACATTATCTCTGTTTGACAACAGAATTTGATTTAGATGCGGCTAACCAAAGCTTATTTAAATATTCTGTTTCACCAGCGAATTATTTATCAATAGTATCAATGATTTACTGCAGCGTAAACTATATTAAATTGCAGATGTCAATAAATAATTATTCATAATATTTAAACTATTATTTGTAAATATTTTGTTCTTTACCAGATACATATTTTTTTTCTTAATCAATAATTTGATCATACGTAGTTTTAAGGCCACATCCCCGAAGAAGTAAGCAGAGGTATATAACACAACCACATTTCACCAGGTATTTTTTTAGGTTACACGTAATAATGAACTTATTACAGTTTACCGGATATACTTCCAGACTGCTTGCTGCTACTAAGATTTTTTTACAGAAGAACCTAGTCATACTTTGTCTTTGTCCCGGAAATGGAAGCCAAGACCTCATGCACAACAGTCACATTCATATATCATTCAGTTATTTTCTAGCGCTGCACTACTAAAGTTGTCTCGGTAGTGAATATAACTTCTCTATCAAATCATCAGCTTATCTTAGCCAAATGTCCATTGCTAGACATAGGTATCCTCTAAGGTTATATTTCTCTATCAAGTCAACTAGGCATTTCAGTGCAGAATTTAATAGCGGCGATTAAGGTATTTAGATGTAATTGGTAACCAGCTAATAGAAGAGCCAACTTACAAAGAATAATAAGAATATGCTCCGTCAGGCGTGGTCAATGACCCTTCGGAGTATATCCTGGGTGCCTGTTCCGCCCGCTCCACTTCTTCAGCGATGGACAGAGCCCTGTTCCCGTCTAGCACGTCGATGTTGTTGTGGTTTAGCTTATCTAGTTGAAGTACGTCGTATCTCCGATCGTCACTGCTGCGATGGAACACTTCTGACAGCTCGTATTCTCGTAACTGTTATAAACAAAGACAATATCGTATGTTAACTCCTCGAGTCGCGTGAAGGTCGCGAGACCGCCGAATGTTAGGGACTTTGCATAACAATACAAATTATAAAATATATTCACGTATACATTTATAACTAGCTCTCCAGTTTCATGCCTTTTTATGATTATAAATTGACTCCCGTCATTCGTGGCGTGAAGTTTATAGCTTACCTATGTTACTTTTGGTTAAAATAGCTTGCTAATTATGGAAGTATTATAAAAATCAGTTCTATAGTTTCAGAGTTTATCGATTAGAAACGAACAAATCTTTCCTCTTAATAATATTAGTATAGATTCAATATGTTTATATCACAAAAACTCAGATTATCGCAATTGTTTAATAACTACACTAGCAATGCAATTCGTCTGACGCACATAATAATATGTAGGTCTATTGAGCAAGACTTCACAAGCAAAGTATTTTATTTTATTAAAGTACTACGTTCTAACAAACTTGAAAAAAATCTTTAAGCTCCTATAGCTCTTAGCTAGAAGGCTAATGTTTAATAAGCTATTGAAAATAAACATTCATGAAACTTAGAAAGATAGCACATTAGCCTTTTTTATCAAGGTAAACACTTGTAGATTCAAATACTCAGTCTATGAAACTCATACAAACAGCATAAAGTCTTCGAGACTCAACCATTATATCCATCATGAATTTTACATTGGCATCTAATGAGACATTTTAAGTAAAGAGCAAACAGACGAACCGACAGAACTAATGGGCTGGTTTTGACAAATGAGGCGCTATTAGTGTTAATGACGTGCATTACATAACGTATAATATTTAAGATATTATTAAGCTTAAATAGATTATTCGGGTTATAACAATTTGCATTCATCATGTATCTAGTTCAACAATCACAAACACAGATCAATCAAAATTATAAGCCTGGAATGTTATTTCAGCTTAAAGTCTGTTTATGGCTATATAAATTCTGACTGGTCGCTTTCTATTCAACTTGGTTGACAAAAGGCGACAGTATCAAATTTAGCGAGGGTCTTACTTTTCACTGGTTTTAGTCATAAGGAATATTTTAAATACGTACATATTTCTTTATCCTTTAATTCCTTCAAAATAGGTGAGTAGAAAGTCTATGTTGTATAATCCGGTTTATCCTCAACACTCTATTCAGGCTTTAAGTCTGTTTATGACTATTTAAAATCTGTCTGGTGTGTTTTTATTAAATGTAGTCAAAAAGGGCTGCATCAAATTTAGAAAGGGTCTAACTTTTCACCGTTTTAGTCACAAAGAATAGGTGCCTAATATTTTAAATAAGCACGCATTTCTTTATCCTTAAATTCTACCAAGAAAGTTGAGCTTTAAGTCGTGAGCTTAAAGTAGAATATAGCTGATGTTATATCAGCGTCATACACATCTTTTGTATAAATTTGTATATTCATAATTCATAATTTTAACCTCGGTATGTGTTGTAAAGCTTAAACGTCTTCTGGCGTCTTCAGAATCTAAATATTCTTTTGAGGTTTATACTGAGGTTATTATATTGATCCAAAAACAAAAAATACTATTAGAGCCCAATACACCCAATAGTTTGACAGCCAATCACGTATTTTTAAACTTTGAAACAGTAATGTAAATTTGCCACTATGTTTGACATCAAATCTGCATAACACCTATAGCGTAGGCAAAAATGTTACTTAAGTATATATTGCTTGCGAAAAATCTGGCATTATGCTGCAAATTCGGTGCAACTAGCAATGAATCAATCAATCAATCAAAAGACTGATTGATTGATATCTGTGGTCCAATGGATAAAAATACAGAATTATTCAATTTACCTTTATGAATTGGAACGTAGCTATAGGCGGTAGTCTTCTTAGATGCGGGTAGAAGAAGGAGCCAGCTGGATGTGAGGGGTACTTTGACGTGATCCGATACGCCACTCCTTGGGGCGCTGTTGGCCAGTTTGGCGCCGTGAAGGTGAACCCGTTGTCGGTACCTGCGTCTAATGGATCCACCTAAGAAAAGACAAATTGGTTTCAAGTTGAAAGTAAGCGAGGGTACAAAGGTATAGTACTGTTAAGGCCTAGTGGAGCCTGTCTGGTAAAATAAATTCAACTTACAAAAGATCATAGCTAAATATTGTTTACGTTGTATTCTATTTATAAGAAGCGTTGCTAAATCTTCTTAAAATTACGCTGTGCTATAAGTATGGTGGTGGTCTTTGTTTCTTGCATTGGTAATAGCGGCTTTTAATATCTAGGTGCCAATGCTGAATGAAACATCTGTTTGAAAAAGACCACAAGGTAACCGCTCCCCATTACGCAGACCGTCAGTTTGTTTGCTTCATTATGTCTAAGTATAAAATAGTAACTAATATCGAAGCATAAATGCTAATTAAAAAATCTCTTTATTCTTTTACAAACTACATAAAGCCTGAATGACTTTATGTAGTTTGTCGTGTGACAAGAGGCATTTCCAAAATGTAATAAAATAATGCAGCATTAAACTAGGTCATACTACATATACATATGTATATGTATCACTAAAATGAAAATCTTTTCATTTTCTTTTACATATTAAGCAAAGAAAAGAGGAATAGAATAGGATCAAATAATTTTTTTCTCGGTTGCCAAAAATTGTATCTCAAAACCAGTTGTCACATTCACAATCAGTGGATCAACGAAACTAGATAGTTTCGTTGATCCACTGATTGTGAATATGACAGCTGGTTATGAGATAAATTTTTTTAAACTTTAATAATATAAATGCTTCTTCAATTATATTTAACTTCGTAATATTAAATTGCATATCATGTTTCTTAATTGGTACTTTAGTTAACAGGTGCTCAATTACAACGAAGCTAAATATTGGAACACCAAAATAACAATTAAGTATTTGCAGGCTTCATTAATTAATAAAAGCTGGCTAGAGTACAATTTTAATTGACGTATTTGCTGTTCGTCTGATCAATTACATAAACTTGAACGCCGCGCAGTTAAACACTTACTATTTTTGTGAATCATTGTAAAGTTACCCAATTCTTATAAATGATTTATCATTTAAAAGGGCTTGGGTAACCACCTAAATATTTATCTTCAAATTAATCATCATAATTAAAACTAAGACTAACTGTTCTTATAAGATTGTCTTGTCTTAACATTTATCTCTATCTACATTTTTACCAATTGAATTTAAAACCACAAAGAAATCGCTGTTTTTACTGGTCTCAAACATAACCAGCGCTATTATTAAATTATTAACATCAAAAATGGAGTGTTACACTCAACAACATAAGTAGCTGACAATTAAATAAATTCGATAACATATTATATGAATGAAAATATTAAATTATTGTTCTATAGGAATAAATTTTGATTAAATTGACTTTGACTAGTACCGCGGCAAAATATTAGAAGTTATCAGTATTGTTATTAATACAAAATTATGATAATGCCTAATCTTAGCAAATTAATTCCTTAAGCAAATGTTTATCGACTTATGCCGCTGACTGTACTGATATTATCTAATTCTGAGAAAAAGATATTGAAAATATTATTGTTATGAAAAATATTTAATATAGCGAAACAAATTCGCTTGTTTTAATTATAAATATTGCTTTAGTGTAGAGACTGCAGTGACTGAAAAGAAGCGATAGCTCAGTGGGGAGACCAACAGACTGCTATGCAGACGGTCTCGGGTTCGAACCCACGTCGCGCACCTCTGACTTTCCGAAGTTATATGACGTTTTGGAATTATGTGCGTATTGATTGACAATTATCGCCTGCTCCGTGACTCGGAGAGCACGTTAAGCCGTCGGTCCCGGCTGCCATGAACATCTATGGCAGTCGTTATTGGGAAAGTCAGTATAATATCCTGACACTGGTCTAGCCTTAGGGTATCGTTAGCCTTCAGGTTGCGGAGGTCAGGTGGCAGCCGTTCCGTGTAACAACTGATATCCAGTCAAATCCGGTTAGACTAGAAGAGCCGACCCCAAGTGACTTGGGAATAATAAAGGCTAAGGGAGAAGAAGAAGAAGCTCTAGTCTAGTTACTAGAGCAATATTTTTGTGATTTCCAATCAATCCTATAAACATATCGGTAATTTTAAAATTAAATATTTTTAACCTATTATGAACTATTCAAAAATAAATTAATGTTATCGTTTACATTTAATATATAAATTTAGAAAGATCATAGACGCGACAATATCACTCAATATAACAACTATTTCTCAAGACAGCATGAACGATTTCAGTGTGAATAAAAATATATATTTTCTTCAAAGATTACCTCAATTGTAATGCTGTCGAGCCAATTTCCATCCACGCAGAGATCGAAGCTGTCCACTCCAATAAACCAATCAGGAGACGGGATCATACGCGCCATCACCGACACCTGCCACAAAGAATTACGACAATGAAAAATATTGAACTTCAATTAGGTCAACGTTATTGCATATCTTTCTGCTAACAAAAGAGTGAATGAGACAACTTTTATTTTTGCATTGGACTTATTGTTAGCTTATTTCTTTTATCTGAAATAATGATCGAAAAAGAAAATAAAAATGTAATATTGTTCAGCTGTGTTTCAAATTAATTAGGTCACCAGTGTTATTTCTCTTTCTGATAGCACTTGATTCAATGAGAAGGTACGATTCGTATATTCATAGCGTGTATTCAATTCAATTCAATTCAAAATTTTATTCATTAACAATTTTTACATTGTGTTTGAATTAGTACATAGATAGTTCAAAAAAGCAATAAGAATCGGAAATGTCACAATGCAATTAATAAGTAATACACAATAATACAATGAATGATAACAAAAAAAAAAAAAACATTAAGTCAATACAATCAAAAGTGGTCAATAATAAGTTAGAAATGAAAATAATAATGTCAATGATAAAATGGTATTAATAAATGTCAATAGGATAAGATATAAAATAACAATCATAATGTATGTAAATGAATTAAAATTTATATTGATTGTAATTTATTATTGATCTTCCATATCACTGAAAGTACACTTTGGCATGTCATCTACAGAATATAAACAACCTTTCAGTAGAAATGTTTTAAGCTTGGTATTAAAATTACTTTTATAGAGCAAGCTCTTCAAGCCAACGGGCAACTTATTAAATAATCTGACAGCATTGTAATGACTACTGTGCTTCACTATATTCAGCTGTGGTATACAGTTAGACTGAAAATCCTTTCTGCGCGTAGACTCTCTTTGATGGCGTTCTTCCTGTGTTTCATATTTATGAATGTTTTTTGCAAAATTTGTTAGTAATACCAGTATGTAAAGACTCGGCACAGTTAAAATGTCTAACTCAACAAAATATGGTTTGCAAGACACGTCCTGTTTTATGCCTACAATCGTTCTAATCGCCCTTTTCTGCAGAATGAACGCTCGGGAAATGTTGTAATTATAGCTACCTCCCCAGAGTAATATGCTGTATCTCAACTTAGACTCTATTAGAGCATAGTATACTATTTTTAAGTATTGAGTACTAACTACATCCCTCAAACTTCTTAGCACGTAGCATGCAGAACTGATTGCACCTTCCAAACTTGTGAGCTCATATTTCCAGTTCAGAAACTCGTCAATATTAACTCCAAGAAACTTCGTAGTTTTATAAGTATTTACCGATTCACCATTTATGACACAATCAAGTCTATCACTATTCTTAGCTGTCGACCGAAACAGCATGATGTTAGTTTTATTGATATTTAATGTAAGACTATTTACTGAAAACCAATCATAGAATATTCTTATAGCCTCGTTTACTTTCAAACTTAAGCTGTTTATATTTTCTGCTGATATAATAGCATTAGTGTCGTCAGCAAACATAATCGGTTCAATATCTCCCCTGGAAATATTTATAACGTAGGGTATTAAATCATTAATAAAAGTAATAAAGAATATTGGGCCGAGTATTGAGCCTTGTGGAACGCCAGTCAAAATTGGGTTCATTTTTGACTTGAAAGTTTCCCTGCAATCATATTTGTTATTAGAATTGTTGCCATTAGCTACTGCATCAATTTCGACAAACATCTTTCTATTTTGCAGATATGATTGAAACAATTGCCCCGCATTACCCCTAACTCCATAATGGTCCAATTTTTTCAAAAGCAGTTCATGGTTGATAGTGTCAAATGCAGCACTTAGATCTAGGAAGAGCCCGGCTACTTTGTTTTTCAGGTTCATTTTATTTACAACATCCCCGACTAGTAACTCAATAGCGTCTTGAGTGCCGACTCCCGTTGTATACCCAAACTGTCTATGATGTAGTACCTTATTTATATTTAAGTGTTTAATCAACCTATCTTTTATCACTTTTTCAAATATTTTTGATATTGTAGGTAGTAACGAAATAGGCCTATACATGGCAGGATCAGACTTTACTCCCTTTTTAAACACAGGTATAATTTTGGCTATTTTGAATTGATCGGGAAAAATACCCTGCTTCATACAGTAATTGAACAAATTGGTCAGAGGCTCAGCTAGGATGTCAATATTTTCCTTAATTGATGATATAGGTAATTCATCGTAACCACACGAAGATTTATTTTCCATATGAGTTACTAGAGTAGAGATTTCTTTAGGTGTAACTGGAGCCCACGTAATCGGGTTTTCGACTCTGACAGTGTTTCTTTCTAGCATGCTAATTGCCGTTTGGGAGTAGATCTGCGTTTGACCAAATTTTCGCCCGAATTCTTCTGCAAAAATATTCACAATTTCCGACGGGTCACTTACTACTTTGTTACCTGATTTTAGAATAATTTTATCATTAACGAATTGTTTTTTATTTCTATGTCGATTAATAATCTTCCAAATATCTCTAGAAAGGTTTTTAAACTTGAGTATTTGTCTTTGAATAGCCAGTCTCTTGGCCATTTTTATAACCCGTCTATACACTGCTATGTATATCTGTCTATATCGTATAATGCTGAAATGATTATGGTTCCCTTTACCTACCATCAAGAAACGTTTCATTTGACTAGAAGTTTTAATTCCATTTGAAACCCATCGCAAATTCGATAAAGCATTTAACCGAATTTCCCTTTTTTGTTTTCTAAAGCTCTGTTTATAAACATTTTGAAGTACTTTTAATAAATTATTTGGACCCAGATTATTCCAGTCATAACTTAATAATCTTTGCCTAAATCTGATTTTATTTTTTATGCTCAGCCTCCTTTTCATAACATAGAAAACTTTGTTTTTATTTAATTTACTACATAATAATGTCAAGTTGCAAAATAAACCGGCATGTCCATCAGCTAAACCATTATGGTCAGTGTCTAATTTAACAATAGAATGTGTTGGCATATTAGTCAAAAAATTATCAATACAGGATGAAGAGTCATTGCGAATAAAAGTAATTGTGTCAATTAGCGGTCTAAAATTATAACATGTCAATAAATTAACAAAGTCTCGACGTTTTTTGCTATCTGTCAATAAGTCAATATTAAAGTCTCCACATATGCAACAATTGCTATCATAAAAATGTTCTAACAAATCTTCTAATTTATTCATAAATGTCATTAAATTTTTATCATAAGGTGTACGATAACAACAACAGACACAAGCACCAGTGGCTGTGTCTTTAATTGCACTTATCTCAAAAGCCTCTACTGTATAAAGTTTCTTAGCAATTGGTAGTTCCTCACATTTTCTATCATTTCTTGACAGTATAACAGTGCCTCCTCTTTGTTTATTCTTTCTAGTATTACAAGATACTATTTTATAGTTATTAAAACTTAGTAAACTCACTAATTTATCATTGAGAAAGTGCTCACTTATGCATAGGTAGTCAATGGTATCTTGTAAGCTTTCTATGTATATTTCAAATTCATCTTTTTTATTGCTAAGACCACAAAGGTTTTGGTGAAAGATATTTAAATGTGTAAGGTGAGGATTATTAGTTAAACACAACGAATTATTTTTACTGGGATGGGCGAAAACAAATGGTATCAGGTTGTGATGAACTACACTGGGTGGCCACCATTGTGTCCTCCCTTATAGTGGGTGAGGTGCTGACACTTTGTTGCAAAGTATTTTCAGTTTGTGTACCGACATTAATAGTTTTTATACTTTTTATCCACTTACCTTGTATCTGTTTTGACATGTCACAATAATTATTATAATTTATTTTATAAGTGGCCTTCAATAATGCTCTACACAACAATCTACAAGCTATAAATCTATTGAAAATTGGATTACCAGTATAGTCATTATCAAGGGATATAAACATGGTGTTATTTTTAAAATTAGAGCAAACATATTGCAGCAATTGATTCACTTTATATACATTTAGATATTTACTATTGTATACCTTACCAACTAGAACATTAGTGTGTTGCATTTTGAAGAGAAAATTATATATTAGAGACTGGAGTTTTAATACATTATTGTCATTTATCCCACCCAAAAATATTATATAGTCTGTGGTGGTGAATTGTTTACAAAGAGACTCGCATGAATTAACAACTTGGTCTATCTGTGCATATGGTTTTATGAAACAAGTAACAATGTAATCATGTCCTAATAAGTCCTGTAGTATTTGGCGAATCCCGTATCCTGCTTGATCAGCAAATATTGCCACTCTATGTGTGGGGGACCTCTCCTCGAAGCTAGTACCATTGGTTGTCTTATACAACGGTTCAGCTTCTTTGGTTGTGGTTAACTGCTGCTCTGCAGTAGTTGCGCTTGTAGTGGGAGCAGCAGGATGCATTCTTGATGATTGAGTGATGTCTAATACCCTGCTGTTTGATTCTGATTGCTGGTTAGTGTGACAGTCTTGTTTAGAGTCATTATCTGGCGTTTTAGTTAAAATTTCTTCCAACAAATTATCAGTAGCGCCATCTAGTTCACCTAGGCCACAACTCTCGTACTGTGAAGTTTCGATTACATTTTGTGTTTTTGCTTTCGTTATTTTGCTATTATCGTTCGTAATCTGACTTTCAAAATGTGTTTCTTTTAGACTTGGTGAAGGACTAATAAAAGATTCTGTGAGACGGCGTTTTGTATTTGACTTTCTTGAAGACGGTAGGGTTTTACGTAGTGACGATAGCGGAGTTCTGCAAATTTGTTTTAAGATTCCTATTTCCTGAGACATACTGGCTATTTGGTCTTTTAATGACATATTTTCTATTATTAAATTTTCAAGTTCATTCTGGGTACTTAATAAATTGGTCTTCAGATTGTTTATTTCTTCCTTCATTTCTTCATTGCATAGGGCTAATGTATGAGTCGAGATGTCCAAGCTCCTCCCCAGTAATTCCTCTGAGTATGAAGAACTTACTGAAAAGCTCATGTTATCGTCTAATCTCTCCAGTGACTTTGCTTTAGGTAATACTTTCCTCATGGTAACGTTGCTTAAAGGCATTTTAGTGTCCTCTGTGTAAATTCTGCGGAACTAAATGATAGGAGTTGCTCGTGCGCAGCCAGGCGAGGTATTCGCTATTTCATGTAGTTTCGCCCTGTGTCGCTAGGTGTCGCTGTAACGTGTTGTATACTCCGACTACAAGTTTCTTCAAGGTATCACTACTTGTTAACAGATGTCTCTTAGATCACCTCGTTATTTGTCATAGATTTTACTGCCCTCTGAGTGTTATTAATTGCAACTTTATCTTAACGGCGAGAATTTGAAATAGTTAGTTGCCGCTACTTGACACTATGGCACTAGTAGTGGGTTGCAAATTTTCACAATGTAATTTGGAATCAATTGGTCTTTTCCGATGATAAAATTGCAACAAAGATAGAATCGGTATAGCAGATAGGTACTTAAGTGAGGTGATTTTGTCCAGATGACTGTAGTAGGCTGTTTCACTAGTATTGTAACCACTGTGTTTTAATAACTGTCACTGTTCATAACTTTTGCAACACGTAGCATATTTCACTGATAACGTTTGTGTCAAATATTAATGCTTTAATTGTCACTTTTATGCACACAACATTACTTTAGACTTAATTTTTTTGCTAAAAACGATTTTTTAAAAACTGAGTTGACACTAAGAGATGTTTACGTTGTAACGCCCTCTGCCGGATTTTCCATTAAGATTAGATTAAGATTAAGAACTTAATGTATATAAAACAGGTTAATGTTTCAATTTAAGATGTATTTTAATTTGGCATCCACTTTGTTTTCAGGTAACGTTGCTGAAATAATTTTATTTATGTGCGTTCCCATTTCACTTTAAATTACATTTTTGCTTTATATATTTTTGTTACATGTTCATGGTACATTGCTTTAAGCCTATATTTTTAAAAGGCTAGGTAGGTTTATATTTATCCCATATGTTCCTTACTATGTTTAAAGTTTTACGTAAAAACGTTTTGGCATTTACTAGCCACAGGTCTAGACTTCGCATAGCAAACACAATTTTTTTGATGGAACTACAAATACTACTTTGCCAAAACTAGCAACCGAGAATGAAATTTTATGCATAACGGTCTATTCATTAGGTACCGGTACGCCAACAAAGTATTTTACCCTTAGTTGGTATTGTAGTACAATATCTACTAAAATAAGCTCCATTTCAAGCAATACAAAAGAAAATAGTATGCACAAATATCCAGATTCACAACAAACATCTGTGGGCTATAACAATTTTAGTCCCAATAAAATGGAGCCGGCAAACATTGTGGCTAGATATGGAACACTATAACTATAAATATATTGTAACAACATAGGCTTTTGGGCTATTTCCGGGTTCGCGTTGCTCTCGTTGATTTTATTAATAACAAAAATGCTTCCAGCTTCTATTTATTCTAATAATTTTACGGTTTCCAATATAACTAACTTCTATCTATCCTAAATGCAATCTAAATATCTCGTGAAAATTTCCTAGACACATAATATTTTTCGTATGTTTAGTTATTGAAATTAAACTACTATATACGGATTTTATCGCGTTGTTTATTTGACACTTTTTTATATAATTTAGAGACTATTACTATTAAACTTTACTCATTTTTAAGCTAATTAAATTATTAAAACTATTTATATTTAAGTTTACACTTTCCCCGTCGTTTCGGTTGCTTTTCAGCAGCCATGGTCACAGGGAGATTACTATGGTAGTTGTCTGAATGTTCCAGTGTAGTTATTTCAAAGTACCCGAACATAATTTAATCATTGGTGTTTCTATTTACGCAGAATGAGCTTAAAGTATCATGAAGTCTAGCTGTGGTTTGCTTCTTCTTGGGTTTGACTATTTGAATTACTGGATCCCAAGCTGGTAGTACATTCCAATCATCTTCTCTATTAAAACTAGGATGTTTTTTGATTTCAATAGCCTCGCGAAGCATCTTTGGTAGAAATCGGTGTTCTTTAGCGAGTCTGTGGTTTGTCAAATCTCAGGTTGTGGTTGGTCCCCTGTTGCACATGTTCACACAGTCTATTTTTGACTAAAATTCGTAATTAAACTTTACCTAAATTGCGAAACTGAATCGGACTTAACAAAATAATTAAACAGATGGTCAGTATATGCTTAAATAGAGTAGGACCTAAAATAATACCCTGGGGTACTCCAAACGTAACACGGTCCACAAAGGCCACAACAAACAATATTATGGTTCATTTATTGCGTTTGAAGAACAATGAACATTAAATAGTATATATATATTATTATTAATTACGGCCTAGTAATTTTGAAAATAGGTTTAATGTAGAAACTATAACAAGGCTCGTTAACAAGCTTCTGTTATACACGACAGCTTTATCTAAGGCTTTCTAAGGTACTAGTTAAATTTACTCACAGATTGTTTCAGTTTAATGCTTTACTAGCCCCTTTCATGCTAATTTTGAATAATTTTCACAACCAGATACAGAGATGTTATTAATATTATAAATTGGGTAGCTTTGAAGTAAAATTATACGAAAAGGCTTTTTGTATTCATACTATCTTGATAAAACAGAATTACGTTCTTAAAATATATGTACTTCTCATATAATTTGTATGATACATTTACATGACGAAATATTAACAACCGACAGTAAATTTATTCGATCTATTGACCTATTATTGAATATAGGTCTTCCTTATTTCGCTACACCAGTCTCATCTATACTGTAATAGGTACTACGCCTGTATTTTTGACTCAGCCCAAACTATGAATAAACGCTCTTGTTAGTACATTTTTGCCAGAAAAGTTATAAAACTATTAGCTGATTGGGTACTCAAAGGTCACACAAATACGTGGGTATTAACTGTCATACAACTATTACTTAGTATTTTTTTGGCGTAAATATAATAGAAATAATTAATTATGTCATCAAAAAAACTACTTAATGTAAATAGGATTAAGTTTAAAATGTCTGCCGTACTTTGATATGCCGAACTTTGCATAAAATCCGTACAAATTAGACCCTTGGCTGAGACGATTGTGGCGAGATGAATTAAGCAGGCATCTATTATCTAGCGGTGATTTTAGTTTCTATGTATAATATGTATGTATTTACAAAAAAAAAAGTATATAAGTATGTTTATCCATTGTCTAGTACCCATAGTACAAGCTCTGCTTAGTTTGGGCTAGACGGTGTTGTGGTAAAATATTATTATTATTATTATTCTCTTTATTACTATTTTTCTTCTAATTATTACATTTTTAAATATAAATATAAAAACATACATATTTAAAAATATAAAAACTGAAACGACCCACCGGCATCGGGAACAGGGTCCAAGCTGCCGGTGGTTAGGATTCCAGAGACAGGAACCTCCTCACAATGCGTGCTGTATCTAATAGCACTGCCTTCTGCATCAAACCCCTGATCCAAGCACCTAACGCGAGCCTCTTTAGATGGTGATCGAGGCTCTTAGCAATTAGACCATTGACAGATATGACTATCGGCACAATGATTGCCGAATCCACATCCCACATGTCGACAACCTCGCGAGCTAAATCGATATATTTAATTTGTTTATCCTTTTCAGCTTTCACGAGATTGCCGTCATGCGGAATGGTGACATCGATAATCATTGCACGGCGCTCTGATCGATCTATCACCACAATGTCAGGTTTGTTGGCCACAACAGTCCTGTCTGTGATGATAGTTCGATCCCAGTACAACGTGACATGACCATTTTCGAGAACTGATTCAGCTACATACCTGTAGTACGGCACTTCAACATCTACAAGTTTGTATTTCAGAGCAAGTTGTTATTATTATTATTATTAAGAGTAACGTTTCTATACTAACACACAATAGAAAAGTATTATAAAGTAATGTTATTGCCACACAGTGTGACAATACAAGCTGAAATACATTTTATTTAAATATTTTATATTATTATATAAAAAGCTTTATAGAGTCTTTTTATAACTAAATCGACAGTCATGCTTTTATTGTACTAATAAAAAATTATACCGTCATCACCATTTACTTTGTTTCTCGAAAACACTGTCCGTATTATAGATCTTTCAGCGTCGATGAAAGGAAAGGAAGAGAAACACAATGTAAACAAATTCGATAAAATATCTAGGTCAATATTTACCGAAATAATGGTCCCATAAAAATTAAAACGAGGTAATTAAGTTGTAAGTGTTGTAACAGAGTTACTTTTTTTAAGAGCAGCGTAATTTTAATTAATGAGAGTTCTTACTGCGTGTGACTTTGTTCTGATGAGGTTGGAGCGTTATTGCCGTACGAGCGAGTGCTTAACCGGTCGTATACCGCCGGCTCGCATACCAGCCGGCAGATTTGTACCCGTCGTAGGCCGGTGGCTCGCATGCGAGTCACCAAATTGGTTTTACGTTAGCTTAAGCTAAAGCGAAGGCGGCGCGCGGCGTTTTGGCGCCAATTTGGTGGCTCGCATGCGAGCCACCGGCCTACGACGGGTACAAATCTGCCGGCTGGTATGCGAGCCGGCGGTATACGACCGGTTAAGCAAGTAGCGATGAATATATACTAGTGGTATTGCTTAAGGCAGCTTGTTTCGTATTTGTACTACTATAATAATCGCAGTGTTAAATATGATAAATATGCGGTTAACACGAGTGTCTTCGAGTTTACAAAGATATAACAAATTGTATAAGATTTGCCTTTAGCCTGTCAGTTGTTGAAATGCCAGACGTACTTAAAAGCCTATTATGTCTGGTCACTGGTGTGCCGCTGTGACTCAATAGGTTAACGGTAAAGATGCATGAATTTTATACTTAATACATATCGGTTCCAAATTCAGTGTCAACTTTCGTTTGCCATTCGAAAACTTGCATCCACAATCTGATATTTTAACCTATCCAGAATAAATAATCCGCTTGTCTACCAATATAGACTACTCTTCTGTCAAAATCAATAGTATTTTTGTTCTCTTTTATTTAATAACTCCTACATTAAGAATGTTTCAAAAAATCCTAGGTTCTGTTACAATCAAGGCTCGTAACTTTTACATCAATGAACCAGGTGGGCAGTCAAAGCTTTAAGATATAACAAGAATGGTACAGTTTATTTATCTTGATGTTATAAACAAAACGTTTGCTACAAAAAGAGGTCACGTTCAACAATACACGTAAGGGTTAACATGTTTACACTTTCAGGTATTTAACGTTTGCATTAGCTGTCGACATTTTGAACCCTTTTCAACCCATTGTCTAGCTGTTTGTGAGTCAGAAAAGGTCTCAGTGTTCCAAAAATACGAATCTATGAATTAACTAACATACTTAATTTAATAAGCCTAAAGTAACTTTGTTTGTTAAGTTTTTACGGTTAACTATTGAACAGCTTTAATTTTTATGGACCTTGTTTTAATTTTGGGTTAAGACTTAAATGATTTAATAAATAGATTTATATACAAAAGAAAATTATAACTTGTAAACCAACAAAAAGGTCTCGATAAATGCTAACTTTGCTGCTGCATTAGTATTGTATCGTGAAAGTAAAAGTCTGTCCGACACTTATGTATAATATCAGTGCTGTGAATAAACTAAGACATCCCAGCAGTAGGGTACTGCTGGGATGTCTTCTCAAAAGGATTAAACTATAGCCGACCATGCTTGACCAATGTGGATTGGCATCATGACTACACATGTCTTCGAGAACATTATACTATCAGACATATACGTTTCCTTATGATGTTATGCCTTCACAGATAACTTCAAAAAGCAAAGAGGTTCGTGCCTTAGGGTCAAATTTGTGATTTCTACTTGACAGTCTAAAGGTCTCCCAATAAGTTATTACTGCTATACTTTTGAGTCTATTAAAAGTAATACCTATTCTTGTTTTAAAAAGAAAACGCTGCTTGGTGATAATCCCTGTTCCGCGAGAGGCGTAAACCATCAAAAACAGAGTCGTAAAGTGCACCCAGGCGAGAAAGAAACCTTTTTAGATGAACACAGTTTTCTGGCAAGGTCGTAACACATTCATATCGTGGCTAGGTTATCATTTCAACTGCTACATCAGTCGGGTAATCAAAAACTATATATTGCGTACATATAATAGGAATCGGAATTATTTCTTTCATCTTGATAACAACTACTATTGAGTACAATTGCGGGTTTTAACTATTTAGCTAGATTTTTGCCGCGGCTTTGGTCGTGTAAATGTAGGTTAGGTACGGCCTAGTATCAGAACTTTTTCTATATGAATGGTACCCTATGTCCTTTTCTCCTCCTAACAACATGTATGCGAAATTTCATGATGATCAGTCGAGTAGTTGAGGTGTGAAAGTGTAACAAACAAACAAACTCACATTCGCATTTATAGTATTAGTTAGGATCAGGATGTACTCGCCACAATTGTTACTTATAATGTAATTTAAATGCATTCTGTAGAATTGTTACTGTTAGAGCTTATATAATAAAACCGGATATTACTGTTGTTAGCAGTAAATTGCTACACACCAGTCTATAAAGAGCCGACTAGTTAAATTATTTCTAATTCAATAACTACATACAACTATTTTCTATTTCTCGGTTACTTCGTCGAGTTCTAAGCGAGTATTATTAAATTCGTAACACAAAAAAAACCCGCATGTGTTGTTTGAATTTGCTTAGAAAATCAAGTCAAAATCGTATCAACGTCGTAAACAAAAACGTTTTTGACTTCTGAGAACTGCTTCTGCTACATCCTATTTATAACTTAAGTCCCCGCTTACATGCGTTGGACAAATTTGAGCGGCACACGTACTGGAAAAATGGAATATAGCTTACAAAAAAATCTCCAAAACACTTAGTGTATACTGAGTCTGGCCATATATACTGTTACAATTTAAAATAACATTATTTTACATTTGAATTTGGTATTTTCCATTCTCATATGAATATTTATTGTGTTTTCTCATTTTCGCGCCAATCGGTGTTAAATATTTTTGTGATGTTAAAATGAAGTGGGGTGATAAAGAGAACCGAATTGCTGTTATAAAATCAAAACACCTCAAGCGATTCGCAAAGGAAGGTTTGGTTAATTTTAGAGCGTTTTTAGTAGAGTGTTAGCTATAAAGTAGTAACTGAGCCATATTTTTATGGAAAAGGTGTCAAAACATCGACACAAGTGCATCAAGATACGATTCTTGAGAAGGTGGTTAAGCCTCTTAACGACATTATGTCCCATAACCAAAAATGGTCCTTTCAGTAAGACCCAGCACCGAGTCATAAAGATCGATCCACCCAAGCGTGGTTGGAAACGAACGTTTCATCAGAGCTGAAGACTGGCCGTCATCTAGTCCCAGGTCTTAATCCGCTGAATTATGATTTATGGTCAGTTTTAGAGAGTTTGGCATGCTCTAATCGCCATGATAATTTGGAGTCCCTAAAATAGTCCATAAGATTGGCAGTGAAGAATTTCTCCATAGAGAGAGTGACTGTGCGTGTTTCTATTGATAACTGGCCTCAACGTTTAAAGTACTGTACTAAAGTCAATGCAGATAATTTTGAACGAGGTTCATATATTTTTAATGTTATTATATTAATGTATAAACTAATACATATTACAGTAGTCAATATTTTATGCAATAGAAAAATAAAAGATTTTTCCTTGTAACAATATTTACGGTAAGACTAGGTAAATTTACTACGCGAGATGATCTCCAGCCACCCTGAGGTTTGACCTGGGGGTGGTGGGCCGCGTGGGCCTGCTTGCCACCCGATCAGAACCAGGTCCGAGAGGCGGCGTGCGTATTCCCACGTGCGTCTCTGTGTCGTTGTCCACCATCCCAGGGGGACGGTGGAGGGAGTATTTATGTGTAGTGGTCTGCCGTTTCACACGGCGGGCCAAAACCACGGCGGGGTCGCGATTGCATGTGAAAGCGATTCGCGTGGCCTAGCTGTCTATGGTTATGTCGAGGAACACCGTGGTAGGTTTAGTCGGTATTACCGGGGTATCTTTCCTCCGGTGAGCCCGACATAACCTTTCTGTCACCCCGCGGAAAGGTATGCGTCAAAGCAACCACCCACGGAATAAAAAAGTAAAGTTATTTACTAAATTTTGTAGATGACTTCGATCGCATTTTAGTACATATTGCCAATAAATTTCTATCCCTCGGGATAGAACTTTTTCTTGGATGAAAGGTAACCTATGGCCTTTTCTGTATCCCTGACAACGCGTATCCAAAATTGCATAGTGATCGGTCGAGTTAATGTGTGAAAGCGTAACAAACAAACACATTCGCATTTGTAAGATTACTGAAGACTATTTTATACATGTAATTAGTATGTAGGTAATATAGATATATAATACCAACAAATATTTCAACATCGAAATACCAATCGCAATAATACATGCCACACACATACACCACTGAACCAAAAGTCAGTTAACAAGCTTTAACAGCAATAGTAAACTCGAGTTAACTAAACACTTGCCACTCGAATCAAGTACTGGCGCAAAGTGAACGAGGCACGAGTGACGTAATCACCCCACGTAGTACGCGTCGCAATTCATTTCCTTAATTATTTAAGTTAATTCATGTGAAAAGCACTACCTTTGCATTTAAAAGCATATTTAACTTTATTACATACTTAGGATGGACTGTCATTTATATAATGTTAGGTTATTTTTTTTGACTTGACGATCTTGGCGGCGTGATGTCAGTTAATGCAACTGCTTTGCTTGAGGTTTCGGGTTCAATGCTCGTGTCGGCCAAAGTAAAGGGTTCGGTGTAAGTTTTATATCTAAAAAGACTGCTTCTTCTTGGAATAATTCCTGTGTCGCTGGGGACTTTACAAACATTCAAACAACGGATCCAAAGCACGTCCAGACTCGGAACAACCATTTGCGGATCAGACAAAGTTTTGTCACTCGGCGCTGTGGCAGTGACGAGACGTCTACCTTAACCAATACGCCATCAGTGCAGTCAGGTAAATTACGTATTTGGCAAATGGCTTGCCCCTTATTGCGGGTAACCTAAAACAGAGTAGTAAAAGTTTTAAGAGTAGTAGAGCCTCGCTGATTTCAGCATGAATGGGCCGGCTCGACCAGGGAAGGACTACCCTCTCACAGAATATCGACGTGAAATAGCAGTATTACTGTTGTGTTTCGTTCGGTGAGTGAGAGTGCCGGAGCCCCTAATCACCCCCTTCCCCCTTTCCCGCTCCTTCTCCTTCCAACTTCCTTTCCTAAAGGATTGGCAACGCGTAAGTGATGCCTCTGGTGTTGCAGGCGTCCATAGGCTACGGTGACCACTTACCATCAGGTGGGCCGTATGCTTGTTCGTCAGCTCAGTAGTATTAAAAAAAAATAGCAATTTTTGCTTTTCACGAGGTGTACCTCGGACTAGGCCTTCGGGAATATAAGTATGAGACTATGTATGCACGTAAGTTTTAGAGTTCTAAAAACTCTTATACAACAGTTTTGTCCGTCCGTCCGTGTGTCTGTTATACAACTTTCAACTCAAGAACCGAAGGAGCTAGAGACCCGCGGTCAACGCCATTCAACTCAGCATAGTTGATATACCCCCGAAATGACTATGACCTATGACCTCTGACCTCAAGGTCACGTCGTATCACGTGACCTTTGCATATAACTTAAACCATTTTTTCGAACACTAAGATTTACGGCAATTCATTGCCGATTCTCACTTGTTACTAGCATTATCGTACGTAATGGACTGGCTTATTCCTTTACATATGTAACGTAGTGCTTAGTCGGCCACGGTTTTAGAACATGGTCAATTAGGAAAGTCAGTCGCGTGACACATATACGCGTAACTTTATCGATCATAAAGTTATTGAACCAGATTCCCAAGTCAGCCAAACTGTTATTGAAGTTTTTTGTAAAGGAATCCTCAGTTCTCAAATGAGGTCTAGAAGAGCTCTCTAGACCTCATTTAAGGTGACGAGGTCGTTTTATGTATGTATGTATGTACTCCAGTGGGATGTAAAATTTAACATCATTGAATTACTTATTCCATAACCCATAATTCAATAAAGTAACAATACCTAAGATCGTATTCATTCTTCATTTACCTTCGCTCTAATCATCAAACGATGTATTAATACGGAACGATTACCTAATTTAATTCATTAATCGATTACACATGGTGAATAACGAGTAAATAATCGAAATTAGGGTAGGTAATAAAATAAATTCGATTCTCGATACGATAAAACTCTTTATTACTCGCTTACTCGTTTTCGGTTCTCGATTCTTTTTATTTTCGTTCGTTTTTGTAATTGGCGTTTGTTTTGGCAGCATTAATTAGTGATGAAATACGATATTTTCGGGTATTGTTTGCTGGGAATTGCACTCGAAGGCAATTTTACGAGTATAATTGATTGCGTTGGGATGGTTTAAGTTTTAAAGTATTGATACATTTGCCAGCCGAACCAAAATATAACACTGTTCTTTATTTTGGTTTTGAAAAGCAACTTATTACGCCAGCATAGTTGATAACATAGGAGATATTAAAATTTGATCTAAAATGGGACTTTAAGTTAGTAGTACCTAGTTATAACAATCTAAACTGTGATATTTTATTAGCCAGGTAATTTGTTTGTTTGATGAATGTGTTGCCAAATAATGTTTATTACCGTGGTCATCAGTCATAGGATTTATAAATAATGTTAGTAACAATATTTACGTAACTATGTTATGGCTTAATCTGAAATGCTTGCCCTCAGATTCCCTGAACTTCCAACACATGGAGTTCGATGAAAATTCGCATTAGAAAAGTGTTATGTCTGTCACCCATTTTTACAAGACGATGATACGACTATCTTAGACCTGTCGCCTTAATGTTTTTGTATTTTACTACTAAGCTGTTTAATCAATTAGTTAATTAGTTAAGATAATGAAAAATAACACCAAAGGCAAAATGCAAAGTAAGTCACGGGTAACAAGCTAGTAAATTTACACGGCCCTTCTAAATATATTTTTACTTTACTTATTACTCATAAAATAGCACAAAGCTTAACAGCTGGAGAAGTGAACAGATAGTCTGTTATCCTTCACGAAGTCTTGGACTAATTGTGATAAATGATGAGAGATCTGCCCTGGACTTTTATCTAGGGTGTTTGGGCCAGATTTCACTTGAAGGCTGACGGCTTATCTTGATTTATATTAAACGATAATGTAGCATCTCGAGCAACACAACTCAATTAGTTAGAATTAGCGATGCAAAATGGTTGCGAGATTATGAATGATTCGAAAATTGAACTGATTTTATTACTCGAAATACGATTGTTAAATATTTGTATCAGATATTGTCTTCTGTTTACGCGAATGTTATTCATTGAAATTAAACTACTATATATGGATTTTATCACGTTGTTTATTTGACAGTTTTTTACATAATTTAGAAACTACTACTATTAAACTTTACTTATTTTTGAGCGAATTAAATTATTAAGTCTATTAAAACTATTTATATTTAAGTTTACACTTTCCCCGACGTTTCGGTTGCTTTTCAGCAGCCATGGTCACGGGGAGATTAAGATGGTAGTTGTCTCAATGTTCCACTGTAGTTATTTCAGTAGTTTCTAAATTATGTAAACAAGTATCAAGTAAACAACGCAATAAAATCCGTATATAGTAGTTTAATCTCAATATTTGTATTAGTTTAATAAGTTTCACATTTAGTTTCACAGATTGCGTTGATGAGCCTTTCATGGTTATCATTGGTTTATGTATCATAACTTATATTATAAGTGTGAATTTGTTTGTTTCTTACGCTTTCATGCCTTAACTACTCGACCGATTATCATGAAATTTCGCACACACGTTTTCAGGGGAACAGAAAAGACCACAAGGCACACATTTTATCCAAAAAAACGTGCTGATACTAGGGTAACCTAACCTAAATTTACGCAAGTGAAGCCGCGGGCAAAATCTTGTTCTTTATTCATAGTCACTCAACACATAATTCATTCAATCATGTCTCAATAGTATACAAATACATTTAAAATTTTTGACTTCTTAATCGATATTGTGAGCAGTATAGCCTCGCTAATTTCAGCATAAATGGGCATGACTCGACCGGGGAAGGACTACCCTCTCACAGAATATCGACGTGAAATAGCAGTATTCCTACTGTTGTGTTATGTTCGGTGAGTGAGAGTGCCGGAGGCCCAATCACCCTCTTTTCCCCTTCCCGTTCCTAAAGGGTCGGCATCGCGCAATTGATGCCACTGGTGTTGCAGGCATACATGAGCTACGGCCGTGTGCTTGCTTGCCACCATAGTTGGATACAAAAAATATATTGAGGTCTCCAACTTTATGGCAGTATAGAAACTTGCCCCCTATTACTTACATACATACATACATAGATTCACGCTTGTTTCCCAGAGGGGTAGGCAGAGACTACGGATTTCCATTTGCTACGATCCTGACACACTTCTCTGGCCTCATTCACTTTCATCACATTCCTCATACACGCCCGTCGGTTCAAGGTGCTCTTAACCTGGTCTTTGTCCAGAACGCCTCCGATCTGATCAAGAAACGTTCGCCTAGGTCTTCCTCTTGCGACTGTTCCATTCACACTAGCCTTATAAACTTTATTAGTCAGTCTTTCCTCGTCCATTCTTTCTACATGCCCAAACCAGCTTAACATACCCTTTTCTATTCTTGTCACTATATCCACTTTCATGCCGCATCTCTCTCTAATCACACTATTCCTTATTCTATCTTTCAGAGTGACACCACATATATTACAGGTCCTTAAATGTACCTAGCAAGATGTGCATCTGCTTACTCTTTCAGTGGCATATAGGCGTGGCTCCGTAGGAGCATTGCTGATGCATTAGTCGTGCGTACTTGGCCGCAAATATGCAATAAAGCAGTAGTATACGACATAGCGATAATCGTCTTCTTGCAACTCTGTATAATTGGGTTAGTTAGATCGTCTTTATAATTTGTATTTTATTTGTAACTGGTATACACAATACATAATATTATCAGCCTTGTATATATACTGTCTCACAGATGGGCACGGGCTTCTTCTCTGTATGAGAAAGGTTAGGTCTTATACCACTACGCTGGTCTAGTGTAGGTTGGCAGACTTCACATATCTTCGAGAACATTATTAACAATAATCTAATTAATAAAATTATGTGCATAACTTCAAGAAGGTAGAGATGCGTGGCTTGGGATTGAACTCAAGACCCCTGCGTAGCAGTCAATCAGTGTCCCACTGAATTATCGCTGCTTTAATCAATATATACAATAATATTATACGTATTTTATCCATAAGTTTTTCACAAGAATACTCATTGCAAAAGTACTCATTAGTTCACCAGTAAAAGACTATTTATGAATATAATATAACATACCCAATATTATACACGCAGTATCGCTTTAACGTTTTATGCAAATGGCCGACAAAAAATACAATGGCATTCCTATATTGGCAGTCTGGCGGTACACTACCCAATGCGAGTCCTTATCGTGAAATTGCGCTGTCCATTCACGATTTTAATTGCAAAATTATTGAAGCTTCAACGTTATTGTAATATACTGCTAGCTAACTTCAACTAACAAAAATAAAAGCTTCTATTCACGTACCGATTTTGTATCCAATTAACCCGAAGGTTCATTTTCAGGCACCTGTCTCAGTGTCTATAAAAACGATGAAGGTAATAGGTTTTACAGTATTGTAGTATTTATTTGTAAACAGTCTTTTAAAGACTGATATTTCAAGACCAAGGAAAATTTATATTTAGTAACAGTCAGATCCTACTAATATTACTTATATAAATGATTAGTTGTACCCGCGATTTCATCCGCGTTTATCGTTACTGCGCTGCCCCCGTGGATTGATAAACAGGCTATCTAACACTAAAATAATTTTTCAATTCGAACCAGTAGTTTCTGAGATTAGCGAGTTCAAACAAATAAACTCTTCAGCTTTATAATATTAGTATAGATGTTTAAATGTTTATTACTTATTCATGTCTGCTCCGTTAAACGGATTTAAATGAAACTTAATGCATAGACAGAAGACGTTCTTGATTAGCATATAAGATCACAATATGATTTATAGACAAAGTTGTAACCAGAAGCTTATTGTAGATACATATGTGCTAGATAACTTTAAAATGTCACCACCAAATAAAATATATAGTTATCGGAAGAATAAGGTGACGTAACTACGTGTTGGTATAGCTGTATTCAGTGGTTCAGCAATTGTACCTTTCGATAAAATTATACTTTTGTTGCTTCGAGTAGCGTTGCAATGAAAATGACAGTCGTTTGGGATCAAAAGCGGGCGTGGTGCGATTACTCAGATTTTTACAGCAACTCTCGACCTAATTGAGTGCTTGTGGGGAATCAATACCGCGTGACACTATTGCATGTTTATGCCAGAGTATACAAAAACGAACGCTTCATGAATCTTCTTTTAATAAGAGCAACTAGAAGTGAGTTTATAATAATATATATTAAAAAGCTAAGTGCAGAAAACCCTCTTTTCGAATGCCATTTTAGAAAATATTTAAGAAATATGTATTATCAGAATACTACTCAAGCGGGCAAGTAAAAAACTTCAACGAATATTATTTTCTCTGTACCCAACCGACCGTCCAACAGATTGGGAGTAATATCGGAACGTGCGTAGCAACTTTAACGGCGCTAATAATGCTTGTTCCGATTTCATGTTTGTGTCAAATAGTTTTCGATAAACCTCACATTTAATTGGCCGCAACCTCGTTTTGTTACGTGTAATTTAAATGATGCAATTATTGCTGAATGTTCAAAGCAGTACATAATTATGCAATTGTTGTTTTGTTCGTCGAACCGTTTTAATAATAGAGGATAACGAGCGATATGAGAAAATGTTGCCGTTGCGTATCGTAATATTAAATTCCAAAGAGATGTAAATTATTGTCTCTGGTTTGAAATGACAGTTATTACCACAAATAATGTTAGTGTCAGAATTTTGTTCTTGTTCTAAATTTAAGAGAAAAATAAAATAAAAGAATGGACGAGGAAAGATTGACTAAGAAAGTTTATAAGGCTAGTGTGAATGGAACAGTCGCAAGAGGAAGACCTAGGCGAACGTTTCTTGATCAGATCGGAGGCGTTCTGGACAAAGGTCAGGTTAAGAGCACCTTGAACCGACGGGCGTGTATGAGGAATGTGATGAAAGTGAATGAAGCCAGGAAAGTGTGTCAGGATCATAGCAAATGGAAATCCGTAGTCTCTGCCTACCCCTCTGGGAAACAGGCGTGAACTATGTACTATATATATATATTCTAAATTTAAAACATCATCATTATGAAATGTTGTATGTAGCAGTGTGTATTTAAATGATATATTTTCATAACATGTATATTTTAATACAAAAGATCATTATCACATCAGAGTTAGTTCTTGTGTCGTAGGGACTATTAAAACTGAAGCGAAAATCACAAAGAACAAGCTTGAAATAAATATATGTATATGGATCACACAAAATTTTGTCCGAATCCAGAAGCAGAGATCACAATAATTGTGATTTTATGTAAGAGATTTGCTGCTTTTGCTAGTTTGCTGTGTTTGACTCTGAGGTAATCGCCATATGGCGTACACTCCGTTTATAACATTGGTTTATAACTTGACATTTTGATGTGACTGTTGTTTGATGCTGTAGAAACTTCTACTAGACCTTTCTTTTGCAACCATCTCACGCAGCGACAGCCTAGTGGCAGACCGTTGAACTGCTACGCAGAGGTCTCGAGTTCGATTCCAACGCACAGATTACTCTTTCGAAGTTATGTGTGTATTAAATAGCTAATTATCGCTGGTTTTAATGTTGGAGAAAAAATTCGTGAGGAAACCTGCATGTCTGAGAGTCCTCCATAATGTTCTTGAAGATATATTATGTAGTCCGGCAATCCGCACTGGGCCAACTTGGTGGACAATGGCCTAGCTCTTCTCATACTAAGAACAGGCGTGCCCAGCAGTGGGACAATTTAATAGAGGGCTGACATTATATTACATATCCAACAAAAACTGTTTTCCTTTTTCTATGGTTGCTAAGCCTTTACACACACATTGACTATTTGCTGTATGTTCTACTATGTATTAAATAAAGCTTTCACCCATAGCTCTTCGTATTTATATCGCTTATCTGTATCAAGAACATAGAGTTAACAAGAAGAAAAGGCCTAAACCTATCGCTTGGATTTAAGAGTTTAGTCGCTGCATCGGATTACTAAAAAGCGACTCGATCGTCGGTATTAAAGTTTGTTTGTGTACAGAGTAGAGTACGTCTAGTTCCTGCATCCAGTTTTCAAAAAACAAATCGCCATTGAACAAGTCTACTGGCTCTAATTGAAAAATCCAGCTAAAGTAATGTGTCCTCTCGAAATCGGTTCCTATTACCCGTGTAACTAAATATTATTATGAGCAAATAATGTACTAGGACAGGGCAAAAGCTGCGCTACTTTCCTTCTATCTATTTCTATTATGAGCAGCTGAGAACTAGTAAAGAAGACTAGATAATCTCGGTATCTCCGCCTGGTACCACCGTATTAAGAGTTTAGCCCATTTGTCATTTGATATGTGAGAGATAGTTTCATTTCAGCGCGGCAGCTTTTGAGTCCTATTGGAAGTGTTTGTGATGAAACAGATTGTGTATTACCTTATTCCTAATTGCTTCCCAATTTGTGCCTGCAATATTTTCAACTAAAGTTCATGTTAACAAAATATGTATTTAATTTTGTTTACTTTATTTTCATTCTCGTCAGTCAATGTAATTTTGAAATGGATGTTATCCATCACACAGGTTTTTAACCTGGTTTGTCATCAAAACAGTGTATACTTATTTTTGTCACCTGGGAAAAACAAATAAGTATTATTATTATTATTATTTTGTGTTGTTTGTTATAAATTTTGTGAACAGTGTGGATGTTATATTATTTTTATTGCAGTACGTAGTCCCCGTTTAGAAACTTCTTAAGTTGAACACCCAGAATACCTAAAAAGCTTATACTTAAAGTAGGTAAATAGCTGACTACTTAATACTTACCCTTGAATGATTTCCATCAACGAAGAACTCTGCTTCGGTCCTACCCACGCCCTGTCCTACTGGGGGCGCGCCGAACACATCGAGCGTTCCTGGTGCTGACCCAAGCGCGTCTGATCGGCCTGACTCGGCGAATTGTCGAACTGGGGCTGAAACTCTTCGGCCTAGGCGGAACAGCACGTAGGCCCGGTCGTGCGATACTCCTGTGAATAAAGAAAATAATTTTAGAAATGATAATACATTAGAAACAGTTCAGTGATAGCCTTATGGGCAACTGTTCGATGCTATGCTACTAATTGCACACTTTTTGAAATTGTGTGCATATTAAATAGCTAAGTGAAGCTCGCTTAATGGCGATAGAAAAACGAGAGAAAGCCTACATATTTGAGAGATCTCCATAATGTTCTCAAAAATATGTAAAGTATGTTAATCTCTGGGCCGACGTTGTGGACTATAGCTTAAGACTTCTGATTCAGTGATGTCCATGCAAAGCAAAATCTTGTTAGATCAGGTTCATTTTAGAGTATGAAGAGGGGTGAGGATGCTAGACTGGAAGACACTACCGCTGTCATTTATTAGGTAAGAGTAGCAATTGATCAGCTCGCCTGGAACAAAATCTTTCTTTTATAGCAATACGGCGTCAAAAAGTAACACAGTAACTACGTTGCACTCAGTGAGTGAGAGTTCCTGATGTCTAACTAGCTACCTCTTTTATTCCATTACTTTCAACTCATCTTTATTGTCTTTTTGTCTAGAAAAAAAAAGGGTCAGCTCGGCAAGTAATATCACAGGTATTTCAACGATAGCGTAGAACACAGATTCCTACCAAGGATGCTTCGCGAGGCTATTGAAATAAAAAACATCCTAATTTTAATAGAGAAGATAGTTGGAATGTACCACCAGCTTGGGATCCAGTCATTCAAATAGTCAAACCCAAGAAGAAGCAAACCACAGCTAGACTTCATGATACTCTGAGCTCATTCTGCGTAAATAGAAACACCAATGATTAAATAATAGTCGGGTACTTTGAAATAACGACACTGGAACATTGAGACAACTACCATCTTAGTCTCCCCGTGACCATGGCTGCTGAAAAGAAACCGAAACGTCGGGGAAAGTGTAAACTTAAATATAAATAGTTTTAATAATTTAATTAGCTTAAAAATTAGTAAAGTTTAATAATATCTAGTAGTAGTGTGACAGTTTAAAAATTTTGTAATAAAGTGGAAAATAAATAACGCGATAAAATCCGTATATAGTAGTTTAATTTCAATGATAGCATAGCATATCTTTTGTAGTATAAATATAGCTATTGGTCTTAGGTTCGATTTCTGGGTCAACAGGTGTTGGGTGGAAAATTTAATTAAGTTCTTCAGTCATCAAATTCTCTATAGCAGCATGGAACGCGTAATGTGTCTGATAGTTGACACGTTCGCTCTCTATGGTTTTTAACACATGTAGTGTTAAAAACTATTGTCAACGAAATGTGGGTGTAATACAACTCTGTCTACCTCTTTGGTCATAATATAGGTGAGAGACTACGTACGTAAAATAGGCGAATTTATAAAGCAGTCTGCATAATAAATGAACTGTACCTCCATAAACGAGATACGCTTTGAGACTCGACCCTACTTAACGAAAATAATTCCGACAAATATTAAGGATACCAATTCTTAATGAAGTTTTATTAAATCTCGGCTAAGCTGGAATGGTTACAAAAAAGGGTAACAAATTACTTCACAAACAGTTGCTCGTAAAGATATTACTCTCAGTTTTGAATCTTCGCATCGAATCTTCGCCGAGTGTTCTTAGTTCTTTGCTTAAGAATAAATTATCTTAATTATGGTATTTATCTTTTAAATTGAATTTTAAGTGTGTCAGACATGCGTACTAGCCAGTATGTATTTTTTTATTTGTTAGGACTCCGTACCCAAATGTCTCCAACGGTTATTGCTAAGTCCCTTGAGTCCGTTTCTCTGTCAGCGGGGTGTATCTCATGAACCGTACTAGAGTTTTGACAGAGTGTGTATTTATTGCTGCTTAAACAACATACGATACATATAGCCTCGATGGCGTAGTGGTTAGTGTAACCGACTGCCACACCTGAGGTCGCGGGTTCGATTCCCGCACAAGTCAAACATTTGTGTGCATGAACATGGATGTTTGTCTTGGTCTGGGTGTTTCTATGTATGATATGTATGTATTTACAAAAAAAAAGTATATAATGTATGTTTATCCATTGTCTAGTACCCATAGTAGGTACAAGCTTTGCTTAGTTTGGGCTAGATGGTGTTGTGTGTATGTGATAGAATATTATTATTATTAATTTGAGCAAAGAACGTTTGAGTGATTCGAATATAAACGAAAAACTAATTTGTTTAAATATTTAAGTGGCGAATTTAATGTCTGCCCCAAAGAAAATATTAAAGCTGAAAATTGAATAATTGAACAATATCAAATACGCAATTCAGGTCAAATCTCGTAAACAAACGAAAAACATTGCTTCAGAAATCAAAGAAAGCCAATTTCTTTTTTTAATCATCTTCGTAAGTACTCTACAATAATACTCGCAACAATTGCAAAAATAACTGAGTCAGTGGACAAAATAAAAAATAAAACAATGAAAAACAACCTTGCTCCGATTTCAAAGGTGAATCGCTTATAAACATGAACTCAGTTATACCTCGCGACTTTTCCACGAAACAGCTATTTACCAATATTCGAAATGAGTACACATCCATGCTATACCTTAATATTTATATTATTTTACTGTAACGGTGTTTGTTAGTGAATGAAATCATTGAGTAATTAGGTATAATTGCACGCCATTTCTTCACAATTGACTAAATATAGGACATGTTATCGAGATATCAATTAGGTTTGAATGTAGGTATGTTTATTGGTAAGGCCATCTAATTGATATACTTATTAGACGAGCCTATTCACAATAACCAAGTAGATTTCCAATCGGTGCTGATAATATTCATAATAAGCCTCAGAATAAATACCTACGTACATAGACTTAGGAATATTACGTAGCGCAGCAGATAGATTTGAGTAATTTCTACTCACAATAAACGGCACAATCCTAGTTTATTACTATGGTTGTCTTCTCCAGGTCAATTAAAATAATTATAATAATATCAGACCTCATTATACATTTTCCCCCTGACTGGGCACGGGCCTTGACTCATAATAGGTAGGGTTAGACCAGATCCAATGATAGTCAGTGTAATAAAGCAAAAATGTGATATAATCGTACTAAAACGATCTATGATGTACCTATAAGAAATACTTCCTACATAACAGGATTGTTTTGAATAGCAGAACATGATGGTATCCATAGTGAACTACTTCCAATAAAGGACATGGTAGATAAACTACCTACATTAAGTTGTTTTCTTTTCTATTGTCGAAATGGCGTTTGGATTCGAGACAATTTTATACAGAATTTGATCCCTGGATCTTTCATATCAACAATCATTAATTAATGCTTACTAAAATTCTGGCTTCTGATATGTGCCAAGTTTTCACCACAGTCAATGACTCCAAGCCACGGCCGTTCCATATTGATATAACACTCTCGTTTTATTAAATATTTTGCGTAATACAATGATTCACTCCAAACATTTCATGTCATAAATTTTGAGCTGTAGTGATAATATTTTTATTTTATTGTTGCTCGTTATTTAGGTATAAGTATTTTAAAATAGCGCTGTATTCATTTTTTTATTTTGTCGTCATGTTCTGAACATCAATGTTCATGACACTCGTAATAAATAATAATGTGTTTATGTAATATTTTACTGCTTGGATATAAATGATTCAGAACATAATCATCATCATCATCATCGGGCTATAATAGTCCACTGCTGGACATAGCCCTCCCCTAATGAGCGCCATAGCGCCCTGTCTTCGGCTTGCCGCATCCAGCATCCAGCCTGCAGTCTTTCGCAGATCGTCATCCCATCTGGTCGGAGGGCGTCCTACACTACGTTTGCCGAGTCACGAGTTTAATATTTTATAAAAATTACACATATACTTGGGCTGCAATAATTTTTGGAATATTATTCAGAATAAAACTGATTGTGTACTTTTATGAATATGACGATTATTTTTAATATCAATAAAGTATCAATATGTTACCTCTTTAGATTAATCGTGACGAAAATTGCGCTTATGTTATTTGCGAGCCATTGAGAACTCACATTCTATCTACTCTCAAAGTATATTTTATTATTTATGCCTGTACGGGTTAGTTTAACTCAGTACATGTAGGCAAGTTTATAGTTCATATAGTTAATTGTTATAAAGTTTGGATAGTTAAGAAGTACACGAATTCACCGTTTAAAATAGTTTATTGCTAGTTAGTTTTACACGAATAATAATTAGGTGACTCTGATTCACACGCGATATTATTACTCGGCAGTTAGATTCGTACTTAATAAAGATATAAGGCAAAGTATTATAGGATTTTCAGTTAGAAAATTCTTGATCCAGAATTGTTCCTGGTAGATAATAATAGGGTGTCCATGACATCAAAATGTAGCGGTCTATGGATCCTAAAACATGGTCTATGTTTTTATGTGTTGTGTGTTTTTCTGTCAAATTAAATATATTTTCTTTCTTTCTTTCTTTCTTTCTATTACTCGCACTTTGACAAACTAACCAAAGCTTATTGTACTGTGAATCCTTCGACAAACACCACTTCCCAAGCTTCTTCCTCAGCATCAAATTCATATTATCTTCTTCTGAAAAAGAGCTCTCTTTCAGAAGAATATAAGAAGGCGATAAAAGAAGAATAAGATTAGCCGCAATGAAATGTTTATCTGAGTAGTATGATACCGTTTCATATTATCATAACTTCGTAATGTCCAAAAGAGGTTCGACAAGTTTGGGTCTATAAATAATGTATACATGAAGAAAATCGTAAATATGTCAACACAATTACGTGCAGAATATTTTTCTTGTGTAACTCTAAAATAGGCTCTGAGGTTTGGGACTTGGAGTGTAAGGAAGCCTCATTGTCAAATCGTATTAATATAATCACTTTAACTTTTGATTGATATATACAGGTTATCGTAATTCACGATCAGTATGTCGAAAAAATATTAAATATTTTGTTTGTTATAGAAGTTTCTTGTTCTAGAAATATATCCTGTATTGCGGAGTAAAATATTAAAACAATGCATATCTAGACTTGTAACAGCTGATTGTGGTACACTTAGTAGCTGCACGAAGTCTAAATGTGCTCGATAAACGCTAATAGGCTCGGTTTCTATTAAAGTGAGACCTAAAAACATAGGTAAGGAAGTGTGACTGTAATATTAATTTATTTTATCTCATAGGTAAAACACGAGAAGAAGAAGTTTTCGATCAACTCTGAACTACACGTGCTCGTTTTGTTAGCGCTCCGTTTACTACCAAGCTTAACTTCTCTCAACTGCGAACTCCAGAGAAGTCAACAAGAAAAAAGAAAGAGTAAAAGCCGTGTTAAGATGACGTCACGCGTAAATCCGCAAACGCTTCCCAAAGTAGCGAAGGTGAAAAGTTCAAAACTTCGTACGCAATCTCTAACAGAATTTTGAATAAGCCGGGCCAATTCTACTACGGGGCGCATCGTAAATGTGCCTAACATGTGATTCATAAAGAGATATCAGTGTACTGAACTCGGCTGCCAGTTGGCAAGAGTACACGGTTGATAAACACTGTGTATGAGTGTATTATTGTTTGTATGAGTTTTGTATGTGTGTGTGTGTTGTCACTGAGACAGGTGTATTTATATCGGACGTTAGTCATGCTCGTATTTTCTGATAGGACCGCGTTGATAATTTCGATATTAGATTATGTCGCTGGATTATATTTGCGGCATAGATGAGTCTGTTCATTATTCTTGAACAAAATTATCACAGATTTGCTGCAAATCTAAAAAAAGGACAGCATCCAAAATGTTTCCACTACTTAGATGACCAACATATTTATAGCTTGCCTCTCATCTTCAATTTAAGAGCCAAGCTCTTGTCGGTGGAGTCTCTTCCATAATGTCCTATCTTCAGCCAGCGCTTTTACTTCTTGATATGATGTAACTTTTACCTTTTTTTTCACTTGATCTATGAACGTCCTCCTTGGCCTTCCTCTTCCCCTTATGCCATCTATTTATTAGGTCGCCTAGTGGTAAGCAATTACGCGAAATCTATAACATCAAGAGTGTATGTATTTTTGTGCTCTGTTTAGCTTTTGATAGAGTTGCCATTGTGCTGCCAGCATAAGGAGTAAAACTCTTTAGTCTAACCAGCCTGTTAACAACTTTGGAAGGCTGGCAACATTGTAGTCACCGCAATTCCACAACATATGGTTGTTTATCTGCGATATTTTATAGGATTCAGATACCGCCCTAACTATTCTACTACAATTTGTACATTGGTTTGATTAGCTAAACGAAACGCGTTGCAATGCTGTGTTTTGATGGATTATTTCGATATTTTTCATTTGAATACTATCCTTGACTACGCGTAGTTCTTATACTGTTGTAAATTATACCTATATTGACAAATAAATTGATAAAATATAGTCCTTAAATTTAAAATTATTTGCTGTTACTCACCAACATTTTATTACAATCGGGTGGATTATATAGGAACACAAATAAATAAATATATAGACAATCAATACATACATACGGATCTAGTTTAATAAATACGGGTACACAACTAGTGGTTCGCGGAAAATGTAGGACTATCGTTAATCCGGATTACGTATGTAGGACCCAACAACGTGATTGAAACCATCAACACATTTCAACCGTACAATATTTTATATAATTGCTTGCACATTCAGATCAATAGATTTAATCTCTATCAAATCTATGGTAATAGTTCATACTGTTATTTCTTTTATATGGGCATTTGGGGAAATAGGAATAATTTTGGTGGCGTAGCGATAGTGTATATATGAGGTCTAGGATTCGATCGATTTTTGGTGAGGCAAAGTATTATAGTAATCTTCTGACAATACATTTTTAGGAGCAGTAGGGACTCTGGATATTTGCCCGATGGACGGTTATAGGCTAGCTCCCTTTAACGTGGAATCTAAAAACATATTTTGCTAAATGCGGGTGTAAAATAGCTCTGCCTCCGTCTTTAAGATATAGACGTGATACTATGCATGTATCGTGATTAGCAAGCCAGCAGGCTACCTGATGGAAAGCGGTATCTTGCAGTCATGGCCACAGCTGTGCTTTCTGAACATTGCAAAACATTACTATGGACACCAAACCACAGCCAACCAAGAAAAAAGCGGAAAAAATTATAGGAGAAAATAAGAGACTAAAGACGTGACTGAGCTTCCGATACTCTTCATCACCGAACAAAACGCAACAGTATATTGTAAACTAATAGTTTACGTTAATATTCTGTAAGAGAGTATTACTACCCAAGTCAAGCCGGCACACTTAAAACTCTGCTATTTTACGTAGTCAACGATCATCTGATACTTATAGTGTTGTAAACATGAGTCACCGCATATTATTGGGCTGCTCTTTGGCACTTTACTTAGGCTTATAAACCTCTTTAAAACGTCAGACTGATACGAAGAATACGGTCGTTTCATATCTCTCATTCAAATTCTCATAGTTCAAGCTACATAACATAAGATCAAAGATACATAACATGAAAAACCAAATCCTTATTATCCCGAGTCACATTTTACGACGCACATGGGAAGTGATGGAAAAAGGTCTATATAGTGACCGCAGAACATAAAACATCCATAAAACCTTTACACTGAATACAATAGTATCCAATTCAATAACACTAAAATTTTGTAGCACAAGATTAAATTTCAATTTATAATATTATCACTGGTTGTGTGGTACTGAGAATATGTAATGTAGTATATCATGAGCGGTTTAGGCTTCGCCTAATTGAAAATATCAACGTTAGGCCCCGGGCTATGACTTCAAATTCGAAGGAAAATTCTTTTAGTATAAAAAGTTTTAAGGAAAATCCTGCAGAATTTTCAGTATCGTAAAGTAACCTTTATGTGCTTTTTAACAGATATTTCTGCGTTATAGCGTCATTTCTAATAGAGATAACATCTTCATTCAAAGTAATGATTTCAATAATATGTTGTATTTTATCTGCAGAAGGCGTAGAGGTCTTGAGTTTGATCCTAAGTTCTCTCTCAACTTCACCTTTTCGAAGTTATGTGCGTATTAAATAGATAATGAACACTTGCTTTAACAGTGAAGGAAACCCGCTTGTCTGGAAGATATCCATAATGTTTTCTAAGGTATGTAATACTGAAACAGCGTGGAGTTCTACAGCTGAAACTTTTTAACTTGGAAAAAAGAACCGACAGTGGAATTGCTGTAAACAAGTAAAATTTTATTGTATTATAAAAAAATATTGTTATTGATGCTGCCCACGACTTCATTTTTAATATAAATTTTGTATTTAATTAATAATTGTTTATTAAAACTAGATATTGCCCACGCTTTTGCTCGTTTTAATGTAAATTTCTGTCGCTGGGAAATAGTATTTTTTCTGGATTTCTTTAATGTGCTCCTGACAACGTGTATGCAAAATTTTACAACGTTCGTTCGAGTATTTAAGGCGTGAAAGCGTAACAAACAAACTAACTCACATTCGCATTTGTAATATTAGTTGGGATTATATGTATAAAAATATATTAAGCTAGATGCTGCCTACATTTTTAATATAAATTTTATTTTTTGGTAAATAATTGTATGTAAGTATATAAAGTGAAAACCATATTAAGAATGTCCCTGCCATGACGTAAAAACCGGAAATACTCCTAAAATAGTGAATGTATTTTAAGGTTCTATTCTTCAAACAATTTTACTTCACTACCCTCACCTAACACCGCCTTGTTTACTCATACGAGGTAAACGTTGACCTAACGATAGCAATTAAGGGCAGGCCCACCTTAACTAATGGTTTTGTTTTGCCTAGCCTGACCGCTCTTTACCTAAATTCTCAGTATTTTTTTCGACGAATATAGTCGATGGATGGCTGTAGTATTTTAGTTCTGTTTGCTGGAGATAAGTTATAGTTGCTATATTTTATTTTGGGTTTTTTGGAGTTACGTTATTGTTTTTGTTATAAGATTATTCGAGTTCTTTCTATTTTCTCTATTTTTAATTATTACTCCGGCACTGGGATTTCGTACTGTGTCACGGGGATCTTTACGAAAATTCAAACAACGGATACAAAGACTCGAAGCAACAATTTATAGGTCATACAAATTTGTGACCAGTTTGGGGATCAAACCTACAACACTAGGCCTAGTGGCAGTATCGAGACAGCACATGGCTGAACAAATTTGTTCGTTTTGTTATTTGGAATATGATCAAATCTATCTGATTCTTTAGATAAGCTTTTGGGCTAATTTCAATTTTCTACGTAGCTTAAGGAGATTGAAAACGGTCATCGATAAAGCCAAACTTGTTTTAAAATTAGCATTATTTCTGTGTTATATGTTAACGGTTTTAAATTGAGAAACCACATAACAAAACTAAGCAATACATCAATAAAAAAGTTAAAGAACTGTCTCTCTCCGTAACCGTGTCCTTATGGGCTACTTTCGGAATTACAAAATATATAGCAGATTGAAATGCAACTTTACACATGAGTGAAGGTGTAGATGAGTTGCATTTTTTAATAGGTTTTTTTAACGACGCTTTGTAAGTATAGTTAATAATATTATATTCCGATTATCGCACTCTGATAACAACACTAATCTTCAATTAATATTGTAATTTGTATTTGTCATAAACTGTTAACACTAATGTTTGATGTTATAATTTATTATTGGAACTATATCGGGTATGTGATCTCTGGCAGCCAGTTCTGCCAAGGTTAGGCCAAGGTACTGAACAGCTGTTATGCCCGTTTTTAATCAATCTATAATATGGAGATAGTAATTGTGAAAATATCTTAGTCAATACTATATTGCATTTTCATAAGACAAACTGTACATTAGGCATCTAGCCCTGTGTTGCGGGAGACATTACAAACATACAATTATCGGACATGAGTTACACATGAACGCAGAAAAGTGAGCAAATAAATGAGACAAATTGTCAATTGTCTTGTGTGGGATTTAGACTCATAGCTCGACACGATGGCAGTGGTGGCGATTGCTAGACGTGTACCCCAGCCGTCCATAATGTCGATATTATTTAAATAGGTAATTCGACAAGAACTCGTCTCCTATACAAAGTGTGTGAGATAAAGTTCCATTGCCACCGATGTCCTGTAAGAGCATGGAGGGACTTTAGCTAGTTCATTCATATCATCATTAAGAAATCGCCATTTAAATTGCGGCCTACCACCAATCCAAAAAGGAGACTAAACACATGTTGGCATGTGACTTTACCAACACTTTTCAAAGATTGTACTTAAACTATCGACGGGTCGACGGACATCATATCAAAAAATTTCAACTCGACTGTATACAAGTTTATCTTTTATTCAAATAGATCTGATTGCGTTCAACCTACAATAAAAGAGTTCTAACGATTATATTTATTAGTGTCAATACATTCACTCGATTAGGCTCGTTAGCAGCCACTTTTGATTACATTAGTTCGCAAGTTTCGATACAAAATGGCAAACACATAAAATGTAACGTTAACCTAAATAAACATCGTTTTGTTAAGGAGAAGCTTCAGAGTCATTGAGTGGTCAAATAAACGACGGAATCGCAAAAACGTGAATGTTGTTGGATGATTATGATGTCGAGTTTTATGGATTCGCTAATGAACTGTTCTATTTCTCATGCTTTTCATATATGTACATACTAAACGAGTTGATTTTTTTTATTTCTGTGTAGCCCTCTGGGAATCTAGTCTTTTATACTGCTAACCCAGTACGATCAGCTGCCAACATAAGATACTACTTATGTAAACTCTCTTCCAAAATATTTTACTATAATTTTTGACGCGGGTTTAGTTTTCAGGCAGTATTTCAGTGCAGTAAGGATTTTCTATAAGAAAATTCTCAGTATTCGTTTTTGGGTTTTACATATTAGGAGACATGTCTACTGCCTACCAGGCACAAAGATAGACATCGTGTTGCTATTAAAAAAAAGAGAACATAAGCGCCAACAAGGTCAACAAGTCACACGGGACAAACATTTGTTTAATCCACAAATGTTGTTTCTAATCTATCCTTTGTGTTTAAATGTTAATAAAGTCTTCCCGACACTGGGACTGTTCTTAACTGGATATTGGTTTTAAAAATAGAAGTAATATTCCTCAATGTGCTTAGGGGTAAGTTATAGTCAAGTCAGAGCAGCGATAGCTCAGTGGGGAGACCGACAGACTTCAATGCAGAGAGTCTCGGGTCCAAACCCACGTCGCGCACCTCTGACTTTCGGAAGTTATATGACTTTTCGAAATTATGTGCGTATTGATTGACAATTATCGCCTGCTCCGTGCCTCGGAGAGCACGTAAAGCCGTCGGTCCCGGCTGCCATGAACATCTATGGCAGTCGTTATTTGGGGAATGTCGACACAAAAGATCCCACTAGGTCGAAGTGTCACCAGTCTGCACTGACTGGCATCCACATAAGATACATACATACATATAGTCAAGTTCAGAGGAGTGACTTTATGAGAAAGATATTGCCAAGAGCTCATAGCCACTCCTCGTTTTAAAGGTTAAGAAAGGTCACTGACGGCAATTACTTAACCTGGCTATTTTCTGACAACGTGGTATCAGTTCACAGTACAATAGGAGGTGGTTGGTCTGATAAAGCTTTGGTTTTAAATCTAGTTCATTTGTTTGGGATAGTTCGTGCTATTACGCCCAATTTTATAATAGAAATAAAATAAATCCAATAAGATTTTGCATGATCCAGTAATCTAATACTTCTCTTATTGATTGATAGTTATGCAGCTGTTAACATCTAAACAAAATTTGTTATAAGGAAATTAATTATTTAAACTGAATGTTGAATTTTGGTAAAAAGCAAGTAACATTGAACGTTGAATTGGAATTTATTTGGCGATTTAAGATTTAATATAAATTGCGATACCAATTTGAGTGATGCACAAAATTGGTTGCTCTGAATCTGGGTGTTCTTTGTGTCCGTTGTTTGAATATTTGTAAAGTCCACCGCGTCACAAATAAATATTACTAATGCGAGAATTGTCTTTTAAATCAAAGAAACTTGAAATTTAAGCCACTTTTATCTTATTTTGAGCTGTAGAAACAGAATGAAGGTCCATAGTGTTTTTCATATAAATAACATCGCAGGTGAGCTATTAATCCATGCAGAAAAAGACGTTCGCATAATCTAGTGTTCATATAAACATACACATCTCAATCCAGAAGCACACAGTGACAGCTGTCAATTTGTATATATCCTCTATTATTTGCGACTCACCTGTGGAAGCTCACAAACCGTGAATAATGACCTCGACGGTGACAAATACGTGTTATTTTCGTAGCTAGACGCTAGTGCGAGTCACAATTTACTAGTGTCTCATCATGAATTGTGTTTGAAATCTGATGCGTGATTTTAATATGTAGCGCCGTGCAATTCTGTAAGGGTTTTTATCTTGAACTCGTATTTTACTTGGACAGTAAGTACAGTAAAGTTTTAGAGCAGCGATAGCTCAGTGGGGAGACCAACAGACTGCAATGCAGAGGGTCTCGGGTTCGAACCCACGTCACGCACCTCTGACTTTCGGAAGTATATGACTTTTCGAAATTATGTGCGTATTGATTGACAATTATCGCCTGCTACGTGCCTCGGAGAGCACGTTAAGCCGTTGGTCCCGGCTGCCATGAACATCTATGGCAGTCGTTATTGGGAGAGTGTCGACACAAAAGATCCCACTGGGTCGAAGTGTCGCCGGTCTGCACTGACTGGCCCCACATAAGATACATACATACATAGTAAAGTTTTACTACGAAGTGCGTTCGATAGTGAGATCTTGCAGAATGGAAAGTATATGATTGTATTTTTTTAAATTAATTTTAATCTTTAAATAGACATGTCCTATACTACGTATTGTGTATTAGGATTTTATACACATTGAATCAAGGAATACAAAGAACACCCAGTCGAAACAACTATTTCATAGATCCCAGATTGATGTATGTCGGAATCAAGCCCACAGTATTTAGCGCATTAGTACTTCCACTAAAATTAAAACTAATAGTAGGCATTCCACTAAAATCACTGTGCCACTCGTACATTTAGACACCATTGATTACATTTTCGTCATTTCGTATTACTGATTTTTAATACAACAAATATTGCAAACAAGTTTACAGCCCGTCTTATGGTAACCGGTTTTCGTGGCTTATGATCGTTTTTAATACTACGCTATTAATTACTTGCGTGTAGCAGACTCTTGAGAAAAGGAGTTAAAGATAAGGGTCTTAAAGGGTCGGCAACGCGTAAGTGATGCCTCTGGTGTTGCAGGCGTCTATAGGCTATGGTGACCGCTTACCATCAGGTGATGAAATGAAAGGACAGAATTGGAAGAGGTAGACATATTAGCATCTGGAACTTTTCCTCGTCGGGCCAAACGCAGTAACGGTATCACTAATCTTACACTCTCTCTCTTTACCTGTAAAAAGTGAGTGACTGCCAAATGAGTCAACTAATTTGTACTGGCGCTAAATAATTGGCAACAGCACGCTCCTTCTTTCACGGTATGCACCATGTGTATTTTAAATAAATAAATAATAAATAAATAGTGTAGTAGAGCCTCGCTGATTAGTGTAGTTGAGCCTCGCTGATTTCAGCATGAATGGGCCGGCTCGACTGGGGAAGGACTACCCTCTCACAGAATATCGACGTAAAATAGCAGTATTCCTACTGTTGTGTTTCGTTCGGTGCCGGAGGCCCAGTCACCCTCTTGCCCCCTTCCCGCTCCTTCTCTTTCCCACTTCCTTTTATTCTTAAAGGGTCGGCAACGCGTAAGTGATGCCTCTGGTGTTGCAGGCGTCTATAGGCTATGGTGACTGCTTACCATCAGGTGGGCCGTACGCCAGTTTGCCAACTTAGTAGTAAAAAAAACCCTTTAAAATTACAGATAGTACATACTTCTGACATGATAAGTTAAGAGCTATTAGCAATGCACTTTTATGTGTCTAGGAATCCTGTCTCCTAAACTAGGTAATAACCTGTATCTTGGGAGTCAGTGTTCCTCCGCTGGATTTATGACATTAAACAGCAGTGAAATAGTTATGATTGTAAGCTTTAGTTAATAATTTACATACATATATGTGAATATTAAGTTACATTTTAGATAATGATATTTTAGTTGTTATTATTCTTATTATTATGATATGTTTTATAGTATTTGAGATAGGAAAATGTGAACGCTACTATTGATCTCCGTTCCTTGTCATCTTTATATATATAATTCTACTGTAGGTACATGTGTACGTCACTGAATTTCTCCTAAACGGCTGGAACGATTTTGTTAAACATTTTTGTGTGTGTTCATCCACATGAACACACACAAAAATGTTTAACAAAATCTTTGTTTTTAATAATTTATCATTAATAATTTAATAATTTTTAATAATTAAAAAAAACCCAATTTAATCCATCCTCGAATCGTGGATTCGAGGATGGTTTAGATTGGGTTATTTTCCCGTGTGTACAGTACAACGTCTGTCGGAACAGCTAGTTATATATAAAAATAATGTAGGTAAATAGGCTTACGACCACTTATTACCGAAGTGATAGACTGATGTATGTATATTAATATTACACTAACACTCGTCAGCTATGCTTTTATATTTCTAACCATCAGCTAGTACGCTTGTTTGCCACCTTCGTAGCTTACAAAACATATCATAGTACCTACTAACTTTTCTATCAACATTTTCACATCTAAAATGTAATTATATTAAGGAAAGGTAAACATGAGAATTAATGAAAGGAAATATAAACTTGTATTTTCAACATAAATGAAGTCATCTTACTCTTATAACAAGTACTAATTACAGTTTTCCGTTACAGAACCTCGTGGAACGCCAAATACTTTGATCTGTGAAACTTCTCAACAATGTAAATGAACAAATAGTCTCTTTGAGGGACGAATAAACAGGATCGTTCTTATATAATAACTCATCTGTATGTCACTGAACTCCTCCTAAATGGCTAAACCGATTTTGATGGTGTTTTTGTATTCGAATAGGTTCCTTTTTTAAACTGGGAATCATCATTCCCAACTTCCTACGTCTGGGGTTTTGATTAGGTCCCTGGATTGTTTAGATCCACAATTGGACCTTGGAGGTGGCACTGTAATCGGGTAACGGGTAAAAACGAGGAAATTAGGAATCTATAAAACAAGACTTGAACACGTGGCCTCGACAAGTCGTATCGTCGTCTTACCAAATAAGCTTAGGATTTTTTTTTATACAACTGATTTGGCTAACAATCATACGGCTCACTTGATGGTAAGTGGTCACCGTAGCCTATGGACGCCTGCAACACCAGAGGTGTCACTTGCACGTTGCCAACCCTTTAGGAAAGGAACAAGATAAAAAGGAAGTGGGAAAGATAAGGAGCGGGAAGAGGGAAAAAAGGTGATTGGGCCTTCGGCTCTACCTACTGCTCTAATATGTGTATTCCGTATCCAAGACAATGATATGCAATGAACGTTTCTTGATCAGATCGGAGGCGTTCTGGACAAAGGCCAGGTTAAGAGCACCTTGAACCGACGGGCGTGTATGAGGAATGTGATGAAAGTGAATGAAGCCAGAGAAGTGTGTCAGGATCGTAGCAAATGGAAATCCGTAGTCTCTGCCTACCCCTCTGGGAAACAGTAGGTAGAGCCTTGGCTCTACCTACTGCTCTAATATGTGTATTCCGTATCCAAGACAATGATATGCAATGAACGTTTCTTGATCAGATCGGAGGCGTTCTGGACAAAGGCCAGGTTAAGAGCATCTTGAACCGACGGGCGTGTATGAGGAATGTGATGAAAGTGAATGAAGCCAGAGAAGTGTGTCAGGATCGTAGCAAATGGAAATCCGTAGTCTATGCCTACCCCTCTGGGAAACAGGCGTGAATCTATGTATGTATGTATGTATGATATGCATTGTACATCGTAAAGTTACTGAAGTAAGTGGACTCGATGTAATTGATGTTGTGTCTTAATATCACTTACACTTTTATAACTGTCACATAGCAAGGGTAACATCACCGGTCTATATATATATGTATGATTCTAATATTTTTATAAAATATGCATTTAAAATACCTTAAATTAATGAAAAAACACTACACGCACACTACCATGCATTTGACACACGCAGTCGAATCGCGTTCGTAGAATTTCGGCATTGTTCGTCTGACGTCGTACAATTCTATGTAACTATGGTTACCTATACCTTATTTATATGTTATAAAGATAAACATTTACTTCTATCACAGCCAAGCTATATTCATATTAAACAAAAATCCATAGCAACAAGAAAATCAACAATGCATTTCTAGCTTTAAATACAAATAAACAATAACAAAGTAAGACTATCCAGCCAATAATCTATATATTAATACGTGAAGCAAAAACTTTGTACATCTTTTTATGAAAATTGCGCGGACCGAGGAGAATTTAATTTGGCACAGTTAAAGTTTATACGGAGAAGGAGGGGCGGATTCTAATATTTTTATAAAATATGCATTTGAAATACCTTTAATTAATGAAAAATCACTACACGCACACTACCATGCATTTGACACACGCAGTCGAATCGCGTTCGTAGTATTTCGTCATTGTTCATCTGACGTCGTACAATTTTTTGTAACTATTGTTACCTATACCTTATTTATATGTTATTAAGAAAAACAGATAACAAATTAGCAAGCTTAGGAATTTTGGTCGAATCTTGACCACTAGGCGACCACTAGTCAGGATAAATTATCTCTTAACAGAGATAAATATTAATCAAATTGTGCTTTAATTCCTTCAACTGCGAACGCCGTTTGTTATTGAAGCATGTTAATTTATTTAAATTAAAACAACTGTTGATTGCGTTTTTGTTGTTTCCGTTGTTGCTAATTGTTTATCTAATTTTAGCGTCATATTAATTGAATAATGAATGGAGCTCTTTTACGGTAAATTTTCGAGTTTGATGACGTTTTGTGAAACTGAAAGTAGCTAGCAAAAGTATACTATAGATTGCTATAGATAGTATTCTCATATCTACACTAATCTACAACAATATTATTAAGAGGTAGTGTTTGTAAGTTTGAGTATAGTAGGTGATCCCGAGCATTACTGGTCAGACTTGAAAATTCTCTTAGCATTTTACAGACTACTCATTGAGATAAGCTATACATCACACTACGTCCCTTAGAAGAAGGTGAAATCGCAAGGCAAAGTTATATAATTATAAATAATACGACGCAACGAACATTAGCATCGAATTTGGTATTGAGAAGCCGTGTGATTATTTTATATATTAGATTTAAGTCATCGCTACTGCAATAGATGCGGCATCTATTTCACTAGCGATGACTTAAAGACACTCTCGACACTTTAAGATCAGCTGGTATATATGCTCAACAGCATATATAATATCTTCCTGGGCTACGTACCAAAACGCTCGTCGTTGCCAATATTTGTTAACGACATGAATAAGCCAGCTCACCTTGGTAAGTGCTATACACAAAATGTTAACTGTTTACAAATCTACTCATATTGGTAATTTTATGACGACTTTGTGTTACTGCATTTCGCTTTGTGATACCTATTTCTACTATTTCTTTCAATACATCCCATCTTGGAATCCTTCTCTCTAAGGTTGGCATTGCACGAGTGCTACTTCTGTTATTGCATACACAAACACGCACATACACACACACAAATACAGAAACACACACACACGCCGACACACACACACGTGCACGTACGCACTCCATATCTTATAGTCTACTCAATTACTCACCTCACATATTACAAGTGCATTATTGTAAAATCAGCTTACTCATATCCGAGCACCAACTTGTCTAGAGTCAGGAGAGGCTGGTAATCTGTCATACAGGTCTACCTAGTACAGATACCAGTGTCTCACACAGACTCACCCTTTTGATAACTGTAACACCTAGCTTAAGATTCTGATTTTTTGTAATTATTTCTGTGTGAGAGAGAAAAATTTACGATTATTATTATTATTATTGCAAACGTTTAGACAGGTCATATATTTGTTTAACTGTTAGAAAGTGGTATTTTGCAATGACGGCAATGTAAGGGCACGCGGTCTTTCAAGCAAAATAATTTGCAGGAGCATTGTTGTGCTATAAAGCCCGATTTCGAATAATTCAGGTTTTCTCTACTGCACCAACAAAGCCAAAAATTTACCTTAACTATTTAAAACTACTAACTTATAAACAAACTTATTTAGCACCTTGAGAAACCTTTGGTACTGTAACCGACCAAGTCAGGCTACATTTGTTTTCACTATTTAAAAAGATTACATTGTATTGTCTTAAAATTCTGAACCTGTTTTAACAAGCATATATACTTTATTCAGGTGTTGTTTCCAAAATAGAATTAATAAAACTTGGCTTGACATAAATTAGCTGCGGAGTTACCTCTGAAATCTATATATTAATACGTGAAGCAAAAACTTTATACCACTTTTTACGAAAATTGCGCGGTCGGAGGAGGATGCAATTTGGCATAGTTAAAGTTATATGGAGAAGGAGGGGCGATTCCTATTATTTATATAAAATATGTATTAGAAATACCTACATTAAATTAATAAACAACACTACACGCACACAACCATGCATTTGACACACGCAGTCGAAGCGTGTAACTATGGTTACATATATCAATATGTATAGAAATTTATTAGCAATATAAATAAAAATATAAATAAATAAATATATAACGGCAAATTTTGGTCGAATTTCGAGCACTAGGCGACCCCTAGTTAGATTAAATACGTATATATATATAAGGCCATATCCACTACGCATGTCCACTGCAGGTAGACAGATATCTTTAACATTATGTTCAACTCTCAGACTGGTAGGTTTTTCTTCATCATTATAGCAAGCGATAATATGTAATTAACTATTTAATACGCACATGACTTCACAAAGTTACAGATGCGCGCTTGGGATCGAACTCGAGACCTCTGCGTGGCAGTTCAACGGTCTCCCAATAAGCGCCTAAGTACAGACGTATTGTCTGTACTTAGGCGCTTATTGGGAGACCGTTGTAGTTAGTAGTTAGTACGTTAGTCATTTTTATATCTACTATTTATATAAAACATGAGAATTTGTAGAAACGTCCTTCTAGACCTTAAAAGAATTATGAGCTCCTCATATCGATAGCTGGCTCTCGTAAAGGACATTAAATTGTGCGTAAAAGATATAAATCAAATGCGAACGATTTATTTCTCCTCCTGAAAATGATTTCGGTCATCCCTGGCGGAGATTAGTGAGCATTTACGGGTTTTTATCTCGAGCAAAGTTTAATTTAGAGATGGGATTTTGTAAAATTAAATGGATTTAGATGATATATCTCAGCGCTTAGTGGCGTGTGCGTTTTTCTTTTAAAATATTCTTGTAATAGCTAAATTCGTGAAAGGCTACTTAAAAATCTGTTTGTATTTATGGAGGATTTTGAAAATGTATATCTTTGTCTTCAACAACAACTCCCGCACTAGGGATATTTCCGGTGTCGCATTCAAACAACGTATATAAAGAACACCCAGACTCGGTCGAATTATGTGTGGATTACACAATTTTTTGTCCCGTATGGGGATCGAACCCACAACACTCGACGCAGGGCCAGTGGCGAGGCGACCACTAAAACCACTACACCATCCGTGCAGTCATCCGTCATCCATCATCAGTTTTACATACATAGTCCCACAGGTATATCCCCAAAAGAGTAAACAAATATGTCTGTTTTTTTTAATAATAATAATATTTTTATAATAATATTTATTGTAATATTGTCTTCTATTTACGCGAATATTATTCATTGAAATTAAACTGCTATATACGGATTTTATCGCGTTGTTTATTTGACACTTTATTACAACATTTTGATACTTGTTACACTACTACTACTACTATTAAACTTTACTAATTTTTAAGCTAATTAAATTATTATTAAACTATTAAGATTTAATTTATTTTTACACTTTCCCCGACGCTTAGTCTCCCCGTGACCATGGCTGCTGAAAAGCAACCGTGTTGTAGCAATGCTTCTATGTCCTCATACGTAAGTGGTTTTATCCGCTTTACTAGTGCTTCTTTGCAATCATAATATTTTTTTGTGTGTATGTATATCTTTTTAGTTATTCTATTATATAATCGAGCTGATCGTTTATTATATTGTATACATCCAAATTTGGTCTTTGTTGAAGGTATATCAGCTATATTATACTATTATATTACTATATTATAGTATTTAGAAACACATTTCGATGGCTAGGGTTTCAGATCCCTCGCTGATGTAGTCTTGTTTCCAGCGACCCACCTACTATACAAGGCAGCGAGTTGGCACACCCTGGGGTTTTGGTCCGTAGGACAGAAGTACGGAAGAGCCGGACATAACCCTCTCGCCTCCCCTTATGGCGAGTGGGGGGCTTAACCCACGTAAAAAATAAAGGTTATAGGTCCCACGTAATTGCGGGCACAATTCAAGACCCCGTACAGCCACTGAGACAGTTGTTGTGTTTCTTATCGCTAATCCACCCTGGCAGTAATATTTTAAATACGTGTGTGTACGTGTTTTTGGTTTGTCCTACTTTGACAGCGGTGCAACGGATCGACGTGACTTTGCATAAAGATAGTGCGCAAAATGCGACGTGTCGCTTCTCATCTGTACAAAATTGCACATTTTCTATTTCTATATATATTATTTTCAAGATTACTATCAAATTACTAAACTAGAATGATTATACGTAGTCGGTTCACGTCGGTAGTCGTCAATGGATGGGATTCGAACGACCTCGCCATCGCAAGGCTAATGGCTAATTACGTTATTAACACTAATATTATAAGAATAAGATATTTTTTGTTTGTACGTAGTGCGTTCATCATCTTTGGAACTAACAGTCCAGTTAAAAATAATTCTTTGGATAGTCCATTTATTGTGGGATAATATAGAATATTGCATCCAGTTACAAACAGCAGGAGTGGAGCAGTAGCAATAAACGAGGTTGAAACCGCAGGAAAATACTGGCTCTTAATTAAATTAATATATTTATTGTTTATATAAAAGAAAGCCAAGTTTAAAAGATAATAGGTATATATTATTAGAATGGATGTAGCAAGAGAATTATGAGAGGATCGTAGTTACTGGTTCGGCGGGATCGCGATTGCATGTGAAAGTGATTCACGCGGCCCCGCCGTCTCTGGTTATGTTGAGGAACACCGTGGTAGGTTTAGTCGGTATTTCCGGGATGTCGCCATCTTTCCCTCGGCGAGTCCGATATAACTTCTGCGTCGCCCCTCAGAGAGGTATGCGTTTGGACGCATACCTCTCTGCGGGGCTAACATATATAATTTTTAACACTTTTTTTTTTAATTGCATTGCATATTGCATATTGCATATTAAATTTCAGAAATTTTTTAAATAAAAATAAAAAAAAATAAGCTAAAACTAAGTTTGTTATAGATATAAAGCTACTTACACAACATCCATTTCATATAAAAACATAAACAAAATTGTTAAAATTCTAAATCGCTTAAACTTAAATTTAAAATCGCTCGTCCTAACGTAATGTATCACAGGCCTTAATAAACACGCACTGCTACCGCTGCGGCACACGCGCTCGCCTACCTGTACTCACTACACACATTCCGACTAACGTTTTAACTTCTACCCCACTAACTACGCTAATTGGTTATTTTTGTTTACATTGTATATTGTATTTTCTCTATAAGTGATTATTGTAATCTTTTGAGAAATAAATGTCTTAAACCATAGCACCAGGTCCGAGAGGCGGCGTGCGTGTTCCCACGCGCGCCTCTGTGTCGAGTCCGTCTCCCCTCTAGGGGGACAGTAGGGATAATTTGTGAGAAGTGCCTTTGGGTAGGTCTGTTCGTGTAGTGGCCTGCCGTTTCATACGGCGGGCCGAAACCTCGGCGGGGTCGCGACCGCATGTGCAAGTGATTCGCGCGGCCCCGTCGATAGTGGTTTTGTCGAGGAACACCGTGGTAGGTTTAGTCGGTATTCCGGGAGGTACATTATCTTCTTAACATCTTTCTGTTACCCCGGCGAGTCCGACATAACCCCTCCGCCCGCCCCCGCGGAGGGGTAGGCTTCAAGCATTCCCCCACGTAAAAAATAAAAAATAAAAAAAAAAGCTTTCGGTGATAATTTAGTTTTTGAGTTAGGTATATCTTTACAAACAAACAAACAAAAAATAAAATATTTTCTCTTCATAATATTGGTATAGATATAGATAGTATAAATAAGGCATTAAGACTGCGCCGAGCGTAAGACATATAATGACAGAGCTCGTGCGGCGCATATACAAATCGGCGCCCGGCCGCCATAGTAAAATTGTATGGAGGAGTTTTTTGATAAATATGTATCTTTATAGTCAACCAATAACTTAAATATTTGGGACGGACAAATTGTAATATAACTATTTATGTTTCGTTTAAGCTGTAAAATAGGATAGACTTCTACTGTTATAATCTAAAATTCACGTAACACGAGTTTACGTTTTTACATTTTTCGTGCAAATTTGCTTAATTTTGTAGGCCAAAATATTAATTATTTTAAGTTTTTTACACGGAGTAATTGTAAACACATTCGTCGTTATGGTAAATGTATATTTTATATTTGTGTTAAACAAAAAGTGATGATTTTATTCACTTAACTGTGACCGCCTGTTTTGGCACATTTCGCTCGGCGCAGTCTTACCTATTAAACTGACTTTAACCCGGTATGGGTTTCTGTGAGATTTACGCGGGCGTAGTCGTCAGTAGACCAAGTATGCTATATAAATTAACAGTAAAAACATCTGAGTCAAGGTTATTTCGCTAACTAAGATAGTTAGCGGAAAAACTATATGTTTGCTAACAAGTAGTTGCTTAGTTTGTTTATTATATTGTCACAATAACAAAATGTTAGTCGTATTATGACTTCTTGTAATAAGTTTGGATAACTCGATCAACAGTAATTTGTTTTGTTTCACTTTGTTTTAGGCTTATTTCACACGTACCACAACCACACTATGTGGGCGGGCGCAATTTTGTATTGAAAATGAATAGTAGAATTTATACGGACCACATTTTGCCGTCATTATCGACCACGTGGATAATACCGACCACATCGCAACCACCAGCGACACCACGAACTAGCGTCCGATCACATCGCAGACACAACGCTGCGTCGACGCACCGACACTACGCTCACGCATGCGCCCTCCCCCTCTTCTTAATAAAATACATAACAAGGATAGCAACAACAATGTTTCCTCTTCGAATTCCATGAATTTGTTCAGTCAAGGCGTGTTTCCTCAACGAAAACCGGTGTCGAACTGTCTGTCTGCACTCGTAAGGGTTATTACATCGTCGCAACCACATCGCAACTACTTACGACAACTCAACCACATCTACATTTTGTAGGAACCACAACGCGACTGCAAAAAGCTGCAGCGACACTATTCACACGTAACCACTGCTTGATCACCTTTTGACGCGTCGATGTGGTGTGGTTGTGGTACGTATGAATGAAGCCTAAAAAATAATTCGCCAAACGTTCGCAAATCTAGTTTGAATGGTCTTGAAGTAGTGTCTTTATACATATACATACATGATTTCACGTCTATTTTCCTGAAGGGGTAGGCGTTGTTTTACATAGACATTTCTCTAGCTATGGTTTAGGTGTACATGTAATAGGCGGGGAGCAAATCGCCGTCTACCCGCAGACGTCTACCGGCATATTTTTTAAAAAAATGTGTATGCAGATCAGCGTCTTCTCACATACAAAAAAGGATAACAGTAGATACGTACCTACTTCCAAAATCTACTTTTACGAATACTTGGATAATAGCTTGCTCATAATAACAATGTAACCTAAGTGAAATTTCATGTATTCATTTTAACTTGAATATCAGAGCAAGTTATCTATGCTGTCAGATAAATAGACATTACGCGAAATAAGAAATATCAAGTTTAAAAGCGCGTCACATTTATCCAAGGCTTTATTAAAAACGTTTTTGCACATTCTCTTTGTACTAAATAATTATTATTTAGTAGCTTTTTAGTTTATATGTGAAGAATACTAATTTATAAATAAGTATAAAAGTTTGTCGCGATTTACTAAGCTTAGGCGAGATTATTATAATATATAAAATAAGATCGGAGGCGTTCTGGACAAAGGCCAGGTTAAGAGCACCTTGAATCGACGGGCGTGTATGAGGAATGTGATGAAAGTGAATGAAGCCAGATAAGTGTGTCAGGATCGTAGCAAATGGAAATCCGTAGTCTCTGCCTACCTCTCTAGGAAACAGGCGTGAATCTATGTATGTATGTATGAAATAAGGCTTTCACCCGGGAAAATATTTGATATTTTATACTTCACGAATGGCCACGCTAAGTTAGTGTTGTGAATTCGAATCCTACACAGGACGAATATTGTAAGATTCAAAAATAATTATTCTTCGTTTAGATGTACTTTGTGTACGTTTTGTGTAAGTTTTGAAGTCCTCCGCGACACAGGTTGATCCTAAGTGCAGAAGTTGTCTATATAAATAAAATAAATCCATCTCATTAGATTATATTTATATAAAAGGCGAAACGCTTAATGATATTAATATAGAGTAAGCAGAGTTCTATCCCAATCACGGTTACCTAGCTATGGCCTCAGTGGGCCTATTGTCGTTAACTGAGCACATTTTAATAATTCGTGTAGCAGCAGAGAATTATTCTACCACATTTTCTACCACATATTCTAACACATACACACAACTCCATCTAGCCCAAACTAAGCAGAACTTGTACTATGGGTTCTAGACAATGGATAAACATACATAGATACTTTTTTTTGTGTAAATGCGTACATATTATACATAGAAACACCCAGACCTAGACAAACATCCATGTTCATGCACACAAATGTTTGACTTGTGCGGGAATCGAACCCGCGGCCCCAGGCGTGGCAGTCAGTTACACTAACCACTACGCCATCGAGGCCGACAGCGAGTTTATTAACAGAAAACCCCAATAATACTAATATTTCTAAATAGTATTATGTTAATATCGTTGGACATATCCAACGATATTAACATAATACTATTTAGAAATATTCTTATGACTACGTTATACGCTTCTTGTAAGTATAGAGAATAAAATTGCATGTCTTGGCATTAAAGGCAACATTTTGCACTCAACCAAAGCCTTCAAACCATTTCTCTCCGATCTTTCCAATTATCCAAGCAGGAAATTACTCGCGATAATTAGTGTATCTCACAGAAACATCAAAGTACTTTAAATTTACAAGATTCATCAAAACGGATCAGCAACTTATCTTTTGTGCCGGTCGTAGAGTTTAAACAAGAATTTTAATTTGATTTTAATTCAATTTAAGCTCAATGAAATATGCAAGGTAACGGTTCTTTGCTTGCTACTAACTATTGGAGATATTCAACTTATTTTTTGCTGAAATGCAAGTCATGGAATTTGTATAGCTCGGTCAGAGAGTTGCCGTCATCTTATAAGCTTGTTTGTAAAATAATCTTCTTGATGGTTAGCGGTAACCGTATCTATCGCTTGCAATACTAAAGCTGTTATTCACGTGTTGCTGCCTTTTAGGGAAAGGAATTAAATTCTAACTAATATTATAAATACAAATGTGAGTTTGTTTGTTTGTTACGCTTTTACGCATTAACTACTCGATCGATCATTATGAAATTTCGCATATACATTGTTAGGGGCCTTTTGTACAGCAAAAGCACAGTTTCTGAAGAAAATAAAATTATTCACAAAATTTACATTAACGCGAGCGTAGCCGCGGGCAAAATCTAGTATAGGATAATGGAAAGGGTGAAGTACTCCCCCTCTCTCTCGCTCTTACTCTTTGGGCGAAACGCAGTAAATATGTAACTAATTTTATACCGGTTTCTTGTACATGCGAATAAGCCAACTCGCTTAGGGTACCCCACTACTCCAGGTCAGCCGGCTTATTTATAATGTCACCATAAGTGTAATGGACGAACTCGTTCGCTCTCGTTCCATTTGTACATATCTGTCAAGAAAATGGTCAATAGCAAATGAAAACTGTCATTGCTAGACGAGCGTAGTTTTACCTGCTATTGTGTTCGACCTAAACATAACTAGTCGAATATAATACATATGTATGTAGGTGTGGGCTTTTAACTACATAATCTACTATATTGTACGTTAAACGTACGCTACAGAAACAAATGGATATTTAACATAATTTTTATTATCATTGTCACGAACACACGATTAATTAGTGCGGTCACGATATCATTATTTCATTTACAAAATATCCTTGTTATTCACACACTTGTAGAAATATTATCATTCTTACTTATAGTATAAAGCATTAATTTATTTATATATCCCCATAGGGTATGCAACCATTTACTTTTTCTTATCTGTATAGTGATTTCTACTATCTATTACACTATTCGAACGCATTTTTTTTAAATCGTATACGTATGTACATGTTTTCTTTCATCATCTAAGCTATATCCATATTTTAAATCAATATAGATTTAATTTTTTTGCATATAACAAAGCAAAAAATAGTCGTCCTATGTTTGAGACTCTTTGCTATGGTTTTTACTTTTTAATCCAAAGCATTGGTGGATTGGTAAATCCAACTACAACAGTAACTTTGGTATGATATGTGTTTCGTCTGTAGGTAGTGTGTGACACCAATATTTTAGGTCCAACGTAGTAGGACGTGAGATATCATTTTATTGACGACATTTTATCATTCCAGACATTTCCAGACTCGATGCTCGCAGTGGTTAATGCCTAACAGAAAATCGAAAACACTCGGTCGACCTAGAAATCAAACCGGAATCGAATCTAATTTTTAATTGGTTCGTGTTTACAATAAGCATTATAGTAACCTCTGTAAATATAGCAAGAATACAGATCAACACCTTGTATACTTTACCTACATATCTATGTATATCTAAGCTTTGAATGCACCACAGAATGTATTTGAAAACTCCAGGTAGGAATACTTAGTGTCACATTCCGATGGCGACAATAGATTCCGCGCGTGCGATGCAATTCGGACGACGTACGTAGTATATACGGCTATTTCGATCCCGCATACTCTACCCTTGCTGTTTTGTTTGTAATCTGTCATGTTTAAGCCTGAATCATATCCAACAGCATAGCTTCGCATTAGGTATATCTTTTAAAATAAGAAGGTGAGAACGATAATATTTTATTGCCGTCTCGTCGATACCTGTAGTAAATTATTGTATTTACTGGGTCATTCAATTAAAAATGCCACATGGAGAAAAAAATAAGTATACAATAAAAAAAGAAACAACATTGTTATTTTATTTAATGGTGGATGTATGCTTATTTACGCATACATTAAAATTTCGCAGTTTGTATTGTATTAAATGTGTATAGTAGAGATTTATATGCCGAATCATGCGAGCACATTTGATACGATCATTAATTGGGATGCTCAAGCATGCGAATGCGACTTCTGTTCGTGAATATGCTAAAGCAGTCAATTGCAGCTGATTAGCTGTAGTAGACATACACAGGTGGCTGTATCTGCATACGATAGCATATTAACCCTTTCTCAGTCCCACGATAGACACTATAAAAAATCTATTGTTATGCTCATATGTGATACATCAGACACGTAACCTTTAAAGTATTGGAAAGCTTACATGTTTTTGAATTATACCGGAGCTTGGCAGACAGACGGATCGACATATAATTACTATTGATTGGAATTTAGATCCCTCTAAATAGTCGATTTCAAAAATATATGCCATGCTGGTAAATATGTCTACGATGCGTGATGTCTCGAGCCTAATTCCGGGTCATACAAAGTGTTATTGTGTTTTTAAATCAAGTAATTCTCATTAGGGCCAAAATAGACTCAAAGTTATATACATATGGTTAAATTTGAATGTAACAGTACTACCTACCTGTACAGGGATATAAGCGTGAGCCTGTGTATGTATACCTATTGAAAAATGTTGATTCAATCAGTTTCTAAACCATAAAAGTGTATTAGCATATTTCCTGTAACTATCAAAAGGTGTCCACGTTCATTTGGCAGAGTGCCAACCCTCAGGACAGTTTCGTGTCAAAATTAATGTTCCCTTTGTAACTTTTTGAATACTACCCGTGTCAGATATAAATTAGTTCCATAAATTGTATCACATATCCCTGTTAATAATAAGTGTTATCATATTTCTGTGTTGTATAATATATATCAATTTTATTTTATTGATATAATAACATTTCTTATTTATGTATTCTTTCACGTGATTATGAAATGTGTTTATTAAAATATTTCTGTTTTAATGACTGGTTAGAAATGGTATTTGAGATATTTATGTTGATATATGGATGACCTCGTCGGTTATGCGGATTGAGTTTGGTGGATTCTGCCAGTCGTGGGGTATTTATTTTATTTGATGCGGGGTTAGGTTAAGTATTGAGTTTTTCTGTAAGGAATATCTAAGCAGCAGCACGTTGTTTGTAAATCTTACCAATATATTACAACGCATCGCGTCTATAATGTGATATCCAGCCCCCTTATGTAGTATCCAGGCGTAAGCCTATGTGTTTATATAAATATATATAAATTGTTTGCTATTGGTTTGACAGCTTATTAAGCTAATAGATGATCTTATTTTAAATCATAGTTGATTCGACTTCACATTTCAACGATTTAATTACACCGTTTTAACGATGATGGGTTTTTCATAATGTTCCAAAAGATAAAGTCCAAATCGCGCTTTGGCAGCGCAGTACGTATCACATATATCAAAGGAGGCCCGTGTTCAGCAGTGGAGCTTATATTATACCTTTATAAACTACTGACTGCTATCTTAGACCTACATAAATAGTGTTTTTGAGTAGTAGAGCCCCGCTGATTTCAGCATGAATGGGCCCTCTCGACCGGGGAAGGACTACCCTCTCACATAATATCGACATGAAATAGCAGTATCCCTACTGTTGTGTTTCGTTCGGTGAGTGAGAGTGCCGGAGGCCTAATCGCCCTATTTCCCCTTCCCGCTCCTTATCCTTCCCATTTACTTTTTCTTCTTCCTTTCCTAAAGGATCGGCAACGCACAAGTGATGCCTCTGGTGCTGCAGGCGTCCATAGGCTACGGTGACCACTAACCATCAGGTGGGCCGTATGCTTATTCGCCATCTTAGTTGTATAAAAAAGAAAAAAGTGTAGGTGACATTAAGAACAAGAGTGACTTATATTTTCATTGTAGTTAAAATTGAGTCACAACAAAAGCATAATAAAGGCTCTTTAAATTATAAGTCAGAAAGCGGTACAGAGCTATGAATCATGTTTAATGATATCATTTGTTTTGCATCGGCGGTTAACCGCCATTTTTCTCGGAACACACCGACTCCATTAGAATCAATAAACTGTACCGAAACAGGTTAACTACGAACTTTAAAAGAATACTAGCTCATGTCTGCGGCTTCGCCCGTGCGGATCCCAAGGGAACGCATACCGAGACAAAAAGTTTGCTATGCGTTAGTCCAGGAGATGAATTATTTCAAGACATAAAGTAACAGATACTTCATGTCTTGAAATAATTCATCTCCTGGACTAAGTTTTATTCATATTATGGATATGAATTAAAAATAGTCGACACCTTATCATATTATTTTAGTTAAGCGATGGAACTTACCCCCCTGGGGAACATATATATTCTATATATGGACTCACACCTGCACATCCTTAACAAGTAACGGGATTACAGCCTCCGTTTTTTACGGTTCCAGGTAATAATGGGTAGAATGATTGTATTGTTTGTGGGTAGAACGACAGTTTGCCTGCTGCTACAGTTTTTTTTTTAACTGTAGACCAGACGCATTTAATATTATTATGAAATCGATTCCCAAACCTCACAATCGTACGTAAACCTAAATCACGGGGCGAAAAAGCCAATGATCCAGAAATAGAACCCCTAATTTCCAGATCGTAAATTAATTACTTTGAATCTTGTAAAAGAAAACAGATTATTTTTTAACGCTACCTGTGGCACGAGCTACAGTAGTAATTTTCCTAAACCATAAATAGACTGAATGTAAAAATAAACGTCACCGACGTAACTTGTTGTCTATTACCGTTAAACTTTTTAAATTTCTTCGACATCTACACCTTGGAAGAACGTGCCGTTCTATTTTTGAATTCTCCTCGGACATTTGTTTTAATGAAACTGACTGAGACGGTGAAATATATCTTATTAAGTTATCTGAAGCTTTGGAAATACTTAGAATAGCTTTGTCTAATTGATTTTTAAACAATATACAGCATCCTTACTAGTAACAAATTTGAGTTTATTTGTTACGCTTACACGCCTTAACTACTTGACTGATCTTTATGTGATTTTCTATATACATTCTCAGGGGTACAGAAAAGGATATAATCATCAATGAATCTTTCATCACAAAAAAAATCTGATTCCAAACGATATAATTTTTTTGAGGAAATGTACATTAATACGAGCGAAACCGTAGGCAAATCTAGTGTATAATAACGCTCTGTAGGTGTAACACTAGATTTTCCATCTGGAACAGCCCAGAAGAATAACGCAGAGGTGTATGACACTCAGAGTTCGCCAGCCATAATTTAGGTCTTACGTGGTCATGTGGTGAGCCTATTGTTATCTACCGGGCAGAGATCCAGACTGCGTGCTGGTACTGAGAATTTAAAGACGGAAGATCAAAGATCAGCCTGTTCAGAGAATTAAGCCTCAAATAATTTAAGAACCGGCAGTAGCCTAATGAATAAGGCATTGGACGTGCGATCAAGAGGTCGCGGGTTCGAATACCTCCCATTGCACTACTGACGTGATCCCACTCCTAATATAAGCATTCTAGCTTAGCTTAGTAATTTATAAAATTGCTAGTAAGCATTGTAAAAAGAAATTGTCTTCTTGTCTACATTATTATAATTATGTTCTATATATATAATTATATATTTACGTCATAAGTGCGATTCTAAGATCATTATTCATATGGTGACCATCATGAATAAATAATGTATAAACTCCCTCGAACAACCACCAAACATTGTTTAGAAGATTCAACGGAATTTTCCCACCTTTGCGTCGTGCAATCTGAAAAGTTTGGCCATTATTGTAACTAGATAAGTTGAGTAAGAAAATAAATTTATGAATGTATAATTTATTCATTGCCGGCTATTGCGCACAAATTCACACAATGGTGTAAATTTATTCGTCTGCCCACCAAAACTTTGAGTGTCCCGTCTGTTAAATAGAGAAAAGACTTCAATTATATTTTCTCTTTCGTCTTTTGTGATTCGATTATGCGGATCTAATTGGACAGATGTTCAATCACGAATGAATGGTTTGAACTAACGGTCATTAGATTTGTTCAGCAATAAAATTAAAGATGAGATGTGCTTGTTGAAGCATTCAAGTTTATCGCGTTGCGCAATTATTGCTAGAGTGCAAAATATTGCTTGCAAGTGATTGCTAGAATATTTATTACACTTAACTTAACTGTAAAAACTTTAAATCAATTTGACGCATTGACTAGCGAATATAAACAACATTATGCATTATTTAACGTTGAGCATTGTATGATTAATAGTAAATTCGCAGCAAAGGACCGTTGATCAAAGAGAGAGATGGAGAGATATTCAGTTGAAATGAAAATAAGTATTAGTTAGCGATATTTCTATAAGTAATAATAATAATATTGTTATAATAATATTCTATCACATACACACAACACTATCTAGCCCAAACTAAGCAGAGCTTGTACTATGGGTACTAGACAATGGATAAACATACTTATATACTTTTTTTTGTAAATACATACATATTATACATAGAAACACCCAGACCAAGACAAACATCCATGTTCATGCACACAAATGTTTGACTTGTGCGGGAATCGAACCCGCGACCTCAGGCGTGGCAGCCGGTTACACTAACCACTACGCCATCGAGATCTTGAAGTAAGGCTGCCAAAGCTTAAAAAGTTTAGGGTAGGTTAGTAAGTTAGTCTTTCAGTAGCGTAATGATAATCGCAAGGTAGGTCTTACCCCGTTCAGATGAAAAGATGACTTGAGAACGATACCTGGATACGGTAGGCAAAGGTCCGAGCTTTCTAAGAGGCTTATTATCAGCAGTGGACTGCTATAGGCTAAATAATTAAATTTTTTGGCTACCACCCGTGTTTTCTTTCTCTCTCTCTCTAGTTCTTCTTTAAGCATATTCGGAGCAGTTTCAGCTAAATATAAAAAGTTAACGGTAGAAGTAAAAGCCATAGATTACATACCAGTCGAGAGCATACACAGACTCACACCTGTTTCCCCAAGAGGTGAGGTGGCAACAGTAAAGAACGTAGGCTTTACAGTCACGTTTGAATATTAAAAATGCAAAATATTGTAATAAGCCTCACCAAAAATTGCAATATCAACATTTTTGCAAAAATATTCCTACGGACGACTCCACCCCAGTATCAGATATTACTTATTTTAATTACAGCGCTTTTAAATTCGAACTATCTGCAGTGATGTCCAACGACCAGACCAGTAATATCGATAAAAATGATAAATCGATGGCATTCCATTTAATTGAAACACTTTTATAAAAGGAACACCGCTATATTTTCCTGTACATTTGTAATAAAATGTTATTTGTATCTTGTCTTTGTACAATTGATTTATGAATAAGCTCTTTTAACCACAACTTCGCACCGAGTGACCGCAAAAAACGAGGTTTTATTGTTATTGTAATAGTTTTACAGCTACCTAATAATAATGTGCTCCTTTTATTTTAAGCAGAGGCTTGCCTAGCTGTGGGAATACTCAATAATAAAACGTGGGTGAAATTAATAATAAAATTGATAATAGCCGGTGTATAAATATGCTAATCAATGATGTGTCAAATTCAAATAAATGTTAAGTGCTTCCATGGCTGTTGCTAATTTAGTCAGTTAAAACTAGCAGTTGAGATGAACGTTTCGAACGTTTTGAACGTTTGTAAATAAATGATTGTGTTGATTTGCTTTTCAGAAAACTAGGTGTATCTGTGTTTTTATAGATAATGGCCGTGATATCATATTATATATAGATTATTTCGAAGATAAGATGTTATTTATTTTACTGACTTTTTTTATAAGTAATGTTAAATTATAAAGAAATTATATTATATGATTATTCCGATATAATATGAATTACTATACTATATACCGACCATAATTACTATTATTATCATCCCCCATAATGCGTTCTAGCATATAAGAACATTTATTAACCGCAAAAAAAAATGTTTTAGATAGCTGAGATGTTAGCCGATCTGTTATGTTCCTAATAATAAAAAACAATACAAATGTCACTTACCGTAAACCTTCGACCATTGCGCAGGCGGTCTCCAATCCGGGTAATGCTTCGGGAACTTCTCCCTCGTCCAATATGTATGTAGCACCATCCGGTACACGGTCATTTTGTCCGGGTTACACACATCCGTGTCAGCCGTCGCCGCGGCGAGCGCCAACAACAACACTAGTAACAACCGCATATCGATATCGACACTTGCACTTCACTACGGCATAATGAACTGATGTCACAACATTGCAGACGGGTACCTGAAAAAAAAGATGTAAGTTACATTTGGTGTATAAAATATACATATATGAAACTCTATCTATCTACTGGTGATCTAAAATATTACACAAATACCTAACAATGCCTGTGCACCAAAGGTTTAGTCATGAGTGTGTCACACCTACGTTTTGTGAGATTATTATGTTCAGGTCCCACATAGTATCACTCAATGCTCTAATCGCTAACCAACCAAATGTTGACTTATTTTTTAATTGAATGTATCAATTTTTAAACTATTGCTATGAATTTTTAAATAATTAGTTTTATTTCATGAATACTTTTTCTAATTCATATTGTAATTTTATCGTTTTTATTAATATCCTTAATTTATTAATTAACTAGAATTAATGTGATATATTATATTATTATTAAAATGAAATTTTCTATAATCTATGTATTAATATGGCTTCTAATTATTAGTTTTTTAATTATTGTTATTTCGTATTGGTCATTATTTGACATTCATTTTAATGTATATATTTATTTTTCTTACTTATCCATGTAACAATGTGTAATTGTTAATCCTGACTCTCTGCACTGTTGGAAAAGCAAATTGTTGATGCAGAGAGTAACTGTTATAAAATAAATAGTAAGGAGTAAGCCAATACGCGTCGACCACCTATTTCATTGACCTTACACTGCTTCTGTAATTATCTATTTTTACAATAATCCCAATAACACTTTGTTCAACCCAGGAAGAGACCCCTAGAACTTGAGTTCGTCCGTAAACGATGATGGCAGGAGTCTAGGTTCGATAGTACTCTGATAATGGTATATCTGCTTGTGGGGCCCGGCATTCTATATTCCAGTTGAAAAGTAAAATTATCTACAATAATAAAATAAATAAAAATACGACAGAACATTGACGAGCTGTCTAACGATCTAATACGATTCAGTTCTGCTATTCAGAAACTATACACCGTAATAATATTACGCGGAAGATTAATGACATACCGATGAATGAAAGCTCGCAGTAAAATTAGTCTACGAGGTGGGTGAACGACCGGACTATTTTCGTCCCTTTGCCTTTGAGGTGAAATATCATTAGAAATGCTACAGGAGTTTTGACATGTTTCTAAAGATCGGAGATTTCGGAGATTCCGCTTTGTTTGATAAGAATCGACTGTGATAAGTGAGTATATAAAAACGGTGAAATACGAATTGGACACGCATTAAGGGTTCTATATTATTTTACTATGGCGCGAGCTTAGCTTTTATTAGGCTGGTGTTTTTTGTTTGTAGTGTTGCTGTTAGCGTTCGACTATTAATGAGCTCTTTAAAACTTTTATGATATCAATAACAAATATATTTTTGTAGCGTTTCGGTTTGAAACATACTACGAAAGTTCTGGCTGTAGCTATTGTCGCGATCAGAACTAACCCGGCCACATTTGCTTGAAAAGCTCGGCCATATTATCACCTTGAAAATGTAAAAATGTATTTCTTGTATATAAACCCACTTAGAAACAAGAATCATGTATTTTTGTTTAGTGTAATTTTTTTTGTATATATACGAGCAGACAGATCTCCTGGTGGTAAGAGATTACCGCCGCGCATGGACACTTCAGGCAGAAATGTTGAATACCGTAATCTTTAAAAGGTGAGAAAAACATAGGATTACCGTAGGCTTTATAATAGGGTACCGTTTGGGTACCCTTTGGGTACGAAACTCTGGTATAGAAAAGCTATGTGGAAGAAAAGTACCCACGCCCCGAACTGGATAAAAATCTTTAACGTTTATTCACAGTCTTATATATATACCTATGTGAGTTTCTCGCAATAAAGTATATGCTTAGGCTTTTATATGGCCTACAGAATCGAAAGTTGTATCGATAGTTATAACACAGTAAAAATGCGATTTCATTACAAGCGTACTAGATTTTGCCCTTTGATTTTTAAATGTAGGTTAGGTTAGGTTGGATAAGTAAAAGTCCTTTGAGAGGTACCCTTATCCTTTTCTGTTCCCCTGACAATGAAATTTCATGATGATTGGTCGAGGAGTCCTGCAAGTGTAACAAAAAAACAAACTCATATTTGCATTTATGATATTAGTTAGGATGTTACTACCGTGAGTTTTAGATTTATAATACAAGGTATTAAAGGTTGAGACCACTACAGGAATTTTAGGTGTATGGCAATTATATGCAATCATTATTTCGTGACTTCTGTCTTAAATATATCACCATGACATAACTGTGACAGAATCATAATTAATGCAAATTCAACACTGTCTATCCCACCGGGCAGCAAGCATAGGTGTATAACTCTAGCCATGACGTTTATATACCAATGAAAATATACGGCAGCCTATTAGCAATTAAAGATATACAAATCATAACGAAGCAAACACGGCGATTCAATTTACACGCATGTACAGACTTTTTTTACCAAAACTCTCGTCAAAACCCACAAATCGCCAGCCCGTATAAAGACCGTATTTGTTAAAAGCAAACCCCGCCAAAATAATTGTAATAAAAGCTATACCACGCGTATTGAGCTGCGTTGGAAAAATAAACCGATATTTCGTTACAGCGCGATTTTGTTGAAGTTTTAAAAATATTAAAAATTATTTTGCTCGTATCATGTGGTGATTTTAAATTCTGTTGCATTGAAAATATAATTTGTGTTTGGGATAAAGTAAGGCTTACTTGCGAACTCAGAGCATAAGAGAGAATAATTACAAATAATTAATTATTTGTGATTCCTTAGTAACGATTTTATATAGTAAACCTATATAGACGCGTAACTATATAGAAACACAAGCTGCCACGCGCGGTTTCACACACGTTAATAATCACTCCTACGCTCCCGTAACTCGTAGCGTCATGTTATATAAAGTCTATGTTACTTCTGGATAAATTAACTTTCAAACGGTGAAAAAATGATAAGTGGATTCACACATGTACGGCTGTACGGGCGTGTGGGAGTGTGTATGATGTGTGCGATAGGTTTAAAAGAAAAGAACACGCACTTTGAAACAATAATCATAGCTAATCTTCAACAGTGAACATGGAAAACACCGAACTCTGACACTCGTGAAGTCTCGAGGAAAGAAAACTGTCTGGGAACCCACAATACACATTCATAAATATTCATTGGAGAAGTTCGAAAAAAGAATGTCGCCTGTTGTATTTTTTGTATTTATTATTCGTTCAACTTCTTAAAACTAAATAGTTTTAAGAAGTTATAATTCCTCGCTTAAGAGGAGATTTCGCTGAGTCTTACTTCTTTTACATACAAAAACATCAACACGAAAGGAAATTGAGGAATTTCGACAATAATTTACGTCGTTTTATTTTGTACATACATGTCATTGTTTACATGCCAAAGTTAAAGCTTTTGCGGAGATTGTATGTATCGAGTAAACGAATACACATACCTATTACTCAAATCCTACAAACGCTAGCTATTTACACGGGTTACATATGCAAGCTACTTGCGTGGGATCAGATCGCGCATGTATCCCACGCAAGTAGCTTGCGCATGTACCTGAGTATCTGGCGCATGTAGACTGCACTAGCCTTCTTGCCTCATAAAGCATCATAGTGCCGGATAGATATGCATGTAGCCCGCACTTCATGCATCGTAAAGCATCTTTAATCTCTTATATTATTCGAATTCTCTAGCTGTAAAAACATCAATATAATAGCTATTTACACGGGTTACATATGCAAGCTACTTGCGTGGGATCAGATCGCGCATATATCTCACGCAAGTAGCTTGCGCATGTACTCCGCGCAAGTACCTAAGTATCTGGCGCATGTAGACTGCATTAGCCTTCTTGCCTCGTAAAACATCATAGTTCCGGATATACATATATGCATGTGGCCCGCAGCAACTTCATGCATCGTAAGGATACTCGAATTCTCTTGTTGTAAGAACATCAATATAATCAAGTACTGAAATGCTAAGCTTGTTGTGTGATACAAACTACAAATAGATTACTCTCATGTTCCTTAAGTGCTGTTACAAGCGACTGAAGGATTCTGTCAGTAGGTACTTAGTATTATTCGTAGTAACCGGCTGAAGCACAAGTTTACCTCTAATGACGGCAAACTTTCGGCAGTTCCTTATAATGGGTTATTGTTATGTACGCTCATTAATTGTTGCTTAAACCACAATACTTACGTGAGATGATGATGGGTATGTAATATTTTACTACGAAAGTTTGCTATGTTGCTAAATATTTTTTCTTTAGTGTGCTTTGATCACGTGGCTGAAGTTTTAAGAAAAAGGTCCTAGTACCTACGGTTAATATTATGTTATGTGATTCTTTGTTTGAAAATCTTCTGTTGTGGCAGATATGTTATGGGATTCTATGTTTGAAAACTTTCTATTGCGGTGGACTTCGGTAAAAGCAAGACATTTTATTACGTAGGATCTAAAATACAGCTGCAGTCAAATTTGATGTACCTACGATACATCTCTACCTAGTCCCTGAGGGACATACAGGCGTGCGTGATATACATGTTAATGTAAAAGTAGGCTAGGTTACGTTATGTTAGTAACAGTAGTCATTTTTAATAATAAAATATACTTGTACTCCAGCTTTTTAATGGTGAAAGTATGTTTAAAATCGGTAGAGTCGTTTTGAGTTACAAATAAACAAACAAATAACAAATATTTCCTCTTTATAATATTTATAAAGATTAATGTACGCACAGAACTAATTATAATGTATTCAAGTGCCATCAAATAAATCTGTATTAAATATCCTACCACAAAAACAATTTTTTCTTTCCTAAAATTCCACTCTTAACAGAATTTGCCAAAAATTCCGACCTCCCAGTTATCATATTGAACCATCATAAATATTCGGTGGTTGGCCCGCGGGACCGTACCCGTGAAGGGCGTCAGCCTTTTTTTGCCAATATTTCAAAAAAAGAATGTGTGCTGACGTCATGTCACGTCAGCGGATCGCTCTTTATTTCAAAGTTCGAAGCCACCGTTATGCGTTCCACGTTTAAAATGAGAGTGGTTACGTGTGAGGCCTTGTTCAGCTTAGTTAGGCTTATAGAACGCTTTTGGAAGTTTCAAATAGTGCAGTCGGATTGACTACATATACGCGAACGAGACACATTTAAATTACATAACTTAAGTTCAGGAATGGCATGTTCTTGATAAAACGGGTAGGGGTGTATCACAACCACATTGTGCTTATGCAATAAATGAGATCTTATTGTCGTCTAACGGGTTTAGTTTCAGACTAAGCTAGCGTTGTGCGATTAAACCGATTAAGCATTCGAATGAAATTCAAATATTAATATTCAAATTAATATTTGAACTTAATTCCGAGTTTAAAGAACTAAAATGGTCTATAAAACAAAAAGCAATCTGTCATTCAATTCTCATTCAAATATACAATCATTTTACTAATCCCAAACAAAAATCGAATATCGAAGCCTAAAAGTTGGGAATCGCGCATTTAAATTACAGACACTTACTGTAATAGTTTTGTCGCGGTTCATTTAACTTCGTTGACCGCATAGTTTTATAGCTCATGCAATTCGATGGCGTACCTATAAAATCGCTTGGAACGTTCAGTTAAGTAAAAAAAAATTCAACACGTGAGGCAACGACAATACAATTTACAGCCTTTTCAATACATACTCAACTAATTGAATAGGTAAATTACCGATAGTAAAACGCCTCATGACGTCATTAATAGTGAAAGTCGAATTCCATACAGACTAGATATACAGACTATTGACAATGGTAAACAGATCTGATCAATATGTATGTCTCAACTGAAGTGGGCTCCTTCAAACAGACGGCACTCAATGAATGCCAATGTTGATTTACGGAACTTGTCTTTAAACTAATTGTCGTTTGTACTTCAATGGCGCTCTGACATCATATGGCGTCGCGAAGCTCGTTTACACATACTTATAGTATCGCTCAGAAGTTTTCAAATAATGTTTACCCAGATAAAATACTCGTACATGCCAAAACAAATAAATATTTATTTCTTTAAGCATACATCCATGACTTTGCCTCTATCGGGAAAAACAGAGAAGTTTTACACCCACATACAATCATGTTTCAGATCACACGTAATAAAGAGCGAGGGCCTACTGCCTTCCACTGGACACATTTCCAGACTCTACACTATTAATTTTCACTGCGAATTGCCAATAAAACTTTGCACAACCCCAGAACTGAAGAACGCTAGAGCAAACTTATGAAACGGGATCAACAAAGCAGTCTAAAGTAAATCCAAAAATCAAAACATAAAAGAATTCAACTCCTGATTTATAGAATAATGTTACGCCCAGTGACATCTCTCGGCATTGTGGGAAAGTGACATCTCTTGGCATTGTGGGAAAGACTCGGCAGTTCCGTCTAATAATTTACACCGCCATCTATTGACATCTTACGGAACTACGTAGTACGGTACGAGAATCTTAGAGAGAATGCTGGTACTTTCTCGAATCATCGTACTGTTTACATACCGAATACAGCGTTGCTAGAAAGCTCTAGAAGCGCTTTACCCGCGTATAAATAGGGCGCACGCGCACCGCCGAGTCAGTTTACAATCGTAAGTGATCAAGTATTCATCGAAGCGAACGGAAGCGGAAATACTACGGAGTTTGAAGCAGTACAGTGAAAAAGTGTGGTATAGTGTTTGTTGTGTTTTAAATTTAATTGTGTGTTTGAATAAAACGTGTTTTAGTCGGTAATATTGTTTATATTCTTATCCGTCGAACCCAGCACGTAAAAATAAGTTATATCTATGTACTATCTTGTTCAAGAAGGGTAGGGTTCTTTCAACGACTACAACTTTTCTAAACAGGAAACATTTAATAAAGACTTAACTCTTTAGGTGCTATATATTAGTATCGGTTTCTACCAACATCCGCTTTACATTATGTTTAATATAAACTGGACATGAAAAAAAAGCAGCGATAGCTCAGTGGGGAGACCAATAGACTGCAATGCAGAGAGTCTCGGGTTCGAATCCGTGTCGCGCACCTCTGACTTTCAGAAGTTATATGACTTTTCGAAATTATGTGCGTATTGATTGACAATTATCGCCTGCTCCGTGCCTCGGAGAGCACGTTAAGCCGTTGGTCCCGGCTGCCGTAAACATCTATGGCAGTCGTTATTGGGAAAGTCAGTACCCGTCTAATATTCTGACACTGGTCTAGCCTTAGGGTATCGTTAGCCTTTGGGTTGCGGAGGTCAGGTGGCAGCCGCTCCGTGTAAAAACTGATATCCAGTCAAATCCGCTTAGACCAGAAAAGCCGACCCCAAGTGACTTGGGAATAATAAAGGCTACGAGAGAAGATAAACTGGGCATGAAAATGCTTTTGACGTTGAGAAAGCTTTGGAACATTCTGGAAGCTTCCTTGGTGACGTATCACAATTTTACCAGAATTTTCACCGTTAAAACTGAAATATATACAGCGGACAACTGCAATGTGTATATTTTTTTTTAATTATTATTGTTATTAAGCTCCTTGAACCGACGGGCGTGTATGAGGAATGTGATGAAAGTTAATGAAGCCAGAGAAGTGTGTCAGGATCGTAGCAAATGGAAATCCGTAGTCTCTGCCTACCCCTCTGGGAAACAGGCGTGAATCTATGTATGTACGTACGTGAAAAAAAAATTTAAGTTTGTTATGTTGTACAATCGTAATAAATAATCATGCCAGTCTTTTTTTGTTGCTGGTCCTTTTGTGTGAAGATGCTTAGTATAAAATAGGCCCTGCTTATTCGCCAACTTGTTGTGAATGTATAACAATTATATTACATATTCGCTAAGAGTCACGTAGATATGTATTACACAATTACGTCACAAACTTTACTTCAGTCCTACGTAATAGGACGAGCCTATTGCTATCCTTTGTCTTCTAGAAATTGCTTATGAATACAAGCGTCGGAGAAAAAAGCGCGAGAATACTTAAACATGAAATTTCTGAGTGTACAACGCGGCATTCTTCCCTACTATTACGTACTGCTCATACTAATTTCATATTCATAAAAAAAGTTCTCAAACACTCGAACAAAAAATATGCAAAAACTCTCGCATAAAATTAAACTTTTCAATAAATTCACAGAACAGCGAACTCTGGAATCAATATCATATTATAATCACCTCTCTATATATTTTATAGGTACCCATTCAGCGGACGTTAGCAGTTTCAAAGGAATTAACGTGCGTGATACGAATAAATTTAGTGGGTAGTTGTAAAATATGGGTGTTTTATTGAATTCAATGAAAGTGCTTACTGTTAAACGGACTGAGGGAGTATATTTGTTAGGGAGTGTTGTGTGTTTATTACTACGGTTTTATAGTTTACCGATGTTGGCTACAAGTACTCTATTTAGTAGAGTTTATACTGTTTATTGAGTGTGTTCATTGTTTTCTGAACATTCCCTAGTGTGAGAAAACTCACATGTAGGGGAAATGTGTTTTCGTTTTTCTAACGATTCTGGATTGTTATGGGAAATACTGGAATCATACGAAAAATTACCCTCTCTTTTGCAGTCGAAGGTTGATTTATTCATTGTCACTGACTCACATTCGCATCATGATCGAATAATCGAATCAAAATTTTCGAAAAAATTCAAACATTTTCGATTTCTCGTAGCCAACCGTGTTCAAATAACTGGAAAACTTTATTAGCTTACACATTGCTTAAATAATTCAAACATTAAACCGATAATCACAATTGCGAATGTTCTCGAAATTAAATGACTAGCCATAAAGAGTAGTGATTGAAGGTCTCCTTGCTACAGCCAGTTTACGAAATTTTGTAAAATACTAGTAAAATTATGTAATTCACAGAATTGCTCCAAGTCTGAATATTGGCTAAAAGTCACCTTGTCATTGGTATAATCCCTAATGCACAAATCTATTAAAAATATACCAAAATAACGCACCTGAATACGACATTGAAAATGTATTTGGTATCAAACAGACTAAATGTCTTTTACTGTAGTACAAAGAACAATATTCTCCAATTTTATTGTTGCCAAAACGACAACAAGAAGTACTTATAAGGCTACAGCAGTTTAAGTGTCAATCACCATTTAAAACTATTATACTAAAAACCTTTTGACTTACCAGTGGGTAGGTATAAAATACTTACTCCGCCTAAAGTTGGGGTCGTCACTAAACTTGGTCGTCCGCTCGTTATCACAAAATCTATGTGAAAAGGTATATCTTTCTTTATAGGAGGCGGCCTGTTAATGGATTTCTTTTGAGACTTTGACTTTGGGAAATCCCCTGAAGAGTGTTCAAGAACTGTTCCTCAAACTATTACTTTGAAACTTGTCAACTTTCTCCAAACAGTTTCAAGAGTGGGCGGTCAAACAAAAAGATACGATTAACGTTTTGATTGAAACGTATTTTGAATATAGTTCAAAGCTTTCAATCCTGTTATGAAATCTCATTTGCGGAAGGAATTCGCAGATACTACTAACTGATTGCTGTAGCCCTTATTTCTTGTCTCTTAGTTATTCTGTTCAGAATACTTTATATGGTCATACATCGGTTAAATTATTTTAAGCCTCGCTTTCTCACCTCTGATTCTGACATACAGACCATACTATCTATAATATTCCTTTTGTGACCATTCAATTTACATTTTAAATTATTTATTTATTTATTTTTATTAGGTCAACCAACAACTGTTTACACCAATACATCGATTAGAACTTACATACTAAGGTAACATAGTTCAGTGCAACAATTAATTATAGGTTAACAAACACCACATGCATTTGATACGACTCTAGTTACTTAATTTAATTATATAATATTATACGATTAAAATTTTAAGAAAAACAATTTTATAAAGAATACAATTTAAAAATAGAAACAAAATAAAATAAAATAGGATTTGATTAGAATAAAAACAATAATAATAATGAAGATGAAGATATTTGATTAATTAAAATAACATGTCAAAGTATGAAAACATAAATAAATTTACCTACTTAAAATTAACAATAAAACTTCTACATTAAAATAACAATGACTAATTTAATAATGTATTATTACACAATTATAGTACAGTAGCATAAATAAAAATATAACTGTATTTCGTTCTTATAACATTAGTCTTACGTCGACAACAAAATCTATATATTTCCCTGCCAGTGAATTTAGCCGCACGGTGTTAGGCAATATACCGATGGCCTATTATACTTGCGTGTGACCTAAAACACAGTTGTTATTATTGTGGTTGGGCTCATACATCACTGCCCATCCCTTCCAGTCTATGCAGCTGTGATAATATAATAAAATATTCAAAGCTAGCAGTATCAAATCTAACTTTACAAACAATGAACATTTCAATAGTCGAGAATAACTAATTATTTAAAAGCTTTCCATTGTACCTTCATGAGAGACAGATACTATTAGTGCTAGAGCTAAAATAATTAATTGCCATAATGTTTGGCGTGGGAAGAGTTCCCAAATTGTCGGTTTGTACAAGAATTTGCGAATAAGCAATATGAATGAGTAATTCGGTAAAACTTTTTGACAGATACAGTTTCAATTAAAATGGTATTATACAAGTTAATGAATATGGACTAACCACAGATACGAAAAATAATACTCGATAATATACAAATGAGCTTTCGTTGATTTAATGGAGTTAGTATGCATAATATGAACTTTTAACTTAAATCGAAAAATTACTAAACATTTATTAATTTAGGTCAAAAGTAACACTTATGAACGTCAAAGATTTTAGGTGGTTTTTTACGAAGTTGCTGAAGTTCTATTATCGATTATGAAAATATCGATTTCGTCTTTTAACTGGGAAGGTGACTTTAAAAACGTTAGACCAAAAACTTTTGAGATCGACCAGAGTTTTCTGAATTGTACCCTTTATGTTTTTTGTACACAACGCGAGTGGTCTTTCTTTTTTATAAAAACATCATAAATCCTGTGTCGCAAGGGCCCTTTAAAACCAACGTACACAAAGAACACCGAGACTCGGAACAACCATTTGTCGATCACACAAAGCTTTTTTGTAAAAGGCCTATTAGGTTACGTCATGTAGAAAAATTTTACACAATTACTGATCAAATTTGTGTTTACACACCTACTTAGTATAATTATAAAAAGAAAATAAAGAAATTAAATAGCTTTTATCTAGTACAATGAATTAAAATGAAAATGGGAATTGAACCTTTTTCGCACACATACATAAGCGCAAACATTTTAAATGCTTTATACATTTACAATGTCTGTCTCATCGGTATTTCATTTTAAGCTGTCACAATATTAAAATAAAGGTAGGACCCATTCAGTGTTATAAATATTGAAGTGCCTAAAAGGATTAAAAGTACCGTATCTTCCTGAACTCAGCTCTTTAGGATTACATCGCACAGAATACTAAGCGCCCTTCCATCTTTCAAAAGATTTAACTTTAATAACATCTTAAACACTTTATTTCACTTCTGTGTTGTTATAGGCACTATTATCATAATTTTGAGCGTTTAAAGTAACTTTCAAAGTGGTATTAACGTAAAGATCGCTTAAGACAATAGAAGCACGTTTATTTTATACAAATTTCTTCGTGATGTGACGCGACCGCGATCGAACTGTTGAGCTTCCGTATTGCTGCCCAGTGCGCTCGATCAGCAAAGTATGCTATTTATTTAGCAATAAATGTACGCGTGTGTAGTAATTTGAGTGGCTATTTTAGCCTCTTGAGTGCCCAGAATGTTGTATTCGATTTCCATACGCAGCAAAAATTTGTGTGATGCTTCAATGGATTAGTGTAAAATATTTTGTGGTTGTAGTATCTAAATACGAGGAGTATTTGGCAACTACGAACACAAAAATACTAATTATCAAGTTACGAACGAAGGCAGGATTATTTTACATTTTAGTAAAATCTTTCTTTCCTTATCTATATATTCTTTTTGTCCAACAAAAGAGTCATTGATATGTTTTGACGATGTGGATTTATATTTATATAAATACATATATGGTGTTCATGCACACGAGATTTTGTACTGTAGCACGAAGACAATGTAATACACGATGATCGAAGTTACATCCCACACTTTGACCGCTACAACATAACTAAAACACAACGTAGAAAGGTGATCATTACAATTTAAATTCTATTGTCTAGTAAACAGAGTTCACATTTACCATAAACTATCTCAAATGCGCAGTTACGGCGCGGATATCGCATGGCAACCATACAAAACAACCGTTAATAATTATTTAACTTTGTACTTGGCTTTTCCAAGCATATATATAATATAATATATAATCATGTCTATGTATCCCTGAAGGTGTAGTCAAGATGTGTGTACCACACTAACATTTCACCAGTTATTTATCTATACTAATATACTATAATAACGTTAAAAAGTATTTGCTCTTCGTTTGGACGGGCTAGTCTCTTAAACTACCAGTTGGATTTAAAAAATATTTTTGCCTTGAATAGCCCAATTCATAAAAAACTTATAAGCTATATAATATCACGCTACGAGGCACGGTAGCGAAGCGGTAATCATAAATGTAGATGGAATCCCAAGGGACAGCTAGTTTTTTACAGGACATAATAAAAGTCCAAACAATTGCGCATCCGTCGAGCACATTGCCACACTCCAAGCTAGTTTCCTTAAGAAATAACACTTCGCTCAATCCTGAAACCTCGTGATCGTTCACAAACATCAGCGCAAACTCATCCCGTGAGATCAATGAGCCAGTCAGTACCAAGTGTGTTGGGTAATATTTTTCTCGTTCTATTTTCTGTGGCGTGTCAACGTGACAAAGAGTTTTCTCGCTCGCTTCCTGACTCACTTACTTGTTGAAGGCTTTTTTCGGGAGCTTCGTTAAGTAATCAGTTTGTGGCTAATGGTGACAAAGCGCTTTTGTGGATATTTTTATTTGACATCAAAAGTAAACGTCTAAGATTCTTAGCATGAAGGTACATGACTGAAAACTTTAATCTTGATAAAGGGGTAGTCAGAGATGATACATCCACGTTGCCAGTTTTGATTAAAGTACAATTAAATAGGGAGGAGGGTCGGTTTAAACGCATTTCCAGAATGCACACGGCATTTTTTAATAAGAATTGCAAGGTGCCGAGTTTGTTGCCGAGTCAGGTAAACTCGGCACCTTGCGATTGATCACAAACGTAAATGCAAACTATTGGAGTAATGAGACAGATAACTCTAACTGTCCTACTAATATCAAAAATGAAAATTTTACATAAGTTGTTTGTTACGCAATCGTGCGTAAACCGTACAACAGATTTCGATAAAACTTGGTCTAGACCATGAACCTGGGTCCATGGTCTAGACCAAATTCTACCGAAATCTGTTAAAATATATCCAAGTGATTCAGGACATCGTCTAGCTCCAGAGCTAGACCTTGTCCTGAATCACTTGGATATATTTTATCCCGGTATGCGTTCCTATGGGGCGAATATAGCGGGCGAAACTATAGGCATATTCTAGTATTTCACAAAATAACCGAAACATTATCCAATAACTTTATTCAAGTTATTTCTCAGTAGTAATCCCATTCCAATTCCTCTACAGCACTCTTATGCGACTTCCCCAAGTTTCCCGTCTGTTGTTTTTCAACACACAGTCCCCCTGAGACCTGTAACTCGATTAAGTTATTGTTTTATGTCCGATCGTCTGGTTATTGGAGTTTTTCAAGTGTTGGGTATTTGTTACCGTGGGAGTTCATTGAACTGGGCTTTTGTGAGTCACTGTGGGTTGTTTAGAAGTGTGACGTCATTTATACGTTCAAACACGTAGATGCTATGCTGTAAGATTGCAATATCGTCAAATAAATCGTAGTGAAGAATTTTAATGTTTCTACCTTAGTTTACATTTTAGTTGTAGATTTAGAAGAAAGTTTGATAATAAAATCTTGTGTTATTTTCATGGGTTAGGGTGATTGCTTCTTAAGTGCGCGCCTAATTACATGTATGCATGTATTAATTATTAAAAAAAATTAAGATCTAATTATATACAAACTTCTAGCAATGTTATAATATGCATCTAAAATCCATCAAGTTATCAGTCCACTGTCAAAATTAGGCCACAGCAGCATTAAGTCTATGCCAATTTCTTAAAAAGCCAGTAGGAGTTTTCTAATAACAATATATTATATTTAGTACAGTAGTAGTCTTATATTATTTATATAAAACTTCAATACATACAAGGCATTAAAATTCCAACAAACTCGAAACTAGGACAGGAGAAAATAATATTCGACACAGAGCACCTTATAGCTGTACAGGGAAGCTGGCCAAAGTTATCTGACAGAATTTTGTTACCAACCTACTTCTAATGAAGTTTTAATAATTCACAGCCTTCCAAAACTGTTAGCTTGTTAACTTGCGCAAGTCAAGTCGTGGTCTCTTTAAAATGTTAATTATACAAGTCGATAAGGAAGTTTTCTAGCACTCGAAGAATAAACTTTTGGGTGCTTTCTCTTATCTGAGATATTGAAGAAGAAAAGTTGGTTCTAAATAAAGTTTTGTTAGAATTCTTAGTATCTATGATCAGTGTTCAGTTTTTTAAATTTGAATTTCTTTCCTACTTAGATGTATTTAAGTCTGTATGTATTTAAATATGTTTCTCGCCTTGTAGTTGTCACCAATATAAACAAATGATTTGAAATTTTACGGAGGCTTATTCGAATTTCGATGATGCGTTTGCACTATTAACTGTTCGACCGTTTTTATTTGGATCCACCACTATTTGTACTTTAGTATACGCATATCAGAATCAATCTATAGCTAATTCATTCAATTAACAATCTATAGTACTATTCGAATACATTTGAATGACACCAACATTTGCATTTTTATCTCGATACATAAAAAATCAGCTTCCATGTATAGGTGTCGGTAAATTTTGAAAATGAAATCCTTTAAAATTCTCACAAATTATAGCTTTTTAAAGCAGTAATATTTCGAAGATAGTTGTAATACTGAATAATAATGAGAATTTAAAAATAACTTAAATACGAATTTCTTTAATGTACAGCTACTTCTGCTGCTGATTCTACAGACTGAGACATCAAGGTTATAAATAATGTAACACATAAAAATATACATGCCGGAGACGGTCATTAGTACGGTTACGAAACGCGGTACATTAGTGAAGATGTGGCAGCACTGTTGCGATGACGTCAACACGCAGCCAACTTCACGTGCTACGACAGAGCCTACTTAAATGGAGGCGCGCCCTATATTTGACGGGAATCTTTTTACCGTCGGCGAGTGCGGACCTCCTTGCTAGGAACTGTTATTCGTTTCGTGCAAGACATTTGTGTTAATTTATTGTGAAGACAATAAAAGTGATTCATCAGCTCAGCCGAAAGACGTCCACCGCTGGACATAGGCCTCCCCCAAGGTTTTCCACACAGACCGGCTTGGGCCACACGCATCCAACCGGTTCCCGCGACCCTTACCAGGTCGTCGGTCTACCTTGTGGGGCCTACCTCTGCTGCGTGTTCCGGTACGTGGCCGCCAATGTAGAACCTTTCCACCCCAACGGCCATCGGTTCTGCGTGGTATGTGCCGTGCCGACTGCCACTTAATCTTAGCTATCCGGAGAGCAATGTCGGCAACTTTAGTTTTCCTGAGGATCTCCTCATTTCTGATTCGATCCCGCAGGGAAACCCTGAGCATAGCTCTCTCCATCGCCCTTTGCGTGACCTTGAGCCTTCGTATAAGGCCAATAGTGAGCGACCACATCTCTGAGCCGTAAGTCATCACTGGCAACATACACTGGTCAAAGACTTTCGTCTTGAGACACTGCGGTATATTGGACGAGAAGATATGTCGTAGCTTCCCGAATGCTATCCAGCCGAATTAGATTCGACAGTTGACCTCTTTCTCGAAGTTGGACCTACCTAACTGGACAGGTCTTTTTGTCCCAGGTACACACACTTGTCAACAACTTCGATAGTAGAGTTCCCAACCTTAATAGGAGTAGGTGTGACATGGACGTTGGACATGCTTTTTGTCTTGTCCATGTTCATTTTAAGACCTACTTGTCGGGAAACTCTACAGAGGTCATCGACCATTATGCCGAGGTCTTCCATGGTCTCAGCCATGATCACGATATCGTCAGCAAATCTAAGGTGAGTGATGTAATCGCCGTTGATGTTGATGCCGAGTTCATTCCAATCCAAAAGCTTGAAAACATCTTCCAACGCGGCGGTGAACAGTTTCGGAGATATAACATCTCCCTGTCTCACCCCTCGCTGTAGTTTTATTGGTTTCGAGCTCTGGTCTTGAAGACAGACTAGCATGGTGGCGTTTTCATACAAACACTTCAGCACTCCGACATACCGGTAGTCAATCTGGCACCTTTGGAGAGACTGCGGCACTGCCCAGATTTCAATCGAATCAAAAGCTTTCTCATAGTGTGCAATTATTGTTTCACTTTGCTCGATCACCCTATTGTATGCCCGCATTATAATATATTTTTTTTAATTTAATAATTTGTTTATTGATTATAATGGTAAAACATGAATACAGTCCATAAAATACTTAATATAGGTAATTTAATATGGGTGCCTGTACTAGGGTAAACCTGTGCCACAGGCGTTAAGCGCACTTACAATATACTACTAGGAACTAAGTTACATACAATTAACCATAGTTATTATATAAATATATGCAAAAATAGGCCAAGATTGTAATTATTATCATGGAACTTGTTATTGCTTATTTAACAACAATCAACAAATAGAAACACCAATGATTAAATTATGTTCGGGTACTTTGAAATAACTACACTGGAACATTGAGACAACTGCCATCTTAGTCTCCCCGTGACCATGGCTGCTGAAAAGCAACCGAAACGTCGGGGAAAGTGTAAAAATAAACTAAATCTAAATAGTTTAATAATAATTTAATTAGCTTAAAAATTAATAAAGTTTAATAGTAGTAGTAGTGTAACAATTTTCAAAATTTTGTAATAAAGTGTCAAATGAACAACGCGATAAAATCCGTATATAGCAGTTTAATTTCAATCAACAAATCTTCAGTATCATCATAATTTAAAGTTTGTAAGTACCGACAGGCTATCCGCTGAGATCTTACATAACTTAGGTCATATATAGCTGTTTGTTTATTTATCTTGTTATGAAGAAAAGGCCCTAAGAATGCGAAAAATCTATTATTTTATATAATTATGTCTATCGATGGGGTAACAGAGGCAGTCGATGCAACATACAATTGACTCATTATTCTATATATATATATATATCAATATATTTTATTACATTCTCATTCGAGTTAATATCGTTTTACCAATAAATTTTATATTTATTTTACTCCTATTGTTCGTATTTACGACAATCGTAAATATAGTTTATATTGTTCATTTTGCTTTAAGTATAGGACTGCAATATACCATCGTATTATCAATATTGAATAATTAATTGGTTCAATATTTATACATCGATTTCTGTTTTATACGTAATGGTTCATGAAGTTTGACATAATGATGGCATATCGTTCAAACGATATTAGGCTAAGAAAAATTTTAATCTAAGATCTCGTACATTTGTATTTTTAATTGGACTCCCTTTTCCGCATTTGAACTCCAAGTTGGTCCATTATGCGTGAGAGTCGGCCGGTTGTGGAGATAGCCAGCCCAACTCCGCCCAGAAGCACAGAAGTTTTCTGGGGTCTTCGCAGGCTTCGCGGAGTGACCTCGGGTTATTTCATATATTAAATTATATGTTAAGTATTATATTAACTGCATGGACCTCGTCGTGGTTTAAGTGGTCGCCTCGCCACTGCCATTGCGCCGAGTAATGTGGGTTCGAATCCCACAAGGGACAATACTTTGTGTGATCCACAAATGCTTGTGCCGAGTCTGGGTGTTCTTTGTGTCCGTTGTTTGAATGTTTGTAAAGTCCCCCGCGACACAGGAAATATCCCTAGTGCGGGAGTTGTCTTCTCTCCATACAAAAAAGAATTATAATTTCATACTAACTAATATTATAAATACTAATGTGTGTTTGTTTGTAAGTTGTTTTTTTTTTATTGTATAGTAGGCAAACGAGCTGACGTTTCGCCTGATGGTAAGCGATTACGGCCGCCCATGACCACCCGCAACACCAGAGGAGTCACACATGCATTGCCGGCCTTTTAAATTTGCCCTCCAGAAAGGGAGGGGAGGGAGGTTGGGCCTCCGGTATCTTCACTCACTCGACGAAACACAACGCAAGCGCTATTTCAAGTCGGTTTTCTGTGAGGCCGTGGTATCACTCCGGTCAAGCCGGCCTATTCGTGGCGAAACATGGCTCTCCTACGATGTGTTTGTGTGTTACACTTTCACGCTATAACTACTTGACCGATCGACTCAACTCAAGCATCATGAAATTTCGCATACACGTTGTCAGGACATAGAAAAGAACCTCGAGTACCTTTCATCCAGGAAAAAGTACTGTTGCCGAAGGATAGATAATTGACATAACCTACATTTACCCGAGCCAAGCTGCAGCCGAAATCTAATTTATAAAATGTCGCATATTATCGTTGGGTGGTATAGCTTAGGTTCGATTTTCATATCAAACAGTTTTATTAGGTTTTTGTCCGGAAATCCTCAGTAGTAATAATTTACGAATAAATAATTTATTAACAACAGGAAATTTCTCTATTACCTACGTAGCACATAAAACAGCAGGCGCCATATTGATGTTATACTCTTCTGCTTACAACTTCAGTTATACACATAATATGTGAGTCTACATAATTTATTCTACAAGATATATGCGAGGTGTAACAAATCTTGAACGTAAAACCTTTTTTCGCACACAGGATCGTGATCGATACCTTGTATCACATTTCCATCTCATACCTCACGTTTCAGGAGACCTCCTCAATAACATTACCTACTTAAATAAATGGACTGACCCATCCTCGTTACGAATGATCGAAAGTGGTTTCCATAGCTTTAAGGATTTACTTTTATTTATAGAATCAACATTCAACTGTTAAGTAGCTTACGTTTGGCGACAAACGTTCGCTTTTGATTTTAGAATTAGAATAAGTGTGATTAGGTTCTGACATTTAGCTTTTTTTATTTAATACGCAGATTTATTTGACTGGTGCCTGCCAGTGTGTCACGTTATTTATTTTTATTTGCTTGCAAGTTATTTTGACTGTTGATGGATGATGACTTGATTTAAGCCAAAAAGTAAACAAACATTAATGAAGCTATGAGTTTTGTGTTTTATTATTATTATACCTGTATGCATTTGATGTTGTGGATATAGATTTAATTAATGTTTGTGTTAACAAATAGTTGTTCTATGTGTCTTCTTTGTGTCTACTGTTTGAATCTTTTTAAAGTCTTACACAACTAAGATATACCTAGTGCTAGAGATGCCAACATAAAAAAGAAAATAGGTTTAAATTCTTAATAGCAGTACGAAATCTGACACTTTATAGGCGGTAAAAGGCTCTTACTACGTGAGCTTTTAGACATAGCTGGCAAAATGCACATTAAATATACCTTTCTAACCCCTTCGGGAATGTATACGGCTTATGTCTAAATTAAGTGGCCAGTCTAACCTACATGTACTCTTAAATGTATTAACCAATAGTCTTGCAGACCAGCTGTCAATGCTAAAAGCCCTATCTTGTTATTCGAAGGCAATTATTTGATTGCCCAATGGATGGCAGATAGGTCGAGTTACCGAATGAATAATTTACTTATAATAATAAACTGTATCAATATTATTCCTATAGCAGTATTGTGTAGAACAGTTTTCAAGGACTGGAGGGTTTCAGATGAAATTGATATTGACAATTTGAAGTTAATGGTATTGTTTTATCAACTTGGCGAAATGCGATATTTGATTGAGATGGAAAAGGCGAGTTGCAAGGTGAAGGTGGTTTGAGCTTTTAAGCATACTAGCGTCGCCTAGTGGTCAAAATTCAATCATAATTGATTTAAATTTTAAATTTAATCGTTATTAAGGTTTTATTGTTTATATCTTTACCCTTATAAGCACATTTCATTTAGATTTCGCCAAGGCTATAAAGGTTAATTTACCTATCTTTTTAAAACAAATTATTATTTACTTAACTATGTAACTACTATTTAGGTACTCTTTCATAGACGATAAGTGCCTAAGTGTTTTCTTTATTACATTTAAATAAGGTATAGGTATAATTATGTAACCATAGTTACGAAGAATTGTACGACGTCAGACAAACAATGCCGAAATACTACGAACGTGATTCGACTGCGTGTGTCAAATGCATCGTAGTATGCGTGTAGTGTTTTTCTTTAATTTAATGTATTCCTAATGCATATTTTATAAAATTATTAAGATTCGCCACTCCTTCTCTATATAAACTTTAACTGTGCCAAATTTCATACTCCTCCGTTCGCGCAATTATCGTAAAAAGGAGGGCACAAAGTTTTTGCTTCACTTATTAATATATAGATAAAAGCAAGCGTTCTGTCGTCAGAGCTACGTGACGAGATATAGTAAGACGATAGTCATATACGTGGCCACGGCAAGACAAGCGTCTTTCTGGAATTTTTTATTATATATTCATATTTACACAGAACAGATACGCTATCTGTTCTGTCTAAATCCAGCGGTGGATCATCGGATCCACAACACTACTCGACTCGATCAATTTGCCTAATTTCCGAAACGCGACAACAATGTGTGTAATACACAAATAGTTGTTCCGAGTCTGGATGTAAGAACATCCAGACTCGGAACAACTATTTGTGTACAAAGATGTGTCCGGTGTTTGAACAACAAACGTGGAAGTTGTCCTTCTCAAAAACAAGTGAGAATCGGCAATGAATTGCCTAAAATCACGGTCACGTGATACCGCGTGACCTTGAGGTCTGAGGTCAAAGGTCATAGTCATTTCGGGGTATATCGACTATGCTGAGTCAAATGGCGTTGACCGCGAGTCTCTAACTTTTACGGTTTTTGAGTTGAAAGTTGTATAACAGATACACGGACGGACGGACGGACGGACAAAGAATTAGAATTTTTTCGGACTCTAAAAAGCAACAGCGCCTGCAATAATGATACGATATAAAATAATAATTGGCAACAGAGAATTCATCAAACCTCGGACTACCCACCACAACTATTGCAATGGGATAATGTTGATGATTGTCAACTGCGTCACAAGATCCGGCCGTGTTCCAACTTGTAGTATTACACTGCACAGACAAAATATGCTTTATGACGTATTTTGCTATCGCACAAAGTATCCTGAGGACAGTTTAAAAACGAATAAACTCGTGTTTATTTCATTGATGAGTTTTCTTTTTACTTTCATTATTTTCCACTTAATACGATTTATTAATATAGTTCCTTCTCCCTTAGCCTTAATTATTCCCAAGTCACTTGGGGTCGGCTTTTCTGGTCTAACTAGATTTGACTGGATATCAGTTTTTACACGGAGCGGCTGCCACCTGACCTCCGCAACCTGAAGGCTAACGATACCCTAAGGCTAGACCAGTGTCAGGATATTAGAGGGTACTGACTTTCCCAATAACGACTGCCATAGATGTTCATGGCAGCCGAGACCGACGGCTTAACGTGCTCTCCGAGGCACGGAGCAGGCGATAATTGTCAATCAATACGCACATAATTTCGAAAAGTCATATATCTTCCGAAAGTCAGAGGTGCGTGACGTGGGTTCGAACCCGAGACCCTCTGCATTGCAGTCTGTTAGTCTCCCCACTGAGCTATAATATATAATATAGTTAATAACTTAATATAGTTTAGTTTACCTGATATACCAGATTTTTAAAGAGATCTTTATTTAAATTATTGTTTTATTATCGAACTCTCGCTCAAGAGCACAAACAGAACAGTTTTGAAACAAAATAAAATGTCAATAGTGCAATTAAACTCTGCGGTGTACCGGTACATGCGCCATATTGCAATTCCATTGACGTCATAATCACAGTAAAGTGAAAACGAAGGATGCGCCATAGCTACTATGTATCATAATACTGGCTCTACGTAATTATGAAGAAAGTTGTTTAATACCGATTAGATTTTAATACTTTATTGTTAGATACTCTGAGAGAATTAAACTATACAAGATTTTGCCCACGGCTTTGCTCGCATATTTGTAGGTTAGGTTAAATTATTACTAACAGAACTTTTTTGGATGATAGGTACCCTACGTCGGTTTATGTTTCCAATTTGACAATGTGTATGCAAAATTTCATAATGATTGGTCGAGTAGTTAAGACGTGGAAGCGTATAAAACAAACTCACATTCGTATTTATAATATTAGTTAGGATACAGAAAATAAACAGATATATTACTAGCGTACGAAAAGGTAATACTCAAAAATTGCCAGATTTAAACCTTTTAATTATTTTCAAAATAAAATTGATTCAACCAAATTCCTTCGATGTAGTTAAAGCGCAATTGTTTAAATTATAGCTGTCTCTGTTACGTGAGCTCTTTCCAAAACTTGCGTTTTTATGTCCGTTAAAATTTCCAATACAAGTGCAGTTATTAATAACAAAATAGTTTCAATCAGACTTTTGACGTCCATTAGGTACTATGAAAGTGATATAGGTAGTGTATAATATCATTGCTGCGAAGTTTTAAAGCGATTCTTGTAAAAGATAACATTGGTACAATGAAAAGTAAATCGACATATCGCGTGTCGTCACTAACAGCTGTCTACAATTATCTAGGGACAGGGATGGGTGGTATACAAAAGACCGTTGGCTGTGAGATTCAGAGGGTTGAAACTGTATGTGTTGATAAAAAGGCAATAGATGTGTGAAAAGACACAATGTATAATGCGGTAGCAAAGGTAAAATCGATCGAACTGTAAGGTTAAGTTACGCTGCTGCAATCACATTGTTACATAGGTAATCATTAATAAACTGTTAAGACTGCGCCGAGCAAAATGTGCCAAAACAGGCGATCACAGTTAAGTGAATAAAGTCAACATTTTTTGTTTAATACAAATATAAAATATACATTTACTATAACAATGAATGTGTTTACAATTACTCCGTGTAAAAAACTTAAAATAATTAATACATTCGCCTACAAAATTACGTAAATTTGTTTTCCAGATTATAACAGTAGAAATCTATCCTATTTTACAGCTTAAACAAAACATAAATAGATATTGTACAATTTATCCGTCCCATATATTTAAGTTATTGGTTGACAATAAAAATACATATTTATCAAAAAAGCACTTCAAATTGTCTTAAGACTGCGCCGAGCGTAAGACAGATAATGACAGAGCTCGTACGGCGCATATTCAAATCGGCACGCGGCCGCCATAGTAAAATTGTATGGAGGATTTGAAGTGCTTTTTTGATAAATATGTATCTTTATTGTCAACCTATAACTTAAATATTTGGGACGGACAAATTGTAATATAACTATTTATGTTTCATTTACGCTGTTAAGTAGGATAGATTTCTACTGTTATAATGTAAAAATCACGTAACACAAACTCGCGTTTTTGCATTTTTCGTGCATATTTACGTAATTTTGTAGGCGAAAATATTAATTATTTAAAGTTTTTACACGGAGTAAATGTAAACACATTCATTGTTATGGTAAATTTATATTTTATATTTGTATTAAACAAAAGGTGTTGATTTTATTCACTTAACTGTGACCGCCTGGTTTGGCACATTTCGCTCGGCGCAGTCTTAAGAATAGCAAACCACAGCGGCGTATCTTAATTCGGGGTGATAATTCATGTAAAAGCTGGAAAACCACAGCGTATCTGCTTCATTCGTCTAAAGTAGTCCGATTGATAAAATTGTCTACAGAACATAACAGTCCAGTAAACTTGTGTTATGCTAGTACAATGAGTACGATATCTTAAACTTATTTAGGAAGCACTGTGCTTGTACTTCTGAAAGCAGGGTACTAATCTCTTTAGTATGAGTACAATGAACTTTCTTTAGCAGTAAAAATTAATTAATAGTATTGGAACTATTGCAAGTTTATATACATAACGCTCACTTTCGAATGGCCCGTGTGCTCGTCTATCACCTTATACTATATTATTGCTGTATTAAACCACGTTAGCCAAAAACTCCATCGGTAATTAAAGCACGTTGCTTACGCATCTTTTCAGTTGACACTCATCGACAGATAATTTTAAGCAAACTTACATATGTTTGCGGCCTCGATGGCGTAGTGGTTAGTGTAACCGACTGCCACGCCTGAGGTCGCGGGTTCGATTCCCGCACAAGTCAAACATTTGTGTGCATGAACATGGATGTTTGTCTTGGTCTGGGTGTTTCTATGTATAATATGTATGTATTTACAAAAAAAAGTATATAAGTATGTTTATCCATTGTCTAGTACCCATAGTACAAGCTCTGCTTAGTTTGGGCTAGATGGTGTTGTGTGTATGTGATTGAATATTATTATTATTATTATTAATTAAAGTAACAAGTGAACGTGAATGTGTTCACTTTGCAGGAAAACATCAAAAAAGCTTGCCTACTATTAAGTGTAACCTAAAACGGTAGATGGCGAAATCTAGATGTAATACACTCTACCTACCCTATCTAGAATATAGGTGTGCGACACATAACACAATTTACCTGCAACTAGAACACACATAATATCACCATACTGTCATTCTGCTGAATATTCAAATGAAGAGCGTGCATGAGTTGTAACTGGAACATTTGTAACAAGTTGTCTGTTGAAACTGACCTCTCGTTGGCTTGTTGACCCGCTGGAATATAATGAACGGACTGGTGATGCCAGGTGCCATTGTGACGTCATTATGACATCGCGTTTGTTGATGGTGAATTTGTTTAATATAGTCTTACGTTTTCGCAAATGTTATATTTTGAAATGAAACTACTTCATACGGATTTTACTGCGGTTCATTTTTAAATTAACTTTTTATAAGTAATAGAAACTATTTAAAGTTATAATTTCCTTGACGTTTCTGCGGGGAAACTAAAATGGCGGTCGTATCAATATCTTAACGTTTAGTTATGCTAAAGTATTCAAACATTATTTTATAATTAGCGTTGTGTTGCTACGCATCTATCATCGTACTGCAATTTACAATACTGCAATTTTCAAGCAATTTACAATATTACACTGGAGATCTATTAAAGAATAAATAAAAATATATATCAACATTAAAATATACAAATCTAATTTATGTATTTATACTTTATGAAAAGCAATAATGTTAACACAAGAAATAAAAATAAACAAACAGAGCCGGCCCGCCCGGTTTCAAAATATTAGTAGGTAAATCATTTAAAGGTCAATGTGTGCGCTTCTACAATAAACCTCCAAGCGATGTTCGAAATTTAATTTAAGACTATTATTAAAAAACAAAAATATGACATAAAGGATACTATTCTGTCATACACAATATTAAAAAAAAAACATGCTTGGGATTGAACTGCTCTTGGCCACATGCTATCATTAAGCAAAATGTTATCGTGCTGTAATTTTTACTATATTACTGATACTATACTGTATGAACTGTTATTATTTTCTGATAGTACAGCAATTTTTTTTTATAAATAACCAATGTTTACCGTACATACGAATTCATATAAATATAAAAAGACAAGGAAATTATGTTTTTTTTTTTAGGAAGTACCATGTGACCATTGGCTATTAAAAAGGCCATGAGTTCCTTGCCTGATTACTTTTACGTGAGATTCACTCCCCTAACTGACTCTTGAATCTTGATCCATAATTATTATTTCTTGTAATATTTTATTATATCAATATACAATTAAAATTTTATTATTTTCATGTCCAAAAATATATGGAAATAAATATATCGATTCTGACATATCTATAATTATGGTATTGCATGGTAATTAGCAGTAAAATAAGGTATAGAATTTACCTCATTTACCGGCAAACATTTATTCAAACATAACAAGTCGAAGCCATACGTCAGACGAAATTCGCACAATAACCAGCACGTCAAAAACCTTCGTGTGTACAACTCACAAATTGTAACATCGCAATCGGATAAATAGAATTAAAACAGACGTCATAAATAAACAGATCGTCAAGCTAACATAAGTACATTCATTATTATATATTGCATGCGTTGTTTGCTTATTAATTGGTTGTACATTTATTTATGATCCCTCTGTATAGTCGACATGTCAATGTATACTGTAAGTAATCCATACAATAAATTAATATATTATTAATAAATAAACAATAAGGTCTTTTAAAAGTGAATATGAGAAATGAAGAAATGGAGCATATTCAATTTCAATTTTTTTGATAACTTTTCAATATATTTGCGGTTTTGGTTCGATAATTAAGTTTACGCTTACGCTTGCGACCAGTCGCGGTCTCGGATCCGACTCATATGTGACTATATATATATGTATACGTACTAAATATGTATAACGTCTAGACTATGACATCATAAAGTAATTCCATCAAGTGAATATGCGACCAAAAGTAATATGCAGTTATCATTGTGATTTACTCAATATACTAACACACCGACAATTATTTATTTATTCACCAAATTATTTACCAGGAAACCCGTAAATAAATCAAGCTATTTATAACTGAAGTTAATATCCATTATTAAAATCAACTTCCCGCCTCAATATTCCCGTTACTTCAATATAAACAAATGATTTCTGAAGACGTTTATTCAAAGATAAGACGCGAGTAATATCAAAGAGTATGTATCTGATCGATTTTGTGTCGTTCAGAAAATATCGCGAGGAAATGAAATATTTAGTGATCGGTGACAGTGGGGCTACAAAAATATGTCAAATAAAGTATTGTTTCGTGACGTATACAGAGCATCATAGTATTTATTGCCTATGATATAACCTTGCTCGTTAAATGGAGTAAGAACAAGAAGAACTGTATTTTGTTGCTTCATATTGTGGTGGCTATGCTGACACATAAATCTAAGTACTATGTAGCATCGCATCGTTTCTCCTGCGCTACTCATGCAGAGAGTCGTCATATAGACCTCGTTACCTTAGGTCGTGCCCATTGTAATTTTTCTGAAATAAATAACTTTATATTTGATAGAAATACGACCTATTATTTATCTCCTGCACACAATAACTCGAACACGCAGTTAAAGTATACAGTGCAAACACTAAAATATAATTATAATCATGTCTATTTAAATAATGCTCAGCGGTTTAGTGATCATTAAGACCCAGGACATTTTGAGTAATATGACAAGACGTAATCTTGATACCAGATCTTTAAGCTCAGTTAATTGCATTCAGATGACCTCGGGACTCTGACTAATGAAACACTTCTGAATTAGTAATTGTGTAGTATTTTTAAAAGAAAACCGATTATAAAACTGAAAGTTAGTCAAACCATTATTAGTAGTCAAAATGACGTGGTCTGCTACGAAAGAAATTTAATCTTGCAACACAACTTTTGTAAATAAATAGGTATTCCATACTTAAAATCAAATCAAAATTTTATAGCTTTTATGAATACTCAGTCTCTTGCAACCGCGACACATTCAAACAAAGAAACACACCTTTGTATTTATTACTTTCAAAAATCGAAAACTAGACAAACTGTTATATTCCCGCCTCTATTTGTAGACGTAACTCAAAGGCGCAACCCACGCGTTAGAGCTATTCATTCAGTGGAAAGTGGGCTCATGAATAAATTATTACACCAGTTGAACTGTATTTCAGAACGGAACGTTGAGAAACGTATTGGTGTATACGAAGATTCTTTACTTGAATGACGATATTTTTCGCGGGATTATTACGTTGTGGGGTTTTGAATATCGAATAACTGTGTCTCTATGAACGTGTTTAGTGCGAAGATAATGTTTACAAATTGAATATAGAACAAAGACGGTTTTAGCATCTTCTAAAATTAATTATTATTTCGATTCAAATAAATAAATTTAAAAGATTATAGATAGAAATAGGATAGCAATTGCTTTAAAACATGTAATATGGTCATAGTTGTTTACGACTAACAGTGTGATTCTCAGAGCGCGCGGGTCCGACTGGCTTTTGTTTTGTAGTTGCTACCCTCAATAATGATTATTTAGTCATAGAACATTATTTGAGTTACAAAAACAAAGTGTATTAATATTATTATTTTTTTCAGTTGTACTGATGAGCCGCTTTGGCACTTGTATTTCTTAGTATAACTATATATATTTAACTCGTGTTTCTCAGATAAATGAATATTGTGTTCTTTTGAGAAATAAATATCTTAAACCATAAACCATAAATTTAATATGCATTAAAATATTTACAATAGCCTGTTTTATTTACTAATACTAAATAGTATCGTAAGAAAATCCGATACGCTATGTAACAAACCTATTTGCAAGAATTAAAAAGTAACCGTAACCCCACCACAAAAGTACTTTATTAACAGCCAGGAAGCGTTAAAACACGTCATGACAATAAAAGAAAAACACCAAAAAGGGAGTTGATCGACCTTGTGTCAAAGTTGTGACACGGTGACACAGAAACTTCAGCGTTTATTTCAGACGTTGTCCCGGCAAACGTAATTATTACGTGCCACGGAACCGTAGTATTACCGCGTATGTCAAGTAGGCATTTATTTTTAACTCGACACGTGTTTTCGCAAATGAAATTGTGTATTTTTACATCACTTACTCACACTTCATTTTTGTTTTGAAGTAATTATTCATACTTAATTTATTATAAATATAGTAAACTATTTGTACAAATTAATTTTGATCTTTGTCTTGATTTGAATTTCAATAATGAGTCGCGTAGTGATATCTTAAATTACTATGTCGTCTGTGTAGTAAAATGTCCATTCTAATTATCATGTCTAATTTCCTGAGTTTAAAAAGTACTAGTATTTTACTATTGGTAGCAAAAAGATTTCATTAGTGGCTGTTTACGAACTAAGACAGATACTTTCATCTGACTCAATAAAACAATGCAAGTTTATTTTTTAACACGGTTACCACTTATCGATAAGCGGACCGTACATATCCGTCCTTTACCAATATAGACATAGAACACGGATAAATATAACATAATCTTCTCTCTTAGCCTTTATTATTCCCAAGTAAGTTGGGGTCGGCTTTTTCTGGTCTAACCGGATTTGACTGGATATCAGTTTTACACAGAGCGGCTGCCACCTGAACTCTGCAACCCGAAGGCTAAAGATACCTTAAGGCTAGACCAGTGTCAGGATATTAGAGGGTACTGACTTTCCCAATAACGACTGCCATAGATGTTCATGGCAGCCGGGACCGACGGCTTAACGTACTCTCCGAGGCACGGAGCAGGCGATAATTGTCAATCAATACGCACATAATTTCGAAAAGTCATATAACTTCCGAAAGTCAGAGGTGCGCGACGTGGGTTCGAACCCGAGACCTTCTGCATTGCAGTCTGTTGGTCTCCCCACTGAGCTATCGCTGTATATAAATATAACATAATGAACACGTTAAAAATAAAACACCAATCTTTACATTATAATTAAGCTATATGAATAATATAAAACCTTTGTCTATAAAACATTTATTCATATTTTATATACAAAGTGAGCGGCCAAACTGACCGATCGCAATTAATCCTAAATAAATATTTAACACTACATCAGTCTAATCCAGAACTAATTCTAGTTCGAAACACGAAACATTATTGACTGGAATTCAATTTGTGAACTGATAAATTTATCTCGGTCGTTCAGAAACCCGCGGTGGCTGCTTGTCAACGTTCGATGACCTATTTCAAGTCTATTTTGGGGTGGAGCACGAATATTGAGCGAGATCACTTGGCTGTAAGCGTAGTTTCCTACGCCTAAAAAAGATATGTGACACATACGATGTTTAGATTTTTTATCTGTGGTGTGTAATATGAAAATGATTTTTGATAGAATGCGTAAAAACCGACACTAATTTTGCTCTTAGCGTAAAGAATATGCCACTGAGTGTATTGATCAAAAGTTAAATTAATTTTATTGATTCTATTGACATTAGTTATTGATTATGTATTTGATGAAATATTTAGTAGTAAGAGCACAAACGTCATTTAAGTCCATTAACAAATATACAAAAAAACTTGTTCTACCAAAAATTTGTGCTAAGATATAATTTACTACACACATTTAGTAAAATCTATGTATTTAGAACTAAAGATGTTAATGACATATAACTGTAGAAACTTGCCAGTACTTCGACTGATTAGTTTACTGACTTTGAATGTTTAGTGTTGTGGAATAAACGTGAAGTGTTTGTTTAAAATAAATAAATAATTGTATAGATTGAAATTAAACTGCTATATACGGATTTTATCGCGTTGTTTATTTGACACTTTATTACAAAATTTTGAAAATTGTTACACTACTACTACTATTAAACTTTACTAATTTTTAAGCTAATTAAATTATTATTAAACTATTTAGATTTAATTTATTTTTACACTTTCCCCGACGTTTCGGTTGCTTTTCAGCAGCCATGGTCACGGGAAGACTCGCGTAAATAGAAGACAAAATTATATAATTGTATAGATACTATAATTTTAGGAATACTTTTTACTTACATGATAGATAGATTTCTTAATTTCTAATACCACAGTTCTAATGTGTATTCTTTTGATTCATAATATTATATTCTTATCGTGTTCTTTATGTGTAGTCATCACTTAAATATATTCTTAGCTATTCTGTCTGATTTAAAAGTGAAAGAAATATTATACTACGTACTAGCTGTCTGCCGCGGTTTCACCCACGTTAATGATTACTATTCCACTACCGTGGCTTGTAGGGTGATATTAAATATCCTTTAATATTAATTATGTGTTTCTTATATAATAACTCTCAAAATTTAGTGCCTCTTAGTTATACTAGTAAATTATTAACTAAGCAAAGATAAACTCTTATAGTAATACGGGAATGAACTTTAAACACGAATTTCGTCGAAACACGAATGTTTCTAAGAAACAGGAATTATAAATGACAATCTATTCTATACTGAACTCAGATCATTACATTAGAATCATATAGTACCAATGACATAATCATGAAAAATAAGTAGATATGTTACTACCGCACGAGTGGTGAAGACTTAATAACGTCTTGATTGGGACGTATTTTAATTGTTATTAAAACAAAATCAGTTAAAAACAGTTAAAGCGCAATTTTCAAATAATAGCTGTCTCTTTCATGTACGCTCTTTCCATGGCTATCGCGTCACTCTACGTTTAAATTTTCAACAAAAATTATGTTGTTAATAACAAGCTGGATGAGATTTCGACGTCCATTACTATGAACGTGACATATCTAGTGTATAATATCATTGTATAGTAGTAACGAAAGAGATTAGCCCAAAACAGCGTGAAACACTCGATCTGTATTAAACAGAGCCAGTATGCACAGTTGAACATCAACGATTTACATTCAACGCTCTGTGAGTTATTGCTGCAGAAATATGGAGTACCAACGGAAATAGGTTAACAACTGCACCGCAGTTTTGGCTAGGCGTTTTTGTTGCTGAGTGTACCTGACCTCACTGATTTATTTGGATTTATTTGTTGCGTTATTTTTATTTTTGCAGTGACTGTTCTGGTTTAAATTTATTTAAAAATGGAATAATGGTAGAACCATTTTGTTATCCCTGAGGGGTTATAAAATTTGCCGTTGTTAAGATTCTCTCAAGAAATACTGGGAAGTGATGCGCAATTGTTTCAGGAAGTATTCATAATTTTAATGATCTGCATTTGAATGCTGTTCTATTCGTTGAATCTGTATATTATTCGAACCAGAATATTCGAAACATGTTTTGCCGACGCTTCGACGAATTGATAAAATAGAGTCAATACATATTTTGGATTTATCAGAGTGTGTAGACAACCTTTTTACCAAAAGATTGTACCCGATTTAATATATAGTCGCACAATTTTTATTCAGTAGCATCTTATATAATATTAAATTATAACCTGTAGGCGGCTAAGTTATTTATAAATTCTTAATAGCTTTTTGTAGGATAAACATAACTTGAGAAATGTGGGTGAAATACATCAACCAACTACTAATATATTCTTCGGGGAATCACAAACAGGATTCTATGTCTGAACCTAAGTACATCGACACTCATAAAGGTCATACAGGGCGTAAAGGACATTTAATAATGATAATGTAATCAAGTGTATTGTGCATACAGACACACAAGGGAATAACAAACTAGACAGACTTTTAATCATATTGAAAACGAAAGCGCGGATATGCCGACATTGTTTAATATTAATGTAAATTTAACAAACTAAAAAGCGTGGAGTGGGGTTTATCAAAGTATCTTAGAAAGCACTCCACGCTTTTTTACATTAAAATAATTTATTTTATTAATCATTCTATCCTTATATTGATTTATTTAAAAAAATATTTCTGCTCTTTAGTTTGGTTTTTTAAATAAAGCGTGTGTTTAGTTTTTTTAAACTGTTATTTATTTTTAATTATTTTATTATTTTTCTGTATTATTGTATTGTCATTGGTCGTCGATAAGTCTTCAACGTCTAAATGAAATCTGACCGTTTGAAATGGGTCAAAATCAAGTCCAAAGGAGTCGGCTACAAACAAACAAACAAACATACAGGTGAAGCTAATAAAAGCGTGTTAAAAACTCTCGGGTTCAATGGCTCAGCCGGCTAGTGTAATTGGATCTTTTTGTTATTAAGTTCTGAGTACCAGCAAAGAGGCTGGTAATAAGTTTGGTAGACGGCAATAGCCTCGGCTCCTATTGCGTCTGGAATAAAAACATAGGCGACGAAATATATAAAGACACATGCCTGTTTCACGACAAGATAGACAAAGACTTTAGCCGGCCTCGATCGCGTAGTGGTCAGTGTAACCGACTGCCACGCCTGAGGCCCAAGTCTAACATTTGTGTGCATGAACATGGATGTTTGTCTTGGTCTGGGTGTTTCTATGTATAATATGTATGTATTTACAAAAAAAAGTATATATGTATGTTTATCCATTGTCTAGTACCCATAGTACAAGCTCTGCTTAGTTTGGCCTAGATTGTGTTGTGTGTATGTGATAGAATATTATACATACATTATTATACTTAGGATTTCCATTCTAGCAAATGTGAGTGTAGAATACTCTTACACTTTCTTAATTCTTAAAAAAAAGGACATCCCGCTCTAGGAATAATTCCTGTGTCGCGGGGGACTTTACAAACCTTCATAGAACGGACACAAAACAAGTGAGAAACGGCAATGAATTGCGGTAGAGTTCGAATAATGGTTCAAGTAATACGCAAAGGTCCATGTGACCTTGAGGTCAGATGTCAAAGGTTATGGTCATTTCAGGGGTATATCGACTATGCTGAGTCGAATGGCGTAATTTAAATATTAATAATAAGATATGTAAACATAACAAGTAAAAAACGGCCATGAATTGCCGTAAATCTTAGAGTTCGAAAAAATTGTATCATGTGATTTTGAGGTCAAAGGTCAAAAGTCATAGTCATTTCGTGGGTATATCGACTATGCTGAGTCGAATAGCATTGACCGCGAGTTTCTAGCTCTTACGATTCTTGAGTTGAAATATGGTATCACGTGATCTTGAGGTCAGAGGTAAAAGGTCATAGTCATATCGGGGGTATATCGACTATGCTGAGTCGAACGGCGTTAATCGCGAGTCACTAGCTCTTACGGTTCTTGAGTTAAAATAAAGTTGTATAACAGACAGACGGACAAAGCTGTTGTATAAGAGTTTTTTTGGAACTCTAAAACGCCCTGACCCGGTTCAACCATTTGTGGAACACATACATTTTAGTCTCATGTGGAGATCGAACTCACAACACTCGGCACGGTGGCAGGGGCGAGGCAACCGCTTACACCACTACGTCATCTGTCTAGTCAAAGTCACACTGTTACCCATTTGAAGCTTCACAGCCATGTTTATATGTGCGTTAGAATACCCAAAGTATAATAGAAGATAACAATAGAACGAAATCGCCAGCACATACGAAAGATTATTATCTCTCAAAATCGCTGAAGCTTTTCGTGAACATATTCAATATTCTGCCTATCCAATCCATTACGTCACAGATAAGATCGTAGTTCCGATCTTCAGATATTGTAGGTAGCCAGCCAAAAGGGTTCCCTTTATTTATTCGAAATAAAACCGTTCAACCGTTGGCTCATGGCCATTCAGGTAAAACGTGAGGTACTCTAAATCGCATTTGTACCTGAATCTAGGTTGATCTGATCGAGCATCAATCATGAATCGAATTGTCGGCCAAGTAGTCGTCTGGAGTCATCAATCGAGATGCCGACAAATCGATTGTCTTGCCATGTGGACGTTTTGCGTTCAGTATTGCGCGATAGTGAGGTTTGATTATAGATCGAATTTCTGTCCCGCCGATCACCGATTTGCTAGACCGAATTTCGGTTACGGTGGCCAGTCTTAGTGGAGTCTGGCTATTCAGCCATATAATATTGCATAATAATACAAGAGATATTACTTTGCACAAGTTTAAGCTCCTTTTATTCACTCAGTTTCATAATCCTATAAGAGGGCAATCCGAACGGAGATAGATCAGGCGCACGATCAATGGCTTACGTGATTTAAGTGTGCAATACCTTTAATTTCCTAACTCCAGTCCGTAATATATTTTCTTTAGCAGAAACAACAGTAATAACACTTTGTTGGCCCGACCTAGGATTCCAACCCGAGACTTCATGCACAGAGACACATTCACTATTTTCTTATTCTTGTCTGCACACTGCAGTTGTTCCAACTCTATATGTTCAATGAATTGGAGTATAAATTCATAAAATTTGTTCAAATAAACAAGTTTATTTGAAAAATCTACTACAAACTAAGGCTGAAAAGTCCAGATTTAGTTACTTAGACAAAGTTGTAAAGAAATATTGTTGGGGACTTGAAGTTATTATACTGATTTCGTAACATCATAACCGTTTGATGTGGCTTCCTTAGACCACGCTTGGAACGCTATACGCTGGAACTATTTCAACAAATAGTTTATTAATTTAATAACTGTTGAACTTGTCGGTTTCCAAGTTCTTGTAAGCGCTCAAACTTCTTTATTTCCACAAATAGAGTCAACAACTAACGCTAAAGAGAAAACTATTCAACTAAATATTTTCAGTTTCTCGTGTCACGTACATTTTCTATTGAAATTCGCTTGTAACTCCTGATTTCTGCTACGAAAAACTCGAGACAAAATCTACGTAAAAGCGCTGCGAGCGCTGGAATCTTAAATTGATATTTTTTCCGTACGCTTCACATTTCCCTGTACGTTTTACAACTAAAGTCACTTTCAATTTTCAACGTAAAGCGCTTTATAGCTCGCTGGGAGCGTGACGGGCATAAAACCTCTGGAGAGAAAGCCTCAACTTGTCTCTATCTATGTAGAAGCCGCGAGAGATTTACCGATTTCCCGATGTTAATCACATGCGATTTTCAACTCTCTGCCTATACATACAGAGTGTGAATCAGACTGAAGTCGAGAATATAAAATTTGTAATCTTTCAATTTTTTCTTGGACAGATGTTACCTAGATGTTAACGTGGAGTAAAAGTTTTCGTTTTATTTTTTATGGCTTTTACAAATTAGATCGCGTTGGTAACGTTTGTGCGACGCTCAGTTGATTTGAGTTTAAGTGACGTCACGAGGGTCGTTTATTTAAAAGAAAAATGTTAAGACTAGAAGGTAATTGGCAAAAGTTGGAAACGTTCATAAAATGTAAGAATATTAGCGACTTACTTCAAAACGAAATATTGCAGAAATTTCTTACCGTTCTTAATAAGATTTCTTAATAGGAATTTCAAAAAATCTTATATTATAGATTTAGTAGCAGTGAGAAAGAAGTAAGACCCAACTAATAGTATACAGAGTGTCCCAGAAGTCGACGTCGAGCTGAAATCAGGCAACAGGCTAAGTTATAATAGCTATCAGAAAAATAAAAAATAAATCTAAGTTAGGTACTTTAAATATAGGCAATTAAAAAAGTACAAAAAAATCTACATCCTTTGACGGTCTTTAGATATTTAATTTTTGAATTATTCTTTTTAGTTGTGTAATCTCGAATAATCGAAAAAAATCGAGAGCTTAAAGAAGCATAATTCAAGATTACATTTTTATATTTTTCTGATAGCTATTATAACTTAGCCTGATAACTGACTCTGACTTGACGTCGACTTCTGGGACATCCAGTATATAAATGCGAATGTGAGTTTGTTTGTTTATTTGTCACGTTTTCAAGCCTTAACTAGTCAATCAACTTACGTGAAATTTCAAATACACGTCAGGAGTACAGAAACGGGCATTTATTCAGGAAAAAGCACTGTTCCTAAGCAATAGCTTGTACCTATGTATATAAATTAACTTTGGTTGGGCTGTGGTAGTACTCCAGCACCTGGTTTATAATTATCGATTACCTGGCATAGTACCATGCACTAATAAGTATTTTTAATTCAAAAGACACAAATTCCATTCCAAAATGCAAACTGTAACCTCATTTAATCTCAAATGTGTCTGCTTCTATCACTGAATCATCTACGCACTCGATTGAACATCTACTATATTAAAAGAGTCTGCCCACTACACCGTCTCATACCATGACCGTGCTAGGAACGTATCAGACACGAAAAGCAACAAGATACGCCCTGCTATAGGAACTGCTGGTCGGTGACGGAACGGTCCAGTGGGCATACATTTCCTTACAAAGAATATTTTTTTGCCCGACACGTTCCTAGAACGGTCATGTTATGACACGGGGTAGTAGACAGACTCCTTAAAGCGAAATAATATTTTTTCAACTCACGCTTGTTCTAAAGAAGAAATCATTTTGAAACTGTAAGCAATCATCAAACGAGTACTTAATGCACAAATAAACAATCTCTTTTGATAACTCAACTTTTAAAGCCAGGGGTGTGTACAACAATAAAATTCCACTTGACTTGCGCTTCTTGCAAAGAAAATTACGTAGATAATAATTCAACGAGTAGCATCCCTAAATCACTGCGTATGCCAAAGGCTAATGGAAAACTGGCTGAATATAAACATTACATTCGCATTGAAAAAAAATTCACCCATCATAAATTCTTCCGGACAAAACGGTGGAAATGAAAAGTGCTGCTTTTGTGTCACCGTTTGGCATGTTTTATTTTTTTTAACATGCCGGGGCATGTCATTCTGTCGGCATTAATAACTGGAACAAGGTATTTGAAAATCAATTGGTTACCAGGGTTTATGTCAGCCATATTTCTTTAATGAAGTCTGTTATATGAAATTGATAAACGATTGACTATTCAAGTATTCGAATACTGATTTTGACACGATGTATGTCAAAGATTGATCTCTTTCATTTGCAACGTTGACTATAAGACGTGTGTCATCGGCTTTTGATTGTAGAGCCAGAAACAGTTGAAGGACAATCTGTCATAAAATCTGATTAAGAGAGGTAAACTATATAGGATTCTCTTCTTAAGCCTGCTGCAGCCTCACTGCGACAGTAACTTTACCCTACAGAACAGATAGCAAACGAATAAACAATTCCTTTTTAGCTGAACTAGTAACAAGCAAGCGACGAATTCAGCAATAAAAATCGAATCGAATGTTTTGAAACTTGCCGTTTTCACATTCGAATATATTATATACGATTATTTATTGCCACTGAATTTTTATTTATGTAGTATTAAAAGACAACTCTCACATTAGGTTTAACTCCTGTGTCGCATGGGACTTTATAAGCACATAAACGACGGATACCAAGAACACCCAGACTCCCAACAAATATTTGCGGATCACAAAAATTTTTGCTCCGTGAGGGGATCGAACCCACAACACTAGGCACGGCGGCAAATGCAGAGCGACCACTTACCTACGCCATCCATGCGGTTTCATTTTAGCAGTTTTGTTGAAAATAATAATAATTGATTACAGCCCAATATTTGAACCATGATTTGATGACATATTGATAATAACGCCTGATTAGACGCCACAGGATTCAAGACATTACTGGAATATACATATAGTATTGCAAAAAAATATAATAGTGATTATTTTAATATTTCGTATCATTTTAATATCGGCATGTTAAATCGAGATTGCGCATCGCTGCTGCTGAATAAAATTCCCGGTGTTGCAAACTTCCATAGGATTATTTGATATTTATTTACCGTTTAAACCGGTAATTAAATTACCAGTACAAAATTTTATAAATGAATTCTGCCGCTCAAAAAACTGATATGAAAATTACAGGCAACGTTCAGCTACAAATTAAGTAGGTATTTTTTTTTAGAGCAGCGATAGCTTAGTGGGTAGATCAACAGACTGCAATGCAGAGGGTCTCGGGTTCGAACCCACGTTGCGCACCTCTGACTTCCGGAAGTTATATGACTTTTCGAAATTATGTGCGTATTGATTGACAATGATCGCCTGCTCCGTGCCTCGCAGAGCACGTTAAGCCGTCGGTCCCGGCTGCCATGAACATCTATGGCAGTCGTTATTGGGAGAGTGTCGACACAAAAGATCGCACTGGGTCGAAGTGTCGCCGGTCTGCACTGACTGGCCCCCACATACGATAAGATAAGATAAACTAGGTATTTATTTAAATTCAATACTGTTCGGTAGCACAGCAGTAATTAATGCGACTTCTCTGCTTCTGTGTCCTTAGCCCGGGTCAGCTAAAGTGTTGGGGAGGGAGTTTTGCCTTAAAGGTAGGCCTCTTCGTGTAGTGGCCTACCAAAACCTCGGCGGGGTCGCGACCGTATGTGCAAGTGATTCGCGCGGCCCCATCGATAGCGCTTTTGTCGAGGAACACCGTGGTAGGTTTAGTCGGTATTCCGGGAGGTACATTATTTTTATTCCATCTTTCTCTTTTACCCCGGCGAGTCCGACATAACCGCCCGCCCCCGCGGAGGGGTATGCGTCAATGCATTCCCCACGTACAAAAAGGGTCAGCTACTGTGTTAAAAATTTTCCTGACGAAAATTTCTAATAGCACTGAATCTAGAATTCGTGCTCAGAAGACGGGAATAGAATCGTTATATACCTAACATTACTAAAAATAGGTAGTTATACACCTCCGCCTACTCTAGGTACCTATAAACGTGAAATGTATGCCAGTCATTATTCTAATACAACTGGCCAACATAAATCTCATCATCTTAATCACTACTGTAAGTCATGACAGCAAAAAGTATAAAATCCAGTATTTTAAATTGTCGGCAACAACCGCTGGTTCCGAACGAATGCTTAAAATGTACTGTTGGCGCAAGTATCAACATTACGGACAAATTGCACGTTTCCGGACAATTCGTGTAATTGCCGCAATTCTCCTTTATTACATTAAATTGTTCGCAGTGCTATAGCTTTCTTTCTGTGGTTATCTACTTCGGAAATTGCATTAAGTTATTAAGTTGATGGCTTTCTAATGTTATGAGTACAGTGCGTCGTAATTATGGCATAGACACAAGAGCGCATGAATGTTTGCGGTCGGTAATGGTCCGGGTTTAAGCAAGGTGTCTTTAGATTTGTTATGTTATAATTCGCAGAAGCTTTTGTTAATAGTGTTAAATCTATGCCGTGGATTCTCAAATATATATATGGTATAATAAATTAGTGCCATCCCCTTTGGTGTATACAGGCATGCAGTTTAGTATGACTGCATGGATGTTGCAGTGGTTAAAACGATCCCCTTGTTATTACCAATTATTGTGAGATATATTCTTAAACAAAACAATAATAATTTGTGTAATAGAAATAATTGTTTGGGCGAGTCGAGGTGTTCTCTGTGTCCGTAATTACAATGTTTGCATATTACTCCGCGATATAGGGATTATAGATTGTCCGGGAGACGTATAAAATTATAGAATAATTTTCTATTGTATTTGATTGCATGTATTCTTTCCGCCCCAATATGCAAATCTGACGTTTACATATCCTTGAATAATATGCATAAAAATTACATACATGTATTTTTTACCGCTCTCGCAATTATAATTTTAACTTGATGTTCTGATAACTTGATCGTGAATAATTCATTTAATGTCAACGACATGACATGAACGTCACAGCGCTTGTTTTAAAATTATCACAACATTTTATGTTGGAACGTTATTCAATATGTATTCTGTAGTTTACGGACAAATATGAGTATTGAATTCTTTTGATATTTCACGTTCATGAGGCTTTTGTATGCATATTTTTTATATATAAAATCCTACTGCTCTGTTTATATCCGCAAAACTCAAAAAGTAGTAAATGTATTGGCTTAAAGATTTTACACAATGTTGCAATTGTATGTGAATGTTTTTGTACATTTTTTATAAACAATAATAATAAAATGAAAATAGGTTTATTTTAGAAACATTATACAACTTCTACAGTACATCTTACGTAGGGTTCTCCTTTTAAGCATTGAAAATACCTGTGACCAAGTTCCGACGAAAACGGGAACAGAATATTTTTATTTTCTGCCCTTATAATTAATATCAGACGGAGCTACCAAAGCGTGGCCGGGTTTAGTTAGTATAAATATTTAATTTTGTACGTTACGTTACGTACATTATGGTATAGTAATTTTAGTTAATTAACTAGTAATTATATGTTTAGATCACAATGGGACGAATAATTTCAGCAAGCCAAAAGCCCCTTAAATATGTCTAAATAAAAGAAATATTTTTTTTTGTTATTACGTTTCTGGTTTGTTCTCAGCATGTGAATAATTATCTTTGATACATATTTTTTAATGTTTGCTACCCCACGAGTGATATATCTGGTATTGTAAGTGATAATAGGCTACACTGTTATCAAGACTATACGCTTGTTTGTCTCCTTGGCAGTATAAGCAAAACTTCATGAAGGTAAAGCTGTACTTGTTATAACTCTGTTATGACATTTCGCTAAAGTTCACTTGTGGTATGTGGCTATAATACTCCGCTGACTAACCCTTGGAAAACATAGACTTTATAATATAATTTATGTTATAATCATGTTTACTATTCGTACACTCCTCCGTGGCGCAGCGGTAGTGAATGCGACTGCTGTGCATGAGGTCTCGGGTTCGAATCCCGGGTCGGGCCAACAAAAAAGTTATTGGGTTTTTCTGTAAAGAAATCTCAATAGCAGCCCGGAGTTAGGAAGTTGGCGGTGTTAAACATCCCCGTGCCTCGGAAAGCACGTAAAGCCGTTGGTCCTGCGCCTGATCTCTCTCCGATCGTGTCGGATTGCCGTCCCATCGGATCATGAGAGTTAGGGAACAGAGAGTGCACTTGTGTTTGCGCACACACTTGTGCACTATAATATCTCCTGCGCAGATGACCAGTCTGTTAAGACTGGCCGCCGTGGCCGAAATTCGGTCTGGAGGACATTATTATTCGTACAAATATTATAAACAATTACAAGATCAAGGGCGCGACATTCTAGATTCTTCTCATAATATCAACTTTTGTCTGAATCTAACAAATAATCTAAATATAACTTAAGTAAATTCAGTAATCAATAAAATTTTACATTTATAGGTGTTATATTGTGACTTTATTTTTGATTGATATATTGATTCATCTCGCTCTATCGACGGACGGTTAAAGCTTTTACATAACAATGTACAAAAATTATTTCACCAATTGATTTGGCTACAACGGCTTATAAAATGATTCGTATACAAAATGCCGGACCGCAACTGCGGCCAAAAGGTTGGTTTATCCCCAATGACAACAGGGTCTGACATGTTTGTGACACGATAATTATAAATGTACGTTAATTTAAATATTTCAATATACAATATTTGAAATTAGAACTTTCCTGTGAGGCCAGTGGTATAAGTACACGATGTCGTTTACCGTCGTAAAAGTTTAGGTTTGTTTATCGTGCTTTTAAATTTTCTGTCGCCGTTCACCAGAGTAGTCGGCTATAATTTTGTCCCCTATAACGTGAAAATAAATAGTACACGGCGGGCAAAATGTTAATGTAGTACTTACGCTGTAAGCATATAACGTAAGTCATTTCAGCAAGAGAACGTTATAAGTAGAGTCCACAAACGATATTAGAACGCTTCGACAATGAATCGCAGGCACCATAGCGTATAAAAACAAATCACACTAGCTTTTCACTAGAAAATATATTTATCTTTCTTATTCTTTCTTCTTTGTCGCTACTCGTTATATTACTGACAGTCCTATAGAGTTTATCAATGACAACTTCACATATGATAACAAATGTAACACATATGTCTGTTGTTGAACTGGCAGAGTGTTTGCGCTAATTCTTATAAAGAAGAAATATACCTAAGACAATAATAAACAATAGCGGATCTCCTTTGAAATCGTTCAATCATAATCGACATCTGTCATTTTAATTTGACATTAGTCTTCTTCTCTCTTAGCCTTTATTATTCCCAAGTCACTTAGGGTCGGCTTTTCTGATCTAACCGGATTTGACTGGATATCAGTTTTTACACGGAGCGGCTGCTACCTGACCTCCGCAACCCGAAGGCTAACGATACCCTAAAGCTAGACCAGTGTATTAGAGGGTACTGACTTTCCCAATAACGACTGCCATAGATGTTCATGGCAGACGGGACCAACGGCTTGACGTGCTCTCCGAGGCACGGAGCAGGCGATAATTGTCAATCAATACGCAGATAATTTGAAAAGTCATATAACATCCGAAAGTCAGAGGTGCGTGACGTGGGTTCGAACCCGAGACCCTCTGCATTGCAGTCTGTTGGTCTCCCCACTGAGCTATCGCTGCTACTAACTAATTCGACATTAGTCTATTAGACAAAAAATCTACTACATGAAAATAAGTCCCACCACCGTTATTCGTTTGACATCCTTCCTTTAAGAGACTATCAGGCTTGATAACTTTACTTACGTTTCTATACAACATTATCAATATCACAGAAAGTTAATAAACAATGAATTACTACTCACACACAGATTCAAAAGAACATTCGAACGTCTAATATCATCAATAACGAATTACTCACACATACAAACGGCTTACATAAACAAAATAAAACGTAGTAATGTAAGATATGATACAATACGAAAAGGGTAGAGACAGCCTATAATAATAATAGATTCCGACGCGTTACGCCGTAGCGTCGTAGAATAAACAAGTGCTACGGAAATTTGTCGGCTCAGGCAAAAAACTCTTTAGGTAAAATAAGTTTATTTAATAAATGTATATTTCATTTGGCCTTTCTTTGTAAATGTTATTTATATGGATAAATGTAAGATTATTACTGAGTGCTTTGAAGACGTTCGTAAAAGAATGTATAAGTATCGTTTAAGGAATTTCGGATTAATGTGATTGTTAGCTTTCCTTTTGAGTAAGAGCTCATACGTTTACTTATGACAAAATGTATATGTACATATGTAGCGATGAAAGGTTACGTTTATTTGTTCTACTGGCAGTTTTGCTGGCAAGTCAGCTTATGTTTGGTTGTTTCACATTGGTTAGTATAATTGTATGGAATAGTAGTAGTAAGTAATAACTACTTTATATAATATATATACCTATGTCAAACAAGATTCTGGCGCTAAAACTGACGAAATAAAATTTCTCTTATTGTTTATATCTATCAAATAGACTAAAGACTGGATGGCAAGTGGTACAGCAATGGTTTTTATGTGCTACTGTTTCTACTCTACGAACAATAAAAAAACGAGCTTTAACACTGCGCCGAGCGTAAGACAGTTAATGACAGAGCTCGTACGGCGCATATACAAATCGGCGCGCGGCCGCCATAGTAAAATTGTATGGAGGATTTGAAGTGTTTTTTTAATAAATATGTATTTTTATTGTCAACCAATAACTTAAATATTTGGGACGAACAAATTGTAATATAACTATTTATGTTTCGTTTAAGCTGTAAAATAGGATAGACTTCTACTGTTATAATTTTAAAATCACGTAAGACGAGCTTACGCTTTTGCATTTTTCGTGCAAAGTTACGTAATTTTGTAGGCGAAAATATTAAATATTTTATATTTTTTACACGGAGTAATTGTAAACACATTCATTGTTATGGTAAATGAATATTTTATATTTGTATTAAACAAAAAGTGTTGATTTTATTCACTTAACTGTGACCGCTTGTTTTGGCACATTTCGTTCGGCGCAGCCATAAGCATATCTAGAGAATCTTCATTTAAATCTGACATTTCGCTGAAACTAGAGCAGCTCTCCTGGGGTTTATTTCGCTATAGACGATTGCAGACAAATAATCTTGTCTTGTCTTTCCTGTGGTAGTTAGGGTTAAGAGGGTCCCTAAAGACTCTGAATTGTTAACAATGGACCTGTAATCTCTGTCTCTTGTTCTAGCAGTAGAATACCTTGACTACTTTTTGGATGTCAATGTCAAATGAAACCAATAATCATTTGCTTTTTATTTTTACTATTCCCTCTATCTATTTATACTATTCTTAGGGTCATTTTCTATGTTGCGGTGAACTTAACAAATATTGAAATAACGTATACAAAGCACATCCAGTCTCGAAACTATTATATTTTATTTATTTTTATGTATTATAATTTCATAACAAAGAATATTTTGTGTCGAAATGTATACAGAAAGTTAATTTACAATAAAAACTTAAACATTATAAAATTAAATAGCCATGCACATGTTAATAGCGATTCATTAGCAAATGTCATAAAAATAAATAATTAAAATTACACAATATTCCATTAAATTGAATTAAATAGCATGTCAGAATTTAAATTGAACATTAAGGACTAAAATTAGAATATTATATAACATTCAATTACATTACAATATTATTTATTATCACAGAATTCGTCAATAGTATAATAAGCTTTTTCAAGTAATAATGTCTTCAGTTTAATTTTAAATATATTAACACTCTCAATGATTTTCAGTTCTGACGGTAATTTGTTAAACATATTTATGGACTGCACATAAGATGAGTGTTTAGCAATATTTAGTTATGCTTGTAAGATTGTCTTTAAATCTTTTCTCCGTGTCGCTATTATATGTGGTGTACACACTTTTTTTTTGTTTGGAGATCGGCCCCTAAGCACTCACTGATTGATAGTGTTAAATGGCAGTGGCAAATAGCATGGCAAATTCTGTTCTGTCCGATTAGAACTCTCGTAAGTAGAAACAGGCAACTTTTATACATGGCTACACTTTTCAATCGCCAATTGTTTACAATCTCATTATATTACCTATATGAATTAATGTAATTCCTTCTTTTTATTATATGAGCTGCTGTGTTGTTAACTTATTAGAAGGCCTTAAGTTATTTAGAAGAATCTTACAATTTCAAAAATTTTTGGTATGTAGGCAATACGCATTTATTTTCATTGAAGTTATGTTAAGATTTTAGATGCGGTTGTTACAGTTTACATCTGCCTACATAAACTACACTACAAGCGATAGTTGTATATACTTACTATACATTCACTACTTAATTGACGGAAATATTTATACTATGAAACAAGTTATTGTTTTTCAAATATCTTGTGTATTTGATATCAAGTCGTATCTTGATATTTATATTTAATATAGACTCTAGTTGGAAAATTTAATCTTTTGTCCAATAAGTGTTTATAATTTTGATGAAAGAAAAAAAAAGCGTATGGAATGTCAATTTATGGCATGAACACACATATTCATTTGTTTTTCATTATGGCAAACATTATTTTTTATTAATTTGTTCGAAATGGTTTATCGATTATCCAACATAACGATAAATATAACTTTTACTTCTATTTGTATAATTAAAATTACTGTGTCTTTAATAATAATAATATTCTATCATATACACCCAACACCATCTAGCCCAAACTAAGCAGAGCTTGTACTATGGCTACTAGACAATGGATAAACATACATATGTACTTTTCTTTTTGTAAATACATACATATTATACATAGAAACACCCAGACCAAGACAAACATTCATGTTCATGCACACAAATGTTTGACTTGTGCGGAAATCGAACCCGCGACCTGAGGCGTGGCAGTCGGTTACACTAACCACTACGCCATCGAGGTCGTCAAACTCGTCGCTCTTTGATTCCTTGGCATAAGTTTGTGTAAGATTATAATATCTCAGGTTCTATTTATAAGTCTTGCAACCGTTATTGGGTCTTCCGTTTTTTAGCGCAAATTAGCGCAGTGTCAAGATATGTTTCCGATATACAGCTACAGGCCCGTCCACTTTATGTAGGACCTAAAAGTATAACAGTTCAAATGTGGGTATAATTCACCTACATATGTGTACTTTGATAAGGAAAACCAGGTGTCATGCGTATAGACACCCGTCTATATTACAAACATAACAATAACCCGGGGTCGACCAGAAAGCGACTATATCGGTTTGTAAAATAAACAAAAGTATCCTAGAACGATCAAGAGTTAAGAAAATTCTAGAATAACAGCCATTTGTCAGAAGAATACATGCGTGAAGACTAAAGATAAATCGTAATACGTTTATGAAATACTAGCTTTTGCCCGCGGCTTAGCTCGCGTAAAAGTAGGTTATGTTAGTAACAGTACCTTTTTAATAATGGTGATAATGTAGCTTTCTAATGGTGAAAGAATTTTTTAAATCGGTTTAGTAGTTTTCGAGTTAAACCCTTACAAATAAAGGAATAAAAAATCAAATATTTCCCTTTTTATAATATTAGTATAGACAAAAAAATACGTGTCTGTTTGTCACAGACTGCCTTAGCGACGCAGCTGTAGTAAATAAGGTATCGGGTTCAGTGTCCGAATCAGACATTGAGTTATTAGGTTTTTATGTCAAGAAATTTTCAATAGAAACAAGAAATCTGGCCCTACACTGGGTTCACCAACTGGTTTTAGGTACCACGTGTCCCAACATGTGGTACCTAAAACCAGTTGGTGAAATATAGGTGTGATTCACCTATGCCTACTTCGTAGATCGTGAGCCTAGGTATGTATGTAAATTCTGAGTAATAGCACGGAGTCTATATATGTATGTGTCCGACAGCAATAGGCTACACCAGTGGTCGGCAATCTGCGGCTCGCGAGCCGCATGCGGCTCTTTGACTCCTCGGCTGCGGCTCTTCCACGATGTTTAATGCAGACACGGAATATTACTTATTATCTTGCCTTATAAGTATGACACCGAATGTTATTCAATTTACTGTTAGCTAAACTAAAACTTATTTGACAAAGGCAAGCTCGAAACCCCCCCCCCCCCTGCTAAAACAAGCTTGCTTAAGTTAAAAAATGGCTCTTTGAATAGATTTCACTTGTTAATCGTCTATATTTGGCTCTTTTGGACGACAAGGTTGCTGACCACTGGGCTAGACCTTATCACGTGGGACTTTAACTTTCCAATAGTTGGAAAATGTGGATGAAATATTCCTCTGCCTACCCCATTAGTGATAAAGGCTTGAGATCATAAATAATTACGTCATCAGACATAGCAATCATTCAATAGTTAATGCTGTCCCTAATAATGTTCAGAATAACGGAATGAATGGTTAGTAATATTATTTTTATGTTCCAATAAATAGTAACGTAACATCTCGAAGTTCGATTATGAAAATATTCACTTTTATCGATTTGGTGTTAGATCGTTGGACTTGGAAAGCTTTTTGAATATGGGAATCATTCTGGAGCTTAGTAATATAAAAAAGAGGCCACTAGATTTCTAAGTAAAAACATAAAAACACTGGTCAATATACAAACAATCTGAAAATGTCAGTTTTTAGTTAATATACATAATTGTTAATATATAATATGATAATATCAGTAAATTTGCAAAATGTCTATAACCCGACTCGGAGAAATGCAGCTGATATAGATGTTGTTGTTTTTAAATATTTAAAAATCTAAATTATTTTAAGAATCCAAATAAATCAAGTTCGATACTTTTTGTATTTACACTATGTTAAATATGAATGAAAATACAAAAGAACTGTATATAAAAAATTGTCGGTACAAAAATAAGTACTAAATGTACTTTAGGAAATTAACTAAGTTTCCTTAGGCACCTGTAGCCCAGGAGCCATCTATATCGGCTACGAGAAACGCTCTACGAACGTGTTATAATCGTAGATCATATTTAGATCCGTAGATATAAATATCAGCTACAGGAAAAAAAGTTAGATGCAAATATCAAAATAGTCAAGCAAATAAATCAGAATAAAGGAAACCGAGTAATCGTGTTTCACGAAAAGGCGACGAAAGACAATCTTCAACCGCGTTATCTACCTGGAATTGGCACTGAAAATGTTGCTTACACTCACCGTGTTTGTAACGGTTACATTATACACTCAAATCCTTTTCACACAATATTTAATTAGAGACACAGTCTATGTTCGTGTAAGAACGTAAAGTGTCGTCAAAACAGAGTTTTCATCAAATTTTCATTAATAACCCGGTGAAAACACGCCTGTATCGCGTCGGTAGGAGACCGGTCGACGGGCAACGCGTCCGTTCTCCGCGAGCTCGCGGACAAAACTAGGAGCTCAGAGTGAAGTGCTCCAAGCCCGAATCGAGCTAAAAGGAGACCGAATCATTTGTGCGATAGAGATGGATAAACATGCAGAGGTGCGCAGGAAAGAATTAGATGTTTATTTGGGCTACTGGTAATGGGATAACAGAAGCTCGTGCGTGCTTTTCTAGTTTCAAGTGTGAGACTCTCAAGATTACCTGAACACGATACGTGGATTACGTTTATGTTATCCTGGTACTAAACGGTGAATGAAATGTAGAATACTAGAATACTTTTAGTAGTACTACTTGATTCTTTTTTAAGTTTCATAAATTATATTCATTAGCTGTATACATAATACATGTTATGTAGTCTATATTCCTAAACCGAATAGGCAGAGGTCTTACACTCACTTTCTTGCAGCTATATTTTATGTCATAGGGGTGACTTCCACAACGTGTTGTTTTTACTGTGGACTTTTAATATAATAATAACCAAATAGCTCATGCCCGACCCAGGAATCGAACCCGAGGCAACATTTACTACCGCTGCGCCACTGAGTATAGTTTTTAGTAACTGCCTCCGTGGCGCAGTGGTAGTGAATGCGACTGCTGTGCATCTGGTCTCGGGTTCGAATCCCGGGTCGGGCCAACAAAAAGTTATTGGGTTTTCCTGTTAAGAAATCTCAATACGAGCCCGGAGTTAGGAAGTTGGCGGTGTTAGACACCTCCGTGCATCGGAAAGCACGCAAAGCCGTTGGTCCTGCGCCTGATCTCTCTCCAGTTGTGTCGGATTATCAGTTTAGTAGTTATCATCGGATCATGAGAGTTAGGGAACAGAGAGTGCATTTGTGTTAGCGCACATACTTGTGCACTATAATATCTCCTGCGCAGATGGCTAGTCTCCGTTAAGATTGGCCGCCATGCCCGAAATTCGGTCAGGAGGACATTATTATATTTTATAGTAATAATTTCATAAACTGTAGTTAATAGATTTTTAAAAATGCTTATAGATCCAGTTAAGTAGGTATATTTAATATGAAGACGTAAAACCATATTTTTCTTACTTAGTTATATTTTTTTCTAAAACTTACATTAGAAATGAATGCTTAAATATTTTTTTTTAATGTTCACATACAGCTTCAAATACTTCATATAAAAAATTATATTTTAAAACCAAAGAGTATTGATCTGTTGTTGTATCTCTAAGCCAATTTTAACAAAGTAGGTGCAACTATTTTAATAATTAGCTTCCCCCGCGGTTTTCCCCATGCTTACGAATTTTAATATCCTTTTTCAGTAAACTGACTATCTAAAGTAAAAATATTTTCAAATTGGATTAGTTTTAGAGATTAGCGTGTTTAAATAAACAAACAATATCTTTACTAAAACTAAAGAGTTATAGTTTGGGTATCTACGTGGACTTTTTGAAAACATACGCATCAGATGTCAGTCTTAAATGTCAATTGAGCTTTAAATTTGACATATTTAAAATAAAATATAATTTCTTTAAATTAATTTTAATATTGCATAAGCCGTCAATATCTATTAACATTACAAATGGTAAACACAGGTGGTTGGTAATATTTAAATCATAGATATTATAAAGATAATTACAAATAATCAAATCATAGATATCACCGTATTTAGGTCGCACGGAAATGTGCCTATCCTAAACAGAGTGAGCGCACACATTACATTTACGCGATGGAAAACTACAGTGTACAATTTTCATTATGAGTAGACGTGATAATATTTTATTTATAATTCAAATGACATGTTGACATTATGTGGTGTGCCGGATAATAACTAAACGGTTGGAAAGGTGACCATTTTAAAAATAGTGCGACATCTATGTTATAAATATTTGTAAGATAAAAATGCTTAGCGAAATGGTAACGATTTTATTTTAGTAGTATGAAGTTACTTTGGGTACTTTTGATACGGATGGGATTCTGCAAAAGCTCTACATACTTAGGTTAAGTATTGTCTTACAATTACTTGTACTTATCATTATAAGCCATACTCGTGTAAGAGCACTACTGAACTCATATCAAAAAATATTCAATAAAGTAGTAAAAAGCTACCTAATTTTATTAGAGAAGATGGTTGGAACGTACCTGTTATTCATTTACATCCTAACTGTGAATGCAAATGTGGGTTTTTTTATTTGGTTGTTACGCTTCCACGCCTTAACTCCTCGACCGAATATCATAAAATTTTGCATACACGTTGTCAGTGGTACAGAATAGGACATAGAGTACCCTTCATTTAGAAAAAGCTCTGTTTCTGAGGGATAGATATTTTAGACAAAATCCAAATTAATGCGAGTGCAGTCGCAGGCACAATCTAATACACCATAGTTCCAAGAAGACTGCTAAACTATTCCAGAGCCATGAGTTTTCACTGTTAGCAGAAAGCAATCTTAACGCAGCCATAAAATAAAAAACGAAACATATCAAACATTATTCAATCCTCTAAAAGAGTCTAAATATATCCATTTAAGAAATATTAAAGCAGCGACCACCGAACAAATTTAATAAAAGAAATGTTTCTAAATCCTGAGGTCTAAACCATTATTATAATGGATTCTAAATTAACTCGACCCAAAATCAGTCCAAAAGAAATGCATAAAATAAATTTAGTCAAGGAAGAGGCGCCATTCGGAGTAAATTTTTCAAATTTCGAATTACTTTGACAGATATATGTCGGCGTCAAATGAGATTTCTTTCGGTTGATTTGTGCGTCGAGTTAAGTGGTCGGATTATGATGTTCGGTCCATTTGAACGTAATGTTCGGTTTGGACACGTTGACTAATGTTATGATTTCATCCGTTTCTGAACGGCAAGGATGTTGGAATATTTTCAAAACGTTCTATTTTATTGCTTCTTGTTTGATTTTGTTTCCTGCATTACGTGTTGTTTTAAAGCTTGAAAGCATGGAGTTTATACGTACTATATTATAAATATACTTCTTTAGTTTAATCGATACTGACCTTACGATATTATTATGTAAATTTGTAAAAATATTTCTATATTATTGTATTCTTTTGAATGTGTCGTTTATAATATCATATATTTTTAATTGTATTATATTCATCGGATGATTACCCTGGGAAACATCGGTATTACAAGAAACCGCGGTACCGTTACTGCATTCCACCAAGTAAACAAGAAATTTGGAAGCATATATACCTACGTCTGCCGTACGTTTAAGTTCATCATTTCTTTAAGTGCGTACTATGCTATGCGCAGCAACGCACAAATTATTTCCTTGGTATAGAAAGTGGCAATCGTTTACTATCTACATATACTATCTGCTTCATCGTGTTTTAAGACAGATTCTAATTCCTCAAAAAAAAAATACTAATTGCGTTTACGTTTGATACGCTTGTTGTATAAAATTATTAATGCTTTAAATATCATTGCCATAAAATATGTTGCTTTGGGAGATAATTACATTGAAAATAAATTTTATCTCTGTACGCCTGTCAATCGGCTTCAACATTATAAGCATGAATATAAATTAAAGAAATTTTTTATTTATATTTAATACATCCAGACCAACATTTATAAAACATTAAACCATTTTTAAGTGATTCGTTTAACAGCAGGTGAGTATTTTAAAAGCAAGCCAGCAAAAAAGCTCTTTGGTATTAATGATTAAACTGGCTGAAATAATATACCCATTAAGATTAAATTTCTAAAAACAAAAACACCTGACTTATAATTTTCAAACAAAATGTATTAATTAAGGTAAGTATTTGAATTTGTTACCTCGGCTGTTTTTGTAATATTAAAATTTTCAAGATGGTGCACGTTTTCGCACAAATGTCAGAAAATCTTGTTTCATTTTAATGAAAATATTAGAAATAATTATCTGTAGGCGACGTTTGTTTGTTAAGATTTGTGCACTAAAACCATGACTAAAGCCTACAAATATTATGAAATGCATAAATTGCGAAATGTGAAAGCTTGTGTAGATGTCTGGATGTTCGTAACCCTAGCATGCGTAAACTGTTGACAGGATTTGGATAAACTATGATAGACGGTATCCTGAATAAATAGCAGGCTTCTCGAAAAACACGAACATAAGCTAGTTAAAGATTATTTAAATTACTTATTTTCTAATTTGTTTCCATTTTGATTGCCTTGAAAAAGCCAGGGACCGGTCAGGAGTAAAAGAATTTATTGTATTAAGAAATTCGTAGTTTTATTAGGCACGTAGTTTAGAAATGCGACTGGTAGACGACAAGAATTTTGTCCGATACTCATATTCTAGTATTACCTAAAGATATAGGTCGCGATATATTAATTGAAATGAAACTACTATATACGGATTTTATCGCGTTGTTTATTTTACACTTTAGTACATAATTGTGAAACTGTTACACTACGACTAGATACTATTAAACTTTACTAATTTTTAAGCTAATCAAATTATTAAAACTATTAAATCTATTTACGAGTATATTTAAGTTTACACTTTCTCCGACGTTTCGGTTGCTTTTCAGCAGCCATGGTCACGGGGAGACTAAGATGGTAGTTGTCTCAATGTTCCAGTGTCGTTATTTCAAAGTACCCGAACATAATTTAATCATTGGTGTTTCTATTTACGCAGAATGAGCTCAGAGTATCATGAAGTCTAGCTGTGGTTTGTTTCTTCTTGGGTTTGACTATTTGAATGACTGGATCCCAAGCTGGTGGTACATTCCAACCATTCGCGATATATTGTTGTTAAAATACATTCAAGAACTACCTACTAAAGATTGAAAGTGTTGTGTTGTATCACACACACACACACACACACACACACACACACACACACACACACACACACACACACACACACACACACACACACACACACACACACACACACACACACACACACACACACACACACACACACACACACACACACACACACACACACACACACACACACACACACACACACACACACACACACACACACACACACACACACACACACACACACACACACACACACACACACACACACACACACACACACACACAAACACACACACACACAAACACACACACACACACAAACACACACACACACACACACGCGCACGCACACGCACACGCACACGCACACGCACACGCACACGCACACGCACACGCACACGCACACGCACACGCACATAATTTGAGCAAGCAATACATTTTCGACGTCGAATATTATCAACGGAACTTATCGTATATAAAACCACTGGATAAAGGAAACTAAGTTTGCATTGATACCATCAGCACCAAATAACCGTGCCATCCAATCTTGAAAAACGCTCTATACTCTTCGGAAACTATAACCCTCAACTTTTCAAGTGGCTGCTTGATAAATATTGATAGGAACTAGGAATGTCCGAGGGTAACCCGTAGCCACCGTTCATTAAACACTATCATGGTGCATAAATATCCCATGATTTTCGATAGAATGACCAGTTATCCTCGTCGGCTCTCCGAATTTCTTATAAGCAGTTTCCTTTGGTCGATATCGCAAAGTATTGGGTTGACCCATAGTTAGTGATATGAGGAAACGTTACTTTTATAGGATATTATTAAGACGATACTGCTTCGATGGCGTAGCAGTTGTGAATGCAAATGGTGTGCATGAGTCGTTGGGTTCATTTATTGCGTTGCGTCGATAGAGGTATTTTTGCGGTGATAGTAGGATCGTCTAAGACGAGTAGTGTGAAACTTTGACATTGACATTATTTGCTGACGTTTTAAATAAGCTGGCTAGCTTAAAGTAGTTTAACGAAAACTAAATAACTGTTATTACTTGCGTACGGCAGAGGTCTAAGATTTCTTGCCTTTCGTTGCATATTTAATTGTTTTTCCTGACGCCTGTGACTACAACTGCACAACCATAGCTTATGCAATCCACTTCTTATAAAGCAAGCTATATTTCAGTTGTCACCATAAACATTAAAACCTTTTCACTAAATAATCACATAATTGTCACTCATATTGAACTTAATCAAAATAACTATATTTCAGTTCACAATTCTTATATATAATGTCAATTGCAGGCCGTTTTCATTAGTCTATCGAATGTAATAGCACTAACCCATAAACGGGGCATAAAACACGCTCCCAAAGAATCGTAACGAGGTAGAAATTCTTTCAAAATGAAATAATTAATGCATATCACGTAGGACACTTATATCACCGAGTCACGGGGAGCCATTCCAGAGGCAATTGTACCAAATTTATCACCTCTCCAATGTGACCAGGAATGTTATTCTCTCACTGTAATCTGCACGGTGCGACAATTATATTGGGAAAAGTGGGCATAAATGTGGAAGTCACATAGGTGGTATTTTTAAAAGTATTTCACTATTAATTCAATAGCATTGGGCATGATAGAAAATAATAATAATAATAATAATAATATTCTACCACATACACACAACACCATCTAGCCCAAACTAAGCAGAGCTTGTACTATGGGTTCTAGACAATGGATAAACATACATATATACATTTTTTTTTGTAAATACATACATATTATACATAGAAACACCCAGAGCAAGACAAAAATACATGAAAATAGAATAAATAACGTAGAAATGAGACCATTGAGAAGTAAAAGTGGGCTTAAATGTGGAAGTCACGTCATTATTAAAAGTATATAATTATTAGACCTACAGATGGCCAGTGAGCATGGTAGAAGCGACATGCGCTCTCATTTTTTCATTTCAACTGATTCTAAATAGATGCAGTGGAAATGAGAGCATTAAAAAGTACGTGCGTATGTATGTTAGTTTGATAAGATAACGCTATCTAATACACGAAATAGTGACAAAAATTGAGAAATGTATGCTAAAATATTTTAGCCATGTGAAAAGAATGGACAACAAAATACTGACCGATATGTTAAGCAAATATGGGACAGCTGGAAGGGGAAGACTTCAGTTTCGACAAACGTTTTCAAATCTAAGTCTTTCTGAAGAAATTCAGGTTTAGAGTGCCTTAAACTGACGAGCGTGTAATCATTATGATTATAATGAAAGCGAATGAAGTAAGCCAGGATTATAGCAAGTGAAAATTCGTTGTTTCTGCCTACGCCTCCGGGAATCAGGCATGACTCTTTGTACGTATGTATTTTTATTTACAGTGCTGCGACATAGTGCTGTAAAAATGTTGAGTAGGCACTTATTACACCAACATAACAAAAGTCTATTTGGTTCCCCTCTTTTTATATTTAAATTTGACTCCTCAGTTGGTGCAATGGCTGAAATAGCCTTCTCGCCACAGCCAGTATGACAATTGTTCAATTCATTTCTCAAGATAATGTTTTTAAACAAATAAAATATTTTACCAATACAAACCATCATTGCTACCAACATAATAACAAAATCCTTCCAAATTTTGCCTCAATTTGACTCGCATGAAAATAACATAATACTAAAATTAACATAACCCTAATAAACTAAATCCTATTTAGCACCGAATACATGTATTTAAAGCTCACACAATACTGAATTCCGTAGGCCTTACCGGCACATAAATTCATACATATCACATGAAACCATCCCAGTTTTTATTGCCTGCGCGTCAAAATTCTATGACCGAAACAAAAATGAAATGGCCCATGTGATACTTGGCCTTTTCGATGTTAATTTATGCCCTTTTTCCTGTCCCTAAAGTAATTACAATGTTTATAACACTTTGGCAATTAGTCCCTTTTTATGCGCGGTATTATCGCGCTTGGTTCATGCTGCATAAGCAGGGGTGAGCGTTCTGCTGGCGCGAATATGGTTTGCAACGTATTTTGTTGGTCGTTGAAATGAATATTAGATTCTTTGTGGGTTGAAAAGGTACTATGTTATGTGACAATTGCTTTTTATAATGCCAAGGTATCAAATCGTTTTGCGGTATTGGCTGACAGATGGTAACGGTTGTCGTAACCTATAATCACTTGCAATAGCAAAGGTACTCACACACACGTCACTGACCTTAGGGGCAAGAGATAGAAGACTGTATGAAACGAGAGAGAGAGAAGAGTGATAGGCATATGAGCTTCTGGAACTCTTACTCATTGGAGTTAACGTAGTAACAGAATTGCTGCTAGCCGGGTTTTTGTAAGGGGGTGCGAGGTGATGATTCTTTCTGTAAGAGGGTGCGAGTGAATTAGCCTTCTCCGGGCGAGACGGCTTGTTCATAATATTGTCATCAAATAATTTGCAACGCCAGACTTTTAAAATTTTCTTCAACCCCTATCATATGGTAAATTTAGGGTCATTTTAACCAGAACTTTCTCCTGAGCAACATCAATCTGATTAATAAATCTGTTTAGAGTTTCCATAACTGATTGTCTCATTATGCTTATATACTTTCTTGATCTATTTTTCTATGCCATTATTTCTTTGCTAAACCATCTCAGTACATTTTTCAATACAATATTTCATTTCCAATCCAGTTAACTTCTGTAGTTACATTTGAATCCTCAGCTTTAATGTAAGATAACGCCTTAGTATTGGCAAGTGACTGGAAAATTGCATTGTCTATTGTCATTGACGGGGAACCGCGATATCGATTGCGCCGAGGTGTAAGAGTACATTTACCAGTTTATATAGACCCCTCGTTACTACAGACGTAGACGGTACCTGAATTTCAAATGATTTGGTATTTGGTTTGGCTTAAGTTGCACGTACAAGCTTAGTTCAAATTGCGCGAAACTATATAGACGTTGCCTTTCATTAATTGTACTTCTTTTTATTAAGGTAAAATGAAATAGACATATGCTAATATATAAAAACTCTATCACTTATATACTTTCGCTTTGCATGATATATAGATATATAAGTGAAAAGAGTGTCAACGCGTTTATGTTCTGGTTTTACATATCTTTTTGAAGGCTTGACGTTTCGGCTAGGTTGCATTGGCCGGGGTCACAGTACAAAACTTGACCGATATGTAGGTCTAGGCACTGGCTACCTTGATTTAAAAGCAACTCTGCTGTAGAATTGGGTAATATAAAATGCTATTAGGACACTAAGCAAATGTCACAAAACCGACCGATATTAAAAATAGTACCAGTGAAGATGGAATTATCTATAGTAAACAGAAGAACTTTTAAGATGCAGGTCTTCTCTTTAAATAATAAGAGTTTACATCTAAGCTCACAAATATTCTTCTTTCACACGAATATAAATTAAAAATTCCAATCAGCCAGCTACGCGTCACTACACAGAATCAAAAGCTCGAAGTATAAGCCGCTCAATCATTCTACACAATAGATAAATCATAATTGTGTCATGTACGACATCGAATGACCAGTCATGGAACATAAATGATGCAGAATGTTCAGTCAACGCAAACGTTTCCCAAGAAATATCAATATTTTACACGTTGTCTTTTAAATATATGCATGGACTTACCCTTACTTGTATCCAATAGCAGCGATAGCTCCGTGGGTTCGAACCCACGTCGCGCACCTCTGACTTTCGGAAAGTTATATGACTTTTCGAAATTATGTGCGTATTGATTGACAATTATCGCCTACTCCGTGCCTCGGAGAGCACGTTAAGCCGTCGGTCCCGGCTGCCATGAACATCTATGGCAGTCGTTATTGGGAGAGTGTCGACACAAAAGATCCCACTGGGTCGAAGTGTCGCCGGTCTGCACTGACTGGCCCCCACATAAGATACATACATACTTGTATCCAACGCACCCGTTGGGTATAAGTAAGTGTAAGTCCATACCGAAAGGTGTAATAAACAGCCGGTGGGCTAAGGAGTTTATTACACCTTTCGCTAGCTATAATTTAAGTTTCAATGGCTTATTTTTGTTTATCAGGCCGATATTTCGCATAAGTGTCTGTCGTATCTTAGTATGAATCGTACATAATATTAAATAAATTCACTATCCGATTCAAAACTATTTTGACAAAAGCTTATCTCTTACGTACAATTTATAAAACATACGTCTATTTTGAAATAGCATACCAATTTTAATACGAGCCCAAATTCAACTATACACAGTCCACAGCACTGAAACTTCTGCATTTTACCTCCATCCCAGCTGAAAGGTTTTATTTAAGTCTCGATTCTCACAAAAGGCCACGCTAATGACTTTATTCAATAAATCAATTTAGGTACACAATGATGGAGCATGCCGTAGGACAAAAACGGTGCAGGTAGAACATAATGCGATCGGGCGCCATTGTACCGCGCTGTGTACTACATTTTTGTAAGGACAAAGGTTTTTGATTACACTATACGATGAATGAATGCTTTTAACTTATTGTGACAGTATGACAAACATTTTTATTGTGAACTGGCTTTAGACGATTTTATTCGTAAAATGGAACTAAAAGTTCATTTATATTTTAGGTTATAAAGTAACGTTTATAAATGTCAAAGTTACATTACTATGCTAAGCTGAGAATTTGCATAGCTTGCTACGTTCTGCCAACCAAGTATAACGAGTAAACGACAAATGACAACCATTTTTTTAAAGACTTTTCTATTGTTTATGGTTTTGTAAGTACACATACTACTATAATTAGTCCAAAATTTTAAATTTAGGTCCTAATAACAAACAAAATGATCAAATATTGGCGGTTTATTCGCATCATATTTTGATTTTCTTTGAATGCATCATACGTGGCAAAGATAGCAAACATGTATACGACTCGATGTTTTCGAAACTTTAACATCAATTCAACATAGCTTAAAATTTTAAATCCCGGACACTCGCTGGCTTTTCCATTTAACTCAGAATACGAACAAAGCGATAGATAATTAAAACTGAAAGGCCAAATAGAATATGGAACATAGCGGGATACGCATCACAACTACGACTGAATTTTTAATTATAATATCAGTCCTGTATAAAAACTGCATCATTGCTGGGTACGGACCTCTTTTCACTGACATTTAGCAGAGAATAATTCTTACATTATATACTCACGTATAATCTAACAATTATTCTTATTTATTTCTGTAATTGCTTTTATTTGATTTGTATGAATAGAATCGGTAATGTTGCGTTTGTGTTTTAAGTTTTCATACAGATTATTGAGTCAATATTTTTTGGAGGTACAGATACGCAGAATAGATAGGGGGCCACTACGAGGTAGACCGACGACCTGCTAAGGAACCTCGGAAGTGGTTGAATTTGGCGGATCAAGACTGGTCAAACCGCTATTTCACTAATGGCGGTGGACGTCTTTTGACTGACATTATGACGATAGTAACATTTTTAATACCTTTAGTACGTATTGGATCTATTGTATCTATGACGTTAAAGTATTTAATTATAATTTATGAACTGAAGATGAAGACTATATTATGGTAAATTTACCAAATACATGATCTTCACTAGTTTATTAATCGTAGTAACTAAGTTGATTGTTGAATTACTACTCTGGCAAATAAACTGGCCGGCAACAACAGTTTTGAATTCGATATTTTCGAACGTTCTACGTTTAAATTTTCTGCATTCTGCTACGTACCCTGGCCGTTAGACGTCGACAAGTTGTAGCAGTTTGTACTAGCGCGCGCACAGGATTAGACTCCTTGGGGAAATCTCCCGCTGAATACGTACACTCGCTGCCAAAAGCTTTACAAATTTAGAATTACTATGTGAACGCATTTTTGTTTTCGATTGTTGAAATTCATTGCTGGTATTATCGTTTTTTCAAGTTCTGAATACGTATACTGTATTGAAATTAAACTGCTATATACGGATTTTATGGCGTTGTTTATTTGACACTTTATTAAAAAAAATTGAAAATTGTTACACTGCTACTACTATTAAACTTTACTAATTTTTAAGCTACTCAAATTATTATTAAAACTATTTAGATTTAATTTATTATTACACTTTCCCCGACGTTTCGGTTGCTTTTCAGCAGCCATGGTCACGGGGAGACTAAGATGGCAGTTGTCTCCCGAACATAATTTAATCATTGGTGTTTCTATTTACGCAGAATGAGCTCAAAGTATCATGAAGTCTAGCTGTTGTTTGCTTCTTCTTGGGTTTGACTATTTTATTACTGGATCCCAAGCTGGTGGTACATTCCAACCATCTTCTCTATTAAAATTAGGATGTTTTTTTAATTTCAATAGCCTCGCGAAGCATCCTTGGTAGGAATCGGTGTTCTTTAGCGAGAATCTGTGGTTTGTCAAATCTCAGGTAGTGGTTGGTCCCCTGTTGCACATGTTCACACACAGCAGACTTCAACGAGCGTTGGTGTTTTACATCAGCTATGTGTTCTTTTATGCGGGTGCCTATGTTTCTCTTGGTTTGACCAATGTATGAGAGTCCGCAGTCACAATCTATTTTATAGACCCCTGCATCTTGTAAAGGTAGTTGGCACTTGACGGATGGTAAAAATTGACTTATCTTTGTTGGCGGCTTGAAGTATGTGTTGATTGAAGCTCGCTTCAAGATGTAGCCAATCTTGTCAGTGACACCCCTTACATAAGGCAGCATAGCAGGCTGGCGCTCGACTGTGGCTGGCTTTTCTCGGGATCCGTGACAGCGGCGCGGCTGTTGGAGCTTGTTGGGGAAAGTGTAAAAATAAATTAAATCTAAATAGTTTTAATAATAATTTAATTAGCTTAAAAATTAGTAAAGTTTAATAGTAGTAGTAGTGTAACAAGTATCAAAATTATGTAATAAAGTGTCAAATAAACAACGCGATAAAATCCGTATATAGCAGTTTAATTTCAATGAATAATATTCGTGTAAATAGACGACGTATACTGTATCATACAATTCGTCGCAAACATGTCGTAAGTGAGTGCGACTTCTGTACCAGAAGCCTCGGGCTAGATTATCGGGTAAGGTAAAGTATTATTGGGTTTGTCTGCAAATAAATTCTCAATAGCAGCACGAAGTCTGGAAATATTCCTGATGGACGGCAATAAGCTAGACCCGATTGCGTGGGACCAAAAATCGGAGCTTATGAAATGTGGGTGTAATACATAATATACCTCTGCATAACCGTTTAGGGACATAGGCGTTATTTTTGCTTTTATACAACTATTGTGGTAAACAAGCATACTGCTAAGTACCTGAAGGTAAGTGGTCACCGTAGCCTATGGACGCCTGCAAGACCAGAGGCATCACTTGCGCGTTGCCGACCCTTTTGGGAAAGAAGTGGAAAGGAGAAGGTGCGGGAAGGGGGCAAGAGAGTGATTGGGCCTCCGGCACTGTCACTCACCGAACGAAACTCAACAATAGGAATACTGGTATATTACGTCGATATTCTGTGAGAGGGTAGTCCTTCCCCGGTCGAGCCGACCTATTCTTGTTGAAATCAGTGAGGCTCTACTACTCATAATATAACCCTTACTAATATTATAAATTCGAAAGTAACTGTGTCTGTCTGTCTGTTACCTATTCACGCCTAAACCGCTTAACCGATTTGAATGAAATTTGATACAGAGGTAGTTTAAAACCTAGGAAAGGACATAGGTAACTTTTTATTCGCGGCCGCGGGCAAAAACTAGTATATAATAAATAGTTATAATCAACCTAGAAATTATGGATAACGCAAAACATAAGGTTGTTATTTGATGGGCCAATGTGACATGCTGTGGTTTCCTATGCCAGAAAAATTATAAGCATTCCTTAAATTTTTAAGCGTATTTATTGTGACCTCCATCTTACTGTTTCTAAAAGTCCAATAAGCACTCGAAATGAATTGCTTTTTTATAGGCTCATTATTCCAGCGGCGTGAGTTAGCGCTAAGATTTTTAGCCGATCTAGGTCAATCGCTAAAAGGATAATTAGGTTTTCTCTTTGGAATATCTTAGTAGAAGCACAGATTCAGGCAAACTAGCAAAATGTGACGTAAAATATGTCATACGCCCAACCCTTCAGTGGTGTGCGGCAGTTGGTTTATATAGTTTATACATTCTATGGCACCTATGGTAAATTCCTCGTTAATGGTTAATTAATCTCTATTTAATGTTAGGTATTCGATCAAAATGGTACTACCCAATTGCCTTAGTGCCCCACAACAGGTTGCAGTCGATCAACTTCCTTATATTTTGTATGGAAAAGATTTGAAACGGCACCATGCCCCTAGTGCGTCTGCGTCGTGCCTTTGCCTTATGCCGCTTCTGTATATTTTACGCCTTAAATTGTGTGGGGTGAGAAGAATTTCCAGGCTCTTTAGGAAGACTATGATGACTGTGTGGATGGTGTTGAGGTTTAAGTGATCGCCTCGTCACTGCCAATGCGCTGAGTGTTGTGAGCTCGATCCCGATAAAATTTGTGCGATCCATAAATAATTGTTCCGGGTCTGGGTGTTCTTTGTTGTTTGAATGTTTGTAAAATAGCCCGCGACTCAGGATTGAGCCCTAGTACAGGAGTTGTCCTTTTAAAAAGATAAAGTAGGGCAAGATATATGTAGATGCGTTATCAGCAGTGGGCTGGTGTGATTTTTGCTCCTTGGTAGAACAGTTTTTGAAAGGTTGGGGATAATGTCCCTAGTTTTCTGGGTATAGGGTAAGATTACCGCTTACCAGTAGTATAAAAAAGTTTATAAATACTGCATGAAGTTTCTTTTCTAACTAGGTCTATAAAAAACGTAATCATAATCAAATTTCGAATTTGGCAACTATTCAAAATAATAAAAAGCTTAATAATTTCTCACCGGCCAGTACTAGACAGAATTATTGTTAGCGTTCAGTTTGCTAGTTTGTAGTTTTTACACGATTGACTTTTGAAATAGGTACACCTGTTCCAGAAATTTCTAGAACTCATATGAATACGGAGTACATTTTTCCAATTACGCGCTGTATTTGTAATAAACTACGAGTTGCTTTGCATAAAAACTTGGTTAAAGTTCTGAATTATTTATCTGCAAGTCTGATTACGGTTGGATAAGGATTTGACTACATTATTAGTGCAATAGTTTTAAGTGGTCATTTCTCCACTACACCATGTCGAGTGTGGTTGAAAGTTCAAAAAGTATGTAATTGTTTTTGACTAATGTTTAAACGTTCGTAAAGAGCACCAAGATAATTCCTAGTACTCTAAGAAAATAGATGAAATTTAATATACAATATATTAAATTGTGTTACATAGAGACACATGTCCTTTTGCTATTTATGTTTTGAAGTGCTACATAATAAGTAGTGTTTTATCGTTTACAGTATATTTCCAGAAATTGTGCTGCAACTGTGAATTGCCTATCGAAAGAACCATAGAACTTAGAAATCAAACCAGAGTCTTCACGGGCAACCACAAACATAAGCACAAACTTAAGTCACGGTACTAAACCGAATATTTAGCTTCTGTTCGGTTTTAATTTATATATTTTAGGTAAAAAGAAAGCTAAAAGCAACATGAAACTTAATATTCTCTTCTAATCCTATCCCCTGTAGCATTCCCCTTTCCATTAAATAATAATCAACACCCATTCCGGTTCTGTGATCACGACTTACAGCAGTCCAAAAACGATATAATTAATTATTTAATTAATTAGAAAATGTCGGGCTTGCAGTAGATGACGTTGTTTCAAGAAATGAAATTCGTTCCAATTTAATACAACTCACGAATTCTCTTTGATAAATAATTTCCGTTTCTTATTATGTGTTTCATTCGTTGAAAGTCATGTAGTAAATCTTGCTTCACTCCAACCCTACTTACATACATAGTCTTATATATATATATATATATATATATATATATATATATATATATATATATATATATATATACTATTCATATAATATAATATATGTATATAATATTGTCTTCTATTTACGCGAATAATATTCATTAAAATTAAACTGCTATATACGGATTTTATCGCGTTGTTTATTTGACACTTTAGTACAAAATTTTGAAAATTGTTACACTACAACTACTATTAAACTTTACTAATTTTTAAGCTAATTAAATTATTATTAAACTATTTAGATTTAATTTATTTTTACACTTTCCCCGACGTTTCGGTTGCTTTTCAGCAGCCATGGTCACGGGGAGACTAAGATGGTAGTCGTCTCAATGTTCCAGTGTCGTTATTTCAAAGTACCCAAACATAATTTAATCATTGGTGTTTCTATTTACGCAGAATGAGCTCAGAGTATCATGAAGTCTAGCTGTGGTTTGCTTGCAAGCTGGTGGTACATTCCAACCATCTTCTCTATTGAAATTAGGATGTTTTATGATTTCAATAGCCTCGCGAATCATAACACACAGATTCCTAAATCTGTGTTCTTTAGCGAGAATCTGTGGTTTGTCAAATCTCCGGTAGTGGTTGGTCCCCTGTTAAACGTGTTCACACACAGCAGACTTCAACGAGCGTTTGTGTTTAACAACAGCTATGTGTTCTTTCATGCGGGTGCCTATGCTTCTCTTGGTTTGACCAATGTATGAGAGTCCGCAGTCACAATCTATTTTATAGACTGATCTATAGACTTGTGGAGGAACGGAGTGTGATGTCCCTCCAACACAAAGGGAGGATCCTCCAACCAGGCTGGTTGATCGTGCCTGGCGGGCCGCGGCCCGACGGTTGATGTCGGGTGCTTGTATATATAGTTAGTCGCTGTGTAAACTCTGCTTGCGCGATGCAGGATTGTGACGTCATTTAGCGTATTTAGCGCTATCTGTTAGATGTAGGCGGAACTAACTTCTTCGTCTGTGCGGAGTCGCCACAGTATTCCCCCCCAAGGCCGAAGGTCGATCAGGTTGATGAGACAGCTGTCGATGCTGCTGAAGAGCGTTGCCAGTGCCAGTGAAAGATGCCGCTAGTTCCAGTGAGTCGGAACTATATGTCGCTAGACCTCAGTGAGTCGGGTCTGAGTGCGATGAGCGTTGCGTGTGCCCCAGTGAGTCGGGGTCGAAGTGCGGTGAGCGGTGCGTGTGCCCCAGTGAGTCGGGGTTGTTGCGTTGCAGTGTGTCCCACAGTGAGTTGGGGTTGATGCTGCGTAGTTGCTGCGTCGTGGCTCGCTGCTGCGTTGACGGTGAATGAAGTGCCCTGCTTGCGTGGGCCGTGTGTGCAGTGGGTTGAGCCTTGACGCTGGTGAGGCCGTAGGGAAGACCAGGCTGCGCGTTCGCTGCAGGCGTGTGGTGGTCCCTGTCGAGGCCGAAGATGCTGGCTGGCTGCGACTTGATTACTGCTCATCTGGAGAGGTGCTGTGTAAGAGGAGTGAAGATGATGGCGATGGTTGCTGCTGCTGATCTGCTCCGTGAAGGTTGCTTCCAATCACGTCGGGGTCACCAATGTGGAGGAACGGAGTGTGATGTCCCTCCAACACAAAGGGAGGATCCTCCAACCAGGCTGGTTGATCGTGCCTGGCGGGCCGCGGCCCGACGGTTGATGTCGGGTGCTTGTATATATAGTTAGTTGCTGTGTAAACTCTGCTTGCGCGATGCAGGATTGTGACGTCATTTAGCGTATTTAGCGCTATCTGTTAGATGTAGGCGGAACTAACTTCTTCGTCTGTGCGGAGTCGCCACAGACTGATCGCACCCAACGTTGCTTAACCTTGCTAATCGTTAACCGATTAGTAAGTGCAACTGGCTATGAGCGCCTAATTTAATACGCACATAACTTCGAAAAGTCAGAAATGCGCGCCTTGCAATTGAACCCGTGACCTCTGCGTGGTCCAAAGGTTTCCCACTAAGCTATCGCTGTTAATATAGATAATATCTTATTGAAATAAAGTAACAATTACACACAGCAACGCATACAAGAAAAATAATATAAAATTGAATCGTATTGTTAATAAACATTTGGCAATTGAAAAGAGTGACCATGAGTTACTTGCCTGCTCTCATGAAAGCCTTATTCCTTGAACAGGATGTATTCAATGCAATTTTTTTGTTTATTTTCCTTTTGTTTATTTTTATTATTATACCTATTTTAATCAATATATCAGTAAATTGATGTGTCCAACAATTGTTTATACATTTTTATGGAAATAAAGATAGTTGACTTTGTCTTTGACTGAATATCAGCACTATATATACACTGTCCCACTGGTGGGCACGAGTGATTTTTCAGTGTGAGAAGGGTTAGGCCATAGTCTATTGTGCTCGGGCACGCCACAATTGTGGCGGTAAGACCCGTTTTTGAGGAGTGGCTGGAGAGGCGGCATGGCGCCCTCACCTTCCGGCTGACACAGGTAATGACTGGTCATGGTTGTTTTGGCCAGTTCATGTATCGCATAGGTCGGCAAGAGACGCCCGGTTGTCACCACTGTGGCGACTGCCGCGACGTTGTTGAGGACACGGCGCTGCACACTTTGGCAGATTGCCCCGCCTGGACATCGCAGCGCCGTGAGTTGATCGCGGCAGTCGGTATGGTTGCTCTCTCGCTCTCGGCCGTAGTTCAATCTATGGTCCGGACCGAGATGTCGTGGAACGCCGTCACTTCCTTCTGGGAGGATGTCATGTCCATTAAGGAGGCGGCGGAGCGGGAGAGGAAGCGCTTAAACCCTCTCCCCAACCGCAGAACCAGGCGCCGGAGGGCGCGAGATGATCTCCAGCCACCCTGAGGTTTGACCTGGGGGTGGTGGGCTTCGTAGGCCTGCCCGCCACCCAATCAGCACCAGGTCCGAGAGGCGGCGTGCGTGTTCCCACGCCCGCCTCTATGTCGTGTGTCCGTCCCCCCTTAGGGATTAAATTAGTGGTATCCAAAGGATAGGTCTATTTTTGCAGTGGCCTGTCATTTTATACAGCGGGCCGAAACCTCGGCGGGGTCGCGACCGCATGTGAAAGTAATTGGCACGGCCACGTCGATTGCGGTTTTGTCGAGGAACACCGTGGTAGGTTTAGTCGGTATTCCGGGAGGTCCTTTATCATTTCAACATCTTTCTTTTACCCCGGTGAGTCCGACATAACCCCTCCGCCCGCCCCCGAGGAGGGGTATGCGTCAAAGCATTCCCCCATGTAAACAAAAATAGTCTATTACGCTGGCCCCGTGTGGCAGTGCAGACTTTACATATCGATAACATTATGGTGAACTCGCAGAAATGCAGGTTTCCTCACGATGTTTTCCTTCACCAATAAAGCAGGCGATAATTAAGTTCAAGTTCTTTATTTTGTGTCCATAGGTATTACAAGGTGTTCTGTTATAAAGATATAGCAACCATCTATGTCCCGCTGAAAGGCATACAAAATATTAATTGCAACAAATTTTACAATTATAAATCAATGGTAAATATTATAAAATTACAAATTAAATATTAAAATACAATACTAACATTAAATAAAAAAGAGAACGCTTTCAAATACATAGTGTAATTAATAAAAAAATACAATTATAATTAAGAGAATGTCAGATTAAAATAGTCAATATGTTAGTAACATTAATAATAAATTAGAGCTTATCGTTAATAAACTCATTTACTGAGTAATAAGCTTTATCTTTCAACATGTTGACTAGTTTATGTTTATATTTGTTAAATGTTTTACTATTTTTTATGTCCTTTGGTAATTTATTATAGAGTTTAGTTACCATTGCGTATATACTTCTATGTAAAAACTTTGTTTTAGTTGGCAACATGTGTAGTTTATCAGAACGACGCTGACTTTCTATAGAGTTATATAGTTTTAGATTATTTTTAACAAAGACGCATACTTCATGGATATATAATGAGGGAAAAGTCAAAAGATTCAATTTTTGAAAACGTGGCTTACACGTGTCCGTTCGTTTGAATTTGCAGATGGCTCGTATGCATTTTTTTTTGGGCAATAAATGCATCGTCATTGTTTACGGCATTACCCCAAAATATAACACCATATCTTAAGATCGAAGTGACATAACCGTGATATGACGCTAGTAGTGCAGTTTGATTCGCGATTTTACCTAGCAAATATAGTGCATAGGAAAATTTATTGAGTTTACTACAGACATGTTCAATATGTGTTTGCCATGACATGTCACTGTCGAGATTCAATCCTAAAAATTTCGTTACATTGGTTCTATCTACTGTTTTTCCCTTGTAATTTATACGAGCAAATGATAACTGTTTAATACGCATATAACTTCGAAAATCAGAGGTGTGTGTGTTTTGGGATTAAACTTAAGACCTCTGCGTGGCAGTCTAGCGATCACCCACTAGCCTTGCAGATGCCAAAAAGTCAGATAACTTTTAATATGTTAGTCTGAGTGTTTCTATGTATAATATGTATGTATTTACTAAAAAAAAAGTATATATGTATGTTTATCCATTGTCTAGTACCCATAGTACAAGCTCTGCTTAGTTTGAGCTAGATGGTGTTGTGTGTATGTGATAGAATATTATTATTATAATATTATTATAATATTCTACTATACATATATGTATTTCCAAAGCAGTACGCAGAGGTGCGATTTAACCGTGGGAGAGCCACGCTTCAGCACGAATGGGCCGGCTCGACCGGAGTGATACCACGGCCTCACAGAAAACCGACGTGAAATAGCGCTTGTGTTGTGTCCTACGCCACAAAAAAAAACACGTATAAATTACCTTATAACATTATGTCAAGCTCAGGAATCGTACCCGAGGCCTCATGCACGCTTTCAGTAGAAATGAAGTGAAATCCATTTCTTCTTCTCTCTTAGCCTTTATTATTCCCAAGTCACTTGGGGTCGGCTTTTCTGGTCTAACCGGATTTGACTGGATATCAGTTTTTACACGGAGCGGCTGCCACCTGACCTCCGCAACCGGAAGGCTAATGATACCCTAAGGCTAGACCAGTGTCAGGATATTAGAGGGTACTGACTTTCCTAATAACGACTGCCATAGATGTTCATGGCAGCCGGGGCCAACGGCTTAACGTGCTCTTCGAGGCACGGAGCAGGCGATAATTGTCAATCAATACGCACATAATTTCGAAAAGTCGTCAAAGTCAGAGGTGCGCGACGTGGGTTCGAATCCGAGACCCTCTGCATTGCAGTCTGTTGGTCTCCCCACTGAGCTATTGCTGTAAGTGAAATCCATTTAATTTTCTTATTATTAGTCAATTTCTTGCATGCAATATCATCCGTGTTCGATTCACTATAAAGGCATGTTAATAAGTAATAGATTGTATGATTAACAAATCATACAATGTTAAACAAAAATTACTAAAATCTTTTACCCGTGTAATAACTTGAGTTTTAACTAATGATATTTTAAATTGACATGTTCAACAAATCTATAGTAATATAATATAGCTAAAGAGTTCGTTTGTTTGTTTGTTTGAACGCGCTAATCTCAGGAACTACATGTCAAAAAGTCAGGTCCAAAATGAAAAATTCTTTTAGTGTTGGATAGCTCATTTATAGAGGAAGGCTATATATAATATCACGCTAGACCCGCGGGGCGGCGCAGTAATCATAAACGCGGGTGAAACCTCGGGCACATCTAGTATTGAATATTTTTATTGCAATAAAGATTTTTGACTTTGACTTACCATTATTTGTAAACCTTAATACATTTACCAAATAAACATATTTAAAAGAGTTTAAAATTACATGCGCCTCGTGTCCCATAAAATTCCTCCTCCTGTTGCTTGGCTGCTGCTTTCTTTGGGGACCACGTGTAGTCTTAACTACGATTACAATATTTGTATATGTGTAAGTATATAAAATAAACCAATATTGAAGTTGGTTGCTCTTATACCACGACAAATTTTTTTTTTTACATGGGGGAATGCTTTGACGCATACCTCTCCGCGGGGCGACGGAGAGGTTATGTCGGGCTCACCGGGGGAGTAATACCGACTAAACCTACCACGGTGTTCTTCGACATAACCATAGACGGCGGGGCCACGCGAATCGCTTTCACATGCAATCGCGACCCCGCCGAGGTTTCGGTCCGCCGTGTGAAACGGCAGGTCACTACATAATAGACCCTCTACTGTCCCCTTGTAGGGAGACAAAAACACGACTCAGAGGCGCGCGTGGGAACACGCACGCTGCCTCTTGGACCTGGTGCTGATTGGGTGGCGGGCAGGCCCACGAAGCCCACCACCCCCAGGTCAAACCTCAGGGTGGCTGAAGGTCATCTCGCGCCTTCCGGCGCCCGGTTCTGCGGTTAGGGAGAGGGTTTAAACGTTCCCTCTCCCGCTCCGCCGCCTCCTTGATGGACATAACTTCCTCACAGAAGGAGGCGACGGCGTTCCACGATGTCTCGCTCCGGACCATAGATTGAACCACGGCCGGGAGCGAGAGGGCAACCGTACCGACTGCCGCGATCAACTCAATACCACGACTATGACTTAAGACTTGTTAGGCAAGGGATAAATAAATGTTGAGCGGCGCCATAGCGCCCTGACCTTCCGGCTGACGCAGGTCCTCACCGGGCATGGATGCTTCGGGAGGTACTTGTGTCGTATAGGCCGGGAGGAGACGTCTTGTTGTCACCACTGCGGTGACGGTCCCGAGGATACGGTGCTGCACACACTCGTGGAGTGCCCAGCTTGGGAGGAGCAGCGCCGGTCGTTAACCGGGGTACTGGGTGTCCAGGTCCTTTCGCTGCCGGAAATGGTTCTGTCCATGGTCCGGAGCGAGGGTGCATGGGAGGCCGCCGTCGCCTTCTGCGAGGCAGTGATGTCCGCGAAGGAGGCGGCGGAACGGGAGAGGGAGCTGGTCTCTCCCCACCCAAACCGCAGGAGACGTCCAGGGCGCCGCCGTAGGGCGCGCACAGACCTCCAGCCACCCTAGGGGTCGGCCTGCGGGCGGTGGACTTGGGCAGTCTGCCGCCCGAGCAGCACAGGCCCGAGGGAGGGGCGTAAGCACCCCGCGCGCCCCCCTCAGTGGAGGGGAGGGCTGTACCATCTAGTCCTCCCCCAAACAGCTGGGGCTCGCCTCGCTACGTGGCGGGCCAAGACCTGTCGGTGTCACGGTGAATACTAGCGTGAATCCCGTGGCACCGACACCGGTACGTGGGGAACGTCGTCAGGGGTTTAGTGGGTATGGGGCTGGCCTCACTGGCTCGAGTCCCACACACCCGCGCCCTCTGCCCGGGCGCGGACGGTGCGTAAACGCATTCCCCTGACGTAAAAAAAAAAAAAAAAAAAAAAGCGATACATAAATGTTATAATAAATTAAGGTTTATTAGTACTTTTTAATTAACCTTGTATATTCTAGATCGAGTATTTTAGTAAGTGAAGCCGGCTTTGCTAACATAAATTTAAGTAACGCACTAAGTTATGCTAACCCTTCCAAAAGATATAGGCGTTGTTATAGTTATATTGCTTCCACTACGCCGAGGCAAGTTTGTGTAATTATTTATAATTACATAGATATAAACCTAATGTAAATTAATAGTGAAGAAAGGGAAACTCACACTCGGTTGCCTAGCAACGCTAATTGAATTAACTAGTACTTCCCTATTATCTCGCTGTTTCGAACAACCAAAGACCATTGAACGCTCTTTTGGGGTAAAATACGTCGCTTTTATTTGAAACTTACTTTACTGTTGGTACCGTGGTACAAGTTTGGGATTACCTTGGCCGATCGTGGAGCCGAGTTCGATACCAAGGTAGACAAAGTATTTAATCGGTAACAATTTTAGCTTAGAACGATGCAGTAGCATAGCGTGGCTGTCAGCTGCCCGGGGTGGCAGAAAATTTTGCCGCTCTCTTATTTACGTATTTCAACTTAAAAGACTATAATATATATTCATTCTAAATAACTTTTTAGCAAGAACACTCATCATTATTGTATATAGTACATCTGCTCATTCCTCTCGTTCATCATGAAATGGATAAGATATTTACAAAATATTTAAATTATTTATTGTGAAATTTTACCGCCTCCTAAAAGTGCCGCCCGAAGCGGGCCACCCCTGCCGCCCTCACTACGCTACGCCACTGGAACAAAGTCAGTAATGAAATAATAGTACAGGGATCCTGTTGTTTGTTCGCAGAGGTTGCCCGTTCTGCTCGATGGTTCTACGCCCTTGCTTTGCTGAACGTGGCAACAGGTAAATGAAAATGTAAATTTGTAGTATAGTTTAAGTAGACCTTCACGATCATAAGTGTTACTTCATATATATATTGATGTGATTTGGCAGTGAATGCGACTGTCTGTCTCAGAATCGATTACCTTCTTGGTAATCGATTCTTCCATCGACTTTTACAGTAGTAGCACGGTGCCTGGACCTGTCTTTGGTTGTCAATAGTAGTCTCCTAATACGTGGTACCATGCAACACATAGCTGATGAAATGTAGGTGTAATTCAACTCTGCCTAACTCTTTGGAGGAACAAGCGTGAGATTATGTATGACTGTATTTATAAAGGGTCTAATTGGATATCGTAGATTCGATAGCTTTACTTGAGGATGTGTAAATATCTCCGACGTTTTCGTGGTATTATTTGACAAGTAAATATTAGTATAATGTAAAACCCAGAAGTAAGCTGCTTCGTAAATTTGAAAATGGTATGCCTGGGGTGATTGAATGCGGGCAGCTTAAGACCAGTCTGTGTGAAAATCCTTGGGGAAGGCCTGTGTCCAGCAGTGGGCGTATTTTAGCTGTCATGGTGATGCCTGTGTGGCGTGGCGATAGTAAATGCAACTGTTATGTACGAGTGCTCGATTCTGACCATTTAAGTAATGTGGTTTTGGTCTAATCTGTAACGAAACTGTTAGTAATAGCCTGGAGTTGAGATCTTGACTAGTGGACGGCAATTGGTACATAATAAGGATGGAACGTGGTGAAATGTGGGTGTAATACTATTATAACTCTGCCTACTTCTTTGGGGATATAGCCATGAAACAATGTATGTCCGTAGATTTAACAAGCCCATTAGTCTTCTAGCGTAGCCCTATGACGTCATATCTATGTGTTATATTTCTGTAGTAGATGGAACTTCCATTTTTAAACTAAGTACACGTCGTAGGCACTTTGACGTCACACAACTACTAGGCGTGTTTAACGACGCTCGTGTCAATAATAATGATGACAAAATAACGAGGATACAAGTGGGAGTGCTTCGGAACTATGAAGGTTGATATTTAACACATAATGGGTGATCCTTTTGAATGCACGGAGAGCGTAGTGATTAAAGTGGTCGCCTCACCAGTGCCACTGCCCAGTGTGTTGTGGGTTCGAATCCCATACGGGACAAAACTTTGTGTGATCCGCAAATGGTTGTTCCAAGTCTGGGTGTTCTTTGTGTCCGTTGTTTTGTAAAGACGCACACAGGAATTATTCCCAGTGCGAGAGTTGACTTAAAACTAACCAAGACGGTTTTAATGGAGATGTGAAATACTCCTATTTCGTTAAGGAGTATTAAGACTGCGCCGAGCGAAATGTGCCAAAACAGGCAGTCACAGTTAAGTGAATAAAATCAACACTTTTTGTTTAATACAAATATAAAATATACATTTACCATAACAATGAGTGTGTTTACAACTACTCTGTGTAAAAACTTAAAATAATTAATATTTTCGCCTACAAAATTACGTAAATTTGCCCGAAAAATGCAATAACGTAAGTTCGCGTTACGTGATTTTCAGATTATAACAGTAAAAATCTATTCTATTTTACAGCTTAAACCAAACATAAATAGTTATATTACAATTTGTCCGTCTCAAATATTCAAGTTATTGGTTGACAATAAAGATACGTATTTATCAAAAAAGCACTTCAAACCCTCTGTACAATTTTACTATGGCGGCTGCGCGCCGATTTGAATATGCGCCGTACGAGCTCTGTCATTATCTGTCTTACGCTCGGCGCAGTCTTAAGGATTCATAACCTAAAGCGGACATTGTCAGACTCGATGCTGTCACTGAGAACTTTCTTATAGATTACTAGATTTTCGCGAGAAATTTGACAGTAGGTATCTGTCTATATTTTCTTTCTCTGCTTGTAAGAAAGCCGATCACACATATTACTCGAGATCTAGGCGGCGAGTCAATATAGAACAAGCACCAGATCAACAGAGACCTACATCAATACCGTATTCAATTTCGTACAGCAGCTTTTCGTAATGCACGTACAAACACACAGACTGACATACAGACAACAATCTAAAATTGTTGTTTTATCTTTTATGTACAGATATTGACCAGCTACGATATTTATATAAGTATAGATAATGAAAGATGTTGTTGAGAAACAAGGTATAATGTTTACATAAGCATATATATAAGCAGCGATAGCTCAGTGGGAAGACCAACAGACTGCAATGCAGAGGGTCTCGGGTTCGAACCACGTCGCGCACCTCTGACTTTCGGAAGTTATATGACTTTTCGAAATTATGTGCGTATTAATTGACAATTATCGCCTGCTCCGTCCCTCGGAGAGCACGTTAAGCCGTTGGTCCCGGCTGCCATGAACATCTATGGCAGTCATTATTGGGAAAGTCAGTACCCTCTAATATCCTGACACTGGTCTAGCCTTAGGGTATCATTAGCCTTCGGGTGGCAGCCGCTCTGTGTAAAAACTGATATCCAGTCAGATCCGGTTAAACCAGAAAAGCCGACCCCAAGTGACTTGGGAATAATAAAGGCTAAGAGTGAAGAGAGAAGAAAAAGTCGTTTCGATCAGGTAAAACCGGCCATGGCCACAAGCTAACTGATGTCAAGTACCAAAATGAAATTTTATATTATCGCGTTAATTCTCGTTATAATAATATTAGCTCTGTATTAAACTGTCGCACTGTTGGGTACGGATCTCTTCTTAGTGCGAGACAGGTTAGGCCATAGTCCACCGCGCTATGCCTGGGCGAGATAGCAGATTTCACATATCTTTGAGAGCATTTTGGAGGACTCTAAGATATGCAGGGCTCCTCGCGATGTTTTATTTCACCGTTAAAGCGGGCGATATTTAACTATTTAATACGCACATAACTTCGAAAAGCCGGAGATGCGCGCCTTGGGATTGAACTCGAGACCTCTGCGTAGCAATCCAACGGCCACTAAGCTATAGCTATATATATTCTTATTACGAACTATATATATTAACCACTATGTGCATTACTTTAATAGATGTTTTATAACCACAAAAACCTGGCTAGACACCCAATGATCCCATTAGGCGATCTTAACTAAATAAAAATATACAGATTTATGGTTGTAGAGATGTATGTAACATAATTTTCTTTTATTTCTTTCAGCACTTTTTGCTTCGTAACTCTGGCGAAGTGAAAGGCTTTGTATTAGTGGCAACCTTTGTATCTTTCTTGAGTAATGATGTCTGACGTCATATAAAGGAATAATTGTGCGTCTTTCTTGTCTGGAATAGTAAGGTTTTGTTAGTTTAGAGGTTGGGCTAATTCAATCAAATCATACAAAGGCCGCATTTTCTAGTAATGTCACAATTTTTGTTGGCACGGATGAAAAAATTGTTTTTAGGATTCCTCGTTCAAAGGCTAGCAATAAGATTGATCAAGATTTTTAAGGAATTGTGTGATTTTGGTGGATTTAGACGATGCTGCATTTCCAGTATCAGCATCATCAAGAGTAACAAATAATTTTATATTTTATTTTACATATATCTGAACAAATAACAGTAGATCCTAATCTACTGTTATTTGTTCAGATATATTTACTGTTATTATGGTAATAATGGCAACTATATAATCTTATACATATGAGTTGTAAAATATTGACATTATAATTAAACGGAGATTTAAAAGACTGGCCTGTAAGCTTCTTGCAGGTATATTCTCATTCTACATTTTAGCTGAACCTATATTTTTTTGAGCAAGGGTCTCTGGAAAACATACTTATAATAATAATAATAATAATAAATAATATTATAATAATAATATAAATTAATAATTCTATCACATACACACAGCACCTTCTAGGCTAAACTAAGCAGAGCTTGTACTGTGGCTACTAGACAATGGATAAACGTACATATATAATATTTTTTTGTAAATACATGCATATTATACATATAAACACCCAGACCAAGACAAACATCCATGTTCATGCACACAAATGTTTGACTTGTGCGGGAATTGAACCCGCGCCTCAGGCGTGTCAGTCAGTTACACTAACCACTACGCCATCGAGGCCGTTAATAATAGTAGTTATCTACGATTTTCACAACAATGCAGCCAGGGTGCTGATATGAACAAAGGTACCTTATTGTCCCATCTCCTAATATTCTCAGAAATCTACTTCCTAATGCCGTAGCACCTTAATATTATTAAATGTGACTGTAATTCGTATTTATGTAAGCCTTTGAGGTAATGCGTAATATGTAGTTATAGTTTCGTGGGATTACCACATTAGGTTAGCATTGAGTGACAAATATAAGGACAAACATTTTATGTGTAGAACTCTAATAAAGTACGACGAAACAGCGTGGTTCTATTTAAAGATTCATCACAAGAATGTAAAAAACATTATTGGTCAAATATTTTGGATAAATTTTACAATCTGCTTCTTCAGTCTGGATATTTATGCAGTACTAATGTAATTATGATAAATTACTCGGCCGAGAAAAAGAAAAATTCAGGAATGTATACACCTAGGATATTGAGCAGCATTGGGGTCTTTTGCAATATCAGGTTTATCTGGTTAACAGTTTTCACACATATTCAATGATCTGTTAACTAAACTGTCGCATCTCTCAAAATATGGTATTATAAGTAGTTGGATTGACAACGCAGGACGTCTTTAATTCACCTGGATACTCCACTCAACACAGGCACATCACATAGCTTTAATCTTCTATAGAAAGCAGGTACTCTTCCAGACTGGCCGAAACCCAAGTATCAATGTAGATTCACACGTGTCCTACCTCTGAAATATACACCATTGTTTTTTAAAGGCCACACCGTAGGGCGTAACATTTAATATGTAAGTTTAGACCGACACCGTACTATTCAAACCACGTCGCCTGGATGTAAGCGGGCATTGTACACGGGAACAATCGCAACATATTTTCACGTTGCTTTTGTCTCCACTCAAACTTTGTGCATTTATTATGGTTCTTATAAAGAATATAGACCGCTTAGTTTGCATACTATATTCATTGTGGTTTTTGAATTGCGATTGTCGATGTTACTTCGTTAGTGGTTACAAAGGAATTTAAACAACATGTCAATGCTCTTACTTAAAACTTGAAAATAGTTTGAGTAGAACCGAGAGTACTTGCTATAAAACTAAACAAAAAAAATAAGTATGTTTGTTTATTTTAATGAGCTACCGTGCTTGAATTCTCTTCTAGAAGGGCTAGTGGATAATAAGGTCTCTAATCCGTACTCCTTAACAGTAACCGTAGAACCCGACAATCATTACCGTCTAATACGGCTTTCGACTGCAGCTGTGAAAGGAATGACAGGAACTTACTCGCAAGTGCCGCTGACTGCAGAGCACAAAAATGGTAGGTACTAGCAATAATAATAATAATAATAATTTTATTCAATAATAATACATGGGTATACATTTTTGTTATTAGTCTAAAATAATATTATACTACAACAAATTATAATTATCCTTAATCTGGTACATGTTTTACTTATACTTTAATCGGCCGACATGCATTCTAATTTAATTTCAAGCGCTAGGTTTAATAAAGTGGTTGCCTGAACTAGGTTTACTTACAAAAAATATATGCCAAGTAATATTAGTTTAGGTTAATGTGCATAAACTTAAAATAAAATATGTATATTAATACAATAAAAATACTTAAATTACATATTATTACAAATTACTGATGACTTAAGGCTATTTTACAACTGTAAGCAAATTCTCCGTATCGGAGTAGGTCAGTGTTTGCAGGTGTTTAGTAACAATAACATTACATTGTTTATAACTTAGACTATATATATCTAAAATTCTATTTAATCTATTATATAAAAATGGTCCTAGGAATAAGAAGAATTTATTTACAAAGGCATGTTTGGCATGAAGCTTAGTACATACTAATCTCTTGTCTGGAGGAAGTGGTCTGAATGGAAGTAGTGCATGTTGTTTAAGCACGGTATGCAGAATAAGCAATTGGCGAACAGTTAGGACATTAGTGGATTGGTACAATTCATAGGTAGGAAACATGAAAGTTCATAACGTCGCCACTTTTAGAATAGCCCGTTGAGCTCGTTCCAGTGTCAATAAAATCATTTTCGATGTTCCACCCCATGAGGTAATGCAGTAAGATATGATTGACTGACATAGTGACAGGTATACTTGTCTTAATAATTTGAAGTTAGCGGCCTCACGAATGGTTTTAAAAATAAATATTAACTTTCGTACTCTCTTACATAATAACTCAATGTGATTGCGAAAATTTAGATTTATGCCAAGCGTTATGCCGAGGTATTTTATAAAGTGTGTTGATTCTAAAGTAGGACAAGTGCATGCGGCGTCAGCGTGTGAATGACATTTATTATTGTGAGCAAATAATATGTCATTAGGTGAATCATATGTGTTGTTGCGCATTGAGAAGTGAATATATTTTGTTTTCTGGGTATTTAGGGTTAGTACATTATCAAAAAGCCATTTACTAACTGTATTGAAGCCATGCTGAGCGTGTGTAGTCGCTTCAGTCCGAGTTTTGCCCGTGAATAATAGGGCTGTATCATCTGCATAAGATACCATGATACCATTTTGGAGTTTTAGGTTGCATAGGTCATTTATGTAGATCAGGAACAGCGTAACTCCAAGTATACTGCCTTGAGGAACCCCATAAGGAGCATTGGGGATATCTGAGCTAAAGCATTTACCAATTTTTACGCATTGATGTCTGTCCCTAAGATAGTCTGTAAATAATTCTAATTGTGTACCTCTTATTCCCACATATTCAAGCTTTTTTAGTAGTATAGGAACTGATACAGAGTCAAAAGCTTTGGCAAGGTCTAAAAAGATCCCAATAGCATGCATCCCGTTATCCATGTTAGCCACTACGTGATCAGTCAACATGTGAACTGCTTGACTTGTTGATCTTTGGGGTCTAAAATGGGGTGAAAATGTCTATGGGGCAATATGGAAAGCTAGTATTCTAAAACTTAAACTATTAAACTTATCTTTATATATAGAATTCTACTGTACGTGTGTATGTCACTGAACTCTTCCTAAACGGCTGGAACGATATTGTTAAAAAAATTGTGTGTGTTCATGTGGATTCGAGGATGGTTTAGATATGAGTTTTTTATTTTCGTGTGTGACAACGTCTGTCTGGACAGTTAGTTTATTATAATACTAGACGACATGAAACAAACATTGAAAAGTATTGTACCACATTAAAAACTAACTGAAAAATATTACATTAGCTTTTACATACATACATACATAGATTCACGCCTGTTTCCCAGAGGGGTAGGCAGAGACTACGGATTTCCATTTGCTACGATCCTGACACACTTCTCTGGCTTCATTCACTTTCATTACATTCCTCATACACGCCCGTCGGTTCAAGGTGCTCTTAAGCTGGCCTTTGTCCAGAACGCCTCCGATCTGATCAAGAAACGTTCGCCTAGGTCTTCCTCTTGCGACTGTTCCATTCACACTAGCCTTATAAACTTTCTTAGTCAGTCTTAGCTTTTAATAAAAGTGTATTTAAGTTAGTAGAAAATAATTTATTAAAACACGGGTACAATTAGTTTTTAATATAGTACAATACTTCTCTATGTTTAGCTTGAGGCATAGCTACTTTACAATGTTTTTTAAATTAAACGTAGAAATAATATAGAAGATTACTTTAACAAAACGTCACCAAATAGTCATAATCCTATCAACGTAATTAGTTTTATAAAAAGTATAAAGAATTATTAAAACTGCGCCGAGCGTAAGTCAGTTAATGACAGAGCTCGTGCGGCGCATATTGTGGCGCATATTCAAATCGGCGCGCGGCCGCCATAGTAAAATTGTATGGGGGATTTGAAGTGCTTTTTTGATACATATGTATCTTTATTGTCAACCAATAACTTAAATATTTGGGACGCACAAATTGTAATATAACTATTTATGTTTGCAAATTTATGTAATTTTGTAGGCGAAAATATTTATTATTTTCAGTTTTTACACGGAGCAATTGTAAACACATTAATTATAATGGTAAATGTATATTATATATTTGTATTAAACTAAAAGTATTGATTTTATTCACTTAACTGTGACCGCCTGTTTTCGCACGTTTCGCTCGGCACAGTCTTAAATCCCTTTATGCAAATTTAGGTTACGAGGTTATTACAATCAAGTATGGCACATTTTTAAACATTTTTTTCCTTTCTTATCAGCACGTTGAACCCAACTTCGTAATCTGCAGTCACCGCCTCACTCATAAAAAAGCAGCTGTGATATAAAAAGACTTGAAAGTTGATTCCATCACAAATTCATCTGACATAAGTGAGCCATATGGTAGTCGTAACTGCATGTAATCTGATAACTTCGGCCGTTGCCGACGGGCCGTCACCAGACGGAGTGCACTGTGTGCAATAGCCAGAATATGCAATCTGTCTGAAGCACCTTGAATGAGCATTTCTTTTATCTTGCTCATGAATACAATATGTCTGGTTATAAGGTGAACCTAAGTTTCTTGTGTAATGTGTGTGGTAGTGTGTGTCTTTTGTGCACTGTGTAATAAGCTTGGTGTTTAAGTTTAATCTGACTTATTAATTGGCGCATCGGTAGTGAGCGAATGGCATCCATGAAGTCTCAGAGTTTGATTCTTAAGTCAGGCAAAGTGTTATGTAGTTTGTTTGCTTTACGATTTTCAGTAGCAGCATCTAGTCTGAAACTGTGCCTCGTAGACAAAGAGAGCTATAATGTTAAAAGTTAAAAAATAGCTGGTTTCGTAAATATAGGCGTGACACTATATTGGATATTTTAGTAACATTATAGAACATAGAAGCAAATTGCGCTCACTTCCAACTGCTTCATTAAATAATTTAAATTTTCTTAGTATCTTTAAGTAATACTATGAAATACAACTAGATGAGAGGGGGCTTTTAAAAAAATGAAAATGAAATTAATTATGAAGGCATTGTGTCTGAACTCCTGCGTGCGTATACCAATGGACAAATTAATCCTCCTTATTTTAAACAAAAACAAGACTAGTAGACAGCAAAACTATACCTTTTATACTTACCATAGTAGCATTATGCAAATAGGAACTGTCTCATAACTTTCTGGTTACGGCAACAATCGCCAGATTAAAGGCGGCACACCGCAGGCGGTACGGTTACAGGGTAGCTAGAAAGCAGGTGGAATAGGCCATGTTGCTTCTAAGAGCCTTAGAGTATTTGGTTAGTCTTGCGTATTTATATCTAAACAAGTTTCAGCCTGCAGTTTCTCGAGAATAAATAATGCGTGGAGCTAATCGCCAATGATTTGAAATAATTATATATAATAAGCTCTTCCCCACAAAATTTTAGTCATAGCAGCTAATGTTAAAGGAGATTGATGCAGGAGGTATTATAATGCACAAGTGCACTATCTGTTCTCTACCTCCATAATCCGATGTGACGGCAATCTGACATGTGCTTTCTGAGGCACTGACGTGTACAACACCGCCAGCTTCCTAAATGTGGGCTGCTATTGAGATCTCTTGGTAGAAAAACCCAATAACTTTTTGTTGGACTGGCCCGGGGTTCGAGTCCGAGATGCACAACAATCACATACGCTACGGCTACTAGACGAAAACAGTGACTCCTGAAATACCAACCAAGCTTACACTAGTTCTGTGGTCAGAGATGCATATTTTTGTTCCACGTTTATATCAATAAAATTATTAATATAGTTTCCAACTACGGCTTCGCCTGCTTAAACTACTCAGGCACACATAATCGCAATGAAGAGTATTCTGTGTATTAATCCAGTACACGATCTATCCGTGTGCCAAGTTTTATTAAAATCCGTTCAGCGGTTTACGCGTAATGAGTAACAAATATGCATACACATTTATAAGCATGTGCTATGAGCAGCGATTACTCAGTGGGGAGACCAACAGACTGCAATGCAGAGGGTCTCGGGTTCGAACCCACGTCGCGCACCTCTGACTTTCGCAAGTTATATGACTTTTTGAAATTATGTGCGTATTGGTTGACAATTATCGCCTGCTCCGTGCCTCGGAGAGCACGTTAAGCCGTCGGTCCCGGCTGACATGAACATCTATGGCAGTCGTTATTGGGAAAGTCAGTACCCTCTAATATCCTGACACTGGTCTAGCCTTAGGGTATCGTTAGCCTTTGGGTTGCGGAGGTCAGGTGGCAGCCGCTCCGTGTAAAAACTGATATCCAGTCAAATCCGGTTAGACCAGAAAAGCCGACCCCAAGTGACTTGGGAATAATAAAGGCTAAGAGAGAAGATTTATAAGCATGTGCGTTAAGCAATAACTAACTGAACAAAATATTCTATCTCTTTTTTTTGACACGGATATATTTTACAGTACTAGTTACTGCACGCGAACTCACACGGTATACATATGCCGTGATTAAAGGTAGTTTAAGTCCATGCCAAATTTTATTAATCCGCTCAGCCGTTTACTTGTAACTATCATAAAAACTTTTGCATGTATAATTCAGTTCTAATATTTTAAAAGTCATCTGCCTGACTAGGAATACTTCCTGTGTTGCAATGGATTTTACAAACATTAAAACAACCGGCGCAAGTAACACTCTGACGCAGAACACCTTTTTGTGGATCACACAGGTTTCGATAATCGAATTCATAACTCGGCGCATTTGTACAGGCAATACTAGTATGAATAACAGAATGATTGCCAGACGCCGATAAAACTGACTTACAGCTTAAAAACTTTGATGAGAATAACAAAACTCAAAGCACTTGACATTACAATGTCTGGGTCACAGACAATAGACGTATTAAGACGGGACTTAATTTTGTTCGTTTTGGGAATGGACACATAACGACTTCGGTAATAAAGACATCCGACTTGGTCTTAACTCGGTAATCGCGAAACTAGTCGTTACACTATACGATAACGATAACGATATCGACACGATATCGATTACGATATTTGTCGTTCCTTTTTGTTGATATTATCGTAAAAGAAAATGCATTGATTTATTTCGAAATTGAAATGGTATAATTTCATCGAATTATTTGAGGCGCTCATAGCCAGTTGCAATCACTAACCGGTAAACGATTAGCGAGGTTAAGCATCGTTGGGTGTGTCAGTCTGTAGATGGGTGACCGCTTAGTGGTTTTTCATCTGAGCGTCTCCGTGCTTCGGAGGGCACGTTAAAATTCGGACCCAGTTGTTGTCAAATTTACAGTAGTCGTTAAGCCATGTCAGAGGCCTACGGGCGGCTTGAACAACTCTTGACAACAGGTTGGCCACTAACCTCACGAAAAGAAAAGAAGAAGATCGAATTGTTTTATTTAGATATAGTGTCCGTAATCCGTAATATACTCGCCTCTTATTACAAGGAATCTGAAGCCATACTTGGCAAAATGTGGACGTTTGAGACTTGGTATGTGTATGTCATCAGGTTTTTATTTTGGATTAAGTAACTGTAGTGACTTACCATCAAAGTAACGCTCATCATTTAAATGTAAATCATTTTAGTAGTGTAATAACTGACGAACTACCTGGTCTCATTTTAAACACAGTGTTGCAACGGCAATTATTTTCTAAATATCTAGGATATTAAGCGTATATGCAAACATGTGACGTAAAACAAATGAGGCATTAAACCGCAATATAATGTTACTGTTGCATCTTGCAGTTATTTGCGTATTGGAACTAGTAAGGATCTTTAGAGACTACTTTTGCACTAAAATGTTACACAGAACTTTACATAAACATATTCAACGGACTTCAATAATTCGGTACAATTCTTTAATATTGCAAAATCTCTTCATGCTAATTCTGTATTAATCCAACCCACAAGACTTCAGCATACGTGCAGAGGTGAGGCAACACCTTAAACTACTAAGCCTTCTGAGCAATACCAGTATCTATAATTATATTAATACCAAACAACTGAGCGCCAATACTCATAAAAAAACTGTTCAAAATAAAGTGCCAATCTGTCAAACTTTAAATGTGAATTGAAATGCAATTTATGTTTACATTGATCGAATCGTTTATTCTTATTTAGGAGAATACCATTTGTTATATGTACATATATTATGACACTGAAGCCAGATCGGGAAACTATTTCAAACAGTTTTTATAAGGAACGTCGGTCATCGGATAATTTCATTATACCGACTTAATATGGAGACTAATAGTTATCATATTATCGACATCGATGTCGTACATAGTATGTATGTATCTTATGTGGCCAGTCAGTGTAGACCGGCGACACTTCGACCCAGTGGGATCTTTTGTGTCGACACTCTCCCAATAACGACTGCCATAGATGTTCATGGCAGCCGGGACCGACGGCTTAACATGCTCTCCGAGGCACGGAGCAGGCGATAATTGTCAATCAATACGCACATAACTTCGAAAAGTCATATAAAAAGTAATAAATGATAAATAATAAAGTCATGTATATAAGTCGTACACAGTAAAAGCTGTTATCTATACGTATTAGATTACTGAAATAACTTAGTTGGTAACTAGTAAGATTTTGAAGTAGTTTATGTTAGGGATAATGTAATATTCATTGACGGATTTATATAACTCAATTAATATGATAAATGAGTTTGGTTGTCATTTTGGAGTCTATTCATAATTATATAGACATCAGTGCGTGGGACGCGACAGAGACATTTTCTATTGTTTTGAAATTATACATATACACATATTTCTTAAATCATTTTTCCATTTTTATGCTCGCCAAATGTAACTGTTTAACGGTGACACGCGTTGTTAATTCTACTACATAACCTATGTTATATACCAATACAGAAAAACCATAATAAAAATATAAAAGAAAAAACAAGGGCAAAAATGTATTATAATAAAGATTATTATTATTATAATAATAATAATATAATAAAATATTTATTTCGCACACAATCCATATGAGTTAGTAACAATTTTCTTACAAACTATGTTAGTAAAAAGAAATAAATTAAGCATACATTACAATTTTCCCGTAACGATGCCTACCTAGTGTGCCTGTATAGGACAATAATTACGGGAGGTAATCATTTGCAGAATACTGTTGGTGCTACTACGCAATCTATGAAAAAGTGACGCCGCTTTTTTCCGCATTATAGCGTGAAAACCGTCAACGTGCGCAACTGCAAACATCTGCGACGCACTGCAATGACGCGGTAGCCCCAACAACATTCTGAAAGCGTAATATTATAATCTTTATTTAAATATTGCCTTTATATAATATGCCTACACATATATTAAAGAAAATACATTTAAAATATAAAATGTATGCTACCCCACCGGCATCTGGAACAGAGTCCAAGCTGCCGGTGGTTAGGATTTTAGAGACAGGAACCTCCTGACGATGCGTGCCGTATCTAAAAGCACTGCCTTCTGCATCAAACCCTTAATCCAAGCACCAAACGAGAGCCTCTTTAGATGGTGATCGAGGCTCGTGGCTATAAGGCCATTGACAGTAATGTCTACCGGCACAATGATTGCCGAATCTACATCTCACATATCGACAACCTCGCGAAATAAATCGAGATCATTTCAGAGGTTTTGAGATATTCATTTGTTTATCTTTTTCAACTTTCGCGAGATTGCCGTCATGAGGAAAGGTGACATCGATAATCATTGCGCGGCGCTCTGATTGATCTATCACCACAATGTCAGGTTTGTTGGCCACAACAGTCCTGTCCATGATGATAGTTCGATCCGAGTACAACGTGACATGACCCTTTTCGAGAACCGGTTCAGCTACATACCTGTTGTAGGGCACTTCAACATCTACAAGTTTTTATTTCAGAGCAAGTTGCGAATAATCCTACCTACTTGGTTATGTCTGTGCAAGTACTATATTATCATAATTTAATCGTTGGGATGTCAATAGGATGTTAATACTCATGTAATATATTATCGTCTGTATATCCCGAGGAGGTATGCAGAGGTGCATTACACTCACAACTTGCCAGTTATGTTCTCTGATCTAGGCATAGTTCGAGTCTTAAGATTGCTGCAAGGAAATTCGTCACAGAATTATTTAAGCAACAAAAATGCAGGTGCTTCATTGCTCGGAGCGACACCCTGATGTCTCAGCTTACTTGTATTTTAACCTTTACTTTGTAAACTTTAAGTAGCAATAGTTCAGTGGATGAGGCATTGGGCTTGATATAGAGAACATAACATGAACCAACGCCTAATACAGGCATTCTAGCTTAGCTAAACTGTTGCTTGCTGTCACAAACGACCACGAGCTAAGATAACTACTAACTATTACTTATCGTTAATTTATAACTCATATTAACTAGGCCGAACAGTAGGATTGCTTGGCACCTAAACTTTATAAAAATGGGTAGTATTTAACTGTTCCTCAATTTTTTGCCTTTGTTCCACGAAAAATACTATTTGCACACCAAAATATGCTTACTAAAATATTTTAAAGAGATCAAACTAAGTCGACGGAGCCCCGCTCCGCGGGGCTCCTGTTTTTGGGTAGGTTTAAGAAGTAACCTAACCCTTTCGAGACAGAGTGCAGTGATTTGAGGCGTATAGGTGCTCGTTATAATATATTTTAGTAAGCATATTTTGCTGTGCAATTACTATTTTTGGTGGTCATTATATTTAAACCCTATAAAAATTAAACGAAGCCTGTCATTAAATTCTATAAAACATACAGAACAAAACGTGCAAGCACTAAAACCAATAATTATTAAAGTCCTAGAATAGATAATAGTACTACGACATATGTCAATTAATTATATTGTCCTTGGTAAACTGTAGTAGCATACAAGTGTATCGATAGTGTAATTTTAATTAAAATATTGAAATTAAACTACTATATACGGATTTTATCGCGTTATTTATTTTACACATTATTACAAAATTTAGAAACTTTTACAAACAAAAAATGTAGTAAAGTGTAAAATAAATAACGCGATAAAATCCGTATATAGTAGTTTAATTTCAATAAATAACATTCGCGTAAACAGAAGACAATATTATTTAATTAAAATAGTTCAATTGGTTACTGTGCAGTAACACATAAGTATAATTAAATTATAAGCCTTCCATCAAAATACATTTAATCACATTATACTTGATATTACAGTTTTACTCCTAAAAAGATGATATGTTCAAATAATTGATTTTTTAGTGTACCGTTAATCCTAAAGCGAAATAAATATTTATTTTATTGAATGCCTTTGTTCATTCCATCGTGGTGATATTTGTTGGGTAGCAAACAAGAATACTAATTATTTGTTAACCAAATTAATAGTATTTTCTTTTTATAAAAGCATAACTTTTCTGGTGAAATATAACATTAAATGAATAGACTTGTCATTGATATATGAAAACGAAATGTCCTGGAGGGAATAAGAAAAAGTATAGTAATGGTATATAAACGTAATGGCCTTGGTGAAGGCCTGAAAAGCGTAGCTTAAGAGAAGGTAAATAAAATTAAAAAAACATATCCTAGGATTGAAGCAAGTGAAAGTTAAAAAAATCTGCATACCCTTCTACGTATGCTCTCTTCAATTAAAAATATCAACTACCCTTTATCGAAACTCTCACCCGCAGAGTTATTCACCACCGGCATTTCAAAAATCGAAGCAATTTACACGGTCTGCGTCTAGCATTCCTCTGCATATAGGCATCGGCTGGATTCCAACTTAACGCCAGTCATCGAGCAACAGCCCTTCAGTTTCACTTTCAACTTACCACTACCAGGAGCTACTTACTCGAATCTCGAAGAATATTCTTACTTCTAGTATTAAAAAAGAAAACGCTTTCACTTGTGTAGGCATAGAGCAGTCAGACTTTAAATATTGCTTAAAAGATTACCAGGAATTTGAGTTACAATTTATTAATATTCTTGTTGAACCTTTCAGCTAATCTAGAATGCTTGTGTTATATTAGACACCGGAATTAATGCTGATGTATCGGGCGACTTAATAAATATTTTAAAAACGAACATATAGAACAGACAGATTTTAAATATTACTGGCAATTTAGGTAACACATTACTAATATTCTTGTCAAACCCTCCAGCTAAGTTAGAATGCTTATGCTAGATCTTGGTTTTCATCAGTATGTGTGTGTGATGTAAACCCACAGCCACTCGATCGCTCGCTTGTGTATATATTTATATATTATCCTACTTATAATGTAATTGTGAATGTTTGTGAAGACGTTAGGAGGTTTGTTAATTACGCGTGAACCGTTGAATGCATATAAATAAAAAGAAATGATTGTTTTTTTTTATTCAGCCAGCCAGTCACAGCAGTTCAAATGAGTTTGACTTTTGACAGCAAAATTTTGTGTTAATCAGCCTCTTAGAAACCGGTACTATAATAATATGTTATGTTTCTGTGATAAGAAGATTTCCCAGACTCCATAACAATGAGTAGTTATCCTAGCGTTGATTGCCTGGCAATTCCTTTGTTGAAGAGTGCGCGTAATGTTCCTTGGACTGGTAAGCGTCTAAAGCATTAGTTCCCAAAGTGGTCCAGGTGGACCCCCAGGGGTCCACGGGAGACTCGACAGGGGCCTACGTTAGCGTGACAAAAAATGGGGTCCACAATTCGTAAGCGGGGTTCCACGAAAATTTATTTGCTTTCGATAATGAAGAACTAAAATGTTGGCTTGACTTTACCTATCACTATAGGCAGATAATATTTTAAAAAGCTCAGCGACTGTTACTTGTAAAAACTTGCATATTCCATATTCAGTACCAGTGGTCTCGAACATACCGACATGTCGGTAGACAATTTCTAAAAAAAAATCTGTCATGCCGCCTAACATAGTAGGTAGTGGCAGTCGCGAGAATTTAAAAAAAAAGCATTCTCTTCATCAATATAAATACGAATGCCAAGGAATATGTTAGAAATATAACTAAAGGGGGTCTAAAGGCTTTACTAGCAGTGTGCTATAAAGCCAGCTGTATGTTCGCTAACCCCCTTTGTTGTATAAAAATATTCTCGTAGATCCCTTATCCAAAGTTAGCAATTACGTTTACCCCGACCACCGTGTTCTGGGCTAGATACCATAAAATGTATTTATTTTTGTCACCGAAATTTTCAATGGTAGCACGAAGTCCGAAAAATACGCAACTATATTACGAAATGGTAAATAAAATAAACATAACAGATATATTAGTAAGTAAAACACTATCTTCTGCTTCTTTAAATCTTAATAAGAAGGCAACTTTGTACTGGAGATCAATTCCTATACCGTGGCGCACTTTAGACAGAAAGTACACCCATACTCAGAACAATGTTCTGTAGATCACAGAAATAATCGTCCCATGAAGTTAATATCGAGCGAGTGACCGTGGCGAGACTACCGCTTGCCTGTTGTGCTATACATGTAGTCTCACAGACAGTCTACTAGGTATTCATTTCGCTAAAAAGTAAAGGAATAAAGCTAATATCGTAGAACTTTCTAGAACTTTTAGTAATTCAACAATCACCGAACTGCAGACGCCCAGAGAATTCGTATCAAACTCAATTTGGTGCGCGCCGCAAATCGCGCATTCACCCTCCCGCACCCCGCATCCCGCGCCCGGCCGGCAAATGCACTGTCTAACTTATTGCACGCGTTATTTTATATTAAGGTTGATACCGGGTATAAACGAAATCGAATAAGTTAAATGACTTATTTATTTCTGGTGAATTTCCAGTAAGAAGAAAGAATATCCTACCTTATATTATAAAAATACGAATGTGAGTTAATTTACTATATTTTCACACGTAAACTACTTGAGCGATCGCCATGCAATTTCGCATATACCTACGTTATTAGGGGTTCAGATTCATAGCTAGTTGCACTCACTGATCGGTAAACGATTAGCGAGGTTAAGCAACGTTGGGTGCGGTCAGTCAATAGGTGGGTGACCGCTTAGTGGTATTTCATCTGAGCGTCTCCGCGCTTCGGAGGGCACGTAAAAGGTCGGTCCCGGTTGTTGTCAAATTGACAGCAATCGTTAAGCCATGTCAGAGGCCTACGGGCGGCTTGAACAACTCTTGACAACAGGTTGGCCACTAACCACACGAAAAGAAGAAGAAGAAGAGGTTCAGAAATAGATACAGGGTACTAGAAAAAGTACTGTTTCCAAGGGATAGCTGGTAATTTAGAACATATAGATACATATAGACATATGACGTGTATACTTAATATACCTCGAAAAGGGAGTTGTGTATCATCAACTAATTGCGCTGGCTAAACCTGCATAAAGTCGACCGAATTTAAGGATGGTAATTGTAATAATTAGAGCGGCCAATCCGAGGGTGCGCGGTGGATTACTCTCATCACATTTTTCTAGTAATCCAGCTAACCCCTGCAGGTAAACTAGAATGCTTGTATTAGGATTGGGTTCATGTCGGTAATGCAATGGGTGGAATACAAAGTCACGATCTCTCGACCGCAACTCCAATATTTTATCCATTGAGCTAAAGCGGCACACAAATTCAAAATTAGTTTTTTGGTCTTTATGTAACAAGCACATCGCCATACTCTATGTTACAACTGCGAACGTTCTGACTGAAAATGCCAAAGCCAGGACCACACGAGTGTCCACAAAAGTTACTTATACCACGCTAACATGGAGGGAATCAAACTAAATTTACTTATTTAAAGGGTGACAACACAAATAAATCATTAACCCTTACGCAAAAAGGTTTATTCCAAACAATAGCATTCATTCCGATTGAGATTCCGAAAGGAGGGTGAATTCCACTATTCATGAATTGACATCAGAATTCACCCCCACGCCACAAATTCGTATCGAAACTCAATTCGGGATGCGCTTGAATTCGTGCACTCGCTATAGATATTTAGTAGTCGCGTGTCAACCATTCGAAAAAAAACCAACGGTAGTAATTCTATTTCGTTGGCGTATACATACGTATGAAGTTTATAAACAATTTATTGTTCTAGCCGCCTTTGGTGAACCAATAATGCGATTTAAAAAACACAGAGTGTGGTTTCATAGTCAAAGTCAAAAATCTTTATTTCTATAAAAGTATGCAAACAATTCTTGGACACGTCAATTAACTATTACTAGCGGTCACCTAGTGGTCAAATTCAACCAAAATTCCTAAGCTCGCTAATTTATTTTCTTCTTTCTTTATTACATATAAATAAGGTATAGGTAACCATAGTTACAAAGAATTGTACGACGTCAGACGAACAATGCCGAAATACTGCGAGCGCGATTCGACTGCGTGTACCAAATGCATGGTTGTGTGCGTGTAGTGCTTTTTTATTAATTTAATGTATTTCTAATGCATATTTTATAAAAATATTAGGATTCGCCACTCCTTCTCCATATAAACTTTAACTGTGCCAAATTTCATATTCCTCGGTCCGCGCCATTTTCGTAAAACGGGGTACAAAGGTTTTGCTTCACGTATTAATATATAGATACTAATAAAAATAATAATAAAATAAATAGAAAACAATAAAAATTTAGCATTGAAAAAAGCCTGTTCGAGTAGTAGAGCTTTCATGAGAAGAAGCAGGCAAGAAATGCATGGTCATAGTGTTCCATTTTACGGTTAAGACATTTATTTTTCTCAAAAGATTACATAAATCACTTACAGAAAATAATACAATAGTTAACAATTTAATTTATAACATAACATAACCAGACAACGTTTATAGTAAGGTAGGGTAAGTGTAGAAATGTTTAGTTGCATCGAGTAGTTATATTTTACGTACATTTTCTCACGTTTATATCTTCGAAGGAGTAGATAGAGATGATAAGCTCGCCGCTGCTATTTATTGGTAGAAAATCTGTTTTACTGTTGATCTGTGAAGTCTTGGAATACCAGACATAATTAAAACATCTATTGTGCCTAGCCACTGGTGTACCGCTGCGATTCAATAGGTTATTTTCCTACTTATCCTCACACTTGTATACCGCCGAATACCTATTCGGTGGGCAGGTGATGTATGTTACATCCATGTTTCGCAAGTTTTCCCAGCTGAAAAGTAATTTGATAATTCATAAAAAAAAATAAGACTCCCTGCGTGCCAGTTTTCATTAAATTCCGATAAGTGGTTTTAGCGGTTTCTCATTTATGATATTAGAACACAGGATTTTAAAACTTTAATTTTACTAGCTTAAATGCCTCATGTAATTATACTGAATATATAAAACAAAATAATAAAATATGAAATAACAAGTAATATGCCAGATACCTTTTTTAGATTAATTATTTCAATCATTAATTAAACTTTTACATAGCGTGGATAACGCTAAAAAAAGCCATAATGCCCATCGGAAAAAGCACTTTAAAAGGTTTTAAAACACAAACACCATACTGTAGCCATTGAAACAGGGACATCAATAAATAACCCTTTAATTGCCAAAGTTTACAGCAGAACAAATTGAGCGGCCATATTGAAAAAAAAACATCATAAAAGCGCGCGTAATACGCCATAAAGTTCTAAAACATTTTTGTGTTTTCAGTCACGGAATATTTGATGCTTATCTATGGCATTTACACAGACAGTAGAGCAAGATGCCATAAATATTATACTAACTGATATTTGTCGTGATGTGAAGCATTATGGTTGGAATACGGCTAGGAGTCACGGAGTTCCATATACAAAAGTTTTTGTAAAAGGAAGGATTAACATAAAGTTTTCTTGTGGTTTAAATTTGACATAATAACGTTAAGGTATAGAAGTTTATGAAGTTTCTTTTATGGTTAAATATTATCTTAGTAAAAAAGACGTTAAGTAGTTTTAGATTTTTAACGTTTTAAAGTGTTTTAAAAGGGCTATTGCCATTGGACTCGTTACTTAATGTAAACACGGACTCGAAAACAGAAAGAATCTGGACGTTCTAAAGGTTACATGTAAATGATCTATTTTTTTAAATCTCCTTGGTCTCGTTACGTATATACTTGCATACAATATAACCTCAATCCTATATCCTCGTAGGAGTAAAGGTGTATTTCACAACTACATTTCGCCAAGTATGGATTTAAGCACCATACCATAGAGGGCGCGCCTATTGTCATTTCACGCGCACTATTCCAGATTCCATGCTGTTTCTAGAAATTTCATGACAGAAAAACCTAATAACTCTTTGCCTGATCCGGGAATCTAACCCGAATCTTTATGAACAGCTGTCGCAGTCACTAGCTCAGCGCCACCAAGGGAGTCATTATAATATGTAAGATTATGTGAGTTTGTTGGTTACATTTTCACTCCTTAACGGAACGACCAATCATCATGAAATTTCGTATACACGGTGTCAGTGGTACAGAATATGACATAGATTACCTTGCATTCAGAAAAAGTTCTGTTCCCAAAACATAAAAAAATGTCAGTAAAATCTATAGATATTAAAGCAAGTGAAAGCGCGCGCAAAATCTCATATTAAATAAAAACAAAAACAGAACCCGTCAACATATGGAGCACTTTATTTTAAACGAATATTTAATAACCACTACACAAAAGTCAACGTCCTCTCCCATTGAAATAGACAATGGAATATATTTTTTAATCCGTATTCCCATTCTAAAAATACTTGGACGACATTATGCAAAACAGTTGGATTTAAGAATCAGCTGGTGCGGACAGTGTTTATGCTAAATGGGGAAATTAATCTTGTCCGTGCCTGGGTTTGAGCGCACAAATCTTAAATATTCTAACAATGGACTCCATACGTTATATTAATCATGATATTTTATATAATACTAGATTTTGCCCGCGGCTTCTTTCGCGAGAATGTAGGCTAGATTACGTTAACAGTACTTTTTTTCTGGATGAAAAGTACCCTAAATCTTTTTCTGTAACCTTGTCGACGTATGCAAAATTTTATGATGATCAGTCGAGTAGTTGAGGCGTGAAAGCGTAACAAACAAACACACTCAAATTCGCATTTATACTATTAGTAGGGATTATGACGTTTTAATAATAGTATTCGTCATAGTATTACGTTTGTAAATCCTTGCAAGTTAACCAATATATTATATATGTATACCCTTACCACAGGGTGCTCAGTAGCCTATCTAGGAAAACAGTACTCTACCCACCATTATTGTAGTTAATGTATACTGTCACCGTGTATAGCAATAAGACTGTATGTATAACTACAACGTAAATTCATTTTTAAATAAATTATTATTATTATTATATTGTCTTACGTTTACGCGAATGTTATAAATTGAAATTAAGTTATTGTATATAGATTTTATCGCAGCAAAAAAAACATATGTATTGCTACCAGCCCTGTATTTAAACTGTCTCACTGCTAGGCACAACCCTCTTCTCAATGAAGAAAGGGTAAGGCCATAGTCCCTCACGTTAGCTCAGTGTACGTTGGCAGATTTGACATATCTTCGAGAACTCTCAAAAATGCAGGTTTCCTCACGATGACTTCCTTCACTATTAAAACGAGCGAAAATTAACTATGTGATACGCACATAACTTGAAAAATCAGAGATGCGCATGATTGAACTCGAGACCTCTGCGTGGCAGTCCAACGGTCTCCTCTTTCTCGCTAGGTTATCGCTACTGATAACTTTCCTTTTTTTTATACCACTAACGTGGCAAACAAGCATACGGCCCACCTGATGGTAAGTGGTAACCGAGCCTATGGACGCCTGCAACACCAGAGGCATCACTTGCGCGTTACCGACACTTTAGAAAAGGAGGAAGTGGGAAGGAGAAGGAGAGGGAAGGGGGAAAGAGGGTAATTGGGCCTCCGGCACTCTCACTCACCGAACGAAACACATCAGTAGGAACACTGCTATTTCACGTCGATATTCTGTGAGAGGATAATCCTTCCCAGCCCATTCATGCTGAAATCAGCAAAGCTCTACTAGCAAAAACTCCTTCAGATAATATATTATACTCCACTTTTTAATCAACACTTTCCTCGACGTTTCAATAACTTTTTAACAGTCATGGTCACGGGAAGACTAACATAGTGATTGACTCATTGTATTGAAGTGTATTTATTTCGAAGTAGTCGGACATAATTCGATTATATATTGGTGTCTGTTTACGCAGAATGTTCACACAAAGTACCATGAAGTCTTTCTGTGTTAAACCCAAGAATGAGCAGAAAAAGGAATTTCTCGATTGGCAGTAAATGCAAGACTTACGCAATTAAGCTGATAAAGCCATCAACACAAAAAACTAATTATCAATTAGAAAGAAAAGGTTTTGATTGAAATTAAACTACTATATACGGATTTTATCGCGTTGTTTATTTGACACTTTATTACAATATTTTGAAAACTGTTACACTATACTACTATTAAACTTTACTAACTTTTAAGCGAATTAAATTATTATTAAAACTATTAAAACTATCTAGATTTAATTTAATCTCCCCGTGACCATGGCTGCTGAAAAGCAACCGAAACGTCGGGGAAAGTGTAAAATTAAACATCGTTATGCAGCAAAATTTTCATCTGCTCATATTACATGTCGATTTATTTCTATGTTTGAAAATTAGAATTGATAATCATATCTTATAGTAGTAGTAGTAGTAGTAGTAGTAATCATTATTTTCTTTTTTTAAGGATTATTCCTGCATGTATAATTCCTGTGTCGTGGGTAGTTTTACAAACATTCTAGAAACGGACACAAAGAACACACAGACTTGGAACAATCATTTGTGGATAACAATTTTTTTGCCCCGTATGGGATTCGAATCCACCACACTCAGCGTAGTGATAGCGGTCACTTAAACCACTACGCCATTTATGCAATCTAAGGTCAAGTATCTCAATCTAAGGGGCATATGCGTCTTTGGGCAATGGCGTTTATTTGAGATAATATAAAACCTACCCGAAGTATAACAACTACTACCATCTGGTTCTATTATTCTCTACTAAATTAAATTTATAAAGTGGCAACACAGGTTACTGAATGAAAGGAATTTGAATTATCGGCCAATTTGTGAATTATGTGTTCGGTGTCAACTTGTGCGTGAGATAAGTTTTCGAAATTGTAATTAATTCATGATTGTCCTTGATCTGCCGTTTTGATTTTAAGTTCATGTGTACATTACATTTAAGTCTTATGTTAATAACTATTATAAGTGAAATCGTTTTCATTTTATAGAAATGAGCATTGGCGAGATTGAGGTTAATTGTGGATATTTGAGGTAAATGCGTCTGTGACTTTGGGGCTATTGCTACTACAGACTACATGGCGCAATTACCCCAAAACCAGTAATCATAAACCTTTTTGTTTAGTGTACTATATTTAGAAATATATATTTATATATATTTTAGCACTCCTCGAAATAAAGACATGCAAGAAACTTAAATTCTGCAAATATTGCATTAATTAGGTATTGTGATTTGTAAGATTATTGCATTTGTCACATTTAATTAAATACTATTAGCTCTTCCATCTATCTTTTAAAGGCATGATTCATACTCTGTTTCTTATTTCTAAGTTATACATATATATTTGTTTTCATGTATATTTGTTTTTATGTTTATTTCAGATTAAGTAAAATAAAATAATAATGGTCATACTGAAATATATCAATATTGACGAATTTTTGACTGAAAATAATTTTTATAATTACATAGATGTAACTAATCAGATTGCATTTATTATTGTCTCAATATTGTTAGGGACCATTGTTTGTGGATCACACAATTGTTTATCCTGTGTGGGATTCAAACCCACAACATTAGGCGTAGTGACAGTGAGAGGCCACTTAAAACACTACGCCATTCGTGCCGTGAAAAAAAGACAAAATGTGGTAAAATTTATAAAAGTGTGTTAAATATACTAGATCATAAAAAGTATTTTAATACTATTTATGTGTATAACTCCGTGGTATGCTTCAAAACAGAAACCATATTTTGATAAATACTTTAGTTTTTACTTTGAATACATCTCTTTAAAACATCCAATTAATATTAGTATTCAACACATTTTACTTGCCTCAATAAAGTTGAATTAAATATCTAAACTTTCATATTTTGCTATAAATTATCATAGCCCAAAGCTATACCATCCATAAATCAACTCTGCACTGGTTTCTGTAATTTACAGTGGGGAAATGATATCGGGAAGTGCAAAAGGCCTCGGGCTCTGTCAACTTTGTGTTGTTACTGGAAGGGAAGCCACACTCCCCCAGGCCGTACCGACCAACTCATATCGGTCCAAGTTACACAAAACAACATATCAAATCTAATAATCAACTGCACGAAATACAAAGACTCGTAAACTTAGAACTATATAAACTATTATAGCGAACTCCTGCAATATGAAAGTAAAGGTTTAACTTGTATAGTGAAATCTGGCGAGAATTTATCGAAAGTTCAAATACGTTGAACTGTATGGAGTACGGCTAAATAGAGCATGTTGGAAAGGGTAACAGAGTTAGATCTTACTAGCTTTTGCTCGCGGTTTCGCTCGCATAAAAGTAGGTAAGGTTAATGGAACAGTACATTAAAAAAAATATAGCCTGTTACTCGGTAATATAACTTTCTAATGGTGGAAGAATTTTAAAATCGGTTAGGTTGTTTTTTATTAAAATTATAACAAACAAACAAACAAGAAATCACATCTTGCCTCTTTATGATATAAGTATATATATATATATAGAGTCGCATCAATTTACTTTAAATACTCATTGCAATCTTTTTAAAACGCATTTTTTTATACAGACAAATTTAAATTAAAATAATAATATTGCTGTAATTATTGTCTGTGAAATCAACAATCAATTCGAAATTCAAATATTTAAACTCAAATTTCGAATTGGAATTTTGCGAATGTGGATTAAAAATCAACAGTGGCCGAATAGTGGGGTATGCAATTAATCTTACCGGACTTGTCCGAACGCTGTCCGCTGTCCAGGACTGTCCTGTAAAGGTCGTAAATCTTGAACACCCGCGTCCTGTCCGGTATCTCGTTGTGCATACAAATATTCTCCCAGTTTTGGTATAATAGAAATTTCTTTGAGAAATGACTTTAATTAAGTGGCCTTTGTTGAAATGTGTGTTTTGTCGTGTTAGATATTCTGTTGAACATATTTCTTATTTACAGCACTTTACAAGAAATATATATATCAGAATAGCTTTGCCTTTGCAACTTTGAATAACTGCATTTTTATTACCATAATTTGAACGAAAATTCAAATGCGTAAAGTATGTCTAGACTGTAGTCTATAGGGTAAAGCATACATATTTCTTTTAAAATAATTTTATTTGTTTTGACCATCGCAGTATAGAAATGCTATTACTTTAAAATATATACATAAAGTTTAGGCACAAATATGTAGACCTTAGTCCAATTTTAATGATTGAATTTCTAATTTAAAACACAAAGTAAGATGAATCTCGATTAAAATTATTCTTGCATAAAAATCCAACATGTGTGCCAACCGAGTTGCGACCAAAAGATATCACACAAGTAGAGCTTTATTTCTATAAAAAATTCAGGGAATGTAAAAAGTCTAATATCTCTATAGTCTGCAGATAAAACTTATTACTAATATAATTTTAATACTTAATTAAAACAAATTTATAAATTAAGACAATTTAATATATTTTTTTAAGGTTTAGTTTTAAGTATTTTTAAACTGAAATAACCTTACTACATTTATTCGATGAATGTGTTAAGTACATTCCTTTCACAATAAAATTAACTCAAACTGTCATACATTTACTCGAACAGTTCATCTGCAGCTTTAAAAAACACATTGAATCATAATTAGTTTTGCAGTTGCGAAGACAAAGAGTCTCGCTTTAATCCTTTAGCGCTCATACAATACCAGATGTGACCTCTTTATAGCGAATGTATCGCTTTTTTTAGTTCTGCAACAATCTCTCGCAGTTCAAAAAGATAATTGAAGTAAATAATAGGTGTTATATTTAGCATTAGATGTTATTATTAAACAGTGCAAATTATGGCATTTAGATGTTCTTATTTAGTTTTCAATTTATTCAATTAATATTCAGTTTTCTGTGCCTCGGGAATAGTACTTTTATCTGGATGATTGGTATTGCATATTTTTTTATGTACCGCTGACAACGTGTATGCGCAATTTCATGATGATCGATCGAGTAGTCAAGGCGTGAAAGCGTAAGAAACAAATCAGTCAAATTCCCATTTATAATATTAGTTAGGATTTTAAGCAGATTAAAAACTATAGTATAACTACAGAACTTCTTTTTTCACTCACTCTTAAAATTTTGTATCATTGCAATTGAGTTGATTTCACTTTTTCTTGACAGTACTCCTTAATATTTGGCTAAGCCGTAATCATTAGCGCAAACAAAATTGTAAATCAGAAACCTAAAAAAGGTGTTCTATGTTGGCATGAATAGATGGCTAAATATTAACTATGCACAAGTAAATATTACCAAAGTATCTGAGGAAGATTAAAATTGAATCGCCCTAAGTGGACGTTTTCCGACTAGACGCTAGATAATTCAAAGAAAAGCTAAAGTATTTTAATTGACAAACGTATATTATGAGAATTCGACTAAGTGAAGCACGAGAATTGCGTCAGGATCGGAACAAATGTTTTAATACGTAGCACGTGTACCTGTTTATGAAACAAGCGTGAGTCTTGGTAAATTGTAAATTTATCAAGTGCCTCTGACTACCTACTTTACTATATAAATATCTTGTTGATATTAACAAGATATCTTCTTAACCTAATCGGGTATACTTGTCGTAAGTCACCTAAAATCCTAACACACATTTCATGAACAGTATCGCCCTTATTAGATAAACTAAGGAAGGCAAGAGCACTTATTATTGTCAGAAAATAGATCTGTACGCTAAGGTCCTCGTCCCAAGCATATAAACTTAAAGATACTATGTAATTTTACATTCTCTTTGCTTTTAGTCGAATGAAATTCAACGTACGGAATAGCGATGAGACATGAAAATGTTATTAAGGTTACACTCGAGAAATTCGGCGTTTCTCCTTTTGTTTTATAATGGAGGTGGTACCAGAGTATGTGCTTAGTCTGGATACAGGTGATGGAAATGAGGATTTGAATGTGGACAAAAAAATATAAATCGAATTCTGTCGTAATATTTTTGCAATCAAGTGTACCGAAACTGTGTCATTTTATTTTAAGTTGGATGTTGGCTGCGGTTTTAAAGTAGGCTGGTTTTTTTTCAGTGAAATAACACCGATAGCCTCGTCGAGATACCGTCGGGCGACCACGCAGTGTCATCGAGTATGATATATATAATAATTTCTATGGGGGACAAACAGGAATAAAAAGTTTAATCTGTCCCCCTATCAGTGATAGGGGGACAAATGAAACCGTTAATGAGTGAATAAAGTTCGAACTGTCCCCTCGTTGCTAACAGGGGGACAGATCAAACTTTTTTTTCCGATCTGTCCCCCTAAGGGGACAAAGCAGGGTGACAGATCGGAATAAACCAAGAAAAAATACAGCAAGATTTTTGTATATATTGAGTCCATTCTCAGTAAAAACAAACACTCTTTATTTTCTTTATTTTATCACATTTGATTATATTTGGCTTCATTGGAATAACTACACTTCAAGACAATGAGACAAATACAATAAAGCAACTCTATGTTCTTCTTGGGTATGGTGTGTACCTATCCTACTGAAAAGTTGTATCTAAAACCGCTTAGCAGTTCAGTCGTAATTGAAAAACAAGCACCTAATTATCCAAAGTGACACGAATCTGATTTTAGAAAGATCCAGATTTTTAAATAAATCCTACTTCCTACATACTAATATCATAAATGTGACAGATTGTGAAGATATTTGGATACTTGGATGTTCATTATTCAACAACACGTAAATCATTGAACTAATTTGAAGAAATTTACCTCATAGATAGACCATGTTCTGTAGCACGTAGTATATTTTATCTTAATATGGTTTCACAAAAGTCTTTATAATATCAAAATAATACGTATCAAAGTATAAGTTACAACCCTAAAATATAACAACATATTTGCACAAAACTAACTTATTATTAATCAGTATAGGTATATTGTTTCTACAAGTAATTCCCTCACAATATTAACAATTTATGTCAAGCCCATCCAAATTTCAAACAACGGTATATTAACATGCAGAATACACGCGTTGAAAACTGAAAATACTTCGTCCGGAACTTTAAATCTCTCGAGGCTGACTTATAAATCTATGCTAAGCTATTCATACGTCATCGTGACGCGCGGCCATTTTGTATGAGGGTAGCCATTTTATGTTAAAACAGAAAAATGCACCGCTTAATGTGTGCTAATTTATTTTATCGTGAGATTTATTTAAACGAGCGTTTAGATATGCTGCCGCTAGAATTATGAATTAGTTAGGAGTCAAAAATGTTGACATGTTTCATTTGATATCAATGTTTTCGGGTGACTGGTATTGGTTTTATTTTTATTACGTTGACTGCTCCAAATTGGATTTCATTATAAATTTAGTCTCCATTTGTATTAAAGATTCGGTTGCAAGTTACTATATAGTATTAAATCTATTTAGCTAAGGAAAAGTTTTCTTCTTACACTGATTATCCCCGTACGGGTAGGCAGTTTTTTTGACAGAAAGAACTAATAAAACTGACGGAAACCTTAAGACTGTCTAACTGTAATCACTTGTCACAATCTTTTATTAATAGTTTACCGTTGTATGTATTTCTTCACGTAGAATTATTTCAAATAATGTAATACTCTACAACTTGATACAAAATAGAACCAAGTACGTTTATAATTCCGACAACAACTTAAACTACGAGATGTCTTTATTATATGAGCCTATACGCCCTTAATAATAATATGTGTAGCTCACTGAATCTTATTTATTTATGGAGGTCCAACAGCTTATCCTAGTTTGACAATATATATTAATAAGTATCCGATAGCCAATTACAGGTCCTCACGTTAAATATTACATAAAAAATTACACATAGTTCCTAAGAGAATAGCAATTATACGTATAAAATTACATAAAACCACAAAACCAACCTTACCTATTATAATGATGTTCCAATATAGTTCGACTGGTTGACAAATACAGGCATTATGTAAATGCCTACTAGAACTAGTCTAGGCGTTTTTAGAAGCTTGCGTCTTCGGAAAATCACAAAGTAACAGCGATAAACGTCAGAGTTATACTTATTATGCTTTATGCCTTATTGCTTTATTGCCCGTGATTATATTGTACATACATATACTTGACCTGACTGCCACGATGGCAAAACAGCAGTGCATGCATGGTTTTATTCGATTACCGGACCAGAAAAGGGTTATTAGATTTTTCTGTCAAAAATTCTCAATAACAATACTTAATTTGAACTGTGCCCAGTAAACGGCAATAAACTCGCTCCCAACCACAAAGGACTTAAAACCAGAGCAATATGGATGTTTTAACATCAGTACCTATGATGTTGAAACATCTATATGATCTAGAATCAAATCATTAATAATAATATCAGCCCTGCATTAAACTGTCCCACTGCTGGGCACGGGCCTCTTCTCAGTGATAGAAGGGTTAGGCCAAAGTCCACCACGCTGGCCCAGTGCGGGTTGGCAGACTTCACATATTTTTGAGAACATTATTGAGAACTCTTAGACATGCAAGTTTCCTCACGATGTTTTCCGTCACCGTTAAGATAAGAAGCAAGTGATAATTAACTATTTAATACGCACATAAGTTCGAAAAGTCAGAGATGCGTGCCTTGGGATCGAACTTGAGACCTTTGCGTGGCAGTCCAACAGTTTCCCACTAGGCTATCGCTGCTTCTATCATTAATAACATGCTAATTTTCAAGATTTTTCATGTATGATGCTCGGCATATGGCTGCCCGGCTGGCTCAGTGTATATCTTAAAGCCTTAATTCACGAAATGTGGGTGGAAAACAACTTTGTTTAACACTTCGGGAATGTAGGTGTGAGACAACGTATGTACATAGGCATAAAACTATGTATATACTACTATACATAATACACCACAAGTAACTAAAAGAAACATATAGCAGTTTACGCTTCTATAGCTATATTATTTTTTATTATTTATATATTAATACGTGAAGCAAAATCCTTGTATCCCATGTACGAAAATTGCGCGAATGGAGGAGTATGAAATTTGACACAGTTAAAGTTTATATGGAGAAGGAGGGGCGAATACTAATATTTTTATTAAATATGCATAAGAAATACATTAAATTAATGAAAAAACACTACACGCACACAACCATGCATCTGACACAAGCAGTCAAATCGCGTTCGTAGTATTTAGCATTGTTCGGTTGACTTCGTAACTGTGGTTACATACATATGTATGTGGAGTAGGTGACTTAATGAAATGTGATTATAAGGGTATTAAGTTATAGACAATAAAACTAGAATAAAGATCAAATATAAAATTTAAATAATTTAATGGCGAATTTCGACCGCTTGGCGACCGCTAGTTATTATTAAAAAAGACAACTCCCGCATTAGGAATATTTCCTGTATCGTGGGGGACTTTACAAACATTACAACCTTTATTATTATTATTATTATTCAAATAACGGACACAAAGAACATCCAGACTCGGAACAACTATATTCAGATCGCACAAAATTTTGTCCCGTGTGGGTATCGAACCCACAAGACTCGGCGCGGTGGCAGCAGTGAGGTGACCACTTAAATCAGTACGCTATTTGTGCAGTCAATTTTATCAATAGCACGGTATGATCGACAGCTAAATCTAACAATTAGCAGATATTTCCACCTTGAATTTGTACGAGTAGACAACGCTTCTAAAATGTCTATAAATTCCCTGAATTCAGCTGACAAGTCTGGTCAGTTTAACCAACTATGCTTAGAGAATATTGGTATAACCTAAATGGGTTTCGATCTAGGAACATTTGTTAGGAAGATAGCCGTCTGGATTTATGATATGACCTTAAAAGTACTTAAGCAACCGTTTTGTGCTATATATATAGAGTGTGGCGTAAATAATGGATAACCCTGAAACTGTCGACTGGCCAGATTATCATCTATCATTTACCCCACTTATATCACCATATGCCCATGGATGACCACATAATTGATATTTTTGATATTTTAAACAAAAATCGTACTTACTCATACAAAATCAGCTGCCATTTCTACAACTGGCGACATTTCCTCGTTCTGTTTTTTTTATGTCACTGCTGAATACTTGTATCATCAGATCAGTATCAAGTTTCTTTGTTACAATCTAATACAACTTCGCAAAAACTACTTATTCTCAAATTGTAACATGTTTTCTAAGGCATTAAGCGTTTTTGGGCACCAGTATCGAAAAAAAAAGGCCATGGGCATATGGTGATATAAGTGGGATAAATGATAGATGATAATCTGGCCAGTCGACAGTTTCAGGGTTATCCATTATTTACGCCACACCCTGTATAAGTTAGATAAAATGCGTGCTTTATTTGTGCATCGTTTTGAAAATCCATTAGATGGTCTATCGTTTTAGTGACTTGTTGTCTCTTGTTGACATAAAATTAGCCTGATGTGAATGAATAAAAAATGCTTATTTAGGTATCTAACTGACTGCCTCGGTGACGCAGCGGTAGTGTATGTGACTGCTATGTACGAAGCCTCGGATTCTATTTTTGAGTCGGAAAAAGTAGAGTTGAGTTTTTCTGTTAAGAAAATCTCGGTGACAGTATGGAATCTTTAAATGTGTTCGATGATATTAAGTTCGGTTATTTAGTTGGAATTAAAATCATAGCTGGTAAAATGTGGGTGTCATACCCCTCTACCCCTTCGGGGAGACAGACATTAAACTATGTATGTCTACATACCTACATAGTGCTCTATTATGATTTTGTTATCTTACACATGTTAAATATAAGTTTGCTTGAACCAAGAATCGAACTCGGGGCGTACGGACCCGAGTTTGATTCGTATTATGTATACTTATATATTCGTAAAAGCAATTACAATTTGACAACTTGTTGACTGCTTAGTCGTACTTTAATCATGAAACTAATAAAAAAAGCATCAATTACGAAACAGAGAACGCTTTATCTATCCCTGCCTCACCTATCCCCTAACCAATTCACTGAAGGGCTTAGAAGACGTATGGATTGTATCATGCCACGAACCACAAACAAAAATATTTGAAAATAAGATGCAGAAAATTAACTGCACAGCTTTTCTAAGTGGCTAAAGTATTTTTAGGCGAAACCGCAAGCGAGATCGCAGTCACGCGAAAGTAAGCTGGCACCTTTGTATATTGCTACAGCAGTATCGTTATTCTATATTCAAAAGAAGTAAAACTACTGGATGCGACAAAAAAAACAAATAAGTAAACAAGTAAGAAACGGTCACGAATTGCCGTAAATCTTAGAGTTCGAAAAAATGGTATCACGTGGTCAGAGGTCAAAGGTCATAGTAATTTCGGGGGTATATCGACTATGCTGAGCCAAATGGCGTTAACCGTGAGTCTCTAGCTCTTACGGTTCTTGAGTTGAAAGTTGTATAACAAACAGACGGACGGACGGACGGACAAAGCTGTTGTATAAGAGATTTTTCGAACTCTAAAAACTACTACCAAACTAACCTGCAATTCCCTAAAGGTCTATCTCAATTTATCTCGATCTTTCTTGAACTTGGTTCCTTTTGTTCCATTGTGACAGCAGCTGCGATAGCCAAGTGGAATCGTTAGACTGCCACAGAGATATAGAGTTCGTTTTGAAGACATGCATCTTTAACTAATCGTAGTTACCTGCGTATTAAATAGTAGTTAATTGGCGGTCACCTGCATGTTCTTCATAACGATTTTGAAGATGTGTGAAGTCTGTCAAACCGCACTGGATGGCATGGGCACTGGGCAACCATGACCTAAACTTTTGAATACCTGCTTATAACCAGGGTTGTTATTATTATTATTGTGGTCAACAATCGTATGGCCCGTCTCATGGAAAGTGTTTACCGTAGCCGATGGACACTTGAAATGCTAGCTATATCACTAGCCCATAGGTTTTATTGTTGAAAGGATTCACTATAGGATATATAATATTCATGACCAGACAAATACATTGTGGCTAGAACTGACAGACTAAGCCACTTCACCTGCTGTTGGTTACGTTAGTGACAGCAGAAACACAAGTGGTTATTAATGTTAGACAGCAAGTCTCTTTGCTTTCCTAGTTTTCAAATAATTTCCCAATCTGGTGTCTCTAGCTTAGAAGCTTCTACTATAACTCATTACGTCTACTGCCTATAGTTGAGGCCCCTAAATGTAACCCCAAGTTATGGTCACAGGCTTATTGTGATGTCCACTTGGAAAATTCTGCGTTCTTTAGATTAGGTAATAATTTGCACCAAAGGACAATAGACTCATCGCCGCAATGGAAGATTTGAGCATAGTGAGACATATAATTTCAAAAGAATGGTCTTGGCATCACGCTTAAAATTTTGACTTCACTCGAGGTGGTGGAACCATATTGCAGATACCACCATCCTACAAAACATCGCAGCCTCACAATCTTGTTAGGTAGGTTGCAGGCTCCCTAAGAAAGGACTGTGCTGTCACCACCACCATACGGCACAAAGAGTACCGACATACTCTATGTGCCTCGTGGTGGTAGTTCAGCGGCTCCTAATTGAAGACATTGAGACAACCAACATTATAATTCCTTGTAGTCACAAGGAATATAATGGTTATTTGGCTGCTAAAAAGCAACTAAAACGTTGGGAAAAGTGTAGATCTCTACATATTTTTAATAATTTAAGAAGCTTCAAATAGTATTAAACTTTAACAATAGTAGTTTAATCATTTTCAAAATTATGTAATATGTAGATTTTGCCCTCGGCGTCGCTTTCGTAAATGTAGATTACGTTAGATTAGTTACAGTTCTTTTTTCTCAATAAAAGGTACCCTATGCCCTTTTCTGTTCCACTAACAAAGTGTATGCGAAATTTCATGATGATCGGTCGAGTAATTAAGGATTGAAAGCTTAAGAAACAAACTCACATTCACATTTATAATATTAGTTAGGTAGTGAGGATAGTATTTTAAGAATAAACGTGATAAAATCCGTATAAAGTAGTTTCATTGTTATGTATAACATTCGCGTAAATGTAAGACAATATCAATGACTCCTACTGCAGAAGGTCGGCCACCTGTCCAATATACTTCCAGCAATGTAAGCTTCCATAAACTATGATGACCGCTTATCGCCAGGAACCGTATGTTGGTTAGCCATCTAACATACTTGAATAAAGAAAGATTTTATTTTATAAATTGTACATAAAGCACCAATGTAAACAATTCTAGGTGAGGTTTTTACTTTGATTGTATGTATAAGTAATTTCCGCTCGTGTCTGGATCCTTGTCTAACATGGACATTAATTTTTAATTTGTATGCGTAAACCTGTCGTATGCTGAGCACGTACGTCTTGTCCTGCTTTAGCTAAAAAGAATATGAATAAAATAAATTTAAAGCTGGTATAAATATTCTCAAGCCTTGGTATACTGGCCTCAGTTTTTGTCGCAGGGTCGAGCAAATTGTTACGATGTTTGTTATAAAATTCTAAGTAGTAGGCTTCAAAAATCCGTTGAACAAAGAATGTTTTCTGTGTCGTGCGACCAAAAATAAGTATCAGCTGGCAAAGCATTGGTCTTATACACCTCTGCCTAACCTTTTGAGGATATATTGTCCTGTTGACACGTAGTGTAATAGCAGTGGGAAGGCGATCACTTATGATCAAACTCAGCTTACTAGCAAGCGGCTGGTCAGCAACTGATCATTTTATATATAATTGGTTGCTTTTTGTTGTCTATCTATCAGAGGTGGCTCGTTGATAAATACGATTGCAATGCATGCAAGTCTCGAACTGTTCTTGAGTTTTTTTTTTTTTTTTTTAGTGTTAAATAACAATTTGGAGTTTGCAACTTTGCCAGCAATATAATCATCATGTGTTACGTGTGGCCTAATGCTATAGCTAGCAACTGTATGTAATATACCTCTGCTAACACTTTTGGGAACAATGCCTAAGACTGGACTAGCTCTAGCTAGTATCTCCATTATAATAATTAAAATGAATAAGTCACCTCCAGTAAATCTGAATCAGTAAGAAAATCGTTATTCCGTCAACGCCGACGTCTGTAAACGTAATAAATTGAAAGAAACCTCCACGTTGCACTCCTGAAGACGCTCCGACGCGTACCGATGAATAAATAACACTGCAACAAAATAAACATAATATCATGAAAGGCTGCTTTTAAAAAACGTCGTAGACATATTTCTCGGTTGCGATGTTATAGTAATAGAATTGGATCGGATGCAATTTTCTTACAATAATAAATTACGTTTCGAGATACCAATCCTATTAAAAAGCTTGGGTATTAGTATTTTATAGTAGTCGGATAATGGATTCAGTGTGGAATTTTTTTTTTGTTGTATTTATACTGTGATTTCCATAACATAAAGAACGACCTGAATAAGAAGGTATATATTAGTGGTAGTAATAATAATAAAACTGGGAGCAGAGTTCAAGGTGATTATAAAAGAATAGAAAACCAACTTACACTATAAAAGTAAAAACTTACAAAAACAAATGGTTAATTTGCTGAAATTTTATTTATTTACACAATAAGAACATTGCAGAATAAGAAATTAGAACAAATAATTTTTGAGCTTATAATTAGGTTAGACATAAAACTGCTATGGTACCTCATTATTCTTCTGTGAGGAAGTCATTTCCATCAAGGAGGCGGCGGAGCGGGATAGGGAGCGTTTAAAACGTCTCCCCAACCGCAGAGCCGGGTGCCGGAGGGTGCGAGACGACCTCCAGCCACCCTGAGGTTTGACCGGGGGGGTGGTGGGCTTTGTGGGCCTGCCCGCCATCCGTTCAGCACCAGGTCCGAGAGGCGGCGTGCGTGTTCCCACACGCGCGCCTCTGTTTAGAGTCCGTCTTCCCTCTAGGGGGGAGACAGTAGGGTTTGGGGAGAGTTTTGCCTTATAGGTAGGCCTCATCGTGTAGTGGCCTGCCATTTCATACGGCGGGCCGAAACCTCAGCGGGGTCACGAACGCATGCGCAAATGATTCGCGCGGCCCCGTCGATAGTGGTTTTGTCGAGGAACACCGTGGTAGGTTTAGTCGGTATTCCGGGAGGCCCTTTATCTTTTCAACATCTTTCTTTTACCCCTGCGAGTCCGACATAACCCCTCCGCCCGCCCCCGCGGATGCGTCATGCATTCCCAAAAGTTAAAAAAAAAATGGTACCTGATTATAGATGCATACCGACATGGAGACGCAATTATGACTACACTAGTTTGCTTTTATAAAGATGTTTGGATATTTGGATGTTTGTTACTCAATTACGAAGCGTTAATCGGATTTGGATGAAACCTGACAGACAGATAGACCATGTCCTGGTTTAATATGTATTACAAAGGATACTTTTTATCCCAGTATACAATCCCGTGGTCGATTGACGCGATATAGTACAAAATAGTCACATATATTGTTTCTGGTAGGGTAAAAAATCCCCCAAAAACATGTGTAACGACAATGCTGACGCTTCAGTTTTTTATAGTCAGGCGCAAGTATGCAGTAGCGTCGCGCGGCAGTCGTCGCCCCGCTCAGTTAGGTCGTAGTTCAATTATGTATTATTTACAACTAGTACCAGTTTTAACGTTTATCCTGTTCAACCCGCTTTAGAGGTGTGGTTGACTTAGGAAGTGAACTAAGCAGAGATAATTTAAACAATATTCTACACGATCAAAAGATTTTATTTTTGATAACAATTTGAACTAGTATATAAACACTTTTATAGCAAACAATGACTAGAAGTTAGATGGAAAAACAGGGCGTGGTTCTAAGAGTAAGGCTTGTTACGTGGTCTTTGATAGAAAGACCACTTAACTGAGTAGGCAGCTCGGTAGTTAGAAGGCTCGCATCAGGGCGTCTTGATCTAATATATCGGCTACCACCGCGCGCCGGCAGGAGGGAGAGGGGGCGCCACCACTCCAGCGCGAACGCGGCCACTGAGCACGACCGGTCCGCGTGACACAGTAAATGTATATTCATATCCCCCCCCCCCTCCCTCCGCCATTCACGTAATACAACAAAAATAGTCAGAAATATTGCAATTTTTCTGCTAGAGTTAACGAACCCCAAAAATACCAAAAGATATAGTGGAAAATCCGTAAATACAAATCGTTGCGAGTAAAATATTGAAAAAACATACGCGATGCTAAAACAGTAACAATATTGTGTCGAACAAAATATCTGAAATGGGTATTACAATATTTCCTACCAGTAGTTCAACACAGAATGAGTAATAAAATATTCGTACATTCACCAGACGCACAGAATAAATTTCTGTTGAATATTAAAGTAAAAATAATTTAAGGCACGTTACAATGCTGTTAATTAAATGAATTCGACTCGGTCGCAATATTAATTATTGTTGTTCTGATATTGTTAAAAATGTTCTCATGGATAATCCAATTAATTGCTATCGTTAATTAATGCAATATGGCCCCGGGGCATATGCTGTATTTGTATAAACTATTTATTTGTAAGTACCTATATATATTTTAATGTATCGCAAAGGAAATATTTAATAATTTTCCACATAGATGGAGTAGTTACTTAATTGTTACGTAGCCTTCATAATGCGCTGAATGTTGTATTTTTAATTTTACTCAGGCAGAAAATCTAAGAGCTCGGACGGTGGTTCTCCAATTTTAAATAATTTTTGGACAAGCATATCTTTAAATATTAAAATTATGAATATAACATCACACAAATCGCACTTAAAATGCATCGAGACTTCTAAAAAGGACATTTTTCGATAGCTTACAAAAAACTTAAAAGTGTGGCCGTGAGTTTCTTGCAGGTTCTTCTCATAGGCTCAACCCTTAGCCTGAACCTAGCAACTAACCTAAATGTAGCTGCAGTAACTCAGTAAACTCACTAATCTATATATTTTGACGTTCATAAGTGTTACTTTGTGACCTAAATGAATAAATGATTTTTGACTTTGACTACATTGAGCTTCAAGACTACAATTATAGAACCGAGTCTAGCAATTTGCCCGGTTAAACGACAATAGACTAGCTCCTATGAAGTAGTACCTAAACCCATAGCTAGCAAAACGTGAGTGTAATATATTTCTGGTTACCGCTTCGGTAATATTGATGTGAGAAAAATGATACAATATACACACGGCTACACATCAAGTTAGACACCCTATATATGCATAACTACGCTACATACAAAACTGAGAATTGTCGGAAAGGGACAGTGTATAGTGGTGTCGATGTAATGGTAAGGATAGAGCTTCGCGTCCCGTTCAGCGTGAATGAGACAAAATAACAAAAATATAACGCACTCTCTCGCACGATTTGCAGTGTTCAACTTCTAATAGTTTAAAGTCCAAACAGTCTAGGTTGATGTGTCGCTGTGTGTACAAAGGTGAAGAGTTTTAATTACGATTTTGGAGTACTATCTTTTGCCTCCGTCTTCGCTCGGGAACAGCACTTTTTCTCGGTAAAACGTACTCTATGTCATATTCTGTACCCTGATAACGTGTATGCGAAATTTTATGATACATAATCGGTCGAGTAGTTAAGACGTGAAAGCGTAACAAACAGATAAGCAAACTCACTATCGCATTTGTAATATAACTAGTTTTTTCCCGCGGTTCCACTCGTAAATATCTAGATTTGATTAATAAATTTCTATCCACCAGGAGTACTTCTTTTTCTGGATGAAATATACCGCAAGTCCTTTTCTGTATCCCTGACAATGTGGACGCAATATTTCATGATGATCGGTTGAGTATTAAATGCGTGGAAGCATAACAAACAAACAAACGTCCATTCACATTTAAAATATAATTTTAGTATTACCACACGTTTCCTACACGTTCTATTTTCGATTCCCGCACAAGTCAAACATTTGTGTGCATAAACATGGATGTTTGTCTCGGTCTGGGTGTTTCTATGTATAATATGTATGTATTTACAAAAGTAAAAGTATATATGTATGTTTATCCATTGTCTAGTACCCATAGTACAAGCTCTGCTTAGTTTGGGCTAGATGGTGTTGTGTGTATGTGGTAGAATATTATTATTATTATTTTAGTTTTATGATCATTCACATTCTACCAGACTGGCACTTTCTCTGTTAACCTTTAGATAGAAAATAGCTTTATATCGTTTGATGTTGTTCAGGTAGTAAAATAAACACAAGGAGCGCATCAGATGCTTATTTTCGTCTGGTGCAGATCGTAAAAGTAAATTGAGGGAAGAATAATTCTTTGCTTTAGTAGATTGGGCGAATAGGGTTGCAACGCATCTTACCCTTTTTATTACAGTGCAGCTGTGTCAATTTTATGACCATGTTTGATTACCTCGGTTTCCTATCTGTTCATTAGTCTTTTAGTTTTTTTTATACGACTTAAGTGACAAACATGCATACGGCCTATCTGATGGTAAGTAGTCACCGTAGCCTATGGACGCCTGCAATACCAGATGCATCACTTGCGCATTGCTGACCATGTAAAAACCTTTTAACACCCTTCTTGAAGAACTCTATACAGTAACACTTATGGGAACACCTTAGCAGGGAGTTCATTCTACAACCTGAGCGTCCGCGGGAGAAAATTCCTTTATAATAATAATAATAATATTCTACTACATACACACAACACCATCTAGCCCAAACTATACAGAGCTTGTACTATGGCTACTAGACAATGGATAAACAGACATATTATACATAGAAACACCTAGACCAAGACAAACATCCATGTTCATGCACACAAATGTTTGACTTGTGCGGGAATCGAACCCGCGACCTCAGGCGTGGCAGTTGGTTACACTAACCACTACGCCATCGAGGCCGAACCTTTGGTTCCAAGGCTTGGAAAAGTATATGTATTTAATCGATTTTGAACTTTTGATGAGCTATTGAAACTTTAAATAAAGATTAGAACTGGATGATACGCCTGTACCCTAAGTAATAGGTGTATTTTGTCTTTATTTCGCTTGTTATGACTTAAGGTCCCACGTGATAAGGTGCGTTTCCACTGCCGTTTAACGAGCAATTCGATTTGGATCCGAGTCTCGAGCCCAGGACATATGCATTGGTGTCTTTACTTTAATACATGTATTTACTTACCGTATTCAAATATTTGGTAGCATTACGAACAAGTGGTTATATAAAGGTATATAATAATAATAATATCAGCCCTGTATTAAACTGTTCCACTGCTAGGCTCGGGCCTCTTCTCAGTATGGAAAGGATTAGGCCATAGTCCACCACGCTGGCCCAGTGCGGGTTGGCAAACTTCACATATATTTGAGAACATTATTGAGAACTCTTAAACATGCAGATTTCCCTACGATGTTTTCCTTCACCGTTAAAGCAAGCGGTAATTAACTATTTAACACGCACATAACTTCGAAAGGTCAGAGATGCGCGCCTTGGGATCGAACTCGAGACCTCTGCGTGGCAGTCCAACGGTTTCCCACTAGGCTATCGCTGCTGCATATAAAGGTATTAAGGTATTGAAAAACGGACGTACAGTATGAAATATATTGTTTTTCCTGGTATTAGTTCCAAGCGAGCGTTAACTAAGTTAAAGTCTAAAATCTTTTATTTGTTTAGGTCACGAAATACTACGTACACACTAACTAAGCTACGTTACAGAAGCTACGTTAATGTTAGTTGCTAAGTTCAGGCAATGTGCTATGAGAGGATACCTGAAAGAAACACACGCCCACTCTTGACATCACGGAAATAATTCAAAGAAAACAAAACCAAGCCGCTGGCTACAGTAAACCACATAGATGAAAACCAAATACATGGTCTGCCTGATAATAAGTAGTTAGCTATAGCAAAAGGAATATGAAACGGACGGGTGGAAGCGGAATATAAATAATAATTCTTCTCCCTAGCCTTTATTATTCCCAAGTCACTTGGGGTCAGCTTTTCTAGTCTAACCGGATTTGACTGGATATCAGTTTTTACACGGAGCGGCTGCCACCTGACCGCTGCAACCCGAAGGCTAACGATACCCTAAGGCTAGACCAGTGTCAGGATATTATAGGGCACTGACTTCCCAATAACGACTGCCATAGATGTTAATGGCAGCCGGGACCAACGGCTGAACCTGCTGTCCGAGGCATGGAGCTGGCGATAAATTGTCAATCACTACGCACATAATTTCGAAAAGTCATATAACTTCCGAAAGTCAGAGGTGCGCGACGTGGTGGGTTCGAACCGGAGACCCTCTGCATTGCAGTCTGTTGGTTTCCCCACTGAGCTATCGCTGCTTATAAATAGTAATTAAATACTAAAATAGTAAGGTTTTCGATGCGGCACAAACCGGATTAAACACAGTAACAAAATGGCTAGCAGACAACACAGTATCACTTAATGTAGCCAAAACTAAATACATTAAATTCTATATAAAAAAATCTAATGACTTAAATATAAATAGATCTATCACCGCTCATAAACATGGAACTGACTGTGCCCTCACATGCAGGTGCTCCATATTAAATAATGCTGCTACCACTAAATATTTGGGCGTGATTATTGACGAGAAATTCAATTTCTTGCCACATATTGAAATCCTAATGGGTAGGATACGCAAACTTATTTTTGTTTTCAAAAACCTAAGATATGTCGCCGAACCAACAATTCTTAAAATGGTGTATTTCGCCTTGTGCCAGTCCCTGTTAGGGTATTGTATTTTATCGTGGGGTGGGGCTTGTAAGTCAACTTTAATCAAACTAGAACGCGCACAAAGGGCAGTTTTGAAGGTATGCACCTTCAAACCGTATCGCTTTCCTACAAAAGAGCTATACTAATACTGCGAAGTCCTAACAGTGCGTCAACTTTTCATTGTCCAGACAGTTTTGAAGCATCATTCTAGTATTTATAAATTGGACCATGCTTCTTCATCTTCGCAAACTAAAATACGTAGGTTTAAACTTCCACCAGCTGACACTCATAGAACATCATTCAGTGAACGATTTTACTGCTTCCTGGGACGTTTAATTTATGCTAAAGTTAATAAAGTTCTAAATATTGATCAGAAAACCAGATATGAGTGTAAAAATATGGTAACAGAATGGCTTTTAAAACTATCCTATGAGGACACGGAAAAACTTCTTCATCCACTAGCATAAATAGGAATGATAATAAAAAACAACAGAAAAATTACATAATTTATCACCCATATTCACTCTAACGAACATACACACCACATACATATACACACTTTCAACTGCATACACAAACACGTAATACATACATTCTTACACACGCAAGCATGGTTTACTATATTAACAATATTATTTTACCTTCATTTTATATTAAATTTAATTTTATTTTATATTTTTCATACCTATTATTGCCATTACAGTATTAATTTTAGGTTACGCAAAATTTAATTATAAGTACATGTTTGTATCTGTGACATTGGAAGGTTGCTGGTACTTATAGCACAGGATATCCTATTTTAAGTACCAGCAAAACATTATAATGATATTCTTTTCTATTCAATAACCTGTATATTTACTATGTAACTTGTAATAAGTGTGGCAATAAAGATTTTATTATTATTATTATTATTATTATAATTCGTAATAGTCGCCTGAACGTAAGACACTATCATATTTTATTGATAACTAGCATCTCGCAAGCTTGTAGACGTCGAATTTCGATTTTAGATTGGGTCTGTACTTAGATTAGGTATGTACCTAATTCCAGTAGTTTAAGTTCATTGAAATTAAACTACTTTATAAGGTTTTTATAGTGTAACAGTTTTAAAATTATTTAATAAAGTATCAAATAAACAACGCGATAAAGCCGTATAAAGTAGTTTAAATTTCAATGTCTAGATCAGGTTCTTCTTACAATATGTCAAGAAAGAAAAATATATATTATAAATTTTTCATTCTTGACATATTATGCTGATGTAGATCAGTATAATGTTGTTTTATATTTCTTAAATGTGTAGATATTTAATAATAATTTCCAAGCGGCAAAAAAAGCTGAACGTGCACTAGATTTTAATTTAATTCTTTACTTATAAAACTGTAAAAATCGCATTCAATTTTTGATTGATGATCATACAAACATACAGACAGATAAATTCTAAAAGAGATTGTTTTAGCTTCTGTAGCATTTATAAAGACTCGTTACTATTTTCTTAAATATCTCTTATATACAGATATAGACCGAATTGAAACCAAAATTCAAACTGATAGTAAGATTTCTTTTTAAATAAAATAGAATGCAATTTTCATAAATAGATCGAAAATGTATTACTCTTGTGTTGAAAGAATAGTCAAGTACTTTTATTAAAATGCTAAAAACATATAGATTAATTTCTAAAAAATGGTAATAATTAATCTACTAGTAGGTACTAACGCAAATTAAAGCACTTCTTATACCAATAACAATGTTCATTATCGTTCAAGATATTAAGTGCTGCTACATAAAATTTCAATTTCTTTAAGTATTTGAATTGTTTTCTCGGTAATAGAAAAATGCACTCCACTCGACAACTAATCCATTTTAAGGGAACATCAACATGAGGTATTCCATTCCTCCCCCTGCTTCTACGCTGTGACCATGAGTACTTCGCAAACATTCCTACCGTTCCATTAACTAATTGTTAATTATCTTCTCAACTCCCCTTGGTGAACAATGACGTTTTGATGGAGATGCCAATTTTTGTTTTTGTACTCCTTGAAATGATAGCCTTTTTTTGATGAGTTTGTTCTTCTTGCTAATGTAAAGTTTGTCGAACTTACGCTTTGCTTTTGTTGTTTGTTTAAATTGATCTTTTGGGTTTTTGTATTACGATCTGTGAATTAGAGAATTGGTTTTAATCTTAAGTATTTTTTTATAGAATAATAATAAGACACTGTTTGTAATATCGGCCGTGTACATAAAGTGTCCCACTGCTGGGCATAGGCCTCTTTCTAGTGTGAGAAGTGCCAGGTTAACGCTATCCTAGTTCGATATTTTTAAACGTGCACTTTTCTTTAAAATGTTGTCCGTTATATATGTACATATTATAATCAGAATGAATTACATTTAAAGATTTTAGTGATGGATAGGTTTTTATCGTCTGTAGCTTTATATACTAATATATAAGTAACTAAAATCCTAACTATCTATGAATAATAACGCTCTACATTAATTTCAATTTATCTTTAGTATGTAGCTACGTAGAGAAACGAATATAATCTCGTAATTATATTGAAATATAAATATAAATTAATTATACCTAATAAAAAAATCACACGTGTTAGACTGCACAAAAGAAAAAATGATTAAATTTGCCACCTGTTGTAATCCACAAATATTTATTCCACGTTTGCGTATCCTTACTGTTTCAATGTTAGTAAAGTCACGACGAAAAATCACATAAGGAAGATGCCACCTTACAAAAACATTGCAATAGCAATTCCTAGAAATTACTACACCAATCGCATCTACACAGAAGGAAAAGAGCAATATATATACAAGCATAAACAAAGGCAGCCGTCTAACGATAAAATCTGATGCAAATCCAAGTTTCGCGATAGTGATCTCCAATTTAACTTAGACGATTTTCCACTTCTGTACAACAGTACGAACGAATGCAACTGTACGTATCGTTGTTAACTTTTCCAATATATTCGTATGCTCAACCGGTGAGAACAATTCCTGTGCAAGGTGGGAAGGTAACAAATTGTTAAGTGAGAAAATAAAGAAACCAGTACGAAGTGGTTGAAAGTTTGAAATTTGATTTTTGCTAGTGAAAATGTTGGGTGGATGGAAAAAATGGTCTGTGTTTACGGAGCTAAAACTTTACATACATAGGTATATAGATTCACTTGTTTACACTTGAGATGTATTTCATCCAAATGACTTCACTTAAATCAGACAGTCTACTGAAATTTCTGATGAAATCTGGCACAGCCTGACTGTGTTAATATACTACTATCTTACATTTTTAGTGATAATATTGGAAAACGTACATGCGGCTCCGGAATCACCGTACTCACAATACCAGAGGGATCACTTCCGCATTGCCTACACTTAAAACAAAGTTGCAGTACTACCGAAAGGGATAAAGATGAATAATCCCTTACTTATATAGTTCTTTTGAGAAGCTTGAAATCTGGTAATAGCTGTTTCCAGGGATATAAATCAAGATAAATATATCCTAAGTTAAAAGGGTATAATATATAAATAGGTATAAATCTTCGCGGTGAGTACTACGTCGTGTCGCGATGCTTAGTTAGGAAGCCTGATATTAATCGTCGCGACGATTACCCTATAGCGACGCCTTTTATTAGGCTCACCTGATTTAGAGCGTTGCAGCGCCTACCATGAAGCCTCGCGGTGCCTGCTATGTAGCGACACGATCACCGTACCCAGCGTCGAGACTTCTAGTATATAGCGTCGTGACGCCTGCTATGTAGCCTCGCAACGCTTTGGTCCCAACGTCGGGATCTCTGGTATATAGTGTCGTGACGCCTGCTATGTAGCCTCTCAACGCTTTGGTCCCAGCGTCTATAAACCTATTATAAAGCGTCACGGCGCTTCGTATTAGCGTTAGGACGCTGGGTATAGAGCGGTGCATCGTCTAAGGAATAACTAACGTCGTTATCTCGATAAAAACAAAGCAAAAGCAAGTTTATTACAAGCCACCTTAGGGTGCACTAGAAAATATAGATATTACTTATTGGTCCTAAGGCAAAATTTGGCACTTGTTCTTACGTGTTATCGTGCAAGTTATAATTATGATTTCTAGCTCGGGAAAACTCTGAGGTACAAAGGCGTGATTAAAAGATTAGTGGCCATGTATTAAAATAACAAAATGAAGCCTAATAAAATAACTAAATAACACAATGCTCTAATTAATTTTATAGCGCCCATTGTGGTTAATTATATTAAGTTTGATAAGCCAAACATTATATGTCCTAACAACTAATGAAGCCACGAGACCACTGTGTTATTTACATACATATAATATTATTATAAATGCAAAATTGGTGAAAATGTTTGGATATTTGATTATTTCAATTTGTGTGAACCACATGTGGTTCTTCCGAGGCTGAGTATTATTTGTGTCCATTGTTAGAATGTTAGTAAAGTACCCTGCGACACAGGAATTATTACTGGTACGGAAGTTGTCTTTAAAAAAATATATATTATAAATGTGAAATGTCTCGAGTTCGATCCCAAGGCGCGCATCTCTGACTTTTCGAAGTTATATGCGTATTAAATAGTTAATTATCGCTTGCTATAACGGTGAAGTAAAACATCGTGAGGAAACCTGCATGTCTGAGAGTTCTCCATAATGTTCTCGAAGATACGTGAAGTCTGCCAACCCGCACTGGGCCAGCGTGGTGGACTATAGCCTAATCCTTCTCATAATGAGGAGAGGCCCGTGCCCAGCAGTGGGACAGTTTAATACAGGGCTGATATTATTATTATTATTAAATGTGAAATTGGTGAAAGTGTTTGGAGGTTTGGATGTTTGTTATTTAATCATGGGTAAAGCGTGGATCATGTCAATTGATACACAGTTGCCGATATATCCGATTAATACATACGATACTTTTTACCGCAAAATAAGCGCCCGGAGGATTCACGCGAGCGTAGCAGTGGGTTAAATCTAGAATGACTTATTATCCTAGTTAGTATGCGATAGTTTTCAAAACAAGTTTATTAGATTTATTTATTTAAAAGAATAAGGCGTATACCCTGGCTACTCATGGTTGTATCCAACGCTATTAATATTAAAGTCAAAGTCAAAAATCATTTATTCATTTATTCATTTAGGTCACAAAGTAACTCTTATGAACGTCAAAATATATAGGTTAGTGAGTTTACTAAGTTACTGAAGCTATATTTAGGTTAGTTGCTAGGTCAAGGCAAAGGGTTGATGAGCATGACAAGCTACTAGAAGCTAAAAGTAAAAATAATTAAGTGGCTCTCGCCTGTACTTATTAGCAATCGGCTTACTTATATAATTATACTTATACTATGCACCTCTACTTATCCAATTTAAACATAGCTCTTGCCGTCTAACAATACCAGTATCAGTATAGCAACTGAAAATTAGCTGACAAATAACTCCAATAACTCTTTGTACACAGGGCTATGTCGAATAAAAAGTTATTGTATTTTTGGACTGGAATTAGAATTATATTTTGAAAGAGAATGCTATAAATAAAATCCTACAATACGTTACCTTTTTTCATACACCACAAACAAATCCATTGAATTATATAAAGTAAGTAGTCATTAATGAACGCCTTTGTTAATTTCCAGAATCTATTATTAGGTCCTGAGTTGCCACCAGGTAATAATAATTGTTAGAATACTAGATATGCTGTAAAACCTATAATGTCTGGCCGCCACTGCAACTCAATAGGTTAAATTAAAGTTGCCTGGAGATTGAACTCGAGACATCTACGTGGCAGTCCAACGGTCTCCCACCAACTATAGTTGCCTTTCATGACATCACCATATTATCTGGAGCCATCTTGTGAATTATTTATTTCTTTATTCACTTATTTATTAATTAATTTATTTATTTATTTTTCATAATAGTATATATGATACAGTTTAAAAAACAAATAAATATCAGAGTTCTTATATACATGCCACTTACGAGCTAACACAGCATTCATAATTGAGACAACAAAATTATGTTAAAAGCTTACAAACAATGTTCATAAAATGTTAACTTTAAATATACATAATTTAACATTAGACAGGGTTTCAAGATTTTAAAACGATGATTATAATTAAATACTTTAAGCAAAAATCACGAATTTATCACTGGCACTTAAAAAATAATCATTCACGTGTAACATAAAACCGCCTCCTTTTATAAATCAGCGAACGATTAAATTAAAAGTAAGTATAATATAAAAAACAGCCTTCCCTTTTTTTACATATTCTTCAATTTACTCATAGAAAGTAAGGATAAAATAATTGTTTATTCTAAGCTGGAGTTTTGTAATCGATTTTTATTTGCTCCGTCTGAAGCGCAACGCAAATACTTGGGGTGCATATATAGGGATGTATGCAGTCCCCGGAGACTCAGAGGAAGTTTTTGAAACTAAACTCATACATACAAAGTATATTTAAAGTGATGAAACGTTTGGCTTTTGAGATTTCTTAAGAGGAACAAATTTAGCTGAAGATGTATTAGTACCGACTGCAACTAAGCAACTTAGTTTACTTCTTGCACTCATTTAAACAATAATATCTTTTTAATATTTGCCGTACTAGAGATTTTTACGGTAAGTGTGGAGTGGGCATAACAATAATTTAAACAATAATATCTTTTTAATATTTGCCGTACTAGAGATTTTTACGGTAAGTGTGGAGTGGGCATAACAATAATTTAAACAATAGTATCTTTTTAATATTTGCCGTACTAGAGATTTTTACGGTAAGTGTGGAGTGGGCATAACAATAATTTAAACAATAATATCTTTTTAATATTTGCCGTACTAGAGATTTTTACGGTAAGTGTGGAGTGGGCATAACAATAATTTAAACAATAATATCTTTTTAATATTTGCCGTACTAGAGATTTTTACGGTAAGTGTGGAGTGGGCATAACAATCATTTAAACAATAATATCTTTTTAATATTTACCGTACTAGAGATTTTTACGGTAAGTGTGGAGTGGGCATAACAATCATTTAAACAATAATATCTTTTTAATATTTGCCGTTCTAGAGATTTTTACGGAAGTGTGGAGTGGGCATAACAATCATTTAAACAATAATATCTTTTTAATATTTGCCGTACTAGAGATTTTTACGGTAAGTGTGGAGTGGGCATAACAATCATTTAAACAATAATATCTTTTTAATATTTGCCGTACTAGAGATTTTTACGGTAAGTGTGGAGTGGGCATAACAATCATATAAACAATAATATCTTTTTAATATTTGCCGTACTAGAGATTTTTACGGTAAGTGTGGAGTGGGCATAACAATCATTTAAACAATAATATCTTTTTAATATTTGCCGTACTAGAGATTTTTACGGTAAGTGTGGAGTGGGCATAACAATAATTTAAACAATAATATCTTTTTAATATTTGCCGTACTAGAGATTTTTACGGTAAGTGTGGAGTGGGCATAACAATCATTTAAACAATAATATCTTTTTAATATTTACCGTACTAGAGATTTTTACGGTAAGTGTGGAGTGGGCATAACAATCATTTAAACAATAATATGTCAAAATTCGGTATAAATGTGATTTAATAATATTTTTGTGGAGTTCATTTACTCCTGCAACGTTGGAAATGTCGCATAAAAACCCCATGACACATATATATATTTTCAGATTTTATACACGGATAAAATATAAGTTGCGCTGGCATTACGATCGAATCATTGATCTACCAGTTACCAGTAACCGCTCATGGAGATGCTGGTATTTGCTTAGGAATATAAAAGCAAACATACCCAAACTGTTAACCGATTACAAACATAAAAATCTCCAAAAAACACGCAAGAAATCGAAACCTAACAAAGAATATCAAACGATGTTGTATAAAAAAAAGAGTATTATATCTTAATTATCATTTAGATAAACATAACAAGAAACAGAATAAAATTAAGTACAAAAACTATACTGGAGTTCTAAAACAATGCATTAATAAAGCTCAACAAATTAATAGTCTAAATTATATAAAAAATTCAAAAAATGCCAGTAGAGCTGCATGGAACATCATAAAAGAAAATAACAATATATTTGAAAATAAAATTAATATTGACAAAATAGAATTTGATCAAAAGTCTTACGACAACCCAAAAGAAATTTGCGAACTATTTAACAATTTTTATACATCCTTAAGTAAAACAACAAAACATAAAAATACTACTAGTCAACATTTGTCAAAAAATACGATACCCTTTAACCCGAACACAATTTTTTTAACACCAATAGATGAAGTTGAAACTCTTAAGGCAATTCTTTCCTTAAAAAACACGCACTCTACTGGTTACGATGAAATAAATACAAAGATTCTAAAAGTATGCGCTCAGTATATTATAACACCACTTACATATACAATAAACTTGTCCCTTACAGAAGGAAAATTCCCCACCCGACTTAAAATATCCGTCGTAAAACCTCTGTTCAAAAAAGGTCTTAAAACAGATATGAACAATTATCGACCCATAACACTAATACCTATATTGTCAAAAGTTTTTGAAAAAATTATGTACAATAAATTAGAAAACTTTCTCACAACTTTTAATATTCTGAAAAACGAACAATTTGGGTTTAGAAAAGACAGGTCAACAACCTTAGCCTGTTTCACTTTAATGAAACATATAACGGAATCTCTTAATAACAAGTTAAAGATAGCATGTCTATTCCTAGATATGACAAAAGCTTTTGACTTTGTTTGTCACAAAACGCTAATGTCGAAAATGTTCAATTATGGAATACGCGGTAATGCTTATGAGTGGATCAAAAGTTACCTAGAAAACCGACTACAATGTGTCGAAGTAACTAAAACTTATAAAAGTACACAAAACAACTACAGATCCTCATTGAAACATAATAAATATGGTACTCCACAAGGGGGCAAATTATCTCCACTTTTATTTTTATTATACATAAATGACCTTCCAGATGCTATATACCATGATTCTATCCTATTCGCAGATGACACTACACTAATAATAAAAAATAATAACAATGTTCAATTACAAGCAAACATCAATCTAGCTTTTGACAATGCTATCAACTGGCTAAACTTAAATAACTTAAAAATAAACATATTAAAAACAAACATAATACAGTTTCAGACATACCAAGCAAGTACTGATCCTCTTAATATGCAGCAAAATGGAGTACAATTGAATACTGTAAACGATTGTGTATTCTTAGGTATCACTATAGACAAATTTTGCAGTTGGAAACCACATATTGAAAAACTAACCTATAAGATAGATCGATTTGTATACGTATTAAAAAAAATTAGACAAACAGTAAATATGCATACTGCATTAATTACCTACCATGCATATGTCTCGTCTATTATTAGGTATGGTATAATTATGTGGGGCAATTCAGTAGACGTAAACAGAGTTTTCGTAGCACAGAAGAAGTGCATAAGGGCAATATGTGGGGCCAGCTTCCTGGACAGTTGTAGGCCACTATTTATTAAACATAAAGTACTTCCCTTGCCCTGTTTATACATACACGAAATTTGTACATTTGTAAAAAAATATCCACAACTTTTTGAAAGTTTTAATAACATGTCTAGGCACCAAAATAAATTAAAATTGCCCCAAATACGTTTAGAAATATTTAGAAGAAATGCGTATTGTATGGCTATCAAGATATTTAATAAGGTTCCCCAAACCATTAAACAGTTGCCATTACAACAATTTAAAAATAAATTGTTTAATTTACTTTTAGAAAAATGCTACTACAATACAAAAGAATATCTAGAAGATAAGTGAAAGCTGCATATGTATATTTAAGTAAAACTAATATAAATTAATTACATTTTTATGTATTTATATTTGCACGCTCTAAGGAGCAGAACATGTGATCCTTTTCTAATGTGTAAAATATATATATGTACTATAATGTACCATGTTTCGAGCAAATAAATGTTTTTGAATTTTGAATTGAATTTGCCTAAAATGAGGAAAATGGGAATGGTAAGAGTTATTCTGCACTCCAGTCGAAACGCAAATTTATTGTAACATAGAATAGGCCATCCCACTCGAGAATTGGTATAAAAACATACTTCTACCATCAATGATTGGAAAAGGAGAGAAAAGTGGGTCCAAAAATGCCTTATGATGTCTCTCTGAAACTATGGTCTGATATCCAAATCACTTATCGCAACCAAAAATGAAATAGACGACAATTTACCCTAAAATTACCAATTATTGTAAGTAGGATTTGATTACAATGATATCTACGCCTGTCCAGTCTGGAGTAGCCTTACTAACGAGCTGTTGTACTTACAAAGAGTAAAATTTCAAGAACTACATAAAGATGTACTGTCCCTTGCTACTGCCACTGCGCCGAGTGTAGTGGGTTCGAACCCCGAACGGGACAAAAATTTGTGTGATCCACATTTGTTGTTATTCAGTTGTTCCGAGTCTTGGTGTTCTATGTGTCCATTGAATAAAAAAAATAAAAAATCGGGCATCATTCGAATACATTGTATACACAAATGCCAATCAGTTCAAATCAAAGTTGAACTGTTTTAAAATCGATAACAAAACGTGGGCCACAATTCGAATGAAGAAGTACTCTTCACAGACGTTTAATTATCATAAATTCTTATTGTCCAATTCAGTTGCGATACGGTGCAACAATGCAAGCGTAATGGTTGACGTTGGATGTTATTGCCGCGTGTCACGTACACGTTAGTTTCTACGACGCGAGTTTGGGGAATTGTCGATTGTGATGCGGGAATGTAGATTGTATTGTCCTTGCATGCTTTCGTTCTATCGGTAGCGCAGTCTGTGGTTGCTTTTCAGGACTGTATCTAATACTGTTGAATCCTTACTAATATTATAAATGTTAATATGAGTTTGTTTCTTTGTTACGCCTTCACGCCTTAATTACTAACTCAACCGATCATCATGAAATTTGGCATACACGTTGCCAGAAGTACAGAAAAGCACATAGGGAATCTTTCATCCAGAAAAGAGATACTGTTACCGAGATAAGACATATTGAAAACATCTACATTAACGCAAGCAAAGCCGCGGGCAAAAGCTAGTACAGTTTAATATTCAGTATTTATGCAGATACCGACTACGAATGCTAGGATCACGGTAATCTTATGTAACAGTACTGTAACTCGGCTCTGTCCTTGAAATAATTACCTACAGTCGCGCGGTCCGCGAATACCTGAGAGGGCTGCCCACATACAGAATTTTAATTTCATCTACCTACTTGAGTTTCTTTCTAGTTTAGTGATCGTAAATATTACATTTTTAATTTAAGAAAATGTTATTTGTTTAAATGTAAATAAGTTAGTTTAGTTTAAATAAGAAATGTTCAATAAAAATCATGTTATATTCTTATTATTAGATTTAATAAAAAAACAATCTTATATATTTGAGGCTGAAAAATATTTGTGCCTCGACTGAGACGTACGAAAAGCTTTATTGTTAAATTTAATAGTATAAAAAATATCTGCATTCGGATAAAACTTTAATTTAAAATACTTTTGTTTACAATTGTACTTAGCCATAATTATTATGTAAGTACTTGTACTTATTTCAATTAAATATTTACAAGTCCCACGCTTACTGCTTACAAAACCATCAACCTGTCCGTTAATCGCTGCGGCGCATTTGCCACTGGTTGCGAACCGAGTGCATACCGGCCTCGAGGCGCGTAGGTATGAATTGCGTTCCGACCGTTTGTATGAAGATAGAATACTGTTGATAACATTACCGTGCTAGAATGCTGTAAACCGTCAATGCATCAAATTATGTCAGTAAACTTGATATAGGTATATCAAAGTTTATCAAGTTTGTTATTATTGTTACGCCCAGTGACATCTCTCGGCATTGTGGGAAAGTCTCGGCAGTTCCGTCTAATAATTTATTACACCGCCATCTATTGACATCTTACGGAACTACGTAGTACGGTACAAGAATCATAGAGAGAACGCTGGTACTTTCTCGAATCATCGTACTGTTTACATACCGGGTATAGCGTTACAAGAAAACTCTAGAAACGCTTTACCCGCGTATAAATAGGGCGCACGCGCACCGCCGAGTCAGTTTACAATCGTAAGCGAAAAAAAAAATAAAGTAATACTACGGAGTTTAAAGCTAGTTACAGTGAAAAAGTGAAGTATAGTGCTTGTTGTGTTTAAATTTAATTATGTGTTTGAATAAAACGTGTTTTAGTCGGTAATATTATTTACATTCTTATCCGTCAAACCCAGCACGTAACATTATTAACTCTATTTTTATTATGGCTAGGAACGTTTTTCAGAAATATGTTCATATAATATACTTTATACATATAGGTTATTTATTTAAACAGTTAGATTAAACTACGGACTACAATCATGCCTTGCCTTGATTATTAATGTTCATGTAAGTGGATGCTCCTATTTACCATACTGCTGCTTTAGAGGCTACCATCAAATTTTATTAAATGCTTGAGTATGTTCAGTAATAGTTCATGGAGAAATGGTTGCAGCACCTTACAGCTCTTATGATTTGTAAACAAAAAGTTGACGATTAAAAAGAGTGACCATGAGTTTCTTGCCCGTTCTTCTCATTAGCCCTACACCCTTGCTTTGCTGAACGTGGCAGTAAATGTAAATTCGCAGAAAAAATTAGTGTAAATTTGACATTCATAAGTGTTACCTTGTAACCTAATCTGAATAAATTTATTTTGATTTTGATTTTGATTTCAAAATACCTTGCGGTAAAATAATAACTAAATTAAGTATACGTCGTACGTGAATATCTTATAAATTATTTTATAAGCAGATACAAAAGAGATTATCTAACATATTACTAAGTAATCTAGAAAGTTAAAACAATATCAGTACTTAAATGTCATAGGTATTAATAATGCGTGACAGGGCCCAAAAAAAATTAAGAAATTATTATAAAATAGAACAATCCAATATTTGATAATTTTATTGATTTACCTAACGGTATTCAATCTTTAAATGACACATTTTGTTAAGACTCCAACGTATGTTAAAGTAAAGTACATTTATGAAAATATATTGAGAGGAAAACCTAATAACACTTAGCCCGACCCAGGAACCGAACCCAAAACCTTATGTACATCTCAATATCAGTCATTTTCGCTATCGGTGCGCTACTCAAAAACAAAGAAATAAAAACGATGTTTATAATAAAATCTTATATAAAATACAGGTTTATTCACAACTTTAACGATTGACAAACCGTCCTTGTGCCACCTCAATCAAACTTCGGCTTTGGTTTACAGAGTTAGGCAGGAGTTTCTGCCAGCACTCGTAAACACTGGCACCGCAACTCGAGTCCACAAGCCACCGAGCCAGGTTAGACTAAAGACAAGACCGACATTACCTCAAGTAAACTATGTGTGTTTGATTTTAGCCACGTACAGCGATTCTTTGCAAAATTAACAGCAAATTGTAAGCTTGGATGTAGAAGATAATATGCGACAATAATTATTCGATTTTAAAATTATATCTTCCACTATTTGAAAGGTACATTATTCCAAATTTAATGCGGGTTGAATCGAGACGGGCTGCTAGCTGTAAAATAAATACGATATAGTATATTTGCATGATCGATATTCTGAGTCTTGGTGTACTTTTATGTGGTGATTGTATGTTTGTAAAGTACGCCACAAAACGGGGGTTGATGATCCCCAAATTTAAAAACCTGTCATATTAAAAAAGTGTAAACGGTTATCGAAGCGGTTGCTAGACAATCTAAGACAAGTTCCGAATTTGATTACGGTGAAAAGCAATGTGTAATTGAGTTTTTCTATTATACATTTCTTGGTAGCACGGACTCTGGAAATGTGCCCAGATGGCAAGAGAACATAAGGATTTAGGTTCCACATACTAAGGGACGTTCCCTAGCACTTCTAGGTTCCTTAGTATATGGGACCCAAATTCTTAAATATGGCTGGCTAATACACGTTCACCTACCCTTAATTCATATAGGTGCGTGCTTTAAGTAATACTGAGAGCTACCTTAAGAAGACTGTTCATTCATGTAAATAACAAAGGTTTACACGAAACACAGTTTAATTGTATTTATTAATTACCTTGCTTGTTTCTGAAACGTTCCCTTCGTTGGACAATGGCCTTAGGCGAGGTCAGCTCCAGGTACGTTGTCGAAAGGGGTATCTACCCAGTCACAGGTAGCTAAGTGCACGTTGAAAGGTGTACCCCTGGGGATATACACTGCCGGTCAAAAGTTTGAGACCACCTACATCAAAGTTGCAAATGGATGTAAAACTCAAAATAAAAAGCTAAACATGAAAGGATTTATTGTGATATTTATTAAGTATGGCAAATGCAATTAAATATAAATAAATAATATTAAATATTTCGACAATTTAACTTAAAATATATGTTGACAAGCTAAACAGCTTTTTCATCAAAAAACCCTCCCTTGCATTGAATCACTTTGTTGACAAGTCTTGGCATGCGGGCAATCAATTTGTCGATTGTTTCTTGTGAAATATTGTTCCAGCTTTCTTGCAATGCTCTCCACAAATCTTCTTGTGAGCTGGGACAACAACTGCGCACGTTTCTGTCCAGCTCTTCCCACAAAAGTTCTATAGGGTTAAGGTCGGGGCTCTGAGCGGGCCACACCATGTTTTTTAACACCCCTTCTGCTTCTTTTGTATCTAAATAACCCCGGCATAATTTGGAGCTGTGTTTAGGGTCGTTGTCTTGTTGGAAAATAAAGCCATCTCCAACTAGCCGAAGTCCCGATGGTACAGCATTACACTCCAATATGGCTTTGTACTGCTCCTTTTTCATAATTCCTTTGACTCGTACCAAATCTCCAGTTCCACGGCTCGAGAAACAACCCCAAACCATAACGGAACCACCGCCATGCTTCACTGTGGGCAGGACACAGTCTGGCATCATCTTTTCCTCGGCACTCCGCCGAACAAAAACACGTCTTTTGCTCCCAAACACTTCAAATTTGGACTCATCTGTCCAAAGAACTCTTTTGAAGTCTTCTTCACTCCAGTCTCGATGGGTAAGGGCCCACTGCATTCTCTTCTTTTTGTTTTGTGGCCTTAAGAGAGGTATTCGCACTGCTACGCGACCAAATAACTTAGCGTCTCTTAGTCTTCTTTTCACTGTGGTCAATGACACAGGTGTAGACCGGGATTTGTTCACTTCAGCGCGGATTTCTGGTGCTGTCAGGCGTCTATTCCGCTTGCTTGTTACCACGATGAACTTATCCTCGCTAGAAGTGGTAGCTCTCGGCCTTCCCGACCGCGAACGATCTTGATTATTGCCAGTCTCTTTGTATCGGGTTATTGGGTTATGAACACAAGTCTTCGACAACTTGAGCTGAGTAGCAATCGCACGTTCAGATTTGCTTTCGTTGTGTAAAGCAATGATGACAGCACGAGTTTCACCGCTAATTTGGCGTACTTTTCTCATAATGAGATGTCTTCACTGTAAGAACGACGAGCTCGGACTAACCAAGATTAAGAAATATTTACTCCATGGAAACTCAGGTGTTCACAGTGTTTTAGGAAGTTAAAATTTCCTAAAATTCTGTTAACACAAAACAAAGCCCAAATAATGAATAATAGTCAGGTAACAATAATATTACAATGACTTTAGCGCGCGGTCCGCACGCGGCGCCCATTGATGTTTCTAGACAAAATACCTTTGTACGATGATTACATAAAAATAAATAGAAATAATGACTTCGAAAAATAGTTAAATATCCATTGTATATGCAGGTGTGCAAATTAATTGTTTATCATATGTATTTTTAACAAATTTTATTGTAAAACAATATTTTAACTTGTGGTCTCAAACTTTTGGCCGGTAGGGTATGTATTGTGTATGTGCAGCTTTTGGACCTTTCATGTAGGGATAAAAACCTTTTTGTGGGTTTTAATTATTTGGATGTTGTATTTAGTTTCGGTTGTTACATTTTTTGTTTAAATTATGGTATGATTCGAGTAAAATAATTATTTGATTTTGTACACTTTATTAATAGTTTGTATATGAATAAGCGTACTATTAACAATAATAAGTAAGCTTTGAAATTTAATTACAAAAGACTGATTTCAGCACGGGTTTTTCAATTACATAATTACTATAATTTATTATTATTTTAAACTGTTTAAATTTACATTTGCCGCATTTCGACTGATTTCTTAGCAACGATGGTCACGAAGAAGCTAGTGTTATGCTTTTTTGTGAATTTATTTTTAAGTATGCTATCGTTATTTAATATTGAGTATTTACGCAAAATATGCCCAAAGTATCCTAAAGGCTTGTTGTTCTTCGCAGATCACCCTCGGTAGACATCGGTGTTCTTTTGCAAGTATCTGTGGTACGTCCTCGGTACTTATATAGCGAGTCTGCTTGAGTTAAAAGGAAATGTCATAATATGCTATTTCTTATATCTACGGAAAAACACATTTATAAGGTTCATAACATCAACATTTGTCTTAAAATTAACTCTTCGCTGGTATAAGTTTGACGGTAAGTATAAATTAATTTTTACGGTTAAGACGACAATATTTTTTAAGGTTTTAGGTTTTGCTATTAGAAAATTCTTAGTGGCAGCACATAGTCTAGCACTTGTCGGATAGACGGCAATAATTTCACTTCTAATAATGTCCTCCAGACCGAATTTTGTTCACGGTGGCCAATCTTAACGTAGACTGGCCATCTGCGCAGGAGATATTATAGTGCACAAGTGTGTGCGCAAACACAAGTGCACTCTCTGTTCCCTAGCCCTCATGATCTGATGGGACGGATAATCCGACACGACCGAAGAGAGATCAGGCACAGGACCATCGGCTTTATATGCTTTCCGAGGCACGCGGATGTCTAACACCGCCAACTTCCTAACTCCGGGCTCGTATTGAGATTTCTTAACAGAAGAACCCAAAATCTTTTTGTTTGCTCGACCCGGGATTCGAACACGAAACCTCATGCACAGCAGTCGTATTCACTACCGCTGCGCCACGGAGGTACTCCTAATTAATATGTAGTACATAAAATTTGATAAAAAGTGAAAATTAAATGTGTATATTAAACATGCATGAGTCTATGTATAAACAGCGATAGCTCAGTGGGGAGACCAACAGACTACAATGCAGAGGGTCTCGGGTTCGAACCCTCGTCGCGCACCTCTGAATTTCGGCAGTTATATGACTTTTCGAAATTATGTGCGTATTGATTGACGAGAGCGGAGAGCACGTTGAGCCGTCGGTCCCGGCTGCCATGATCATTCATGGCAGTCGTTATTGGGAAGTCAGTGCCTCATAATATCCTGACACTGGTCTAGCCTAAGGGTATCGTTAGCCTTCGGGTTGCTGAGGTCAGGTGGCAGCCGCTCTGTGTAAAAACTGATATCCAGTCAAATCCGGTTAGACGTAAAAAGCCGATCCCAAGTAACTTGGGAATAATAAAGGCTAGGAAGAAGAAGTCTATGTATAAAACTATATACTTAATAAAGTAGTATAAGTGATTACTGTGCATGAGGGTCCGGGTTCAATGCCTGGATCGGGCAAAGTATTTATGGTTTTGCCTTATATTAGTAATTTTCAGTAGCAGCACGGATACTGCATCTGTCTGGTATAGGGCAATATACTCATCCCTTTTTTTAAAATTCTTTTAATATTTTTGAGGCTTTTTCCTTACAAAGGAATGTCAGCCTTATCGAGCCTTAATCTATACTAATATTATAAAGCTGAAGAGTTTGTTTGTTTGAACGCGCTAATCTCAGGAACTACTGGTTCGAATTGATTTTTGGTGAATTGAATTGAGTATTTTAGTGTTGGGTAGCCCATTTATCGAGGAAGGCTATAGGCTATATAACATCACGTTACGACCAATAGAAGCGGAGCAGCAATGAAAAATGTTGCGTAAACGGGGAAAATTCTCCTATATGAAGCAGACGAAGTTGCGCGGGTCAACTAGTCTTAATATATAATTACAATATTTATATAACCTTTTATTTACACTAAAGAAGAAGAGGTACTCATTGCAGCAGAAGGCTCGCTCTTTATTACGTGGGACCTGAAACCATAATTGGTAAAATGTATTTGTGACATGCGGACGTTACTACCATGTTACGCCAAATATGGTTTACGACTATATTTAATTATTTATTGAAATTAAAGTAATATATACGGATTTTATCGCGTTGTTTATTTGACACTTTATTACATAATTTTGAAAATTGTTACACTACTACTACTATTCAACTTTACTAATTTTAAGCTAATTAAATTATTATTAAAACTATTTAGATTTAATTTAATTTTACACTTTTATTTATTTAATTATTTTTTATGAAACACCAACAGCGTTATCACTATATTCACAGGTCCTCGCTTATAAGCTATATAGTACATATAAAAAATGTGGAACAACAATACTAGAAATATATAATAATATCAGCCCTGTATTAAACTGTGCCACTGCTGGACACGGGCTTCTTCTCAGTGTGAGAGTGTGATATACTAGAAATAGCTTAAAATTAATTATACATTACATTTGGCAATAATTTTGGAAACAATCTTGGCTGAGCAATCACCTCACTGTCATCTGTTTTGCGTCAAAAATATCAATGTCATGCGCTTTATACATTACATAAAGGGTCTTGCCTGCTCACCACATAAAATATCTCATAAGGTAGGCAGCTACCTTACGAGATATAGGCGTGAAACTGTATACAGGGTGTCCGGTAATTAATGGATAACCTTGAAATGTCTTATAGTCGAACCAAATGTCGTTCAGAAAAAAATATGAAAAAAATCTATCGTGACTACTACCTGAGATTTGATTTTTTAAAATTACCATATTTAACTTTCTTGTACACTACGACCATGAATTCCATCGGTTTTTTGTTGTTTTATTATTAAACACCAATTATGCTAATAGATAGACACTCAAAAGTATGACCAGCTATTGCACTTCTAAAATATATTTTTTCATTTGTTCTCCAAAACGACCGTTCAAAAAAAAAGTCCCGGAAAGAATGAAAAACTAAATATTTTGATTTGATCAGTTCTACTATAAGACATTTCAAGGTTATCCATTAATTACGAGACATCTTGTTTATAATGTATACGGGAATTGTATTTGACGGTTTACCCAGTCCACTTTACCTCTACTATTTATAATCTTTGACAGTGTATTTAATAAACTTCACAATTGGACAGTAAACTGTGAGACGGTAGCACAAACAATGCCAGTAACACATGAAGGTATCGGCCGCAGCTGCGTTTGTCTGGAGGTAAGGAGCTCATTCAATATTTACGATTGTTTTACACTATACTGTGGTATAGCGAACAGGAGAAAGCGAAATAATAAGGGGTGACTTTATTTACACATCGAAGATAACACAGAGTGCTATGTGCTTATAATTATATTTTGGTGCCACGCATGTGATTCGAAAGGCACGGTTTTAGACTCCGCGTTGCTGTTGAGAAACATATATAATTATATTTGGTGCGATCAATATCTGGCAAACTGGCCACGAGATCAATCAGGCAGTTGATTTTATGTAATGAAAAATGGATGAATCCTTAAATAATAAAAAAATGTACCTATACATTTTGTGCGAGTCAAACTGTAGTTGTTTTCATGGCACAACAAATTTGCAACTTTTGTCTGATGAATGACTTTTATAACATAATGTTTACTTATTCGACGTTGCTGATTCTACATATAGCCTCATTTTTTTGTAACCGCTCTTGTTTACGAGTTGTAGCTTCCACTAAATTTGCTGATAACTAGAACAATATTAAGTTTTCTTAATCTATATATTAATACGTGAAGCAAAATCATTGAACCCCTTTTTACGAAAATTGCGCGGACGGAGGAGTATGAAATTTGGCACAGTTAAAGTTTATATGGAGAAGGAGGGGCGAATCCTAATATTTATATAAAATATGCATTAGAAATACATTAAATTAATGAAAAAACACTACACGCACACAGCATGCATTTGACACACGCAGTCGAAGCGCGTAACTATAGTTACATACATTAGTATATAATGACTTAATATCAGCAATATCTTACAGGCAAACTTTGGTCGAATTTCGAGCACACGGCGACCGCTAGTATAATTAGATTATGGCATCATCAAGACGTGTTTGTCTAAATAATCCGAATAATTTTTGTTTCATTTGCGGAGAGTATATAAATAATAATAATAAGCTACCTTCAGCTTCAGCAAGGAAGTCAAACAAATGAAATATTTTTCAACTTAAGAACTAAATACAATAAGATAATCTTTAAATATACTCTGTTTTATTACAAAAAGACCCATGTGTCATATTTTGTTAACTAGACCTGATAGAGAAATTTCAGTTACAGATTTGAAATTGTCATTAAAAGTTGGACTAGTGTCAAGTAACATAACCAATCATCAGACATGCTGTTGTGCAGTGTTTTCTATGGACTAGCTAAAATATACGGCACAGCGTAACTAAGCTTTTTATTTATTATTTATAACCGTACACCTATAGCTAAAATAATGTATTTATGGTTGTGGAAAAACGGAGTGTGATGTCCTTTCAACACAAAGGGAGGATCCTCCGACCAGGCTCGTTGATCGTGCCTGGCGGGCCGCGGCCTGACGGTTGAGGTCGGGAGCTTGTATATATAGTTAGTCGCTGTGTAAACTCCGCTTGCGCGATGCAGGATTGTGACGTCATTTGAGCGTATTTAGCGCCATCTGTTAGATGTAGGCGGAACTTACTTCTTCATCTGTGCGGAGTCGCCACAATGGTAAATGCTTAAAAACACATATGTCTTGTTCCGCTAATAACTTCTAACTTAAACCACTGGATGACGGAACGTGAAACCATAACATGCTTTGACCCTTCCCAATCTTCTTCAAAGAATCTCTTTAAAGCGGTGCTAGTATTTATTGGATTAGGCTGCCTTGGGGTATTAGATAGCAAAGTAGCACTATCCTTTATAGTTTACAATATCTGGCTTACTATTTGTTATCGCTTAACTATAGGCACTGCTTTTCTTCGAATGAATAATGATAATAATAATTTTTATTAGCCAAGAGAGTACATAGCGTACGACATTATAATGTGGTTACATATTAGTTTGAATACATACTAATGTGAATAGTGACCCCGATGCTAGGAAAATCCTGTGTTATAGGGGTCACCCATTCGGATTATAGGTATAACAATTTTCAGAATTTTCAAAAAAGGGACTAGTTGGCTTGAAAATATCAACGGAGTGTGTGTGTATTTGTGTGTGTGTATTTGTGTGTGTGTATTTGTGTGTGTGTATTTGTGTGTGTGTGTGTATTTGTGTGTGTGTGTGTGTGTGTGTGTGTGTGTGTGTGTGTGTGTGTGTGTGTGTGTGTGTGTGTGTGTCCGTGTGTGTTTGTTTGTATATTTATAGTTAGATATATTTATGCATAAGGGGGCTTTATCAGTGTTTCTGTTTCGTCATAATTTAAGTTGAGGAGAAACGCTTTAGTTTTTACTTTACAATTATGTGTATTTAGAGAGTGTATCTTATCTTTTTGGTTAATTTTATTGTAAATGAGCGCGCTTAAGTATGGGTAGTGTCGTATGGCAAATGTGGTGTTTGTACATATTTTGGGACAAGCTGGTTTAGGTCTTCTTCGTGTTATTGGACTCTTATTTACACAATATGGAAGATTTGAATGCTTTTTTACACAGTACAGTGTATGAGTTTAGCTTTGCCAATTATTTGATGACTGAATGAGCTGACCCCACCGGGAAGTTCTACTCTCTTACAGGAAACTGGAGCTAGAGGAGTAACACGGATACAGAGTTTCACTCAGTAAGTAAAAATTCCAAAGGTTGAAATACCTACTTCTATCATTCTTTTTTTACTTCCCAGCTTTGATTTTTGCCTGGAGTTGGCAACGCGCAAGCGATACCTCCTCTAGTATTGCAAACGAGTATAGTCTACAATAATCGCTTATGATTGAGGTGGTCTGTTTGTTGGCTGGCTGGTCTAATCGTTCCATGTTCTTATTATTATTAAGCATATATTATTCTTGTGTTCTTAAGTGGCAACCGCGACTCGGCAAACGTAGTGTAGGACGCCCTCCGACCAGGTGGGATGACGATCTGCGAAAGGCTGCAGGCAGATGCTGGATGCGGCGAGCTGAAGATAGGGCGCTATGGCGCTCATAAGGGGAGGGCTATGTCCAGCAGTAGACTATTAAAGCCTGATGATGATGATGATGATATATTATTCTTTTAAGTTTTGTACAGTCAATCATATATTAAGGGTACGTCTGCAATACCTTTCATTGGCGTTTTAAAAGAGAAGCCTTAAGTTGTTTGCAGTTGTTTGCAGGTATAGTCTCAAAGGCATCAATCCTTTACTTACCCTAGTTATTATATGGAATTTTAGTATACTCGCTAACCATTAAACTTTGACGTCCATGTGCATTACTTTGTGATCTAACAGCCTTACTTGAACTAATCTCAAATATTCAAGAAATCATTGATTAAATGTTAGAAGTAAACTTAAAAATGCATTACTGAGTCAAACCGCTTAAAATTGATCAATTAATTTTTACTTTATTATTTGCATTTTCTTTTATTGTTATTACTATGAGATACTCTTAATTATTAAGCCACTGTATTAACCGTGATTGAACTGATTACATATTATTTATCCATTGTCTAGTAGCCATTTTTTTTTTTTTTTTTTTACGTGGGGGAATTGCGAAATAACAGTTGTAACCATCACTTATTTATCCAGGAGCTGCTTAAGTTTTACTTTCTTTCCCACGTCAACTATATAGCCTCATCTCTCGTATGTCACCCCGAAAATACAAGCAGACGTAAAAGAATTTATCGCCCGTTACTCCTTGCTTAGATAGAGGCTAGCTTGCGGTCCCTATTGGGCGACGACCGAGGTATAAATCCTACCCACCTTGGGTAGAATTTACCTACAGTTATTTCCCCAACTTTGTGCGTACACTTATGGTGGTTTTATAACCCCACTTGAGATACTACCTACCAAGTGTATATATATATATTTACGGCACTATGATAAAATTTATTAGCTATCAGTTTTGTTTCTGTTTTGGCGATTTATTTTACCAACTGAGGGTGTGTTTTGTTTATAGTTTTTTGTACTCGCGCCGTATTATACAATCAAATAAACGGTGCTCAGAGGTGGTTTTGAATTGCAATCGGTGCAAAAAGAATTCTGGTATATTGGAAGGCCGTATTTTTCTGATTATTATTTGTATCACATATATGTACCTACATATATATACGGCATACAATTTGATGAAGACTCATTGAGAAGTAGTCGGTGTCGATGCTCTTGTTCTAGAATAAAGGACAGAGTTGACCTTTTTATATACTTCACTTTTTAATTTTAGATATGCCATGCCTTCGTTCCTTATCGATAATAATAACTCTCACTAACTAGGTTAATCTTCTCTTCTCCCTAGCCTTTATTATTCCCAAGTTACTTAAGGTCGGCTATTTCTTTTTTTTTTTTTTTTTTTTTTTACGTGGAGGAATGCATGACGCATACCCCTCCGCGGGTGCGGGCGGAGGGGTTATGTCGGACTCGCCGGGGTAAAATAAGATGTTAAGATGATAAAGTACCTCCCGGAATACCGACTAAACCTACCACGGTGTTCCTCGATAAAACCACTATCGACGGGGCCGCGCGAATCACTTTCGCATGCGGTCGCGACCCCGCCGAGGTTTCGGCCCGCCGTATGAAACGGCAGGCCACTACACGAAAGACCTACCCAAAGGCACTCCTCACAAATTATCCCTACTGTCCCCCCTAGAGGGGGGACGGACTCGAAACAGAGGCGCGCGTGGGAACACGCACGCCGCCTCTCGGACCTGGTGCTGAACGGATGGCGGGCAGGCCCACAAAGCCCGCCACCCCCAGGTCAAACCTCAGGGTGGCTGGAGGTCGTCTCGCGCCCTCCGGCGCCCGGCTCTGCGGTTGGGGAGAGGGTTTAAACGCTCCCTCTCCCGCTCCGCCACCTCCTTGATGGAAATGACTTCCTCACAGAAGGAGGCGACGGCGTTCCACGACCTCTCACTCCGGACCATAGACTGAACTACGGCCGGGAGCGAGAGGGCAACCAATCCGACTGCCGCGATCAATTCACGGCGCTGCGATGCCCAGGCGGGGCAAACCGCCAAAGTGTGCAGCGCCGTGTCCTCAACTACGTCGCGGCAGTCGCCGCAGTGGTGACAACCGGGCGTCTCTTGCCGGCGTATACGACACAGGAACTGGCCAAAACAACCGTGGCCAGTCATTACCTGTGTCAGCCGGAAGGTGAGGGCGCCATGGCGCCTCTCCAGCCACTCCTCAAACACGGGACTTACCGCCACACGCCATAGTACAAGCTCTGCTTAGTTTGGGCTAGATGGTGTTGTGTGCATGTGATAGAATATTATTATTATTCTCTTTATTACTTTTTTTTCTAATAATTACATTTTTAAATATAAATATAAAATCTATACATATTTAAAAATATAAAAACTGAAATGACCCACCGACATCGGGAACAGGGTCCAAGCTGCCGGTGGTTAGGGCCCCAGAGAGAGGAATCTCCTCACAATACGCGCCGTGTCGAGTAGTACTGCCTTTTGCATCAAGGACTTGATCCAGCCATCTAACGCGAGCCTCTGCAGGTGGTGGTCGAGGCTCTTAGGTATTAAACCATTGACTGTAATGACTATCGGCACAATGATCGCCGAGTCCACACGCCACATGTCGACAATCTCGTGAGCTGGGTCTAAGTATTTCAACTCTTTTTCTTTTTCAGCTTTCACAAGATTCTCGTCATGCGGAATGGTAACATCGATGATCATTGCTCGGCGCTCCAATCGATCTATCAGCACAATATCTGGCTTGTTCGCCACAATTGTCCTATCAGTGATGATAGACCGATCCCAGTACAAAGTAGCACGACCATTTTCGAGAACTGGATCGGGCACATACCTGTAATACGGCACTTCAGATTCCACAAGGACATACTTTAAGGCAAGTTGCTGATGGACAATCCTGGCTACTTGGTTGTGCCTATGCAAATACAAATAATAATATTATAATGATACATGGGGGAACTCTTGATGGTTTCCGGTGGGGTCAGCTCATTCAGTCATCAAATAATTCGCAAAGCTAAACTCATACACTGTACTGTGTAAAAAAGCATTCAAATCTTCCATATTGTGTAAATAAGAGTCCAATAACACGAAGAAGACCTAAACCAGCTTGTCCCAAAATATGTACAAACACCACATTTGCCACACGACACTACCCATACGTAAGCGCGCTCATTTACAATAAAATTAACCAAAAAGATAAGATACACTCTCTAAATACACATAATAATAATATAATGATTATATTATTATTATTATTTAATAATAATAATAATAATATAATCATTTATATATTATAATCGAGCGCTAGACACGCCGACAAACTGTTATGCAGTTTGGTGGATTTAAAAGACTACAATATTTCTATTTAAAAAATATGTTTTATTATTATTAATAAAAACATATTTGAAGGTTATTAAATTGGCAGGTAGCCAAGTAATAATTAACGATGTTTTCATAAGTAATGTTGTAATACACAACCAATTTTTGTCTCAAACTTTGCCACCGTTTTGTTACAAATATATTTCTCACAGCTAAACTTTCTACGTTTCCTGTCCCTTCCCATAACAGCCGTAAACAGCGCCAGGTGCGACTCATAGTGTCATTAGTGGTGTAGTGTAACTTAACGCAGTTCCGTTAATAATGCCATAAATAGCCCCGTCTGACAGCAATAGTACTATGCATGCCGTGTGCTGTATACGTCAGAGGAGATCAAGTGACGGCATAATTAGGCACTGAGTTTAGTGCCACTGAATTTATTTATTAGAATCTTTATTTATATATTTTTATTGTATCATATGTCAGTTGTAGGCATAATTATTGTTTTGGTTTCAGTGTAATTATATATTTTTTAAGTCAAAGTATGCCACAATTTTTGCTTGGCTACGAATAAGGAATTAATTTAATTAGTGTAACTAAAACACTTTTAGCTATTGTAAGATGAATATATAATTATTATGCGAAGCAGAACAAATTAGGGTAACTGACGTTAAATTGCTTTACCCAGATCAACCTTCAGCCTAAGTAACGTGATACCGATCATTTTAATGTTATTACTACGATTGAAAAATATTGTGATTGTAACGGACAAATATCGCCTAGCAATATGTTACACATGAAAAATATCGTTTCTACACCACCGTGGGCATAAAGTATCTCATGTGCATTCAATAGGTGTCTATAGTTACATCCAAATCCATTTAACGGTTTACTCATGTTAAGTATTCAATATCTTCACAAACTTTCACATTAATATGTCATTTATATGTCGGCCTCAATGGCGTAGTGGTTAGTGTAACCGACTGCCACGCCTTAGGTCGCGGGTTCGATTCCCGCACAAGTCAAACATTTGTGTGCATGAACATGGCTGTTTGTCTTGGTCTGGGTGTTTCTATGTATAATATGTATGTATTTACAAAAAAAAAGTATATATGTATGTTTATCTATTGTCTAGAACCTATAGTACAAGCTCTGCTTAGTTTGGGCTAGATGGTGTTGTGTGTATGTGGTAGAATATTATTATTATTATAATATTATGTAACCTTTAGGGTTTACTTTAAGAGAAATGTAGATATAATTAGAAAGTACAATGAGAGAAGGTATAACAAATACACTTTTAATGTATTAAGATTACAAATAAAAGAGACAATCTTTACTTATATAACTATAGTCAGGGCGTGGTTCGCTAAAGACTTGCTTCGTGGTCCTTGTACAATCAGGACACTTAGCTGAAGGTGTAAAGCCGGGCCGCAAGGAGACGCGACTGACGCCGTCCGTTCCTTATATAGTCTCGCACCACCGGTCGCGAGAGGTGGCTAGTGACGTGCGCCCGCGTTCGCCGGGCGTCTAGGCGATTATCGTCACAATTATTAGAATATAATTAAGTATATGAATGAACAAAGAAGTCATCGCCGGATTCACTTTTATTCTAACCGTCATTCCTTTTTCACAATCGTATTTACCTTCGTCTTTAAATTGAATGACCGAATTCTCTAACGAAGACTGGAAAACAAATTTCAATGCAGCCTACCTTTGAAATTCGAACTCGAATTCACCAATAAAAAATCTGGATCTACTCTGATTGGCTGGTTTCGTAACGAATATTTTGGTGCCAAGAGCGGGTAGGTACACAATCGAACACAAAATAAAGGCTCGTATACACTACAGACGGGGCCGGCGTGTTTACAAGCTGAATGGGTCTGTTTCAGCTTGGTGCTGAGCCCGCACTATGGTATGCATAAGATTTTATAGGTGAGGTTTTATTGGAGGGAGGTAGCGAGTTTCGGAATTCAAAGACTTTTACGCACATATTATAATATAATCTTACTGCTCATAGCCAGTTGCACTCACTGATCGGTAAACGATTAGCGAGGTTAAGTAAGGTTGAGTGCGGTCAGTCTATAGATGAGTGACCGCTTAATGGCATTTCATCTGAGCGTTTCCGTGCTTCGAAGGGCCCGTAAAAAGTCGGTCTCGGTTGTTGTCACATTGACAGCAGTCGTTAAGCCATGTCAGAGGCCTTTTTTTTTTTTTTATAACGTCTGGGAAATGCTTCTACGCACCGTCCGCGCCCGAGCAGGGCGCGGGTGTGTGGGACTCGAGCCAGAGAAGCCAGCCCCATACCCACTAAACCCCTGACGACGTTCCTCCAGTACCTAGTGTCGGTGCCACGGGATTCGCGCTAGCATTCACCGCGACAACGACAGGTCTTGGTCCGCCACGTGACTAGGCGAGCCCCAGCTGTTTGGGGGAGGACCAGATGGCACAGCCCTCCTCTCCACTGAGGGGGGCGCGCGGAACGGCTATGCCTCTCTCTCGGGCCTGTGCTGCTTGGGCGGCAGACTGCCCAAGTTCACCGCCCGCAGGCCGCCCCCTAGGGTGGCTGGAGATCTGCGCGCGCCCTACGTTAGCGCCCTGGACGTCTCCTGCGGTTTGGGTGGGGAGAAACCAGCTCCCTCTCCCGTTCCGCCGCCTCCTTCGCGGAAAGCCATGTCAGAGGCCTACGGGCGGCTTGAACCGGCTTGGCTTTAACAACTCTTGACAACAAGTTAGCCAGAAACCAAAAAAAAAACTGTTTTATTGCCGAAATAATAAGCAGTTACCACCCAAACTGCAGCAGCTATTGTTTTGCTTAAAGCAACTAACATTTTCTGGAGACTGGACATTGTTACAATAACTATACTATCGATGGCATTGAGAATCATCTTTGATGATTATCTTATACCTAACAGACATAGTTCCAAATCCGAACGTTGGGCAATGAAATAGTTTAGTTACTTTCCGGAATTAAGTTCTGCTTCATGGATTTCCTCCTCCATGTTTTTTATTTACATTCTTAAATATAAAAAAAAAATAATGTCCTCGAGACCAAATTTCGACCACGACGGCCAATCTTAACGTAGACTGGCCATCTGCGCAAGAGATATTATAGTGCACAAGTGTGTGCGCAAACATAAGTGCACTCTCTGTTCCCTAACCCTCATGATCTGATGGGACGGATAATCCGACACGACCGGAGAGAGATCAGGCGCAGGACCAACGGCTTTACGTGCTTTTCGAGGCACGGGGGTGTCTAACACAGCAAACTTCCTAACTCCGGGCACGTATTGAGATTTCTAAACAGAAAAACCCAATATCATTTTGTTGGCCCGACCCGGGATTCGAACCCGAGACCTCATGCACAGCAGTCGCATTCACTACCGCTGCGCTACGGAGGCATTCTTACATAACAACTGAATTGTGTAGGTAGTATTTTAAGCTAGATTTATTTTTAAAAAGAAGGCACTATCATTCAATTTACGGACACAAAGTACACCCAGACTCAGTAAGATTAATCGTAAATCTACAAATAAATGTCTTGTGTAGGATTTAAAAATACAACAGAGCGGGCCAATGGCTGGTTGCCCACTTACTTGTTGCACCTGCAACCTAACTAATATTAAATACTAGATATTGCCGACGGCTTCGCTCGTGTAAATGTAGGTTATGTCCATTTTCTATGCCTCGGAAACATACTTTTTCTGAATGAAAGGTATCCTATGTCCTTTTTTATGCCATTGACATCGTGTCAAGGAGTTAAGGCGTGAAAGCGTAACAAACAAAGAAGTTCAATTTCGCATTTATAATATATCAGTTAGGATTAGTAATCAAGTATTAATGATTACGAAATGGCTCGCCATAAAAAGGTGACCTTATTCAGCGTGTTAATGATCCCCTCGTTTAGAGATTTCACTATCTATTCTCAAATGTAAAAAAAGAAACGCGTAAAATGGGTTTGTTCAAAATATTCTAGTTATCATGGATATGAATCCTAGCGGATAGTGATGCAATCTACACTAGTCCAATAATTGCAGCTCTTGTCCGCTCCTCTCGCCACTATATTAGCATCTTCACTACTTATTGTACCGCAGTGACTCCTTTCAGCGTCGCGTCGTAAAAGCGTACCTCCGAGCGCGCCGACACCAGAACGTTTAAGAGTGTAAGCGCACCCTCAAAGCGGCATTGTGATCGCTTCAACTGAACCAAGCTAAGATTTGAACAATGAATAACTGTGTCAAAGAACTAATAACTGTGTTCAATGGCTATTCGTTTTATATTAGTAGATATATAGTTAGTGTAACCGACTGCCACGACTGAGGTCGCGGGTTCGATTCCCGCACAAGTCAAACATTTGTGTGCATGAACATGGATGTTTGTCTTGGTCCCAGACCATGTTTCTATGTATAATATGTATGTATTTACAAAAAATAAAGTATATAAGTATAAACATACTTATATACTTTTTTTTTTGGTCTGGGTGTTCCTATGTATAATATGTATGTATTTACAAAAATAAAAGTATATATGTATGTTTATCCATTGTCTAGTACCCATAGTACAAGCTCTGCTTAGTTTGGGCTAGATGGTGTTGTGTGTATGTGGTAGAATATTATTATTATTATTATTATTATATATACATACTAGATTTTGCCTGCATCTTCGCTTGCGTAAATGTAGGTTAGGTTAGGTTTGTAACAGTATTTTTTTCTGCATGAAAGGTACCCTATGTCCTATTCTGTAACCCTGACAACGTATATGTGAAATTTCATGTTGATCGGTTGAGTAGTTTAGTCGTGAAAACGTTACAAACAAATAAACTCACATTCGCATTTATAATATTAGTAAGGAGTAAACAACGATAGCCTAGTGGGAAACCGTTGGACTGCCACGCAGAGGTCTCGAGTTCGAACCCAAGGCGCGCATCTGTGACTTTTCGAAGTTATATGCGTATTGAATAGTTAATTATCGCTTGCTTTAACGGTGAAGGAAAACATCGTGAGGAAACCTGCATATCTGAGAGTTCTCCATAATGTTCTCGAAGATATGTGAAGTCTGCCAACCCGCACTAGGCCACCGTGAGAAGAGGCCCGTGCCCAGCAGTGGGACAGCTTAATACAGGGCTGATATTATAATTATAAGGAGTAATTATACCGAGGTCCGGTAGTGGTTTGGGTTCTCGGTTGTAACATGGAATACTGTGCCTGGTTGAAAGGTAATAGACTCACCCGCTATTGCGTAGGACTTGAAACATAGCTGGTAAACAGTGGATGGCAAACACCCTTCCATATAGTCCTTCGCCTATATCTTCGAAGTAACTAATAGCTAAGTTCAATGTTTTTTCGTTTTTACTACATTTACCCAGGTCTAGCAGTGGTATTAAAGTTTCTGTGATTAAATTTTCAGTTGTAACAAGGAATAATCTGTCTGGTTGAAGGCAATAGGCTCAGTACCTATTACGTTAGACCTTTTCGCTTACTTATTTACTTATTCGGTTAACTCACAGCATAATTACACATTTAATTCAAAAATTTAGATGATTGGGTTCTCATAACTATAACAGCTAAACAGCAGTCACAGTTGAGTCATAACAAAATTATGTTTAGTGTATACAAACATTTTTGATAAAAATGTAAGCTTTAAATATATCGCACTCTTAATAAAACAGCGACTTAACTCGAAATTTGAAAGTAAGGCAATTTGAACTCTAATTGTATATGTTAAATTCTAATATTATATTTATGTTAAATCTTTGCAATAGAGTGAAAATTTGTTTAATCCAAAATACTGAGATAAGTCTCTGTTTTATTAAGGGTGCGATATATTAACATTAACTTCGGGTTAAAGATTTATTTATTCTCAAAAAAACAGATACAGTTCACTTATATTGAGATTTTATATAATTCTAGTGTGTTCTATAAAATACAGTCTGAGTTACGTTAAGGTAACGTACGTAACTCAGACTGCAATAATAAATATAATAAATAATACTACGTACGTGGGGAGACCATCAGACTGCAGTGCAGAGGGTCTCGGGTTCGAACCCACCTACCGTCGCGCACCTATGATTTTCGGAAGTTATATGACTTTTCGAAATTATGTGCGTATTGATTGACAATTATCGCCTGCTCCGTGCCTCGGAGAGCACGTTAAGCCGTCGGTTCTGGCTGCCATGAACATCTGTGGCAGTCGTTATTGGGAGAGTGTCGACACAAAAGATCCCACTGGGACGAAGTGTCGCCGGTCTGCACTGACTGGCCCCCATATAAGATACATACATACATATTGTATGTTTATAAATATCAATTTTAAATCATAAATATATAGTGCTGCCTGCACAGTCAGTTCACACAAACTAGCTTTTTTTTGTAGAATCAGCTGAGATTTAGCAGAGCAGACGTATGTCGATGTAGATTATTGGTTGTATAATAAATCATAACATAAAATAAATCCAATCAAGCATAATTATATTAAATGAAGTGGTTGTTCATATAAAAACATATTATCAAGTTATCAAAGAAAATCTAAAAAGTTTCATTGAGTTGAAAGTCAAAACTTCGAGAAAATCAATGTTAATTTAAGTGATACATGAAAACTTTTACGTTTACAATCATAGTCGGAAAGTTTTAATTTAGAAAGTAATATGTACGAAAAATTAAATTAAACTTTTGATCGAAGCAATTCATGCAGCTTTTGGTATACTACATCGAAAAGATAAGATATTCGCTAAACATGAGCTTCAGCTATACTTATATTATATACTTTTTAACGCCGGCAAACCTAATCATTTAGACATTGTAATAGCTATCGAAAGGTTATTTTTTTGATTATCGCGCACTACCCTATATAAACCTACACTAAACATAGGCATTAAGCTTAAATGGAGATATTAACAAACCATTATCGATAAAAATATCGCCTTTTCTAGTGATTTGAATGCATTAAAATACATATGTTTATTGATCAATTTTGACAACGTATAAGTGAAACGTAACCATGAATAATATAATAATAATATAATATTCTACCACATACACACAACACCATCTAGACCAAACTAAGCAGAGCTTGTACTATGGATACTAGACAATGGATAAACATACATATATACTTTTTTTTGTAAATACATACATATTATACATAGAAACACCCAGACCAAGACAAACATCCATGTTCATGCACACAAATGTTTGACTTGTGCGGGGATCGAACCCGCGACCTCAGGCGTGGCAGTCAGTTACACTAACTACTACGCTATCGAGGCTGACATGAATGTGCATAGTTGAATCAAATCATGACTAGAGTTTTATTTATTTATTTATTACACATACAATTATCATTACCTATATACCTAATGCGATAATGTAGATTGTCACAAATTAATAATTCAAAGTTATATAATATTCTATATAAAAATCATATTATTTATAATAATCATACATATATATAGATTCACGCCTGTTTCCAAGAGGGGTAGGCAGAGACTACGGATTTCCATTTGCTACGATCCTGACACACTTCTCTCGCTTCATTCACTTTCATCACATTCCTCATACACGCCCATCGGTTCAAGGTGCTCTTAACCTGGCCTTTGTCCAGAACGCCTCCGATCTGATCAAGAAACGTTCGCCTAGGTCTTCCTCTTGCGACTGTTCCATTCACACTAGCCTTATAAACTTTCTTAGTCAGTCTTTCCTCGTCCATTCTTTCTACATGCCCAAACCAGCTTAACATACCCTTTTCTATTCTTGTCACTATATCAACTTTAACTTTAACAATAATCATACAATCATAATTTTATAGTTTAGTCAGTAATAAGAAATGTAATATTAACAATAATTAAAATAAATTTTAAGCAACATTAACCTAGTTAGTAAAACCTAATATCCAGTCAAATCTGGTTAGACTAGAAAAAGCCGACCTCTATCTCGCTCCCGGCCGTAGTTCAGTCTATGGTCCGGAGTGAGAGGTCGTGGAACGCCGTCGCCTCCTTTTGTGAGGAAGTCATTTCCATCAAGGAGGCGGCGGAGCGGGAGAGGGAGCGTTTGAACCCTCTCCCCAACCGCAGAGCCGGGCGCCGGAGGGCGCGGGACGACCTCCAGCCACCCTGAGGTTTGACCTGGGGGTGGCGGGCTTTGTGGGCCTGCCCGCCATCCGTTCAGCACCAGGTCCGAGAGGCGGCGTGCGTGTTCCCACGCGCGCCTCTGTGCTGAGTCCGTCTCCCCTCTAGGGGGGACAGTAGGGAGTGGTAGAAGTGCCTTTAGGGTAGGTCTTTCGTGTAGTGGCCTGCCGTTTCATACGGCGGGCCGAAACCTCGGCGGGGTCGCGACCGCATGCGAAAGTGATTCGCGCGGCCCCGTCGATAGTGGTTTTATCGAGGAACACCGTGGTAGGTTTAGTCGGTATTCCGGGAGGTACTTTATCATCTTAACATCTTATTTTACCCCGGCGAGTCCGACATAACCCCTCCGCCCGCACCCGCGGAGGGGTATGCGTCATGCATTCCTCCATGTAAAAAAAAAAAAAAAAAAAAAAAAGAAATAGCCGACCTTAAGGAACTTGGGAATAATAAAGGCTAGGGAGAAGAGAAGATTAACCTAGTTAGTGAGAGTTATTATTATCGATAAGGAACGAAGGCATGGCATATCTAAAATTAAAAAGTGAAGTATATAAAAAGGTCAACTCTGTCCTTTATTCTAGAACAAGAGCATCGACACCGACTACTTCTCAATGAGTCTTCATCAAATTGTATGCCGTATATATATGTAGGTACATATATGTGATACAAATAATAATCAGAAAAATACGGCCTTCCAATATACCAGAATTCTTTTTGCACCGATTGCAATTCAAAACCACCTCTGAGCACCGTTTATTTGATTGTATAATACGGCGCGAGTACAAAAAACTATAAACAAAACACACCCTCAGTTGGTAAAATAAATCGCCAAAACAGAAACAAAACTGATAGCTAATAAATTTTATCATAGTGCCGTAAATATATATATATACACTTGGTAGGTAGTATCTCAAGTGGGGTTATAAAACCACCATAAGTGTACGCACAAAGTTGGGGAAATAACTGTAGGTAAATTCTACCCAAGGTGGGTAGGATTTATACCTCGGTCGTCGCCCAATAGGGACCGCAAGCTAGCCTCTATCTAAGCAAGGAGTAACGGGCGATAAATTCTTTTACGTCTGCTTGTATTTTCGGGGTGACATACGAGAGATGAGGCTATATAGTTGACGTGGGAAAGAAAGTAAAACTTAAGCAGCTCCTGGATAAATAAGTGATGGTTACAACTGTTATTTCGCAATAGGGAAAGTGAAAATTGTGGCTGTACTGTTACATGTTTTATTTAGAACGTCAAGTCATTAATTATATACGTCATCGCACCCGTGTCTAGATTTTAACTAAACATAAAGTAAGCAGATAGTGCAATTTCACAAGCACTACTGGGAAGACAGAAATAAGGAGCTTGCTTCAAAATAGACTCGATAGGAGCTCCTGGGTTACTGCCAGAATATGATGGCTTACTATAGAGACAAAGCCACCGTAGAGAGAAAGGGTAAACGCCATCTAAGTCGTATCAATAATCCAGAACACCTAGCCAGAAATATAATCACCCAGTATTGATGAAACCACCATTCACAAAACTGACGAATTACAGTAAGTCATCATAATAAAAATCCTAAACCAGATAAGATGGAGGTTTAAAATACTCACTACCAGTCAGCTCTACTTACATTATTGTCTATTATAGAATGAGCCTATAGCCGCCTGAAACAAATCTCGGTAGACAAGCAAAGTTCAATAGCAGTATGGTAACTGGATTTCAAGCTGCTTCTGATAAAAACACTAGTTTCTGCCCAAACTGGAAATCAAATACAAACCAAGACCGTTAGCGTAGGCAAAAACTAATGCCATAGGATCAACTAAGTTTTATTAAATTTCAACAATCAACATAAAGGTGCAAACTAGGCACATGTGATGCTTCTGGTGTTGCAAGCGACGATCACTTACCATCAGGCAGGCCATCTTATCTTATGTGGAGGCCAGTCAGTGCAGACCGGCGGCACTTCAACCCAGTGGGATCTTTTGTGTCGATACTCTCCCAATAACGACTGCCATAGATATTCATGGCAGCCGGGACCGACGGCTTAACGTGCTCTCCGAGGCACGGAGCAGGCGATAATTGTCAATCAATACGCACATAATTTCGAAAAGTCATTTAACTTCCGAAAGTCTGAGGTGCGCGACGTGGGTTCGAACCCGAGACCCTCTGCATTGCAGTCTGTTGGTCTCCCCACTGATCTATCGCTGCTCTCAGGCAGGCCGTACTTGCCACCAACGTAGTATAAAAACATTTATTAACTTCACTTTGTATTTTATTATAGCTACTTATAACCACAATCCATCTACAAAAGCCAAACTAAACACGGCCTCTTTAGATCAAAACTCCTTTTGTGTTTGCAGTATGGTATTAAAATTTGCAAGAGCACTCTAGTCGGGAATTAACTGCATTTCTCGTTTCAGTTTAAACAAACCGCCTCGGCCTGTTACTTACACTAACCGCTAACTTAGGAGACTTAACAGGTTTATGTACTACAATCTACCGCTTAATTAAACTTAGAAATGTGAAGTATAACATTGTAAGCTGCTCTTAGTGCCGATGTTTTGTGGACGGCTTTGATAAATTTGGTTGGAGGGACGGGAATAGTTTTTATTGATATCATAACTAGCGCAGTCGTAGCCCGAGGGTTGAGGTATCACACTTGCGATAGAGAGAGCTTGACCCCCACCTATTGCACTACCAATTTGGACCCGCTCATACAACCATTTAGGTGAGATAGAAAGCTTGACAATAATACCTGTAATTTGCAACACAAGTTGCTCGTTTTTAGTCATATAATTTTTTTATACCATACCTGCACTAGAAACAAATTCTGCGTCGCGGGTACTGTTCAAACCTGCAACCAACGGAGACAATGTACACCCAGACTCGGAACAATCATTAGCGGATCACACAAACTTTTGTCCCGTGTGGGAATCAAACCCACAACACTCGGCGCTGTGGTAATAGCGAGCTGACTATTTAAGCCACTAAGCCTTCAGTGCAGTCAGTAACGAAATCGATTGTTAGACAAACGATGACACATAAAACTTACGATTGACAGATCGTGGGTTTGAACCCACCCATTGCACTACCGACGTGAACCTTTAAAGGGTCACCAAGAATACTTGTAATATAGTGAATCGAATTAGGCGTTACTCGGCGGTAATACAATCCGCCACGCCCTCACGGATTGCCCATCTAAACTTCTGCATTAGAAAAAAGTGGACAATACCGGACTCCTGTGGTTAAACAGCCGCTTTGTGGGATCCAAGCGTACTCCAACTTGCAGTGTGCCGCTTAAGACACAAAATATGCGTCGACACGTGTTTCGCAAATGAAGCGTAAATTAAGCTAACCAAAAATGCAACTTGAAACTGACAAAATTACGCTTGTTAAGCCTCACCCTTAGTATCGAAATGCCTTAAATAATTATTTTCGGCGTTATAATTGGACTAGTACCTTTTAGAGAAGAAAATAAGTAGATAAGACTTGCCCTACCTACTTACAAAATTAGTAATTAGAACAATAATTGTTCTACCTACTTACCTATCGCGCGTATCTTTGAACCCTTACGATACAGGCATGTTTCTTTTTAAATAAGAAAGGGTCATAGATACATACTTGTATATCCTGAAACATAATAAACCAGTCATCAAAATACAAACAACATTACAAGCAAATTTTCTCTCGCAAAAACTACAATCCAAAATCAGCCTCCATACGAAAATACTCATATAACTCCGCTTATATTTACAAACATATAACGAGATAGGAGTGCGTAAGCCGACCACTAATGGTGGATTACAGACGCCGATCTACGCGGATCAACTGACCGAAACGAGGATAAACGTATATACGTTACGCGGGATTGCTGGCTGCCAAAGAGGTACATACTTATAAGTATATATAGCGCCTGATAGACGTATATGTAAGATGTTATATTACGCATTTCCTCGACGATAAGCATGTTAATAAAGACGAAATTAGGAAAGAAAATGAACGTGTATGGTGAATTAATGTTATTTCTTTATGCTATTTGATGTTTTGCTGGTGATGGCCTATTTTTCCATATACGGTGGTTTTCCTTGACTATAAGTAGTCATCTCGCTACTGCCAGTGCTCAAGTATTTTGGGTTCGATCTCTACATTGGACAAAAATCCACAAATAGTTGTTTCTAATCTGGGTGTTCTTTATACATATTTGTTGTAAGAATATTTAAAAAGTTCCCAGCGCCACACAAAATAATACTAATAATACTAGTGTGTGTCAAGTTTCTAGTACGTAAAACAAAATTTTAAAACGCTGATAGAATAACATACTTCAACGAAAAGCCACTGTTGCTGTCGGTTTTAAAAGTATAGAGTCGCTGATATGTTCTCATGTATATTATACAATTTTAATTGACATGTGTGTTTTTCTTTGCAGCGTGTTCAATAATGGAAGTGCAGTCCAATGACGACCACCAAACTGTCCCGCAGTCCCAGATTTAGTTCCATGGCGCTTTTATCGGTGAAGGAAAATGTCGTGAGGAATCCTGCATATCTGTGAGTATATAATATATTTTTCTTGCAAGTGAAATTCCTACACTAAAACAGTCGAATTATATCTGTAATTAAATTTTCTTACAATAAAAATGGGCACGGGCCCAGCAGTGGGACGGTTAATAAACGACACTGATATTATGATGCTGTATTTTCTGATTGTAAATCTACATCGGCGAGTTCTACATTAAAATAAATACAATAAATTTACCAAAGTTTACAATACTTATTTTATCTGCATTCAATATCCATATTTTCACAAGTTAAGTGCCATTTATATAGGAAAACACGTCTTTTCAAGCGATTTACCGAGATTTATTTACGTTTCTAAAGTACTTCCCGTATGCAGAAGGGGCTATGCATCTCACAAGTTTGCTAAATAAAATGCACTTATGTTTATTTATAGGCTACCGATGTAGCGACTTAGTGACATGGAAAACTATTTTGTCCTTAAAATATACTCCAATTATTAAAGATAAGAATAGATAATGTTTTGTACAAAGGCTGCTTTGCCTTGAAAAACTTATAACACAAACTGACGCACTCAAAGATACGACTACCGCTTTGAGTATATAGCAGAGCGACGATTTATGCATATATTTATTAATGATGATTGAATTTTCATTGGGTATTGGACTATATTGTTAGGGTATTCTTCGCAGATATTCTGCTGCCGGATAAAGGTTAATTAGCTCGTAATTAGCAAAACTATTGAAACGAACAAAGTAACCCCTCAGCACCAGGCAAGCAGACTTACCTTACCTTAGCCACTTTTATAGCTTAAAAAACAATTGGATTCCGTGGAGAACTACCTCCTAGATTAATTGACTTCGTTGGTTGTATAACCAACTTTTGCACAACTTAGCCATTTTCTTGGTTTCAACAAAATGGCTAAAGTTATGCAAAAGTTGTTATCTTGTCATACAAATTTTTTTTTTAAGGCTATTGCCCTACTGGGCTGCTATCTTGTATCACGGGTGACTTTACAAGCATTCAACAGACACAAAGAAAACCCAGACTCAGAATAACTATTTGTAAATCACACAAAGTTTTGTCCGTCCGACCGTCCATTGTCGTGTGGTTTTCGAACACACTTAAAAACCATTACACTACCAATGAGCTTAAAAAAAAGAAAATATGATATTGCCCTGAGGAAAGTTACAAAAAAAGGCTGCGAGCACTATACAGAACACTCAAATTAGCTCCAGAGCTCGTAAACACCAAATAGGCGTGAACGAATAGCGTCATACAAAAAGCCACTTATTTGTATTTCCATTTTCTTTGTTAGAGAAAAAATGTAATATTCTCGGCAAGAAGCGTGCGGTCTAAGTGACGGGTACGTATCAAAATCCAAAAGCTTTCTGTACTGAAAATCGGAAACCAGTGAATACGTCATGAGGAAAGTCATAAATATTATTTTATGTTAGATTGTTTGAATTATGCCTAGTAGAGATAAATAGCCTAGCTCCACGATGACAATCGGGCATGAGGCATACTTAGAAGGCTAACAGCTTAGTTAAAGTTAGTTTATTAGTGTACAAGAGTGTAAAACCTTTACTACGTTAAATATTCAGGAGCATTATCCTTCCTGCATTCAAATATTTGTTGATCTTACTACCTTTCCAAAAGTTTTAAGATGTTTGTTCCCTAATCACGCCTAAACCATTGGACTTAAAAGTTATTTGGGTCACATATAGACTATGCCCTGGAACACGTAAAATAATTTTATCCCAGTGAGCGTTTCCGTGTGTACTCCGTGTGAGAAACAGTGAGCAGAAGTTAATTAAATACAACGCAAAACCTCAAACACTCCAACAGAGTTTATCTTTTGATCAAATCCTTTAACGTTAAATATTTTTCGATAGTACACCCAATTCTTATTTTTAACTACTTCTAGGTTTTGTGTTATTGCACCATGTTTACATATTACAACATTCTGGATTTTTTTTTGTTTCCAGAAAGCGTATTTCTGCACATCATCCGCGGTCAGGCGCGAATGACGGAGCTACAAGGAAACAATCGGACTCGATCGTGACTCGCTGCTTTACCACATTATTCTTCCCTCGTAATAGATTTTTTCGCAACATGCAATTTATAACCATTATCTGGTTGTTTGATAGAATAGCTTTTCTGTGTATTGTTCGTTGCTTTTTTTGTTGCCAATAACGGTTCAAAGACAGTTCTGGAACAAATTAAACCAATACAGATTGCTTGCCCATTACAAGGCGCGAAAACAGAAGTACTTCCGCAAAAAGTTATTTCAGATCATAAAGGCATAATGTGAATTGTTAGACCGCTTTTCTCTAGGTATTTATTTTATGATTTTGGTAAAAAATTCCAAGTGTTTAGTAACAATATTAGTCAAAGTCAAAAATCATTAATTTAGGTCACAGACTAACACTTATCAACGTCAAAGTTAGGTGATTGATGAGTTAAATTTATCTTAATGTAACTTAGTTGCTAGATACCGGCAAGGGATGAAGTCTATAAAAAGAAATCTACCAAGAATTCATAGCCTCTCTTTTTAAACCAACATTAAAAATATGCATAAACTCAGATTGATTTATCGAGTCTCTTAAAAATAAATAAGAATTGAATTTCTACAGGTAATATTCTCGATACGAAAAACTAAATGTGACCACTAGGTTATTATTCAGGTGCCTAAAACAAGACAAAACATAAAATAAAAGAGTAGCGAAAGACCAAGAAGAAAGTACACAGATCAGCTGAAAGAAAAACTATATAAAGAATGTAGAGAGATATAGAGAATTGTTGGAGTTAACAATAATCGATCGAAAAATAAAAAAATATGTAAATCGCTATACAGACACAGCAATTTTCGATGAGTTTGGAAGAATAGTGTGTGTCATAATATTGTGTAAAAACGTGTAGATAATTTGTACCAATGTTGTGAAAATAATTAAATACTTTGCTTTACTTTACTTTAAAAGAACTACGGCGATCTAGAAAAGTTATTCGTCCACTGGTTTCAAACCGTGGCTTCGCCCTTGTTGTAACTTCCACGTGAATACATATCTGAATAAAATACCATATGTCGTTTCTTGCCAATTGTTATCAAAATCGGTTCAGTGGATTAGCCGTGAAAGCATAACAGATAGACAGAATTACTTTCGTAATTATAATATAAATATGGATAATTGGATTGACATAAATATGAGTTCCATATTTATTCACGACCTACATAAAGTGAGAGACAGTCGTGAAACAAAACATCTCGTAAATCAGTCCGTTTATGACGACTTAATTAATTGTCAACCAGACGATTAATTAACAATGAAGGTACATTGCATATTGCGTTAAGGCTCGTGTACACTTATATATTTGGAAGATTTCCTGTATTACTGAATTATCATGCTTGATATCGGGAATCTCCAGATTGACGAAGTAGCAACCGAAAACAATACGTCATCGGTGCAATCAAAAGTCGAATGAGAACACACATATTTGTCATACACTCTGTAGAGTTCAGATGTCTATGTTTTTTTATTTCTATCCAGCGATTTTCATATCTCGGGTTTCAGTCCCTTGGGTTGCGGGGTCTTTGCAAACATACAATTACAATACACGTAAAGTGTCTGCACGGTTGGCGCAATGGTTTAAGTGGTCGTCTCGCCGCTGCTACTACGCCGAGTGTTGTGGGTTCAAATCCCACATAGGACAAACATTTGTGTGATCCACGAAAGGTTGTTACGAGTCTGGGTATTCTTTGTGTCCGTTGTTTTACATTGTATGTGTGTAAAGTCTCCCGCGACACAGGCATTAAACGGAGTTGCCTTTTTTTAAATAGATAAAGAAAAAGTTAGCTAACCCAGATTCAGAACAATCATATACGGACCTCACAACTAATAGTCGTGTCTGGGACTCCAACTCATAACTCCTTGCCCGCTACGCCATTCGTCACTCCAAGTAGTCAAGTTGCAGTCTATATATCGTTGCACCGTGAGAGAACAACTTTATTATCAAGGGCAGTATTTGCATTGCGCATTAATGAAACGTTTCCACAGACTCCATTATAATGATATTGCGCGATAGATTAGATTTGCGCATTCAATTCAACGCTGATACAATTGTTCGGTCAAACTGTATGCTGATGACTTGAACGTGATTGGAAATGGAACTTGACTGTGTTGTGGGATTGGAATTAAATTGAACAAAGCATCGCATCAGACTTTTATTAATTTCCATAATGTTAAGTGAAATTGTTTAAACATGAAGAATAAGCTACAACTTTAAAACTGTTAAGTTGCTGTATGTATGGTTTTATACAAGATAGATATTTGAAAGAAAAAACAAATTGGAAGGTCTACCATGAAAAAATCTATCCAAAATTTCAGGGCGAATGAATATAAGAAGAATAAGAAGAATATAACTAACACTAGAACTACAAGGTAGAGTTCAGGACGATCAAAACAGTCACTTCATGTGTTTTGTGGTAAGAATAGTATACAAAATTGGCTTGAAACTTCGTAATATGCATTTCATGGTAGGTTTTGATGGTTTAGGTTAAGTTTTGACTTTTGGAATCTCGAACCATATTCTTCTTTTTCATATTTATTTATTTTCGAAATCTGCGCACAAAAACTGGACTTTTATTCATATGCTTTACTAATAATAATAATAATAATAATAATATTCTACACATACACCCAACACCATCTAGCCCAAACCAAGCAGAGCTTGTACTATGGGTACTAGACAATGGATAAACATACATATGTATATACGTTTTTTTTTGTAAATACATACATATTATACATAGAAACACCCAGACCAAGACAAACATCCATGTTCATGCACACAAATGTTTGACTTGTGCGGGAATCGAACCCGCGACCTCGGGCGTGGCAGTCGGTTACACTAACCACTACGCCATCGAGGCTGACAATACAAAGCTTTTAGTATAAATCAAAGGATTTTTTTAGTAATAGATAGCATTCTGATGTTGATTACTTGTTTATGAGCTGGATTGGGTTCAGTTGTTAAGTGACGAGAAAAAGCAGCATGATAAACATATATCCTTGAACGAAGCACTTCGTATGATGATGATCGAACACTATACAATTCTCCAATATGACCACGTATTTTTGTTACACGATATTTATCAACACATTCACAGCTACAACTACTCAGCGTTTCACAAAAAACGAAGTTGTCATTTCCACTAAGACAAACTGTGTCCGCTCCGCCGTCAGTCCATCGAGTCGTCCTGACAACCAAGTGTTTTTGCTAGCGCGCCACGTCGTAGCCAATTGACAAAAGTAACAAATCTATTATTATTGTCTTATCTCCCTGAAGCGACTCGAAACTTGGCCCCCTCTTTATCTAGTTATCCCATAAATCATTTTATCCTGTCGCTTTTTATTACGGCGTTTGGAGGTCTTGTGGTGTGGTCTAAGTTAAAGACTGTGCAAATGATATAATTATGGAGCATATTTTATAAGATAAGTCTGCCTCGATGGCGCATCAGCAGTGACTGCTGTGCTTGAGGTTTCGGGATCAATTCAGCTGTTTTGTGACATTTTATTTTATATTGTCCGTCAAAAAATTCTTAATATTAGCATAAAGTGTCAAAATAAACTCGATAAACAGTAATAAGGTTGGCCCCTATTTCTATACCTACCGGGGCCCTTAAATAATAGCTGGTAAAGTGTACGTGTTAAATACCTTTGCCTATTTTTCAGGAAGATAAGCGTGAGACTATGTCAAATATACCTATTTTATGATATAAATAATTTATTTAGTTGCACACAATGTCCATTCTTATAATACATCCCCAAACGGGTAGGCAATGTTGTATATTAATTATGTAAACGCCCATATCTCGACTGTATTTTCATTTTTTAGTATCACATACATTTACATCTACAATAACAATTGCACCCTATTTTGAAACGTAATAGAGATTTTCTTACAAAAATTTCCCCGATCCATGTCTATCGAGACAATTTTAGTCGATCTTGTATAAAGTTTTAACTAATTATTAAATAACTAAATACCAGCGCGAAGTCCCGTTGTCTGGTATTGTATTGTTCCAGATAAAGTACTAAATATATAACTAAACATAATACCTATATTAATTAATATAGTGCTAACACTGTAATCTTGATTCATGTTCTTTTCTATAAGAGCCACCTTTGACAATGTGCCAAATGCCCCGAACATCTGCGACGCATTGATTAATTAGGGGCTAATCCTAAATTAATGATCTATCTTGCGCTTCGAGAAGCTGTTTTACCGTTTCGGCAGTAAATAAATCGTAAAAGGAAATAGTTTCTGTAATATTGGTGGATTTTTGTTAATATGTTGTTTTGTTTCTAAACATTATTTAAACCTTACGCTGTCTTATGATAGACAGCAATTATATAATCTATTGTTGATAATTAAGTTATTACATAAATTCATTACGAGAAGCCAATGTTACTTTGGTAGACCTGGGAATTGAACCCAATATCTCACAATTGGCTGTTAATAATATCCTCCGGACCGAATTTCGGTCGTGGCGACTGATATTAACGGAGACTGGCCATCTACGCATGAGATATTATAGTGCACAATTGTATACGCAAACACAAGTGCACTCTCTGCTTCCTAATACTCATAATCCGATGGGACGGTAAACCGATACGACCGGAGATAGATCAGGCGCAGGATTAACGACGTGCTTTGCGAGGTACAGGGTATCTAATACCGCTACCTACCTAGCTCCAACCAGCTATTGACCAACAAACAACTTAAACTTAAATAATTGGCCGCTGACGTAAGCACCAGACCAACGAGACTCAATTTGGAATATTATTTTAATTTTTTGTAGTTATGAACAACACCCTTCATAGCAATATTATCGGAAAAGTCACCTATTTAAAACCAGAAAATCGCGAGCCGCTTATTCCTCACGATGTCCTAAAGAGGCCTTTTGTTTCCCTTATCTCAATGCGGTTTGATTAAGCCATTGTGTATCGCGCAGCCATTTGTTAGTTCATTAAGAGAAAGTACTGGAAAGTTTTTACAACTTCAAATTGAAGGATATTGGAGGCACAGCGTAAGAAGGTCTAATTTGCGCGGGCATTTTCCTTGTTTGCCTGTCTTTGTTTGGACTTTACTTGGACTTGATAATTAAAAGAAACGTCAAGGGTTTGGAATAATTGGTATAATAAATTGATATAGCGAAAAGCTTGTTGTTTATTTTTTGGTATAAAGCGTTAGATACTTTATTTACTCATTTTATTATAGACAAATATTTTCACCTGCATATGTACAGCTTATATATAAAATTCTCGTGTCACAACGGTCACGGCTTGACCGATTTTTATGAAATTTTATATGCATATTTAGTAGGTCTGAGAATCGGCTACTATCTATTTTTCATACCCCTCAGTGATAAAGTAAACATAAAAAAAAGGAAAAATTACTTTTGACAGAACGAAGTCTGTCCGAGCAGCTAGGTTTTACATAAAAACACATCTATCTTTTCCATCCCAAGACATCTGAAATTCAAAGTTTTGTGCATATTAAATAATTGATTATATCTCGCTGTTATATTATGTAAAGGAAATCACCTCAAAGAACCCTGCATATCTAAGAGACCTATATAGTGTTCTTAAAGTTATGTGAAGTCTGCCAACAGGCATTGGGCCAGCATATTGGCATATTGCCCAATCCTTTCCAAATTAAGAAGAGGCCCGTGTCCAGCAATGGGGCGGTTTATATACAATGTTGATATTATAATTTTTTTGCATATCACACATCCCTTTACCTAGATAATTGTAATTATTTATTTGTAACGATATATGATACGTCAATTTACTTTTCATAGTACCAGTGTTAATTTCTTTTTCTTTGCCTCAGTGGCGAAGCTGTAGTTAATGCGATTGTTGAGTATAAAGTCTCACATTCGATTCTTCACAGTCTTTAAATTCTCAGTAGCATGTAATTTAGAACTGTACTCAGTAGACGTTAATGTGCTCGTCACCTTTTACCAGGGATGAGCATATATCAGGACCTAAAATCTATGGTGGAATATGGTTATAACACACTTTTACATACCCCTTCAAGGATAGGCCTGAGACTATGTATGTATCACCATTTTAATTTTAATATCTTCCTAAAATCAAATCTGGGACCTCGTGCACAGTAGTTGCATTCACTACCGTAGCGTCACCGAGGCAGCCACTTCCAATTGTACACATTTTACACAATTAATTCTGTTAATTAGTCTCAGTCACGCCTAGCTCTCACCCCATAATCAAATAGCGAATAAACAGATCTCGATATAACTTGCACGTACACCATGACCCAATCGGGGTCCAACAACAAGAGTGTGAACTAATAAATTCTCCGCAACATTTTATTGAAACGTATCCGAGTCTCGCGGGGTGTATTAATACCGGCAATTGTATAATTTATGCACCGCCACGACCCTTGGGCGCCATCGCACCGACACCGCTGTTTTATACACAGCTCATAATTGAATGTACCTATGCTATTGGTGTTGTATTGTGTTGTAGAGTGGAATTGAGTGTGATATTGGTAAATCCTATCGGTGGTATTGCTATTTAGTTTTAATAAATGTGCAGTGGAATTGGAAACATTTTCTTTACATTAAATTTACTGACGGGTACACAAATGCTTATGCATTGAAATTAGAATGCTTTATAAGAATTTTATCCCAAATACAATGCTTTCGAGCTATTTATAAACTATTAAATGTATTTTTTTTTAACTAATCTTAGCTGGTTTGGGCATGTAGAAAAAATGGACGAGGAAAGACTGACTAAGAAAATTTATAAGGCTAGTATGAATGGAACAAGACCTAGGCGAATGTTTCTCGATCAGATTGGAGGCGTTCTGGACAAAGGCCAGGTTAAGAGCACCTTGAACCGACGGGCATGTATGAGAAATATGATGAAAGTGAATGAAGCCAGAGAAGTGTGTCAGGATCGTAGCAAATGGAAATCCGTAGTCTCTGCCTACCCCTCTGGGAAACAGGCGTGAATCTATGTTACATACATAGATTCACGCCTGTTTCTTTTGTATGTATTTTAACTTATCTGTTTAGGGACAACGAAGAACATCCAAATCCGACACTACCATTAGTGAATAACATTTTATTGGTGCCATGCCATGTGGTATTCGAACCCACAACACTAGGTATAGTAGTAGTAGCGGGGCAACTGCTTACTGAGTTGGCGTATAGCTTGTAATATCAGTAAATACATATTGTAGTCGCGTATGTCGCCACTTTAAGAGTCATGACATTTTCAAATGGAGTTCCATAATTACAGAAAACTTAAGCTCTATTATCTACTGAATATTTAAACAAATAATTGTAAATATGACAGCATAACAACGAATTACTTAACACATCTTTCATCTTCATATTCAAGTGAAGTAAAAAGTTGTTTCAAATGTCTATTTGAACTTGCACCTGTATATATTTGTCGACAAATAGTGAACAGTCTCTATATTGCTGAAATTTAAGGAGCCTTATATTTTGTAGGTAGACTTTATATCTGACAGACAGACAGCGCCGCATTATTTAATACTTATTCCTGCCCGCGTAGGTACAACGCGAGAAAAATATATTAAATTCTTCTTCAATACGGACACAAAAAATACCCTAATTCGGAATAACTATTTGTGGATCACTTAAAGGGGCATGCCAAGACGCCATAGTAATTCGGGCCCACAGTGCACACGTATAAAGGCTAATGATAATAATAATAAACAATGCCAATAATAAATTAGCATAAGAAGTGATTTACAAAAAACTTGGCATTTTAAAGTTATCAATCAACCTTATATATTATATAAATTAAATAGAGAGTTAAGTATTTATAAATTAAATTATGTTAACTGTAAGAACATATTTTATAATTTTTTACAAATTTTGTCGTATGAGCAAACTGAGCAGTTACTTCAAGTAAGCAAATAAAAATTTTGCTGATCTATCTTAACGCATCATTATTATTGACCCACTTATTACCGGTACTGCTAGTTGCTTATGCAGGTTATTAAAATGTTATTATTGAATTGTAGTTATGTAAATTTATATTGCTAAAATAGATTGTAAGCACTTCTTCGCCCGAGCCACAGGTTCTATCTAGTTCGGGCAAACAACAACAAATGTATTTTATAAATTAATAGTAAATTAGTCATTTATTATAAATTATTGTACCTATTATTTAAATAAATAAATATTATATTCTTCTCACCAATACAATTTATATTAAATAAGTGCTATATCATTTTATACATTATTTTAATTTATTTATGAATACAGTCAATTAGGAATTAAAGATAACAGAATACATTGCATTTTTACAGCTTATAGGTAAAAGTCGTCGATTTAACCGCAATAAATAAACACTAACCGTCACAATGGAGTTGCAAAACAAGCAATGATAATATTGACATTAACGTTTTCTGGCGTCATACAATTTAGAGATAGTGTTGCCATAATAAATATTAAACCTCGATACATCGATAATAGACATTACTTTAAGTTAATCAAAGCAATCTTCCAAAGATAATAATAATAATTATTATTAGTATTTGTATAACTTTTGTATAAAAATGAAATCACCGATTAAAATAATAATTATATAACATAGTAATGATAAATTACCATTTCGATTAATTAGGTACCTACCTGTCAACATATTTTCTGTAAAGGCAACATTTTCACGTTAATGTACTTGCTTGCAACTTCCACTACATAGTTTAGTCATTTCCTTGTTTAATATTTTTAGAAAATATTACCGACTTGTACAGAATAATAAATACAAGAAAGAACTAGGATAAATGTTAATATATCTTTTTAGTCTTGACAATTTCTTGTGCACCTCTGGGCCTAATACTGGCAACACCTGCCTAGTTGGCAGAAGCAGAGCATAAATGAAAAGTGTTGGAAAAACGGGGAAAATTTTCTTATGTGAAGCAGATGAAGTTGCACGGGTCAGCTAATGTATGTATACATGTACATACATGTATAACATCATGCTACTATCTACGGGAGCGGCGCAGTAACTATAAACGCGTGTGAAACCGTGGGCACATCTAGTTAAATATATTTGTAGAATCGCTGTAGATTTTGGATCTAGGTTATAGTAGATTCTCATTTATTACATAGATGACAAAGTAGCGTGGGGTCTGTCTGGTAGCAAATAGCAGTGTAGTTCAGATGACTTTTTCTTTTTTTTAATTTTAAGGCAATGCTTTGACGCATACCTCTCCGCGGGGTGACGGAGAGATACGTCGGGCTCACAAAGATACCCCGTTAATACCAACTAAACCTACAACGGTGTTCCTAGACATAACAATAAACGGCGCGGCCGCGCAAATCGCTTTCACATGCAATCCTGACCCCGCCGAAGATTCGGCGTTTCGGAAAACAGCAGGCTACTACATAAAACACTTCCTCTACTGTCCCCTTGTGGGGGACGAAGACACGACACAGAGGCGCGCGAGAGAACATGCACGCCGCCTCTCGGACCTGGTGCTAATCGCGTGGCAAGCAGGCCCACGAAGCCCACCACCGCCAGGTCAAACCTCAGGGTGATTGTGGTGGCTCGCAAGTTTATGTGACTTAATGTAACATTAGACAACACTGGCGAGTTGGCACCTAAAATAAAAGACAAAGACAGGCGAGCATGAGGCAGCTGTAATGCTTTGTCTCATTAATAGTACCTATTATTATATATTTCTTTAACTTAACATATATTCAGTATTTAATAATAATAATATAATATTCTATCACATACACACAACACCATCTAGCCCAAACTAAGCAGAGCTTGTACTATGGGTACTAGACAATGGATAAACATACATATATACTTTTTTTTGTTGTAAATACATACATATTATACATAGAAACACCCAGACCAAGACAAACATCCATGTTCATGCACACAAATGTTTGACTTGTGCGGGAATCGAACCCACGACCTCAGGCGTGGCAGTCGGTTACACTAACCACTACGCCATCGAGTCGTCAAATTTATTAGTATATTGGCTGCAACACTATATATCTGTATTTAAACTAATTTTATGGTCATTAAAAAGAGTGGTACAACCTTTTCAGGGGTACACACGCCTAAATCTTCTGTCTAACTAGACACACACAACTGTGCATAGGCACAACTAGATGGAAAAAAGAGCAGATGTTTTTTAGAGTTCGAAAAAGCTCTTGTTTGCTCAACTTGCTTTGTCCATCCGTCTGTTATACAACTTTCAACTCAAGAACCGTAAGAGCTAGAGACTCGCGGTCAACACCATGTGACTCAGCATAGTCGATATACCCCTGAAATGATTTTTGACCTCTGACCTCATGGTCAGGTGGTATCACGAGATCTTTGCATTTTTTCGAACTCTTAAATTTACGGCAATTCATTGCCGTCTCTCACTTGTTTAAAGACAGATGCCAATCTTGGAGTAATTCTTGTGCCGCGGGGAACTTTACAAACATTCAAACAACGGATACAAAGATCATCCAGACTTGGAACAACTGTTTGTTGATCTCACCATTTTTTGTCCTATGTAGGTAACCGATCGAACCCACAATACTCGGAGTGGCAGTAGCAAGGTGACCTTATAAACCGCTATGCCATCTGTGTATAAATTATGTAGACTACGTAAACGTTCTTAGACCAAACCTGAGACAATGTAGGTACAAATCAGGGTAACTTTAGACCGACGAGCGAACATAAAAAAATATAAACAAGAGATATGCGTGGACCGTGGCAAGCAAATATCCATAGTCTTTGCCTACCCTCTCTAGGCATCAGCTGCGAGTTTATATTTATACATATACATACATACTACAAAATACGCACAACATAACCTTACTTTACTAAAGAAACCCAACGAAATCAAATATCCGAATCCACAATTTATTTATCATCGAATCTTCCAACAAAACAGAAATTCATTCGAAGTAACGCAACACCAGTGTTATTACACTTGCAGACTGTCATAATATTAATTTGTATGTAAAACATGAATATTACGACGCCATACGGGGAACTCGTTACACGCGCCTGATGCGATGTAATGGCCTGAAAATGAGACGGCGATCGTCAAATTATGTATGAGTGTGTCATCTGTGTGTGTACTTCATGTATGTGTATGTATTATTAAGTGTTCGAATTGGATGTCTGTGGTTAAACTTCTAATTTTTTAATCATAGGCGCATTCTTTTTTACCCGACTACGGCGAAGCCAAAGGGAAGGATAATGATTTTGGCGGTCTGTGTATGTATGTTTGTATGTTCCACCGTAGCGCCTAAACTGATTTTAATGAATACGATGTCAATAGATTTGTAATAATGGCCCGGGTGACATGAGCTATATAAATTATATCAAAATTTTATATGACGTAATTTAAACCTCAGATCCTAACCACGAAAAGAATTAATCTCAGAATCGTCACGTATTTGGTATCAAAAGAAAGGTCTCGACGAGCCCATTACAAATAATATATATATATATATATCGTATTGTTTAATCAAAATATATGTATAAAATGCGGTCGTACAATTCGAAAAATAAACAGAAAATTAATGTTAAACGGAAAAGTATTAAATAAAAAATAAAGTTTAAAAACTATAACCTGACTACGTAAAAAATGGGGTCTCAAAAGGACGAAACAAGAAAATAATTCCGATAGAAATCCAGAAATGCATAGGTACAAAAATAAGATACATAAATTTTAGACCCCAGTTATATATTTCTCTAAGATGCATTCTATCCATAGTCCATTTATACTTGTAACACCAATAAGTGAATAACATGTATTATAAGAATTGGTTTGAATTGAATTTAATATAGTTGATAACGCATGTTGCAGATATGAGTTTTGCAATGTCGAAATTATAATGCAACTAGCCCGCGGTTTCGTTGCTCGGGAACAAGATTTCTTTTTTATGAAACGTTACCTTATGTCCTTTTTCGGACCCCTAAAAACGTGTATACTATACACAAAATTTCATGATGATCAGTCTAGATTTTAAGGCGTGAAAGTATAACAAAAAAACGCACATGTGAGATTGTTCATTCGCATTTATAATATTAGTTAGGATGGCATCTTTAAAAAGTGGACGTGAGTTTCTTGCATATTTTTTTTAAAGGCTGTTACCCCTTAGCCTGAACCTAGCAACTTACATGAATGTAACTTGGGTAAATTCCCTAACCACTAAAGTTTGAGGTTCATCAGCGTTACCTTAAATAAAAGATTTTCTGTATTGTGAGTCTTGTATTCTGACTGCAGATCGTGGGTATCATAATTATTTCATAATATAATCGTCACTAAGATTGACTTAATAGTAGTCAGTCAGTAGGCATATAACGTCAGTGGTCGGTTTCGATTCTCGGTTCAGGTCGTGTTATAAATATTTCTGTGCGAAAATTTTCCTTATCAGTAATTAGTCTAAAAAGATGCGCAATATTGAACAATACGCTTATCCTACAACGTGGTACCTAAATCAATCATTGATACCACGTATTAGGCAAGGGAGGTACTAATATATAGGCTTATCGTGATGTAAATATTTCGATTAGAATACCGGTGACTCGTATGCAACCTCGGCTTTTTGAGCCATGGAATTGGTCGCTCTCCCCCTATCATATCACCGACTAGGCAGGATCGGATCCAGTTTAAATTGGATTGCCCGTTAATACCAGCCGCATACGGGTTGATATTTAATTTTGCATATAATACTAACCAAATTTGGGTACCTGAAGAGCAGAACAGACTTTTACCTTATTTTACTGTCTGTAGCCACTTGGTTGTATATTCTTGGTTACTCACAGTTCCTGAAGCACACGGTCATAAATATAAACGGTAATTAGTACTAAACTTTAGGCAGGTCGGCAATGAAAAAAACACGATACCTATATTTTGTTCTGCTTTAGAAGGTTGTAGTTTATTTCTAACACCTTTTGAGAAACACTTTCGTGTGTTTCTTGCATCTGTTTTGAAAAACCTTACTGTAGTAGTTGACGAACTGTATCTATAAAAATCAGCCCTTGGCCTGTCTCAAGGCGTCGGAAATAACTTCTCAAGTTGTCTTAACCAATTCTGAAGTTGCCTAAACCAGTTCTTAAGTTCGCGAAAATGCTCGCAGCCTCTTTCCAACTTATTCCTTAGCTCATTAACCGAAAAGCAGGATAGATAGTTGGGGCAGTTGAAAATGAGCATCTACTTAAAAGTTTAGGCACAACTCTTCAGCACTGCGCTTGATGCCCAACACAGAACCAAGTTTAAAACTTTCCAAAACTTTGGACGCGCTGGAAATGATTTAGAAAATATATAACACAGCAGATATTTCGCTTATAAGTAATGGTTGTTATAAACTACAGAAGCACGTATTTGTCCTCCTTTTAACATCCTAACGTACTGTTTACAGTCTCCAATTTCATGTTGCTGTACGTGCAAATTGACTTTACGACTTGCTCTTCCGTGTCCTTTAATACAGTTTACTTATATTACACAGGATTTTCTAATTTAATTATAATTCCTCGTGTAATTTACCTTAGTGTATTTTAAAGGGCTATTGCTGTTTCTCCAGTAATTTAAGGAAAATGATTTGCTAAGCGGTTGCTAGGACACAGCATAGCAACCCTCGCCGGTAAACAGCTGAGATTCGAATGACGAGTACCGTACCAATTAAACTAATTGCACATCCACCGATCGATAAGGATCTTCGGAGCTCGGCGTCGTCCACTAATTGAGGCATGTCCGGTCATTTTGTTCGCTAGCTAAACTTTCCGAGGTCGAGCCTTGTTAAGGGCCAACAAATTCGGAAATCGCGTCCAAATGTTAACGAGAACCAATTTGTGGGCGGTATCGACCCCAGCCGTTCTCCTGGGATTACGGGAACATAGTATTTTATTAGTGGGTTGATTAGTTGTTTGTCTTGTTGGTACCGAATTGTTATCGCCGAGGGACCTCCAGTCAGTTTTTCAACTGCTTACTAAGTTATGAAGGGTTTGCTATCTGATCAGTGTTGTGTAGGTAGTTTCAATTCGGTCGTTGTTTGTTCTTTGGATATTTTCCAAGAAATTTAGCCAGTGTGAATTTGTTATTCATTACTTGTGTTATGAATAACAAATTAATGCCGACTTTCCAGAACGCTTGGAGATATTATTGTATAAAAAGAAAAAGTACAAGCCGATCTTAATTATTATAGCAGCATAAAATCCGAATGTAATGAATATATTCTTCAAATCGGGGTTTGTTTATTTTTCTTTTATTTTAAAAGCCCTTACTGATATTTCTTTTGTTATAAGAGTTCTTAACGAGGGTCGAAATAACGCAAACAAAGATGAGTCAAACTCAGAACAAGGAAAACATAAGAGAGAGATACGTTATGGAAGCTTACTCACTTTGAACTGAGACTCCGCTCAAATCGGCACGGTTATACGGCCAAATCACTTTGAACTGGTTTCTGCAGTGTGTAGTGTAGCCTAACCTTAAGAAGCGTAGTGTTGTAAGCAGGAGATCAGTAATATTTAGCCGTTGCACTAGAAGCACTCCTTATTTAAGAGGTCGCCGATTTACTGAGTATTAAACTTTTAGTTTTGCGTTCGTCCATAGACTACAGTAGCTTCCTACTAATATAAATACCTTGTCTCTTTGTCTTGTTTGGACATCGAACCTATAACATTATTCATATTGCCAGCAAGGCAACTGCTTGAAAACACTGCGACATTTGTAAAAATACAAGTACAACAAAACTATCCAATAGACCACTCGATAGTTCGCTTACTGCAACTGAAATATAGCTGGATTAAAACACATGTACGTAAACGTAGATACATATATGCTAATCTCCTAGACCAAAACACCAGGGGCGGGTAACAGCTACGTCGGGTTAATTTTCCAGTAATCAAATGTGAGTTGATGCGATTTTGAGGTTATGGCTCGCCCGCGGCCATGACGCCCCGCCGGGCGCCATATTGAATTACCGCGTAAACGTCATCACGACGCGCGGCGAAGCGAACTTTGTGAAATTGCAGGTAAAATATCGTTGCTACGGGAAATACTGGGGAGAAATGTTTTGGGTTAAAATAGTTCGGTGCTGTGATCACAAGTCCAAGGCTTAACGAGGTCATCCTTAAGGCCGGCCCTTGTCCCATATAGGTTACGGGGAAAACAATTGAGTTTGAACCATTTATTTATTATCAAAGGGTTTTGATGGGATATTTTCAGGTAAAATACCTTTGTCATTTTTGTTATTTCTGTTTGGAGCGTATCTAAAAGTTCATTGAACTTGCGTAAAATATTTCTTTAGTATAAATGACTATCTTTACTATTACGGAAAATGGAATGCAAACATAAAACGTATTTTTTAGTGGTTCTATCGTTTTGATTTCCTGCCATTTGATAATTCTGTACGTTCAGTGAAAAGTGATATAACTTGAAAAACATGATTTTGAGATACTTAACGTTGAAGTTATAAAAAATTCTTATTCTTTTTCATCTTCACTAAAATAGGAACTGATTAATATCAGTGATAAACAATACCATTGATCATGTTTCAGTCTAAGAAAAAATAAATAATTTATATACTTAGTATTTTTATAATTTAAAAAAACATCAAGTTGTATCTAGTATGTATCTTATGTGGGGGCCAGTCAGTGCAGACCGGTGACACTTCGACCCAGTGGGATCTTTTGTGTCAACACTCTTCCAATAACGACTGCCATAGATGATAATGGCAGCCGGGACCGACGGCTTTACGCGCTCTCCGAGGCACGGAGCAGGCGATAATTGTCAATCAATACGCACATAATTTCGAAAAGTCATATAACTTCCGAAAGTCAGAGGTGGGCGACGTGGGACGTGGGTTCAAACCCGAGACCCTCTGCATTGCAGTCTGTTTGTCTCCCCACTGAGCTATCGCTGCTTAAGTTGTATCTAACTGATAAAACTTGATGTTTTTACACCACAACGAATATTAACCTCGTTTTATGTGTCAATTAATTTAAATTTACATGAACTATTTTACACATCGTATATTGGTTTGGTGTCAGAAGATATATGATTCGTATTTTTGGAGGTTTATACTTAAAGGACTTAATAAAATATGTAAAATAAATATACTTCATTTGTGTATTGTCAATTCAAATTTACGTTACAACCACGAATTTGTAAGTTAAATTGAATTTGAATCTTTATACACCTGTATCGTATTTAAGATAAAATGTGAGTAATGATACAAACTGTTGTGTAATATGATACATTTTGAAAATACTAAAGTGCTTATTGATACAGTTTCCGTACAGATACAATAAAATAGTAAAAATTTGGTAAATTAGAAGGAATATCTAAGTGGGTTTTCATTTGAAAAAATAAATCAATATTTTATTTTTATAAATAGCTGCCGTAGTTAATTAAACTGTCCAAATTAAACTTTTCTTAATACTTAATGGGGATCTTATGAAATCAGTATATTTTTTTGTATATACGTAATAGAGAAGTATATTCTATAAACTAATAAATAAGGTCTTATTAACAGTTCAGTTTCAGACGCTGTATTTTTTATTAAGCTTAAATTTTCTTCAATATTAATTTGTTTATCTTGATCGTCTTTTTCTAGTTCGCTTAATTTCACTGCCATCCTCTGTCTATTCTGGTCCTCTTCCTCTATCATGCTTACTTTCCATTGTACTTGATCCTCTTTCTGCATCACGCTTATTATTTTGTCCATTTTCTCTTTATCGTGATTCTATTTTCTGGTTATGGTAACAATAACTAATTCTTCCATCCAGTTCATATCATTTTAATCTTATCGATTTAATTTCTTCACATTACCTTCGTGCTCTTTTTTAGAAACCCCTTTACAATTTTAATAATGCCCGTTTTCATTTTTGTCCGAAGAATAAACGGTAATTAAAATATTAATATACGAAACCAAATAAATAATACCGGTAATTGAAACTAAACTACATTATACGGATTTTATTGCGTTGTTTATTTAACATTTATATATATTAAACTTTTCTACATTTTAAGTTCATTAAATTAACTATTTATATTTGAGTTTACACTCTCCGCGACGTTTTGGTTGCTTTTCAGCAGCCATGTTCATAGGGAGATTAAGATGGTAGTAGTCTCAATGTTCTGAAGTTTGGATAGTTCAAAGTATCCGAACATAATTTAATCATTGGTGTTTCTATTTATGCAGAACGAGCACAAAGTATAATGAAGACTAGCTGCGTTTTGCTTCTTAATGGGTTTGACTTTTTGAATTACTGGATTCCAAGCTTGTGGTATATTCCAACCATCTTAACTAATAAAATTAGGCTGTTTTTGATTTCAATAACCTCGCGAAGAATTCTTGGTAGAAATCGGTGTTCTTTTGATAAATTTACTTAAATTTGTGGGCGACTTGAAGTATGTGTTGATTAAAGCTCTCTTCATTGGTGTTTACCATCCGTCATGTGCCAATTACCTTAAATAAAATATAATAAAATAGATTATGACTGTAGACTCTCATACGTTGGTCAACCAAGAGAAGCATAGGCACCCGCAATTCTTTGAAAGCAATAAAAAGAAAATAACAGAATATTTTTTTTATCGTGAAGGATATTCTTATGTTTGTTTTAAAAATACAAAGAACATATTTATTTTAATTTATAGTTAGTTAAAAAATAAAGCGTGTTATTGTGTGGAATTGACAAATGTATAACAAGAATGTTATCGCCGTAATTCTTTGTTTATGATGCAGATAGAAAGCTATACGGATAGGCACTAAAGTTAAATAATGTATATGGTACATAAAATACTGCTTACAATGTATAATAAATTAAGTTATGAATAATAATAATAATAATAATAATATTCTATCACATACACACAACACCATCTAGCCCAAACTAAGCAGAGCTTGTACTATGGGTGCTAGACAATGGATAAACATACATATATACTTTTTTTTTTTCTAAATACATACATATTATACATAGAAACACCCAGACCAAGACAAACATCCATGTTCATGCACACAAATGTTTGACTTGTGCGGGAATCGAACCCGCGACCTCAGGCGTGGCAGTCGGTTACACTAACCACTACGCCATCGAGTCGTCGATAAATAAATCATATTACAAGATATTTTAATTGTCGCAACAATTGCAACATAATTTGTGTAAAACGATATAAGTCAGTTATGCGTATAATAATGCGTATTACGTAACAGTCACGACGCTACAACTTAAATGCAGTTGCAAGTCTTACTTCTTCAACATTCACTCGTTCTAATTTCCAATATAAGCATTATAAGCATCTTACTCTGCGCGGAGAAGTTGTATTACACTTATTTTATGAATTATGTAACTTAAATTAAAATTGATGATTTTTTATTTAAATATATTTATATCATGAAACACTTTACCCAAAAGTATGTTAATATTGATACAAATTAAATCAGAATCAGATATCACGATGAAAATGAATTGAAAAATAATGTAAATTGATATATTAAGTGTTGCATTATTATACGCAATTTTTTTACTGTTTAACATAGTGTGAAAATATTAAAACTGATATACCTAAGTTAAGATGTATCAGTTTTCACTGTAGGTACAGAATTAGTCCTTGCTGCCTGATCATCTGACTCTATGGCGTAAGTTTGTGAACGATCATGAGGTCTCTGGTTCAATTCTGAGGTCAATTAAATTATTTTTTATACAAGTTAGGCAACAAAAAAGTACGACGTGCTTAATGAAATGTATCGTGCATCGTCAACCCTAGTTAAAAAGACAGGCAGAATAAAAACGAGATGGGTGTAAAAACCCAGGATTCAACCTTTTCGTTTTCTTGTGACCTTGTTTGAATTATATTTAAACATTTATTTAGGTTAATGTTGTATATAATTATATGTTTTAATAATAAATAATTAACGTATATTTCAATCATTGCCGCCGTTGAACATCATGCCCAGTGCTACCTACTGCTGGGCATGATACCCACAGTTGAGCCTTATGTCCACTTTTGGGCATCTTGCCCAGTGTTAGGCGTCATAACAACTGTTAGGCATTATGCCCACTGTTGGTCATCTGTCCACTGTTGGGCATCATGTCCACTGCCGGGCATCATGTCCACTGTTGGGCATGTCGTGTTGTAAAACGCAGCACAAGAGAAAACTCGACAGCAAACAGCAGCAACCAACTCGAATCAGCACACCACAACTCTGCATATAAATGAAGCCATTTTGCCATTTAAAATACATGTGACCTTGTGACCCCTATATCTCGGGGGTCTTTTGACCCACAGAGCCCATATTCAAACTCGCCCGATGTATGACCTCAAGGTGCCTGCACACCAAGTAACAAGTAAATATTTTCCCATTTAAAATATGTGACCCCTATATGTCGAAGGTATTTTGACCCCCAAGGCCCATATTCAAAGTCGACCGAGGGATAACCCCAAGGTGTCTGCACACCAAGTTACAAGTCAATCGGTCCAGTGTTTCCGGAACTATGCCTGTCACTAACAAACTGTCACTAACAGACAGACACACAGACCCACAAAGTGTTTTCATTAACCTCTTCGAAGAAGACTCAGAGGTCATAAATAGTAGGAATGTAAACCTATAAGAAATCTTATCTCGTATCGGTTTCAAACACACAGCTCTCGGCATAGTGGCACTGGCAAGGCGATAGTTAAGCCACTACGCCACCCGCACTATCAAAGTAATTCAACGTTGCTACAAAGCAACCTATAAAAAAAATATAAGTATCTATATCGGATAGTTCGAATGTACTACTCTTAGTATAATACTGTATACATTATGTATACAATCCCCTTAACTTGCAGGATATTGGCATAATCATCACATTTGGTGAGAGGGTTCGCCGCGTGCTGTTATTAGTTTACGTTAGGATGTTGAGAGCCGGATGGGCGTGACGAGTTGTATTAGTATAGGAAATCTGCTATTGCTGTGTGTTTGTGTAACTGGCTAATTGAGAAGTAGCTTATTGAGGTTTTTATATTCGATGCTTTTATTATTGTTCTCGTTCTTCCCATAGTTTACACTTAACAACTGAAAATATAATATAAAGCTTAATATAATAGTCTTCTGTTTACGCGAATATTATTCATTGAAATTAAACTACTATATACGGATTTTAACTGGATTTTGACTGGAACATTGAGACAACTACCATCTTAGTCTCCCCGTGACCATGGCTGCTGAAAAGCATCCGAAACGTCGGGGAAAGTGTAAAATTAAATCAAATTTAAATAGTTTTAATAATAATATAATTAGCTTAAAAATTAGTAAAGTTTAATAGTAATAGTAGCGTGACAAATTTTCAAAATTATGTAATATAGTGTCAAATAAACAACGCGATAAAATCCGTATATAGTAGTTTAATTTCAATGAATAAAGTTTAATGATCACATAATTACCTATTATAAAACAAAGTCTCTTTTTTTCTTTTATCTGTCTGTTCGCGATAAACTTAAAAACTACTAAACGGATTTTCATGCGGTTTTCACCAATATACCAATAAAGTGATTAATGAGGCAGGTGTAGGTGTATTATTTGTTAAGGTTTTGTACTACTCATGTGAAGCTCGGGCGGGTTGCTAGTACTCACTATAGTCTCATACCTATACAGGCTCTGCGTACCCAGATCAACATTACGCCAGCTCTGGTTTTAAGTACTACGTGATAGGTGAATAACTCTGCACGGTAGATTGAAATATCAGCTTATTTCAGTTTCAGTTTCTGTGCAGAATATTGCACTCACTTTAGCACATGTCATAAACATGACACATGGACTTTTTTTTTAAAACATTATAATAAATAAACATAAATAAACATGGATGTTTGTCTTGGTCTGGGTGTTTCTATGTATAATATGTATGTATTTACAAAAAAAAAGTATATACATATGTATGCTTATTCATTGTCTAGTACCCATAGTACAAGCTCTGCTTAGTTTGGGCTAGATGGTGTTGTGTGTATGTGATAGAATATTATTATTATTATTATTAAAAATGTACGATATTTTAACATAACCGTCTCTTACACCAACACCGACTCCAAAAAATAAAGAAAGAAATCCAACCAAAAATCTTGTAAGACAAAATTTATTATTAACGAAAATATAGGCCAGATATCCTTTTCATAACGTAGTGTAGTTATCAAAGATGTCAGTCTCACCTGCGATGCTACGATGTTAATAACGTGGACAGTTTTGAATATCCGCTCAACATCTGCCTACGACACGATCCCCCTTATATTTTCTATTACCCGCCTTTATTAACGTCTCAACTATTGAATAATACCATCGAATTTATGACAGCGCTTTTGGTGGTAAGATGTTGATTGGATATATTGACTTTGATCAAGATTCTTAATAAATTTCTTCGAAGATGAGATGAAATTCCACCTCTTATTTATACAAAAATACGTTAGAACAAAATATATACATTTATATCTATAGTTATCTATACAGACATAATCGTATGTACAGATTTATTGTTATATTCTTTGACTTAATATGTGTATAAGTACATAACCTAACACCCGATGTGGTAGGCACAGGCGATGTGGAAAATGTGCTATATTTTTGGGGAGCAGTAGCAGTAGTTATAAAGTCTTTGATAAGCTATTTTCAGTAGTACCGAAAATAGCCTATCAAAAAACTCAATAACATTTTGCCCAATCCGGCAATGAAAACCGAGACCACAAAATTGAGCAATTTTGAGGTCCCAGATTGACGTTTGCACAAGCATAATTTTTTACCACTATTGACGAGGCAACCACTTAATAATAAGTGTACAACGTCTTTAAAAACCTAAAAAGAAATTACGCAATAGTGACTTTTGCATTCACTTGCCGTAAAATGAATTTATCCAATACCTATTTGCTTCTAAAATTTATTTTTCTATTATCAAAGAAGACTTCTTTAAGAAAATACCGGCGCTTCAGTCATAGATCATAACATTTTTACGTTCAACTAAAATAAAACTTTCAATCACCACAACACGTGTTATACAATTGCAGTAAAACAGGAATATGCCAGACTAAACTAAACAAGACGCATAAATCCGGAATTTCAGCGTAAAAATATACGTCGACGTCGGAAGCTGTGACGTCGCAACGTCAGCGGGTTTCGTCAACGGTAATCCAATATGGTGGACATACTTGTGGTGCATGCCGATGTGCCGCAAGTTACGAGCTATAAAGTATTTATAGACCTATTGAAAAACACTTGGGATAAGACAGGTTGGTTTATTTAAAAAGTACATAAAATTGACTTATCTTAACTAATATTATAAATGCGAATGTGAGTTTGTTTGTTTGTTCCGCTATCACGTCTTAACTACTCGACCGATAATCATGAAATTTTGCATACATGTTGTCAGGGGAATAGAAAAGGAGAAAGTGTTGTTACTAATATAACCTAACCTACATTTACAGGAACGAGGCAGCGTGCAAAATCTAGTGTATCTACGTTACTGAAGGGATAGACAAATGATAGGTTCTACGTAATCTACACTTGGCCAGCTACGATTTTAGGTTGCACGTAATAGATAGTGAGCATATTGCCGTCAGCTGGGCACATTTCTAGGATCCGTTAATGCACGAATTTTTTACAAAAATCCGATCATGGATTGTACTTAGAGTTGCAAATATAAACGCAGAATCACAATCATCAGAAATTTATTCAACTATTTGCAATATAAAAAAAATATTATTCCACTTGCCGATAAGCAGCTAATTGCTTATATTTGCGTATGATTAATAGTTCACGAAATACAATTAACTTCCAACCATAATGGAAGCTTGTCATGTTTTAAAGAGTCCCATCGACAACCACACAGCCGCAAATACTACTTTCGTTTCTATCAGAAAAGCAGCACGCAGTTTGCCTGACCGAGGGATTAATCCCTCACTCGTACAAATTACTGGTATTTTTATTAATAAAAATACTAGTAATTTGTAAACCAATATACGAGAACTCTTAGAAAATACAAATAAATTTATCATATAAAGTTACATTACATATTTGTAAAATCATATTGCTTCCAAACATTGCTGGTATATCTTGATGTTATTCCACATAGTTAATTCTATCGATATATCTATATAACGGGGTTTTATTGAAATGCCTGCACCGCTCGTTACTCAGACCAAGAGATGAAACGATAAAATACTTTAGTTCTGCCAACTTTCATTTCGGTATTTTCGCTGAATTTTTATTATAGCTTGATTTTTGACAACACTGCAACGGGTCGAGATTGCTTCCGAGATTTATGACTGTACCGTTAGAACCTCAAAGTATTTGCAAACGGGCCAAGATATGTTGTCATAATCTACTTCATCTAATGGTTGTTACTTAGATGATGTTTTGGTATTTTCGGTGTACTCGATTCTATGACTGCTTAATTAATTTTGTGGCATAGGCATTAACTTAACTACTAATTCTATAGACCCGTATGCGATTCGATCTGTAACAAGCAAAGTGCTATTGGTTCTTCCTCGTTATCATCTTTATATTATCAGATCTCTTTAAAGCTACCTGAAGACTTGATTTAATATAATTATATTTTCTGGGAAGTCTATCTATACTCGATATATTGAAAAATTGGCTTCTCTATGATGAGTATGAACAAAATATTGTATTTTCAAATTTACCTCAAAAGGTTCAAGCTTTTGCTTGTAAATATTTACATCTCATTTTGGGTTATAACATTATGATGAAATGAGGATAAAGTAAAAAGAATAGAGTTAAGGAGATCCTATTTGTTAGCATTGAGTATTTGACGAGAATGAAAATAGGCTTATTTATGTGATACCTTATTGAATTGTAGAGAGTTAACGCATCGGGTTACATAGCTTCTTTGTTAAGGGTTCGGTTTTTTATGCGTCTTACAATGTGTAAGACGCATGCGATGAATAAACTTCGTTTGTTCGCTCAAGATGGCCCGCGTTTCACGTTGCGATTGACGCTATGTTCAGGGTGCCTAGTGCTAGTTGTTTTTGCGTTGACGCGATCGAAACGTTTACCGCGTGCGGCTCTAATAGGTTAAGAGCTTGGAGCGGGCCAATCCGAACGCCGTACGTCATAAACGTGTCGATCACGTTAACGTGATACAAACTCGCACTAGGCACTCAGATCAAAAACAGCAGTAAAGCGTATCAAGTACACGTAATACAATGTACGCTGCTATCGAAAAGCATTCAGCGTACCTTATGACGCATAAACGAATCGGACGCTTTACTGCCTTTGCGTTCTGTTAAGTTAAATTTCCACACGCGATAAATATTGCGTAATTCGCATATAATTGGTCTATTTTTGAAAGGTATTTATGTCGATCGTTTAATGTTTGTAAAGCCTTTCGGAATATACTCTTTCACGGAGAGTGCTCTGAAGAACTGTTTGATTTGGTACCAGCGGCCCTTTTCTATCATCGTACCACTCGACAACGAAGCAGGGTTCATCCATATCACCTGGAAGCGTTCAAATCCAGGACGGTACGCTTCCAGCGATCATTTCTCCCATGTACGTGCAAGCTCTGGAATGAACTGCCTGCTTCGTGTTGCCCGAGCGCTATGATATGTCCTTCTTCAAACGAGGCTTAAAGAGAGTTCTTCTTTCACGGTAGGCAGCGGCTTTGCTGTGTCCTGACATTGCTGAAGTCCATGAGCAGCAGTTACCACGTGCTCGTCTGCCACCGATAGCAATAAAAATAAAAATATATAGGTATAATAACGTAAAAGTTTCAGATAAGTAATTCGATCTCTCTGTGTCGAGGAAATTATTATCAGACAATCCCCGGAAAATATATTTTCAAATCAAATTATGTATTATCTACACAGCATATTAGATATTGCTTCATTATAATAAAATCATGTATAACCTTACCTTAAGTTTGAGATCTGATATCTAAACAATTCCAATAAATAAAAGGCGTTGGTTTTTATTTTCAGAAGACATTCATTAAAATCGTGTTTTCTAAAATGATTCCTTTCCGTTTGCAAATTATAGCCGATAAATGTATTATACCCTCATTTTGTGAATCAGATTCATGTATCTGTGTAATTTAGTAGATTAGTTTCCTCACAGAAAACCCAATACACCTTGAAATCAACAACATAAAAAATCGTAAACTTTTGATACCATACCAATACGGCAGCCTTTGTTTATAACGACACTAATTTTAAAGTAAAAATTGTTATCACTATTCACAAAGCATCGTTAACGTAACAAATGTAACACGTACGGTCATCCACAAAGTCTTCAGAAATGTAGAATTGCCAAAGTCGAAACGTTTAGAAGGAGCAATCTCACAAACGCGCCACATTCCGTATGACTTCAGTCGTATAGCTGGCAGGCTCGTATTTTGAGCAAAAGTTTCCGCTCTAACCCGACTAGTGAACCCTCGGATAACCAGCCAAGTGTGCATGCCTTAAAAATATCTAACATCCTATAGACCGTAACTTCCTTGAAGGGTTTGGGAGGTAGAAGGTTTTGGATGAGGCTTTTTATTTGTGTTTTTAACTGCCACACCTTTGTAGCCATGTCTATCTTTAATACATACCTTCATACATAGACTCACGTTTGTATGCTTCCGAAGATGTAAGCAGAAGTTTATTGTCTCTACATTTCGCAAGCTATGGTTTAGATAGAGCAGCGATAGCTCAGTGGGGAGACCAACAGACTGCAATGCAGAGGGGTCTCGGGTTCGAACCCACGTCGCGCACCTCTGACTTTCGGAAGTTATATGACTTTTCGAAATTATGTGCGTATTGATTGACAATTATCGCCTGCTCCGTGCCTCGGAGAGCACGTTAAGCCGTCGGTACCGGCTGCCATGAATATCTATGGCAGTCGTTATTGGGAGAGTGTCGACACAAAAGATCCCACTGGGTCGAAGTGTCGCCGGTCTGCACTGACTGGCCCCCATATAAGATACATACATACATATGGTTTAGATACAAAAATGTTGGCACAGTCATGTCTTTGTAGACAAGTTTATAGTGAACAGGCCTATAGCATTTCGGGCTATACATAGTGCATACATACGAGCTTTGTATTACAAGAAGACTGAATATACTAACAAAACTTTGGTGTAATATTTGTAATACACTTGAACATCGGATTTCACCCAAACTATGGCACTGTGCCTGGGAGTTTTACCTTTACTCTACAGAGTGTCACAGCCAAGCATTATTGTTTATATGTATTCCTGATATGAGTAGTTTAGGAGTGCCTTTGAAATTCGTATTTGCCTATTACGCTGGTAGCGCCGCGACTTTTTTATTGAAAAATTGGCTAGACCTGAGTGGTACTTTAGAAGTTTGTGTAGTCGACGGGACCCTCTTATTAGCTTAGAAGCTATTAATTCCTCAGTAGTAATTTAAATACTGTGTATAAAATCTTGGGTTCAAATCCAAGGTCGCGTAACAAAAAGTTATTTAATTTTCCTAACAAAAAATTCATAACAGCAGCCCAGTGTTAGGAAGTTGGCGGTGTAGCACAACGCCGTGCCTCGAAAACTACGTAAAGCCGTTGGTCAGGACCAACGGCTTCACGTAGTTTTCGAGGCATCTTTCTCCGATTGTGTCAGATTACGGTTCCATCTAACTATAACAGTGGTGGAATGAGGACTGCACTCGTGTTTGCGCACGTAACAGGGTAGTCCCTGTCTTCTCCTAAACTTGTTTGCCCGAAAATCATTATCCGTAACACGTTTAATATAAACTTCAGTAACCATAATGTTCAAAAATTCTAAATTTATTTTTACATAATTTAGAATTTTAATCAATTAAAATGAATGTACTTATTTCAAAATTCTATCATAATATCGAGTACTATAATAATTGAATCTCTTAATTTTGCATGAAATAAAGTCATATGTCCTAAATATTGTATTATATAATGTGTATTATTCCAAATGTACATTTATAATAAAATAAAATTATTCGTTTTAAAATATTTACTAAAAATAAGGTTCTAATGACAGACACGAATCGCTGTGAATCTGACTCCACGCAGTCTTGTCTGCCCTACCCCTAGAGTAATTTAGAATCGCGTAGGCGCGTAGGGGCGAGGCGGCCCGCGGGCTGAGAAGCAGGAGGCTGCGAGCGACCCACCGCAGCTTCGGCCACGGCGGTGAGCGAGAGCCGTCTGCGACGATTAGCACGCGTCGGACCGCCGGAGACCCGTAGCGCCGGAGCCGTGATAAAAGCCAAGCTTTGTAATACAAATTTGTTTTAATAACATTATTATGATAAATAAACATTAAATCATTTGAATTTAGGACTTATAACTTTTATTCAAAACGATTTTTAGGCTTTTGTATATTATTGATTATAATATTTATGACAAACAAATTTAAGGCATATTGTATTTAGGGATTTCAATTTTATGGCATGTGATATGTGACATAAAGTTCGGGCAAGTTATTATTCGGACAAATGATGATAAGAACAAAAAAAATTATGGCACTTTACATTATGGATAAAAAGTTAGGGAACACAATAGAGAACCATGTAACAGTGCTGTATAATTACTCCTGCGCAAATGGCTAGTCACGGTTAAGATTTACCGCCATGACCAACATTCGGTTTCTCGGACTTTATATTTAGTATAACAAAAGTCATGTATCATACAATCAGGTATTTGAATGTGTGATGCATCACTTTTCGGCGAACCTGATTATTTGGCTATCACTATAAGTTAGACTATGTATGTATATTCATAGTCTAACTTATAGTGATAGCCAAATAATAAGGTTCGCCGGAAAATACACCTTTATGAAAATGTTTAGATAAAGTTAGTACCAAATCAATTCAAAGTTCGGCAAAAAATATATCCCGGTCTATTCAATTCCAATTTTACGTAATACACATACTTATCATAAAGATAGATCGTAAAACCGATATAAGTCTATGAAGATATCTTTATAAAGAAACCTATAGTTACATAAAATCTTACATCGTATATAAATATTAACGACAAGCAGCGAAGATAGTAAGTATAGCTACAGCCAGGGCATAACTGAGCAAATATTACAAGACAGATTCCATACATAGACTGACGTCATTTATTTTGCTAAAGGGATAAGCAGAAGCGTATTACTTCTTACTTGTTATGTTTTAAGTTCTACGTGGTAGAATGGCTACCTTAATGCTATTTTCCGGGTACTTTTTAAGACTCCGATTACAATCTTATAACCATAACCTAATCTAGAATATGAGATTGCTCATTTCTTTAAAAAAAATGACAATTCCTGTGTCGCGGGGCCTTTAAAACATTCAAACGACGAACACAAAGAACACCTAGACTCGGAACAACCATTTGCGGATCACCCAAATGGGATCGAACCCACAACACTCGACGCAGCGGCAGTGACGAAGTGACGACTTACGTTTCAACCGACTTGCATCAGCCGCGCCCACGATCGATGCAAGTTTAAGTAACACCTGTCACTAAGTATTCTATTAAATTACGATACCAAAGCAGACAAATAAATTTCTTCTCCCTTCTTTTATTATTCCCAGGTCACTTGGAGTCGGCTTTTCTAGTTTAACCGGATTTGACTGGATATCAGTTTTTACACGGAGCGGCTGGCACCTGACCTCCGCAACCCAAAGGCTAACGATACCCTAAGGCTAGACCAGTGTCAGGATATTAGAGGGTATTGACTTTCCCAATAACGACTGCCATAGACAATCATGGCAGCCGAGACCGACGGCTTAACGTGCTCTCTGAGGCACGGAGCAGGCGATAATTGTCAATCAATACCCACATAATTTCGAAAAGTCATATTACTTCCGAAAGTCAGAGGTGCGCGACGTGGGTTCGAACCCGAGACCCTCTGCATTGCAGTCTGCTGGTCTGCCCACTGAGCTATCGCTGCTATCAGACAAATAAATTTACCACATTTATTCATTAATTATAATTAGATGTTTAAACTGCAGTGGCATGCAAAAAGCCAGACACAATCGTTTTTCAATTATGCCTTGTCCAGAAATAGACAAATTATATTAATACAATTTAGCATATAAACTAATATTGTCTTCTATTTACGCGAATATTATTCATTGAAATTAAACTGCTATATACGGATTTTATCGCGTTGTTTATTTGACACTTTATTACAAAATTTTGAAAATTGTTACACTGCTACTACTACTATTAAACTTTACTAATTTTTAAGCTAATTAAATTAATATTAAATCTATTTAGATTTAATTTATTTTTACACTTTCCCCGACGTTTCGGTTGATTTTCAGCAGCCATGGTCACGGAGAGACTAAGATGGCAGTTGTCTCAATGTTCCAGTGTAGTTATTTCAAAGTACCTGTCACAGATCCCGAGAAAAGCCAGCCACAGTCGAGCGCCAGCCTGCTATACTGCCTTATGTAAGGGGTGTCACTGACAAGATTGACTACATCTTGAAGTGAGCTTCAATCAACACATACTTCAAGCCGCCAACGAAGATAAGTCAATTTTTACCATCCGTCAAGTGCCAACTACCTTTACAAGATGCAGGGGTCTATAAAATAGATTGTGACTGCGGACTCTCATACATTGGTCAAACTAAGAGAAACATAGGCACCCGCATAAAAGAACACATAGCTGATGTAAAACACTAACGCTCGTTGAAGTCTGCTGTGTGTGAACATGTGCATGTGGGACCAACCACTACCTGAGATTTAACAAACCACAGATTCTCGCTAAAGAACACCGATTCCTACCAAGGATGCTTCACGAGGCTATTGAAATCAAAAAACATCCTAATTTTAATAGAGAAGATGGTTGGAATGTACCACCAGCTTGGGATCCAGTAATAAAAATAGTCAAACCCAAGAAGAAGCAAACCACAGCTAGACTTCATGATACTTTGAGCTCATTCTGCGTAAATAGAAACACCAATGATTAAATTATGTTCGGGTACTTTGAAATAACTACACTGGAATATTGAGACAACTGCCATCTTAGTCTCCCCGTGACCATGGCTGCTGAAAAGCAACCGAAACGTCGGGAAAAGTGTAAAAATAAATTAAATCTAAATAGATTTAATAATAATTTAATTAGCTTAAAAATTAGTAAAGTTTAACAGTAATAGTAGTAGTGTAACAATTTTCAAAATTTTGTAATAAAGTGTCAAATAAACAACGCGATAAAATCCGTATATAGCAGTTTAATTTCAATATAAACTAATATTTATTAATGTAATCTGACTACACTCGATGCACGATGGGGCAGTGGAAGTGTATGTACCTGCTAGGCATAAGGTTTCAGACTCGATGTCTGGATCGAACAAAGTATTATTAGATTTTACCGTCGAAAATTTATTAGGATCAGCACAACATCTGGAACTGTCTCCAGTAGACTGCAAGATGTTGAGAGTCCTAAACCATAGCGTGCAAAATATAGGTATAGTAAACCTGTACTTACGTTACTATGAAGAAATAGGCATAAGCTTATGAATGTTAGCCATTTTGTACTAATATCTATAATAGTAATATTATAAAGAGCAACGATATGACGTTTTGCTAGTTTGTTTGTTTGTAAGGATTTAACTCAGAATTAAATAACCGAATTTAAAATTTTTCCGCCCTTAGAAAGCTCTATTATCACCGAGTAACATAGGCTATATATTTTTTTAAATAGTACGGCTTAACCTAACCTACATTTACGCGAGTGAAGTCGCAGGCAAAAGTTAGTGGAACAATAAAGGTAATTCTTGATAAACCACATCCATTTTTCGCGTGCTACCAACAAAATGCTTGAATAAGTTAAGCTATGCATTTTGCTAACATAAAGTGCTAAACCGTTGCCAAGGGAGCTGTGGTTTCTACAAAATATCCTGTTTTCACGCGTTATTTGCATAAACTACGAAGATAGAGTGTGAGACAAAGAAGGCATTATCTCGTACTACATGTAGATAAGTTCGCGCTTCGTTGATTTGAGTACTCAACGGGACGCTACGTGAAGTAGGTACTATGACCGTGCACGAACGTTAAACTTAACACGATATTGTATAACTATGTAATGCTTGAATGATAAACATAATATATATGGAAGGACCCAAAGGGTGTTATGTTACGTAAAGTAAAATTTTAGGTATTCCTATATAATTATGTTTAAAGATGCACCGAATTTCGACTTTACGGATGGCGTAGTGGCCGCCTCGCCACTGTGTACGCCTAGTGTTGTGGGTTCGAATCCCACACGCGACAAAAATTTGTGTGACTCACAAAAGGTTGTTCCAACTCTGGGTGTACTTTGTGTCCGTTGTCTAAATGTTTGCAACACAATATGATTCTTAGTGCGGCAGTAACCCTTTAAAGAAACAGAAACATAAATGGAAGGAACTCAAGGGTTGTATTACGTAAGGTGAAAATGTAGTTTTTATGAGATGACGTATGCCTATATACATATGTTTAAAAATGTAAGGTAATAGGTGTTTTAGATAAAAGTGAACTATCCATTATTGGCTAAGCGTGAACAGAATTCATACATAAAAACAATTATACCAAAAATTATCATAAATTAAATCATGATTATTCGTGATTTTCAGTTGTATCAATATAAACTGACAGTTTGTTATTTAAGTATTTTAATTCATTAATTATTTAGTTTCGGTTTGAGCAGCGATAGCTCAGTGGGGGACCAACAGACTGCAATGCAGAGGGGCTCGGGTTCGAACCCACGTCACGCACCTATGACTTTCGGAAGTTATGTGACTTTTCAAAAATATGTGCGTATTGACTGACAATTATCGCCTGCTCCGTGCCGCGGAGAGCACGTTAAGCCGTCGGTCCCGGCTGTCATGAACATCTATGGCCGTCGTTATTGGGAGAGTGTCGACACAAAAGATCCCACTGGGTCGAAGTGTCGCCGGTCTGCACCGACTGGCCCCCACATAAGATAAGATAAGATAAACGATGTAAGCAAATGTGTATTGAGTGACATTTTGTTTGCTGCTAATTAGTTTGTAAAAAGTAGTCAATGGCTTGTTTTATGTAAAGTGAAAATGTAGTTTTATGGCATACTCATCCCTAAATACATGACATATGCTTTTTATAAAGCCTACATGGAAGAGGTAAGCATTGGCATTACGTGACATTTAGTCTGCTACATTCATTCATTCAAATTGTTTTTTCTTTTAGATACGACCGTTCGTGACATCAGTTCAACCATGTGCCGCAGGAATTTAAACTTCAAGTACAAACAACGCACACAAAGAATACACGAAAGAGAGTAATGCTATCACGGTAGGCAGCGATTTGGATGTATCATGTGCGACGATCGACACTTACCATCAGACGAGCTGGTAGGTCATAAGGTGCTATAAAAAAATCTATACTCGTAACAACTATTTGTGGACCACACATTTTTCCATGTGACTCATGTCAGGTGCAAACCTGCTACACTCAAATTATTAGTACATACTGGCCAGCCGATCACTACACCAATACACCATACGTGCAGTCTCTTAGGTTTTATCGTATGAATAATTTTAAGAATGCTCTTTTAGTCTGATGTTGGAAGTGTAAAGGCGCGATTCCATTAGGCAAGTTACTTGCATGCAAGTTGCAAATTTACAACAACTTGTACAAACCTACATACAAGTTACAGCTTGTATCGGGTAGTTTGAATTTGTACATATTTTGATTCAAGCGACTTGCAAATTGAACGCGCAAACGTTAGTTGCACGTTTCGAATTTCAAAGGACTGACGTGTACGCACATGATATCTATCGCTGTACAAATTATCGAAACATAATGTCTGTTAGGTGGGCGCAGTAGAAAATCATCATTTTTGTTGAGGAGCCCGTCCTCCACCCATGATGGCCTACTCAATTGTTGAACATCTCCACTTGTATGCAAGTGTGACGTCATACTTGCATGCAAGAATTGCCTAATGGAATCGCGCGTTAAAATATTGTTTAGCTGAACATTTTATGATCCTGGCGTTATTGGACTTTCCTGGTGAGATTTTTTAGTTTTAGTCAAGATATTCTCCGTTGCTACGCGATGAGTTGTAATGCTACATGTTGGAGCAATAGGCATCCCTTTTAGCTTAAACGACAGGTTAAAAGACTTTTTCTTCATAGACCACTTTAAAAATGTTGCAAGTCCCGGTGAACCCCCTGCAGCTATATTTATACTATATTCCTTAGGCATTATATTTATATATTAAAAAATTCGATTAAATATCTGCGGGCTGATCTACTTCTTTTAAAATTTTGGTACTTAACCTACCACGGTAGGCGAGCTGAGCTTTCTTTTTTAGAAATTCTCTACTGAAAAATAGATTTGAGACCACTAGTACGTTTTTACAATTTACAAGTAACAGTCGCTGAGCTTCTTTATTTTAGGTCTTCCCTATCGAAAGCAAATAAATTTTCGTGGACCCCCACTTACGAATTGTGCGACCCCATTTTTTTGTCACGCTAACGTAAACCTCTGTCGAGTCTCCCGTGGACCCCTGGGGGTCCACCTGGACCACTTTGGGAACTAATGGCTTAAACTTTGCTGCTTCTGTAAATTTTTCGAAAGATATAATATTTTGCTGTCCATTAGCTCGGCATTCAAACCCACGTCCTCAAATTTCACATCCTACACGCTATTTACTAGTAAAATCGTTTACAAGGTCAGACTTAATGGTCCACATTCATAAGCTTAACTCATATCTATAGGTAACATATGTCAGTTTTACATCTACAGATAAAACTGACGTGCAAACGCTTCATATTACTCCACAATAAACTTTTGCACGAAAATAACAACGATTTTGTAAGTGACGTCACGAACGAACGAGATAATTCAACTTGATTATGATGTAATATTCAAAAAGGTGAAACGTGTTTGCGCCCTATATTATCGTCAAATAATATTTTGCGAACCCTTGTCATACTGTTTACACGACCAAGTGTATTATTTTTGAATGTATCTTTACGGTTGTATTCATAAAGGCTTAGGCAGATAAATTTACTCAATAATATATTTTTTTACTTCCAGCTGTCTTTTAGCTGACTCTCGCGGTATCACCCATGTTTAAGATTACTGCTCCGCTCCCGAGCGTGACCATATTTTAACGTAGTAGAGTGCATCTATGACTTCAATCTTTGTTTCATGGCATCTATTATTCCTTTTGCTATTTTAGATAGTATGCGAGTGATACTAAAAGCTATAAATAGCTCCGCTAACTTTTAACCATAAAACGAGCCTTTTACTTCTTCGCCACTTTTACTGTACAAGATACTACGTAGTTTCTCTTACATACAAGCAACTAGTGCACCAACAATAACATTGTCTTCTGTTTACGCGAATGTTATACATTGAAATTAAACTACTATATACGGATTTTAACACATTGTTTATTTGACAGGTTATTTCAAAATTTTGAAACTGTTCCACTACTACTAGATACTATTAAACTTTACTAATTTTAAGCTAATTAAATTATTAAAACTATTTATATTTAAGTTTACTCTTTCCCCGACGTTTCAGTTGCTTTTAAGCAGCCATGGTCACGGGGAGACTAAGATGGTAGTTGTCTCAATGTTCCAGTATCGTTATTTCAAAGTACCCGAACATAATATATGTATGTAATTACAAAAAAAAAAAGTATATAAGTATGTTTATCCATTGTCTAGTACCCATAGTACAAGCTCTGCTTAGTTTGGGCTAGATAGTGTTGTGTGTATGTGGTAGAATATTATTATTATTATAATAATTTCCTATTCCATGCTCACATAATTTTGAAAATTCAGTGGCGCCTCAGGATTTATCTCAAGACCTCTGCGTAGTCCAAGGGTCTCCTACTAAAGCTGCTTTTTTAAACACAACTATACAATAAAATTAAAACATCAACACCAAATTATCTCTTATGCCGTCGTTATTGTTTTAAAGGGGCATGTCCTTAAAAGCCCTTTGTACCCTACTTAATTCATGTACTGTATACCGCACTCAGCCATGGAAGCCTTTGCCAACACCACGCGATGGTCAGAAAACCTTTAGAATAAAAAAAAAGATGTGTACTCGTGTCCACGCATTTATTATAGCGATTGGTTCTATAAGATACCTACCAGACTAGCTATAAATTGTAAGTGCGTATGTAAAAAAAAAAGATATATAATGCTTATATCTCATTTTTAACAATTATTATAACCTTTAAATAAAAGTAAAATTCGAAATTCAAAATAAATTTATTCAGATTAGGTTACAAGGTAACACTTATGAATGTCAAAGTTACACTATTTTTTCCTGCGAATTTACATTTACTGTATATATATATATATTATATAATATAGTATTAATGAGTGCCAGTTCAAAATTCTGAATAACGACGAAAATCTTAATGAACTCTTTATAATAGGATCGCTCTATAGGTCATACGTAAAAGCACTAAAAGCATTAATGACGAAATATAGATGTAACACAATTCAATCCCTTCAACGTATAAATACTAGCGTGAATCTATGTATGACTCTATTAAAATAGAATAACAAGTTAATTGAGTAAAACGAGATATAAGCAATGGAATATCAATATGACATTTTAACATCCATCATCACTTGACCATGCTGGGCAGATAAGTAAGAAGTAATAGAAGACGAGATTATTGCAGCCTACCGGGCTCAGTTTAGAGTTCTTGATAGAATCCTGAACCGATAATTGAACACTTGACAGCAGAAGCATTCACTACCACTGCACCGAAGCAGAAGTATTTTGCAAAAAGATAGATAACCACTTAATTTTGTAAAATTCACGTCCGTTATTGTGCCTGCTTTCATTTAGAGCACCCACTCTTTTAGCTATCTCAGATCTATTGTAAAGGACTGATAAATAATAGTTACGGCTGACTGGCTATGTGCACTAGACTGTGAAAAGATTACCTCATTGGTGTACTTTGAGGCGAGAAACATGATTATAATACTAGAATATAGATAAAGGCATAATACTATTAAACAAGGGCAAACTATTTAAATTGTTATATGGTGTGTCCGGTAATTAATGGATAACCTAAAAATATAGCAGAAAGGATGGCGGTCCAGAAAAAAAAGAAAAAAAAATCTATCCTAACTACAATCTGAAATATGATCTTTTTAATTACCATTTTTAATTTTCTTGTACACTACAACCATAAATGAATGAATTTCATCGGATTTTTGTATTTTTTTTATTAAACACTAATTATGATAATAGATAGACAGTTAAAAGTATGACTAGCTATTGCACTTTTATTTTTATTTTTTTTCATAACGGCCATCAGTTCTACTATAAGACATTTCAAGGTTATTCATTAATTACCGGACACCCTGTATACTACAAATCCGCAAATAATTATTCTGAGTCTAAGTGATATTTGTGTCCGTTGTTTGTATGTTTATAAAGTCCACCACGTTATAGGAATTATTCCTAAAGCGTGAGTTGTCTACTTTAAGAAAGAAAATCAAAATCTTTATTTTTCAGATAAAATCCACCTGCACCCCCACCACTGTAATACCTGTGCTTTCTATAGTCACTAACCAGGTTTAGCAAGAGTGACCATAGAAAATACCGAGATTTTCAGCTAACTCGTAAATATTTAAGATTGGTTAAATTGGAATTGGATTTGGTTTAAGTAAGACTTTTTTGCATTTACGTAAATAACATGAAAAAGACAATGGTTTGTAGCTTGGGATTAAACTCAAGACCAATGCAACATATTATAAGAAAGTGTATTAAAAAAATTAAAGTACTTTTTTAGAATTATCGTTATAATACTGTAAATGTAATCGTATTATGATATTTTCACGCTAGTATTATAGACACTGGCAATTTGTACTTAAAATCTTCCCACAGGACAAGTTTAGTCTAGTGTGGGAGATTTTTGGAAACATAGAAGAAAGATCTAGTATTATATTATTAATGAATACGAATTATGTTATGTTATTATGTAATGAACTGTAATCTGTTATTGTCAAATAAATAAATAATAATTATTAGAACTATACGTCTGGTTGTTTCGTGCTAATAATCGCTGCGACTAACATCAGTGTGAAACGGCATTACCCACCGCATCTCAACACGGCTTTTATTCGTTGATCGTCGCGCAAACATTTGTGTTTGAGCTCTGTTTGCCCACGGTTTCAGGGACTACATGTTTGTCCTTCATTTAAACAGAGCCTCTACTTGACTGACGAATTACATATGTATTGTTTATGTATGTAGAATGCCTTGTTTAAATTAACGGTTAAACTTTCGAGACAACAGCTTTTAATGAACCTGACAAAAGTTAGATCTAGCTAAACTGAAATATACTAGGTATATGCAAGACCTGTCGGTGTCGCGGTGAATGCTAGCGCGAATCCCGTGGCACCGACACTAGGTACCGGAGAAACGTCGTCAGGGGTTTAGTGGGTATGGGGCCGGCTTTTCTGGCTCGAGTCCCACACACCCACGCCCTGCCCGGGCGCGGACGGTGCGTAAAAGCATTCCCCAGAGGTTAAAAAAAAAAATACTTTTATGTACCACTTTATGTACCTAGCTGCTGAAAAGCATCGAAAATGTCATGGTAAACGTGTAGGTAGAGAAATAATACGTAGAGAACTACATTCACACTAAGAACTCATTTTAGCTTACTAAAGGCGCTCATAGCCAGTTGCACTCACTTATCGGTAAACGATTAGCGAGGTTAAGCAACGTTGGGTGCTGTCAGTCAATAGATGGGTGACCGCTTAGTGGTATTTCATCTGGGCGTCTCCGTGCTTTGGAGGGCACGTAAAAAGTCGGTCCCGGTTGTTGTCAAATTGACAGCAGTCGTTAAGCCATGTCAGAGGGCTACAGGCGGCTTGAACAACTCTTGACAACAGGTTGGCCACTAACCACACGATCACGATCAGATGTAGATATTTATAGGCTCTCTCATCATTTATATTCAATAGTATGTATGTATGTATGTATCTTATGTGGGGGCCAGTCAATGCAGACCGGCGACACTTCAACCCAGTGGGATCTTTTGTGCCGACACTCTCCCAATAACGACTGCCACAGATGTTCATGGCAGCCGGGACCGACGGCTTAACGTGCTCTCCGAGGCACGGAGCAGGCGATAATTGTCAATCAATACGCACATAATTTCGAAAAGTCATATAACTTCCGAAAGTCAGAGGTGCGTGACGTGGGTTCGAACCCGAAACCCTCATATATATACATATATATATTCAATAGTAAGTAGTAGTTCAATAGTAATAGTAAGCACGTAAGGTAATATGTCGTAGCATTGTATTTCACACAGTGCTATACAATGCAACTACATACCTATATACAGTGCCATTACTTTACATACATAGTTTCACGGATATATCCCTTCAGGAGCAGACAGAGATGTTTTACCATTTTTGCTGGCTATTGATTATACCCACGTTACAGGAGGCCAACCTATTGCCGTTTACCGGGCACAGTTCAAGATTGTACGCTGCATCAGAGTATTGCTTGTCGAAAAATCTCCACAACCTTAAGGCCTATCTGAAAATCGATCCTCAACACATCAGGTCAATCAACTGCGCCACCAATTCATTCTGTAGATACTACATTACACCATAATTCTACATTACAATGACAAAATACTACAAAACTAACACATTCACATAACCTTGCCCCAATAAATATGGTAGCGATAACGCCAATCGCTTAATACCCTATGGTGCACAATAAACAAGTAACAATAAATAACAATATATAACCAAACCCAATAAATTTCCGCCAGTATCCTCCTCGGTAAGTAATACTTTTTAGGATATTGTGTAAGGTCAGAACCGTCCCAAGGGTGTGCCCATAAGATTTACGAGTTCGAACTTTACTTACAGATGGTCCTAGATCCAACATCTAACACTTGTTGAGAATGTAAAACATGAGTGTTATAACACTTCCCAAGTTTGTTTCAAACACTTTTTGAGAAATGTTCAAACGTGAGATATGAGTCTCTCTGCGGTTAGTATTGTTTTTCAACGAAATTACACTTGTTTGTAAGGGTCAAAAGTTATACATTTTACCATTTGTTATAGAACGATACAGATATACTAGGATATAAATTTAGGTAGAATTCTGTCGATTGGTTACCTACATTGAGGTAAATCTAGGCGAAATATATCTAGACTTTCATGCTATGTACAAAACATATGGCATGTGATTATTATGCTAAAATAAAATATTTATACAAACGCTTCCATTTTACTCTTTGTTGGCAATTTTCATTAAATTTGTATACAATGTTATGTCGTTTAGTGTCACTACTGTTTCCATTGTAAATAATTGAGTTCTAATTATACACGATTTAAAACATCGGTTGTGAAACATCGTCGGCTCCTTCTGTGAGGAAGTCATTTCCATCAAGGAAGCGGCCCGGCGTAGCGGGTGAGGGAGCGTTTAAGCCCTGTCCCCAACCGCAGAACTGCGCGCGGAGGGCGTATGATGATCTCCAGTCACCCTGAGGTTTGACCTGGGGGTGGTGGGCTTCGCAGACCTGCCCGCCACCACATCAGCACCAGGTCGGAGAGGCGGCGTGTGTGATCCCGCGCACGTCTCTGTGTCGTGTGTTCGTAGGACAGTAGGGCTTATATGTAGTGGTGCCCAAAGGGTAGCTTTGTTGCGTAGTGGCCTGCCGTTTCATACGGCGGGCCGAAACCTCGGCGGGGTCGCGACTGCAAGTGAAAATGATTCGCGCGGCCCCGCCGATTGCGGTTTTGTCGAGAAACTCCGTGGTTGGTTTTTTGGCGGTTTCTGGGTCGAGCAAAGTGTTATCGCTTTTTTGTTATCTAGAAATTCTCAGTAGTCTGCAACTGTGACCGGAACACGGTACACTCGCCTTCTTTTACCTGGACTTAAAACCATAATTGTCGAAATGTGGTAAAATACATGCCTACCGACTCTTTTGGTAATATAGACGTGAATCGATGTAGGGGTAATCAGAAAGGGTTGTCCAAATGAAATAACTTGATGGTAGATACGGATATATTTTTACTGGTACCAGTTATACATACTTTAAATATTTACATATTGAGCTACGACCTAAGTCAGTGGTTGCGGAGAGACGACTGCTGCGTGGTGCTACTGTATACTTGCGCTTGACTATAGAAAACTCAAGCGTCAGCAGTGTCACTACAATCAAAATATGTATACCTCTTAAAAATACCGTATATCTATTTCTAAGTATTTGCACCATTCGTCATCGAATCATTCACTCCGTTTTCTTTCATAGTATTATTTACGCCTTATTTTCGCATTCCTTCTGTATTTACAATTAATATCTATACTCATATTATAAAGCTGAAGAGTATGTTTATTTGTTTGTTTGGACGCGCTAATCTCAGGAATTACTGTATCGAATTGGAAAATTTGAAATGTAGTCTTAGATAGCCCATTTATCGAGGAAGGCTATAGGCTATATAACATGACGCAACGATCAATAGGAGCGGAGCAGCAATAAAAATGTTGCAAGAACGAGGAAAATTATCTTATGTGAAGCAGACGAAGTTGCGCGGGTCAGCTAGTTATAAAATAAATGCCAATATACAACATTGTTGACTTTTTCAAACAAAACGGCAATTTCATAAGTAAATATTTTACAGATTTAATTTTTTTTATATTGCACCTCATACTTTATGATTAATTCCTGTGACGCAGGATACTTTACCAGCATTCAAACATCGAATACAAAGAACATCAAGACTCAAAACCACTATTAGTGTATCACACAATTTTTGTCCCGTGTGGGAATCGAACTCACAATACTAAGCACAGTGGCAGCGGCAAAGCAATAACTTTAACCACTACACCATCCGTGCAGTCAATAGCAATAATAATACTTCGAAGGATACATACATACATACATACACGCCTGTTTCCCAGAGGGGTAGGCAGAGACTACGGATTTCCATTTGCTACAATCCTGACACACTTCTCTGGCTTCATTCACTTTCATCACATTCCTCATACACACCCGTCGGTTCAAGGTGCTCTTGACCTGGCTTTTGTCCAGAACGCCTCCAATCTGATCGAGAAACGTTCGCCTAGGTCCTGTTCCATTCATACTAGCCTTATAAATTTTCTTAGTCAGTCTTTCCTCGTCCATTTTTTTTTACATACTTCAAAGGAACTTCCAACAAAACTCATAATTAATAACTTCAAAAAGCTTTTAAGCAACAAAGCCATTAAAATAATTACAAACGCCTATGTATATCGCGGAACGGTGTCAGTGACGTAATTAGGTTGTAACACACGAAACAACGTGTTGAGTGTCGACCGTCACGTGCGACTAACATCAGTGATTACAGTTGCGATTATCGGCAACATGCTCATACGTTCTTGGTATTACAACGATAATGGAAAAGTTAGACTTAGAAGTAAGTTTAGGAATTGTTTTTGTTTTACTTACCATAAAGATAGCAAATGAGTATACCTGATTTTAAGACGTTATTGTGACCTATGATTGCTTCTATGATCCTAGGAAAAGGAATCAAAGATGAGATGAAAGGAATGGGTGTATATATGAGCCTCCGTCAGTCCTCTCATCGTGTACCTCTTTCTTTTCGTGTGGTTAGTGGCCAACCTGTTGTCAAGAGTTGTTCAAGCCGCTCGTAGGCCTCTGACATGGCTTATCGACTGCTGTCAATTTGACAACAACCAGGACCGACTTTTTACGTGCCCTCCGAAGCACGGACCTATATACCTATAAGAGTATTTATATAATTACGATTTCCAACTAAGAATACACCTTACATACTAAATAAATAAAATGACAATAACTCCATGAGCTCTTCAATTATTGGGGAACAGATTATGCAAAAGATGATGTTTACATATCTTACGTAATAGTCATAGGAGATAGTTGTTTCTATACTACTTCTCCCTTAGCCTTTATTATTCCCAAGTCACTTGGGGTCGGCTTTTCTAGTCTAACCAGATTTGACTGGATATCAGTTTTTACACGGAGCGGCTACCACCTGACCTCCGCAACCCGAAGGCTAACGATACCCTAAAGCTAGACCAGTGTCAGGATATTTGAGGGAACTGACTTTCCCAATAACGACTGCCATAGATGTTCATGGCAGCCGGGACCGACGGCTTAACGTGCTCTCCGAGGCACGGAGCAGGCGATAATTGTCAATCAATACGCACATAATTTCGAAAGGTCATATAACTTCCGAAAGTCAGAGATGCGCGACGTGGGTTCGAACCCGAGACCCTCCGCATTGCAGTCTGTTGGTCTCCCCACTAAGCTAGCGCTGCTTCTATACTACAAACATAACAAAATAATAAAAAACGAAAGCCAAAACTGAGAATATTGTAAAAAGGCACTTCGTAATTTTTAAAAAATCCATAATAATACAGCAAAAAGAAGGTAAAATATCCAATAATCATATTCTAAACGCAGCAATACTGCTACCACTTTTGTGCCGGTTTCTTGTACAAGGGTACTTCCTTAGGCGAGATGGCTCAATCGTACTGACACCAAATAATTGGGTACAGCGAGCTCTAATATTCGGTAATATTATGTATAATATATTATAACCATAGTATAACCGAAATGTCGGGGAAAGTGTAAAATTAAATCTAAATAGTTTTATAATTTAAATACCTTAAATAGAAGTAAAGAGTAACTTGTAAAAGTGTTTAACAACAGTAGTTTAAAGTTTTAAAATTATGTGATAATAGTGTTTTGTAAAAAAACCAGATGGGTGTAAAAACCCAGGATTCAACCTCTTCGTCTCCATGTTACTTTTTTTTCATTAGCTTTTTAAATGTCCCACTGCTGGGCAAAAGCCTTTCCCTTGGACTTCCAAACCACTCTATTGGTGAATATCCCCTGACCTTATGACCGTGTGAGCCCTATATCTCGGGGGTCATTTGACCCACAGGGCCCATATTCAAACTCGACGATCGACACGCGAGGGATGACCCCAAGGTGTCTGCACACCAAGTTACAAGTCAATCAGTCCAGTGGTGCCGGAGTTATGCCTGTCACTAACATATGCCTGTCACTAATAGACAGACACACAGACCCACATAGTGTTTTCATTAACCTCTCTGAAGAAGACTCCGAGGTTAATAAACAACGCGATAAAATACGTATATAGTAGTTTAATTAATTTCAATGTAAAATATTATTTTATTGCAATTGTCGCTCATGTCGTTTTAACTACCCACACTTACTTACCTTAAATAAAAGATAGAGAAATATTGAGATACTAGATTCTGCTCGCAGGTCCACTCGCGTTAATCTAAATGTTGTCAGTAAGTTTCTATGCCTCGGGAACGGTACCTATTTTTTTCTGGATGAAAGGTACCTTATATCCTTTGCTGTATCCCTGACAACGTGTATGCGAAATTCCATGATAATCGGCCGAGAAGTCAAGGCGTGAAAGCGTAACAAATAAATAAATAAACCATATTCACATTTACAATATTAGTTTAAGAAGTTAAGATAAGGCAGTTCGTAATACTTGTTTCAATTTCAAAGTAACATACCAATATGGTTAAATCGGTGTCCTCGTGAAGTGATTTGGTCTGTACATGGTCTGTCCACTTGCCATTATTGACTTGAAATAGTTATGAATAATTTTTTTATTTGTGTTAAAGTTGTGAGAGGTCACAGACTTCAATATTCTTTTGTGTAAAGATTTTATGCCATTAAAAATATTATTATTACTATAATTAAAGCTTATCCTACGACGATTTTTAAACAATCTATATTTTTGTAAAATTGTCTTGAAAATTAAATAAAATTATATTTATATCAAACATACCTCTGACATTACAAAAAATATAATAATAATTATGCACGTTTATCGCCTTATAACGAAAAATGACCATAAATCTTACTTATACTTAATGGTGATAAAATTGCTTATCCGATGCAAGCTCTTAATAAAAAGCTCTGACATAGTCAATCTGTATCCAACCCGTTAAATGAAGAAATAATTAAGTTAACTTTAAATCCAGGCGTTGTGAACAAAGTTTAGGGGAAGCCCCTTAATGTCTAATATATCATTTTCACAATTTTATGCAAGTAAACTTTTAAAAGTTGAGTCGAAAACTTAACGCTGCATAGGGTGGACCGTAATTCAAGATAACTTAAGATTTAGATACGGTTAAGTGAGGCTAAGTTGGAGTTAAGTGCAAAGTTACCGTGGTCCGGTGCTGTAAATCGAATATTCTGGATGGAGTTTAAAATTTAGTTACAAGTTGTTCCAAGTCTCGTAATTAAACTCGATGCGACTGACCTTCCAGTTTGGACTTTTTGGAGAAACGAAAAATTAATTATGCCAGAAGATAAGAAGAGAAGTTAAATGGAATGTTTTGTGCTTTTCAAGCTAACCCTATTAATATTATAAATGTGAAAGGTTGTGAAAATGTTTAAGGATTTGTTATTCAATTAGAAGAAATTTCAACGGATTTGCATGAAACTTGACACACCCATGACCTAGATGCACACATAGGATCCTGTTACACATACATATCTCCACCTGAGAGCAGGCGGTTGCCATAGACTATAATCGCTTGCAATATCAGGGGTAATCTAGGACCTTGCCAGCGCTAGAGCAAACGAGTTAAAAAAGAAAAATCTACAAGTATGGTAAATTTGCGTCTCCTGTGCTTTTACCAGGTGAAAATCAATAACTAATTACTCGAATTTTAAATAAGAGGTAAATTTGTCTCCCGATGATCCGGGTAATTCGTACTCCCACCATTTGGTGGGAGTACGTAGTATTTACTTGGGAACGACGGACTTTATCACTTACCAGACTGGGCACGATTCCATCCTAGAGAAGACCGCAGTCTATTAACGACGGTTTTAAAACAACTAATTGAATAAAATAAAAAATCCAATAACAGTTTGCCCATTGCAGTAATAATAATAATATTCTACCACATACACACAACACCATCTAGCCCAAACTAAGCAGAGTTTGTACTATGGGTACTAGACAATGGATAAACATACATATTACATACTTTTTTTTTTGTAAATATATTCATATTATACATAGAAACACCCAGACCAAGACAAACATCCATGTTCATGCACAAAAATATTTGACTTGTGCGGGAATTGAACCCACGACCTCAGGCGTGGCAGTTGGTTACACTAACCACTACGCCATCGGGGTCGTCAAAAACGCGAGTATTCGGAAACAGAACCTTATGACTGGTATGCCTAAACATATACCACTAGAAAACTAACTACACCAGTATAGTAAGAAATAAGGTCTAAAGATCAACATATTCATAAGGTTTAAAAAGCAGTGACTAAGTAGTAGATTATGAAAAGCCTTTAAAAGTTCTTAGCTTAGTCATTCAGAAAAACTAGGCAGATGTGGACCACCCATGAAATACATCGGCTATATTATAGGGTATCGCGTAATTAAAGCCGAATTATGGCAGACCACTGGACACATTGCTAGACTTTATGGTGCTACTGGTTCCTAAAAGTGTTCTATTAATAACTGGATGTGTCTTCAATAATTATTTAAATACAATAATTGATTATTCTTACTGCAATTTTGCCCTTCGCTATAAAATACATAATAAGATGTCAAGCATAAGTAGTGGAGTACCTGGTATCCTGACATACAGGCCTCGAGCCTAGCGTTGGTTCACCCAATCACCCCGCTGTTAAATTATGTTAGACCGAAATGTAAATCATGTTTATATTGTGGTGAGAAAATAAATTTATTTATTATAATTAGAACATGTACGGGGGTGTTCCGTAGCATCGCTTTGCTTTACCCAACTTGGAAACCAAGACCGTGACCGCACAATAGATGAAGTAATGTTTGCATTCAATACAAATATATTTAATAAAAGCTCTCTAATACCAAATGCATTTGCATGCAGCTAAATAATGAAACATGCGTCCAATACATTCCAGAATTCATTTAACCAAACTGGGTCATCAAAACTAATTTATTTAATACCCAAATAAGGTTACACTAAATTGAGTTAACCGCATATGAAAGATTAAACAAGTACGTTTTATCGTTGGTCAGCCGCTCAAAAATGGAGTCCATTAATATTTGAACGCTCTCGACCAATTGAATCCAGAATTTAGTGGGTTAATTCCCGACATATGTATGGACATAATAGATTAGACTAATCCTCTGATTAAACAAGCGTTAAAATAGTAATGTCAGTCGATAATTCATTTGAATACCGAACTAAATCATTGTTAATTAAAAATTGCAATGTTGTGGTAGATATTCAAATGTATATTCAAATATACTGATTTGTTTGTCACATAGTTAACGCGAGATCTGTAGTCGATAGTTTGATATTTTAAGAGCTAGGAAGGTTCGATATACTCGTATCTAAAACCACACCTGCGTTCTAATCTACTTTAACAGTATGAATTTCGTTGACCTTTTATAATGGCGTCGGTTAGTACGCGTAATAACCATATTGCGATTCAGCGAGACAGTACAATGCCATCTATCAAGCGTTGCGACTTGCGACAAATTTTGCACAAAATTATTGTTGATTGATATTGAACATAATAACGTATACCTATTTCATTTTGTATGCTTTTCTTTTGATTCTTTCTTATTCTTATTCAAGTACCTTTGTTTTTATAATATACATATAACGAAGGTGGAATTTCACAACTTATTCTTTTAAGATAAAAACAAATTATGTCAATTGAGGTCACAAAGCAACAATTATAAACGTCATAGTTACAGCAACTAGGCTTTATCTGTGTGTTTACACTTAGCTATTAAGCAAAGCGGGAAGCTTCGCAAAGTACTGGCAATAAACTCATGGCCACTTTTTTAAATCAACAACTGTGCAATACAGCATAGTTTATAAATCATAATATCATTAAGTACCTGAAAACATAACACCATTTAGCAATAGGTAAATGGTTTAACTAAACACACCCCTTTAAAGAAATTACAACAACTTCTTAAAATTTGCCTCTATTAGCAAAATAAAAGATTTTATTTAATCGTACACAAAGTAATAAAAACCAAGCACCACTATGTTGTAGTTCGGATTAAAATAAATCTCGATTACATTCTATCACAGGTCAACCGATCACACACCGATACATTACTAACAATTGCTAGACATTCGACCCATTAACAAAAAACCTTTTGCTAATACATTTTTTAGGTATGCCGCTCTAGAGTGAAACTTGTTTGTCGTGGTTACATACAGGATGTGGCATAAATAATGGATAATCCTGAAATCGTCGATTGGCCAGATTATCATTTATCATTTACCCCAGTTATATCACCATATGCCTATATATGACCAAATCATTGATATTTTTGATATTTTAAATAAAAATCGTACTTATACGAAATCAGCTGCCATTTCTACAGTTGGTGAAATTTACTCGTTCTGTTTTTTTTATATCACTTCTGAATACTTGTATCATCAGACCAGTATCAATTTTTTTTGTTACAATCTAAGACAACTTCGCAAAAAATACTTATTCTCAAATTTTAACATGTTTTCTAAGGAAAAATGCATTTTTGGCCTCCTGTATCGAAAAACTAATGTCTATGGGCATATGCTGATATAGGTGGGGTAAATGATAGATGATAATCTGGCCAGTCAACAATTTCAGAGTTTTCCATTATTTACGCCACAGCCTGTACATATAATCTAGCTTTCTACAAGGTGCCGAAGGATAGGATTTTGTAGGATAAGCATATAATATATATAATGCAGGTCTCCCAGTGAGCTATGTATATAGTGAGCAATGGTGTTCTTCACACTGATAAAGGTGAGAGAGTATCATTCAGGGAGCTCGTAGCCAAACAGAGTGTTGAGAGACGCCTATTGACGTTATTGAGTGGCACAGGCTATAGAAGAAGGCTATAAGAAAAAGTATCAGGGCACGTTAGCAGACATCGTGCTACTACTTACAATTTCCTAATCGAAAAACCAATTACAGTTGCCTAACCAATCGGTCGTGAACAAATGAAAACTTAATGTCACAAGATCAACGAGGCAGTCATGCATATGACAAGAAAACAGCATCGCATTTTAATACAGACAACATAAATAATTATCTCAACAGCATCACAAATGAATATGTAAATAAAACGCCAACGTTAATTCATTTTCACAACTAAAACATGTTTATTATAAAATATCCCAAGGTGCCCATCAACATGGAAGCGAGCGAACAAATAATTAAACTGTCCCCGAGATATTTTCACTCGTATTACGAGATTTATGTCACAAAAACTCTAGAGTACTACTTGCGCTTAGAGGGTTCTGTGTGAGTAAACTTTATCATTGTATATTCGAGTATCTTCAGTAGTATAGTGATACTTAGCTTATTAGACCTTGTTAACAAGTTGGTGTTCATGTGAACGTATAACCATAAATATTTTGTATGCTTTGGATTTGAAAATAACCTCACACGCTTATCACGATAAATGGTTAGACCTGATATATTATAATTGCTAGCAATATTAGAGGTACTACTCGAGTGTACCCAACTCTCAACATCAGGGATAGGAAATTGAAGATGGAATGGAAAGAAAGACATGCATTCTCGCATTCCTACTTGAGCCTCAGAAATATTTATGAGGCAACGGTGTAACAGTGACATTACTTTTACGTCGGCCTTCCGTACTTATCGAAGCGATCTAGCTCTGTTCTACCGTCAAACATTATTGCATTATGTGGACAACAGCTTCTATTCTATATTTAACTCATCAAAGCCGCAGAAGTATTAATTAAATGTTATGTCGATGTAAATGTAAAGGAATCGCTACGCCTCTAAGACGATGTATCGTAGGTTGCATAAAATAAACTATAATATATTTTGGATCGAACGTTTTAAGCGACCCCGTGAATCTATGAAGTTACTGATTAATTATGTGACTATCCAGGTTATATATAGTCAAGGTCTCTGCCCTCTTCTCTGGTCTCTTTACCTTTTCTAGTCTGGTATTTTTTTAAATCTTCTATACTAATATTATAAACAGGAAAGATTTGTATTGTTGTTATAAATTTATAAACTTAAAATCTTCAGCGCTAATGTCAATAATTCGTTCATCATTAGAAAACTACTTTATTCAGACGTAACATTGGCTAAATAACATCAAGCTACAAGCAACGGGAGCAATCATCAACGTGGGTGAAAGTCCAGAGGACGGCAAGTGTAGCATAAACTGACCAACTTCCTTTTCATTTCACCTGTATGCTACGGATCTCCAAAAGGTCTCGCAAATTAAGGTAAAAATACGTAAAACGGCCACAATATGGACCTTTTACCGAAATATGTACATCCATTTATTTGTAAAGCGGGACGCTTTTAAATAAAAAGTTTCGTGGCGACAGCGAGTTTAAGGACATTTTCATTCGATTACAATTTTCGTTTGTTCAAATAGAATATGAATGCACATTTTAATATTAAAATCAATTACAAGGAAATTTTGAAAGACGTCCAAACGTAACCAAAATTTTAATGTGTTTAATTATTATTATTAATATAAACATTGATATTTGTGTAAAGGGGCGTCAATGGACTAGTTCGCAAAAAAGTCATATCTTATTTTAATCAACATTATTTGTTTACAGATTACTTGCAATTTTGATAACGTATTTTTAGTATTCTTGTTAACCCTCCAGCTAAGCTATAACTTGTATTGGGAGTGGGTTTACGTCGCCGCGTCGTTAGTGAAGCAGGTCGCACAACCAAAGCCTAATCCATGAAATACATGTCAACATTTTGCATAGGCCTTATATTTGAGACAAATGGTTTTAAACTGGCTATTGTTACAAACATCACAATTATAAACTGCAGTAAAGTATTGTCCATTTAAAAGTCCCTTTACTCATTCACACGAAAACCGTTGCATTTATATCATTTATATCTATTTCTACAATTGGCGACATTTTCTCGTTCTGTTTTTTTTATGTCCCTCCTGCTTACTTGTATCATCAGACCAGTATCAAGTTTTTTTGTTAAAATCTAAGACAACTTCGCAAAAAATACTTATTCTCAAATTTTAACATGTTTTCTAAGGAATTATGTACTTCTGGGCCGCTGTATTGAAAAAAAAAGTCATATGCTCTATGGTGATATAAGTGGGGTAAATGATAGATGATAATCTGGCCAGTCGACAGTTGCATTGCATGGTTATCCATTATTTACGCTACACCCTGTACATATAATGTGGCTTTCTATAAGGTGCCAAAGGATAGCATTTTGTAGGATAAGCATATAATATATATAATGCAGTTCTCCCAGTGAGCTATGTATATAGTGAGCAATGGTGTTCCTCACTCTGATAAAGCTGAGAGAGTAACATCCAGGGAGCTCGTAGCCAAAGAGTGTGTTGAGAGACGCCTATTGACGTCATTATAAGGACGCCGAGATATAAGGACGTGATCTATCACTTTTACATAAAAACACACAATCTATCAAAAAAGCTGTATTTAAGAATCCCCTGATATGTTTACCTATCATCCAAAAGGATAATAATCAAACTCATGAAATTCAGTTGTGTACTTTAAAACGTTTGCTTAAAAATGTTATTTTTAAATAAGTTATCAAACGATATTGATGCAGCTCATGTATCGGAGTCTATGATATGTTCCCCTGAAGACTTGAAAAGCCATATTGATTTATCCCGGAAAGCTTTAACTGTATTCCACACAAACGTTCGTAGTGTGGCCTGTAACTTCGACGCTCTTGTTGTGCTACTAGAACGAATTTCTATCCACTGTGATATACTGATATTAACGGAGTGCTGGTTGAGTAAATATCCGATTGCACCAGAAATTACCGGTTATACATCTTACGCATCTAACTATACCAACCAAAATGACGGTGTTCTCTTATATATCAAATCTGCGATAAAACACTCTATAAAAACACCCTCAGTGTCGGATGCAAATTGTATTATTTTGCAATACGAAAATGAATACGCTGTCGTTGCTATGTATCGGTCACCATCATGCCGAAATATCAGTATGTTCTGTGAAAGCCTTGATACTTGTCTTGAATCTTTAAAGTCTGTTAAGTCAGTGGCTCTGATTGGAGACATAAATATAAATATTTCTACACAAAGCACTGATCCAAACTGTAACGTATACTTAGATCTGATGGCCTATCACGGTCTCTTACCCGCCCACGTTATTTCAACTCGCAACGCAAGCTGCTTAGATCATGTACCTAATGTTGAGATCCAGTAGATACGCAGCGACTTATATACTTGATTCTCTTATTACTGATCACGCACCCCTAGTTTTTTGTTTGGATTGCAAAGCGAAAAGGCACACCCCGGCGACTACATTGCTTAAAATTGATTATCCTGCTATGGTGCTCCAATTCTCCCACATAGATTTTAGCTCTGTTTATACAACTTCTGACGCTAACGTATCGGCTACTAACTTAATTAAGATAATCTCTGACGTCATTAGTGTGCACTCCAAACAAATAAATATTCCTCACCGGAAGCGAACAATCAAACCGTGGATGACTCCGGGTTTACTTCGATGTGTTAGGCATAGGGACAAATTACACAAACAAACAAAATCCGATCCTAACAATACAATATTGCTGGTCACATACACCAGGTACCGCAATTTTTGCAACAATCTTTTAAAAAAGCTTAAAATTAGCTTTGAGAAGTCTGAATTTCAGAAGAATAAAAATAATCCAAAGGGTATGTGGAAGACGATAAATAAAATTGCCAGTCTTAAACAATCATCACCTCCTCCTAGTGAATTACTTAATCTGGCTTCGGATCCTCGCGAGTCACTCAATTTGGTAAATCGCTTCTTTGCTGATATAGGGTCAAGTTATGCAAATGTAATATTAAATAACCAAGCTCTAAACCCACCTAATATCTCAAACACATGTACTCTACCTTCACCACCGAGAGACTCTATGGCGTTGTTTGAGACCGATTGGCGGGAGGTCGATAATATTATCACTAACTTAAAAAATGACTCTGCGGCTGGCATTGACAACATACCGACACTCGTAATTAAAAGTTCTAAAACTAGTCTAATTCCTCCTCTCACTTTTATGTATAACCGATGCTTGTATACAGGTGTCTTCCCGGATATTTTAAAAGGTGCACTTGTGCACCCTATCCATAAGAGTGGCGACAGAGACAGTGTCGGGAACTATAGACCTATATCGGTACTAAGTGTAATTTCAAAAATATTGGACAAACTTATAAATTATAGATTAGTTAAATTTCTAGAAAAAAATAATATTATAGCAGAAAACCAATTTGGCTTTATTAAAGGTAAATCAACAGAAGATGCTACTTTGTTACTTACCGAAATTATCAGTAAACATGTTGACAAAAGAGAAAAAGCCATAGGTATTTTTTTAGATCTCTCCAAGGCCTTCGACACTGTCTCTGTCCCCCTACTGCTCTCTAAAATGGAGTCGATCGGTATTCGCGGTGTTGTACTGGAGCTATTTCGTTCTTACCTTTCAAATAGAATCCAATGCGTTAAAGTAGGCAGCTTTACAAGTTCCCAGCAGTCGCTTTCCTTTGGTGTACCGCAAGGTAGCGTGCTAGGCCCTACTCTATTCTTACTGTATATTAACAGTTTATGTATCAAGTCGCTAGCTAATTGTAAAATCATCACTTACGCTGATGACACTGCGTTAATCGTGCATGGTAGGGACTGGACTGAGACTCAACACCATGCAGAGCATGCGCTTAGGGAGGTGATGATGTGGTTGAGCGACAATCTGTTAACTTTAAATATAAGTAAAACAAGATACGTTACTTTTACACCCCGTACAAACACTCAACCGCCTCCTGATTTTGAAATAACTGCACATACCTGTGAACTACAGAATGGATGCGGTTGCATTCAACTAACCCGTACTGCAAATATAAAATATCTGGGTCTTACAATAGATTGCTCTCTTAATTGGTTACCTCATATAAAGCTTTTAACAACCCGTGTAAGGCGGTTGATTCCAATTTTTAGAAAACTCAGGGCATCTGCCAATATTGAAACACTTCTATGTGTTTATCATGCTCTTGCTCAGTGCCTACTCCAATACTGTATTACGGTATGGGGTGGTATTGGCAAGACCACACTTCTGCCTTTGGAACGTGCACAGAGGGCCATATTGAAGGTGATACTAGGTAAACCACGTAGGTACAACACTAGTCTTCTGTACACCGAATGTTCTGTGCTAACCGTCAGACAACTTTTTATATTATCAACTGTACTCCGGAAGCATAAAAGTATTACCTATAACGCGATTACAAAACGAATCAAAACGAAAGTTTGCTCAGTTACTCCGCATCGTACAACTCTTGCCAAAAATCAATTTTACGTTATAAGCAATAAATTATATAATACGGCAAATCGAGCAAATAACATCTATGCACTACCCACCAATAAATGCAAGGATACTCTACGTAAGTGGTTGTTAGGGTTAAACTATAGTCAAACAGAGGACCTATTAAATTCCTATACTTAAACTATAATTATATTAGTAATATATTCACTCCTCAGACATCACGCACTCACACCATCCATTCACACAGATACACACACTCACACACATACACACACCAACCATACATACATTCACACACATCATACTAGCTCACATGGACAATTATTTGTAATTACTTTTATTGATGATCACTCGAGTGGTAACAGTTTTTAACTATATATTAATTAAATATTATACTACCTATTATGTTAATGTATTAGTTAAGTCAAAACCAAAATGTTTTAGATTTTAATTGTACTTCTCTCTTTTCTTGATGTGCCCAAATAATGAAATTTTATTTGTAACAATCTCAAGGTGGAAGGCGCTGGCGACTGTAGCACAGTTTATACTAGTACGGTCGTCATCAAATTCTCTTTTCGTATTTAAATCACGTTATATAATTTATGTATTAGATTAAGAGAAAAAATTTTTTTTAAATCAAATGATGAAATAAATTATTATTATTATTATTATTATTATTATTATCTCGGCGTTTCTTTCCATCGGCTTCACACCCTTCTGTATCCATGGGTAGGTTGACAGACGAAGCTAGTCCTGGTTTTATTTCAAACGTTTTAACTGCATGTAAAACTAAAGTCATATTATCACAATATCGTCTTCTATTTACGCGAATATTATTCATTGAAATTAAACTGCTATATACGGATTTTATCGCGTTGTTTATTTGACACTTTATTACAAAATTTTGAAAATTGTTACCCTACTACTACTATTAAACTTTACTAATTTTTAAGCTAATTAAATTATTATTAAAACTATTTAGATTTAATTTATATTTATAATCAAAATTTTGTAATAAAGTGTCAAATAAACAACGCGATAAAATCCGTATATAGCAGTTTAATTGCAATCATATTATCACCTTCTGTCTGCAAATCTTAGACCCATTAAATCTTAATTATATCGTTTATTAATTCATTTCAATATTAATACAACAATATACCTACAATATAACCGCAGTACAAAGCCAACTTATTATCCTAACAGATGAACCACGATTGCTTTAACTCAGATATATTTTGTTTAATTAGCAAAACCAACAACCGCCGTAACTCCAACCACAGAATTTGAATCCTCTAGGGAGCGATCAGCTAACTAAAACATAATACTAAAAACCTACGTCTAGCAACCCTCAAATTAAACTATTACCTTCACAAATATTGTTGAACTAACCTAGTTATACGTACGTTATAGAATGTTACATTATATATCTATATAGTTACTAAGAATTACTGTAGTTTATTATCTGCAGTAGATGTAGTAAAAAGTAACTGCGCATGTATTTGATGCGGGTAACATTCTCTAGCTGAGTCGTTTGCTTGAATGTGATGTAATCCATGGATTTACTTACTGTCCAATTCTAATAATATACATTTGTCTATTAGAAACCTATACTTACTATCTAACCCTAGGCTCATAGGACGTAGGTAAAACGCGAATGTTGACGCAGAGGCAGGTGGTCTGCCCGGCTTGGGCATCGCAGCGCTGTGAGTTGATCGCGGCAGTCGGACTGGTTGCCCTCTCACTTCCGGCCGTGGTTCAGTCTATGGTCCGGAGTGAGAGATCGTGGAACGCCGTCGCCTCCTTTTGTGAGGAAGTAATTTCCATCAAGGAGGCGGCGGAGTGGGAGAGAGAGCGCTTAAATCCTCTCCCCAACCGCAGAACCGGGCGCCGAAAGGCGCGAGATGTCCTCCAGCCACCCTGAGGTTTGACCTGGGGGTGGTGGGCTGCGTGGGCCTGCTTGTCACCCGATCAGAACCAGGTCCGAGAGCCGGCGTGCGTGTTCCCACGCGCGCCTCTGAGTCGTGTTTTTGTTCCCCCACAAGGGGACAGTAGAGGAAGTGTCTCAGGTAGTGGCCCGCCGTTTCACACGGCGGGCCGAAACCTCGGCGGGGTCGCGATTGCATGTGAAAGCGATTCGCGCGGCCCCGCTGTCTATGGTTATGTCGAGAAACACCGTGGTAGGTTTAGTCGGTATTACCGGGGTATCTTTTCTCAGGTGAGCCCGACATAACCTCTCCGTCGCCCCGCGGAGAGGTATGCGTCAATGCATTCCCGCACGTAAAAATAAAAGAGGCGGGTGGTAAGGATTATGAAAACGCAATGCAAGTTATATGATTAGCTAACACATTTAGCTCTTGCGTATAGTGCTTAGTTACTTGCGTCAAGGTAATGTTCAAGTATTTGTTGTAATAGAGAAAAAGCAAATCATATATTGAAATGGGTCAAAATCATCTTGCTATACATGACAATTTTTTTTTTGTGTAAAGCACAACTTTCTGTTACTTTATTATGAACTAGTAGTTTTCCCGCGGTTTCACCCGCGTAAGTCCCGTTCCCGTGTGAATATCGGGTTTCACCCCTTTCACCCCCTTCAGGGTGGAATTTCCAAAAATTTCTCAAGGAATATACATACCAAATTTCAGCTTTTTGCGTTCAGTAGTTTCAGCTGTGCGTTGTCTGTCAGTCACACAGTAACGGAAGATTTTATATACATATATAGATATATTTTCTTTAAAACACCTGTTAGCTAAAAATCTAATTGATTAATTTTTGAATTTACTTGATGATATAATAAGGAAATAAAAGTTCCATCAGACTTTGGATAATCATTTATGGATCAGCAATTATTGTCTCATGCGGTATTTGAACCCACATCCGCTTAACTCAACGAGAAGCCGAGCGATGGCTGCTACAGTGCAGTCAGAAAAATATTTTAATTTCTAAAATAATATACAAAATGTTGACCAGTTATCACGATTGACCAGTGAGTAGGCAATATCATAATTATTATTATTTAATGTATTAAATATGACTAGTTTACACACTTGATGTATAAAACGATTATAGCTGGACGGACAATTAATTTAAAATAACATCTTATGTAATCTATGTTGTACAAATAATTTAAATTTAAAAGTGTTGTCCTATTACGTAGGAACATTCACTAATTGCACAACAGCAGCGATAGCCTAGTGGGAAACCGTTGGACTGCCACGCAAAGGTCTCGAGTTCGAACCCAAGGCGCGCATCTCTGACTTTTCGAAGTTATATGCTTATTAAATAGTTAATTATCGCTTGCTTTAACGGTGAAGGAAAACATCGTGAGGAAACCTGTATGTCTGTGAGTTCTCCATAATGTTCTCGAAGATATGTGAAGTCTGCCAACCCGCACTAGGCCAGCGTGGTGGACTATGGCCTTACCCTTCTCACAGTGAGAAAAGGCCCGTGCCCAGCAGTGGGACAATTTAATACAGGGCTGATACTATTCACTAATTGACTGACAGAAAATTAATTATCTATTTAAGTTTCATGTTATATTTTTATTTCCAGCGCCATATTATAGTATACCATAATTAACACAAGCACCTACCACCAGAAATTGGTAAATGGGGAATGAGAAGGTAACCAGTATCCTAGACACATACGTAGCAAGTTAAAATCAGGAAAATTATCGCATTATAATAACTATAGTTATAATAGTTAATGTTATTTAAACACATAGTACGCACACTGGTATGTATGCCAGTCAGAGATAGTGACGTAGCTCGGCCCTACTCAAACAACTAACAAATTACATGCAAGTACAAATCCAGTGGACGTAGATGAGGCGTTTGAAGAGGAGAGCGCTTATGACTAGATTACACAACTATGAATTATTTTATAGAGAACCGGCATAGATGAATAGAATACGAATATATTTCTCTCTGTACGAACAATAATAATGTAGTGGGAGAATCTTGGACTGCTACCTAGAGGTCTCGACTCCAATTTCAAGGCACGCATCTCTATGTTTAAGAAGTTATAGGCGTATTAAATAGTAATTTATCGCTCGCTTTAACGGTGAAGAAAAACTTCGTGGGCAAATATTCTTGAGGATAATAAAAAAAGAGGAGTTAAGTAATCTACCGACCCACACTGGACCACTGCGATGGACTGGACCACAGTGAAAAGAGTGCCATGCCCAGCAGTGGGATAGTTTAAATATTGGGTTGATATAATTATTATACTTATAAAGGTTACCGTGGGAATTACGTGCGGTGCCATTTCCAAACAGAAACGATACTATTGTAAAACAGAAATGAGGCATCTCATCATATATACATACACAGGCGCGCGCACACACACACATACACACACGCACGCACGCACGCACGCACGTACGCACGTACGCACGTACGCACGCACGCACGCACGCTCGCACGCACTAAAATATATTATTTTATTTATTTTTGTCAATACATAATATAATAAGGAACTAGACGATGTCTATACATTTACGTAAATATCTCCTGATATTTACGAAAATATAATGTGATGAGTATTTTTCTGCTTTTCTACGCCGCAAAATCTTCTCAACGAAATTAAAAACGGTTTTCATAGTTGTTTTGCTAGATGTCTAACTTAAAATCTGTTGTATATTTTATCTTAATAAACTGCCTAAAAGTTGAGTATTGTGTGTGCCTACCTCCAAATCCTACGTGTACGAAGTCACGGGCAAAAGCTGGGTAGGAATAAATTTGAATAACACTTGGTATCGATTTATATAATGGTTTAGATAAGGGTTTAATAATTGATTTTAGAATATTTGTCTGTCTGTTTGTCTCTACATTAGGTAAAAATCATTAATCGGATTTTGATACGGTATGGTAAAGCAGATCTACTTTTTTGTCTGAGCCATGCTTAATTTTATTGCGTTGATTGAATTTGGTGATATGGTACATAGACATCATGTGATCTAGATAAATTACAAGCGTGCGAACTGTCGTTCATGTATGCAAATACATACACGACGTGAGACTTTGTATTAATCATGTACATAATTCGCATGCTTAATAAAACAGCGACTTAACTCGAAATTTGAAAGTAAGCCAATTTGAACTCTAATTGTATATGTTAAATTCTGATATTATATTTGTGTTAAATCTTTTCAATAGAGTTCAAATTTGTTTAATCAAAAATACTGAGATAAGTCTCTGTTTTATTAAGGATGCGATATATAATGTAGATGATAAGAGGAGAAAACTCATATTACGTCAACTATGGTTTTGATCTAAACTAATATTATAAAGAGGAAACATTTGTGTTTTTGTATGTATGTTTGTAATGTTTTCACACAAAAACGATTGAACCGATTTCAAAAATTCTTTCACAATTAGAATGCTGCTTCTTCACTGAGTGACATAGGATATATTACATTTTCAAAAAAAAATAGAATCCTTAATAAAAATGCAATAATATAACCCAAGTTTTGAAAAATTAGTCATAAAAAATCTGTCATTTCGTGCGCTGCGGAAACTATTGATGATAGAACAAAAAAATGCTCTACAGTATTATAGAACGTATTAATATCTACAAAAAAGTCCGCGATACCATTTATCCAACTACTGTAGTTATGCTACTATAATTACTTTTTACATTTTAAATGTTGATAAAAGTGCCGACAATAATCAAACCATATTATTCATATCTCTGTATTAATCCTTATCCCATTAAATGATATTTTATTAAAGACCGTTTCAATAGCCGTAAAATACTTTTTAAATTATTAAAATCGGACATTTCATTCAAAAGATATAATTCTTAAGATATAGCTGGTAGTTTCTAAATATTAGTAGGTAGTTTTTAGGTATTAGCTATATATATAGCTAATTACACCTATATAGGTGTAGTTAGACTTATTAATTTCTTTAGTTGTAGTTTTATATATTAAAATTAGATAACAAATTAAAAGTAGGTATTGGGTAATAAATTAAAGTCCACGCGGACGAAGTCGCGGGCAACAGCTAGTACCATATAAAAGAGGGCAAGTCTATTGCCAACAACCTGGCACAGTTCCAGACGTCATCATTCCAGACTGATAAACCGGAAACACTTTGGCCTATCCGAGAATCAAACCCTAGAACTCATGCATAGCAGATGCATTCAATACCGCTGCATCACCAAGGTAGTAAAATACTAATTATCTTTAAATACAATTAAGGTGGCAAACTGGCATACCCACCTGATGGGTGGTCTCTTCATGGTGTTATTCACTATAGCTTTCTCAGGTCTAGTCAAGCAATAACAGCAGATGTTTACTATGCCGAACTTCGAACAATGATGGCGAAACTGGCAGTGAAACAGCCCCGACTCGTGAATCGATCTTCACTATTATTGCTCCATGATAACGCAAGACCTCACACTGCACGAGAAATCGTTGTAACTCTACAGGAGTTGCAGTTAAAAACCATACATCATTCTCCGTACTCGCCAGATCTTGCTCCAACGGACTAACATTATTTTCGGAATTAGGACAATTTTCTACGTGATAATTTTTTTTCTTCTTTTCTTTGCTATCACGTAGCTTGTCCAATCTAGATCCCCGCAGTTCTATCGTAAAGGCATAAATGAACTTCCGTTTAGATGGCAGCAATGTATAGATAATGAGGGTAAATATTTCGATTAAATAAATATAGTACACCTTAAAAAAACGCTTTATTTCATATCCCTTGACATGACAATACGCCGACAATACGTCAACAATACGCCGTTCCTGTTTATCTAAAACTCTGTATGCACGATGTCTAGTTCGACAATAAATTTGAGTAAACTGCGGTATTTTTTCCGTATGTGTCGTTTGGCAGTCCTCCAAAATGTGTTAGATGACCTACGTCCGACAACAGGACGGCGACGTCGTCAAATATATGAAGCAGAAAGTTTTTGTGATAGCCACTTCAACATGATTAGTAGTCTTGGCGCAACGAGCAATGTAAATCATACCTAGTTTATATGATAGAAGTAATGTGTGATACTTAAGAATAAGGAAGCTAATTAACGGATGACTGCAGAAGCATCCAATTTTGTGGATGGTTTTGGTTTTTTGCTACGGAGCTGGTATCTATATATTAATACGTGAAGCAAAAACTTTGTACCCCTATTTACGAAAATTGCGCAGACGAAGGAGTATGAAATTTGCCACAGTTAAAGTTTATATGAAGAAGGAGGGACGAGTCCTAATATTTATATAAAATATGCATTAGAAATACTTTAAATTATTCAAAAAACACTACACACACACTACCATGCATTTGACACACGCCGTCGAATCGCGTTCGTAGTATTTAAGCATTGTTCGGCTGGTGTCGTAGAATTCTTCGTAACTATGGTTACATAATATGTACGTGGAGTAGGTGACTAAATAAAATGTGATTATAAGGGTATAGTTATAGACAACAAAACCTTAATAACGATCAAACTTAAAATTTAAATCTATTATGGTCGAATTTCGAGCACTTGGCGACCGCTAGTACAAGGAAATTGCCTGATGGTAAGAGGTTATATCATAGTAGGTACTTGTAATACTAAGGCGAGTGCTGGTATTTTACACAGCAACAAAAATAATAGTAGGTATATTGCCAGCGTAAAATCCATAGACCAAAGGTCTAATTACCTTCAGCAGACTTCTCTTTCGTACAAGTTCGGTAACCAATTCACCGTAAGAACACAATAGGATATTACTTGGCAACGATCTTCTGTAAATTGGAGATAATCGCCAAATCTAGCTAAAAGAGAATCCTGCAACGGTTGTCTTTTATATTGTCCAAATATATAAATAATCAAGGGGTCACTCTTCTACCTCTTGACTTTACAGCGTACCTAAATAGAGAATAGACAATGTCAAAACAATTAGTTTTTCATCACTCGCAAAGTAACATAATCCTAATATTATATATGCGAATGTAAGTTTGTTTGTTACGCTTTCACGCCTTAAAAACTCGACCGGTTATTATGAAATTTCGCTTATACGTTGTCAGGGGCACAGAAAAGTAGATAGGGTACAGAAAAGGAGATAGGGGTAGAGATACCTTTGATACAAAAAAAATACTGTTACTGACCTAACCTACTCTACGTTTACGGGAGCAAGGTCGCGGGCAAATTTTAGTTTATTATAAGCTTTATTTTTTAGATGACATATATGTATGTACTTGAAAGTTTTGTTATTCGTTAGTCTACGGCAATTACATTTAAATGGTAAAATCTAAACATATTTTTCTATATTTATCCGAAACCATTTATTTAATGTAAAACAATACATTTAATACATAAAGCAATTTATGATCCAATATTTACCTAACCAAAACATACTCTACCCCTGACTTATTCCATGTAAAGGCCTTAGAGGTTAACGATACAACTTATAGGTCGAAGTTTGTCGCCGGTCCCTTAACTATCGTGTAATGTGGCCGAGGACACTCCAGTAATCTCCAGATGCCTTCACTTTACAAAGACTCGGTTTTGGACAGAATTGATTAGCAGATCGATTAATCCGTAGTGTTTAAATTTGGTTGAAGTTTAGTAGTTAGTATGTGTAGTGCTTGTTTGTTAACGGATAAAGGACTTAGCATTGTTTAACATTATAATTTTACTATTATGTTATATAAATAAATAAATTAGGTATCAATGCTTTGGATCGCGTGGCTAGCTTGCGCATGTAACTCTTATGTGCAATTAGAAGGTTACATGCGCGGTTGGGTTTCGTTGGTACCTAGTTGAGACTAAGTAAACTCGTGAAAATTAACCATCATGCATGAGGCATGTTTCCCACATTGTATACAAGAGCCATGAACATATTAAGGAAGAAAATTACGTGTAGAATGTAGAAATATACTTGCTAGCTCTTAGTCAGCCGCAAGTGCTAATTGCCAGGTGGAAACAAATATTTTTTATTAATTTCTATTATAATATATTAGTTTATAAGCTATAAATATATTTGAAATATTTTTACTAGCGTATACTCTCGTCTTCGCTCCTGATATTCAGGATACAAAGTCGATGTTACTCTCCAGCCTCCAAACTATTTCTACGCATCATATTGAACCGTTGCTTCTAACGAAAAAAACGATAAGCAACATACTCATTTACGTTTGTAGTATCTTGCAATAATCCAATTCAGTTAATATTGTCGGCCTCGATGGCGTAGTGGTTAGTGTAACCGACTGCCACGCCTGAGGTCGCGGGTTCGATTCCCGCACATGTCAAACATTTGTGTGCATGAACATGGATGTTTGTCTTGGTCTGGGTGTTTCTATGTATAATATGTATGTATTTGCAATAAACATAATTCAAAACAAAAAATTTCAGCAAATCTTAAAATTAAGTTCCTAATTTAGCGAGTGACTGAAATGCAAAAATCAGTAGCTACAATTATTATACTGTAACGTCTGCGCATAAAACCAAAAATGAAGACGCAGTACTTCAAAGAAAAAGATTTTGATCCGAGGAGCGGCTAGATGGGCACGTCTCGCCTCTGTAAATGTTTAACGTCCATTACTAGTTAATCCTCGTGACGCACACTTTGATGGATTAGCTCACCCTCATCTTTCTTTCGTGGACTCTCGAGTTGACGTAACGTGAGTGCAGGAAGTGCAGTAAGCTGTTATGACGTAGAGGCTGTTTGTTCTACATGTTAGGAAATGATAAAACTTGAAGTTGTTAAGAATTTAATTAGGGTTTACTGGTTAGAGTTCGTACTAAAATTGGATGTATTATGTGAAATACGTAACAAGCCACAATCAAGAGTTATTATTATTAAACTGGTCATCTAAAGGACCCGAGTAGATAGGGTTTCGGGGGAAGAACTACGGGTCTCCCCCTTTGGACCAGGGTACTGCGGGGTCAGGAAGCCCACTGCGCCTCGAAAGGTGAGTTTTATCGACCACTGATTAGAGTGCCCGGTGCCTGACATTAGTTTTGGACTCGCAGGGGTATGTGGTTAGCCGCAGAGGACGACATATTCGTTGCTCGGCAAGCACGTGGCGTTCGAGCATCGTTCTCATGCGCGGCTAGTGTGAACCAGTCGGTCGCGTGAGGCACGGAGTTGTCTTTAGCGAAGTGGCAGCGTGGTTTCGCTATCACAACGCATCTCGGGCGCTTGTCTGCTCAACAAGTAAGAGTCATAACTGGAGTGACTCGGACCACACTCTGCTTGTAGGCCTATTTGGGTAGGCGTACGGATGTACGTCGGGAAGTCAGCGTGCCTTACACAGCTCCGGTACCATACTGGAGATATGGTAGGCGGCTTCTCCGTCGGCTTCAGCAAGGTTCTCGTTAGCAACTCCTAGAGTTGCGGGTGGTGAGCGGCTTTATTGCTCCGGTACCTATCTGGAGAATAGGTAGTGTCACTTGGGCACGAGGCAGCTCGCTTACGAGAACCGGATCTCTGAGGTTAAGGTGGAGAGTCAAGATTTGGGGACAAGACCTGTCTATAACTGTCCCAGAAGGTGCTCTCGGGCACTGGAAGGTACAGCGGTTCCTCTAATATAACCTTAAGGGTTGGTTTAGGAGACGCTATATCATAAACTGGACTAGTCGTAGAGAGGGGGGATGGTCATGAGATTCTTATTTATGATCTGTATAGAATGTAATGGTGGACCGACGACCTAGTAAGGGTCGCGGGAAGCGGTTGGATGCGGGTAGCCCAAGACCGGTCTGTGTGGAAAACCTTGGGGGAGGCCTATGTCCAGCAGTGGACGTCTTTCGGCTGAGATGATGAAAATGTAATGTCATTCCAAATATAAAATCTTAACGTACAATTCAATGCATTTAAAAATCTTTATTTCTCAATAATAATTTATACAAATTCACATAAGAAGAAATTTAAAATTTCTTCGAGAGATATAAAGTAACAATATATTATTATAATAAGCGTATTATATATAAGCGTACAAAAAATTGTTTTAGTGATTTTATATGAAATAAAAACATGCTGTGTATTCTCAACTTAAAAATATTAGTAACAGCAACTTAATATCAGCGACTTCGCTCTCAATAAACATAAGTTTCTATAATATACGAGATTGAACTTTTAACACGATTTACTCAACAAGTATGTTCGCATGTTTTTAGACTGCAACGTTTTCTAGTTAGGATATAGTATATCGGAACTGCAGATTATTTTTTATTTTGCTCATCGAAATGGCTACTCTCTGCCTGATGGTAAGCAGTCGTGTGGTCTAAGAGCAGTGGCCTTCACACCGTCCTCATAGCAGCCGAGGCGATGTTGAGGTCTCAACTTTGACGGCCTGATAAGGTGCTTTGTCACGCCCCCGCTTATTATAATTAAGAAGAGAAGCGTATTTTCAAGATACGGACGTAGTGGTTTAAGTGGTCGCCTCGCCACTGCCCTTGCGCCGGGTGTTGTAGGTTCGATTCCCACATGGGACAAAACTTTGTGGGATCCACAAATGGTTGTTTCGAGTCTAGGTGTTCTTTGTGTCCGTTGTTTGAATGTTTGTAAAGTCCCCCGTGACACAAGATTTATACCTAGGGTGACAGTAGTCTCTAAAAAAAGAAAAAGGTAGCTTGTCTATTGTTTATGATAACAATTAGTTACTCAGTTCTAAGAGCAGCGATAACTCAGTGGGGAGACCAACAGACTGCAATGCAGAGGGTCTCGGGTTCGAACCCACGTCGCGCACCTCTGACTTTCGGAAGTTATATGACTTTTCGAAATAATGTGCGTATTGATTGACAATTATCGCCTGCTCCGTGCCTCGGAGAGCACGTTAAGCCGTCGGTCCCGGCTGCCATGAACATCTATGGCAGTCGTTATTGGGAGAGCGTCGACACAAAAAATCCCACTAGGTCGAAGTGTCGCCGGTCTGCACTGACTGGCCCCCACATAAGATACATACTCAGTTTAAACACCATGAAATAAATAAATATTTATTATAATTCCATTGTTGACTGTTTCGTTTGTCTCGAAGCATAAATTTGCATTTTGGTCGTGTTGCCAAAGTGTTATTAAGTATTTCGGTTAGGAAATTCTCGAAGCAGAACGGGGACTATAAACTTTCTTGGTAGACGGCAATTAACTCACCTTTTACTTGAAACATGGCTCAGGAATTCATTTCGGAGATAAATGGCGGCCTCGATGGCGTAGTGGTTAGTCTAACCGACTGCCACGCCTGAGGTCGCAAATTCGATTCCCGCAAAAGTCAAACATTTGTATGGATGGACATGAATGTTTAATATATATGTCAGCGGGCTGCCACACTTCAAAACAAATAAGGCACGGAAACATATGTTCGAAATAACCTCAAAATCAAATCGATTTATTTATTGTGATTGGGTAATAGATTGCCTTTAAAAACATTAGAGTAATGGATTAATATTGCTTATCATTAGATACAGATTATTTTTGATGTATTCTGTTTGTAAGAGAGTTTTATTTCTGAAGTGAAAGCATGTGGTCATTGTTTTATCACGTGTTAACATCAAAAATAGATTTACACATGCTAATAGCTTTTAAAATAATTTAAAATGTTTTGATTATCAAATTATAACATTTTGTAACGTAAAAACTATTTTTATTGTGCAAGGATAGATGTTTGGATCAAATGAATGACTCACCTAGTGTTGCTATAAAAGGCCGAGCGCACGCCGGACTCGGGCATTCTCACTTGAGCCGTCGTAGTAACCGAACCTCTTTAAAACGTTCGAGAATAAATTAAAGAAAGTATTACTTGTGTTTACTTTGATCACCGAAGATGAGCGACAGCCCTGACCATGGAGGTTGTGACGCCAGCAATGATGGTGTCCCTGCTACGTCATATATAATATGTGTAAATTTACAAAAAAAAGTGTATATGTGTGTTTATCCATTGTCAAGTACCCATAGTACAAGCTCTGCTTAGTGGTGTTGTGTGTATGTGATAAAATATTATATTATAATTATTAATTAGGAGTCGGGAGTCTGTATGAAACAGAGTATATATGTACATGTATACATACACTAGCTGACCCGCGCAACTTCATCTGCTTCACATAAGAGAATTTTCCCCGTTATTGCAACACTTTTCATTGATGCTCTTTTGGTCGTAGCGTGATGTTATATAGCCTATAGCCTTCCTTAATTTTTTCAATTCATACCAGTAGTTCTTGAGATTAGCGCGTTCAACCAAACCAACAAACAAATAAACAAACAAACTCTTCAGCTTTATAATATTAGTATAGATAGTTATCTAGTTAGTATCACGCCTATACTCGAAGAGGTTGGCAGAAGTAATACACATACATATTTTATATAGTTATAGGTCCTGTGAGACTATTACGTGGGGCACAATAATAATAATGTCCTCCAGACCGAATTTCGATCACGGCGGCCAGTCTTAACGGAGACTGGCCACCTGGGCAGGAGATATTATAGTACACAAATGTGTGCGCAAACACAAGTGCACTCTCTGTTCCCTAACTCTCACGATCCGATGGGACGGTGATCTGACACGACCGGGGAGAGATCAGGCGCAGGACCAACGGCTTTACGTGCTTTCCGAGGCACGGAGGTGTCTAACACCGCCAACTTCCTAACTCCCGGCTATTGTGATTTCTTAACAAAAAACCTAATAACTTTTTCTTGGCCCGACCCGGGATTCGAACCCGAGACCTCATACACAGCAGTCACATTCGTTACTGCTACACAACGTAGGCAGTTAAAAACAATAACGAGACGCAATAACATGTGCCTGACCCGGTAATCGAATTCGAGACCTCATTCGCAAGAGTAGCGTTTATTACCGCTGCACGTCATGATGGACAATAATAATTTCGTGACCCTGGATTAAAAGGATAGAATGTAAAGTATATGCTCGGCCTCATCCTTATAACATATCGGGCAAAATTAGGCTGAAATAAACCTCTGCAGGTAGAGGTCAGTAGTAGAGCCTTGCTGATATCAGCAGGAATGGGCCGGCTCAATCGGGTAAGGACTACCTTCTCACAGAATATCGACTTGGAATAGCAGTATTCCTACTGTTGTATTTCGTTCGGTGAGTGAGAGTGCCGGAGGCCCAATCACCCTCTTTCTTCTTTACCGCTCCTTCTCCTTCCCACTTCCTTTTTCTCCCAAAGGGTTGGCAACGCGCATGTGATGCCTTTAGTGTTGCGTCCATAGGCTACGGTGACCAGTTATCATCAGGTATGCTTGATTGCCACCTTAGTTATATAATAAAAAAAGGACTCTTGGGGGTTACGTAGGCCTTAATCTATAATAATAATAATAATATTCTACCACATACACACAACACCATCTAGCCCAAACTAAGAAGAGCTTGTACTATGGGTACTAGACAATGGATAAACATACATATATACTTTTTTTTTGTAAATACGTACTTATTATGCATAGAAACACCCAGACCAAGACAAACATCCAAGTTCATGCACACAAATGTTTGACTTGTGCGGGAATCGAACCCGCGACCTCAGGCGTGGCAGTCGGTTACACCAACCACTACGCCATCGAGGCCGACAATATACTATGTGTAGTCTATTTTATTAATTGACTTATTTATTAATCAAATATGGCGTAACTACTTGTAGACAAAGATAATGCATAGAGACCCAGCATTGTGTATAGTATTTCTATTTTTGTCATCTCTATTCAACAAACGAATTGATCTGAATGCAGTAACTGAATTTGTAACGAATTGTTTGTTATTTAAATACTTGAAAATATGAACTAAATGCTCAATAATATCACCTGTTTCTATTAACAAGGTCGGATATGCAATTTTCTAAATTTTGGTTTCATTTATCTATTTATTATCACTACTAATAACATCGGTTTCGGGTGGTTTTCGAAGCTGAGCTGAATAAACACGAATTCTACATTATGACGATGAACTTAAACTGAATCAGATAACAGTGTAATTTCTAGACAATAATTTACGTTTTCAAATTCCGGAATCCCGTGTCTAAACAAAATCCGCGAAGTACCTTCGGAAACAAAGTTGCATGTTAACTCACCATTTGTTTCAACGATTTGCGTAAATTCATTACTTTATTAGTATTTCACAGAAACATTTCATATAAGATATTGTTATCGTTTCTAAGTTTATGTTTTACCGGTAGGTAAAGATAACTCGGTAGATAAGTATAGAAATTACAGTGAAAATTGTAAAGGAAAATACATATAACAAATATTTTTTAACGTTTGCAAAGTGCAACTCTCATTTTTAATGATTATATGACAATAACATAGGTACGTATTTGAAGCAAAGCATTGGTAAATACTTATTATTTAATTTCTTTTCAAATATCATTTTAATTAGTGTAACTAATTCATATGGCATACGTTAATATGTATGCCATATGAATTAGTATTAAGGCTGAATTGACGCGCAAATCTATATCCCTAAACACCAATAACAGTGGTTAATGTCGCTAGCTATCTTGTATTATATATAAGATTTTAGGCACGGTAATATTATCTAAACAGTATTGTAACTTGGCTCTGTCCTTGAAATAATATCCTACAGCCGCGCGGTACGCAAACACGTGAGAAGGTTGCCCACCTACAGTATTTTAATTTCATCTACCTACTTGAGTTTTGTCTAGTTTAGTGATTATAAATAGTATATGTTATAGTAAAAACAATGAAAATTGTTGTGAATGAAATAGGAAGTGTTCAATAAAAATCATATTGTGTTTTTTGATTAGTAGATTTAATAAAAAACAACCTTATATATTTGAGACTGAAAAATATCTGCGCCTCGACTAAGACGTACGAAAAGCTTTATAGTTAAATTTAATAATATAAGAAAGTCGCATTCGGATAAAAAGTTTAATTAAAATACCTTTGTTTGCAATTATTATTATACAAGTACTTGTACTTTCTTCAATCAAATCTTCACAAATCGCACGCTTACTGCTGACTAAACCATCACACCGTCCGTTCGTCACTGCGGCGTATTCGCGATTGGTTGTATACCGACCTCGAAGCACGTCGGTATGACTCCTGTTCCGACCGTTTGTATGAAAATAGAATACTGTTAGATAAAATTACCGTGTTTTAGGTCCCTCTTAATAGAATCGCCTGCTATATACTAGGCACAATTCAAGACAGTGCTGCTTATTAGAATTTCTTTACCAAAAAGCCGAATAACGTTTTGTCCGATCCGGGACTCGAACCAAATACCATCTTAAAGCAGCCGCCTTCACTACCGCTGCGCCACAGAGCAAACTAATGCATCACCAAATAAGCAATTATCACGACAAAACATACTAAAGCTTTGGTGAATAAATAATTCCAGTATCACAAATTAAGGGTACAAATTAATACGGAACCCGCGGCTAGAGCAAACAAAGTCACAAAGAGCTACTTAATTGCCAATTTACTCATGTTTACAATACTATTGTTTAACTGGGAGGCGGTCAATTAATTTTTGTAATTAAGAACCGATTGTCAGAAGCATATCATGTAATTACAGAACAACAGTATGGGGTTCATGTTGAATTATACACATTTATACATGCAAAAATTAATTAGTTATTATATTTAACTATTTAGAATAATTGCACCTTAGTAATTGTATAATATAACATCATACAATATAAATAGTAGTCAATACAGTTTGATAAGCTATAAAAGGCGTAGCAGCACTGCTATCTGTCACTTCTTGTTGTGAGCTGTAAGTGAACGGACATATAAAACTTCCTCGTGTCAAAGTATAAAATAAATAGTTAGTGTTTGTACAGTGTGTTATTTAATCCATAACCTCTAATAGTTTAAGCTGTTTATATTTTATTAAACATTAGCTGCTCCTCGCAGTTTTAGGTGTAGCGTGATGATATTATATAGCCTTATATAATATCATCACCATCATCATCATGCTACATATAGCCTTATTTAACCTTCGTTAAGAAATGAGCTATCAAAAGAAAATCCTTTTTTTCCAAATTCGAGGTAGTTTCGGCGATTTAGACTTTTGCAATTTCTACACATAATACAAAAGAGACACTGGCGTGGCATAGCATGTAGATGAATGCGACTGTTGTGTTGAAGTCTGAGATTTCAATCCCGGGTCGGGCCAATAAAAAGATATGGGAGATTTCTGGAAAAATCTCAATAGCATTAATAGAGTTAGGAAGTTGACTGTGTTACATATTTCCATGCCTGAAAAAGCACGTAAAGCAGTTGCCTATGCCTAAAGCCTCTCTGGTCTCGGATTCCCATCCTATTGGATTATGAGAGTTAGGGAACAGAGAGTGCACTTGTGTTTGCGCACACTCTTGTGTACTATAATATCTACTACGCCGATGGCCAGTCTCTTTTAAGATTCGTCACCACGTAATTCACACTCTGTCTTAAGAATATAATATAATACCTATTATAATATATGTATAATGTACAGAATTAAATACCTAAACATGCTTATATATAGCTGACTGTTAGACATTTCATTACATTATTATTCTATGAATATTGGCAGTTGTATCCGGTGTTCATTAATTTTTGCCTTACCCGGAAATTGGACTAAGGGCCGCTTCGATACAGGGGGAGAATAAAATCGACAAACTAATACAAATAAGGATGACAGGAACATTATAATATTTAATAAAGATACGATATATTCTTAATAATATCGAAATTATTTTGATACTATATTTTGCCCATGGCAAATGTACCGGACGGGCGAACTCGGGGCTGAGGTTACTATGGCGATGGTTACGATAACAGCCGTCAAGTCGCTGACGTCCTATACACGGTGTGTGGACTGTACTATAGCGGTTACTGGTCTCGGAGTGGAGGCGCTGAAAGGCGTGTCATACGATGTGCGGGTCGGGACTTCGATAAATAATACACATGCTTCACTGTTCAGTTGTCTTGAGGTTTCTGGCTGGCTCCATTCGGTTCTTGAGGCTTGAAGATGAGGTTTCTTGAGCACCCAATATCGATCGATACGGTGTCGCTTAGGTACCCCAGATCTTTACTGTAACGAGAGCCGGCCAGAAACCACTGTTCAACAATTTTATTTTATTTAAAAAATTACATATTTCTGCTTATAACTATGGAACTATGCTAGCTAGCGTGATGGTACAACCAGTGCCGCGTAGGGCACGAAAAGACCTAGCTAGTGCTATAATGTTTATCTTTCGGAAGTTAGGTCTAGGTATAGATAACTTAGGTTTTATGCTAAAAATCTAAGCTGCGGTCATATTTACAAAGAGAAAAAGTTTAATAACTTCATAACTATGATATATAGGAATATAATTCCTTCAACATCCTATAGCGCCTTTCTTAGCGCATAAATAAAACACAATAGGTAAAACGTTTTATTAAAGCCTTATGACCTAGGAACCCTGATATACCTAACTTGAGATAAAAAATGTACATTTTATCAGTAATGTTTACATATTCACAAAATATTTCTATAAACTATAGGAGAAACACAATATTACGTTATTTACACTATTTAACTATATTAGTTAGGTCAGGTTGTGCATCGTAAAATCTACAACCGCGTTAAAACACAAGAGCATTTTTTGTTTGGCACCCATTATTTATAATAGAATACCAAAAATAATCAAACAATGCCCTGTTTCCCAATTTAAAATACATTTAAAAAAATATCTTATATTGAAGTGTTATTACAGCTTAACAGAATTTTTGAATGATATTGTTTAAGTAATAAAATATTACTTCTTATTATTATGACATGATAGAATTAATAGAAACTGTTTCTTATTTTTTATATTTGACATGATAAAGTACTAATTATTATTTTGTTTTGACATAATTTCCAGTTATTATTTTGCTTTTTGACATACTTATATTTTTTAAATTCATATGTTTTTTTGATATTAATTATTATTCCTTTTTTGATATTATTATTGGGTTATTTTTCAATTTATTATTTGATTCTGATAGTAATCTATATTCTACCAGTGTTATTTTGTACGCCGTACTTGGCAAAACATGCATGAACATTCCTTTAGCAAACCACCATGTACATAATATGTCATACCTACTCATGTTTTTACAAAAATAAATGTCTTTGTCTTTGTCTTTGTCTTATATGTGACCTAATTCGACACTATTTCTGAACTATAAACTTTATGGATACAGTATACTTAAATAACACGTATGAAATTTATAATCATAATATGAATCTTAAGTTACTGTTGACGTTGTCGCGAACATCTCTCCCGTCGTGCAGCGACGCGCAGACACGTCGGCTGGCTCGTAGCACTGCTGCAGACAACCCGGTGAGCGATGTCATCTCGGCAAGGGCACCAACTTCTTTGCAAGACGTCTCAGGACTCCCGCCGCTGTTCGCACGTCCACCGTGCGCACCTGTCCGTCAGCACCGGGGTAAACGGCAATGACTCAGCCGCGCGGCCATGTGTTGCGCGGCAGCTGACCGTCAGCGATGAGTACGAGGTCACCGACCGCGAAGTTGAGGCCCGTTCCGTGGGGCTCCCGCCGGTGTTGGAGTTCGGGTAGGTACTCGCGCACCCAGCGACGCCAGAACAGGTCCGCCAGGATCTGTGCTCGCCGCCAGTGCCTTTTGCTATCGATGTCGGCCTCGCTGAACTCGCCAAGGGAAGGGAGACGAGCAGATCCCCCGAATATGATGTGGTTCGGGGTGATAGCTTCGTCGTCGTCGATGCTCACGGAGACGTGTGTGAGCGGCCGACTGTTGACTGTGTATTCGGCCTCACACAGCAGCGTCGCCAGGACTTCCTCATGCGGGTGACGGTCGTGAAGAACGGTGTAGAGTGTGGTCTTCACGCATCTGACGAGACGCTCCCATGCGCCTCCCATGAAGGGCGCTGAGGGCGTGATGAAGCGCCATGCGACGCCACGACGACTCGCCTCTGCTCCTATGGCCTCTCTCATCTCTTTGTCGGCGCCATGCATGTTCGTACCGTTGTCTGAATATATTTCTGTGGGGCAGCCACGGCGTGCAGCAAACCTTCTCAGCGCTAAGATTGCGGAGTCAGCGCTGAGACTGGCAGCCACCTCTAGGTGTATTGCTCGGGAGGTGAGACACGTGAATAGCGCCACGTATCTCTTCTGATGCTGTCTTCCTACGGTCACGGAGAGTGGCCCGAAGTAGTCAAGGCCAGTGTAGGTGAAAGGCCTCTGATGGTGAGCCAGACGCGCCCTGGGCAGGTCCCCAGTGGCCGGCTCCGGAGGTCGCGCCTTTCTGTGGTCCTTCTCTCGGGATTTTGCTGATCTCTTGTATAGAACCTGTCTCTTGGTTGTTCTACACAAGCCTATAAACTGTAGAACTCTCGCGGTAGCGCGCAATAGGCGCTCCCATCTTGAAAATCTGTTAGGGTCAGGAATAGCTTCTAATATCTTTATCTGTGCTCTCCGGGACTCTGTCACTGTTGTTGTTCGCTCTTCGCCTGTGTTCTCCGTGACGACAGGCTTTTCACTGGGCCAAAAGGACGAATCTTCTGACAGGAACGACGGTCCGTTGTACCACGGGTGATGAGAGTTGAAGTCTGCAGGGACGTCTCTGGTAGCAGCGTCGGCGATGTTCAACTTCGTAGGTACCCAGCGCCAGTCATCTATTTTGCTGTATTCTTCTATAGTGGCCAGTCGATGTGCGACGAACGGCTTGTAAGCTCGGGGGCCTTTTCTTATCCATGCCAGTACTGTCTTGCTGTCTGTCCAGTATATTGTAGCCTCCGGTTTCACGCGATGTTCTTCTATTACAGCTACAGCGATGCGGCTTCCCATCACGGCGGCCTGGAGCTCGAGGCGCGGTATGGAGATGACTTTGAGTGGTGCCACTCTCGCCTTGGCCATGACAAGTGATACGTGCACTCTACCGTCAGGTGTAGTAGCGCGCCAATATACCGCTGCTGCGTAGGCTGTCTCGCTGGCATTTGTGAAGACATGTACTTGTAGCGATTCTGCTTGGCTGAATCCGGGGTAACATCTGGGTATTCTTAAAGCCTGCAGGTCTTCCATATGGCGTATCCATGATGACCACAACTTCGATAGACTGTCGTTGAGCTTCTCGTCCCATTCTGTTCGGTACCGCCAGGCTTCCTGTAATATTTTCTTCGCTTGAACTGTCACAGGTGCTGCTAATCCGAGAGGATCGTACAATGACATCACGATTTTCAACGCTTCTCTCTTGGTAAGTGTCGACTTCTTCAACAGCTTTTCAGGGAGTCGTACGAGCTTGAGGTTGAATCTGAGTTCATCATCTCTCGGGTTCCATATCAAACCAAGTACTTTCTCTTCACATCCTTTACTGGCAATACTGACATTTTCTGTCGGGTTTTGACTCGTTTCCATGTTCTCCTTGACCTCGCTACTGTTAGAAGCCCATTTGCGTAGTTCAAAATGCGCTTCTCTGTGTATGTCCCGAACCTTGGTTGCTACGCGTGTCGCCTCTTCTTCGCTTGGAAAGCTGTCTAGATAGTCGTCCATGTAGTGGTTCTCTACGATAGCTTCCACCGCTTCAGGACTCACGTGCTGGTGTTTCTGAGCGTTCCAGTTCTTGGCGAAGATTGCTGTGCACGGTGAGCTTGCTGCGCCGAATATAATTGACTTCATGCGGTATTCTTGAGGGGCGCCCTCCCGCCGGTCACCTCTCCACAGGTAACGGAGTGCGTCTCTGTCTTCTGTTCTGACTCGCACCTGCATGAACATCTCTGCTATGTCCGCTGAGACGGCGACGCGATGGCGACGGAATCTCATCATCACGCCTGGTAGTGACTGTAGCAGGTCCGGTCCTGTGAGGAGGCAATCGTTAAGTGACATCCCTTTCGTTTTCGCAGCGGCGTCGTGCACTATGCGCAGCTTCTCTGGTTTCATGGGGTTGTGGACATCGAAGTGAGGTAAGTACCAAGTCTTCCCGGGTGTAATTTCCCTTGGAGCTTCTTCTGCATATCCCTTTTCTATTAGTGAGTTCATCTGTTCTGTATATCTTGCTTTCAGCTCGATATTCCTATCTAATTTCTTCTCTATATACGCAAGCCTCTTTGTTGCGTTTTCATAACTATCGGGCATAACAATTTCTGTATTCTTCCAGAGAAGAGCCGTTTCTATATGCCCATCTTCTATCTGTTTCGTACTCTTCTCTAGAATTTCTTCGGCCTGCTTTGCCGGATCTGTCTTCGGACGACGTGGATTGATAATCAAAGATTCGAGCGCAAAATATTCTCTCAGCTGTGCCTCTAGGTTTTCTTCTGTGCTTGACACTTGATGAACAAAGTGAACGCTGTGTCCTAGCGTTCGTGAGCGCGCGCCGTGCAACACCCATCCAAGTGGTGTCAGCGATGCGACGGGTTGGTGACCAGGGCCTCTCTTCATATCACTCGCGATGAGAAGATGCCAGTTGTCTTGCCCGATGAGGATCTTCGGCACGCCAACGTCGTACACCAACTTGTCTTTGATGTCTTGCAGGTGTGTGCAGCCCCTGAGATCTTCCTCGGTGACCTTTTGCGGCGTCAGGTGCAGTCCTGGAACTGTGTGCGCGCACAGTGGCACTTCCTTGCCTTCAGTGGCTCTCATTGTAATGTCTATTCTTCTTGACTTCAGCATGTCTATAGAAGTGTCACCGATAGCACGTATCGTGAAAGGGTCCAGGCTTCCTTCTGCTCCGACCGCGTTGGCTATGTCTTCATCTACGAGGGAGATCGTGGAACCATCATCTAACAGCGCGAACGTCGATGCCTCTCCCGCCGGTCCGACAATCTGCACAGGAACAATCTTCAGGTAGGCTTGGGGTTTGGCTGTCATACTCGAACTTGCAACCACTTCACTTTTCTCACTGTCAGCTTCTGGTGTTCTGTTTTTCCTTTCGTAGTGCAGAAGCCGGTTGTGTGTTGCGGTGCATCCCCCTACGTCGCATTTCCTTGACTTGCATGTATGTCCCTGGCGGCGTGAGCGCAGACATCTGAAGCACAGGCCGTGCTTCTTGGCCAGATCCCATCTTCTGTCAACGTCGCTTGCTAGAAACTTCTGGCAGCCAGACGGGTAGTGTCCCTCGCGTTCGCAGATCTTGCAGTACTGTGTGGTAACTGGGTACTTCTCGGTAGCTGTGTGGGTCCTCTGCACGACGCGACGCGTAGGCTGGCCGTCAGTGATGTTCTCTGCCGGCGCGAAGGCACTGCAGTAGCGAGCGTATTTGGTGACGAAGTCGCTGAATCGGCTGAGGTCCGGCTTCGAGTCGTATTTTTCTGTGTAGGTCCGGTACCACTGTACGCGTAGCGAGTTCGGCAGCTTCTCGGTCAGCACACGCAGGAGCTCCGCATTGATGAGGTAGTGTTCTTTCTTCAATGCTTGAAGTGTCACTACACCGCTTCTTATTTTGCTTGCGAACGTGCAGATGTCCTTCGGTGCTTCGCTACATCGTGGCAGCGTCCTCAGCTTGTCTGTCTCCGCTTGGGCAATGGAGTCTGGTCTTCCGAATTGTAGCTCCAATTCCTTCATGATGTCGTCCGGTTTCGCATGTCCAATCAGTTCCGAACTGACAGTTTCAAGTGCTCTTCCTTTGAGACTTTTTCTCAATCTTGCTGTATTTTCCACGTCGTTGAAATATCTTCTCGTGGTGTCGTATATCGCACGAAACGACAACCACTCGGTATGCGCCCCGCTGAACGTTGGTAGTGTCATGATGACCTTCGATACCGCTGGGTGTGGCGACGGACCAGCGGTGTCCAGCGGCTTCCTATCCACGAGCGCTGCTATGGCGGAGGTGAGTTCAGTGATAAACGGCTTCAGTGAATCTCCTCCCTGTTGACGAATGGCCTTTTCCTTCAAAGGGTCTTCATCCTGTTTGTTGACGTCTTCAGCGTCCTGTAAATTGTTGACAGTTTTCGTGTCACTATTGGCCCTGGGGGCCGGGGCCGGCTGATCGGTTCTTCTTCCGATGTCGGCTTCTATATTTTCTATCTGCGGTTCCGGAGCCTCTTCTAACCACGATCGCACGTAGTCATCCTTCGAACGGCCATCTTCTTCGTAGTCATCCGATTCCGCAGCATCTTCAGCCTTCTGTAGCGCCAACTGCGCCAACTGTAATCTAATCTTCAAGATTTCTTCACGCGCTTTCAACACGTTTCTATTCGACCGGTTTGTCGTCACTGACCGCACCGTTCGACGTTCCTCTTGAACTTTCTGTATCTGTTCTGATCTATCTTCAATACTGCTCGGAGCCGCACGCGAACACAAACTTTCTGCAGGCCGCAATGTTCGATTCGAATCTTCTACCGTACGGTGAGCAGCCGCCCGTTCACTCGACGCAACGCGCAGCGTCGACTCGGCGGCGACCGGAACGCACGGCAGTGTACCGGCGCTTGTCGACGGAGACCGCGGCGCCATCTGGTGTCGAATGCACGGAGCTCCGGTACGCGCGGGCGCCGGGACGCTCGTCGACGGTCCTGCTTCAGCGTCGATTGTCCATGCTTCCGGAGCTCTCCCTTTGGATCTTGTCACCGGCATCTTGATAGATCTTCTGTAATACGTCTTGATTCTTCTATTTTCAGGCGTGGAACGTCGACGGGACACGCTTTTCAGGCCTCCTGTGGGATCCGGCTCGAAGGACCAGCAAATGTACCGGACGGGCGAACTCGGGGCTGAGGTTACTATGGCGATGGTTACGATAACAGCCGTCAAGTCGCTGACGTCCTATACACGGTGTGTGGACTGTACTATAGCGGTTACTGGTCTCGGAGTGGAGGCGCTGAAAGGCGTGTCATACGATGTGCGGGTCGGGACTTCGATAAATAATACACATGCTTCACTGTTCAGTTGTCTTGAGGTTTCTGGCTGGCTCCATTCGGTTCTTGAGGCTTGAAGATGAGGTTTCTTGAGCACCCAATATCGATCGATACGGTGTCGCTTAGGTACCCCAGATCTTTACTGTAACGAGAGCCGGCCAGAAACCACTGTTCAACAAATTTTATTTTATTTAAAAAATTACATATTTCTGCTTATAACTATGGAACTATGCTAGCTAGCGTGATGGTACAACCAGTGCCGCGTAGGGCACGAAAAGACCTAGCTAGTGCTATAATGTTTATCTTTCGGAAGTTAGGTCTAGGTATAGATAACTTAGGTTTTATGCTAAAAATCTAAGCTGCGGTCATATTTACAAAGAGAAAAAGTTTAATAACTTCATAACTATGATATATAGGAATATAATTCCTTCAACATCCTATAGCGCCTTTCTTAGCGCATAAATAAAACACAATAGGTAAAACGTTTTATTAAAGCCTTATGACCTAGGAACCCTGATATACCTAACTTGAGATAAAAAATGTACATTTTATCAGTAATGTTTACATATTCACAAAATATTTCTATAAACTATAGGAGAAACACAATATTACGTTATTTACACTATTTAACTATATTAGTTAGGTCTATATGTGACCTAATTCGACACTATTTCTGAACTATAAACTTTATGGATACAGTATACTTAAATAACACGTATGAAATTTATAATCATAATATGAATCTTAAGTTACTGTTGACGTTGTCGCGAACAGCTTCGCTTTCGGAAATATAGATTAGATAGGTTAGCGACAGCTTTTTTTTTGGATGAAAGGTACTCTATGTCCTTTTATGTTCCACCGACAAAGTGTATGCGAAATTTCATGATAATCGGTCGAGTAGTTAAGGCGTGAAAGCGTAACAAACAAACAAAGTAACATTCGTATTTATAATATTGGTTAAGATAAAACAATTTCCATTTTTAATATGTAGGCACATAGCAAATAAGTCACCTCAATATTTTAGATTTACTTACGACCTCAATAGTATAACTCAATTGTGCTGAATTATTATTTAATATTTTACTTAGTCATAGATATTTCTGTTTACATGTGTGTCTATGTGTATGCTCACACATGCTTAAAATTATATTATAAATACTCTCTTTTAATCTCGTTTTTAACTTTTGGTATGATTGCGGGTTTGCCTGGGTTTCGATTCCGGGAAATGTTTTTGGATTTGCCTGACAAAACATTCTTAATGTGTTGTCAGGTACGATAGGTATTATCTAAAACTGCTCGGTAGATCGTAATAAGCTCCTTCTATATTACTCGGTATTTTAATCCAGAGTTAACATATACGTTACGTTACGACATAATAATATCAGCCCTGTATTAAACTGTCGCAGAAGTGGACACGGGCCTCTTCTCAGTGTGATAAGGGTTAGGCCATAATCCACCACGCTGGCCCAGTGCGGTTTGGCAGACATCACATATCTCCGAGAACATCATGGAGGAATCTTACACATGCAGGTTGCCTTACGATGTTTTCCTTTACCGTTTTAATACAAGCAATAATTAACTATTTAATACGCACATAACTTCGAAATTTCAGAGATGCGCTCCTTGGGATCAAACTCGAGACCTCTGCGTGACAGGTTATTTGGCTAGAAATAATTTGTGCTTACCACTTAGGGTATTCCCCAGAGTGATTTTTTTATATATGTATATATATATATATATATATATTTATAAGACAGAAAGGAAATTTCGAGAAGTGCTTCCGACACAAAACATCAGAATATCTGCAAGCAACACTCTCTATTTGTAATTTCCGCACAACTTACAGAAGTTTACGTGTAAGCCCGACCCGACACATTATTGTACAGCTACCCTACTTCCCGCTCAGCTCACTTAATGTTCGCAATATGTTTTTATACTCTTGCTATAGACTTGTTTTGGTGTTTTCACCCTACTCGACAATTGTCCAAGTATACGAACTTATTGGCATCAGCCGTAGTTCATTAGGACAAGTTTTCTTTTATTGTTTTGAATCTGCATGGTTCTGCTTACATTTATACAGATGTAATCTATAATAGTAGAATATAGAATGCCTTGGTCGCGCAGCGGTTGAGATTCGACTGCTGTGCATTAGGTTTGGGTTTGATTTTTAGGTCGTGCAAAGTGTTGTTAGTTTTTCCGTCAAGATATTCTTAGTAAGTAGTGATACGGTGTATGAATTCGTGTATGGTAAACTGCTCCTATTCCGTGGAACCTAAACCGTCAGTTTAGGAAATGTGGTTGTAATAAACCCTTTGGCTAAAGATTGTTGACATACGAAGTCTGTCAGTTTAATCTTATCGAGACATAATGATAACGCATTCTGTCTGGACGCGAGCGTCCGTATACCGATGGACAAATGAAAAAAATTTTTTGTTTTTTAGTTGTACTTGGACATTGATCTCCTGTCCATCCACTAATCACAACGAGAACATTGCATTTCGTTTCAGTGGATATGTGGGACGTTTCTTTGTTAGTGATATATTCTTGGAAGATACGAAAAGCGTCAATTGGATTGATGATTGGAAAGAAAATTTGCATCAAACTAAAATATTCCATCAATATTAAAGTCTTACGTTTTCAATGTTTTATCAATAATTGCCCTTTTCTACTTCTACGTCAGTATCTCGACCTAAACCATTGCATCAATCACTATACAATAAGACTTTTCCAATATTTATTTAAAAGTGTTATTGTAGTACTACTTCTACAAGATGTTTATCTTGAATCTTTACTATACGTTACAAACCAAACAGCATTATGTATCTTATGTGGGGGCCAGTCAGTGCCGACCGGCGACACTTCGACCCAGTGGGATCTTTTGTGTCGACACTCTCTCAATAACGACTGCCATAGATGTTCATAGCAGCCGGGACCGACGGCTTAACGTGCTCTCCGAGGCACGGAGCAGGCGATAATTGTCAATCAATACGCACATAATTTCGAAAAGTCATATAACTTCCGAAAGTCAGATGTGCGTGACGTGGATTCGAACCTGAGACCCTCTGCATTGCATTGTTAGTCTCCCCACTGAGCTATCGCTGCTCTTAACAGCATTAAGTCCCTCTACATATTACATAAACCAAGTTCCACGAAACAATAGTTTCTCTAGTCCACATTATATCTGTCGAAGAGCAAACTCCGACTGAACTGGATTCCGTACTATCGGACAAACGACGAAGTCAAATAAATCTGGTCTAACTATCAAGTTCAGTCTATCTAGTTCGAAATGCGTTTAAAATATTCACGATCCTGAATTCAATCGTTTGGAAATCGATTAAATTATATATAGCGGCTGTATTTCATAGTGCATTCGCCTTTTCTGTTTCAAAAACGAATGTATTTGAAAAATGGACCAGACTGTCGTTTCTAATTATTTGGTGACATCACGAATATTCGAAATAGGAATCGGTGTAAGAACTCTAACACTGTTATAACGTTACGCATGATAAGTAAGCGTTTCGATAACAAGATTAATTCCTTGTTAGGTTTGCGTACTAAGACTCCGCTGTCCATCCGTCCTTATGTCTGTCAGCGAGCTATATCTCATGAACCGTATTAGGTAGACAGTTGTAAACATTCAAACGACGGACACAAGGAACACCCAGCCTCGGCACAACATTTGTAGATCACACAAATATTTGTCCCGTGTGGGAATCGAACCCACAATACTCGACACAGTGGCAGCGGCGAGGCGACCACTTTAACCACTAAGCCATCCCTGCAATCATATTCTTTTCTATACCCCTGATAACGTGTATGCGAAATTTCATAACTTCGGTCGAGTATTTTAAGGGTGAAAGCTTAACAAACAAACATACGCAGATTCGAATTTATAATAAATAGAAAAGAAGTACCAAAAATACCAAAAAAACAGTAACAATATTTAAACAAAATAAAACATAAATTTGTCAAACGTTTTGGTGACCGCAAACCAAACCGACCGTATCATAATTCCCTCATAATTAACTCGCAGTACCCAACTCCTCAAAAACATTTTCTTCCTTCTGTCTAGTGCTTCCAAAGCTTTCGGCGCTTTCAAAATTCGAATAAACAACGAGTTTCGGCTCCAACTCTTTCGATATTAAAAAAGTTTTGAAGATCCTCTATAGAAGCATTATGGTTGGTTCAGTTTAACTTCTATTTGTTATAACGGTACTGTCTGGATGTGAATAAATACTCTGGCTTGTGTGGCATTATAATTAGGTCAAAAGTTAAACGGGTAGTGTAGTGCTTTAAGTGTATTGTGGGTCGTATATATACAACGTGACATACTGACATAGAGCCGCGACATTGTAATTTTATAATGTATCCGGGCAAAAATAACACAACTGACTATACAAAATGTTTGTTATTTTTATTAATAGAATTTTTAATAGATGGTTTCGAATACAGAACAGACGGTTCGAACATAATCATTTGAAATATCACAGTGTATCTGTGACGTCCGTTACAACTCGTGACTTTTCACAAAGATCTAGATGCACGCAGAAGTGTTAGTTAGCATTATTCGATATATATTTTCGTCTATCGCGTGTACGAGAAAAGAAGTTTTATGCCAAGATAGCTGTTCCGAGTACCGTCTCGCGTAATTAATGTCCATTGTTATTTATGAGACCTATCTCAATAAAATTGTATAATAATATAATTTTATAATTTATGTATTGCAGCATACATAGGAGCCTAATATAGTCACTAAAATAATATATACTAAATTCAGTTCTACTATTTAAATAATTTATCTAATAGAAACGTTTTAACGCGATAATTCTAGGTATACAATCCTTTTTGAAAGGCTTCATGTTTCGACACTGGTGCACTGGCTGTTGTCACAAGTATACTAGTAACTGACCGAAAGAAATAACGGTCAGTAAATAGTGTGCTTGGCTCCAAGAAAAATGAAAGGAATAAAAATGGCCTGTCTGAAACTCTTTTATATTTACAGTAATAATTTTAGCTTTGCTAAAATGACGAGGCTACTCTAAGCTCTCAGTATATCTTGATTATGCCGGTTTTCCCGTACACTACCATTTAAGAAATCTTTTCCGTACCATAAACAGTCATCTTCTATGAAATAGTTGGTCGTAAAAATGCTTTAATATTTAGTTCAATATTGCGCTGAGATGTGTTGCGAGCTCACGCTGCACTTAACCTACTTTCTTATATCTATTTTACGAGTTGCAAGGAAAGACGTATGATCAATATCTTATTATTTCAATATCAGAGAGCGTCAATAAAACAATGGATCTAAGTAGAATCGTATATTACTTTAGCGGCGGGTTGAAACACCATACATACTGTACCATATTACAGCCATATTTCGGTAGTCTGTTGCCATCTCCTAGACTTCATGCAACTACTGAAAATTCCTAACAGGGAGCTCTATAACATGGCCTGGGAATCGATCCGGGACTTGTTGATTGCACGCAATTTACTTATATATAAATATACTATTGTGTATTGGACCGACATAAGGCTTATATAAATGAATATGATGAGTAATATCTTAAGAGATATAACTCATTACATTCATTCAGACCTATCAATTGTTGACATGCCAGATATAATTGAAAGCTTATTGTGTTTGGCTTCTGGTGTGTCGCTGCGACTCAATAGTTTAAAGAAGATACTTGATAAACTATTAACAAAATCTAGCTTCAGAAAGGATAGAAGACTGATAGATTATTATAGAAAGAGAAAATTCATGTTTTATCATCATTATAAATCAATTACTTAGAAATGAAAAGCACTTTTATACTGAGAATAACTTCTGTATCGGCAGACATTTTTGTTTTAGCATTGCCGGTCATTAATTATAGTTTAGAGTCAAAATCAAAATCAAAAAGTATTTATTCGTGTAGGTCACAATGTAACACTTATGGCGTCAAAACATAGGTAAGTGACTTTTCTAAGTTTTTGAAGCTACATTTACTTTAGTTACTAGATTCGGATTGAACATATTATGAGCTCTTTTATAATAAACTAGTAGTTTTCCCGCGGTTTCACCCGCGTAAGTCCCGTTCCCGTGTGAATATCGGGTTTCACCCCTTTCACCCCCTTCAGAGTGGAATTTCCAAAAATCCTTTCTTAGTGCTCCCCTACACTCTCCAAGGAACATACATGCCAATTTTCAGCTTCTTGCGTTCAGTGGTTTCGGCTGTGCGTTGTCAGTCAGTCACTCAGTAACGGAAGAGTTTTATATATACATATATAATATATATGTATATATAAAACTCTTCCGTTACTGAGTGACTGACTGACAACGCACAGCCGAAACCACTATGTAGATTATCGGCAACATTGACACAAAACCTTTTTCTTAAAGAGTAGAGCTGATTTCAGCATGAATGGGTCGGCTCGACCGGGGAAGGACTACCCTCTCACATAATATCGACGTGAAATACCAGTATTCCTACTGTTGTGTTTCGTTCGGTGAGTAAAAATGCCGGACGCCCAATTACCCTCTTTCCCACTTCCCGCTCCTTCTCCTTCCCACTTCCTTTCCTAAAGGGTCGGCAACGCGCAAGTGATGCCCTTGGTGTAGCAGGCGTCCATAGCCTACGATGACACCATCAGGTGGGCCGTATGCTTGTTTGCCACCATAGCAGTATAAAAAAAAGGTTATTGTCATATTAGAAGACAAATTACTATTGTTTTCGTTGTGTTTCAAACTCCAACTAACATTATGCTTGTGTAACAAGTGTGTTTACGTCGTAGTGTCATAGTGGGTAGTGCAATGGACAACATAAGAATCTAAGACCTCTCGATAGCAAGTCAAGTATATGCATAAAAACCAGTAATACTCTTCTGAAAATATTTAGCATCAGATTATTTACGACATACAACGAAAATACTGTGAAAATTTGCATTCAATATTGAATTTTTACACATATCGCAAAGTAAGGCAATTTGAACTCTAATTGTATATGTTAAATTCTAATATTATATTTGTGTTAAATCTTTGCAATAGAGTTCAAATTTGTTTAATCCAAAATACTGAGAGATAAGTCTCTGTTTTATTAAGGGTGCGATATATATGTTTAGTAATCATTATTTTTGTATTTACATTGATCTTTAGCAGCATTTTAATTTTAAACTGAGTTTTTAGATAAAAATATAAAAAAGACACATCAAGTTTGTTTACTTTTAGTTAAGTACCTAACCAAACGGAGTATAGATCATTAAGCCTCATCAACGAAAATATCGGGTTATCGATACCGAGACCCAATAATCGAACATTAACGGCCTCGATTACTGGCAACGGATCGAGTTAATCTGTATCGATATCATTTCTATCTATCCTTCAGTATTAAGTTCTATAACTTTGCAACCATAACTGAGTTTAATCTATAGCAGTTAAAAAAAACCACGACGTCTAGGTCGTCGTGGTTTTTTTTTTAAGCCACTGGACAGTTAATTTTATTGCACTGATGGCGCAGTGGTTTAAATAGTCGGCTCGCCACTGCCGCCGTGCCTAATGTTGTTGGTTCGATCCCCACATGAGACAATATGGTTTCCCCAAGTCTAGGTGTTCTTTGTGTCCGTTGTTTGAATGTTTGTGAAGTCCCCCGCGACACAGGAATTATTCCTAGTGCGGGAAATCTCTTTTATAAAGAAACTAAAACAAAATTACGCATATTAATCGCCTGGTTGCCAATTGGGATTTAGAACGGGTACAAGCCCGTACGCCCCTTGACTTTCGCCCCTTTCATAGAAAGACGATAGACCTTTCATAGATATTTTTGGGTGGATTTTAAGAAGAAACCTAACACATACCTACTAGGGGGTGAACCTTGAGGGGCGAACGAGCTCGTAACCTTTAGAACAGCCTGAGTTTACATATTTTTTACAGCTCAGAAGTACTTCATTTTCGGCTTTTACACTATCCTTCATTCTTTACCCTCGGTAGGCAACGCGTAAATCATAACTTTTACGTTACATATTATACAATACAATACACATAAGTTACAGTAATAGAATTATGCTATCTATACAAATAAATAAAATTAAAGTGTCTTTTTGTAATGTCACAATAACAGCTTTTTACTAAATGCATATGAAAGTATGTATATAAGGTACTTATATCAAAAGATACATTTTTGAAAACTTATCCTGTCTATCTGTTTGTGGCGGCTAATCTCTGAAACGACTGGACCGATTTGACGAGACTTTCACTGGCAGATAGCTGATGTTATAAGGAGTAACTTAGGCTACATTTATTATAGAAAAAATTAGTTTCAATGAATTTCACGCGGAAGAAGTCACAAGCAACAGCTAGTTTTAAATATAATTCAAAATACCATACGGTAAACCAATGATGGTACCAAACCTATACAAGTTATATTCTTAAGTCTGTTCGAAACCTAACAGCCAGGCGTATTGGATTTCGTCGACTACAACCTCGCCTTTCATTGTGGGTTTTAAGTGTCTCACGTAATTTAGGTTGTCGCTACTGAAGTGGGTCGGGTCCCGGACTCAAACTTTCATTGGCGCAAATAAACCCGGTATACTTGTTACTTAACTGTTCCCATCCAAGCATATATGAGTAAGCAATATGTACCTTTCTAGTCTAACAGACGGTAGTAGCGAAACACATTACTCCAACTATGTTTTTTGGTCCCATTTAGGCCCTATTGTCAGTTTTTAGGCACGTGTCCAGATTTTGTGATGTAGGTACTGAGAGTTTCCTAACAGACAAAGCTAATAGCACTGCTCTTTGTAGAAGTCAAAACTAGGATTCCATGGTCGTAAAACGAATGCCGAAGAACCAACAAGGCTGAAAATATCAACTTCATAAATACATATAGGTACTCGAATACCTTTAAAGCAGACTTGTATTGCTGTATTTGTAGCATGTATGTTGAGCAGGCTTGTACTTACTGCTGACTCGTAGATGTGGTTGAATGAATTCACACAAAGTTCACCGTAATCAGTTTTTATTCACATATGTAGGTAGCGGAAAGTTCACAAGCACAGCAAGTTTATAGTTTATAGTTTATAGTTCATAGATTGACAGAAGGAGTAAGAATACGAGAATGAGATGATAGGATACAGCGAGAGAAGCGGAAACTTATATTAACATAAATTAGCTTATAAGAAGATATAGGCACGTGATTCGCGTCCGCAGCTAAGAACCGACTGGCCGCGAGGGAGCGCCGTGGAATGCGTATGGGCGTTGGCCGCGACGAGTGCGCGGGAGCCGGACAACGCTTCACGGACCGGCCTCGCGGCTAGCCGATTCACTAATAACAATTAGTGTTTGTATGTCCGACACATATAGACATTATATAAATGATTTTATATTTATTAATAATTTATCACAACAACAATTATTGTAGTTAAGTACATAATATAGTTACAAACTTATTTAATTATATAAAACACAAACAACATAACATAAATACGCCACATCAGCCCCCCCTTGAGAGCGTCACTACGGGCGATAGTAGTCCGGGAAATGTACTTTACGACCTGACCGGGTCGTCTTGATGCTACTTCCATTGGCTGAAGGTAAATTCGTGGTGGATGTTGTTATATGACGTGTGGATGTATGTGTCTGAAATTGTGTTTGAGGTTGTAAGTTAGTGTTAGTGTCGTTGAGAGTGTAAGCTGGCTTTAGCCTGTCTATGGACACCGTAACTGTCTTACCGTTGACGAGGAGTTGGAAAACTTTGTCTCCTCGCTGCAGGACCATATGTGGGCCAGTATAAGCTGCCTTAAGTGATCCACCGGTTTCATCCCTAAGATAGACATACTTAGACGTGGCTAAGTTCTTAAAAATAAATGTCGACTTATTACCATGTCGGGATGTCGTAGTGGGCTGTAAGCGTCTAGCGAAGATCCTTAAGCGGTTCACGTACTCTGACCTATCTATGGTGTCGTCAGTCTTTGGTTGAAATAACTCACCTGGTAGTCTAAGTGGTTCGCCGTATAGCATCTCTGCAGGTGTAGCACCTAGATCTTCCTTAAATGCGCTCCTAATGCCTAGAAGCACCAGAGGTAATGATTCAACCCAATTATCGTTGGCGTGACAGGTAATAGCGGCTTTCAGTTGTCGGTGAAAACGTTCCACAAGGCCGTTGCAAGCTGGGTGGTAAGCAGTCGTTCGCCTGTGCTGGAACCCTATAATTTCAGCCAAATGCCTGAAAAGTGCTGACTGAAACTGTTGCCCACGGTCAGTCACGATGTTGGTGGGACATCCAAATCGGGCAATCCAGCCGGTCACTAACGCCTTAGCTACAGTCTCAGCTGTTATATCCTGTATTGGTATCACCTCAGGCCAACGTGAGAACCGGTCGATGGCAGTGAGGCAATAACGATATCCCTGACATAATGGTAGCGGGCCTATGAGATCGATGTGAATGAAACTAAATCGAGCCTTGGGTAATTTAAATGTCCCTAGTGGTGCTGAAACATGGCGAGTGACCTTAGATCTCTGGCATGCCGCGCAAGAGCGACTCCACTCTCTACAATCTTTCTTCATACCCGGCCACACGTATCTTTCAGCAACTAATTTAGTTGAAGCGTTGGCACCAGGGTGACTCAGTGAATGAAGACTCTGGAATATTTGATGGCGAAATTCCTTTGTGACATATGGACGAGCGATCTTGCTACTCTCATCGCAGTACAGTTCAGACGTCGATCCCGGCAATTTAACTCTAGTGAGGCGTAATGAAGTGTCCCCAGTTATGAGTTGCTTAAGTTCAGGGTCATTTACCTGAGACTCTGCTAACTTGACTAAGTCCACGGGCTGAGTGATTTCCTCTATACGTGAGAGGCTGTCAGCAACTATATTGTCCTTACCAGAAATGTGCCTAATTTCTGTTGTAAACTGCGAGATGTAATCCAGATGTCTGAACTGTCTTGGTGAGCAATTTTCTTTACGTGAGCGGAATGCGAAACAGATGGGTTTGTGGTCTGTATACACAACAAAGCTCCTAGCTTCGACCATATGTCGGAAATATTTTATCGCTTCGTAAATCGCAAGAAGTTCCCTGTCATACGGTGAGTACTTTTTCTGTGCTGGGCTCAATGCTCGGGAATAAAATGCTAATGGCTGCCAGGGCTCACCTTCCTTACATTGTTGTAAGACTGCACCCACTGCCGTGTCTGAAGCGTCAGTAACAAGCGCTAGTTTAGCGGCGCAGTCCGGATGCGCAAGCAATGCAGCGTTACACAGACTAGTTTTGCAGGCGTTGAATGCTTCTAACTCTTCAGACGCGAAGTGTACTGGGTGCGAGCCTTTTACAGAGCCGGTCAGCAGAGCGTTCAAAGGAGCTTGGTGTTGAGCTGCTTCAGGTATGAACCGTCTGTAAAAGTTACACATACCCAAAAATCTTCGAAGCTCACGAACGTTCTTTGGTACAGGATATTGACTAATGGCTTCCACTTTATCAGGTAATGGCCTGATTCCTTCCGTAGAGATACGGTAGCCCAGGAAAGTTACCTCGCTTGCACCGAAGACGCACTTACCAGGGTTGATTACCATACCGTATTTCTGCAGCCTGGTGAAGAGTTGACGTAGGTGGTCTCTATGAGTAGACTGGTCTTTTGAGAAGACCAGAAAATCGTCCAAAAAAGCATAACAGAAATCCAAGCCTCTTACCATTTCATCAACAAATCGTTGAAAAGTCTGTCCAGCGTTACGAAGCCCAAACGTCATATATGGGAATTCGTAGAGACCAAACGGGGTTGTTATTGCGGTCTTCGGGATATCCTCTGGGCTTACTGGGATTTGATTATAGGCCTTTGTCAGGTCTATAGTTGAAAAGACCGAACACCCTGCAAGATTATGCGCGAAGTCGTGTACATGCCGAATAGGATATTTATCCGGCACTGTTCTGGCATTTAACATACGGTAGTCGCCGCATGGACGCCATCCGTTCTTCTTAGGAGCCAAATGTAAAGGGGAAGACCATGGCGAGTTCGAAGGTCTAGCTGTTCCATCCTTCAGCATCGCCTCAAACTCATCTTTGGCAACCTTTAACTTGTCTGGGGCTAGACGTCGCGGTGTACACGATACAGGTGGGCCAGGTGTGGTATGTATGTGATGCATAGTGTTGTGTGTGGGTATGCGGTGAAAACCGTGTGGGCGAGTAATGTCTGGAAATTCGTGTAGTATGTCATGAAATGTAGACTTACCAAGAACTACCTTCACCGATGAAATAGCATCAGACGATCGGACGGGTGAAGCCGGGGTCGCTAACGTTGTATTATTATCGACAAGACACTTATTCCTGCAATCAACGATTAAATTATAATAGATTAAAAAATCTACGCCTATGATTGCCTTTGTGACATCGGCTACAATAAATCGCCAGGTAAACTCACGGCGCAACCCTAGATTTAAATTAAGATTTATAAAACCGTAAGTATTAATAACTGTACCATTGGCCGCACATAATTCTTACTTCGTCTTCGAACGTCGTCCTGGAGCTGCCGATCGGGGGAAGACACAGAGGTCGCTTCCTGTGTCGACCAGGAACTGAATCTTCGATCTGCGATCGGTGACAAACAGGCGACCAGCACTCGGACAGTCATCGGTCGCCATCACTGACTGTCCCTCACATTTCCCGCAGTTTTATAATCGCAGGGTTTTATACATCGTCTCGCTTGCTCACCAAACTTCTGATGATACCAACATTGTGGGTACCGTCGGTAATTTGAAAATGATCGTGTAGAACTGGATCGGCGACGAGTTCGGGTTACAGAGCGTCCTCGGGAACGCGACATCCTCTCGACCTGTTGGGTCAGCTTCTCGACCTGATTCGTCAGTGCTGCGATCTCAGGGTGCACGCTGTACCCGGATGTTGACGGTGACGATGCAGAAACGGCAGATGTTGATGCTACCTGCATTCCGACGACATCATGTACTTTATCCGCCAGCTCGGCCAGTTCTTCTATGGTGATCTTCGTCTGCGACGCGATAATGGCTTGCGTAGATCCCGGCAGACGGCTAGTCCAGATAGTCCGCAAAAATTCCTCTGGAACCCCTTCGCCGGCTAAGGTATGCAGATGCCGGTAAAACTGAGATGGTCTGCGGTCGCCGAGCTCTTCGTGCATCAGGAGTTGTTTCACCTTCTTCTCTCGTGACGCGGAAAGACGTTTAATAAGCTCCCCTTTCAGCTTTTCGTACTTATTTGTTTGTGGGGGGTAGGTGATCACATCTTCTACTTCACACGCGTACTGAGGATCTAAATTGCCGATCACGTAGAAGAACTTCGTCTCGTCGGTCTTTATGTTCGATAGTGCGAACTGAGCTTCCACCTGGGAAAACCATAATCCCGGCCTCTCCGCATAAAATGGAGGTATTCGCACACCCACACGAAAAGTTTCGCGGGTGACCTCTGGTTCACCTATGGGCGTGGTCTCACTGCTTTTGCTCATGTCTCGTTTTTGTTCCGTCGGGGTCACCAGTGTAGCATGTATGTTGAGCAGGCTTGTACTTACTGCTGACTCGTAGATGTGGTTGAATGAATTCACACAAAGTTCATCGTAATCAGTTTTTATTCACATATGTAGGTAGCGGAAAGTTCACAAGCACAGCAAGTTTATAGTTTATAGTTCATAGATTGACAGAAGGAGTAAGAATACGAGAATGAGATGATAGGATACAGCGAGAGAAGCGGAAACTTATATTAACATAAATTAGCTTATAAGAAGATATAGGCACGTGATTCGCGTCCGCAGCTAAGAACCGACTGGCCGCGAGGGAGCGCCGTGGAATGCGTATGGGCGTTGGCCGCGACGAGTGCGCGGGAGCCGGACAACGCTTCACGGACCGGCCTCGCGGCTAGCCGATTCACTAATAACAATTAGTGTTTGTATGTCCGACACATATAGACATTATATAAATGATTTTATATTTATTAATAATTTATCACAACAACAATTATTGTAGTTAAGTACATAATATAGTTACAAACTTATTTAATTATATAAAACACAAACAACATAACATAAATACGCCACATATTTACCATATTTTGTTTGACAGCCCTTTTTCATACCATGCTTCTAAAGTGTGTTAGTGAGCTCATCACATGAAAGTTAAATTGAAGAATATACAGGTATATAATATACATATATGTAATGTCATTTAATTTAGTGTTAAAATTTTATATCGGACTTTAATGTTATCCTGATTGCCCAAGTACGCCACCAGAAACGGCAGCCGATGCTGCCGTTTCTGGTGGCGTACTTGGGATAGAAGTGTCGATACACTTCTTTACAGAAACACCTACTGTTGTTAGAGAAGGACCTTGTCGTCGTAGAGCTGAGCTCATCGGTAGGGACATGGACAACGTTAAATATTTCTCATTAAATTATAATATCTCGTTCGCGCGTGAGCGGTGTCAACCGAATGCTGCCAGCATTTCAATGCTGCCAGTTGCACTGCCACGTAAATGAGTTTCACTTCTTAGCGTAGTAATAGTTATCTTTACTGAAGCTGAAGTTAAAGATCCAAATAAAATAATAAGATACCAATGAATCTAACTTTTCAAATCAGTACTACGATAGAAGAACATAGAACAATAAAGGAACTAGAACATTCCTTATTCCAAATCCAAGCTTTATCCAGACAAAGTGAGGGCGCGTTCCATCTCCATTGGTAAAATAAAAACTTGAAAATTATGCGCTTCAAACTTTTCCTATTGAGAGAGATTCCCTTCGAAGTATCCTAGGATTCAACTAAAATAAAACTCGCCTTGTATTGAGATTCCATTCACTTGTAGCTATATTCGATACATCATTACAATTGCGGGCAAAAGCCTCATTTGCCGGATTATCAAACACTCTTCTGGCTATCGTAATAAGGTGTATTTTTGTTTGATGACTGGTTTTCGAGAAGTGTAAGGGGATATTTGCAGCTTTTGTCAGGATGTGCAATAATGCTGAAACAATGTTGGGCCCGATTGTGTTAATCGAAAATATATTTAGGCCAATGGGAATAAGATTTGTTTGCTCAACTTGGTTTGTTTTATATAGAGAAATTTGCGATTTTTACTTGGAGAAACAATATTGATTTGTGAATAAACATTTCTTTATACGGCTGTTATGTTTATAGGCACCCCGATATTTTTTTATTCTTTAGGCTGTAACGTTAAGTACTGTTAAAATATTCTATAGTCGGGATCAGGAGGTCCCTACTTCGATACCCGGAACTGTCAAAATATGATTGGTTATATATACACACAGAAATATGCTGCCTTAAAGTTCTATTTTGTTGGAAAAATATACACGTAATACTATTCTCTGACCTTAAGCAGCTTCTTTAGAAGAACGCAAAATTCTACATCTAAAATTGCTCAAGCAAGGCGCTATGAAAAAGTTCGATAGGTGAGATCCACTATCAATCAATCAGGTAGACCCTTGGGACGGGCTAAAAGCCTCAAGATTTAGGCGAATGTCCAACCGCCGACACCTGCGGCCGTAACATCTACCTCTATCTATGTAGGTATACACTCAGACCAAAGCACGAATTAAATTTAACCGTCTGTAAAAGTTACACATACCCAAAAATCTTCGAAGCTCACGAACGTTCTTTGGTACAGGATATTGACTAATGGCTTCCACTTTATCAGGTAATGGCCTGATTCCTTCCGTAGAGATACGGTAGCCCAGGAAAGTTACCTCGCTTGCACCGAAGACGCACTTACCAGGGTTGATTACCATACCGTATTTCTGCAGCCTGGTGAAGAGTTGACGTAGGTGGTCTCTATGAGTAGACTGGTCTTTTGAGAAGACCAGAAAATCGTCCAAAAAAGCATAACAGAAATCCAAGCCTCTTACCATTTCATCAACAAATCGTTGAAAAGTCTGTCCAGCGTTACGAAGCCCAAACGTCATATATGGGAATTCGTAGAGACCAAACGGGGTTGTTATTGCGGTCTTCGGGATATCCTCTGGGCTTACTGGGATTTGATTATAGGCCTTTGTCAGGTCTATAGTTGAAAAGACCGAACACCCTGCAAGATTATGCGCGAAGTCGTGTACATGCCGAATAGGATATTTATCCGGCACTGTTCTGGCATTTAACATACGGTAGTCGCCGCATGGACGCCATCCGTTCTTCTTAGGAGCCAAATGTAAAGGGGAAGACCATGGCGAGTTCGAAGGTCTAGCTGTTCCATCCTTCAGCATCGCCTCAAACTCATCTTTGGCAACCTTTAACTTGTCTGGGGCTAGACGTCGCGGTGTACACGATACAGGTGGGCCAGGTGTGGTATGTATGTGATGCATAGTGTTGTGTGTGGGTATGCGGTGAAAACCGTGTGGGCGAGTAATGTCTGGAAATTCGTGTAGTATGTCATGAAATGTAGACTTACCAAGAACTACCTTCACCGATGAAATAGCATCAGACGATCGGACGGGTGAAGCCGGGGTCGCTAACGTTGTATTATTATCGACAAGACACTTATTCCTGCAATCAACGATTAAATTATAATAGATTAAAAAATCTACGCCTATGATTGCCTTTGTGACATCGGCTACAATAAATCGCCAGGTAAACTCACGGCGCAACCCTAGATTTAAATTAAGATTTATAAAACCGTAAGTATTAATAACTGTACCATTGGCCGCACATAATTCTTACTTCGTCTTCGAACGTCGTCCTGGAGCTGCCGATCGGGGGAAGACACAGAGGTCGCTTCCTGTGTCGACCAGGAACTGAATCTTCGATCTGCGATCGGTGACAAACAGGCGACCAGCACTCGGACAGTCATCGGTCGCCATCACTGACTGTCCCTCACATTTCCCGCAGTTTTATAATCGCAGGGTTTTATACATCGTCTCGCTTGCTCACCAAACTTCTGATGATACCAACATTGTGGGTACCGTCGGTAATTTGAAAATGATCGTGTAGAACTGGATCGGCGACGAGTTCGGGTTACAGAGCGTCCTCGGGAACGCGACATCCTCTCGACCTGTTGGGTCAGCTTCTCGACCTGATTCGTCAGTGCTGCGATCTCAGGGTGCACGCTGTACCCGGATGTTGACGGTGACGATGCAGAAACGGCAGATGTTGATGCTACCTGCATTCCGACGACATCATGTACTTTATCCGCCAGCTCGGCCAGTTCTTCTATGGTGATCTTCGTCTGCGACGCGATAATGGCTTGCGTAGATCCCGGCAGACGGCTAGTCCAGATAGTCCGCAAAAATTCCTCTGGAACCCCTTCGCCGGCTAAGGTATGCAGATGCCGGTAAAACTGAGATGGTCTGCGGTCGCCGAGCTCTTCGTGCATCAGGAGTTGTTTCACCTTCTTCTCTCGTGACGCGGAAAGACGTTTAATAAGCTCCCCTTTCAGCTTTTCGTACTTATTTGTTTGTGGGGGGTAGGTGATCACATCTTCTACTTCACACGCGTACTGAGGATCTAAATTGCCGATCACGTAGAAGAACTTCGTCTCGTCGGTCTTTATGTTCGATAGTGCGAACTGAGCTTCCACCTGGGAAAACCATAATCCCGGCCTCTCCGCATAAAATGGAGGTATTCGCACACCCACACGAAAAGTTTCGCGGGTGACCTCTGGTTCACCTATGGGCGTGGTCTCACTGCTTTTGCTCATGTCTCGTTTTTGTTCCGTCGGGGTCACCAGTGTAGCATGTATGTTGAGCAGGCTTGTACTTACTGCTGACTCGTAGATGTGGTTGAATGAATTCACACAAAGTTCATCGTAATCAGTTTTTATTCACATATGTAGGTAGCGGAAAGTTCACAAGCACAGCAAGTTTATAGTTTATAGTTCATAGATTGACAGAAGGAGTAAGAATACGAGAATGAGATGATAGGATACAGCGAGAGAAGCGGAAACTTATATTAACATAAATTAGCTTATAAGAAGATATAGGCACGTGATTCGCGTCCGCAGCTAAGAACCGACTGGCCGCGAGGGAGCGCCGTGGAATGCGTATGGGCGTTGGCCGCGACGAGTGCGCGGGAGCCGGACAACGCTTCACGGACCGGCCTCGCGGCTAGCCGATTCACTAATAACAATTAGTGTTTGTATGTCCGACACATATAGACATTATATAAATGATTTTATATTTATTAATAATTTATCACAACAACAATTATTGTAGTTAAGTACATAATATAGTTACAAACTTATTTAATTATATAAAACACAAACAACATAACATAAATACGCCACATATTTACCATATTTTGTTTGACAGCCCTTTTTCATACCATGCTTCTAAAGTGTGTTAGTGAGCTCATCACATGAAAGTTAAATTGAAGAATATACAGGTATATAATATACATATATGTAATGTCATTTAATTTAGTGTTAAAATTTTATATCGGACTTTAATGTTATCCTGATTGCCCAAGTACGCCACCAGAAACGGCAGCCGATGCTGCCGTTTCTGGTGGCGTACTTGGGATAGAAGTGTCGATACACTTCTTTACAGAAACACCTACTGTTGTTAGAGAAGGACCTTGTCGTCGTAGAGCTGAGCTCATCGGTAGGGACATGGACAACGTTAAATATTTCTCATTAAATTATAATATCTCGTTCGCGCGTGAGCGGTGTCAACCGAATGCTGCCAGCATTTCAATGCTGCCAGTTGCACTGCCACGTAAATGAGTTTCACTTCTTAGCGTAGTAATAGTTATCTTTACTGAAGCTGAAGTTAAAGATCCAAATAAAATAATAAGATACCAATGAATCTAACTTTTCAAATCAGTACTACGATAGAAGAACATAGAACAATAAAGGAACTAGAACATTCCTTATTCCAAATCCAAGCTTTATCCAGACAAAGTGAGGGCGCGTTCCATCTCCATTGGTAAAATAAAAACTTGAAAATTATGCGCTTCAAACTTTTCCTATTGAGAGAGATTCCCTTCGAAGTATCCTAGGATTCAACTAAAATAAAACTCGCCTTGTATTGAGATTCCATTCACTTGTAGCTATATTCGATACATCATTACAATTGCGGGCAAAAGCCTCATTTGCCGGATTATCAAACACTCTTCTGGCTATCGTAATAAGGTGTATTTTTGTTTGATGACTGGTTTTCGAGAAGTGTAAGGGGATATTTGCAGCTTTTGTCAGGATGTGCAATAATGCTGAAACAATGTTGGGCCCGATTGTGTTAATCGAAAATATATTTAGGCCAATGGGAATAAGATTTGTTTGCTCAACTTGGTTTGTTTTATATAGAGAAATTTGCGATTTTTACTTGGAGAAACAATATTGATTTGTGAATAAACATTTCTTTATACGGCTGTTATGTTTATAGGCACCCCGATATTTTTTTATTCTTTAGGCTGTAACGTTAAGTACTGTTAAAATATTCTATAGTCGGGATCAGGAGGTCCCTACTTCGATACCCGGAACTGTCAAAATATGATTGGTTATATATACACACAGAAATATGCTGCCTTAAAGTTCTATTTTGTTGGAAAAATATACACGTAATACTATTCTCTGACCTTAAGCAGCTTCTTTAGAAGAACGCAAAATTCTACATCTAAAATTGCTCAAGCAAGGCGCTATGAAAAAGTTCGATAGGTGAGATCCACTATCAATCAATCAGGTAGACCCTTGGGACGGGCTAAAAGCCTCAAGATTTAGGCGAATGTCCAACCGCCGACACCTGCGGCCGTAACATCTACCTCTATCTATGTAGGTATACACTCAGACCAAAGCACGAATTAAATTTAACCGTCTGTAAAAGTTACACATACCCAAAAATCTTCGAAGCTCACGAACGTTCTTTGGTACAGGATATTGACTAATGGCTTCCACTTTATCAGGTAATGGCCTGATTCCTTCCGTAGAGATACGGTAGCCCAGGAAAGTTACCTCGCTTGCACCGAAGACGCACTTACCAGGGTTGATTACCATACCGTATTTCTGCAGCCTGGTGAAGAGTTGACGTAGGTGGTCTCTATGAGTAGACTGGTCTTTTGAGAAGACCAGAAAATCGTCCAAAAAAGCATAACAGAAATCCAAGCCTCTTACCATTTCATCAACAAATCGTTGAAAAGTCTGTCCAGCGTTACGAAGCCCAAACGTCATATATGGGAATTCGTAGAGACCAAACGGGGTTGTTATTGCGGTCTTCGGGATATCCTCTGGGCTTACTGGGATTTGATTATAGGCCTTTGTCAGGTCTATAGTTGAAAAGACCGAACACCCTGCAAGATTATGCGCGAAGTCGTGTACATGCCGAATAGGATATTTATCCGGCACTGTTCTGGCATTTAACATACGGTAGTCGCCGCATGGACGCCATCCGTTCTTCTTAGGAGCCAAATGTAAAGGGGAAGACCATGGCGAGTTCGAAGGTCTAGCTGTTCCATCCTTCAGCATCGCCTCAAACTCATCTTTGGCAACCTTTAACTTGTCTGGGGCTAGACGTCGCGGTGTACACGATACAGGTGGGCCAGGTGTGGTATGTATGTGATGCATAGTGTTGTGTGTGGGTATGCGGTGAAAACCGTGTGGGCGAGTAATGTCTGGAAATTCGTGTAGTATGTCATGAAATGTAGACTTACCAAGAACTACCTTCACCGATGAAATAGCATCAGACGATCGGACGGGTGAAGCCGGGGTCGCTAACGTTGTATTATTATCGACAAGACACTTATTCCTGCAATCAACGATTAAATTATAATAGATTAAAAAATCTACGCCTATGATTGCCTTTGTGACATCGGCTACAATAAATCGCCAGGTAAACTCACGGCGCAACCCTAGATTTAAATTAAGATTTATAAAACCGTAAGTATTAATAACTGTACCATTGGCCGCACATAATTCTTACTTCGTCTTCGAACGTCGTCCTGGAGCTGCCGATCGGGGGAAGACACAGAGGTCGCTTCCTGTGTCGACCAGGAACTGAATCTTCGATCTGCGATCGGTGACAAACAGGCGACCAGCACTCGGACAGTCATCGGTCGCCATCACTGACTGTCCCTCACATTTCCCGCAGTTTTATAATCGCAGGGTTTTATACATCGTCTCGCTTGCTCACCAAACTTCTGATGATACCAACATTGTGGGTACCGTCGGTAATTTGAAAATGATCGTGTAGAACTGGATCGGCGACGAGTTCGGGTTACAGAGCGTCCTCGGGAACGCGACATCCTCTCGACCTGTTGGGTCAGCTTCTCGACCTGATTCGTCAGTGCTGCGATCTCAGGGTGCACGCTGTACCCGGATGTTGACGGTGACGATGCAGAAACGGCAGATGTTGATGCTACCTGCATTCCGACGACATCATGTACTTTATCCGCCAGCTCGGCCAGTTCTTCTATGGTGATCTTCGTCTGCGACGCGATAATGGCTTGCGTAGATCCCGGCAGACGGCTAGTCCAGATAGTCCGCAAAAATTCCTCTGGAACCCCTTCGCCGGCTAAGGTATGCAGATGCCGGTAAAACTGAGATGGTCTGCGGTCGCCGAGCTCTTCGTGCATCAGGAGTTGTTTCACCTTCTTCTCTCGTGACGCGGAAAGACGTTTAATAAGCTCCCCTTTCAGCTTTTCGTACTTATTTGTTTGTGGGGGGTAGGTGATCACATCTTCTACTTCACACGCGTACTGAGGATCTAAATTGCCGATCACGTAGAAGAACTTCGTCTCGTCGGTCTTTATGTTCGATAGTGCGAACTGAGCTTCCACCTGGGAAAACCATAATCCCGGCCTCTCCGCATAAAATGGAGGTATTCGCACACCCACACGAAAAGTTTCGCGGGTGACCTCTGGTTCACCTATGGGCGTGGTCTCACTGCTTTTGCTCATGTCTCGTTTTTGTTCCGTCGGGGTCACCAGTGTAGCATGTATGTTGAGCAGGCTTGTACTTACTGCTGACTCGTAGATGTGGTTGAATGAATTCACACAAAGTTCATCGTAATCAGTTTTTATTCACATATGTAGGTAGCGGAAAGTTCACAAGCACAGCAAGTTTATAGTTTATAGTTCATAGATTGACAGAAGGAGTAAGAATACGAGAATGAGATGATAGGATACAGCGAGAGAAGCGGAAACTTATATTAACATAAATTAGCTTATAAGAAGATATAGGCACGTGATTCGCGTCCGCAGCTAAGAACCGACTGGCCGCGAGGGAGCGCCGTGGAATGCGTATGGGCGTTGGCCGCGACGAGTGCGCGGGAGCCGGACAACGCTTCACGGACCGGCCTCGCGGCTAGCCGATTCACTAATAACAATTAGTGTTTGTATGTCCGACACATATAGACATTATATAAATGATTTTATATTTATTAATAATTTATCACAACAACAATTATTGTAGTTAAGTACATAATATAGTTACAAACTTATTTAATTATATAAAACACAAACAACATAACATAAATACGCCACATATTTACCATATTTTGTTTGACAGCCCTTTTTCATACCATGCTTCTAAAGTGTGTTAGTGAGCTCATCACATGAAAGTTAAATTGAAGAATATACAGGTATATAATATACATATATGTAATGTCATTTAATTTAGTGTTAAAATTTTATATCGGACTTTAATGTTATCCTGATTGCCCAAGTACGCCACCAGAAACGGCAGCCGATGCTGCCGTTTCTGGTGGCGTACTTGGGATAGAAGTGTCGATACACTTCTTTACAGAAACACCTACTGTTGTTAGAGAAGGACCTTGTCGTCGTAGAGCTGAGCTCATCGGTAGGGACATGGACAACGTTAAATATTTCTCATTAAATTATAATATCTCGTTCGCGCGTGAGCGGTGTCAACCGAATGCTGCCAGCATTTCAATGCTGCCAGTTGCACTGCCACGTAAATGAGTTTCACTTCTTAGCGTAGTAATAGTTATCTTTACTGAAGCTGAAGTTAAAGATCCAAATAAAATAATAAGATACCAATGAATCTAACTTTTCAAATCAGTACTACGATAGAAGAACATAGAACAATAAAGGAACTAGAACATTCCTTATTCCAAATCCAAGCTTTATCCAGACAAAGTGAGGGCGCGTTCCATCTCCATTGGTAAAATAAAAACTTGAAAATTATGCGCTTCAAACTTTTCCTATTGAGAGAGATTCCCTTCGAAGTATCCTAGGATTCAACTAAAATAAAACTCGCCTTGTATTGAGATTCCATTCACTTGTAGCTATATTCGATACATCATTACAATTGCGGGCAAAAGCCTCATTTGCCGGATTATCAAACACTCTTCTGGCTATCGTAATAAGGTGTATTTTTGTTTGATGACTGGTTTTCGAGAAGTGTAAGGGGATATTTGCAGCTTTTGTCAGGATGTGCAATAATGCTGAAACAATGTTGGGCCCGATTGTGTTAATCGAAAATATATTTAGGCCAATGGGAATAAGATTTGTTTGCTCAACTTGGTTTGTTTTATATAGAGAAATTTGCGATTTTTACTTGGAGAAACAATATTGATTTGTGAATAAACATTTCTTTATACGGCTGTTATGTTTATAGGCACCCCGATATTTTTTTATTCTTTAGGCTGTAACGTTAAGTACTGTTAAAATATTCTATAGTCGGGATCAGGAGGTCCCTACTTCGATACCCGGAACTGTCAAAATATGATTGGTTATATATACACACAGAAATATGCTGCCTTAAAGTTCTATTTTGTTGGAAAAATATACACGTAATACTATTCTCTGACCTTAAGCAGCTTCTTTAGAAGAACGCAAAATTCTACATCTAAAATTGCTCAAGCAAGGCGCTATGAAAAAGTTCGATAGGTGAGATCCACTATCAATCAATCAGGTAGACGCTTGGGACGGGCTAAAAGCCTCAAGATTTAGGCGAATGTCCAACCGCCGACACCTGCGGCCGTAACATCTACCTCTATCTATGTAGGTATACACTCAGACCAAAGCACGAATTAAATTTAAGTCTAGAAACTTCACCTGGAATATTTTAGTGAAAACATGGCTATATCATACATTATATGACCTTTGGTGAAGCGGTATCAATTTTGTAAACCGAATATGTTTGTTTTCATTTCAAGTATTCTATTATTTAAGAGTAAGTAAGGTATAAGAGCAGCGATAGCTCAGTGGGGATACCAACAGACTGCAATGCAGAGGGTCTCGGGTTCGAACCCACGTCGCGCACCTATGACTTACGGAAGTTATATGACTTTTCGAAATTATGTGCGTATTGATTGGCAATTATCGCCTGCTCCGTGCCTCGGAGAGCACGTTAAGCCATCGATCCCGGCTGCCATGAGCATATATGACAGTCATTATTGGGAGAGTGTCGACACAAAAGTTCCCACTGGGTCGAAGTGTCGCCGGTCTGCACTGACTGGCCCCCACGTAAGATAAGATAAGATAAGTAAGGTATAAACACACTGTTTTCTTTAGAAAGACTACTCTGCACTATTATTAATTTCTGGATCGCGGGATACTTCACACATTCAAGCAACGGACACAAATAAAACCCAGACTCGACAATTTTTGCCTCGTATGGGATTCGAACTAACAACATTATGAGTAGTATCAGAGTCGAGCTGACTTCTTAAACCAATACGCCATACATCCAATCAACTCACTTTAATTAATTGACCATGTTTAAAGATAATATTACAACTACAAGATCATAAGTCATGGCCGCTGTACCATCTCCGCTCGCAGCTAGGATCCTAGGACACGTGCCATTGCTTAATTTCAGATAAGGTAACAGTCAAAGTTAAAGACATCTTTATATATATAAATCTTCTGTGCGTGTGTTTGTAATTAAACTCCTAAACGGCTGAAGTGAATTTGATGAAATATTTGTGTGTGTTCAAGTGGATTCGAAAAGGTTTAGATTTGGGGTTTTTTTTCGTGCTTACAGGTCAACGTTTGCCGGGACAGCTATTTATTAATTAAAATATTGTTGTTCATGTAAATAAGCAACTTCGCTCCCAATATTTTTCAAACGTATTTAAAACGTAGTCGCACACCTGAAGAGATACGCAGAAGTATTTTTCCTTAATAAAAAATCCAATTTACTGCACGGGTGGCTTACCTTAGTAGGCGCCTCGCCGCTGCCACTGCGCCGAGTGTTGTGGGTTCGAATCCCACACGGCACAAAATTTGTGTGATCCACATATGGTTGTTCTGAGTCTGGATGTTCTTTGTGTTCGTTGTTTGAATGTAAAGTTCCCCGCGACACAGATATTATTCAGATCGAGAAAGCTATCTTTAAAAAAAAATATACTGTGCTCGACCTGGGAACCGAGATCTCGTGCACAGCCATTTTAAACATCATAGCCCCCTGGTGTAACCTGGTGGCTGATGATAAGTAAAACTTTACTTATCTTCTTTCTTTCTTCGACTTTACTGACGTTAAGCCCTACACACACCAGCCTTGCACAAACATACCACCTTGTTTATTAGCCTAACAGAACATGCCTGTTGGGATGTAATCAACAAAATCGGTCAGCCTTCTAAACAACGTACGTTCAAAGCACGTCGGCTACTGACAGCCCTTTGTCTGATTTCGGCTTGACGAGTGACCATATTATTTCGTCAAACTAGCTTTTACCCATGACTTTGTATGCAAGCCGTGAACCAACTAAGCCTTCTATCCCAAAAGAAAACAAAATATTTTGGTATACAGTCATCCTTTACACAGTGCTGTATGCTTCTACTGGATAAGTATTAGCCTTGCTGCTATTACTCAAGAATATTCGTTTGAATAATTACAGTCTTCTTATTAATCACGATAGTCTTGTTCCTCATTCAATCTGAACTGATGGCTAATTTGTGCAGCTTAGAGAGATGATTGCGCTGCCATCTGCTATCCTCAATACATGTATGTACTCAATACGCAATAATACATAGGGAAACCGGTTTGACGAGGCTTTGCAAGAACCCTTAGTATCGTATTTTCTCTGTATGCATTTAAAGTCCCGTCACGTGATATTCACGAGATGCAAACGTAGCTTACTATTTGAGTTGTATAACTGAACACTGTTCTCCGAATTCAGCTCGAACAAGGTTTGAATGCCGAGAAATTCGAAGTATTTGAACATTTGGTGTAGTGTAGCTACTTTTTTGACAGAGGTTATTCGACCGTCGATGTAAAACTCAGCAATTAGTATCAATTAGATCGGTGAACTAACAATGTATGATAATAAATTCCGACGAACAAAACTTAAGGGACGCAATAATGCCATGTATTATAAATTATCTATACTTTTAAAAACTGTAACAAGGTTGTGTATGTTTATAAGTGATATTATATCGTATTAAAAACGACAACTCCCGCTCTAATTTCTGTATCGCGGGGAACTTTACAAACATTTAAACAATGGACACAAAGAACACCTATGTATAATATTGTCTTCTGTTTACGCGAATATTATTCATTGAAATTAAACTACTATATACGGATTTTATCGCGTTGTTTATTTGACACTTTATTACATAATTTTGAAAACTGTTACACTACCACTACTATTAAACTTTACAAATTTTTAAGCTAATTTAATTATTATTAAAACTAATTAGATTTATTTAATTTTACACTTTCCCCGAAGCAACCGAAACGTGCTTTTCAGCAGCCATGGTCACGGGGAGACAAAGATGGTAGTTATCTCAATGTTCCTGTGTAGTTATTTCAAAGAACCCGAATATAATTTAATCATTGGTGTTTCTATTTACGCAGAATGAGCTCAAAGTATCATAAAGTAAATAGTTTTAATAATAATTCAATTAGTAAAGTTTTATAATAGTAGTAGTGTAACAGTTTTCAAAATTATGTAATGTTTTCGAATGTTGCGGTATTGAACTGACATCTTATAATATTGTTATAATATGCATTTACAGGATTCCAAAATATAATTATAATGTATTTTATGATAAACTGGACAATATATTGAGAAGACTTTGCGTATCTACAAATAAAAAAATTATATTAACCGGAGACTTTAATATTGACGTGTTAAAGAGAAATAAAATCACAATAGAATTTGAAAACTTTCTCTTGCAATATAATCTCAAATTAGAACTTGATAAACCAACCAGATTGGCTAGTAACTCTTGCTTAGATAATTTTGCACATTCTTACCGTAAAGGTTGTAAAGCTGAAATAATAGATTTACTTCTATCTGACCACACATCACAACTACTGCAAGTTCCTATTAAAAAAACCTGTATGATTAAATATTGGAAAACAACTAAACAGGAAATATCAGTAGATAACTTAATGAAATTTAAAAATCATCTAAAAAACCTAACTTTTCGACGAGTATACGAAGCTAAAGACGCTAATGAATCCTACGAAAATCTTATAGATGACTTTATATTGCTATACAAATTGTGTTTCCCAGAAAAAATAGTAACCATTTATACTTGTAAAAAAACCAAATGGATTTCGAATGGGATAAAAATATGTAGCAGAAAACAGAGGCAGCTACTTTGGACATATAGGCATAATCCGAACACAAAAAATAAACTTGCTTTTAAAAAGTATTCCAAGCTTTATAGAAGAATAGTAAATCTAACCCAGAAGGCCCAAAACAACCACTTCATAAAGACGTCTCAAAATAAATCAAAAGCTGCTTGGCAAGTTATTAATAAATCCAAAGTATGTCTGCCGCAAGAACCAATATTGACCATACAAAATGATAAATCAACTCTTACACATCCCCTTGACATTGCGAATGAATTCAATAAATATTTTATAGAAATTATAGAAAATAATTCAAAAACAAACCTTAATAATACCCCATTAACAAATTCGTGTAGAAATGTTACTGAAAACTCAACTTCGCAGTCTCTATTTATGCTACCAGTTTCAGATACTGACATTATAAAAGTGATAAGTAGCTTAAAAAATACTAGTACAGTAGGATATGACGGTATTTCAACTAGAGTAATAAAAGATGTTAAGGAGGTCATAGCGACACCATTATCGCACATAATTAATCTTTGCATTTCCGATGGTATATTCCCTACTAGTCTCAAGAAGGTAGTTATTAAACCCATCTACAAAAATAATGACAAGACTGATATTAAAAATTACAGGCCTATTGCAAAAATACCAATTTTTGCAAAAGTCATTGAAAAAATAATATATAATTCCATTTACACGTATTTCGAGAAGTTTCAGTTATTTTGCAATGAACAAAAAGGATTTAGGAAAAATACTAATATTAATATGGCACTATTTGACCTGCTATCAAGTATAATGACTTCTGTGGATAAAAAAAATCCTGTGTGCTCCATCTTCACGGATATGTCAAAAGCCTTTGACTTCGTAGATCATCAGATCTTGCTGCAAAAGTTACACGGGTACGGCATTCGAGGAAACATTCATAAACTCCTAGAATCATACCTAAGTGATAGGACACAGTGTACTGAGATTTCTAGAATTTGTCCTATAACCAAATTAGAAACTACATATGTCTCTGAAGCGAGATCCGTGAAGTATGGTGTGCCTCAAGGCACTGTACTCGGGCCCCCACTTTTCCTAATATATATCAATGATCTCCCAAGAAATTTGAGAAACAAAATGGTACTTTTTGCAGATGACAGTACGGCTATCATAGAATGCACTGATCCAAACGAATATCGAAATGAGATCAATAACTCGCTAAATAACATTATTAATTGGCTAAATAATAATAATCTTGTGATCAATTTGAATAAAACTAAAATTATACAGTTTCATCAACGACATGAGTATCCACCCCTTAACATTACCTACGATGAATGTAAAATAGAAGAAGTTACGAGTGCAAAATTTTTGGGCATAACTGTAGACCATAAGTTGACTTGGAAACCTCACCTAGAAGTGGTTTGTAAACGACTGAATAAATCTGCGTATCTATTGTTTCAATTATCTAAGAGAGTTAATTCTGAGACACTGTTAACAGCCTATCATGGACTTGTAGTCTCTATTCTCCGTTACGGTGTTGTTTTCTGGGGGCAATCAACAAATAGGGAACTGGTATTTAGGATGCAAAGAAGATGTGTAAGATCCATGTGTAATTTAAAGTCAATAGATAGTTGCGTTCCCTACTTCAAGAAATTAAAAATATTAACGTTACCAGCTATATATATATTAGAAACTGCATTATTTATAAAATCAAATCCACATCTATTTACAAAATTTTCAACAGTTAAGAAGACCCCCATTCGGAGTCAATATAAAAATCAACTATGTACGTTAAAATGTAATACTGCGTTAATGAAAAAGAGCTTCTTTGGTGTTGCACCAAAGATTTTTAATAAAATACCTGATGCTATAAAATGTATGCCATTAAAGAAATTCAAAAAGTGTCTTCACAAGTTATTAGTTGAGAAATGTTATTATACCTTGGATGACTATTTTAATGATAATACTATTTGATTAAATTATGATATGATGAATTATGAGATTATGTAATTTTATAAATCTATATTATTAATGTTGACTTGGATAACTATTTTAATTTTGAATGACTATTTGATTAAATTCTGTAATTTTATTAATTCATATTATTAATGTAACGGACGAATAATTTCTTGCATGTTCTTTTGTTATGATCTTCTTGTGTGTGTTTTTTGTTTTTCTTTCTTGTAGTGGACATTATTAAATTGATTATTTTAATGTATTAGTATAAAATTGATAGAAAATTTTGTTAACTTTGATGAACCTGACTTTAATATTTGTATGTCAACAATGACAAAGCATAGTGCAACACTTATCTATTTAAGACCTTGACATGTATGATTAATGTATATATGTTCTTCACCTATGTTTTACAAATAAATAATTCTGATTCTGATTCTATTTTAAAAGTGTCAAATAAACAACGCGATAAAATACGTATATAGTAGTTTAATAACACCTATATATTTTCAAACTTACTGGGTTAGTCTATTTCTAAAGAAAAACATTCCCTTTTGTGTCGTCTTTCAGACCGTAAATACCATATAAAATGTATGTGGATTTTAAATTTGGTTCAACCTCAAAATAGCCAAGTCATATGTGATTTAAGTAAAACAAGTGACTTGACACATATTAGGTACGACATAAATGACGTCGCTAGGCAACGGTATCCACGCTGATGAAATTGCGGGCAAATGCCAATTTGTAATGAAACTAAATAGTCTGTGATCAAAAGCTTCTCGATGTGAAAGTTGATTCGGTTTTAACCTCACTTCACACTTGACTTCCTTAAACGAGGCAAAAAAAATATATGTTAAGGACGTCTTAGTAAGGACTGCCGTGACACTTTCGCCATATCAGCATTTGGGGTGATGACCTACTATTAGACTTCACTAACTACTTACTGGGCAAGTTGTAACTTAGCGTAAATTTGCAAGGCAAACATAAAAATAAAGTTAACAGCAACCAATACAGAGATGCTTATCTCTGTATTGGTTGCTGTATTGTGATAACAAAATCTAAGTGTTTTAAGACTTCTACTTTTTAAAGGGTTTATGCCTTGTCTTGCCTACAGGCCAAGACGTAAATACAGAGATAATCATCTCTGTAAATAAATAATAATACCTATTATAACCTTTATACTTTACTCGGTACACCGAGTGGCAACATTTCAAATTTTAATATAATATTAATTTATAAATAATATTCAGAGATTTTAAAATTTCGTTAGTTACTTTCGGCTTTATTTTCAAATTTTTTTAAATAGAATAAGGCAAAGGGGTTTCATAGATATAATATAATTATATTTTTAGTTCAAAAGCCAATACTAATATTAAAGGCCGGCAAAACACTTGGGACTCCTCTGGTGTTGCGGGTGTCCATGGGTGGCGGTAATCGCTTACCATCAGGCGAACTGTCTGCTCGTTTGCCACCTAACCCATAAAAAAAAGGAAGATTAAATTTTTTAGGTTGTTTGTAACGATCGAACTCAAAAACAACGCAACCGATATTAATTTTATTGCCCAATTAGGAAACTATATTATCACCGAGTAACATAGGCTATATTTTATTTGAAAAAATAGTACTATTACTGACATAACCTATTTTTACGCGAGCAAAACCGCGCGCTAATGCTAGTTATATATATATATCTAGATCGTAGTCTAGAATTTTGGCTCCAATATTTACATACATACATAAGTCTATAGATACATTTAGAAAATGAAGCCCAAATAAATTAATTACATATAAAACCTCAAAACATTACTCTTATTTCCGACATTGCCGCTTAGAAAAGGCTACAAAGCATGCACGCATTTAAAGACTCACGACTGCCATTAGCGCAGGCATTATACTTAAACAAAAAATAAAGTTACTAAAAGTCTCAAATATTCTGCTAAATTCATGAACCGAATTCATTACAACAATCAAAAATACAATTGCCAACGTTTGAAGTAACACACGAAGCGTCGCGTAAGAGGGAGTTGGTTTCGTTCAAATTGACCAACGCTAAAGCGGATAACTAGTAAAATAAACATGTGCAGGCGGTAGCTTTTCACTCAATAAACTTTGTACACTGGAAACGGTTTCAAAGATATACAGATACATAACTATACCTATATCAAATGTTTATAATAGACGTCGATCGGAGTCACTGCGTTTGTGTTTCTTCGTGTGTTGTTTTTTATGTTTAATATGGTCATGTGGTGTTGTTTTCGTTGCGTCTTTGATGCTTTTTCTTATACGTTTTTGAGGCCTACAGTGTATTATTTAACTTTCTTCATTTATTTAAAAAGTTTAATATTAAATAAGCAGTTATTTTCAGAAAATTTACTTAATAAATATGACGTGCAACGAGCACTTACCATTTTTTAGAATCTATGACATTTGGTTTTGTAGTTAAAAACATCATTTCGAAAAATATATTTGCTTATTATTGTGTATTTACTAAAACAATGAAATTCTTTATGATAATTTATATTTATGAGAAGGTTTTACTTTTTACGTTTAAATAATTATATAAATATAATATGTGGCTATTAGAGTAATCTAAATTAATTAAAAAATAATTTTGGTTAATTTTTCTTGGTAGATGTCGTAAAATCGGACGCAATAAAATACATTTATAAGTTTCAGATAGAAATAATACAATACAGAAAAACAATAGCCAAAAAATTATAAGATACCACAATTTTCTCTAAACCTATTTTATTTTGTAATCAAAATCTAATTTCTTTATCCTCATTTGAACAGCTAAGTAACTTTTTAGCGGCTCTTACGAAACAGAAAAATATTTACGTATATATAAATAAACCAGATGCACAAGTCATCGGCTCGCACGTACAGCGTCGCCAATGTGTTTATTTCTGTCCGGAGAGGAACGGGTGTCCAAAATAGAAAAGTCCACCGCATCTCTCCGTAGCAGTTACACGCATACCGAAATCGTGATTTTAAGCAAGATTAATCAATTCCACCTTTAAATAATTACAATAAATCGTTAAAAAATATAGTTTCGTCTTTCGCGCACACGTCTGTTCAGGATGGCGGTTTCGTGTCGAATGGCCGCCATCTTGTGTTTACCGATAGCATTGTTCGGTTTAGCCGTCGGATGTGACGTGGATGATGTGGCTGTGTACAAAGTGTCATTGACTATGCTCTGGAGTGAGGAGAGGTTTCCGAAGGACTATCCACAAAATCGGCCTAAGGCGCAATGGTCTCAAGTTTTCGGTTAGTATAATTAAAAACTTTATTTTTTAATACCTACAGTGTCGCCTAAACTTATGTATGTGTTTGGGAGATGTAAAATCTAGGCTTATACAAAACTAAACCAGGAACAAAATGATATTTTACATAGCAATTCGCATCAAAATCCGTGTGGTAGTAGTGTTGTAGTCGGTGCTCATATAAACGTAACAAACGGACTACTCTGCCGTCTTACAAATATTATAAAAGGCTAGCTTTTGCTCACCGCTTTGCTTGCATAAAAATAGGTTACGTTATGCTAGTTACAGTACTGTTTCTTAAATAAAATGTAGCCTATGTTACACGGTGATAATTTTTAAAATCGGTTGATTAGTTTTTGATTTGAACCCTTACAAACAAACAAACGAACAAGAAATCAATTTTTTCTTAATTATAATATTAGTATAGAAGTATTGATAAAGACAAGATATTTTGATGTTAAGATGTATGTAAGTCAATAAAACGTAAATTTTTCGATAATAATCGTAGAAACTTGGCACTTAGAGCATAATGTCCTGGATGGTTTATTCCGGGATGCGATTCCGTGAAATTCCGCCCGTGAAACCGCGAAAAGAGATACTTTATAATTGTTTTTGAAGACTCATAAAGAATCTGGTCCATATAGTTTTAGATGGTTTATTAAACGAAGTGAATAGAATTTTATTAAATGATGATGATTTAGGCAAACCTTATTTATTCTAATGCGAAATATTCTGGAGAAAGGTCATGTTAAACATACCTAAACCTGACGAGCGTACATAAAAAGGTCAGTTAAGTGAATGACGCAAGATAACTACGTATGGTAAGATTAAAACAAGTAGAATACTCGGTTGTATCCTCTGCCTACCCCAACGGGAAACAGCCGTGAGTATATGTGACTTGTTTTTAGACTTTGAACCAATATTGTTACTTCATATTCTCAAATTCTTATACCATAGTATTTGATTACTCATTTGGACAGTCCTATACATATATACTTACATTATTTTAACGTCTAGTAACATATAGTTGAGTTTAGTAATATTTAATTGCCTTTATTACTACACAGGTGTCGCATTAGTTTAATGGTCACCCTGTAACTGTCAGAGGACCAAATATTGTGGATTCAATAGCCACATAGAACAAAAAAGCTTGTGATCCACAAATAGTCGTTTCGTGTCTGGACGATCGTTGTTCTGTGGCAAAGAGATTATGCCAAGTGCGAGAGTCATATTTTTAAGGAAAAACGCATTTACCCCCTTGCCTTTATTCTACCCTACAACGCCCATAACCCTCAAACTCACAGCCCACAAATAACAAAAACAATAATAATCCTATTAGATTAAGTGCGACCATCTTACCAGGATTACGTTCAACGAAGGAATACTAATTACCATTGTTTCGAGGACTTAACAATAATCGGTATCGTTTCTTCTTCTTTAATAAGCACATCCATTACTGTTTAATGAAATGTGGATTAATTGACAAGCGGTGTTTATTGTTTGCTACTTAACATTTATATTTACTTACTGTATCTATTACGTAATTAAAATGGAGGTATAGCATGTTAAAAAACTAACATACCAACCATAGCACACTTATCATCCAAACCATTGTATTGAGAAATAGGGTAAACTTGCATCGCGGGGTTAAACAATCAGCAACGAGAAGAACCGCCACTCTACAGATAATCGAATCCAAATACATTATTTTCATAAAGGAGGAACGTTGGCCAGAGGTTCTTAATTAGGGCGTGCTGTAAACAGGATCTCACAAGAAAGTAGCTTCAATAATGACTTGCAGATGCAAGTGTCAATTGACTACAACAAACGCTTACAATTCGGCGGACATATCGCTCATCCAATAAAACAATGACGTAACTACGTACGTATTGGCTATTTTTCAGGAGAACGTTTTAAATGTATGACATTGAAAATATAATTTATAATATATTTTATATATTATAAAAATAAAACATATTATATTATATTATAAATATAATATAATATAAAATATTATATCTCCAATCATTTTGATGAATTTTTTTAATATTTATGTATGTTACTTTACTATCAATAATTATTTATAATAACTTCATGAGATAACTCAAGAAAACTTTTAAAAATACTATAAGAATAATTCTGTCGTTTTTGTCATGGATAGAACTTTCGAAACGTGAACTTATGACATTTAAAAGTCATTTTCGACTATTTTGCAATTACGTCGTTGTTCTATTGGATGAGCGATATGCCTAAGATGTAGAGATTAATGCGTTTTATTAAGATCAGGCGACTAATTGCATAATAGCAAAATATAAACAGACAATTATTATTGTTTTTATAATTTTGTATGTCTGTCAAGCTTTGTTTTCAGCATGACTGAATCAATCATATTTTTACATCGCACACTTGTAAAAAAAGATACAAGATGTTAATTAGACTATTGAAATTTTATCATCCATCAATCTGATTTAGTACTTCCACACAAGTGACGTCATAGACAACAACTACTACTAAATATATTTTAGGCACAGATGCTCAGTTAACTAGATCATTCTAGTTGACCTACTACGCGTGCCGAATTTCACCGATAGCTTCGACAGGCACATGAACAGCACATTTTACTCCGTTTTATTTTATCCGCTCTCGAACATTCTGGCAATGCCTTATCGGGACGACAGACGTTTTACGTTGTAAAAGGCACATATATATGCTTACCCTTGTTCATAGCACTATGAACTTGTTATGCACAGTATAACAAGTAAATAGTGATATGAAGTTATACGGTGTATTTACATCCAAATTTGGCGAGCTATGTTTTAAGTCCAAAATGTCATATTCTTTCTAATAGGAAAAGCATACACCAGGTTTGATGCTGTGCTGTAGTAATGTGTCCAGTTAACGTCAATAGGCTCGCACTCAATTACTTAAGAAGTATAGGAAAATGTAGGTCTAGTATGACCTATGCCACCCTTTTGAAGTTTTTCCCGAAATAATAGGTAAAAGAAGTATGTTTTTTTTATACCACTAATGTGGCAAACAAGGATACGGCCCACCTGATGGTAAGTGGGCACTGTAGCCTTTGGACGCTTGCAACACCAGAAGCATCACTTGCGCGTTATCTATCCTTTAATAGAAAAAGGAAGTGGGAAGGAGAAGGAGCAGGAAGTGGGAGCAGAGAGTGACTGGGCCTCCGGCACTCTCACTCACTGAACGAAACACAACCGTAGGAATACTGCTATTTCACGTCGATATTCTGTGAGTGGTTAGTCCTTCCCCGGTCAAGCCGGCCCATTCATGCCGAAAGAGGCTCTTCAAAGCAGTAGATATGAGAGTACTATCTCGTGAAATATAACTAATACGTTTATAAAGTACGCGAAGATACTAGTGCTGAGCTGCTTCCTTAAAAAGTACTGAATACGTATTTTAACCACAAGTTAAGGTACAGCCCGATGTCATATTATGTAAGAAATTATAATCCTTCAAATATTTTGACATCTGGAGTATGATAGACGTAGAATTAAGTACGATGTATCAAGGACATGATAAATTATACTTAATACTAAGTCTATATTTCATAAATTTACAACAATAACAACAATATTAGTTTTGCCTGCATTTAGTTTGAACTCTAATGTAAATACTTTAAGATCTGAAATAGAACGTATCGCTACCAAATCCTATAGTGCGTCACAATTGAATGAGCAATTATGTCACGTAAATGAGCAGCAGTATTAACCTATTTACTATTAACTGTCTTACTGGTTAATGCTTCATACCGAGAATATGTTTAGTTGTTGGACAATATTTGAAGTATATTTGCGTTCAAAACATGCATTGGATGTGTTGTCTTCACAAGAATACGTCAAAACTAAGGTGGGGAGGCCAAACACAAGCGGTAACCCGTAATAATCATCAGGCTAAACGTAGATATGTTACCACTACGGATGTTGCGAATATTCGCATCCGCATTCGTGATTACGGAGCTTGCGCATCGATTTGGACATCTGCATCTGCATCCGCAATAACCAACGCGGATGTTAATTCGGATCTAGATAAAGCGCAGGTTGCGACAAGAAGGAAAATGGGTGGGCCGATGCATGCCGCGATGATCCTTCAAGTGAAGATGAGAATTAAGAAACACTAGAAAATGGTATAGATATATTTATGAATCTTTGCAAAACAGGCTTGAACCTGCAGAGGTGATATTAGATATTTTTTATTAAATAAGATACACAATTTTCATCAACAGCCGCATCCGCAATTGCGAAGATTCCGCATCAATTTGGACATTCGCATTTGTGGATGTGAGCCTTTAAATATCCGTATCCGCATCCGCGGATGTCAAAAATTCTGCATCCGCAACATCCCTGGATACCACGTCCATAACATTTGTCTACACGGATGGGGTAGTGGTTTAAGTGCTCGATTCGCCGCTGCCACTGCGCCGAATGTTGTGTTCGAATCCCACACGACACAAAAATTTGTGTGATTCACAAATGGTTGTTCTAAATCTGGGTGTTCTTTGTGTCCATTGGATTTTTGACTGGATGTTTGTAAAGTTATCTGCGACACAGGAATTTTTCCTAGTGCGGGAATTGTCTTTTTTAAAGATAAGTCAAAGTCAATAATCGTTTATTCTTTTAGGTCATACCTATGAACGTCAAAACGTATACTCTTCATACTGATATTATAAATGTGATATTTTGTGAAGATATCTGGATGTTTCAGTTGTCAGATACATCACGTCCTGAATTTGAATCATAAGATAGCACGTATCGGTACATGTTCCCATGGCTCTATGGTCCATGCGAAGAGTCCTTTGACTGCAAGGAGTGGTTTAAATGATCGCCTCGCCGCAGCCACTGCGCCGAGTTTTGTGGGTTCGAATCCCACATGGGACAGAACTTTGTGTGATCCACAAATGGTTGTTCTAAATCCGAGTGTTCTTTGTGTCCATTGTTTGAATGGTTATAAAGTCCCCCGCGACAGAGGAATGATTCCTAATGTTGTCTTTTAAACGAAAAATAATAAATATGCATAGATTGCATAATTATAAAGATGCAAGATCACTCAATGCCGATTCTAAAAGTAATGTTTCTGGTTTGAACTTTGTACTAACCGCCCAACGTGAGTAACTGCATACAAAACGATAGTCCATAAATGATTGCCACCGTGTCCATCAAAAATGTACGCAACATGACTGGTTCGTTTTTTGTTCCACTTTAGATGCTGCTTCAGCCATTTTTTTCACGTTCAGCTACAATTGGTATTAGGTTAGTTTTGGTTAAGTTTCAAATTCGCATTGCCTACCATCCATCCTACCTACCTACCATCGCTTTAGGTCTGTGATTCAAATATTTAGAAGTACTAATAATTGTCACTACATATTATTAAACAAAGTCCCTCGACGCATCTGTACGCAATAAACTCAAAAACTACTGAACGGATTTTCATGCGGTTTTCACCAATAGGTAGAGTGATTCATGAGGAACATTTAGGTTTATAATTTGTTAAGGTTTTGTACTACCCGTACGAAGCCGGGGCGGGACGCTAGTAATATATAAATTAAAAACATGAGCGCCGTGGGATCGAATACACGACTCCTTTAGACAGCCAATTACCCACAAATGTATCACTGCTTCTGTTGCATTTTAAATGGATTTTCAGAATTCAATTTACATAAATAATTCATTTATAATGTTGTTTCACCAAAAAGTTACCTCCAGACGCATTTCCCTTTTCTACATATGCTACCTCAACCCAACACTGTAAGCTATTTCCAAAGCCCTTCGTATTATTCAGCACCGCAAGAGATTAATCTCAAATTTTAAACGTCAAGCCGAACTACGAACCACTTTAATGCGTAGCCCGCAAAAAAATAATTAAATCGAAACTACTCAGCCCTACAAGAAAAACAAAAATGGAAGGCTGAAAATAAGTTTCCCTTTATCTTTGAACGTTTAAGTGACGTTTTGCGGTTTCGCTCGTCTTAGATAACGCTCTATTTATTTGTCCGTTTCGTTTCTACACAAAAGAATAGCGATCTTATCTAAAAACGTTACTTGCCTCTCGATCTGTAGGTATAGCCATTGTTTCTTTATTGTCGTATTTATGTTGTTGTTTATCTACTGATATCTTATCGCATTACCTGAGATAAACAAAATTCGTGGAGTTTGTTCTAAGTGGATTGGTTTGCTTTTAAAGCTAATTTGTAGTGTAGAGCTTTTATACGGCGCTTAAGATTGTAGTTACTGTGATTTAAGCAAAGCTATTAATGATTTTTAAAATAGTATTACATTATAGCTAGGGAGAGTAGAGGAGAGCTATATTACACCATTAATGCGCCAACAAAATGTATGTCCTTTGTAATAAAAAGCAAGCATACTGTCATCTATTTGATTTTAGTACTTCTTAAGGAAACAGCTGCAAGTCTCTTTAACTTTCTTCTCTCTTAGCCTTTATTATTCCCAAGTCACTTGGGGTCGCCTTTTTTGGTCTAACCGGATTTGACTGGATACCAGTTTTTACACGAAGCGGCTGCCACCTGACCTCCGCAACCCGAAGGCTAACGATACCCTAAGGCTAGACCAGTGTCAGGATATTAGAGGGTACTGACTTACCCAATAACGACTGCCATAGATGTTCATGGCAGCCGGGATCAACGGCTTAACGTGCTCTCCGAGGCACAGAGCAGGCGATAATTGTCAATCAATACGCACATAATTTCGAAAGGTCATATAACTTCCGAAAGTCAGAGGTGCGTGACGTGGGTTCGAACCCGAGACCCTCCGCATTGCAATCTGTTGGTCTCCCCACTGAGCTATCGCTGCTGCAAGTCTCTTTAACTATTGTACGTAAATAAGAACAAAGTACAACTCAGTAATTAAACGCTACACCAAATTATAACAACTACCACGTAATCAAGCATTACTCGCTCGCGTAGCAGTACAACTAGCAGTACTGCAGTGCGCTTGTCACTCGGTTGTCACCGCTTGCTCGAGAGAGAATTAAGGATACTTTTAACAACGTATACTTAATTCTCCGTTTTGGAATGTATCCGTTGTCTTTGTCTCGCTCAATGAGCCTGATGATGATTATCCCGATGCTTCCATAACTGTAGTAGTTAATGAAATCAATTCACATACATATATAAGGTGTCGACGGTATGACTATGCACTTGGTACGTGCGTCGCATAAGTTCGCTTGTTTGTCACAGACAGTAGTCACCAAGGTAATTGTGTATGTATATGCACGTACTGGACTACCTAGTTAGATTTGTGACATAACTACATAAGTTTTGTGCTTACATTTAGGCGCGATCGTGTTATGGTGGGTTTGAATATCGGGTCAGAAAAAGTGTTTTGTAATTCTTAATAATAAGTTTGAATCTGGTAATGTGCCGGGAGGTAGTATTATAGAGTAATGAAATGTTGAGTAGTACGCCTTTGCGTTTCTTATGGCAAAAAACGACAGACTAAATATTTTATTTACTAACTAGCTTTTGCCTGCGGCTTCCCTCGCGTAAAAGTAGGTTATGTAGTAACAGTACTTTCTTTTCTTAAATTAAATACAGTCGATGTGACTCGGTGATAATATAGATTTCTAATGGTGAAAGAACTTTCAAAACCGGTTAAGTTGTTTTTGGGTTAAATCCTTACAAACAAACAAACAAAAAATCTAATCTTTCCTCGTTATGATATTAGTATAGATTTTACACAATACATAGATTACATAAATGTCACTAGTAGTTAGTTATGTTAAGGCTTAATTGTAATAAAAAATGTGGATACGTAAAACAATATGTTTCACGAAAAATCCTATTATCCACATAATATGTATATGTCCTTTATTAATGAATATAAAGATCAAAGCCTACTCATGAAACATTTTTTAACATAGTATAAGAATATCTAAGTTAGACCTCACTACAGTAATAAGATCTCCTAGGTCGTTTAATTGTAATGAAGTCAGTCTTAGAAACATACAGCTGTGAGGTCGACCTACATTTAGGCTTCAAAGAGTCTGACAGGTATATCCATAATTCATAAGACAAGTATCTACTTGTTTTTTGTTCTAAATAAATTTCGTGACGGTTAATTAAAATTGTTTATATCTAATTTGGACATGTATGTCTATGTATCTCAAGAAGTAAGTGGAGAAGAAAATTTGATTGTTTGCGTCATTACTATTTTAATGTCTTTATAAAAATTAGGCGTAATCTTAACTCAAAAATAAACTTCAGTATGAGAAAATTCAGGTCATATTCCAACACGCTAACCTATTGTGAGGTGGTAAATCTCGCTTTGAGAACCTTACTACAAACTTTCAGACATGCAGGATTCCCTAAATTGTTTTCATTGATCGTTAAAGCGAGCGACATTAACTATTTATTTAAAAACGGGTAATTCGTTTTTGAATTAAACCGTTACAAACAAACAAACATACAAACAAAAAATCAAATCTTTTCCCTTTATAATATTAGTAGAGAAGTATAGATACTATCCTAATTACTTTAGAAGTATAGATAATCCAGTACTAGTAAAGACGTAAGGATTCACCAGTATCTACATTAAATATTTTCTCCATTATATTATAAGACTAGATTGAATCATCCGAGAGAGGGATCAATCTTCTGCTTTGGTATTTGAAAAGCGTTTGTCCTTTTTTCGACTCCAAAAAAGCCTTTTGTCTGCTTTCAATCAAAAAAGGCCTGGTGTTAGGGTTGGCGAATCTGTCCCAAAATTGATGTGATGTACGGAAATAAAATTCTGTACCCCTGTTTGTGTATTAGGCTTTCAATTCGCAGATTGAACGTTAAAAGGGATTTTGTTATTTTATAGCGACACCTTTTTAAGCTTCGAGAAGTTTTAATAAAACAACTTTCTATCAGTACTTTTATTGGTACCAACTGCTTTGATTGATTATTGAATAGTCTACGTATCCTAATCAGCTTTTAATTTTACCTGGCGAGGCAGATCCATGTACAGTTATATATTTATAGCAGGAACTGAAATAAGTGAACTGACAACTGGTAAATTATATGTCACTGGTACATTGGCAGGATTACAAATCGAAAGTTTAAAAGCATCATGGTTGAATTTACACGTTTTACGCTCGCATACTTGTAGGTTATTTTAATATTCTATTTCTCGGGAACAATACGTTTTCTGGATAAACGGTACTCTGTCCTTTTCTGTACCCCTGACAACGTGTATGCGAAATTTCATGATAATCGGTCGAGTAGTTACGGCGTAAAAGCGTAACAAACAAACGAACAAACTCACATTCGCATTTATAATATTACTAGATTTTGCCCGTGGCTTCGTTCGCATAAATGTAGGTTAGATTAGTAACAACACTTTTTTCTAGTTGGAAAGTACTCTACCGGTGCCCTTTTCTGTTTCCCTGACAACATATGTATATATAAGCGAAATTTCATGATGATCGGTCAAGTAGTTGACGAGTTAATCTTTTTTTATTATTATTTTTAATAAATTTTTTTTTTTTAAATTATTATTATTATTATTCGCCACCGGAGGGGGCAATGCTGGGGGTGGCGAATGGGACATTTTCTAAAAAAATATCCCCTTCGCCATCGGGGGTGGCAACTGGGATGAGTTTAATCGGGTTAGACCCATTCGCCACCCCCAGCATTGCCCCCTCCGGTGGCGAATGGGACATTTTCCAAACTAAATTTTATATTAGAAATATAATATTAATTTATTTATAATGGATATTTATTTTAGAAATAAAAATAGAAAAGAAAAAATAAAATTAAAATTGGATACTTATTTGATTTTTTTTTAAATATTAAAACAAAAAGCAAATAACCCATTCCTATAAAGTCCTGTAAAGATTATTCCATCCGCCACTGGAGGCGTCACCCCTGGTGGCGAACGGGATATTTTTTTTTAGGAAAATGTTCCATTCACCGCCGGAGGGGGCAATGCTGGGGGTGGCGAATGGGACTAACCTGGGTTACTACTGGTAGTTAAGACATGAGGCAAAGCATAACAAACTAATTTACATTCTCATTTATAATATTGGCTAGGATCAGGATATATTGTGTCAATATTGTGTCCAGCAAACTTGTTACAGCCCTAGCTCAATAAAATTAGACTCGTTCAAAATCAGATAGGCACTAAAACACATGTTACATACAAATAGTATTACGTGTGGTCCAAGTCCTACTTGACGAATTCTGTGTCAACAGCGTGCCTTACGCAAGGAAAAAGGTTCGAGAATATTCGACTACTTTCAGGTACTGTATTTGGTCCTTCATTCTTCTTTATATGTCGCTACAAATATTACTATATTATGAGACAAGAGATGCTTTGTAAAAGACTTCTTGATTGATGAGACACGGTGAGGAGACAAGGAGTGATGATATTATGTGCGCTAATCACTATTGACAATTATCACTTGATATTGAACTACTTTTATAATTATTTGTTAGTTTTATTATAATAATATATTTATTATAAATATTTATTATAATTCTTATAAGTAATTCGTACTAGTGTCCCTCCCCCCCGGCTTCGCACGGGAAGTAAAAACCTTAACCAATTACCCACCTTTCTCATGAATCACTCTGTTTATTGGTGGAAACCGCATTAAAATCCGTTCAGTAGTTTTTGAGTTTATCGCGAATAGACAGATAGACGCGGCGGGGGACTTTTTTTTATAACATGTAGTGTTTTTTTGCTACGACGGTGATAAGCAGCTTATGGTAAACATTTAAATATGTACGCCTAAAGCGTCCATAAAGTAAGCCTCTGTGCTTACCTTAAGCTTTGAGAATGCGTAAAATAAAGTAAGGGCAGCGCATCTAAGGATTGCAAAGACCCTTCCTACAATAGGAACATCACAAAAGTACATATTTAACGCGATCAAACAGACTCACAATTAAGTTTTATACATCCTGAAAGGAAAATGTCATCGCCAGACTAAATAACTAAAAGCTTTTCACTAGCCCACACTGAAACATTTGTACAATTAGAGTTACAGAGATTTTTTTCAAGCTATACAAACCGTCGGCGTCTTCCTTACCGTTGACACCGATCTGTTCAAGGCAGTTTAAGGCGAATAAATGTAAATTCTAATACCGCTTTCAACAAAAAATCTGTTCAATTTTCTTCTCAGGGCTATCTGACGATTGAAATCCGCCCTTAAACAGACAGCACAAAGAACACGAGACAATTATAGTGTTCTGAATAACAGAACTCAGAATTTCACTAACGCTAAAGCAAGTGCAAGAACTAAAGCGAACTTTTGCACTAAAGATAAGTTAAGTGCGCTGGATATTTTAAGCAGCTTCTGTTGGGTTACTCCGGATTATAATAAAGGAAGATGACTTTGGAACTTTCAAGTATCGAGCTCTGTTTTATATTATAGTATACAGGAAAGGGGAAACATCGGGCGTTGCATTATAGGTTTATAAAAATTGTTTATCGTCCTATGATGGTATCGATGTGAATGCTATGAATTTTTTGCCTTGAATAAATCTAAAAAGTGTCTATATCACAGACACTTTCTAGATTTATTCATTCATTTTATCTATATCAATATGATAGACAAATTTGACGAAACAGACTATATTTTATTGAGCATAATGTTATGTATATATTCAATTAGAATGGTTCTATACATTACCAAATATATAAATTCATGTAAAATAAAAACAATTTAAACAAAGTTTCACAATAAAAAGCTATCATGCCTGTATATTTCCATAAGGCAGCATAAGTGTAAACACTCTCAATATTCCAGTTAGGGTTTTTTACTATATAAAGCACTATAATGCCATCCAAATATTATAAGGCTAGTGTGAATGGAACAGTCGCAAGAGGAAGATCTAGGCGAACGTTTCTCGATCTGATCGGAGGCGTTCTGGACAAAGGCCAGGTTAAGAGCACCTTGAACCGACGGGCGTGTATGAGGAAATGTGATGAAAGTGAATGAAGCCAGAGAAGTGTGTCAGGATCGTAGCAAATGGAAATCCATAGTCTCTGCCTACCCCTCTGGGAAACAGGCGTGAATTTATGTATGTAATGCCAACCGCCGTTTAGAGCAGAGGTTCGTGGTATTCCTCAAAATATCCGTCGATCGACGTTTATAGGTGAAGTCAAGCCAACATTTTAGTTCTTAACTACCGAAAGCAAATACATTTTCGTGGACCCCTCTTACGAATTGTGAACTCCCATTTTGTTGTCACACCAACGTAGACCCCTATTGAGTCTCCCGTGGACCCCTAAGTGTCCACCTGGACTACTTTGGGAACTACTGGTTTAGAGGGCACAAGAGCCCTACCACTGACTCTTAAGGTTATAGCACTCATATCAACTCGGAAAGGGATCGTCACCGTATCGCCTTTCGCCTCGCCGTCATACAGGCGTCAACCTAACGTAAACACAACTAAAGCGGATCAGCAGCTCCGGTACATCGACCCGGCTACGGCTAGTTGACACCGCGCTCACTTAAATTATATTAATATGCATATTTTCTCATTTCTTCAATAAGAATATCCCTTTTCATCGTTATATTTTGTCTAAAATCAAACCTACAAATTCAATAAAACACGCGCGCAACACGACTGTTAGTTGTCTTGTGAATGACGTTCGGCAACAGTAGGTAACGGAGAGACGTAAGTGCGGGGATAACGAGCCGTAATCTCTCAACCAATGCTAGGACGGGACGCCGGAATCCGAACTTAAAACTGCGCCGAGCGAAATGTGCCAAAACAGGCGGTCACAGTTAAGTTGATAACATCAACACTTTTTGTTAAATACAAATATAAAATATACATTTACTATAACAATGAATGTATTTACAATTACTCCGTGTAAAAAATTTAAAATAATTAATATTTTCGCCTACAAAATTACGTAAATTTGCACGAAAAATGGAATAATGTAAGCTCGTGTTACGTGATTTTTAGATTATAGCAGTAGAAATTTATCCTATTTTACAGCTTAAACGAAATATTAATAGTTATATAACAATTTGTCCGTCCCAAATATTCAAGTTATTGGTTGACAATAAAGATACATATTTATCAAAAAAGCACTTCAAATCCTCCATACAATTTTACTATGGCGGCCGCGCGCTTATTTGAAATTCGAGTTCTGTCATTCAGTCCCACCGCGTCTTACGCTCGGCGCAGTCGTAACCAAACTATTTAAAACGTAAATTGATTAGCTTCTTTGTATTTCCGTATTTTTGATAACTCTATTGGTTCAGAGGTTAAAGCATTGTCATCGAATGCGCGAGTATGAGACGAAGCCACCACAAAATCTTATACGACACAGAAAAAGATCTTCCAAGCCTGGTTGCTATTTGTCTCTATTATTTCAATGTTTGGAAAGTCAAGCACACGTAAACGACATCGCAAGCGAACTGCAATGCACGTGGTTCGCTTATGAATATTATAAACAGCTAGGGGACTAGACAGACGTTGTACTGAACGAACGATAACAATCCTAGAACCTTTGTCACAACTGCCACTAATAAGGCCTACCGTATGTTAGGATTCATCTTAAGAGTTAGTAAAGATTTCAAACATTTATCCACGTTATTGTTATTATATAGGAGTCTTGTGAGTCCCTTATTGGAGTACGCTTCAGTTGTATGGAATCCTCAGTATAATGTTTATTTTTCTTATTCTATATCTATCTATTAATTCTTTTAAAACATGAAATGGCGATATAACACATTGGACAATATAAAATTATACAATCTCTTGAAGAGTGACGGGCTGCACGAGACATTTTATTTATTTATAAAATAATTAGAAATTTAGTGGACTCCCCTTATCTTCTTAGCAAAATATGTGTTGGATGTCCACGACTAGTTGCACGTAAAAAGCCTCTCTTCCATATTTCTCAGTTTAGGACAAATTATGGTAAAAATGCTTTTATTAGAAGAGGATGTCGGTTTTATAATGAATTAATGGCTAATGATAGTACTAACCTAATTAATGTATTTCACCTTTCTCTCCCAGAATTTAAAAGAAATGTTTCGAAAAACTTGGCTATTAGATTTTCATAGAGTATTTCTCGTTGAGGGAATATGTATGTTGTGTATAATACGGTACTTTTTAAATATTATGTATATTTTGTATATGGTTCTTCAGGTTCTCTTATTTTCTTACTATAGCCTATATGTACTTTATTACTATCTGTGGAAAATGCTTATGGATTATGTACTGTCTATATATTGTAAACTTTATAAAATGTATTGTATCCGTTTTTTCCCTAATAAATAAACAAATAAACCTAAACCTAAACCATTCAAATATACATACAAAAATGACAAAAAATCATCTCAGCCGTTCAGGAGGACTTCAGTGACATACTCACATACATATAAAGATATATATATTAACGCGTTTATATTATAATAATATACATCGAACTCATTACGAAACAGGCTATTTGTTTGATAAACCTATCACAAGTATTATTTATTCGCTTCAACAAGTGTGTTCATTTTATCTATACATCTTTTAGCGCTCACAACATTGTAATAAATCTAACCATTCTACATAATATGCTACGTAAAGTTTTTCCACGTGTGATGACGAGTTATTTACGTTCACACGTTTCTGATTGAAATCTGTTTGCTATAATTATGCAGGTCAATGCTCTTAAGAAATAAGTCGGATTATAAAATCTCTTATTTTGTTGAAATATAATTCTCTCGCATTAGTTCTTTTCCATTTTTTTTGAAGTCTTATACATACATATAAAATTACTTTATTAATTTTAAATATAAATCACTCGCTCCATTTTATTTTGTTTAGAGATTCATACATACATTTAAAAGTATCACGGTTTTTCATTTTTATCCTTGAAGAGATAAGTAGTGGTGTTTAACACTCACATTTTGCCAGCTAATTAAATTAATATCTTCTAAGCTCTAAAATTTATTTCAATATGCTATATGATAATAGAATATTCGTTCTTCTCTCCTAATTTTGCTGTGCCCGATGGGTCCATAATTGTTCTCTCTACATTTATAAGACCTGTATATACATTATGGAGAGCAATAAACGAATTTAATTGAATTGAATAGGTATACCAATAATAAATAAATAATAGAATAGCAGCGATAGCTCAGTGGGGAAACCAACAGACTGCAATGCAGAGGGTCTCGGGTTCGAACCCACGTCACGCAGCGCTGACTTTCGGAAGTTATATGACTTTTCGAAATTATGTGCGTATTGATTGACAATTATCGCCTGCTCCGTGCCTTGGAGAGCACGTTAACCCGTCGGTCCCGGCTGCCATGAAAATCTATGGCAGTCGTTATAGGGTAAGTCAGTACCCTCTAATATCCTGACACTGGTCTAGCCTGAGGGTATCGTTAGCCTTCGGGTTGCGGAGGTCAGGTGGCAACCGCTCCGTGTAAAAATGATATCCCGTCAAATTCGGTTAGACTAGAAAAGCCGACCCCAAGTGACTTGGGAATAATAAAGGCTAAGGGAGAAGAATTGAATTGAATGTACCGGTGGTAGGTCTCTTATTGCAAGAGCCGCTAGGTGGTTACCCCCACAGTGCCACATATTCTACCGTCAAGTAGTAGTGTGCACAATTATGTTTCGGTTTGAAGAGTACCTACTGTAGCTAGTGAAATTTCTAGGCAAATGAGACTTAAGAAAAAATGTCTCGGGGTCGGCAACGCGTGAGTGTTGCCTCTGGTGTTGAGAGCGTTCATAGGCTTCGGTAGCCGCTTAACATCAGGCGGGCCGTAAGCTTTTTGCTGATTTCATAGCAATAAACAAAAATGCTTTTAGGTCCTGCGTAGGCATTTGCCATTTACTGAGCACAGTTGCAGATTTCGTGCTGCTTCTTCTTTGACAGAAATATCTAATATCACTTTCGACCCAGGAATTACAGCAGATATGAAACGGATATAATTCGTATTGGTCTTGTAACAATAATGCAACGAATACAAATGTACCCAGACTAGACAAAATCTGCGTACTTTTTCGGTACTGGGATAACCAAACCCATAATAAACTGCTAATTACCTACTAGTGAAACTGAAAAATTAAACAATTATACCATCCGTGCAGCGTAAATACACGATTTTATCTTATGGAAAATTAATAAACTGATTTAATATTTTCATATTCAGTACAAATAATTGCTTTTGTGTGGCTGAGTGCGAGTCGGGCTTGCGACAGTGTGTTCCGTACCAAATACAAAGACACATGTTCAACTCCCACTAGCCCGGATTTGATATTTGTTATCTTTCTTTAAAATTATTGCAGTCTCTACAATTAGTGCAAAACGATAAAAAAAATTTGACAGATAAAAAAATAACAATGTATAAATTTTGTCGGCTTCATAATAGCTTAATAAGCTTTGTATGAATCTGACAAAATTTTTACATATATTTTTTTATAGTTATCAAAATTACTCATATTATATACTATATATATACATATATAATATATATAATATATACACTATTATGGTGGATATCATAAAAAGTAATAAAAAAGCATTAAATTATTTTTAAATGAAGCCTTTTAAAGCTTCCGTCTGTTCCGTTTGCTCATTTTGGTTACGGAACCCTAAAATATTATCTCCTCTTGTTTTTATTCATATATTCGCACTTCATTTTTAATGCTAACCACATATCCACATAACGTTAAAGATAAGCGACTAATGAATACGTGCTCTCGTAGGAATTTATGCTTTTATTATTTCTACACACCGAAAACATAATATTGTTATATTCATACTAGCCACATTTTTATTTTGAAACTAGCTTTGCCCGCAGAAACACTTCTTTTTACTGGATGCAATACTCTATGTCGTTTTCTGTATCTCTGATAACGTGTATGCGAAATTTTATGATAATCTGTCGACTAGTTAAGGCTTGAAAGCGTTACAAACAAACAACTAAATAAACTTACATTCGCATTCATAATATTAGTAAGGATGTGTAATAGTATATATTTGCTTGCGATTTTAAGCAGCCATAGCTCAGTGGGGAGACCAACAGACTGCAATGCAGAGGGTCTCGGGTTCGAACCCACGTCGCGCACCTCTGACTTTCGGAAGTTATATGACTTTCGAAATTATGTGCGCATTGATTGACAATTATCGCCTGCTCCGTGCCTCAGAGAGCTCGTTAAGCCGTCGGTCCCGGCTGCCATGAACATCTATGGCAGTCGTTATTGGGACAGTGGTGACACAAAACATCCCACTGGGTCGAAGTGTCGCCGGTCTGCACTGACTGGCCTCCCACATAAGATAATAATAATAATAATATATATTTTGCTTACCCCTTTGAAGATATACACCTGTCATGTTAATATACAACATCGATAAGTTAGGTGTGGTCATAATTATTTTAAGGATTTTAGTAGCCCATGAATAAGGTAAATGTTAAGTAGAAAATTTATTCTTCTTTGAGGTCACAAAGTAACACTTACGTACGTCAAAGTCTAGTAGTGCGTTTGCAAAAGATATGTTTAGGTTAGTTGATATCAAAGAATGTTTGAACATATGCAAAGGAAGTTAAAACAAACACAAAACCACTCCTTTTAAATCGTCGTTGAATTACAATTTTCGTAATTGTAACTTTAATTTTTAAGACGGATTGTTCCGTATTCATCCTATGACGTCTCATCCTATCTCTTTACTCATCCTAAATTAGAATGCCTAACTGATCCGATTACATTATTTTAATAAAGTGACAAATATTACCAAATAAAGTATGGATAGCAAGACAATATTTGGCTTCGTAAAAGAAGGCTAAGTAAAGATTGCCTATGTTGGGTAATCAGTGATAATAAAGCTTTAAAATGGTGAAAATGGAATGCAAATTTCCTCTTTACAATATTAGTATTTTATTATTTTTTATTTATTTTTATAGGTATTATAGATAACGAAAACAGTAATTTTTGTTCTGACCGTCAAGGTTTGACCTTAGAGGGTTGACGGTCATTCCGTAATCGGTTGAGCTACTTACAGGATGAATAAAGAGTTCGGGCACGCCACGATCGTGGCGGTAAGTCCCGTTTTTGAGGAATGGCTGGAGACCTTCCGGCTGACACAGGTAATGACTGGCCACGGTTGTTTTGGCCAGTTCCTGTTTCGTATAGGCCGGCAGGCGACGCCCGGTTGTCATCACTGCGGCGACTGCCGCGATGTTGTTGTGGACACGGCGCTGCACACTTTGGTGGATTGCCCCGCCTGGGCATTGCAGCGCCGTGAGTTGATCGCGGCAGTCGGACTGGTTGCCCTCTCACTCCCGGCCGTGGTTCAGTCTATGGTCCGGAGTGAGAGATCGTGGAACGCCGTCGCCTCCTTCTGTGAGGAAGTAATTTCCATCAAGGAGGCGGCGGAGCGGGAGAGGGAGCGCTTAAACCCTCTCCCCAACCGCAGAACCGGGCGCCGGAGGGCGATGGAGATGACCTCCAGCCACCTTGAAGTTTGGCCTGGGGGTGGTGGGCTGCGTGGGCCTGCTCGCCACCCGATCAGCACCAGGTCCGAGAGGCGGCGTGCTTGTTCCCACGTGCGCCTCTGTATCGTGTCTTTGTCCCCCCCGCTCAGAGGGATGGTGGAGGAAATATTCTTCGTGCAGTAGCCTGCCGTTTCACACGGCGGGCCGAAACCACGGCGGGGTCGCGATTGCATGTGAAAGCGATTCGCGCGGCTTCGCCGTCTATGGTTATGTCGAGGAACACCGTGGTAGGTTTAGTCGGTATTACCGGGGTATCTTTTCCCCGGTGAGCCCGACATAACCTCTCCGTGGCCCCGCGGAGAGGTATGCGTCAAAGCATAATACCAAGTAAAAAAAAAAAATGAATAAAGAATTGAAAATGAAATAATTTGAAATAATTGCTGTCGGTTGAGTAAGGAACGAAAATAGGTTGAGTTAGGAAAAAAGCCGTGTAGCATGAAACGTCGTCGGATGACGCCGGACCAACCCTCTAGGATATTGTAGCCATGACATCGTCAAATGACACAAACAATGCAAAAAGCAATGAATATAATATTATGTTACGTGTAGGCGAATGCTACACATCAAAATTAACTACTGTGTGGTTTTTACCGCGGTTTATGAACTACTACTTTCCATTCATTAAAACCATTTTAATAAATTGACAACTTTTAGCAGCCATGTTACGAGCAGTCGATAAAATCCATTCAAAGGAATTAAATTCCATATAAATTAAATGCCTATTATTATTAATGGAATCAAGCTAATGAAGTAACGTAGCAATATTTAACAGCAATCATATAAAATACAGACATACATACATATATCATGAATTATACATGGCATAAGAGGCGCACACATTTTGTGACTAAAACAAAGACAATAAGTAAATACGTGACTAAATGTCATTATGGTTAAACAAAATTTACTTTAGCTTAAAACAATATTTTATTTATAATTTTCATTGCAATAACATTCACAAAATATAGTAAAGATGAGATATACCAACAGTTCATTGTATATCATTACCTAAATACACTCGAATATTTATTTCGTGTAAAATTATTGGATATAAAATTCATGTCAAAGAAATTTGTTTCCAGATTAAATTCACAATAATTAGCGTGACTATGACGTTTACTAATAATTATTTCTGCCCTAAATTAATAAAAAAAATCGCCTGGTTTGACTTTAGTGGTAGTTGGATTGATAATTTGTCCGGTAGAGGAAATAACCTATCTCTTTATGCAATGGGATTTGATAAATAATTGATGTAATGTAGGTATCATAAACATCTGCCGTCTGTCACTTTCGTCGTTTTATAAGCTATAAATTTTAATGCATTTTGGAAATAGTTGCTGAATAAATAGAAGCTTCTTCTATTTTATCATTGTTCGTTTGAAACTATAGGATTTATGGTAACCTTTTATAACATAGGATATAAACGACTGGCAAAATATCTCTGTCAGTCTTCTTAGCATAAAGAATCCTATTTGATGATCTGATCTGCTATCCTTTTCTTCTATGTCCACTTTGCTTTACTGTACGTGTTGTTTTGAGAAACATTGTAGCTGCTTAAAGTATTTTGGGATGATAATATGTCGACCTTACTTTCGGTCTTTATATTTGGACTTGGAACTGACGATTTCGTCAGTTGTCAGTGTCATGTGTCTGGCAGTCTTCTGCCTTTTCTTTAAGCGTACACAGGCGTAATACTACTTGTTTGAAATCTGGTATAATCGTGGCTATCTTTACGATAATAATCATTAAACCCGATTCAAATACTTACATAAATAATTTACAATTAAAATGTATTGATAATTCGAAAGCACGCTTAGACGATGACTATCGTGTAATAATTATAATAAAAGGAACATAACGGGGCTTAGAATACTGCTTTATTTGCATATCTCACTCCGCTTGTTCCGAAGCAAATGGCCTATAAAATGCTTCGATAAAGGCTAAGGCAAAACCTTGTAGACTATTCTGCAAATTCAAAATATTTAAAATATTTATTTTAGTAAGAACTTTATAAAGTTTGAATTTAAATTAGTCAATAGTTTAATTTGTATGAGTCTGTATTGTAAATGAATGGCATATTTAAATATAATTGCTACAAGCTATACAATGCTGTAAAGGTCATTATAAAATATTTAAAGTTAATAGAACAGTTGAAGTCAAAATTGCTGCTTTCAAGTTTCAACAGAAATGCTATTTATAATAATTTGTTTATATATATATAAAATATTCTTCCTACATATCCTTAAGGAAGAGCTACTGACATGAACACCCAGTTCGGATAGTACAGTTAAGTATTTTTAAAGAAAATGCGTGCATGCGTGCGTGCGTGCGTACGTGGGTGTGTGCGTGCGTGCGTGCGTACTTGCGTGCGTGAGTGCGTGCGTGCGTGCGTGCGTGCGTGCGTGCGTGCGTGCGTGCGTGCGTGTGTGTGTGTGTGTGTGTGTTTTGTACGTATGTGTGGGTAGGGTGGAGAGGGGAAGTACGTCAATTAGGTCAATTATTAATATAAGTCAATATAGTCTACCTCTGTGCCAAATTTTATCACATCAGTTAAATAGTTTACGTGTGATTAAGTAATAAAGTTCCAAACATCTTAAAATCCGAACTTAATGTAACTAAATTATAAATGCGAATGTGAGTTCGTTGTTCGTTATGCTTTCACGCTTGAAGGTAAAGCGTCAACCGATCATCATTAAAGGGAACTGTCCACTTTGTATGGGGGTTTTGGCTTGGAATGGAGTCACTGAGAATAATAATTATATATTCATTTAGAAGCATTAACCCGTAGGAATTAGAAAAATAACAAAGTGTCCAGGTGTTCCTTATTCGTTTGTTGTGGTGGTTTATATAAAGGTATTTGAAATAAAAAATCATTGATTTTATGTATTTTTTTTATTCTAATTTATATGTTACTAAAATGTTATCTAGGAACTGGGCTGGTGGATTTAAATTGTTTTGATATCTTGCCCAACTCAAAAACCAAATAATTGTCATTATATGGGCGCAGCAACCTACTGTCCGTCGACCGTAGAATCGTCGTTAATTGTTTTTATGTATGAATTCTGTTCACGCTAAGTCAATAATAGACAGTTCCCTTTTGCAAACACGTTGTCAGAGGAACAAAAAAGGACATAGGGTATCTTTTATCCAGAAAAAGAGTACTGTCACTTACCTTCCCTGACCTACAATTGCAAAGCGCCGGGCAAAATCTAGTACTTTCATGTTTAAAGGATTAAATAGATAACTGCCACTCGTTTTCACGGTGATGGAAAACACTTTAAGACAATGTCCCGTACACCGTACCCTAAAAATTCTCTATTATATCCTCGGAAATGTGTGACAGCCTGCACTAAATCATCATTGTAGATTTTATTCCATCTATTCCATCTTATACTGATAATATATTATATATATAATATATTATTTATATAACTACTCGCTTCAAGACTTATATTATGACCACATTTAACTGTTACTCTGTCTTTAGCTTCAAATGTGAATTAAGTTTTCAGGCTGAATATGTACATATAATTATAGAGCATTACATTTATGAGTCTCGAGTCTACCATTAAGGTTTAATGAAAGGCTTTTAGTTTTGATGGAAATTAAAAGTTAAATTACAACGTCGTCTAATGCGTAAAGTTTAACAAAACATAATTTGTCAAAAATATTTGGAGAGGCGTTTTGCGCAGTCCTTTTTAAGGAAATGGTTACTTATGCTATCCTTGATGCAGCAAACCTTTATGGCCTCCGATGGCCGCTTGCTATTTGCCAAGCACTTATTTGACACCATCACTAAAACAAAGCCCCCGCCGCGTCTGTCTGTCTGTCTATTCGCGATAAACTCAAAACGACTGCACAGGTTTTCAAGTTATTTTAACCAATAGACAGAGTGATTCACAAGAAAAGTTTAGGTGTATACTTTAAGCTTTTGTACCATCCGTGCGAAGCCGAGGCGAGGCGCTAGTAACAGTTTAAAAAAATCATATTAGACGACAGTAGAAGACATCTTAGTTCCATATTGTTTATATATATGCCTATATTTTTTGGGTAAGCAGACGTAGTTTAGTAACCACAATTCGAACCTGGCATCTCATGCAGTCGCATGCACTGGCGTAACGCCACCGAGGCAGTTAGTAATATAAATAAAGAAAAATCAGTATTTCATAAATTCTCAGAAACGGCTCAATTTAATATAATAATGTCCTCCAGACCGATTTCGGTCACGGCGGCCAATCTTAATGGAGACTGGCCATCTGCGCAGGAGATATTATAGTGCACAAGCGTGTACGCAAACACAAGTGCACTCTCTGTTCCCTAACTCTCATGATCCGATGGGACGGCGGTCATCCGACACGACCGGTGAGAGATCAGGCGCAGGACCAACGGCTTTTACGTGCTTTCCGAGGCACGGGGATGTCTTACATTGCCAACTTCCTAACTCCGGATTGCTATTGAGAATTCTTAACAGAAATCCCGATAACTTTTTGTTGGCCCGACCTTGGATTCGAACCCGACACCTCATGCACAGCAGTCGCATTCACTGCTGCGTCACGGAGGCAGTTGAAGAATATAATATATAGTAGTAATTAACAAGGTGGAAGCGATAAACGTTATCCTGCCGAACGATTGCTTAAAATAAAACAAGAAATGCTAGATTCCGATCGCAGTTAAGGAGGACTGTATTTATACAAGGATAAATATAAACCTAAGATTAATAACACCTAGTTTGGAGACGTTAAGTACGTCGTAAGTGTTTTTAGTACTTATACTTACTTATTAAGGATATTTAGTAAATGAGTAGTAGAGCCTCGCTGATTTCAGCATGAATGGGCCGGCTCGACCGGGGAAGGACTACCTTCTCACAGAATATCGACGTGAAATAGCAGTATTCCTACTGTTGTGTTTCGTTCGGTAAGTGAGAGTGCCGGAGACCCAATCACCCTTTTTTCCCCTTCCCACTCCTTCTCCTTCCCACTTCCTTTCCTAAAGGGTCGGCAACGCGCAGGTGATGCCTCTGGTGTCGCAGGCGTCCATAGGCTACGGTGACCACTTACCATATGCCGTATCATATATAATAGTATCATGGGCCGTAAGCTTGCTTGCCACCTTACACGAATAAGAAAAAAGAATGACGATACTCTCATACGTCAATAAAATGCGGGCTGGCTCTAGCTCGATACATTTAAGCCTTTCGTCTGACTGTAATGAAGATGCTAGGCATATTATATACTCGTACGTTTTTAATGTTTCTTAATGATCTAAATTATGATCATATATTTTACAAGAAATATTTCACGTGACTCTTTTAACAAAGATAAGTAAACGAAAACAAAAATAGCATGATTTTAAATGGAGTGAAAGAGAGAAAGTGACCTTTAAAGTATTAAAGGTCACTCTCTGTCTTTATTTTTAAGTTTCGCTTATTAAAGCAGAACTTAAAAATAAAGGAATCATTTTCACTTTTTTTTATAATAGTTAAGATCATGTTCGGTAATGACATTTGGTCTATTATAACATACAAAATACATTAATAATAATGAAAGTCATTATTAAAGATATTTTGATGACGATGAAGTAATGGTTTTTTAAGATAAATATTAGGTACTGAGTTTGCTTTATTACACGACGGCAACCTTCGTGTTAGAAACGATAAAATGTAAAATTTAATTTTAATGGATAATACTACAAAAAATTATTCTAACGCAAAAAAGTTTACAAGGGAACACATGAGACATAATAGACAACTTTATAATACATTCTTTATATTTACAATTAGGTACATTTAACAACCAAGCAGCCTTCAAAATAACCTAAACATACCTACTTTCTTATTGACTTCAGACAGCAGCAAACTACATAATATGTTGATTATTTAAACCCTACCACATACATTTCTCTTTTCCCTACACCTCTATATCTTAGACTATTATATAACCATCAATATACACATAACAATCAATATTGCAGATTGTTTGAGGATCGTCCAACTCTCGATAGTGAGACGCTTCGATGGACCGAATCCTTTAGAGCATTCACGTTAAATTTAACTTGGTATACCTCTACACGTGCGAGTACTAACGTCTCTATCGATAAACAAGAGTAAATAATAGAGGGTTAGAGTAAATACTACATGTAAGCACTGGCTGGACGAATAGACAAGCAGTATTCAAACTTTATTGATATAAAGTGAATATAGTAATAAATGTCATTGTAAAATACGGTAGTGTTTTGTCTACCGATGTAAGGTTGTATGAATGACGTGAACATTTTGCGATTCTGCATTCGAATGTCAATTTATCAGACGACTCTGATTGTTATTTGAATATTTGTGATTCGAATTGAATAAATATATTAAATGACATCGAATCTAGATGCCATTTAATATGTTTCTGTGCAATCGTTAAGACTGCGCCGAGTGAAATGTGCCAAAACAGGCGGTCACAGTTAAGTGAATAAAATTAACACTTTTTGTTTAATACAAATATAAAATATACATTTACTATAACAATGAATGTATTTACAATTATATCGTGTAAAAAACTTAAAATAATTAATATTTTCGCCTACAAAATTACGTAAAATTGCACGAAAAATGCAAAATCGTAAGCTCGTGATTTTTAGATTATAACAGTAGAAATCTATCCTATTTTACAGCTTAAACAAAACATAAATAGTTATATTACAATTTATCCGTCCCAAATATTTAAGTTATTGGTTGACAATAAAGGATACATATTTATCAAAAAAGCACTTCAAATCCTCCATACAATTTTACTATGGCGGCCGCGCGCCGATTTGTATATGCGCCGCACGAGCTCTGTCATTATCTGTCTTACGCTCGGCGCAGTCTTAATGTATTACTTAAATAATTATAGTCAATCAGCTATTTTGCCAAATCTTTTGAATGACTACCATTATTTCGAATATTGTAGTAATTATATTTATGTTTTAATTATAAGAACTTTTGATCGAATATCGCTCATCACTATTTCTTTTAAGTTGCTGTAAGTAATAATTTCTATAGCTGAACTATGAATTCATAAAATTCTTATGTAAATTTTATAAAGCTTATACATATAAAGCATCACATCTGCATAACATCGCGTTTGCGCTCAATCCGTTCTTGAACAGGATTTATAAGTTATTTTTATTAATAGAAATTTGTACTGACGGGGAATAAATATTATGAATGACGTTTCCAGCCACAAATTACGCTTAGCATCAACATTATTACCAAATTCAATTTATTGTTTAGTATAAGGTTTTATTCAAATATGACGTTAAAGAAATTAGCATAGAACTGCTATTAACATATACAAGGCTGACCACATCAACTTCATTGACGAAATCGAACAAAGACTGATATTAATCTACTCATATAATCGATAATAGCTGATCAAATATATTCGAATAAGTAATCTATTGTTAAGCGAATGATTTGTTATTTAATTACAACCACATTTAAATAATAAATGATTCAATTTATTTATTCAATTATTTGCACATAGCTATAGAGATATTATTATCCAAGTGGCGGTAGCCCAATGATTAAGGCTGGTTTTGGACTTGCGATCGAGAGGTCGCGGGCTCGAATCCCACCCATTGCGCTACCGACATGAACCCACTCCTAACACAAACATTCTAGCGTAGTTGGGGGGGTTAACAAGAATACTAGTAACTTAAAACCCAAATTGCAAGTAATCTTTTTAAAAGAAATAGAAAAAAATATTATCTGGTCACATATTCATTAGAATGGTCTTACCATTTTCATGCAGCATGAATGCAATCCAATTAAATATTCCCAATCCTCTTTCCAGGACAATCACACAATTCTTCATACAAGCTCTATCGAGTAGGAGAAGTAGCTCAACCCTCAGTTCGTGCCTTCTCACAATTCGGCAACATCGATAACTTGGTTAAAGAAGGTGATGAAATTCCTCAAGTCTACGATCAGTTTTCTGCCCCAGCCATTGGAGCCGGTACTGGGCAGACTGAAAATATGGTATTTGTTGATGGCGAACACAGTATGGTAAGAAATTTTATTTCATACTATGCTATGATAGCAAACATGAGTACATGAGGCTCTATCATAAGTGGATACTGTAGTCTACGCACACAAGTTATCTAGAACTTAAGCAACTGCATTGCTCGGCCTTCACAAATGAAATTGCTTCGCTGCCGAAACAAAGATTATTGGTCCCTCTACTGAGGTCACAAAACATATTTCGATGTCCACATTTCGCTATCCCGTGATACATATGTGATTTATCAGACAGGAAACCTGTCAAAGGAATTCCAGTAATCATTTTTACCAATGATACACAAAACAAGAGTTTAATAAGAACTCAAGGACAGCTATGACCGACGGTGATTTCAGCAAAGGTCATCAGGTATGATGCAGAGAAGACTTCCATCAAATAAATTAAAAGGTCTTTTTATGAATGAGGTGACAACAGTCACCTGTCATACGCCCTTATTGATAATTAATGCCCACTGCCATCTATAGACGCTTGTAGTATCAAAGGTAGTTAACCCTAATATTTTATATCTTTTTGCAGGTATCGCTCATATGTCGCATGATCCCATCTCCAGACTGGTTCATCGGTGTTGATGGTGTAAATCTTTGTGTGGATTCCTCTTGGGTGGATCAAATTACACTAGAGGTAAGGCTTTTTAATATGCTAATATGTTTCGTCCGTTGCTGCAACCAATGACAATCAATTTGTATGCTCTACTTAATGATGTAACATATATCACACGTATTTGGTTTTTGACAGTTGGAGCCGCTAGACGCTGGTATTGCGAGTGGTCTAACATTCACAGCGCCACGCTGGGAGACGTCACCCCCAGACCCTGTGGCGAAGCACAAGCCACGGCTACCTAATCATCCTGCAGCTGGATTTTACTACCCACAATTGAGGGAACTGCCGGCAATTGCTAAAGTGGAACTAACTAAGGTCGGTTCAGTTTTATTAGTATTTTTTGGCCTTAGAATTGAATAACGCTATTATGTATAATACCCTCTTAAAGGGAAGCCTCGCCATTGTGTATGTATAGGTATGTCTATCAAGGACAGTAAGAAAAGAAAAAGTAGTATGTCTAATATGACAGTGTAGTTATATAAATGAAGACATCAATAAATAGTTATCTTCTGTATGCCTCCGTGGCGCAGCGGTAGTGAATGCGATTGCTGTGCATGAGGTCTCGGGTTCGTATCCCGGGTCGGGCCAACAAAAATTTATTGGGTTTTTCTGTTAAGAAATCTCATTAACAGCCCGGAGTTAGGAAGTTGGCTGTGTTGGACACCCCCGTGCCTCGGAAAGCACGTAAATCCGTTAGTCCTGCGCCTGATCTCTCTTCGGTCGTGTCAGATTATCCGTCACATCGGATCATGAGGGTTAGGGAACAGAGAGTGCACTTGTGTTTGCGCACATACTTTTGCACTATAATATCTCCAGCGCAGATGGCCAGTCTCCGTTAAGATTGGCACCCGTGACTGAAATTGGTCTAGAGGACATTATTATATTATTTTCTGTATGTGTGTAAGGCACAGAACTCCTTAACAGCTGGACCGATATTGATAATTTTTGTGGGTGCTTGAGTGGGTCTCTGGATGGTTTTCACTATCATTCAGCGGTGTCACAGGGAATAGGAAATTCCCTCTGACACCACTGTCATTTGGTGGTGACACGGGTAAAGAACGTTTAAATTTACGATCGGATGATAGTAGGACGATGATAGTGAAACAAAAGAATAATCTTTTGTTCGAAAGAGGTTCAACGTTTGTAAGAAAGAAAGAAAGAAAAGAAAGAAAAATAATTTTATTATTTTTATTTATTTATTTATGATTAGAAGAACAAATAAGGTCCTGCGTCAGCAATGTTGCAGTATATCCACAACGCTGGTATTCTCGCAGAGCCTGCATGATTTCGGTGCATGTAGGCAGTAACATACATATATAACTCGATTAAAATTTAAAATGAAAACAAAAAACAAAATAACAGTTCTAATAAATTAGGCAGAAGGTGGTCTTATATGGTAAAAGTAATGTTATACTAAACAATAATATTGGTATATTGGTGTAGTATTCTTTACAATCCAAGTAGTATTCTCTACAATCCAAGCGTGACAGTACATGTCATTGGCAACTATGTATACGAAATGTTGCTATCTCAATGCATACAACCGATTTACCACATTTACCATACATTTATCTGATTTACCACAGTATTGTGTCACATGAGTATGTTTAAGTGCTGGTAAGCCTATATGTATCAATTATTTTATTTTTGTGTCAGATTTATTATTTCAGTGTATTATTTACCTACTGTTATTTTCTTTTCATTTAGAGCTACATTATTGTAGTAAACAGAACAATAAGAAAAAGAAGGCTAATTACAAGTTTTCACTTATAGATATATGACTAACAATAATTATTGTGGTAAACATTAAATGTTTTATCTACTTACATGATCTTCTTCTTATCGTGTCAATAGCAACAGTTTTTTAATTATTCTACTTACATAATAAATAAACAATAATCTTTATTAGAAAACCGCAAACAATACTCTTTCAGAGTAGATTTAACAATAAGAAAATGTTTTCAGGACGCCTTAAATAATATAGTATTTCAACAGAAACTTGTACACAAGCAGACACATCCGTTCAATTACTGACGTTAACCCTAACTCGAGGTTACAACACCCACGAGAAATTACGTTCCATGCTAAGGCTCACCGAAGGCCCTACAATGTACTTCTATAAAGCAAAATTCTGAAGCGTAAATAATTTAACCAGGCTTCCCTAGCTAGTATAAAACTACTACGCACCAGGATGTAACAGAATAGAATGATTTGATTAAACACTGAAAGCACTTTCGTATCAACGTAACCCGATAGTCCGTATAACGCGATCATGGATGTACATTAACATAATTGTTACATTAGACCGCCTCGTGCGAGGAAATGACGCAGTGCTTAGGTGTTTTAGCATTGCAGTATTATTACATTCACTAGTTTTTTATTATTTTGTATTTGCTTTTATTTAAAATCTCCGTTAATTAAAAATTTGCATTGTTTTACAGTTTTCAATCATTTTAAATTAACAATAATTGAAGTTTAATTATTTATTTCAAGGAATCCTTTGGTATCCGTCACTGATTGATGCACATATGATGCAAATTAATACTGGTTTGTTTATTTCTTAAAATAATTACTATACATTGTTTAAATTAAGGAATTGTATTGATTATATCACAAATGAATAATCATTTCGAGATTGACAATGCATTTCTGAGAGAAAATAGATTGAGATTTAACAGAGAAATAAACGACGTCTTCTTATTCCAGATGACGTTTATATATTTCCGTATCATTCGTAAACAAAGAAAACCCTTAAAATCCCTTAAAATATTTGTGGAATATCTACATGTCTTATGTGGTAATCAACCGAACTTTGGCGATAACTTAAACAGTCAAGTTATTTCCTCTGCCATAGCTTTTTAGGAAATGGTGTTATTATCATTGTCTTAACCTATTGAGTCGCAGCGGCACACCAGTGTCCAGAGACAATATATGTTTTATGAAGTCTGGTATTCTTAGACTGAACAGATTAATAAGTAAACATATATCATTTCAGATTAAAGAATACTCAAACAAAGAATTAAACGATCTCGCTCGCAAAGAACTCATATACATGTTGAAACTAAAAAACCAATATAAAGGTCTGCCGAGGAGAACTATGGTCACTAAAGATGACGGTGATAAAGACTTTAATATAGAAGCAGAACATAAAGAAGTAACAACGAAGAACTATGAAGATAGGTTGAAAGACTTAGAAGAAGATCCTGTAGGTATCCCGAGATCCAATTCTCCGGAGAATAAAGTGATTGTTGTTACAAATCCTCCTACTAGCACGTAAGTATTCTTATATAAATAGGTGCAAAGTAAAAATAGTTAACTGCAAAACCCGTGTTAATTCGACCAGAGGCGGTTGAAAGCATATAATACAAGCAATTTAAAAAAAAATTTGCTTCGCGCTTTTTCTCTTTGAGCTGTAACACTATTTTTTTAAATAAAATATAGATAGCGTATGTTACTCAGTGCTAATATAGCTTTCTAAAGGCGAAAGAATTTTTTAAAACGGTTTTTTAAAATTATATCCTTACAAATAAACAAACAAACAAAATCAAATCAATCCTCCTTATAATATTAATATAAAAGCTACGCACATTTTAATATGAATCTATAATGTCGGAATTGTTGCAATCGTTTCTTTTTTACTTAACTATTGTCAATTAATCTAATATTTTCATGTAGTATTTGCTTAATTTATGTCAATAAAGTTTACTGACTCACAAATTATTTTTTATAGATATTATGTAATAAATTGCGATTAAAAAAATATTGCTAATATAATTGGCGCACACAACAGTAATAATAATTAGTATGTTACGATAGCACATTGGTAAAGAAAGCGACTACTTGCATGAGTTTCCAGGCATTTCGGTTCTCTGTCAACAAATTCTCAATAATTTCTTGTTTTTATTTACTATCCCCGTAATTATTACACTCACATTTACCCTATTGGTAAATGTGAGTGTAATAATTATAGGGATAGTGTAATAAACATGAGAGACCATGAATCTATTTACGAATACTAATTATATCTTGTATCTAATTAGGAATATTACATTAATTGGAGCAGGCACCTAGCCGTTTCCATTCAGTGTATAATTAGAAAATATGATAAGCCTTAATTAAATGTCAAACAAAAACGAACTATGAGAAAGAATTTCGACATTTAATTATAATTGGAACACAAGATCTCTTTCGTTGGAGACAAATATTTTTGTATAAAGAGCGTAACATAGAAACTCACTCCAGTTACATTGAAATTGATACAACTTCATGGCGTTACTTTTCTTTGCGCTACCTTTATTACTTTTCCATTAGCATTACCATAATACAGGAGTTGGTAATTTCGTCGAGCGTTTCGACATGTCGACAATGAAAATTTATTGAGAATTCCATTCATTTTTCGTTTTGTCGTTTGTCTCGTTAATCATTTTTGGATAATATGGAACATAGCGGTTTCATATCTGTGTAATTACATTTGCAATGTCCTTTATGTTTTATTCATAAAAAATATGGATAAAACATGTAAAATATACATTAAAGACAATTTTAAAATAGCATCCATTATAACCAAACACGGGCAAGACATTATTATAATAATGAGTCTGCGTAAGTTCACTTAGGTTTCACCCAAGACCCTATTGAAACAAACTCGAATTTTAGCCCCATTTTTAAAGTAACCTTGTGATCAAGGACGTCTGAAACTAAAACTTGATATTGGCTATATATCTAATGCCAAAAGGAAAGAAATTCACTGATAGTTACTTGAGAGTTGCCAAATATTTGGAATAAACACAAAAAAAGACAACCGAGGACGGGTAATTTTCATTCGAGGAGATTTGCTTCGCTTAATATGGGATAAGACGATAAAGACTCCATTATGCTTCATTTCAATACCGACAATCAAAGTCGCCTTTTGTTACAGGACAACAGAAAAAGAATTTGAAGGCGAACTCAAAAATATGGATGACGTTGTATTAGCCGTGGCGCAGGGGAAAAAGCTGGGGCTTCATAAACACCTGCCGAGGCATTTCAGATCGCGTTTGCATCATGCTGTTAACAGAATTCAACGTAAGGTTAATCCATACTAGTATTTTAATGTCTATCATAAATATTTACATTTGGTTATCACCTAAAGCGTACGGCTTTAGGTGATAACCAAATGTAAAAAAGGATACTTTATGGATTAATTATATTTTTTTTTAGTAAATATTTTCTGCGTTGGCCGTATAAAAATAGAAATAGCATATCGCGATCTTTAATAAAATTCTTTAGGAAGAAGAGAATTTATTTTCTATTTTTATGTTGAAATTTCTTATTTTAAAAGATAATTAAATGACGTTTTTCTTAAGCACATAATTTTTTTTTTAATTTTCTATTCTTATTTAAAGTCTCTTTTATTTTTGTTACGCTTTTAGAGTAAAATTCCTGTAAAATTTTGTAGAGATATAGAAGTATATTTCTTAAGAGACGCTTAATCAAAATAAAAAATATTTTGCGTTCCACAGCCAACGATTGCCTGGTGTCAGAATGGAGCGAGTGGTCACCTTGCTCCGTAACCTGCGGCTTTGGCGACAAGTTCCGTTATCGAACTGTTGTGAGAGAGAACAAGGGAGATGGCCGCGGCTGTCCTACACTCACTGACAGAAAGCATTGTGGAAATGTCAACTCTTGCGCGCACATCGACTATTTCGAATGGTAGATTATAAGTTTTTAAATAAAGAACTTAATTTCATTTGCTAATGTTTTTTATATATATCTGAAGGCCGGTAAACCATTTTATTTTGAAGCACGCCATCTAAGAGCTCTCCAATGATACATGAAGCCCGCACTGGCTCAGCATGGTAAACTATAATACAACCTATGTATACTGAGTAAAACCTCGAGTTTAGCAGTAAGACACTTAATAAACAGGGCTGATATTATTATCCCTAAAAACATGGCCTCGTGCCAATTCAAGTTTCTAAGAACATTTTACTAGAAGGTTAAACATCGCTTTTCGTCAGTAAGGTAAACAAATCCGATCTTCAATATAATACTTTTATTTTAATATCGAATATCCATTTTATGAGCCGTATAATACGATATGTTTACCAACCAGACTATTGCGGGGTCTTCGTCCTTTATAAGAGTCCGTTGTCAACATCGCAGTACAATGTTCACCAGCAAATATTTCATACTACAATTCCTTAGAGACAGCATTTTATTATTAAATAATTAATTTTAATCATACAAAACGCTGCAAAAAGCTTTAGTTCACTCGTGTCGTAAAGGGGAGGCGCTTTATAGAGGTCTGCTCGTGTCAATAAAAACTGTGGTGGATGGCGAGATTACAATATAAAATATTAAATAGCGCGCTGACCAAAGAATTATTTAGCTTAGAGCTCATTCCTCAGGTGACACAGCAATATGTTGTACTTAATTAAACGCTGAAAAATTTTCTGAGTAATAAGGGAAAATTGCGGCTTCGTCTGCAAGCCCGTGTTATGCTATAAAGCAATTTTGTTTAGTTTATCTTTTTACTCGAACTGCCTTAGTTTAAGTTTACATACAAAAAAAATATTTTGTCACTTACAGCTTTTCGTGTGCTTTTGCGGTTCTTGGGACAAGATATTTTACTGCAGGAAAGAGGAAAATAGTATATTTTACAATCCTAGCTAATATTAATATTCCTGAAAAGAACGTCGCCATCGCTCTGCCTCGTAGGACCGGTATCCTGCGCTTTGCCAACTACTCAAAAATAAAATTCATATGCTGCTAGTGCTAGGTACGAATACTGCCTCCTCCAAACAGCACGAAAATCTTAAGAACAAGGTTGTTGACCTCCAATCATCGACAAAGGAAAGTTACCTTTTTTTATTGGACTAACACGTTTCAAGTAATATTCTAGATTTAAACGAAACCCCGCTTTGCTTTGCGTTTTAAAAACTTCACTTCTCATTCAGGAGTCATCTCTAAATTTCACCGTTATTAGTAAAAAACTTACTCATTTCAAATGGAGATCATTTTATATGACTACATAACTATTATGATATTTTTTTAAGCGAATTACCGCACGCTCATGTTTATTTTGCCGCAGGCGACTTTACTTACATTAACACAACTAACACGAAAACCACCCAGACTTCGAACTGTTTACATGTTAAACAGTTTAAATTCGTAGCACAATCCTAAGTTTTAAAAAGACCAACCAAAATTCTGAGGCTTAAACCTTTCCTAAGTTATCTTTGCTAAGCTAGACGCCAAGATATGCCGTTACAAACTCCAGTATATAAATTAAACGAAGTCCTCCAACATTTGAAATTGAATAGAACTTGCGACATAAATCATTACTTCGAGAGTTGAGGTCCTGAATTCCTGTTCTTATACGGCATGTGACTAAAAGATATGGTCATGATTAAACAAAGTAAACCTTACGAATGACGAGACGACGATCTTTGACGAGTTATTAAATTTAAAAATCGTTATAATTATGTAATAAAGTGTCAAATAAGCAACGCGATAAAATCCGTATATAGTAGTTTAATTTCAATGAATAATATTCGCGTAAACAGAAGACAATATTATGTAAATCGGATTATCAATATAAGTTTGCTGATATTTTCAACGGGTTTTCAGAAAGAACGTCTGATTAGAAAGAATTCATTGAAAATAAATTGTAACTATAAGCCTATCAGACTGTCTCAAAAGTATTGCGTGCTATGTTAAGCAAAACATGTGTAACATATTTTCATCGTTGTAACATTTTTATATACCATGTTTGATGCAAATAAATATAATTATTATTATTTGATTCGAACCAATATTTTAGTAGATTGGTATAATTTGTTATTATGAAACGATGTATCAAAAGCGACGCATTTTAATTGTTGTTACAAAAGTGAACTTTATTTAAGGGGTTTTATCCTGTTTTGGATAATATTATAGTTAGAAAGCATTATCTTTTAAAGTATCGTTGTATTTCTAATACATCCAATATAGAGTATGACAGTTTAGTGTTTAAAAATGATTTTATCATATTCACCCGCTAACTTACTGCCTGCCGAGTTCATTTTCAGGCACTGCGTTGCAATTGAGAATTGCCGTACACCTAAACCCGATAATCTGTAAATTGAACCTAGAACCATCTGCCGTAAGCATAAACATCGCAGGATCAACTAGACAATCAGTACTCCTTTAAGTTACCTTCAGGATCTCAACTCTATTAATAAATGATTTATAGCTACTAGCTTGTATATAAGAAGCGTGTCTAGTTTTCTAACTACTGTAGGAGAGCATCGGAAAATGTTATATAACTGTTTGAAAAGTTAAGAACCGATCGTAACTTAGCGTAGATTCTTGTTCATCGTTTCTCTTGAATAATCCAAGCTTAGTTTGCTATTACGTACCGTGATATAGCAAAAGTAAATTCTATACAACTGTAATTCTAAATTATCGATCCTGAGCAAATTTTAGTTTTTCGGCTCTGGTAAAATATTATGACTATTTTAAGATGACTATTGCTCTAGATATTGTCTCCCTGCCGCGTGTGTGTTTTATAAATAACAGACAAAGAACATCCATGTTTAAAACAAGATTGATTTAATGTCACAAATTATCGTCGCGTGTATGGATACAACTCACAAGACTAACAGTATTAGTACTAAGGTGCAGTACAATCAGTCCATTCTATTACTGATCCAACAAGCCATATTTACGTTTATAGTACACCAAAATAATCTAAATATATAAAACTCTTCCGTTACTGAGTGACTGATAGACAACGCACAGCCGAAACTACTGAACGTAAGAAGCTGAAATTTGTCATGTATGTTCCTTAGAGAGTGTAGAGGAGTGCTCCCCTACACTCCAAGAGAGGATTTTTGGAAATTCCACCCTGAAGGGGTGAAAGGGGTGAAACCCGATATTCACACGGGAACGGGACTTACGCGGGTGAAACCGCGGGAAACTACTAGTTCTATATAAGTGGAAAATAAATTACGAACAGCTTTAAAACAAAATTCAGTAAGTGTAAGGATACATCGAAATCAAAAATAGTCAATCCAAAAGTATACAAACCAAAAACACAGCCTACAAATCGATGAAACCAATATCGAAAGTTCGTAAAATAATGACCCATGTAACATCATACCCACGTGTGACGCTTGAAACATCGCATTACTTCGATGATGACCTGTAGGGGGCCGTAGTACTATACCGAGGTAGCGAGACTGCGGATCGAATTGACACCGAGTCATTTGTATTCCGTCTGTGGTGTTCTCAAAATCAAGGAGTATGTGATTCGATTTCTATACAGCTAGCGCGGAAATTATGAGTGCTGCTGAAACCCTCTACGGAGAACAAGGATATTAATTTTCGAATACTGCATCAAAGTTTACTTTAGGTGTCTTTTAATACGTACTAAAGAAAGCAGTGTAAATTTAATGCGTATATTTTGAAACCAATATCGTAGTTTTGAAATTATCGAATCACGGAGGAAATAGGAATAAAAAGGAAACAGAATAATATTTATTTAATCAATTTTCTGTCTAACATCTTGTTAAAACCTAAAGCGCTAAACAAGCTTATATCTAAGACCAATTAAATATTCGACATATCAATGTAGGCCTGTACTGTACGTAATACAAAATAAAAGTAATTTAACGGATAAATGGCCTGTGTGAAGTCGTACAACGATTATAATAAAGAACAAAATATGAAGCCTTACTTTCACGCAAATTTTACACATTGAAATACTGCAATCTAGTCCGAAAACCTTGATAGACAGATTAAAAAAGAGACAAGAATACATTTTCCTTTACTTAACTTTTCGTGAGAATTTTATGGAATACTGCAAAATAAAATTAAACCCATATTTGAAGTATATTTTTTAAGAAATCAACTGCCTTACTAATATCTCATAGGACTTTAAGATAACATGAACCAAGGACACAGAATATATGAGTGTTATCCGTTCGAAAAATTCAAATTATTTTTATGTCCACGATAGTCGCTTTTTACACTATGTGGATTTTTGTCAATTTGTGGAAATGTGATCGTTGACAACATTTATTTTCGACTTTCGGGCTCGAACACCACAATACTTAGTGCGGCGAAGAGATAAATTAAGTATTGAACCCTAATCGAGCAGAAGAAATTAAAACCAAACATTTGGCGGGTGGTTGCAACAGCTCTGTACCTGTAGCTTGTTCACTCAATCGGAAACATCAATTGAGTGTCTGATCGCGACGTACATACTAAATACGAACCGTTCTTCACTCTACGGCGTTGTCTTGTCAAAACAAACCCTGATACGGGTATTTACTTTTACAATACAACTGACTATTCGAGCGTAAATGGAATATTTTGACTCCATTCTGGTATTATAATGTGCTGTATAGCTGTCCTCCATGATTCGGTGTTTACCACTAAAAAAGTATTTTTAGTACAGTACTGAAGACGAGACAAGTTTTCTCACAGATGGCGCAGCGAGCAAGCTACGTCTCGTCGCTGCCGCCCCAATGAGTATTGCGGATCCGAATCCCTACACTAGATACATACCCGAAGGTGTAGGCACAGATGATTTAATTCCACATTCCAGACAAGGTTTCAGGTCAACGTAACAAATTGCTATTACCACCTGCCGGAGACAAACATAGCTTGAATTAGGATTGGATAGGATGATATATATAAACGAGGTTTAAAGAGAGTTCTTCTTTCACGGTAGGCAGCGGCTTTGCTGTGTCCTGACATTGCTGAAGTCCATGAGCAGTGGTTACCACTTTCCATCAGGTGGACCACTTGAGCGTTCTGCCACCGATGGCAATAAAAAAAAAAATGCGGAAGTTGTATTTTCAAAGAAAATGGAAAGGATTAATGTTACTAACTACACGCATATGCAATGCGTGCAGACTAAGTATGCGAGTCAGTTTTACTGGCTCTTTGCGCGAGCGACTCATCTCGACTGGTTACACAACAACACGCTACAACTTACAAGTGCCTTTACTTACGCATGTTACTTTCGAGGTACAAAGGAGCCTTCCAGCGTGCTGGCAGCGCTCGTAACTTTGTACGCGTAGATTTTTTGTATTATCGTTTTATTGTTTAGTGACATAATTATTTAGACAAACAGTACATTTGTATAATATGTGAAATTAAAATGTTAACTCGAACACTATTTAGGTAACTAGTTGACAAAGTCTACTTCGTATTAGTTACGTACAATAAAACAGATCTCAGCAATGATTTAACATGTTTTATCTCACACACATAATACAATTTTTAAGTAGACGCAACAGTAGTACATCTGTATAAGTTTTATTAAAATCTGTTCAGCCATTATAAAGATTTTAGGGAACAAATATACTGACAGACACACATTAAAAAGAATAACCGTTCATTTTTGCTTCTTATAGATTTTTCATGAAAACTATTCAAAGTATTTTTGTACTTCTACAGCTTTATTATAAGGAGCATAATTATATTTAAAGAAAGAATAACTCACTCATAGACAAACTTTTGGTATAATTGAGATCTTTAGTAGTTTTAGAAATTAACGCTTATATGCAAGCAAACAAATTTAACATACATACATACATAGATTCACGCCTGTTTCCCAGAGGGGTAGGCAGAGACTACGGATTTCCATTTGCTACGATGATAAAGATGATAAAGATGAAAAATGAAGCCAGAGAAGTGTGTCAACACTTCTCTGGCTTCATTCACTTTCATCACATTCCTCATACACGCCCGTCGGTTCAAGGTGCTCTTAACCTGGCCTTTGTCCAGAACGCCTCCGATCTGATCAAGAAACGTTCGCCTAGGTCTTCCTCTTGCGACTGTTCCATTCACACTAGCCTTATAAACTTTCTTAGTCAGTCTTTCCTCGTCCATTCTTTCGACATGCCCAAACCAGCTTAACATACCTTTTTCTATTCTTGTCACTATATCCACTTTCATGCCGCATCTCTCTCTAATCACACTATTCCTTATTCTATCTTTCAGAGTCACACCACATATATTTCTCAGCGCTCTCATTTCTACAGCATTTATTCTGCTCTCATGCTTCTTTTGCCATACCCAACTTTCACTTCCATACATAAGTGTGGGCACTAATAGTCCTCTATGAACAGCCAAACGTGCCTTTTCGGAAACATTTCGACTGTTCATAAAAGCGCGTAGAGCTCCATTCACTTTGATTCCCGCAATTGTTCTTCTTTCAATATCTCCCTCATGTTTACCATCCCTTGTAAACAAAGTACCCAAATATACAAACTCTTTCACTTGCTCCACTTTTTCTCCATCAATCATAATATTACACATCGTCACACAAATTTAACATCGTTATAATACTAATTTATAATTTCACTGGATGGGTTACTATAAAAGTATATATCTGAGAGCTTTCCATTATGTTCTTATAGATGTATGAAATCTACTAATCCACACTGAGCTAGCGTCTCCTATAACTACCAGTATAACAGTTTTTAAACAGAGTTGATAATTCTATACACTAGGCTAAACAATGGTTTATTCACAACTGACTCTGATTAAACAAGGTAAATACATGAACCATATTATGCAGCTGTGTAGCATACAGCTACTGCACAGCAAATCAGTAAGACGGTGCTAAATTGTAATATCCCTTTTGCCAATTGTAATATCAAGTAAAGTGAGCATACAATTTTATGCTCACTACTCACTTTATTAGTATACTACTATGCTATATTATGTACCTACTACACTATTTATTAATTTCTTTCTTTTGAAAAACACAATGCCCGCATTAGGAATTATTCCTATGTCGCGAGGGACTTTATAAGCACTTTTAAACATCGGATACAAAGAACAACCAGACTTGGAACAATCATTTGCGTATCACACAAATGATTGTCCCGTGCGGGGATCAAACCCACAAGACTCAGCCCAGTGGCAGTGGCGAGGTGACTAGATAAACCACTATGCCATCCGTAAATAAAAAAATAAGAAAAAGTTTATTTAAGAAATACGTAGTTTGATACTCCGTGCTTCACCAATCACCAAGTAATCCTCTTAGATATTATTATAACGATGATAGCCTACCCCAAGTGGGTACTTGAAAATAATTGGACGTAAACGCTTTCTAAATTGAGAATGCCGCATTTACTTCAAAACCTAAGTAATAACGTTCTTAGAAACTCATCACATTGCCTTAAAATTATCCTAAGTGCCAGTTAAGTTATATATTACGCCTACTTACTACCTTACTTGTCATTATGTGTGAAAACTTATAATCGTCCATGTGAATTAAGTAAAATTATACGCGACAAGTACGGTTCGCAAATAATTTTAAGTATAATCAAAACTAATTTCTTGATTTAGGCCACAAAGTAACACTTATGGACGTTGCAATTTATGAGTTAGTAAGTTTATTAAAACTATAATTTTGTTACTCACTTCAATTCATTTTCAGATAATATTGAGCCTTCAGTGTCGCACTAGAGTGATGTCGAGCTTCAGTGATTCGCACTAGCGTGCGAAGTACTGTCTGAACTGTCGCAGTACAGTTCTGTCACACTAACGTTAATCGCACTTACGTTTGTCGCACTCACATAGTGCACTCAGATAAAAGAGTGAAAATGTCTTATGATATGATATTTTATCATAGGCTCAAACCTTTTAACTTGTTAAACTTAGTATGATTTTTAGAAAGTATCGTTTTTGCAAAAAGTGCTAGAACAAAAGTTCTAAAGTTCCTTTAACTATGTATAACTGACTATATAAATATAAAATATAAATAAACAGTAACTACTTATTATTATGAATGTGAAAAGGCATATCGGGTCCTGTAGTAATATTTAATGTAAATAATTTATAATAGAGAGAGAGAGAGCTTTAGTTAATTAGCGTGGATCAGACTATGCATCATATGGCATCCTTAATAAAACAGAGACTTATCTCAGTATTTTTGATTAAACAAATTTGAACTCTATTGAAAAGATTTAACACAAATATAATATTAGAATTTAACATATACAATTAGAGTTCAAATTGGCTTACTTTCAAATTTCGAGTTAAGTCGCTGTTTTATTAAGAATGCGATATCTCTGGTTTACTAAACTCGCCGCATCAAAATCAATTGTTTTACGTGTATAGATCAATTTCACGATAGTATAGATACCTACGAACAACATTTTTGTGAGATATATTCCCAATTCTGTTTTCCTTTAAAAACGTAACACTTGCACTAAGAGTAATCCATGAGGTCTTCTAAGCATTCTAACAACAGACACAAAGAACACCTAGACTCGGAACTCAGGGCAATTTTTGTGGGTCATATAACACTGCATACAGCGCAGCGCCTTGGCTATTACGAGCTGACTACTTAAGCCGTAAATTCTTCATCCATAAGTCACTTAATACATTTTCAAGTTACGTTCACCCTATTTTATTATTCATAATCAGCATTTTTATGCAAAGACAACGATTTGAATATGCGATATATAATTTCCATCACTAGACAGTATTATCCGAAAGAAATATTCCTCCAAAAGGCGTCAACAAAATCCCTAAGCTTAGATAAAAAGTGTCAATTCAGGATATTGTAAGAATTGTCTTAAGATTTGTCATAACTTGGCAGGATCGTGCGCCTCCCGACCTTCCAATAGCCCCTTATGAAGCAAAAAATCCGGTTATGGAAACTGGATACATGATGGCAATTTATTAAGGTGTACCTGAAAAAATGCTGATTTTGAAACAAATTTTGTCTCGTGGCCTACGTCACGTAAATTTGCTACTTACGCTTTAGTCGGTCTTGTGGACACGTTTCCGTGCAGCTATTGGATTTACGTTTAATAAAATTATTTGGCACTAACGTCGTTTATGTATCCAGAATACGGTACTATGTTAGTTGTGAATCAAATATAGCTACCTAAATGTGAAATAAGTATTCTGCATAAACATATAATAAAAATAGAAACTAGTTTTAAGAATGAATTGAAATGAAATTCTTTAATATAATAGACACGTTTAATATCTAATATAAATAAATAAATAATGAAGGTTTTTATTCTAATACCTTTCGTCCATAGGTACAACAAGCATTTGTACATGTGGACAGAATGTGATGAATATACATATTAGGGGTTAAAGTATGAAGTTTCCGATTTTCCATCAAGGAGGCGGCGGAGCGGGAGAGGGAGCGTTTAAACCCTCTCCCCAACCGCAGAACCGGGTGCCGGAGGGCGCGGGACGACCTCCAGCCACCCTGAGGTTTGACCTGAGGATGGCGAGCTTTGTGGGCCTGCCCGCCATCCGTTCAGCACCAGGTCCGAGAGGCGGCGTGCGTGTTCCCACGCACGCCTCTGTTTCGAGTCCGTCTCCCCTCTAGGGGGGACAGTAGGGAGTGTTAGAAGTGCCTTTGGGTAGATCTTTCGTGTAGTGGCCTGCTGTTTCATACGGCGGGCCGAAACCTCGGCGGGGTCGCGACCGCATGCGAAAGTGATTCGCGCGGCCCTGTCGATAGTGGTTTTGTCGAGGAACACCGTGGTAGGTTTAGTCGGTATTCCGGGAGGTACATTTTCTTCTTAACATCTTTCTTTTACCCCGGCGAGTCCGACATAACCCCTCCGCCCGCCCCCGTGGAGGGGTATGCGGAAAGCATTACCCCAAGTAAAAAAAAAAAAATGAAGTTTCCTATTTGTACTGAAAAATAGAAAATGGTTTTTCTAAGATGTACCATATTTATTTAATCGAAATATTCACCCTCATTATTTAAACATTGCTGCCATCTAAACGGAAGTTCATTTATGCTTTTACGATAGAATTCCGGAGATCTGAATTTGACAAACTGTTTGAAAGCATTTTATACTGCTTCTTGGGAAGAAAAATTTTTATCACGTAGAAAATAGTCCAAATCACATCAAAAACTGTAGTCCATTGGAGCAAGGTCTGGCGACTGCGGAGGTTGACGTATGGTTGCTAACTGCAGCTCCTGTAGAGTTACAACGGTTTTTCGTGCAGTGTGAGATCTTGCGTTATCATGGAGCAATAATAGTGAAGATTGATTCACGAGTCGGGGCTGTTTCACTGCCAGTTTCACCATCATTGCTCGAGGTTCAGCACAGTAAATATCGTAAATATATTGCCACAAAACTAACTTTGCATAACATAGCCATAACCCTTACCTTGCAATAACCCTAACCTTGCCAAAACCCAAACTTAACCATAACCATAACCCTAACCTTGCCAAAACCCAAACCTTGCCATAGCCCAAACCTTGCCATAGCCCAAACCTTGCCATTACCCTAACCTTGCCATAACTCTTACCTTGCTATAACCCTAATCTTGCCAAAACTCAAACCTTACCATAATCCAATCCCTGCCATAGCCCTAATCATGCCATAACCGGCATCTTGCCATAACTCTAATCTTGCTATAACTCAAATCTTGCTATAACCCTCACCTTCCAAGAACACTAATTACCCTATCATTATATTATTAACGTTTCCTTTATTTTTAGAATTTAGCTTTATATGGACAATGACATTTGGTATAGCGACTGCAACACCTGGTACATAAATGAGTTGTAAAATAGTAAATTATAATTTGATAACGATTTAAAAGAGTGGCCTTGAGTTTCTTGCAGGTATCTTCTTATAGGCTCAACCTTTTGTCTGAACCTTGTAACTAACATAAATGTAAGTTCCGTAAATATAATCAACTCACTAACCCCTTTGACGTAAGTCGTCGTAAGTGTTACTTTGTGACCTAAATTAATAAATAATTTCTTACTTTGACTTCGATATGTCAATATCAATATGTCGATATGTATAAAAAGTAAGATTTTTTGAAATTTAAATGGCCACTAGCCACCAACTATTGTATCCTTAGGTTGAAAGAACAGCTTTCAACCTAAGAATACAATAGTTTAAAATAGTTTATTTGCAAAAAATTTTGGTAATATATAATAGGCATTAAATACATTTATATGAATCCTTGTACATTTTGCCATTAAGGCATGCAAATTCTAATGTTACAATAAACAATCATATATACATCACATATACATAAGAAATATATATACGGATGCGTCCGAATTTATTACTGTAATCGATTGGTTTACTCGGAATTACGAGTGTCCACAGGTTCATCCGTCCAAAGGTACAACACTAAGTTGGCCATGCATAGTAAACTTTCACTTGTCAATTCTCGAAAGAATTAGTAAAGGCTTGTTACACTCTCACTTAATACATTTTAGTTTCTACGCAATAGAGCCTACCACTATTTACCGGATGCATTGCCTAACTCCATGGGAATTACTTAACAGGAAAACCCAATTGCGCTTTATCTGACCCATAACTTTCTTCTCTCTTAGCCTTTATTGTTCCCAAGTCACTTGGGGTCGGCTTTTCTGGTCTAACCGGATTTGACTGGATATCAGTTTTTACACGGAGCGGCTGCCACCTGACCTCCGCAACCCGAGGGCTAACGATACCCTAAGGCTAGACCAGTGTCAGGATATTAGAGGGTACTGACTTTCCCAATAACGGCTGCCATAGATGTCCATGGCAGCCGGGACCAACGGCTTAACGTGCTCTCCGAGGCACGGAGCAGGCGATAATTGTCAATCAATACGCACATAATTTCGAAAAGTCATATAACTTCCGAAAGTCAGAGGTGCGCGTCGTGGGTTCGAACCCGAGACCCTCTGCATTGCAGTATGTTGGTCTCCCCACTGAGCTATCGCTGCTGCTATCTGACCCATAACTAAAACCAACAAATACTATAACACAAACTTATTCCACGAAGGAAAACAGATAGACAAGAAATATACAATATCTAAATAAACCCACTCTATTACACTCAATATTGCAAGTGCTAAACAACCATATTTCAGTACAAAATATTCAATCTATAAACCCTAAAGTTTAGTACATCAATTCAGGCTCAAACCAAAATAAGAACAAGAATCTGGTTCAATTTTCCAATACATTAGGAGCAGGGTTGCGTTACTTGATTGATTCTCAGTTCGTTCAGCGCCAGGGCTCGGTGTGATTGATATCTGGGAGTGTCAGAGTGTTTAATGTACAATGATGTACGTAAACTATTTGCTTTCAGATACAGTACATATATTATGTATGTAAACATTGTAACGTTGTACTTAGTCTATCACGTTTTAGGGACGAGATTGACCAGGGTAGTTAAGGTAGCGGAGTCAAGGTAAACAATATTGTTTGCAATTATACGTTATTTAATTCCTGATTTACAACAGTTAGAAACAGGGCGTGGTTCTAGTGGTAAGCTTTGTTACGTGGTCCGGCTGAAGAGCACAAGAGACCGTTAACTCAGAGACAGCAGCCGGCAGAAAAGTCTCGTACCAGGGCGCGGTCACGCCCGTATATGCTGCCACTGGGAGAGGAAGCCGAAAGGGGGTCACGAGCACAGCCGTGGAGACACGACTGGTCCGTCCGCGTGACAACATACATATATGTACGTAGTCTGTAGTACAACCCAACGCAGCGATGGTGCGCTGTATACTTGCGTTAGATATATTGGGTATTATAACTACCCAATTGTTATACATACTTATATGTTCTTTTTGCTTTAAATAGAATAAGATACTAGGAATAATTCCTGCATCGGCGGACTTTGCCAACATTCAAACAACGGACACAAAGAAAACTTAGACTGGAAACAACTCTTCATGGATCACACAAATTATTGTCGCGGGGATCGAACCCTCAACACTCGGCGCGGCGGCAGTGGCGAGTTGACCACTTAAACCTAAGGCTATCGTTTCTTTTATTATCTTTTCTAACAAATCTTTCTGTGCTGTTAAGTTTTAATTTTTGTAAAGTCATTTGTGAGTAGTTATTTTTCTTTTTGGTAATAAGCTTAATACATTGTTCTTATAAGTTGACTATTAATTTCTTAGAAGTGAGGGCATAGCAGCTGTGTCACAGGTCGGTGACTTAGCACGACTGCTAGAGCCTATACTAACTATATACATTTTCTAAAATATCTTCATATCAAATTACCTACCTACAATTTGTTGCTTTTCAACAAAACAATAAATACAAAATTAAATAAGTTCATCTCTTTCAATTGCGATTAATCGATAGAGATAGATGCACATCAAATTCAATGAAGTATGTATTGTTTTCACGTTGACCTCGATCGACAGAATCAAGATGGTTGTTGTTTTCCATGTTTCATCTATAAATAATAAATTGGTTTAATGGTTCGTCAACGGTACTAGGTCACTTAAACTTAATATCCTAACTAATATTATAAATTCGAATGTGAGTTTGTTTATTTGTTACGCTTTCACGTCTTAACTACTCGACCGATCATCATGAAATTTCGCATACACATTATCAGGGGAACAGAAAACGACTATTTCATCTAGAGAAAAGTACTGTTACTAATATAACCTAGCCTACATTTACGCGAGCAAAGCCACGGACAAAATCTAGTATGTAATAAATACGATTCGGCTTAGTGAAGGAGTTCGTGAAAACTTCATGAACACACAATTGAATAATTCCATTTTATTTGTTTATCCATAGTTCTACCATTAGGGGTATACCGTACGACATAGTACGGCATTTGAAAATGCAACATATTATTGTAATTTACATGTTATTTATTTAATTTACACGACAGACTACAGAAAACAACTAAGTAAAATCGGTAAAACAAACAGATAGCCAATAAAATGTCTATATGAATACATGCTGCTTTTTCTGAAAGATAAAGCATAATGACAAGGAATATTGTGATTAAAGAGAAATGCGGCGTGAAGATGGATATAGTGACAATAATAGAAAAGTGTATGTTAAGCTGGTTTGGGCATGTAGAAAGAATGGATGAGGAAAGACTAAGAAAGTTTATAAGGCTAGTGTGAATGGAACAGTCGCAATAGGCGAACGTTTCTCGATCAGATCCGAGGCGTTCTGGACAAAGGCCAGGTTAAGAGCACCTTAAGAGCACTCACCAGAAAGTGAATGAAGCCAGAGAAGTGTGTCAGGATCGTAGCAAATGGAAATCCGTAGTCTCTACCTACCCCTCTGGGAAACAGACGTGAATGAGACTATGTATGTACATATGTATGTATGTATGCTGCTTTATATTATGACTAGATTATGCCTACGACACCGTTCGCATGTTCTTTAATTAATAGTTAAGTGTTTTTACAAATAGATATCAGTGGTCGGTCCCATCGAGACAGAGGTACTAGAGAGTGCTCTTGTGTTTGCACACTTGTACACCATCAACTCCTACGTAAAGGGGAATGCCCATTACCCATAGGGACTTTGGCCACGAGTGCCCATATTTAAAACCATATTTAAATGATAATATGCAATGTCATTAAATGATTAATCAAGGAATTAAATTAATTAAAAGTTTGAGTATTATATATATTTAAGCATTGAGATAAAATATTTTTTAGTTATTTATCCCGATGACAAGATTTTATATAAATGTTTTTACGCACAGTCTCGTCACTCATCGTCATTATTATCATACACAATTAAAAGATTGTCTAAAAACTGAGTATTATCAAGCTTGTTTGTAAATAAAATAACAAAATCACAACGAAAGAAACACAATCACGCAGTTGGTTTCGGTGTTGCAAGTTAAAACAAAAAATCGTAGTTCAATAATATTATTATTTTGCTTGTTACTGGCATAATAACATAAAATAATATATTTGCTTTATTATTTGCGGATTATACATGTAATAATACCACTTGCTATTTCTTTATAATTTCTAATATTTTTATTCAATAATATTAGTCTCTTTTTTACATTGAAATTATAATGTGGCAACACTAGTGATTATAACAAGACTTATTTCCGTAACGATACTTTTTTTATTATATAGTTTTTGCTATCTTCTTTCGGTAAATGAATAGTACGAAAAATTCTTAGAAATTATATTTTTTTTATCATACGTGTAATCTTGGGCGGCAAAGACTTACACGTTAGCCAAAAATGGGCATTCCCTATGTAATCAATTTTCAGACTGGACTACATTTTTGGAACTGGTGATATGACTTTTTTTTTAACATGTGTAATGTAGTAGGCAATAATTCCTGTGTTGTGGAGGAATTTACAAACATTCGAATAAATGACACTAAAAACACCCAAACTAGGCATAACTATTTGTGGATCACATACATTTTTGTCCCGTTTCCCTGGTACCGAGGATCGACTCCACAACATTCGGCGCAGTGGCAGCGAAAAGTATTATATTAACTCTGTATTAACCTGTTATACTGGGAAGAGTTAGACCGTTGTCTACCACGCTGACTCAGTGCGGGTTTACAGCGGCAAGGCGACCTCTTAAACCTACTGGTTATCGTCATGGTACTTGTCATCTGTGTAGTCAAAAACAGAACGGGCAAAGGCCGCTGTCGCGTAAGCCTATCACTTTCAGCATCGCAAAATATTACCAGCTGTAAGGCCGTCCCCTTTCACGCCAAGAACACAATAACTTATTTGAATATACCCCGATTGAATACAAATCAATTCATAATGGACCCGTCGAGGATAGATCCAACAGAAGTTTTATGGAAATACAAATTCTTTCGTTTATTGTCTTTTTCTATGTGCACGGATTGTTAATACTAGACTTGTATAGAATAAACAATACTGTGGAATAACTAGCAGCTATAGCCGACTAGAAAGTCCTGTTTTAGTGGAAGAATCTGCTGCTGGCAAATTTTCGGTGACAAATAAGCCGACTCGTCTGGAGGTGTACCACTATCTTACGTAATATCGTTGTCAGAATAGCAGCATCATTGCATTTTTAAAAAGGCATCTCCCGCTGTTATTTTATATCTTGATCGATCTGTACCGCGGGGATCTTTACAAATATTCCGACAAAGTAGAAGTAACACCTAGACTCGGAACAACTATGTGTAGATCACACAAAATTTAGTGCCATGTGCTGATCAGACCCACAATACTCAGCGCTGCGACAATAGCGAGGCTGCCAACCATTACACAATCTGTGCTGTCTATCTATTACTAGCTTCGGCAAGTATGTATGTAAATGTTCTGAAGGCTCACACAAGCCCTGTGCTTTCGTTTCATCCCATTATGAATTCTTTTTTCATGCAATTAGCAAAGTGTGATGCCCCTGGTATATTGCAACCGATCATAAATTACGGTTATCGGTCATCATAAGGTAAGACGTACGCTAGTTTGTCACCGGAGGTCTCAAGTTCAAATCTACATATATACAAGTCTACGACTATTTGAAGTTTCATGTATTTTAAGTCAATTAAAGTGCCTCGTAGGTTTCATGTATGTTTGCATTGTGAAGTCACGGGTAATTGCGCGATCGAGCTGTTATTGGATTTCTCTGCCAAGAAACTCTCAGTAGCAACACAATGTCTAAAAATATACCTGTAGACAGTAAAATACTCATCTAATCACTTGCGACTGGAAAACATAGCTAATGCCTTCCATAGATGAAAATAAGTGTATTTGACTTGGACTTGGAAAATATAACTTCCACACTAGTATTTCGCGAAGACTTTACAAACATTCAAGCAACGGACACAAAGCACACTCAGACTCGGAATAACCATTTGTAGATTGCGCAAATTTTTGTCTCGTGTGGGATTCGAACCCACAACACTCAGCGCAGTGGCAGCGGTGAGACGGCCACTCAAACCACTACACCATACATGCAGTCATTAATTAATAATTTGTAATCCAACTTTTTCTAAAGTGTGTTTGCGCCTGAATTTCTATGCCTGTAATTGACAAGCGAGGTGGACCATTACCTTGTCCTTCATTACATAATCAAAACAGAGCTGATATTATACATGGTACAGTGACTAGACAATTTTTCAACGTCATGTTGCATTACATCCTTCTTGACAGAAGGAAGTACTGACGTACTATGTATGTTTTTCCTCATGTCTTTGTCAACAGACATGGGGATAATACATACATAAATCAGCTGTTGATTTTCCTATGTATAAACTGAAGTGAGGTGTATGTTTTCTTTAAATTCATGTTGGTGAAGTTCAATCGCTTTGATGAAATTTAAGTAAGAAAAATATATTATAAAATAAAATTAAGATGTGTCATCAAATATAATATACAACTAAGAAAAGTATCACACCCGGACATCACGATCACGTGAACACAAACTTATTCCACGGAGTTAGTATGTTTGCATAGTTTCATAATCGCCCGCGACACAGGTAAGACACAATGAAGGAGAGCTTCCTTTTTCAAAACAAAATTAGGCTTTTTTTTTTAATTGCTGTTTAAGGCGCAGAGAATTTAGAAATTAAAGTCTTAGTTTTGCACCATCACGACATGCATCAATTATTAAAACAACAAAAAAAAAAATACAAAGAATCTTTAAACAATTAAAATGTTATTTGTGTGCAGATGCACGTCTCACCTGACAGCACAAAAATATCAGTGATACGCTCAGCATAATGCTGTGGCACTTGCATTGCTGCAAGCACTACACAGCGCTGATTTTCAACAAACACCACAATTGACGTTTGAAACTACGGACACAGGCGCCATCTGAATATTAATAATATAAAACATTCTATTATTTATACCTACAAAATCTTGTACAAGATCATTCTTAATAGTTCGCAACAAAGGAAAACCAATATACAATACTTAAGTCGTTTATACTAGAACGGTATTCGATCAACAAGAAACTCATTTGTCATAAGAATTTATTATATAATACATACCATATATTGGATATCTATTAATGTTACACCAGATTGGTTTCCTTGTATATCGAGTAACTAAAGCTTAACGACTTATCTTTATATATAAGAAAAAAGGCTTCGTAGGTTTGTGTCCACAAAGCTCAAAAGTAATTAATAGTTTGACTTGCAATTTTTACACAACGTTGCATCATCACTACATATTATAAAAGAAATTTCCCCGCAGCGTCTGACTGCCTGTCTGTTCGCGATGAACTCAAAAACTACTGTATGGATTTTCATGCGGTTTTCACCAATAAACTAAATGATTAATGAGGGTGGTTTAGGTGTATAATTTGTTAAGGTTTTGTGCTACCCGTGCAAAGCCATGGTGGGTCGCTAGTTTTACTTACTTTTTATTGCAATGTTTCCACGGATATCGAAAATATTCCTAGAATATTTTTATTTGCGGTGGTAGCCCAATGGATAGGACATGATCGAGCAGTCGTGGGTTCGAATGACATCTATTGCAGTACCGGCGCGGACTCACTTATAACACAAGCGTTCTAGCTTATCTGGAATATCTTCTTTTCTCCCTTAGCCTTTATTATTCCCAGGTCACTTGGGGTCGGCTTTTCTAGTCTAACTGGATTTGACTGGATATCAGTTTTACACGGAGCGGCTGCCACCTGACCTCCGCAACCCGAAGGCTAACGATACCCTAAGGCTAGACCAGTGTCAGGATATTAGAGGGTACTGACTTTCCCAATAACGACTGCCATAGATGTTCATGGCAGCCGAGACCGACGGCTTAACGTGCTCTCCGAGGCACGGAGCAGGCGATAATTATCAATCAATACGCACATAATTCCGAAAAGTCATATAACTTCCGAAAGTCAGAAGTGCGCGACGTGGGTTCAAACCCGAGACCCTCCGCATTGCAGTCTGTTGGTCTCCCCGATGAGCTATCACTGCTATAGCATTAGCTGGAACATCAATACTAGTAAATTGTAACACACATTGTTAGGAAAATGGATAAATAATAAATTACTTGCCTAATAACTAATATCAGACTGAGCCATAGCAAAGCTTAGCGGGGTTTAACTAGTTCTTCTAGATTAATGAAAGAAAATAGATTTATATTCAGGAACATACCGTTTAAAAATATGGCTATGATTTTCTAAGTATCACAATAGAAATGCAAAAGAAACGTAAATAAGCCGCAGTATAGTGTAAACCACACAGATGACAAGCACAGTTTGCCTGTTGTAACACAGTTTCAATCGCCAATGCATGTAGTCCTATAGAAAATTGTATAGGCGTCATAGGCGAAGAAGAGAAGTGAAAGGAGCGAGGTGATACAAAAAAATCCAGTATTCAGTAGAGAGGACTATAGACTATACCTATATATACTATGCCCTGAACGTAACATTAGATTACCTACATACACAGTATCACGCGTATACCCTCGAAGGCAGAGGTGTGTTACACCCAAATTTCGTCATCTATGGTTTTAAGACCCATTAAATAGGGAGCGAACCTATTGCCGTCTACTAGGCACAGATACAGACTCCGTCCTGCCCCTGAACATTTTCTGACACAAACATCCAATAACACTGCTTGACTGCGAATCAAACGAGACACTTCACCAAAACGTATGCCACCAAATCAGTATTTGTAAGTAATATAGCTGTAACCCGACACAAGTTCCGTTAGTACACATAGACATTTCTTCAACAAGCAACTCAGCCAAAAACTTTACCCCATAAAAGTAAATATAAAAACGTACCTAATACCGGCTTATTATATTTTGTACACGCCGTTTACCTACTTACGAAGTCACATCAAACTCCTAAGCACTATTGATCGTGTCTCCAAAGAGTGGCAGCCATTTTTATTTATTCCGTGCTCACGTTCCAAAGACGAGCCAAATCTTATTCTTCTGAAGGCTTTTTTTATCCAAGTACAGGTTTTACTGTTAGGCTCATTGTATCCGTCCGACCTTTCTTTTTATTTCGTTCCGGTCTCGACCCATTCCGTTTTATGTGGTTCCTATGCGGAACTACAAAATTTCTGAGTATCCCCACTCTACAGGGGTCGAGTGTTAAAGTTTTACAGCCCATTTTAACTATACGGATGGGTGGATTGACAAATTGTGCGCGCTAGTCTTTTGTCAAGCGAAAAATTGTGAACAGAATGAAAGTGGGAGCTTGATCTTTAATCTTTATGGACGGTATTTCATTTCGGTTGGATCTGCCCTTCGGATTGAAGAATGTGATTGTCATTTTATTTTCGATATATATACGATTTAGCTTTGTCAAATACGTAAGCTCGGGTTTAATCGCGTTAATAGATTTTGTTACTTATGTGAATTGTAATACAACTTATATATTTATTTTTGTTTTTAATGTAAATAAATATAATATGAGTACAATAATAGCAGCCCTTTACATAAACTACCCATCGCGCTGGCCTAGTGTGATGACACATATCTGCAAGAACAATGTGGAGATCTCTCAGACAGGCAGGTTTCCTCGCGATGCTTTTCCTTCATAGTTAAAGCAAGTGACCATTATGTAGTTAATCTTAGCTTTTACGCTTTTGTGTGCTGAGTCGATAACTCAGATTGTGTTTTGGGATCCTTTCTTTCGCATAATGCTATTTTCTGTCATATACTTTGGCATTACTGGCTGAGCATTTTTTTGCCATAATAATACTTTTCCATTTTTGTCTCTGGCATCCACTTTATGTTGACATAATTATCTTAGTAACAGCCCGAAAAAAAGGTTCAGTATATTTGTGATAATATACAATTCAATTTTATTATATTATTATACTTAAAAGATGCTTGCCATAAGCAATATTTGCTATCTAATTTATTTCTTACTTATTTTGTTGATATTTTGATATATGTATGTGTATGTGGTATAATGTTTTTATAATGCTGACTCTCTTGACATTACTTATTTATCATGTATGGTTTTAAAATCTGAAATAAACGTTTTATTATATTATTATTATTATATTATAAGCTGTTAAGCGTAAATATAATTAGTACAAACAAATGTATGACATGATCTTAAAATTTTATGCAAATGGATAGAGAACCGTATTAAGGCCATACATAAAATAAAGTAACTAGCTTTTAGCTTTAGTTATAACACTTTCGTTACAGAAAATGTTAATGAACCTCAGTAATGAAGAACAGTAGACTTACGCTACTGAAGTAAGAAAGCAATCTAAACTTTACACTCACTCTTACATCTCACTACGAAATTCACTTCTGAATCCGTTTGAAATATTCGAATTTTCTTTCGTAACCTGTCGAATATATCCATTCGAAACTTAGTTACTAACGAAAAATTAAGAATACCTAGGGCTAAGTTCCTTTGACTTTCTTTCTTTCAAAGTGACATTACTCTGTTGTTCGGACCAGTCCACTGTAGGGCTTAGGATGATCAGAGTATTACTTCATGTGTTTCATGGTACTAATAGTGCAAACAATAGGCCTGAAACTTCGGCATTTACGTTTTATGGTAGGCCTACTGATAATTTACTATAATGTCTGCCAAAGTGATATGTGAGTTCGAAATTAAATTCTCATTTGACTAACGGATAGTTAATATAAAATCAAATTATAATCTTTATATTCTCATGCGTTTACGCGAATGTTAAACATTGAAATGCAGATTTTGTCGCGTTGTTTATTTCAAAACACTTTTATTTTGAAATTACGACTCTACTATTATTGAACCCTACCATTACTTAAGCTATTTAAATTATTGAAACTATTTATATTAAAATATACACTTTCACCGACATTCCCGTTGATTTTCAGCAGCCATATTCACGACATCATAGACAAAAATCAACAACGCGAAAAAATTCGTATAAACTTCTTCAATTTCAACATATATAAAAATACGATCTTAAAACAGAGAAAAAGTTTATGACCTTACACACGAGTTAATCTTAACCCAGACATGTGAACTACCCTATAACTCCATGTCGATATTATTGAATGTTTATGACAAACAAATATCTACGAATGCGTCACAAAAACGTGCCGTGACTGTTTACGAACTTTTTATAACATCCGAATACACTTCACTACGTACTTTCTTTCGTTTGGAAATGCGCCAATCAGCCAGTATCTATGCAAATAGTACAACACTAATAATATGTTACATCAGTAGATGTTTGGAAATCTTAGTAACTTTTATTGGTTTCTATTAAACGACGTCGCCCGAACTAGAAATAATTCCTGTGTCGCGGGGGACTTTACAAACATTCAAACAAAGGACACAAAACTCCCAGACTCGGTACAACCATTTGTGGATCACACACATTTTTGTCCCGTGTGGGATTCGAACCCACAACACTCGGCGCAGTGGCAGAGGCAAGGCAACTTAAACTCTACACCATTCTTGCAGTCTAACTATATAATCTAACTATATCATTTATATTTCTGGCACTTGGTAGATTAGACAAAAGTGGGATAGCCGGCGAGTCATACTTCTTCAATAGACGTTGCGATACCTGCTAAACAATTACCACTGCTAATAGATTACTTGTAAACACAGCGACACATCAACGTAGACTGTTTGGACTTTGAACTATTAGAAGTTGAACGCTGCGAATCGTGCGAAAGAGTGCGTTACATTTTTGTTATTTTGTCTCATTCACGTTGAAGTGACGCTCAATCCATTACATCGACACCACTATGCACAGTCCCTTTCCGACAATTCTCTATTTTGTATGTAGCGTAGTTATACGTATGTATATAGGGTGTCTAACTTGATGTGTAGTTAATGATGATACAATTGATGTTTAAAAGCTAGTAATACTCGATGGCGCTGCGGTCTGCTGTGCATGAGATCTCGAGTTCGATTCTTAGGTCGGGCGTTATTAGATATTTGAGAGAAAATACTTAGTGACGAAGACAGTAACTGTAGAAGGCATTATGACTGTAGGCTTGCCCCTACTACGTGGGATTTGAAACTACATACTATACCAATAGGTAATAACCTATTTGGGGATTACGGCGTGACACTATACCTATGTATCTTGTTTAACATAAAATATTTTCAGTTCTAGTCAGATATATTGCAGCCGGTGTAACTGTGTGTACACATGTCTGTGTGTTTCATAAAAAGGACTTATAACCGTAACAAATTATACACTTAAACCTTCCTTATGAATTGTTCTGTCTATTGGTGAAAACCACATGAAAATCCATTCAGTTGTTTTTGAGTTTATCGCGATATAAGCCAAAGAAAGCCTGAAGAAAGAAGTGTAATCACTTCTTTTATAAAACTCGAAGCTCCAGTTCCCTGTCCTGTTCCACTAGTCCCATGTCGTTGGCCCATCGGTCTTTGAAAATGTAAATGACTATGAATAAATCTCATAAAATAATTTTACCAGGCTACCTTCCGATTGTTAACACACACAAACAAACGACCATCAATGGTACTTTGCGATCAATCTCTACTATTTGCACTGTACTGGTTCAAAACCAACCAATTCCATAGCGCTACGAACAATATTTTAAACGTTATCCACAAATATCTAAACTAGATCAGCCAGCCATAAATCAACCAGTGTTGCGAGGGTTATAAAAACATTTTGTTACATGTGGTGGCGAAAAATTGCGTTCGAAAAGGCCTACAGCAGTCAGCACATTGTTAGCTGGAGGGTTTTTGTTGGTTATTATCTGGGAGGGCAGGCTGTATAGTTTTTGTATTTAGCGGTGATAAAAAATGGCAGTTGATGGGGATTATGATTTGCATTTTGTTGTTATGCTAAATCAGCAATAGTCCTTCCGTATGGACGCTTTAACTTTTTAACTCTTGATGCTTGCAGCAAATCACAAATAAATATATCAATTGGTGGAAGATTTCTTACTATTGTTGCAATTAAATATTCTTCTCGTGAAGCTAACAAAGAACAGGTGAGAAACAGTCTCAATAATTGTATTGTAAAACTGAGCAATAAACTTTGAAAAAAGAATATAATGTGATGCATGTCTTAAATTAAATAATACTGTAATCCTTATCCTCACTTATATTATACATTCAAAAGTAACTCTACCTTTTCACGGCTAAACCACTCAACTGATATAAAAGAAATTTGGTACAAATATAGTTTAAAACCTAGGGAAGGACATAGGCTTTTATTGATGTAGATACCACAAGGGCGGAGCCGCGCGCGAAAGCTAGTAAGTTATAAAATACTACTTATTATGTATGTAATTTAAGTCACTGTAAAAAAATTGTTATATTACACAATATGTCATATATTTCAACCTGCTCAGCTGGAAAAATAGGCATACCTACATGTTCTTTTGTTTTGTAGATAGAATACATTATTCATAATGTATACTATCTACAAAATACAATACAATATTTGAAAAGGACATTCATGTCCTTTTCAAATATTTTTGATGCTATCATTATTATTTTTCGTTTACCAGATAGTGAAAAAATCGAGTAAGTGATTTGGCATATATGTAGAAACTTTATAATCTGGCAATATCTAGAATGACAGACTGAATTAAAATTGGCTGTTCGCTGGTGGGCTACGGAGCAATACCTTAATTCACCTGATTAAATAATAATTCATCAATCTCCTTTCCGTATATACATAGCATCTACAGGGATGTAACAGAAAGATGTGGTCATATTTTAGGGTCGCTATGTATATGTGATAAATAACATATGTGCCCAAACCCCATATCAAAATATCGAATTTTAAATTTTATGACAATTTCAATCATTTTATTTATTTGTTATTTAAATATCGATACAAAACGAGTAACATCACAATCGTATTTACTTTTAAGTAAAGGTCATTGATTCTTAGTTACAAAAAATGGCCGGCACGATACAAAAAATACCGTGCTGTTTTTCTTTATCTTTCAATGCTTCTGACGTAGAAGGACCTCCTGTATTATAATCTATTTGAAAGGTACCTAACAGTATCCACATCTGGGGCACAGTTATAATGGTCAATGGATATTAAGTAAACAAAAATGTGGTCTTTTGTAATTCTTAGAAACAATACACGTGCGTGGTTGAGCTGGTAGTGTTGTTTACGTATCGATTAGAATATGCTAATATTTATAAGTCAATAATAAAGAAAATTCAATATCTTCGTGAAAATAATGTATACAAATTTAACTCTCGCAGTTTTCCATTGTACATGATGTGCGTGTGGACTGAGTGATCTTTTCAAAAAACTCATCCAACCACAACTAAATTATACAAGGATTTAGGGAACAATTGTGAAAACTTCATGGTAAGGTATAAAATTTGTGAAACCTAAACAAAGAAAGTTAGAACTAATTAACTGGATCACTCAATCTGGACACCTGAAGAAAAAGCCATAACGCGTATCCATGAATATACTACCTATGTGTTTATAATTTGCATTTGAAATAATTGTGAAGAAATTGTGAAAGCTGTTAAACAAATTTTCGATTCGTTTCAAAGCCGTGTTTAAGTTTTAGAACGATTTATATGGATCACTCAGAATACACTATATTCAGTTGAGTGATCTTTCAAAACACCACCTTATACTGAAAAAGTATAAAACAATATCATGTTTATTATAAATTATGCTTCTGGGAAAATTTGTGACACAAAGATCATGATTGAAATCTTACTGGCTTAGGAGAAAATAAAAATCTTGTATTTTCTCGATCGTCCCAACTGAGTGATCCTTATCTTGAACAATATTTAATAAACCCAAACTTATAGGTGGAAGGTAGTTACATCAGAAATTGTGAAAAAAGTTGTACTAAAATTTGACGAACCAATCGTCCTTGTAAGTGTTATATTTTAAAAGATAACTCATTTTTTCAATCCTTAAGGAAACCGTTGTGTAGGGTGTTTGTACTTTTTTATTTTGTCGGACATTTTTCGTCGACTACCCTATTCAAAGCTAACATTGAGTATATTCATTGCGATTTGGGAAGCTGACGGCGTTGTGCAGTTTATTAAGTGCAAGTTTGTTTATAGTGTTGTGGTATCATTAATAACAAAATTATCAGTGTTTCCGTTTAATGATAGCGAATAAACGTGCAATGTAAGTATCTTAATCAATATTCAAACCATCATTAGTAGGTACATTTGTCACACTATTATTTTTTTTTTTTAATATGATATTAAAAAAGACGAGACATCGTTTTTTAACATAAGATATTGTAAAAAAGGCAGCAGAGGCAGTTAACCTTTTTTACTTGAATTATTTTAGCATTATCCTTTGTCGAATATCTTTTTAATATAATTATAGTGTTGAATTTAATTATATGTGCATTGATGATAATAATGAGTTTTTTGTCCTACTGTAGGGCAAAAAACTATAACAGTGGACATTAATAGAGGTATAGTATGTAATCTAGTTCACGCATAGGTAGATATTTTTATTTTATTGTTTTCGTTTTTTTTTTAGAGTTGAAAGTCATGAAGAGGGGACGGAAACCACTAGTAGATATACAAAAGCAAATTGAATTATTTAAGAAATATGATGAACAAGTGAAAAAGCCTAATATTAAGTACAATGATACGGTTTTCTCAATAATATCAAGAGAAATTGATGCAAAAATGACACCAAAGGAGTTATTTATGTCTTATAAGAGAAATTACAGTAAAATGGTTATAAAACCAAAAGAGAAACTTTCAGAAGATACATCCGCTATATCTAGTCCGCTTTGTGACCAGTCCGTCATATCAAGCACAAATACTTCAACCCCTACTGTTAAAGAAGGTATAAGTGCGCAATGCAAGATATTTACGTTCGATCTAGATGTGTACGAATTAAAACAAGTTTTACCTTTATATTCACGCAGAAAAAAAGCTGATGGTACCTTTCAAAGGTACAAAACATTACCTAAATTTCAATGGTCCAACATGATCAAAGAGAAAATTTGGTTGAATTCAAAATTAAGATGCACCTGGGTCCTAAAAAAACAAAAAATTACTGATAATTCTTTAAAAATTAAAGGTTATTGTACTCAGTGTAAGGCAAGCATTGAAATATCAACGTTAGAGAAGACTGAAAAAGTACACACATATTTGCAGCGTTCGAAACATAATAAAGTCATACAAGCATAATCCAGTTAAAAAGTCGAAACTAACGACTTACAAAAGACGGCAATTGGCCAAAATTTTGAAGTGCAAGCCCGCTATTTTGGTACGTCATGACATAGCTTCAAAATTAATATCTGACGTGAATATCGAGCCTCCAGTTTTGCCATCACTTTCTGCTTTGCGCAAGATAAGATCAGATAAAAAGCTTGGAGAGTTATTCGATGGCAATCCTTTGACATCATTAATTCTTCTAGCTAAAACAACGGAACATGCAAATTGTGTACGAAAAATTTGTGTTCATCCTAATTTCCACGTGTTGTATTGGACTGATAAACAAAATGAATATTACAAAATGTATTCCGATAAATCTAGTACAGTTACCATCACAATTGATGCAACAGGATCTTTTTTTGAAACGATACGTCTTCCCGACGGTACAGCACTAACTAAGACATTATTTTTGTACACTGGACTTATCACGGCAAATCATAAGCTAAAAGCTGTACCTATTTTTCATATGGTCACAGATTCTCATAGCCAAATTTCACTTACAAATTGGTTAAAATCATGGCTAACCTACGTAGTTAAATTACCCAACGAAGTGATTACGGACGATTCATCAGCTTTGCTATCTGCGAATACCCAGGCTTTCACACAACATAAAAGCACCAAGGAATATGTTAAGCATTTATTTTCAGTTTTAGAAGGAAAAACCACTATTTTGCCTGACACTTTTATAAGGCTTGATACTAGCCATTTTACAAAAACACTATTCAATTTATCTTGTTTTAGAGATAGCGTGGATATAAATGTTAAATACTTTTACATTCGTTGTATTTTGATTTTGAAGAAGTGCGAGGAGTATAAAATAGCAAAACAAATAATTGAAGATATTATACAAATTTGTCTAGGACAATATAATGATAATGACGAATTGGCAAAGTCTAAATTTAATGAGGCTAAAGAACGGCTTGACAAATTACTAAATGATGTTACAGACGTCACTACTACAGAAATTAACGAAGGAGACAATTTTGAAACGGAAAATAGTACAATAATTGATGGAGACATTTTGGAAACAGAAAATGGTACCAAAATTGATGAGTTAGATGAATTGAAAAACACAGATTTTCTAATGTGGTTTGATGGATTAGTAGAATCCAATAAAAACAGTATTATATTGAAAAACGCGAATAAATACTATTATCCGCCATTTGTTTCCACCTTGAAGAGGTTGTTGAACAAATTACCGTTGTGGTCAAACTTATTATGTCCGTTTTTCAAATCAGAAAATAAGACTCCGTCCTCCTCAGCAGTTGAGAGTTATTTTAAAACTTTAAAAACAATAATATTTAAAACAAAAATTTCGAAACATAGGATCGATCAGTTCATAAAAGTGCATTTGCAAAATTTAGACGGAGAATTAAAAATAGCTCTGAGTGATTTAAGCCAAGATGTAACCAATAAAAGAAACTCACAGAAACGCTCAAGAAAACGCAAAGGGTCTAATGATTTAAAGAAAATAAAAATTCAAAAGATAATAAAATCCAAATGCAACATTGAACAAAGATTTCCTACGGAGTCTATATTTTCTGATGAACCATCTTTTTGTGAAAATTGGAGAGGAGAAGTTAAACTTGCCAAACCCACCTCACCAAAAATGTGTGTTAAATTTATTAATAATGGCATTCTGTGTAGTCCTGTCCCTAACGATGATGGAAGTATAATAAAACTGACAAACACGTGTGGTCTAGATTCAGTGATGTATCTTTTAGCTTTAGGATATAATATAAATAACAACATTAAAGATACTATAGACGTTTTCAAAGACTCAACGATTACAGAATATATTAAATATTTATCTGATAGACATTCAGAACAGGAAGTTTTAGAGTTGAGGTGTCGCATAGCACTTCAACATTTTAAAATAAAAGAGCAACACAGTATTATAAATATTGATTGTGCCTGCAATGTTACATATATATTTGAACATTTGCTAAATGATGACATTTGCAGTGCTGTTTTTAAGAAACAGTGCTCCAACGAATCATGTTGTTCTAGCATATCAAGGAAGATTGCATTTCTGCCCATCAATATTGATTTAATTTCTATTTTTGGCATTTTGAGCCTAGAAGATGCAATCATTATTGGTAATGAAACAAATACATATAATTTTTGTAAAGGTCAAACTGTTATTACTTATGAACTTTCAAATTTAATATCCTTTGATTTGAACGGCTGTGATAAAATTAATTTAAGAGATGTACCAAATACAATTTATGTAAGAAACAGATGTTACAAATTGTTAGGCGGTGTAGAATTTATTCCTTCATTAAGTCCCGATAATATTGGCCACTACAGAGGACATGGTTTCCATAACGACAAAATAGTCTGTTACGATGATTTGATGGCAAAAATGTATAACAGCAAAGAAAAAGAGCCAATTATTTTACATACTTTGTCCTACGGGTTTATCGATTAGGTTCCATATATGTAATTATGAATATTAGAAAAAAAACTAAATAAAAGTTAATATCTTTGATTACTTTAAATATTCTGATCTTTTTTTTGTATGTAGAATTCCTTAGTATTATTATAAACCTAATACAGTGTATAATATATATACATACCTAACTTTACTAAAACTTGTCACTAACAAAACACTCTAAAAACAAAACTCACACAAATCTCGGTACCTACTCTAGTAAACCGATATGGTAACCCTACTCAACGATTTCCTTAAAGATTGAAAAAATGAGTTATCTTTTAAAATATAACACTTACAAGGACGATTGGTTCGTCAAATTTTAGTACAACTTTTTTCACAATTTCTGATGTAACTACCTTCCACCTATAAGTTTGGGTTTATTAAATATTGTTCAAGATAAGGATCACTCAGTTGGGACGATCGAGAAAATACAAGATTTTTATTTTCTCCTAAGCCAGTAAGATTTCAATCATGATCTTTGTGTCACAAATTTTCCCAGAAGCATAATTTATAATAAACATGATATTGTTTCATACTTTTTCAGTATAAGGTGGTGTTTTGAAAGATCACTCAACTGAATATAGTGTATTCTGAGTGATCCATATAAATCGTTCTAAAACTTAAACACGGCTTTGAAACGAATCGAAAATTTGTTTAACAGCTTTCACAATTTCTTCACAATTATTTCAAATGCAAATTATAAACACATAGGTAGTATATTCATGGATACGCGTTATGGCTTTTTCTTCAGGTGTCCAGATTGAGTGATCCAGTTAATTAGTTCTAACTTTCTTTGTTTAGGTTTCACAAATTTTATACCTTACCATGAAGTTTTCACAATTGTTCCCTAAATCCTTGTATAATTTGGTTGTGGTTGGATGAGTTTTTTGAAAAGATCACTCAGTCCACACGCACATTTGTACATGGGCTATATTTATGTGACCCTTAAATATGACCACACCTTTCTGTTACACTCTGTATAAACATATTATTAAGTTACTTTAAACATGTTTGTTTTCTCGTATGAACACAATTCAGAATACACTTTACAACGCAAACCTTCAACCATCTTTTCTGTTACTTAGTACCTTACTTTAATCGACTAAAATAAACATTTAATTAATGACGCCTATAGTATTAAAATAAAAATCATTAAAAAAACATTCCGGTACCGGGAATCGAACCCGAGCCTCCTGGGTGAGAGCCAGGTATCCTAGCCACTAGACCATACCGGAGCTGTGTAAAGCAACGAAATAGTGATTCATATCCGTCAGGGTCTTTTAATATAAATATAGAACTTGTGTAAATGAAAAACCAAATATCACACTAATATTATATTTATGATTGTTCTCACGAAGTCTCGAGCTCGATACCTACCTCAGGCAACAAGCACTGTGGGTTTCAGCCAGGAATTTCTGGTAATCCTATTTGAAATGTGGACTGGTAGGCAAGGAACAGCGCATTAATAGATACCTACATTAGACAGCTAAATGCCACACAGATGTTTTCCATTTGCATAGGTACCGTAATACACAATATTATTTTCATAAATAATTTTATACAAGTATCTGCCCGAGAATTTATAGATACTACAATATAAAGAGTATAGGCATGCGTTAGTCCAGGACTTGTTCTGTGCGTCAGGTTTTATTTTATCCCCTGCAGTTTTCACGTGACAAACACAAGCACAAACAACCAAACAGGAGTATGATAAATGATATTTACGTTCAAGCAAGCGCAATATTATATTAATAATACATATCGCAATATATTTTTTGAGCTTGCATTTACCTATAATAGTAATATGGGTGACGTTATTGCCTTTTTTTATAAGTATTTAGTCAATAGAAGCACATTTGATCTGGCAATGCTCCAAGCAGATCCACTACTATGTAGGACGTAAATAATCTCCTTCAGACGGAATTTCGGTCATGGCGGCCAATCTTAACCGAGACTAGCCATCTACGTAGGAGATATTATAGTGCACAAGTATGTGCGCAAACACAAGTGCACTCTCTGTTCCCTAACTCTCATGATCCGATGGGACTGATAATCCGACACGACCGGAGAGAGATCAGGCGCAGGACCAACGGCTTTACGTGCTTTCCGAGGCACGGGGGTGTCTAACACCGCCAACTTCCTAACTCCGGGCTCGTATTCAGATTTCTTAACAGAAAAACCCAATAACTTATTGTTGCCCCGACCCAGGATTCGAACCCGAGACCTCATGCACAGCAGTCGCGTTCACTACCGCTGCGCCACGGAGGCAGTCAAACCAGGACCTAAAACCTAGCCAACGGAAAGCGAGTATTATACGCACTTACATACCTTCCGTTTCAGGGATGGAAGTTAATGATGTTGAGCTGCAACGACACACGGACGGACGCAATAGGTTTTAAGCACGTCATTCCAACTATTGTCATTAAAAACACTTACATTTTTTAAAACTCCCTGTACCGTACCTACAGATTGAAATTGAAACAGCTTACCAAATAATCCGACGATTGTCTGCCGTAAATCCGTGTTACTTGAATATAAAACATACAAGAGTTCACAATGCACGATTATTTCTGGCGTCTACCCGCGAAACTTGTCTGATAAAGGAACAATTTGTATTCTATAAGCCGCCTAAACCTACGGGGAGTAAGTGCCGTGCCGAAATATTGCTTCGTTGCGAATTTTACGTACATACATCGACGAAGATATACTGTACTGGAAGATGCTGATGCATTTGAAGTCTTTTAATCAGTATCAAAGGACCTGCTGGTCTCTTATAAGTTATCCGTCTTGACTTCGACACTTCGGAAGTGTTAATCGCTGACTAGTCTTTCTTGAAATCTAGTATCGAAAGATCTGCAGTTCTTCTATGAGTTGTCCTTACGACGTACTTCGACACAGTTAATTGGAAAACTACGAAATTCTAATACGTCGAAATTCTAATACGTTTTCACTGAAGGTGCTTTTAGAAAATGTTTGAAACTAATAAAAGTTTAAGTGCATTAAGCTTTAAGAAATAAAAATATGCTGTTCACTATGGCTTAGGTACATATCCCATCTCAGTATGAGAAGAATTAGGCTATTATTCTCCATGCGGCCTAGTGCATATATTAGGATCTGAGACTTCATAGAGAAATCTAGGAAGAACTCTTAGAAAGATTAGTTGCCTCATTCTTATAATCGTCTAATTTCATCCCTATTTTCTTTACCTAGTCCATAATAACATACTATTGAAAAGCCGAGACAAAACGTTGCATAGTGTGGGATCAAACTGCATATCATGACATTCTAACGCATTCACTCTTTTTGTGAGTTTGTGCATTGGTTTGTTTTTCAAAAATTACGGTAAGACGACATCAACTTTTAAAATCCAATGGCATGTGTCTATTAATTGATAAATTTAAACCCATCAGACGTATTAACGTCAATCCTTGTCATTTCTAGAAGATCTACACTTGGAGAAAATTCAGTAGAGTACGCGTCTATCGCCAGTTTTGTTGGCTGGCAAATGGAATACGACGTAGGTTATGAAAAGGGCTTCTGCGTGCATAAAATGTAATTTGAAACGTGTTATAAACGCACTAGAGACTAAACTCGATATTTACTGGTGACGCAATCAGTTGGCACCCGCAACTGTTTAAGCTGATAATCCTTTGTTCTCGGTATTTTTTTGGCGCTGGAAAGGAAAGTTTTGTTGTTTCTTGCTATTGTGTATTCGGATTGTATGCGTCTGTGTATGTATAATAGAAACGTGTTATTATTGGTTGTCTGTTGTGAATATTGTAATGTGGTGTAATAAATCGACTGCATGGACGGTGTAGAGGTTCAAGTGGTCGCCTCGCCACTACGCCGAGCGCTGTGGGTTCGCATCCCACACGGGACAAAACTTTGTGTGATCCACAAATGTTTGCTCCGAGTATGATTTTTCTTTGTGACTGTTTCTTGAATATTTGTAAAGCCCCGGCGACACAAGAATTATTCCTAGTACGAAAGTTGTATTTTAAAAAGAATTTTGTTAAAAAAATATTTCTACTTTCAGACGCAGTTATTATGATGTACTGAAATTATCAACGGCAACTATCTTAATTCTTACTTAATTACTTTTAATAATTACTTGGCTATTGATACTATAAATGCAAGAAAATATAATATAGTTATAATATTATATTCGTATGCTTTCTATGTCGGAGTAAGTTACAAAGGTATGTTTGTAAATTATATTTGTTATTGTTTCTAACAAGGGCTAATTTTCGAAACCCAGTTAGAATGCTCATATATCATAGACTACCCACATAAAAACAATTAAAATTCCTCTTGTTCAGACAGGTTTCTACCGTTGATCGAAAAATCAACCTTATGGAAATTTCGAATTCGAAAAAACATACAAAAACATACAAACAAACAGACACAGCCTGCCTGATTGTGTGTCACCTATGGATGCTCACTTTAACATACATAATACATATATACCCTGCTAAAAAGAATCACTGCACTGTCAATGCAAAGAATAAGAGCAGATAATGGTATGTCTTAAGGAGTCTGCCCACTACACTGTCTCATACCATCACCGTGCTAGGAACGTATCAGACACGAAAAGCAACACGATACGCCCTGCTATAGGAACTGCTGGTGCGTGACGGAACGGTCTAGTGGGCATAGTCTTATACATTTCCTTACAAAGAATATTTTTTTGCCTGACACGTTCCTAGCACGGTCATGGTATGTGACGGGGTAGTGGGCAGACTCCTTTAACCTAACACCTCTTATTAAGGACCTGCCGTAGAAACACAAATTTCTCCAGAAAATCACATCGTAGATAATATTAAATACTTATTTAATCGAACTGCTTGTAAAACTCTAATTATTTTCTTTATTTTGTCATATAACAGGCAAGCTTCAAATTATGGTCTCTAAACTATTATGTATAAGTTGAGTATGGAACACTCTGTTCCATACTCAATTTATAATAATTATAAAATCTTTAAAACATTATCTTAAGTTTCAATCTTAAATTCATTTTGAAAGTTCCAAATCTTATATCCTGTACAAGTAAGTCACAAATAGTAGCAGCGAACCAAACTAACGGAATAAAAATGAATAATGTCCTTTGAACTAATGCGTCGCGCATTAAGTATTCGGCCCGCAATCGGGTACACACGTGCAAGATGAAACTGCAGGCTGCAGGCAAGCAAACTTAAACCATTTACCGGGCGCACGTATAAAGGGAAAACATCGTGAGACGCCTGTTCGGAAAATTTTGCGGAGGAAGTCATTAGAAAGGCGGTGTGACAATATTAAAGAAAATAAAGGTAATGCAGTGAGGAAATGAAAATTGAGACGCTGTCTCTAAGTGCCGCGACAACGATTCTAAGTTCAAATTCTTATTAATAAAACTATGATATTTCCCTTCTAGATTTCTGCTTAAAGTATCTATATATATACATATATATTATTACGTGAAGCAAAAACTTTGTAGCCCTTTTTACGAAAATTGCGCGGACGGAGGAGTATGATATTTGTGCACAGTTAAAGTTTATATGAAGAAGGAGAAGCGAATCCTAATATTTATATAAAATATGCATTAGAAATACATTAAATTAATGAAAAATTAACCTGTATAGATCGAAATCTAAATGACATGTGATGTTCTAGACAATAAAACCTTAATAACTATCAAACTTGTAATTTAAATCAATTATTGTCGAATATCGACCACTAGGCGACCGCTAGTAATGTTAAATAATATATAAAATAAAGACCTGACACTATCAGCATTTTATTGAATGAAATACATCAATAAGGTGAATACAATATATAAGATAATAATAAGTCATATTTGAAAATGTCCAAATCGACATTCATTATTTCCATTAAAACAATAATATGATCGCACATAAATTGTACACAAGCGTCTGATAAATTGCTATTGTAATGGAACTTCGATCATCAATCGTTGAGTTTTAGTGCGACATTTCAAAATACGACCATTACGACCTCCTCAACAAAACATATGCGACCGTTCATCATGCGAAGTTGGGCAATAAAATGATTCCACAACATACATTTCCTATTTTAACTTAGATAAATGTGACTCCAAAATAATATGGAAAGCGTGGAATATGCCGTTTTAGTTTTTTTTTGCTTACTGGTCATAATCCACAATAAATCGAACTATAATGAAAATAAGCTACCGATAATTAATATTACTTAAAAAAGGTGGTAGTTGCGGTGGCAAATAACTCAAAGAATCCCATACTTGTGGTATTGTAAGTGATGAACCTGCCCTAATATTATTCGACGTAAATTCAACATTATTCTTGAATTTCTTTTGCGGCTTATTACACAATCCGGAAATTTCTAATAATTCGTTGGATACACCATTATATCTATCTTTATGATAAGGACAAATTGTGTCAAATACGTAATAGCACTGCTCTGTAGACCCCACTGTCTTCTTGGAAGGTCGACCCTCAGAACCAGGCTTGATCACAATATAAGGAGACGTGGCTTCCAGAGTGGTTGTCACTTTGTCGATAGATGCCAAATAGTCTTTAGGCTTAGTAACAATATATGGAGACGTAGATTTTTGAGTGGTTTCCACTCTGTTGATAGTTGTAGAATAACCTTTTGAAGATTTTTCATCAGCGTCGCGGTCATATTTCATCCAACACATCGGTTCTCTTAATCGTCCTGTACTGTCTGGTTTAATAAAATTACGATGATCTAACCAGTCTATGGTCTCAAATTGCAACTCTGCACATACACATTTTGAAGAATTACAGTCACAATCTTCTGGTCTAGCATTACATGTGGTCGTTACGGCTTTATCAATACCTTTTGCAAAAGCGCTTGATTTGATAATAACAGCGCCAGATGGTTTACTATTGTCCTTATTTTGATCAGTCATCTTTTTTAGAGCTTTTTCATTAACTATTACATAAATATTACCTGATGATGTTATTTTTAATGATCCGTATTGTCCTTTGCCTTTAAAGTCATTATTTAGCACTATTAGTATTTGTCCAGAGCCGGTTCTTTTTATAGGTACAAGTCCCTTTGGGTTACAAGTTAAATAACTTCTCAAGTTGTTAATAAATTTTTTCTTTGATTCTTTATTTAAAATAACAGCGTATTGTCCTGATTCTGTTTGTTTAAGAATAGCTGAAGGATCTGCCAATAAATTTTTATCAACCTGAAGTTTAACTCTCACTCGTTCATATACCTGAGTGTCACTGCTAGACTTCTGGTGAACAAACTTTGATTTTCTTAAATTTTCTCTATGAATTTCTCTACTTGAAAGTGGTTGCAATTTACTTAGTAGTGATCCAAATAACTGAGCTGAAGACATTGAGCTTCTTCGTGGAGTCATGGTGTCAATACATTCGAACACAGCTCCATGCACGAGTACTTTAATTTGTCCTGATCTAGTTTTAACAAGCAAAGCATTTAGCTCTTCCGGAGCAATAGCACCATTAGTGTTTAGATCAATGGTATATCCAGAATGCGATTTTTCCAAATACACGAAACATTTCCTTTGTTCGCCAACATAATCAGTTACAGTTTTTTTGTATCGTTTTTCAAATTCTTTATCTAATATGATTTTGAAATTACCTGATGGCGTAAATTTTAACACTCCAGGTAGTTCTACTGGGTAATCCTTATAACCAGCCACTTTAATTTTAAAGAACTTTTCACTGACTGAACCTGTATTTGATCCAGATTCATAATCTTTTTGAACTTCTAGACTTATTGGCACAAGTATAATACTTCCAGATTGAGTTTTTTTAAGAACAGCATTATACATTTGAGTACTTTGATCTATATTTACTAAAAAACTTCCTGATGCAGTTTCTGATAAACATACTGGATATGTCGCATCGAAAGGAATGTGAGCTAGACAAGATCTTGGCATGTTAAGATTAACAAATAGAGTACCTGACGGGGACTTAAAAATAAATGTTTTAGTTTTGTTAATAAAACAATTGTTAGCTTTAATCAGTAATGTGATAGCTGCATTTCCACTATCATACATCTGTTCTAACTCAACCAAATAATCGTGCAGTTCATTTTCATTATTGTTTGATTTCGATGTTCCTGACGTCAAGCTCACAGAAGTATGAGAAATTTCACTATAGCCAGATATATTTGTCTCCGTTTTAGAAAGATTTAATAAATCCTTCAAAAACTCTGCAGTTTTACATGCAGATTCATAAGATTCTTGATTATTTAAGTGTTGTGCAGATGAATCTCCTAATGACGCCTTTTTTGTTCTTACAGCTTTTCTCAATTCTATATTTATGGGAGATGATACTGATACTGTATTTTCAACCACGTTTCTATTGTCTTTCGATTGCTTAACATTATCACATTGTCTCGGACTGCATTGTTTTTTACCGCTTATGTGTGCACAATGAGGACAGGGCTTATTGTCTTTTTTAATTTTCGTACTTTCAATATCTTTCAAATATACTTGGGGAATTTTTTGTTCTGTATCTTGAATTATGCTAAGAAGACTTTTAGGCATTACCAACAAATTTGTTCCAGATAACGTCTTTTTTATTTTGACTCCTTGAATATTCGATGTTACATCATCTTTAGTATCAAATTCTACTACTAAGTGCCCTGAGTTTGTCTTCTTTAATGATACAAACAAAGATGAACAGTCATTTGTTCTTTTTTCCATTAAATCAATGAGAGGTTCATCTAGTTCCATAAATAACTTCCCTGACTTCGATTTAGCTAACGCGGTGAACTGATAATTGGGTAAACCTCTATTATTTTCAAATGTTATTATGAAATTTCTTGATATAATTTCTTGACTTGGTATCGTACTCGCATCAATTGAATAACAATCGCATTTGTTATCGCGAGTTTTTTTAGAAGTATTAGATGAAACGGTGCTTTGGATTGTCTCAGCGCCTCGTGCCTTCTTTTTTACATATGGTAATTTAGAAACAACGTCATTTACAGGTGTCTCCGAATGCTGTGTACATGTACGTTTACCATAACACTGTCCAACATTTGCTTTCAGATGTTTTGCATCTGTAAGTCAATACAATTTAAAAATAAATCAATGATTTAATTTAATACGTTATTTGTTAATTATAACGTGGGAGTACAAAACAAATGAAAGCAGCTAAAATAGATCACAAAAAAGGTGGTAAAATTAAATTAATTATTACGTCGCCCACAATCCATAATAAATTAAGAAAATTTTCAGTATAATATATATGAGAGTGTTCATGTTTAAAGAATTCCAAGAGGGCTTCGTTGACTTTATTTCACTTTACACAATGTTAATATCATTATAAGTAACATATACATATCTAATTATATATGTATTTAGCAGATATAGCCCTAATTCTAACATTGCTGTTTTCTGTTTAATTTTGTATATCTGTTCACTTATAAATGTATAACTTAGGTATATAGCACAGTTTTAATAGACTTCAGTTGTCGTCGCTGTAGCTGCTAGGTTTTTATCTCTTGACCTTACATTGGCTGGGTATTTACAAAAGAATATTCAGTTCGGCCTAACTTAATCATGATTAAATTTAAAACACGTCGTGTGTTACTTCAACATTTCTGATTATTTTAGACCTGAAGTCATGCGTCAGTGCAAATCACGAAGTTGTGTATTTTTATTATCGCTCTGATGATTCTAATAGTTCACAGTTCACTTCCACTTCATTCACTGTCTCGCTGCTACGATGTTCTAATTTCGTTAATGATGTCACTTGTTTGAATAATTTCTCAACAGTAATCCACTCAATATCTTTTAAATATAATTGTGTTTTCTTTACTTCTTCTGGTTCTACGATGATATCTTTGATGAGTTCTTTTACAGTATCGCAAACATTTCTTTCGATAATTCGTGAATCATATGATTTTATGTTCTGATTTGAATTTAGTGACAAATCACTCTTTGATCTTGAATAGCTGCTAGAGCACAGTAAACTAGTGCTCGTATCAAGAGTTGTTTCTTTATTACTGTCATGTGTTTTAGCCAAATGAGGACATAACATTTCTTTATTATTACTAGCTGATTTTAGCTTCATAATTTTATATATGGTTTTGTTGTTAAATCCTGCAACAAGGGTCATATTGCCACATCGTATTGTGTTTTTACGTTTACCACATTTACAGCTTCTACAAATATTCATGCTTCTCTTTAAACGTGATTTCTCAATGTATGGCGCTTTATCATATACAGTTACGTAACTAGATGAACAACCACAAAACCCATTTCTTTTATTCTTTCTCCACATTTTATATCCGATTGTATAATTAGAGCAATCGCATCTTGAATATTGTCTTGAACTATTCGATGCACCAGACCTGGTCACCTAAATTGAAATTACGAAAATTTCAGTATTCCATATTTTTGTATTAACATGGTGGTTAATTTTCTAATTCTAACGAAAAATAAAACCACCATGCAATTTTGTTAAATTTATTTCCAAAAAATACATTAAGTTACAGATATCAAACACGATAGTATATTAGAGTATATAACCGGGTAATTATTTCTTTCTGATATAGCTACTGGGGCTTATGTCATCATAACTTACTTTCGCTATAGGGTGATAATCATTGTATCTTCCCATGACTTCCTCAATTATAAGTTCTCGAGGTTGCCTCCTACGATCTAAAATGAGTTAAAGGTCACGTTGTTGAAGGATCGTTATGTTCAATGTATTGTACTCCCACGTATATTCATTTTATAGCTTATATTTTACTTACCCCGCTGACAAGAGCACGATTTCTTTGATACGCCAAAACAAGTACAGGCGGACTAGAATTAAAAAAATATAACATTAATGTTTTTTTTTGTAGTTATAAACCAAATTATTGTTGTCAATTACAAAAACATTATCGGTCATACCACAAAACGTTATTTAAACTTAGCTTAGCTTTAATTAATTAGCCTGCTTAAAATTGTGTCTTTATTCAAAATTATTGTTCAAAAATGACAGATTTAAATGTAAACAGTATCTAACTATAAGCACCGGTTTTAAGTATTTCAGTCATTTTTACAACAATACTAACTAAATGACAGATTGCCGCTACTATATTGTCTTTACAATTTTACGATATGGAAAATAAATTGTAAAATTATATATATAATAATATATGTCTTTCATATTGAAAAATCTGTTGGCAAATTTTTGTGTTACAAAATTTATGATAGCACAAATTATTTGAAATTACTGAATGACGAAACTCCCTGATAAAACATCTTTAGGATTTTGTAATTGTAAGTGACGTCATCGCAGTAACACGCAAAAATATGAAATCTTTAAAAATGTAAACATTCATATAATTTTACAATACAAATGCTGGCACATTTTTTATCACAAGGATAAACAGTAGGTACCTACATACTGACAAGTCTATGTCACTAATAATATAACTGACTTACCATATTATCCCTTGCGGGTTTATCAGAACCGCGCACGTAACCGGTCTTCGAAGCAGGTTTGCTAGTAATATATGTAGGTGTTGAACTCTTGGACGCTTTACCACGCTTATGCACAGAACTAGACGGTGGAGTCGATGTGACAGATGCAGGTACAGGATTAGACTTCATAGTAGGTGTGTCAGAAACATGAGGAGCAGAAGTTGGCATTGGATCTGAGGGATGAGTCTCAGGACCAAGCAGGTATTGGGTTTCCTTCATACTCTTAGAATAGCTGCAACTAGGACCTGAGCAAGGGTCTGGCCTCCAACTTGCTATTTCAGTTGGATCAGCACATGGTGCTGGTTTTCCTTGCATACCACACTCCGGTCCGCAGACCCCTTTTTTGTGAGGACAGATTACGGTTTCACCCTAAAAGTAACGAAAATATCTTAGTTTAAAGCCTTTGTCGTCAGCTCGGTCCTCGTAGATAGTTTGGCGGTAACGTTGTTTAGTAGGATCACATGATGCACCATAGCTTCTGTTTTACTGAACGTAAACCAATACAATGTGGCATACACTTTAAATTGCATCATAACCTACTAAATACGGAAACCCGTATCAAAAAATATACGGTGGTTTTTACACCATGCCAAAACAAGCAGGCAGGCAAAAGACAAATATCATGATTTAGAGACTAACACTACTGGGATTTGGTTCAATTTTATAGAACTGGCCTTACTTCTCACATCACGGGGTTATTATTTAACAGATAGAGAGGTAGCTCGCCAAATTACATGTGAGAAAAGGTCTTCTTAAAATAGCTAATAGTAGTAATTTTGGAAACTTTTCTGATTAGGACATACTTATACCAAAAGCAACATGCTGCCGATTTAATGCCATACGTATTAATATCAACCACCGACATTACCGCCAACTTTTGTAAATAACTAGTCCTAATTATTCTGCCCACCTTTTTTTGTTGCTCAAGTGTTCAAGTACTTTCAAGACAATATTATTAGAATTTTGGTGATTTTCGCAACAGTAATAATATCTATATAATATAATGTCAGCCCTATATTAAACTGTCCCACTGTTGGGCACGGGCCTCTTCTCAGTGTGAGAAGGGTTAGGTGATAGTCCACCACGCTGGCCCAGTGCGGGCTGGCAGACTTCACATATCTTCGAGAACATTCTGGAGAATTCTCAGAGATGCAGGTTTCCTCACTATGTTTTCCTTCACCGTTAAAGCGACCGATAATTAACAATTTAATACGCACATAACTTCGAAAAGTCAGAGATGCACGCCCTGGGATCGAACTTGAGACCTCTGCGTGGCAGTCCAACGGTTTCCCACTAAGCTATTGCTGCTGTAAAGTATCTACGTACAGTGCTTATTGAATATATTAAATAAGCTACTCACAGCATCTTCTTGATCTTCTGGACACGGCGCAGGGTCCTGTGGCGGTGGGGGCGCCCTCTTAGTGCATATGCAGTCTTTAGGACCCTTGGGGCAGTTGCACTCGACGGAGTGGCTCCAATGTGGGCAAGGATCCTGTATAAAATACGACATATTATTATATTATGGATATTGTTTCTAGTACAGGCCTATTTTTACGAAGACAGTTTCTTAAATATGCTATCCATGCTTTTATTCGCCAAGTATGGCACACCATTTAAAAACTGTTATCATAATAAGAACCATATCGATCAAGTCAGCTTTCAAACAAAAAAGCCGCGTATTAATCGGTCCATTCTTTTAGAAGCTAGATGCCACAGATAGGCACTCAGAAACGTCAAACTTATAACACTCCTATTTTTGCGTTGCGGCATCAAAATAGGCTTTTATGGCAGTGCGAAATCTCCGCTTAGAAACTGCAGCCTGCAGCCTGCCAGCTAATCAGTTAAGCAATCAATTTATAATCTTAAATGTGCAGCGTAAGCGACATGATACAAAGAATACTCAAATCTAGCTGAATTGACTTTCGAGCTCACTATTTTTGTGCAAAGCGGTCATTAAACTCAAAAAGGTTATAAAAGCACCGTCATAGTGTTTGAAGTCACCACTTTAAAATGGCAATCGATACGTCCATTACAGCATGAGAAGCATGCAGGAAAATGGAATATAGTTTATAGAAAATTTATCGGAGACATGTGCATTATATGCTATAAAATTCTATCTAGTTCCTCAAAGATTTCCAGGGCAGTCTACACTTATCAATGGTAGTGTAAGTTGGGTATAGTAAAAGATAAATTTAGTTGAAGTGAGAACATAAGCGTGTGTCTAGATCTGGCGAATACACCACGAATGCACCGTTTATGGCTTAAAAGCCATATAAAACAAATGTCCGAGACTTTCTTGAGGAAGGCGACAGGTTACACCGGCTGACTCAGCTTGTGACCACGGCCAGTGTAACCTGGTCGAAACGTCAAGCATAAAAAAGGTAAACATTGTGCATGATCGCGTTATAGTGCGTATCAGATATGAAGTCCCATTTGACAGATGATCGTTGAACAGCGATAGTGAAGAGACCGTTTCAATCGACACATCACGAAATCGATTACCGATTAACTTTCCAAACAAACTGCAATCGTGGGTTTAGAATCGAAAATAAAACAGTAATCAAACAAGGGGTCCATCCAAGTTTGACATATCGAAAAAATAGAAAAGTCACAGTTATATGTAACGTGTTTAATTGTAAAAGAAAACCTGGTCTTATCCTTGATTAATTCCTAGTATCACATACTTACTCCATACTTAGTATAAAGGTGAAATAAATGTGGTATAACAGATTTTGATTTTCAAGACTACTCTTAAACTGTGGGATATTTAAACCATACGTCCAATATCACATCTACAAATCCATTTTTTGATAAAGAAACTCTTAATTGGGTTTGCAAAAAGGGATTTAAGGTACGTTGCAACGTAATAACAATTAATACCAAATACAAATTTACAAATGTATTTCTCGGACAATTGTTTTTACCTTGAATTAGTCCGATTTTATTCGATTCGTATTGTCAAGTCACTATGACTGAAAGTAAAAAAATACCCTAGTGCGTAACCATGGTATTGCAGTAAAATATTATTTTATTTTGATGTTTAAATTATTTAAAACTAATATCAATAGAAATGATTAGTTGATTATGTTTGTAAAACAATTACTTCATGTTTTGTATAGATTCTAATTATTTTTAAATTAGTCTTTAGTACCATAAGTAATCATTGCTTATCTTAGCAATTTATATAAAATAAGCAGAGTTACGTGCTATGAAGTGTCAAAGGGGACTTCGTATTTGAAACAGACTATAATACCCGTTACGTATTATATACATATATATATATATATATATATATATCATGCAACGTGAAAGTTTAAAAGTTATTACTCGAGGCGCTCATAGCCAGTTGCAATCACTAACCGGTAAACGATTAGCGAGGTTAAGCAATGTTGGGTGCGGTCAGTCTGTAGATGGGTGACCACTTAGTGGTATTTCATCTGAGCGTCTCCGTGCTTCGGAAGGCACGTAAAAAGTCAATCCCGGTTGTTGTCAAATTGACAACAGTCGTTAAGCCATGTCAGAGGCCTACTAAAAAATATTCATTTAGTCTAGCATTTTTTTTAAATTTTGATATACATGTGGATGAAGTAGGAGACGAAAGTTTGTATGGAAGTCCAAACAAATCTGTCTATGTTTACTACACGTATACGTATTTATCGGATATATGTGTATGATTAGTAAAAGTGCCGTCAGTAGTTTGTATGTGTATTATTTGAAAAATAAGTATCCTAAAAATGTTTAAATGCTGCCCAAAGTAACTTTTGCACGCGGATGAAGTCGCGGGCAAAAGCTAGTACGCTATAAACGAAGGCGATTTCATGAAATCTCCAATGGGAATGAATAAAGCAAGAGAGCTATGCCAGAATCGTAGGCAGTGGAATACCGTAATATCTACCCATTCCTCCAGTCAAGAGTCCAATAGTTTATAAATTATGATACATGATCCTTGATTGAAATGACGAATTACCAATAATTATTTCTTCGGCAATATACAGGCTCGAGATTTTGTATATAAATATGTATGTACATTTAATTGTCGGTATTGTCGGTTTACCTTTTTACAAAATTAGAAAAGTTTTACCTTTTTAGACGCCGTTCCCTTGTCAAATTTGATTGCCTTGGGTACCTCGACACGATTGAGGCAAAGCATGAGTTGCTTATAAGTTTCCGGATCCATCTAAAATTAACAATAAATATATAAGTTAGACCTGCTGGTTTGAGAAAACATATTACTATAAACTTTTTACGAACGTCCACGCACTCTGCTTATAATTTTATTGTAGGTAAATTTGGAAACAATGGACTTAAAGACAATTTCTCCTTGCCAAGATTAACCAATTCATTGGAAAATTGTTAAATTACATTTTCTCATTTGTTTTTCAATAAAACTTTACAAAGAATACAATGGATATAAAAAAACTCTGTCTGTGGATCACACAATTGCTTATACCGTGTGGTAATTGAACCCATAACACACGACGTAAAGTGGCAAGCAAACTGTTAAAAAACCAGCCAGGTACAACTTACACACCATGGCTTAGAAATTTCGGTCTTTTAATTGAGGCTAATTAGATATTATAACAAATAGGTACATACGGCAGCAGACGCTTTTACAAACAAAATGATATAACCAAAACATTTTTTTTTTTGACATCTTACCTCGCATCGAGTCTTTACTGCTCCACCTACTATAGTCAAATTCAAATTCTTCTTCACTGTAGTCAAAACAAAGTCTTGCAGAATCTTCCTAGTCTCCGCATTAAGCTTCCCATTTGTACTCCGCTTCAAACAATGCAACACGGACTCTGCTACAGCCTTACCAGGTGGACTCTTAGATTTTCGTTCTAATACCGTGTACATATTATCAAATATATTATCTAAGAACCTCTGCTTCACACCCACACAAACACAATCCAATGTTGGGTCTGTAGTACAAGTATCATCGCCGTAATTACACTCTCTTTCTTCTAAACACTTGGGACAATCGGTACACAATTTTCTTACATCGTTAGTATCGGTACAAACGTGGCATTTAATACATTTTACTTTAGTAACAGCTATTTCTTCGTTAAGTTTTTGTATTTCTTCCCTCATACATTTTTCTTTTTTTTTACATTTTTCTTTGCAATTGTCAGCCGTTACATTCAATAAATCGAGTTCTTCAAGAATGGCTGTTCTCTGAAATATTAGATTAACTCTAAAATTGATCTTAAGGGCCATTTAGCGTACTAATAATATATGTTTTGATGAATGTTTGCTTGTTTGTTAGTGAATCACCCATAAATAAAAGAATTTGGATGTAACTTGACACATACATAGGACTTTTTTATACTTTACTACAGGGTAAATTGTAACGTATCTATGTTATCCGTAGTTTGAGTAACAAAATCCGAACATCTATCTACCAAAGACAACAACATTATTATTTACCTCAGCTCTAAGATCTTCATGTTCAATTTTCTTCTGCAATAGAACTTTACAAATTTTCTGTAGATCATCTCTCGCGTCTCTTACGTATTGTGCGCCTTCTTCTTCTTTGCTTCTTTTGTGGTTCATTTCTTGTTGTGTCCTCTTCTGAACTTTAGCTATTTCAGCAGCTATGGATGCTAATCTTGCCTATAATGTAATATTACACGATTTAAATACAACATTTAAACTAATTTTCTAATTTTGTATAAGTAGCTATAATATGTGTAATGGGTCTGATGTGTGTGCGTGTGCGTGGTTACAGCAATATTGCATACTACTGCTATGCATGAGGTTTGTTATTAGGTTTATCTGCCATTAGTCAGGTACAGGCAAACCTACAGGGCACAACTGTGGGTCGTGTCGCCTATTACGTGAAATCTAAAACTATATTTGGGAAACTACGCTTGTAATACACACCCACTACGTATGTACATAAAGTAATCAGTAATGAACAGTTTTCTTACATCGGAGGCTTCTCTTTTCGTGAAGAATGACTTTTTTGTATTTTCTAAATCCTTGCTATTACTTTGTATTCGTTTCTCAAAGTTGGCTATTTCTGTGTCCATAATCTTAACGTCGTTCAATTTCTGATTCATATTTTCAATAATATTCATTCTAGTCTTGTTCATATTTTTTATTTGGAATTCTAGATCTCTTCCGTTTTTCCTCCATTTATTTGCACTTGCTTCCACCTCCTTTAACTAAAATTATTGTACCCAATGAATCATGGGGTACAATATACATGTTATAACAAACTGCCTATGGCGCAATGAATGCAGAACACTAAGGGCTTGCACTACCACTTCCAGATAGAATTTATCTATAAGATAAAAGTCTCGCCATCTCTTTTCTTTAACCTAATATGAGTGAGACAGCATGCGATTTATCTTTCAGATAACTTTTACTTGTTAGTGGTAGGAGTGGCCGTAAGAGACAGAACCATCAAGACAATAAACGTATACACTTCTTTCAGCGACTTAACGTATTTTATAATGAACCATACAAAAGATATAAGATGGCATACAATAAAAAAAAAGCATGATGTATAGAAGACACTGGTAAAAGGTTCTTAGTAGTTTTGATTTAACCCTATTTATCCGTGCATCCTAACGCTGCTAAGCCATAACCCAAGTGGGAGAACGTTGGATTGCCACGCAGAGGTCTCGAGTTCGATCCCAAGGCGCGCATCTCTGGCGTTATTTACTGACTTTATCGGTCACTTCAACGGTGAAGGACAATATCGTGAGGAAACCTATGATAAGATATGTGAAATCTCGAACCCGCACTGGGCCAGCGTGGTGGACTATGGCCTAACCTTTCTCAAACTGAGAAGTGGCCCGTGCCCAGCCGTGGGACAGTTTAATACAGGGCTGATATTATTATATATCGGTGCGTTTCAGTTACAAGATTTGTGAGCATTTTATATTCTGTACAATTATTACTACTTACTTGACTCAGTAACTCTCTTTGTCGGCCGATTGATTCGGATACTTTATTTTTGTACGCGTCTTCCATACACAACCACAAGTTGTCGGCTTGCTTCAACAGTTCTATTCCATCTCTTTCCCTCTCTTCTAATATCTTTATTTGGTTTTTCAACTCCTCCTGCGTCTTCATTAACTCTTTCACTCTAATAGTGCATTTCTGATCGTATGTCGCCGCCTGATATAATATATGAAAAATCAAAACAAATTATAAAATGTTTTATAGTTTTTTAATACAACTCCCGCACTAGGAATAATTCCTGTATCGCGAGGGATTTTACGAATATTCAAACAGCGGACATGAAGAACATCTCTCGGTACAACAATTTGTGGATCACACAAATGCGTGTGCGTGTGCGTGTGCGTGTGCGTGTGCGTGTGCGTGTGCGTGTGCGTGTGCGTGTGCGTGTGCGTGAGTGTGAGCGTGAGCGTGAGCGTGTGCGTGAGCGTGTGCGTGAGCGTGTGCGTGTGCGTGAGCGTGAGCGTGAGCGTGTGCGTGTGCGTGTGCGTGTGCGCGGGCGTGTGCGTGTGCGTGTGCGTGGGCGTGTGCCCCACGCACACGTGTGTGTAATTATATATAATAAGATCTATAATTATTGTTTTTTGTTTAGTTGAACTTACAGGGCTTAAAACATAGTACGCCAGTTGTATTTCTCAAATATATAAATATTGCCTGTTGCTCTGTATGAACATAACACATACATTGCGATTCCAATTTTCTAAAAATAGTGTGATTGACGTGCCACTTCGCTGAGAAGACGCAATTTAATTACATTCTATATAATATCTATGAGATATTAAATAGAACTCAAGATATTTGTGTTCAAAGTCTATCTATTATGCGTGCGAAACGGTATTTTGAGGTATTTCACCAACGATGGCTTCACCGAAAATGCTGGCCAGAAAAAATCTCGAATTATGTGGTTATCATCAGGCGAGCCTATATGCTTATTTGCCACCTTGGTAAATTAAAACTCAAATATTACATATTACAAATAAACGAGAAACATAGGCGCATGCAATATAGATTAAAGTTATTTTTGTCTTTTTTATGACAATTTCCTCACTAGGTATAAAATCTGTGTCACAAGAAATTATTTGGTGGATCACACAAATGTTTGACTCGTTTAGGTATCGAACTGACAACACTCGGTGTAATGGTAGACCACTTAAACCGCTTCGCCCACCATGCAGTGTAATGAAAGAAATTTCTTTTTAACATCAGGTGATCTCTAGAGATATTTGATGACAACAGATATTCTGAATTCGGCGAAAGCTTTGTTTGACAAGTATCTGAAGCTGTGCCAAAATTTATTCGGTTATCGTCCCTGTTTTTAACTATGAGTGAAAACAAGGGCGTTATACGAATAATGCATTTTTGTACCGTATGGGATTTGACCCAGGCGACGAGGTATGTGTGGAAAACCTTGGGGGAAGCCTATGTCCAGCAGTGGACGACTTACGGCTGAGATAATGATGATGATCACAACAATTGTAACGTACAGACGGTAATTACGTTAACGTAATAGGCCAACGGACGAAAATATGTACGTAAGTATGCATATTTCGTGGGACCACCCAAATACTCTGAAATTGAAATTGAAATTCCGAATTTCGATGTTGCTATTCTATGGCATAGCAGTACAAACAATACTTCCCGTTAAAAAGACTTACAACTACATCGCGTAACTCTTTTTACACTGAAAAAAGATATGTGCCCAGCAGTGAGACATTTACGGCAGTGACATATACGGTTCTGATATTATTATTAAAAGAAGACTCACGCTGCAGTTCATATGCAGTGGCATCAAATTATTCCTGATTTTGGTGGATTATATTTGATGCAGCTCTATTAAATATACTTTGGTTATCGAAACACGTGAAGCATATCTATAAATTTATGCCCAAAGTTGGCGACATAGGTCGCTAGACAGCCAAGCCTAAGAAGTGGCATTGGTTAAGACACAGAGATTGCAGAAACAATGGCCGTTGGAATAAATAGGTTCTGGCCACGCATCGACAGACACAGCAGCATAATCGGTATGTATAGACAACCTTGAAAGAGGCGTATATCCGGCAGTACATGTCTTTCGGCTGAAATTATGATAATGCGCAGATCGCAGTATGCTATATATGCTGCTATGCTATGCTGATTCTGGAGGGGGTAATTCAGAAACCACTACAACATCCTGGCACGGGATAGTGATGAACAATAACGATACGGGACTCTTATGAGGCCTAGTAATCGGAGTGAGTACACTTTAAATATTTTAACCAGGAACAATTAAAGGACAAGTCTGGTGGTAACAGCCGCGGTAATTCCAACTCCAATAGCGTATACTAAAATTGTTAGGTATAAGCCATTTCTGCGTACGTCTTTGATTTGGCGTGAGTTACTCAAAGATGCGTAAACCACCGAATGGATTTGGATAAAACTTGGTACAAAGATAGACCATGTCTCACATTAATACATAATTACCTACTATTCCACTGATGTGGTCTCATAGGATTGAGGCAGACAAAGGCCACAGGCTGAAACTACTCAGTAATATAAAAATAGTAATGTCTCTGACCTCCTGCAGATTGCATAAGACTTTGCTGAGCGGCATCTCTTCCGATTTCGTACTACACGGCCTTGGCGCCGGTGGTGCATACCTCGCCGGCTGCTCGGGCCGCTTGTACTCCACATAAGTCCTATTTAGAAGATTATTTTCATTTATAAACAATTACTACTACTACTACTTTTATTTATGCTTACAGTCTGCTAGAGACTGTCACCAAATATTGACTAAATAATATAGTAAAATAAAAAAACTTTTAAAAGGACATTTCCGTGCTAGGATTAATTCCTGTGTTGCGGGGGACTTTATAAACATTCAAACAACGGACACAAAGAACACTCAGACTTCACCTGGCTCACTTCAGATATTTTTTTCATCTAACTCTGCAACCCCCGAACGATTATATTAGTGAGGTTGTAAGCACTGTATGGATTAGTTGCCTTACTTATAAGACTATTGCTAATAATAAGTTTTTATTGTGATATGTATTGTATATATTGTTATAGTCTTGACATTTACGGTTTTATATCTTAATTTTATATTAATCATATTTATTTTCAATTATTATTTTTCATCATTGTGTATTCAGTCACCTATGTTGATCGTGTGTGTACGTATTTGTATATTTAAGTATTTGGGGTTCTATTTCTGGAGTATAACTTTCCGCCTGAGTGTGTGCCTAAGGGACATTTATTACTTAATATTATGTTTTTGGTGTCTGTCTCGGAGATATTTATACTACAAAATGACTAAAAGTAAAAATCTAAAAATTAATATTTTTAATGCGGGGTCTTTGTCTACGAATCATAACGAATTTATAATAGCTATGAACCAAAACTCGGTCGACATAATGACGATCAACGGAACTTGGCTGCGGCCTGGGAAAGATGGACGAGCTCCTACTGTTCCTGGATATTGGTTACGTCATATATGTACTTAGACCAACGAACGTACGCCGTGGATGAGGTGGTGGAGTTGGATTCTACATCAGGAATGGTATAAGTAGTTTATAAGCAAGGGTGATTGAGCGATGCGTTTACGATACGCGGCTTACCCAAGCCGACAGTAATGCCAGGAATTACCATGAAATGCTAGGAAAATGCCAAAGGAAATACAGTTATATCCAAGAACGGTGAGTAACGCTGACCACCAGGCAGGAAGATCATGTGTCACCAATAGCAATAAAAAAGTTACCTCGGTTTCTTCTTATCCTTATTTTTCGCATCATCGCAACAGCCTCTATAGGTTATGTACCGCTGTCGGCCGAAGATATTGCCGATCGATTCTGTTCTTGCTGAACCTACGCCCATACACTGCTGGACTTCTTGCTACAAACAACAAATTTAGTTGAACATTAATAGACCTTGAATATCGAATTATTGGTCAAATATTATGTACCCTCTGAAGTTGTTTCGAGTAGCGTTGCAATGACAAAAAAAATATGTACATGGCATACATGGGTAGCGGGAGGCATGGAACAACGCACACTATAGAAACTTCAGAGTAAACTAGAAGTTTGAAGCAACGTACGGATATTTTTTACCCGACTATGGCGAAGCCAAAGGGAAGTATACCTACCCTGTCTGTTTAATAGAGATGTTCCTGGCACCCACATATTCATAGTAGGTATATACAGTGGGTGCGACCACAGCTCTACCTTGACCATTTTTGTACCTATGCATTTCTGGATTTCTATCTGAATTATTTTCTTGTTTCGTCCTGTTTAGACCCCTTCGTACGTAGTCGGGTTATAGTTTTTAAACTTTATTTTTTTATTATCTTGGACGAAAGCATTTACGCGTCCTGCTCCGCAGGGAAAAAACGGCAGAGACGGCAACGTTATTGGAGTATTTACTTAAATAAATCAGTTACATACGATTATAATACAACCAGTTTTGTTTAAAGTTATTACCTTAACTTGGCTCTGCTAATCACAAAAAATATATTATTAAAGCTAATTTAATTTTCATGGTTTTGTGTCCAACTACTAACAATTAATTAAAACAGGATTTGAGAATTAGTCTTTTAAAACTAATTCTATTTTTTTATGTTGTTTTAAACAAATTGCATTACCACATTATTCCACATTGTTCTTTCGTTTTAAAGTTATTTTACTTATAGTACTACTAATAGAAGTTCACATCTTTTTAACGACTCACACATATAACTTATTAATAGGCTAAAGTAAAAGAAAGGACATACTTATGTACATACCGTGAGATTACAATCTGGATCATCTTTGAGAATGTTCCAGAAATCGCACATGAGCTTAATGCCAACATTACACGAATCACCCTGCGGTTCTACAGAGTTTTGGCTGCTATTGTCCAGCTCTCTAATGAGGTTATCCAAAGCCGTATAGCGGCGGTTCAGGCATGACGGTACACCAGGCATTATCTTTAATTTAAAAAGGAAATTTGTGTTAAGGAGCTAATTTAAAGATATGTTGAGTGGTCGCCTCGCCAATGCTACGCCGAGGGTTGTGGGTCCAATTTCCACACGATACGCGATAAAGTTTGTGAGATCTACAACAGCTGGTTGTTCTAAGTCCTATATTCAAAATAACCAGCTCTAAGTCATTGTGTCCGTTGTTTGAATGTTTGGTAAGTGTCCGCGATATATTAATTAAACCAGGACCACCAAATTATTTAAAATGGCGACGTATCGACTAAAACTAATTTTCGTACAGTGATTCTGACGAAGGTGGCAGCGACCATTTCCTTAAAGATCTTGTCAGTCTCACTTCATCGGCATTATTCATATTGAGGTCGATATGTTTGAATGTTTGGTAAGTGTCCGCGATATATTAATTAAACCAAGAAAACCAAATTATTTAAAAATGGCGATGTATCGACTAAAACTAATTTTCGTACAGTGATTCTGACGAAGGCGGCAGCGAACATTTCCTTAAAAATCTTGTCAGTCTCACTTCATCGGCATTATTCATATTGAGGTCGATATGTTTGAATGTTTGGTAAGTGTCCGCGATATATTAAGTAAACCAAGAACACCAAATTATTTAAAAATGGCTATGTATCGACTAAAACTAATTTTCGTATAGTGATTCTAACGAAGGTGGCAGCGACCATTTCCTTAAAGATCTTGTCAGTCTCACTTCATCGGCATTATTCATATTGAGGTCGATATGTTTGAATGTTTGGTAAGTGTCCGCGATATATTAATTAAACCAAGAACACCAAATTATTAAAAAATGGCGATGTATCGACTAAAACTAAATTTCGTACAGTGATTCTGACGAAGGTGGCAGCGACCATTTCCTTAAAGATCTTGTCAGCCGCACTTCATTGGCATTATTCATATTGAGGTCGATATGTTTGAATGTTTGGTAAGTGTCCGCGATATATTAATTAAACCAAGAAAACCAAATTATTTAAAAATGGCGATGTATCGACTAAAACTAATTTTCGTACAGTGATTCTGACGAAGGTGGCAGCGACCATTTCCTTAAAGATCTTGTCAGCCGCACTTCATCGGCATTATTCATATTGAGGTCGATATTTTTAGGGAACTAATATATTATTCCTGTATATTGGGGATAAAGGGATGAATAAAGAGACGGTGTAGGTAAACAAAAAATTTATGAAGAATTTGACTTTAATCCATGCAGGATGGCGTAGCGGTTTCAGTGGTCTCCTCGCCACTGCCTTTACGCCAAATATTGCAATGGGTTCAAATCCCACACGCGACAATAAATTGTGTGTTCCACAAATGATTGTTCGAGTCCGAGTCTGGGTGTCTTGATTTTAAAGCTAAGAAGTTTTAAGACTATCTCCGTATGATGCTCTTTACAAAGTCACGTTATACCTAGACCATCAAAGGTGGTCATAACCTAGGTTCCTTTGAGTCTATACACATGTATTTGTGGCAATAAAGTATAATATGTTATCGTATGTTAACGATTACACTTACCTTTTTTGTAAGTTATATACTTATTATAAAAAATTTGTCATGGTTTATGACCACTACAGCTTAGTTTTAATAATTTATTATTTTTTGCTAGAATATTGACATCCTAATTTCCCATAGTAAACCAAAATATGATTATAGAAGTTTATGAAAAAAAGTATTACACATTCCAACATGCCAGAACCAAAATTGGAGACATGCGTCTTTAAATAACTAGCGCCATGGCGTTAATACTGTGATAAGACCTATAATTAGCACAATATATAATAAATTATTAGTTCAACGCAAAGACATGTTTACAATTCAATGATTACTTAAGGCATACCATATCTAACTAAATAAGTAATTAAATACGTAAACATATCAGATATTTTCATAATTATTGTCTAAATTTACCTACCAATAGAATAATTCTTATTGTTGGAAAGACAAGCGCCACGCCGCCGCCGTGACGCGACGGCTCTGAGCGGGAGACAAATATTCAACTGACATAAAGTACTTATCCTTGACCCAGTCAGAACAACATTAACTCGTGGATCACACAACAAACGCTCCAACAGCCGCGCCGCTGTCACAGATCACGAGAAAAGCCAGCCACAGTCGAGCGCCAGCCTGCTATACTGCCTTATATAAGGGGTGTGACTGACAAGATTGGCTACATCTTGAAGCGAGCTTCAATCAACACATACTTCAAGCCGCCAACGAAGATAAGTCAATTTTTACCATCTGTCAAGTGCCAACTACCTTTACAAGATGCAGGGGTCTATAAAATAGATTGTGACTGCGGACTCTCATACATTGGTCAAACCAAGAGAAGCATAGGCACCCGCATGAAAGAACACATAGCTGTTGTTAAACACCAACGCTCGTTGAAGTCTGCTGTGTGTGAACATGTGCAACAGGGGACCAACCACTACCGGAGATTTGACAAACCACAGATTCTCGCTAAAGAACACAGATTCCTACCAAGGATGCTTCGCGAGGCTATTGAAATCATAAAACATCCTAATTTCAATAGAGAAGATGGTTGGAATGTACCACCAGCTTGGGATCCAGTCATTCAAATAGTCAAATCCAAGAAGAAGCAGACCACAGCTAGACTTCATGATACTCTGAGCTCATTCTGCGTAAATAGAAACACCAATGATTAAATTATGTTTGGGTACTTTGAAATAACGACACTGGAACATTGAGACGACTACCATCTTAGTCTCCCCGTGACCATGGCTGCTGAAAAGCAACCGAAACGTCGGGGAAAGTGTAAAAATAAATGAAATCTAAATAGTTTAATAATAATTTAATTAGCTTAAAAATTAGTAAAGTTTAATAGTAGTAGTAGTGTAACAATTTTCAAAATTATGTAATAAAGTGTCAAATAAACAACGCGATAAAATCCGTATATAGTAGTTTAATTTCAATGAATACTATTCGCGTAAACAGAAGACAATATTATAATGATGATGATGAATTATTTGGCTATAAGAGTTACTTAGTTTCTTTTTTTAAATTCTATTGGTAATAATTTCTATAGGTAATATTAACTGCCTTGTTGGTCCAGTGGTCAAAGCATTGCGCTGCGCAGGAGATATTAAAGTCCAAACATCGAGACACTCTCTATATTTTACTAGCTCTAATCAAAATTCAAATGCAACGTCAGTTCGGTATGACCGAAGAAAAATCAGGATGACCTGACGCCAGGATCAACGGCTTTCCTTGACACATAGTTCTTAAGTCTGAGCTGTTGCTGAGATTTTCGTACCTAATAGAAAAAGCTAATAGGTAACTATTATTGTTGACCCAACCAGGTATTCCAGCTGGAAACCACAGACTTCGTGTACAGCAGCTAAAACTCATATAGGTATTCTAGATCTCAATATTATCAATCAAGAGCCACAGACATTTATAAGTTATACCTATACTTCTAATGTCTTTTTTTTTTTTTTTTTTTTTTACGTGGGGGAATGCATGACGCATACTCCTCCGCGGGGGCGGGCGGAGGGGTTATGTCGGACTCGCCGGGGTAAAAGAAGATGTTAAGTACCTCCCGGAATACCGACTAAACCTACCACGGTGTTCCTCGACAAAACCACTATCGACGGGGCCGCGCGAATCACTTTCGCATGCGGTCGCGACCCCGCCGAGGTTTCGGTCCGCCGTATGAAACGGCAGGCCACTACACGAAAGATCTACCCAAAGGCACTTCTAACACTCCCTACTGTCCCCCCTAGAGGGGAGACGGACTCGAAACAACAGAGGCGCGCGTGGGAACACGCACGCCGCCTCTCGGACCTGGTGCTGAACGGATGGCGGGCAGGCCCACAAAGCCCGCCACCCCCAGGTCAAACCTCAGGGTGGCTGGAGGTCGCCTCGCGCCCTCCGGCGCCCGGCTCTGCGGTTGGGGAGAGGGTTCAAACGCTCCCTCTCCCGCTCCGCCGCCTCCTTGATGGAAATGACTTTCTCACAAAAGGAGGCGACGGCGTTCCACGACCTCTCACTCCGGACCATAGACTGAACTACGGCTGGGAGCGAGAGGGCAACCAATCCGACTGCCGCGATCAACTCACGGCGCTGCGATGCCCAGGCGGGGCAAACCGCCAAAGTGTGCAGCGCCGTGTCCTCAACAACGTCGCGGCAGTCGCCGCAGTGGTGACAACCGGGCGTCTCTTGCCGGCGTATACGACACAGGAACTGGCCAAAACAACCGTGGCCAGTCATTACCTGTGTCAGCCGGAAGGTGAGGGCGCCATGCCGCCTCTCCAGCCACTCCTCAAACACGGGACTTACCGCCACGATCGTGGCGTGCCCGATACTTCTAATATGTCTGTGATCAAGACTTCAAGAGCAAATTGACAACATAAAGTGTGTTCGAAAACTGAATAAGTAATATTAATTTCTTTAAAATTATTATCTTAAATAACATTACACTTATTTAATTTAAAATAGTTGTAAGAAAATTTATCTATTTTAGCTGACTATTATATAAAGGAGTGCTTTATAGTGATTTATTGATTGAAGACCAATATAATTATGATAATAATAGAAATACGTGACAATGGTTACGAACGCATCAAACCTCACGCAAATCGCAGGTGTCAAATGTCAACTGTCAACTCCAACAATGTACATATGTTGCTTGTTGACAACAATTCTATCGTAATACGTATTTTAAATTGCTTACATTACTGTGCTGATAAGATAAAATAAAACGTACCTAATAGCCAGGCAGTCGTTATTGTCGGTCACAGTTCATGTTGATTGCGTCTTAAATTGCCATTAAAAGCACAAAAATGACTGAACTTGGACCGGTAAGAAAAGTGTTTTATATCACTTCTATGGATTAATTTAATTTATTTTATAACACTCTAAATATTGAAATCTACAACTAACTCGTATTCATATTTTAGGAACATCCCAGAAATCTTATTCCGGAGCTGTGCAATCAGTTTTACCACTTAGGATGGGTAACTGGAACAGGCGGTGGTATTTCTATAAAAGAAGGGTATGAAATAACTTATTACTTATTAATAGATACTGCAATTAGTTCCATAAGATATATTAATTTAAGTTTAAATTACATGTCAATAGACATTGGTTCTGCACTTAGATTTGTCTGACTGTTACATTTGTGCAATAAAATAGGTTTTAGAATTATTGGAGTTATTTATTAGTAGCAATACCAAGGCTGAAAAGTGCCTGAAGGATGACGATAGGATTGTTGTTGTGCCTTTTTGTCAGTTTAAAAACACACCTGGAGAAATGTTAATACACCTCACTCTGTCTTGTAGGATATAAAGGCATGAGTTGATGTTACATTACATTGAACATGGCCTAGTCCTTAGACTCCATTCTAATATACCTACATAAAAAAATATGATGTTCATTACCACTGTACTATGGCTATGATACACTTTACCAACATCAGATTGAGTTTTAAATATTCTTAGACAATTAGTTTAATCAATTATTTTGCATACTGTCCAACTGTTTTGTACTTACAATAGTTTTCCAATTCCTCACTAAGAAAACTACATAGTGTCAAATTAAAATCTTAATGTTATTAAAATGTTTAACCCTTTGGCTGCCACGTCAAAAAAGCAAAAGCATCCTCTCAGTGCCATGCTACAATATCATTCTTTAATACTTACATCGTTTTTGTGATCTTATGCTAGTATGGATGAAACAAATAGTAAGCAGTTCACATAATATAAATTCGGATGAGTCTTGCTACATAATTAACAATACAAATAAGAAAACAATGCCTTTTAAAAGATTTATTAGCGTTTAAAAGTCTATCATGGAGCTGAGTGCTAGACACATATTGCTTTGTCATGTATACATGACTGTGGCGGTCAAAAGGTTAATGAGCACATTAGATATGATAGAGAGCAACTGGCTATGTGTGAATAATACTCTACCTTTTTAGCAAGAGATGTATCACTTGCATGTCGCTAAACCCTCCATAGGATTTGGTAACTATTTAGCATAACGCAAGCTATACATATATTTCTGCTCTGCCTTATTTGTATATAGCAATGTCTTTATTTTCCAGCAACAAAATATATATTGCCCCGTCAGGTGTACAAAAGGAACGTATGAAATCTGATGACCTGTTTGTGCAAACCATCAATGATGAAGATCTGGAGTTGCCACCACCAGAGAAAAAGTGAGGAAATATTTTGTTTTATGATTAGTATAAGTTATAAGTACTTATTGAATTATTAAACTGTCAGAAATAAACAGACCATGGTGTTGTCAACTCTTGTTGTTGCTCGTCTTGTTGAGCCAGTCAGTAATCATTAACCTGACTGCAATGGATGGCATAGTGGTGTGGGCTTTTTCCGAAAGGAAATAAAGGCGACCTAGCCATTATTCCTTGGACAGAGGATGACTTTATAAAGAAGAATCTAACTGATTTTTATTTATATTGAAGGGGAAAAATGTGTTTACTTTGAAGACATATTTTTTTTGTTATGACATCTAATTATCTTTGATGCAATTTATTATGAATTATGGTTGTAATCCAATCAGTGAAACAGCTGCCCAATAGAACAAACAAATGTAAATCTCAGAACCTGACACTGTTACAAAGCTTTTGATATGTGCATTGGCATATAGGCCCAGATGATTGCATGATTGATGATTTAACTTCTACTTACCTCTAACTATCAATATTTAATCATTTCAGGTTAAAGAAAAGTCAATGCACCCCTCTATTCATACTAGCATACAGAGAACGAGGCGCGGGCGCAGTCATACACACGCACTCACCGCACGCCGTGCGATGTACCCTTCTATACGATAAAGAATTTGTTATTACTCACCAGGAGATGATAAAGGTAATATTTATATCACTGGTACTTACCAACCAAGAAATTAGGTCATAGATTCATCCGTTTTTCATTCACTCACAGTATTTTTTCTAGAAGAAAGGCTCCTGAAGTCCTGTCTGTACTTGCTCTTAACTTGTATGCGAAATTTCATGATGATCAGTCGAGTAGTTAAGGCGTGAAGTATAACGAATAAACATACCCACATTCGCATTTATAATATTAGTTAGGATTAAACTTGTTTATGAATTATCTGACGTCTGGGATGGTCCGAGAAGGGCTAGGCTAGGATAGTTCATAATGCGAGGCCAGTATGGGCTAGCAGACTTCACATGTCTTCAAGAACATTATAAAAACTTCCAGACATGCTAGTATCCTCACATGAAACCTTCCAGACATGCTAGTATCCTCACGACGATTTCCTTTACCGATGCGATAATTAACTATTTAATATGCACATAACTTATAAATCTATGGTGTATGTTGGCATAATTTGTGAAATCGTACCATTACCGTGGGAGAGCCACGCTTCGGGACGAATGGGCTGGCTCGACCGTAGTGATACCACGGCCTCACAGAAAACCGGCGTGAAATAGCGTTTGCGCTGTGTTTTGTCGAGTGAGTGAGGGCACCGGAGGCCCAACCGCAGATTTAAAAGGAACGCAACACACTTGTGACTCCTCTGGTGTTGCGAGTGTCCATGGGCGGCGGTAATCGCTTACCATCAGGCGATCTGTCTGCTCGTTTGCGTCATATTAGCGTAAACCATTAAATAAAAAAAACCTCTGTGTGGCTGCTCAATGATCAGTGTGGTGACGATTGAACAGCCAAGCTAATACAGATTAAAACATATTTTTTAATGAACGGCAATATAATTATTATACTTCACGGAATGATAACCGCTAGTAATTACCTGAATATCCCAAATGCTATTCTTTTAAATTTATAATAAATCCAAGCAGTGATAGAATACTGTTTGGTTTTATTATAAGTGCTCATGCTCAAGAGTCTGTCTTTCAATCGGATTGTGACCCATATTCCATATATTATTGTACAAAGGATATTAAATTTCTTACTCTGCTGAGGGACAAGATTAAATACGCTCATGTGTGCCCAAAAATACAAGCATCGTCAATTTTAACTTATATTTATTCAAATATTCCAGGGTATAAAAGACTCAAAACTAGGCCGTTTCCTCCGCTACGACGAGAAGCTAGTGGTGCCCATTATAGAGAACACCCCGTTTGAAAGGGATCTAGCAGGCAGTCTCGGCGAAGCGCTGCGACAATACCCTGGCACTAGCGCCGTGCTAGTGAGGAGACACGGAGTTTATGTATGGGGTGATACATGGCAACAAGCTAAGACTATGTGAGTTAAACTTTTACTTATTTTGAATAGCAAAATCAAATGAACATTTTTATTTGTACAACATAGGTGGTATATTATATAGTGATAGTTATATATTATAATATATTGTATGATCATTATGCCGCTGGACTATGGCCTAACCCTTCTCTCACTGTGACGAGGCCTGTGCCCAGCAGTGGGATAGTTGAATACATGGCTGATATTATACTATTATATTACTATGGATGGCCAGCCATTAGTATGCCCTATAGGTTTTTAAGGCATACTAATGCACTATGAAACCCTTGATTTCGGAGACCCAAAAATTTTAAGCGCCTGTTGTCCTCCTAATGTATCGTCACATATACGACGTATGCCTTTTTTAATTTGCATTCTTATATACATATGTCTAAAAGTTAAACATCAATCCAATACTTCTTTTTCTATAATAGGACTGAATGCTACGATTATCTGTTTGAAATGGCGGTAGAAATGAAAAAGCTTGGACTTGATCCTGCGTTTAATCCAGAGACCACACAAAACGGTTCGCAACATTGACCAAAAAAAGGACGAGATCACACCATATCCACTGTTGTATAATTTATTAATATAGAAATGTAAATATTGCTTATTTTTATACTTGTTGAAATAAAGAGTTATCCAACGAAAACAAGGAATTCATTGCATTATTTCTTGGTAGTCATTTTTCTTCACGACAATTTTCATCGCATCAATTCTGAAAAAATGCTACCCGATAGAACGCGTTCTCCAAGTTTCGATTCATTCCCACTCCTAACCCTTCTCCTGCTGATACCATGTACGCTAGACGTACAACGTTGTATGATCAAATCCTTAAGCCCTTGTAACTCCGCATTCGAGAAAAAGCTCCCGTTCGTAAAATCAGAACAGAACAGTTCGTTCTCCCGCCTCGCCAATTCATACAATGTTTTCAAATCTATTGAATTTTTGGCCCTATTAGCGTTTACAAGGTGTTGACGTCTCAAAATGCGTCTGAGATCGTCCAAATAACATTTGTTACTCTCTATACTGTCATCAATAATTTCGATCTCTTTTACAGTCAGTTTCTCTAGGTCTTCATCTAATATTTTGAATTTGTCTTTGATATTTTCTGGCAGCTCTGTTAAGGGAAGCGCTTCTGTAATATATATAAAAAGACAATAATTAAAACGATACTGTACTACGTTGTTAACTATACATTAAATATAATGGTAAAATGTATGTTCCTATAGCGGCATTAAGAGGTCCATTAAAGATGCCTCTGATTTTTTGAATCACCAACTCTGATGAAATTTCAAAAAGATTTAGACATAGAACCACAGTGATAATGATAATATAAGTAAAATGATAATGATATTAGAACAATGGATAAATTACTTTTATATAGCCTACGAAATCAAGAGTGGACATTGAGAATTGGTAAATGCATTGCAGTAACACTCCCGGCCAGGTAGGCATAGTAGAAATCTTACGAACTCTGCTGTACAATGCAAAATATTAGCGGCCTGGTTACTGTTCAGCACTGCCTGTACTGTTTATAAGAGCACACTGCTTCTTAAATCTCTTTAAACTGTACTTGCTGCAATACGTTCTTGCAACAAGTACAGTTTAAAGAGTGCACATAACTCCTGAAAAGCTGAACTCCTTTCTCAAACGGGTTACCATAACCGCTGTAACATCTAATCCTCAACAATTTAAGTATATGATAAAGCGAAAAACTTACCACATTCACAGTTGTCATAAGCGGGCTTCACAGAAAAGAAAGTTCTCATAGTCTGGATAGGTTCGTTCATAGTACCAGTTGAACTATAATCGTATATATCATACTCAATGCATACTACTTTCTCGTCCAGCCGTCTTAACTCCACATTATGTCGCTTGAACTTCGAAAATTTCTCCACGATGATTTTGACCTTCGGTATTTCTGATATGTGAATGCTTATTGGCTTACTTTGGTATTCAGTAGGAGTTGCAGAATCTGAGAATATGATATGACATTACTATCTAAATATTCATCACTAAGCTAAGAATATAACATAATTTAAAAAAAGGCGTTCTCGATGGCGTAGTGGTTAGTGTAACCGACTGCCACGCCTGGGGTCGCGGGTTCGATTCCCGCTCAAGTCATTGCGATACAAGATATTTGCGTGAATGGACATGTATGTTTGTCTTGATCTGGGAGTTGCTATGTATAATATGTATATATTTACAAAAAAAGAAGTATATAATTATGTAAGTTTATCCATTGTCTATAGGTTGCCCAAAACCGCTGTACCGCGCCTTAGGTATGTGCGCGGCGAGAAGAGGGGGGAAGGACGCAGGCTAACAGGCCGCTGACATTCGTCAACGCTCACGGCAATCCCCCCTGTCTCTCGCCGCGCACATACCTAAGACGCGGTACAGCGGTTTTGGTCAAACTATAGTACCCATAGTACCAAGCTCTGCTTAGTTTGGACTAGATGGTGTTGTGTGTATGTGATAGAATATATTATTATAATAGCAGTCCCTAAACAGAACTGGAGAGCTGAATTCCCGCTGAGATTAGAAGCAATCCAATTTCGAAAGTAGTTATACCTACTGTTCAGAAAATTATTGAAATTATATTTTGAAGATTGATCACACCACTATTTAGAACTAATAATAGCAAGGACAAAAGAGAGTGCAAAATAGACTTTCATACGTACGTATCATTTGTATTTCAGAAAGGCTTTTATGTACCTAACAGCTAGCTTACGTGATATCATGATGAAATGGTCGACGATAGAGCAAGCTTCAATTCAACATTACCTGTACACTCGAGTCTTTTAGACAGCCAGACTGACCTTTGTTTTCAGCAGTTATGCTCTTTTGCATATAAATGCTGGAAACAAAATTCGATGGGAGTACAGTCGCACAGAGGCGAAAAATAGATAAAAGTTGGCATGAACCTAAATTTCGTCAAATTTGTTACGTGTTGTTTTTTCATTGATAAAAATGATAAACCAACATAACATGTTTTAAAAGTAATGGGTTTTTACTATTTCGTGGTATGTATAAAATAAAACTACATAATTCTGAAAAAGTATAAAAATATTTTTATGAAAAGTTTTCATCAATTAGACTTAAATCTAAAGGTGATAAAGATGACGTTTTCTTGGGTACTAATGTTCTTAGCCCTGTTATATAAAGGTCTGACGATACCATGAGTGTATGGTAAGTATCTTCCATAGCCATCTTCCTAGAAAATTTTCTTGAAAATTGTTCTCTATATTTTCTTATTGCGACTTTCTTGTGCGTCTTCACTAAGAAGTTCTTATAGCTATACCCATATTATCAATAATTTGATAGCCATAGATTAATATCTTACGTAAGGTAACAGGCATGTTAAACCAAGGATAGTTCATTATAAATGTTGACGCTGTTTTAAGGCAAAATTGTCTAAATGATTCAATGCGTATTTTTAACCACATGAAATTTTTTTTAATATTCTATGCAATCTATGTATTTATAATCTTTAAATTGACACCAGTGATTTTCGACACTTCTTCAGCGTGCTGGAACATTACATGTGCTGTATTTCCGTCTGTGGACGACCCACCTCCTTGTCTCGGTTTATCAACGTGTAATCCAAGTGTTTACAGGAATTCGTTCTGAATTCTTATTTTCTCTGCTGCAACGTTCTATTTCTCCCTTTCACCTCTCGCTTGCCATTTGGCAAGTTTTAATTTATATGCCAGATGGAGTATACATTCAGCAAATCTTATCCAGGCATGAAGTGAGGAAATTCCAAATTCTAAATTTTCTATCTTCACTTGCTATTTCAAGCAAATATTTAATCTATTAAAATCCTTAGATGTTGCACCACAAAGGTAACAACGCATTGCAGAGCTGGTGTCAGTTAATGCATTTATCATTTTGCCGTTAACCATTGTACATTTTAATTCATGTTTTATGCACTATTCTTCATTTTTATTCGGCAAAATGTTTGCTATTTCTACTTGTATACTTGCTGCTTCTTCTTTAGAGTTCAGAAGTTTCGTGAGCCATCTAAAGTCTCAAAGGCCGGCAGTATCGTGGTGAGGAGAGCCGCGGATTTTGCCAGACAAGCTCATTGTTTGTCGTGAACAAATGTATCGGCACTATTGATGTAACCATCATATTTTCGTCTGAAGATTCTTTGTCTTCAAACTTTTGTTTATATTGAGAATGACTCCCTGATCCGTCACATCCCCACTTAGAGATAAGGCACATATTTTGCCTTTGTTCATTACTCAGACGTAAGATGACTTCTCTAAGAGAAAGCAACAATCTTTCAGCAGTTTTGTCCAAAAGATTTTGTAGAGGTACTTTAGCTCTTGTTTCAGTACATATTAAGCCTTCTGGGTAACACCTCTTTTTTGCTTCCTTCACTAACTTATAATTAGGGTAGATGTGGCAATTTAATTCCAATGCAGAGTTACGCAATAAGTTATATTGGTGTTTAGTTAGGTGGCTTTCTATAAATAAAGATAAGGCTTTATCTGGAGTATAGCTTGCATGTGGTTCTGAAGCTGGTTTAGAAATTGTACCCAAAGACACATCTTGTATTAATTTAGCTTTTTGTACTTCTCCTGTCGCACGGTACTCCATTTGCGCAGCAAAAGCTAATTCTGCAGGCGTTGAATTCTTTCGAACGCTTTCAGTCTTTTTTCGTTTTGTACGTTCAGCACATTCTTTAAAGTCTTTAGCAGGACGACCACCTGATCCACTGCTTCGTTTCTGCGCTACACTTGGCATTGGAAATGTAACGTATGTTTGAAACCAATCTTTATTGGAATTTTTACAGCGCTCAAAGTTTCTATGTGATGTCTCAAGCTTTTTTTGTAGTTGTAAATTATCTTGCATAAAACATTTTTTATGTCGCTTGACAGTTCTGACACTCTCAATCGTTCTGACAATGTCATTTTGTATCTAGTTATACAAGTAATGCATTTTATCAGCATCCGTTTTTGAGTTACACTCTCGGTAATAGCTCACGAGAGTTAATCGGCTAATACAAATGTCTTCATTGTTGGATCCTAGAAACGAAAAAGCATTAGGTAGGTATATATATATAAAAACAAAAAAATACTGCATGTGTTTCGTAAGCTTTTCATTTTAGACAAAGGACATCGACTTCAGTTATCGAATTTGTGTGGAGTAACCGACCACTACCTGCGGCTAGCTTGGTTTCGTCACCAATACAATACAAAGGGTCTTTGTTTGTTTAAAACTATAATAATAATAAGGGTTTGAAAAGTCATAAAAGCATTTAATGGCTTTTATGACTTTTTAAAGCCGCACATGGTTTTACAAAAAATGGCTTTGCCAGTCAAATCAGGTTTCCTATAAATGCATAATTTGTTCTAGTGTCGCGGTCGGTCGCATTTAAGATTTGATTTTATTGATTAATCATTAAACAAAGCTTGCAACAAATGCTATTTTAACACATGAAACCGCAGGAAATTAATGTTTTACTCTATGCAAACTAATTATTTAGAAAAAAACCGACTGATTTAAAAAAAAAACTATTGTTAAATGTAAAATATAGCATAAATGAATAATCATTACCTCCTGGAAGAGCGTCCATCATTGAAGCACCAATAATTTCACTAAGTCTCAATAATTTCTGCACAAAGTAGCACAACAACTGAGTAAAATACGTCCGCCGTTTAACAAGTCAAACTTTGAACTGAAATGGGATACGTTCGGTGTCTCATACCCGGCAAACGCGAGCGCAGGTAGTCAGACACGTCTATTGTTTAGGGGATTATAACAATTAAAACCGGTTTTATGACACTTTTGCTTTTTTTAATTTATGCCAGCTTTTATTGATTTTTCGCCTGTGTGAGTCGGCCAAAAATGTGGTCTACCACCTTACAGTTGAGGTTCATTTGAAGGTCATGAAACAACAAGGTCGATTTGCCCTTGCAATAATATTATGACAGTGACCATTGCTCTCTTTATCATGTATTATATTTACGTCATACCATGTGTCAAGTTAGAAAAGTCGACCTTAGCGATAATTAGATCTTTTTTATTTAATTTTCGTTAAAACTGGTACACCACTTTCTTGGCCGAGTTTATCTCTCATTTGAGGTAAACGTAATAAATGTTCGGCAGATACCTCTATGAATGGTCGCCTGTATATATTTGTCAACATCATCAATGTTGTCAATGTTCTGCCATTGCGTGCCGTCTGCGGTTTCCACGAACTTTGGACCGCTGAAACTCTGAACGTAATCGTATTGCGAAGAATTTTCAACTTTAAGCTCATGTCCACAAAGTACATCTCTACCCTTGATTTCAGATATTATCTTTGCTTGGGCGGGATTGAAGCCATACTGCTCGGATAGTATGTTTGTATACTGGAAATTATAGAAACTGGTAACAAAAATGTAAAAAAATGACAATGTAAGTCAAGAGAGAAAATATGTAGGAATATGTTTCTTTCGTTCATTCACAAATATTTAGAGCGGCTGGCGCCAGAGCAGCGTCCCCTAATCCCAATATGATTGCATCGCACACTATGCGGCATTGCGATAGCTTCACCAAACTAGAGTTTACAAAACTAACTAGCGGGCGGAACACTAAGTTGGATATGCATTTATTATTTTTACGTGGGGGAATGCGTTGACGCATACCTCTTAGCGGGGCAGTGGAGAGATTATGTCGGGCTCAACTGGGGAAAGATAGAAAGTCCCGGGTCCCACCGACTAAACCTACCACGGTGTGCCTACTATTGCCTTGAATAGTGGGTGGGTCGCTGGAACTGAGACTACTTCAGCGATCAACTTGGATATCCCTAAGTGCTCAAATATTTGACTTTATATTTGAGCAATTAAATGGATAGATCTAACTCTGACTACATATTCTAAACCAAGTAGTAAAACTGTATTTTTGATTAACACGGACTAATAGTATCAGTTAACCGAATTGTGAGACCGTAAGAGAGTCAACACGCACAGCTAGTAGCTGCTACATACCTGGTCAGTATGTTTTACGATGGTGTTGATAGTTTCTACATCGCCCAATTTAGTTATATGACCAAAATCCTTTTGTTTTGGATGCACAAGGCAGCACCTGTTGACCATAGACTTCTCGTTTTTCGTCACCCTGATCCCAATAGGAGACCTGGTCTTAGCTACAGAAGACAATTCATGCGCAAGTTTGTTCCTAGCTAGAATGTCGCTGCGAAAAGTTTTGTTCTTACGTTGGTTTTTATTCATTTTAAGTACATTTTACACAGGATTTTTATTTAATATATAGGCAGTTTTTTCTTAACCACCTGTGATTAATCTTGGATGTATTTACATCCTTAATATTTGAATAACAAATAACTTTGGCAGTTGATGTCTTACAAAACTCGTGAAAAGAAAAATTCATTATTTGTCAAAGACAATAAAATTACCTATTATACTTAAATGTTAATTGTATGACGTCTCCTTGGTAAGTTTGAATCGATTTCGTGATTGAGGAACGTCAGAGAGTTGCCATCTATGTGTAAAGAGGTACAAAGTTTTTGCTTAATACGTGAAGCAAAAACTTTGTGCCCCTTTTTACGAAAATTGCGCGGACGGAAAAGTATGAAATTTGGCACAGTTAAAGTTTATATGGAGAAGGAGGGGCGAATCCTAATATTTATATAAAATATGCATTAGAAATACATTAAATTAATGAAAAAACACTACACGCACACAACCATGCATTTGACACACGCAGTCGAATCGCGTTCGTAGTATTTCGTCATTGTTCGGCTGATATAGTACTATTCTTCGTAACTATGGTTAGGTACATATGTCATAATTATATCAGCAATATCTTACAATATCTTACTTAAACTTTGGGTGGATTGAAATGATATATACTATTTATATTATAATATATTTACGTATTTATATGTAATAAAGAAAAAAGAAAAAGTAGCAAGCTTAGGAATATCATCAATAAAAGAATATAGTTAAGTAAATAATTTGTTTGGAAAATATAGGTAAATTAACCTGCATAGATCGAAATCTAAATTAAATGTGATTATAAGTGTATATTTCTAGACACTAAAACCCAAATAACTATCAAACTTAAAATTTAAATCAATTATGGTCGAATTTTGACCACAAGGCGACTACTAGTATATTTTGATATGCATGATAGTTAACTCATTACACTACTGTAAGTACCTAATGTAATTGACTAAACGTAATTAACTAAACCAGTGCTAATGCAGTACCTAGTTCTCGTTCAATTAACATAGTCTCTGTGCCTGAACGCATTATCTATGTGTGAGCAGTGAGGGACCGAGGCAGATTTTAATATGGAGCGTGATCTAATTATGACACTCCTCTTGTTTGTTTGTAATAATTAATTTTTACTTATCACCGAGACAAGGAAAGCTGTTCCTGAGACTTGGCACCTGGAGCGGCCGCTCCTTTCGCCCTATAGTATGTACCTACGGCCGGCATCGTGTAAGTATGGCTATTTTCGTGCGTTGTTTTGAGCCGTCCATCTGTAGTATACTACAAAATAACATTTAATTTGACACACACTAATCATTAAAATAAGTGGGTATTTCGCATATTTTACCTAATAACTGAATTGCAATATGTGTACCTACCTCCCCACTTTTTCATCTTGGTCGTAGTTTCGTTCCAAACATTCAGAAGGGTTCATGAAAACCACCACTAGAGGCGTAACGTACAGACCGTCGAATACCCAAATAAAATAAAATGCTGTTTTTGAATATAGGAATATAATTAATGAATGTAAAATAAGTGTAAAAAATTCTAAAATAAATTTTAAATTACATACGTTTATGTTTATTGTTTTTTAACTCGATTTTGTTTAATACATGCCTTACTACAATAATCTATGTTATAAATACTTATGTATTAATAGTAATATCGGACTATTTACGCTATTTGTAAATGTGCGCAGAGTAGTTGCAAAGAAAATTATTACAGAGCAGGCAGACAGGCAGCAATACCTGCCTGTCTGCCTGCTCTGTACTCATTATTTTATTTATTATGAATCTCCGACAAAGAATATACCTACACAAAATTGCACAAACATGTTTCGTATAATTTACTACTTCAGTTATAGGAGACCACAGCATGCATGCATTATAAGTCTGAATACCCAGAGAGATAAATACTGGCTGCCTCCTATGTACACATATTGTAAATAATAGAATGGATATATACTGACCGTTAGTCTATTCTGTGTTGTGTTTCTATTATACATACATAATATCATGCCTATATCAATGTAAGAAAAGATTTATACAGCCACATTTCGCTAGAATAGTTATAGGCGGTACTTGCCTGTGGTCTCCCAGGCCAGTCCCCCGTGGGGTACCACGAGCAAATTTTCTTGCCCGATGAACCCCCAATAAAATGCAAATACAATTTCTGTTTTTTGTAGAAAAATCTCATGAAGTTAGAAAACAATTTATCTGTTTTTATTATTTGCCAAATAACAGTACGTATTTTAATTTTTTTTATATCCTTGATTTTAATATTTGGGATGTGGTACCACGGGCTATGAAAAGATAATAAATAAGAAGATTATTATTCAGGGGGTTCCTCGGGCAAGAAAATTTGCTCGTGGTAACCCACGGGGGACTGGCCTGGGGGATCACGGGCAAGTACCGGTTATAGGTTCCATGTAATATTGCCTATTGCTGTTTACTGGGCATGAAGGTGGCTGGGATAGACTGTATACGGTAAAACAGACTAAGCAAGTATTTCTACCTAGCAGGCCATTGCGGTACTTAAGCACAGTCAGCAACATAAGTAGCTGACCATGCAACAAATTAGTTAAAATAGATATTTTTGTATTTTAACTACGATTAAATTAACTTTTAACTGTTGCTGCTATAAAAACTGTCATTTGTTATCATTCTGAAAGATAGAGGCAATCGAAATCTCGCAAGTGTGTCGACTTATATAATTGCTCAAATTCTTATATCTTATTTTATGTGGGGGCCAGTCAGTGCAGACCGGCGACACTTCGACCCAGTGGGATCTTTTGTGTCGACACTCTCCCAATAACGACTGCCATAGATGTTCATGGCAGCCGGGACCGACGGCTTAACGTGCTCTCCGAGGCACGGAAATTCTTATATAATTGCTGCTAAAGATCAAATTCTGTAAAGTAAGTTTTACAATCATCCATAGTTTAACGATTACTTGCACTGTATACAATCAACTGCGAGCCAGCAGAACGACAATAGTACAATAAAATAATTTTGTTGGTGCTGCGCATAGCCTCAAAACACGACCTACCTTTACAAAAAATCAGTCTGAATATAATTTAAGAATAAAACACTGTCGTAAATATTAAATAATTTTGATTACATTGCGTCTTTTCTATGCAGTTTTCTTCAACAGTATATAAAGAACCTAACTTAAGCGTCATTGTACTCTAAATATGTGTTATTATCGTCGACGTTCCGCTTGCTTTTCTTCTTAGGCCAAGGCACCTTATCGTGAACATATTTGATGTGGAGCTTCAGATCGCACATGTGGAGAAAACCTTTCTCACATATCGTGCATTTATGCGGTCGTATGCCTAGATGGGCCTGTGGACAAAATTACACAATTAAGTTTCCGAGTTCGATTGCACTGATGGCTCATTGCGTAATGGTATAAGTGGTCGCCGTGCCACTGCCTCTGCGCCGAATGTTGTGGGTTTAAATCCCACACGGGACAAAAAATTGTGTGATCCACATTTCACAAATGGTTGTTCCGAGTCTGGATGTTTGTTGTGTCCGTTTTTTGAATGTTTGTAAAGTCCCCCGCGACACAGGAATTATTCGTAGTGCGGGAGTTGTCTTTAATTAAAGAGAAAAAGAGTATATAGAGTTTTTAATAGGCAATACTTTTACTTCAATGTGTTGTTGCAATACATTATTTATACTGTATCTATAATCTGTTTTTCTTTAATTGTAACTTGTTTAGTGAGCCAAATAAATAAATACAAAGTCTGGCAACATTGTCATCAAGAACATGCTGTGCAATGCTCGTCAATATTTGCGTATGGCCCAGCTTTATAACGAAACTATTCTGTTTCGCATGGCCGACTCATACAAATGTTTTCTCAACCGCCCGACTGTAGTTGGAACTATTGCAGCCACATTTAGCAGTAAAATATTGACCATTTAGAAGCTGTGTTACGCTAATATTAGGCACGATGTTTTGATCTAGTAATAGACATATTTTTACAATGAAAATACCTTTGAAATGATATATGCCAAAGGGTCCATCAATATACAACATTTTTAATTACGTTGCGTCCTCACTAAGGACATTTTGCCAACAGTTTGAAACCAACAAATCTTTAACATCAGTGCAGTCTAAAATAAGTACTAAAGCGCAACTACAAGTGGCACTTAAGTTTGCGCACTCTTGATGGAGAAGACTCTCTGGCACATGAGGCACTTGTAATTACGCTTGCATATACGCAGTGCTGTGTATGAACATGAACTTGCTATATTTGTTGAGCGCACTATTAAAGGAGAGGAACCTCTGGCACAAGTGGCACTTGTACTTACGCTTGCGTAAGTGCACGGTGCAGTGTATGAACATTACCTTGATATTTTTATTGAGCGCACTCTTGAAGGAGAAGACCCTCTGGCACAAATGGCACTTGTACTTACGCTTGCGTAAGTGCACGGTGCAGTGTATAAACATTACCTTGATATGTTTGATGAGCGCACTCTTGAAGGAGAAGACCCTCTGGCACAAATGGCACTTGTACTTACGCTTGCGTAAGTGCACGGTGCAGTGTATAAACATTACCTTGATATGTTTGTTGAGCGCACTCTTGAAGGAGAAGACCCTCTGGCACAAATGGCACTTGTACTTACGCTTGCGTAAGTGCACGGTGCGGTGTATGAACATTACCTTGATATGTTTGTTGAGCGCACTCTTGAAGGAGAAGACCCTCTGGCACAAATGGCACTTGTACTTACGCTTGCGTAAGTGCACGGTGCAGTGTATAAACATTACCTTGATATGTTTGTTGAGCGCACTCTTGAAGGAGAAGACCCTCTGGTACAAATGGCACTTGTACTTACGCTTGCGTAAGTGCACGGTGCGGTGTATGAAAATTACCTTGATATGTTTGTTGAGCGCACTCTTGAAGGAGAAGACCCTCTGGCACAAATGGCACTTGTAGTTGCGTTTTCGCGAGTGCACGGTTCGATGTACGGAGAGTGCGCCCGCCATCACGAAGGTTTTGCCGCAGTCGTCGCACGAGTATGGCCGCTCGCCTGTGTGTTTACGCTGGTGGTATGTCAGGAAACACTGTTGCTGGAATAATAATATTAAGGTAAGTTTATAGACGCTAACTATAAATTTCTGGTTTGGGTGGCTCGTTTTAAGTAATAATATTTGACTGCACGAATGGCGTAGTGATTTAAGTGATAGCCTCGCCACTTTCGAAACCCACACGGGACAAAAAATTTTGTGATCCACGAATGGTTGTTCCGAGTCTGGATGTTCTTTGTGTACTTTGTTTGAACGTTTGTAATGTTCTCCACGAACTATTACTAGTTATCCTATATATACTATCCTACATATCCTAACAGGAACTATTACTATGGAGGTGAGTTCATTAAAAAATATATTTATAGGTCCATAGCCACTGCTTGTATATTTAATTTTAAGAGACGCAAGATTAGTGAGCTTCAGAATTTATTTACGAGTAGCTGACCTGGAGGAGGATTGATTTGAGACCAGCCAGACTGGAGCAATGTATTTATCTGAAGATCGATACCTTGAATTGTGCGTCTAGGATAATATATTTCCTTATAGAGACACCAGAGTCACTAAACTGAACCAGCAGCCTATTCCACTGAAGTTATCTGATTTTAATGATTAAAATCATTTATTTGCATGAACATATGTTGTACATAAGATATTAAATTAAACAATATTTAAATCCTAGCTTTTTGTAAATGCGTTTTTTTTTTTAATGGCCGGTTGTCGTAGTGGTTCAAGCGGTCACCTCGCCACAGCTACTGCGCCGAGTGTTGTGGGTTCGAATCTTGACAGGACAAAAATTTGTGTGATCAGCATGTTTTTGTGTCCGTTGTTTGGTTTGTAAAGTCCTCCAGGATACAGGAATAGTTCCTAGTGCGGGAGTTGTCTTTCTAAGAAGAAGAATGTGCGTTAGTTTGTTTATTTATTTGTTACGCTTTCACGACTTAACTACTCGACCGATCATTATGAAATTTTGCATACACGTTGTTAGGGGCACAGAGTGAATATGCCCTTACCTTAAACGTTTGCCCACATACTTCGCACACGAAGGGCGTTGGGTCCTTTGCACTCAGTTTCATCGTCTCGTCCGAGAGCGGGTGTTCGGTATTCATATGAGTATTGTATTGGACGAAATTCGTCAACCATTTGTCGCACTGAAACAACCAATATGATGAAAATAATATATAATTTTGAAACCGTAAACTACTATTGTTAATCACAAAAAATAAATAACGCGATAAATTTCGTATAACGTTTAATTTAAATGTACCTATAACATTCGCGAAAACGTAAGATGGTATTATGAAAATAATAATTTTAGCAAAGGAGGTTCAAAGCGGGCATTATTTTTACTGCAAAATACTGGCCAACAATAACAGCCATTTTCTTTTTGTTTCCGCTTATGTTATAGGTATGTACATTGAAATCTATACTAATATTATAAAGCTGAAAAGTTTGTTTGTTTGGATGAACTCGCTAATCTCAGGAACTACTGGTTCAAATAAAATTTTTTTTTTGTTTTGGATAGCCCATTTGTTGAGGAAGGCTATAGGCTACATAACATCACGCTACAACCAATAGGAGCGGAGCATCAATGGAGAATGTTGCAAAAACGGTAAAAATCTCTTATGTTAAGCAGACGAAGCTAGTCAGGTAGTTAAACTATAATTCTACATTATATTAAAACTATTAAACAACTAGGTACTACTATGAATTTCTATATAAATAATATTTTAAACGAATTAAATTTGACTTACAATATCACAGGCACCGGGTAGTTTCTTATGGGATAGCTTTTGTTTGACGCGCGGGTGATGAGCACGCTTGTGGGATTTCAACTCATCAGTATTCTTGAATATTTCACCGCAGTATTTGCAGCCGTTACTATAATGTGCAAAAGTGGTTTTTAGGCGCGTGTTTGCCCCTATTAGGCTTGCAATAGGCTTCGTGGAAATATAAAAATAAAGACTTATTTCTTGAATATTTCACCGCAGTATTTGCAGCCGTTACTGTAATGTGCAAAAGTGTTTTTTAGGCGCGTGTTTGCCCCTCTTAGGCTCGCAATAGGCTGCGTGGAAATATAAAAATCAAGAATTATTTTTTATTCCATCCGCGTAATCATGGATATGCAAAGCAATTTGTAATAATATGTATAAAAAGTAAGAATTATTTTTATCAATTAATCCCAAAAAACGAAACTAAATTGATTTGAGTTGTAACCACGTGATCGTAATCACTTTTGATTGGTTACATTTATTTTGACGTCACACGTTTGTGAGTATCTTCTGTAATTGCTCGCTGTCTAATGTTTATTTACAAACGTAATACGTTAGGTGACGATTGGATGTCATATTGTTAGAGCGAGCGTTTAAACAGTTTAAATAATAAATGTATTTTGATTTTGTTTTTTTTACTATTTACTTAAAATAATTAAAAATTAACATTATTTGTAGACCCAATGCTAATACTGACAAATGGTTTCCAATAGATTAGGGTTTAAAATAGCCTATTGGGCGATTGCAGACAAAACTATTATTAACTAAAATGTGTTTACATGACTGAATGTTTCGAAGATAACACCAGGTGACGCTTCCAAGCTACTTCCGAAGAGAAGTGAACTCCACACTCTTCACATTTAGGCCCTTGTTTATTGTTCTTGTCCTGGAAAAAAAAACAGTTAAACGTTTTTAAATTACCAAAAGCCTAATATTTAAATCGTACAGTTAAAGCATATCTATGATTTAAATTTTTATTTCGCAATTCATACAAAGATTTTCCACACTAAGAAGTGTGAGCTCACTCAATAGATAGAGAACGATAGTGTAATAATTTTCAATATGAATAAGCGTGATAATACTATATTAAAATTGTTTGTCGGATAACAAATTAACGTTCAGAAAGGTAGCCATATTTAAACCAGTACACACACATGACATAAAACATAGCATTGGTACCAAGCTAAATAATATTTAAATGTTATTACATTGTCAATTGATAGCAGTTATAGATAGACAGGCATCTTGCCTAACTGTGGGACATTGGAGGGGATGATGAGGGTTTATAACTATTAATATTATGAAATAAGTACCGTTCTATGCAACTTCATACTGTGCAAGAAGAGTCCTCGAGGCGAGCCGAAAGTATTCCCACAGAGTTCACACACGCTCTCAGACACTGTTTCGTCCATGTGTTTGACGCGCTTATGCATGAGTAAGCTATTAGGCATGCTGGGAATAACATAACATTGCATTACTCCTCCATATCATATATAATAAACATATATTTTTAAAGACAACCCTCGCAATAGCTTTCTTTCCTGTGTCTTACAAACATACAAATAACGGACAGAAAGACCACCCAGATTCGAAACAAATACTTGTGGATCACACATATTTTTGTCTCGTGTAAGGGTGGAATCCATAACACCTGGCGCAGTGGCACAGGCAAGGCGAGCACTTAAACCACTTCGCTATCTGTGCAGTTTGACTGTTATATATATATTTCTTTCTTTCTTTTCGTGTAGTTAGTGGCCAAACTGTTGTCAAGAGTTGTTCAAGCCACTCGTAGACCTCCGACATGGCTTAACGACTGCTGTTAATTTGACAACAACCGGAACCGACATTTTACGTGCCCTCCGAAGCACGGATATGCTCAGATGAAATACCACTAAACGGTCACCCATCTAAGCGGCGCTCATAGCCAGTTGCACTCACTGATCGGTAAACGATTAGCGAGGTTAAGCAACGTTGGGTGCAGTCAGTCTATAGATGGGTGACCGCTTAGTGTATAATATTCTCCAAGAGATAGGCAGATGTGTATTAAAGTCACATTTCGCCAGCATGTTTGCGTCATCTACCTGACACATTTGCAGACTCCACGCTACTATTGACTTTCCTAACAGCAAAACTCAATGACACTTATCCCAACCCAGGATTTTAACCCAGGACCTCACGATCATTCCCAAACTCGTCCTACACGACCAACGAGGCAATATATGTAGATATGACTGATATTATTATATCAATTAACATAGAGGCTTACCTGAATATTTCATTGCAATCTTTACAGGGATATTTCTTTCCTTTATGGAGACTGACATGGGTTCTAGCCTGGTACCTGGAATAATAAAGGACCAGGCCATTAAAGGACAGTGACCAATTTATTGATGTGAAATAAATATAAGGAAGAAGCAGGTTAAACTTATGGGACTAATGACACATTAGGCCTTGGCGTTAAGGTTTTCCTAAAATTATCTTGGGTAATTTTATATGCAGTCTATTGCTTAAATGATATAATTATGTTATCTACATAATACATATATTGTACAAAAACAATGATACCTTGATATCACAGACAAACAGACAGTTACTTTTGAATTTAAAGATGGTACTTACATGCAATAACACACATATGGACACAGTTTACAGCTGAACTTCCTTTTGTGACAACTCAGTCTGTGCTTACACAAATATATGTGTTTTGGAAACCTCAGGTGGCAAAGATCACATTCATAATCACCATACTCCTGGAAATAATACATATCTATAATAGAAACTGGTGACTTCTATGTATGGATATAACATAGAAATTTTGAAAATATTATTTCGTGTCTGTGCTATTAACCAATTGACTCACACTGGCACACCAACAGCCAGACACAATACATTCATAATAATTTCTGGAATTCCAAGACCTGACAGGTTAAAATTAAATAAAAGTAATTGTTTAGTCTATTAGTAGACAAGTAAACTATGTTCATATTAAGAATGTGCTAACTTCTTCTCTCTTAGCCTTTATTATTCCCAAGTCACTTGGGGTCGGCTTTACTGGTCTAACCGGATTTGACTGGATATCAGTTTTTACACAGAGCGGCTGCCACCTGACCTCCGCAACCCGAAGGCTAACGATACCCTAAGGCTAGACCAGTGTCAGGATATTAGAGGGTACTGACTTTCCCAATAACGACTGCCATAGATGTTAAAGGCAGCCGCGACCAACGTCTTAACGTGCTCTCCGAGGCACGGAGCAGACGATAATTGTCAACTAATACGCACATAATTTCGAAAAGTCATATAACTTCCGAAAGTCAGAGGTGCGCGACGTGGGTTCGAACCCGAGACCCTCTGCATTGCAGTCTGTTGGTCTCCCCACTAAGCTATCGATTATCATCAGCATAAGTAAGCAAAGATGTAAATGGGTACTTGAACAACCCCTTAAATCTAAAATGTACTTCGACACATATATATTATATCTTATCTTCAAAATATGCATAGCACATATTTATTGAAATCTGTTGAACAATTTGGGAATTAAATCATCCAAACTGATAGTTTTCAGTATTATTGCACTTTTTTCAATATTGTTATCAATTATAATGTTAATGGGATTTAGGTATATCTGGATATCTATACTATAGATGTTCATCTCTCATATCATATCACCTGCAAAGATTACTCAAATGGAACACTTACTTTACCATGTTTCTTCATATGATTTTCAAATGCAGCCTTCGCTTCATAACCTTTATAACAAAAATCACATTTAAATGGAGACCTTTTGTAATTGCTTGATTCTTTTCTTGACAACAATTCTCTTTTTGCATCATCAGGCGTAAGAAAGATAACAGTAGCATAGTCATCAAAGAATTCTAAATTCAAACTAGTTTTTGTTGGAGGGTCTACTATTTTCTTATCAGATATTTTCGCAGCACATTTTGATAATGGTTCATCATCACTAAGATTGTCTTCACTGTTTATAATGGTTTTAATTTTCTTCCTTTTAGTTATCGGTTCTTTCCCTCCTGTTTTACGTTTATGTGTTGATATTTCTGTAGGCACATTTTCTTCAGGGGAATCAACAACGTCATTATCAATGAAATCATCAGACAGTTTATCGATATCTGACTTTTCATCTTTCACAATGACTGGTAATTCATTTAATATTTTTCTGTTTCTGGATTTTGATTCTTTAGTTTTACTTTTAATTGTTGTTTCTGTTGATATAGTTTCTGCAGCAAGTTTAATTACACCGACAGATTTTTCGCTATTATGACCTTTATTTTCATTTGCCCCAGTGATTTGTATTACAGTTTTGATTTGGACTTCTGAGATCTCAGTATTTTCATATTCTTTTATTTTGTTTGTAATTTTTTCACAGTCTTCATGAGTCCTATCAGTAAAGGTTTCACTGCACACTGATGTAGTAGACAATATCAAGTTAGATTCTAATTTGTGTTCTTTTCTATCTATGTTTCTAATAATTTCTTTTGTTATCTGAAATTGATGTTTTTTTTATGTCAGATTATTGATTTAATATTGATTCTAATTTACATTTAATTTACTCATTATTTGTTAAAAGGTAAATAGGATATTAATATAAACAGCAGGCTGGTGTCTACATTGTACTTAATCTTTTTTTTTGTTTTGGATTTACTTTCTTACCTCTGTTGAATTAACTGTGATGCTAGATAGTATGTTATGTGCTCTATGACATTTTGACTTGAACACCTGATACTTTCTAAGTAAGCTTGCACACTCAAAACATACATGCTGGTTTCTATCACAAATCTGTAATATAAGAAGATAGTTTAACAAAACATCTATTTTTGGTAGATTGTAAACTAATGTAATTAACTGATTTTATTTACGATATTGCCAGAACAGGATTAGGTTTTCAGTTCTGTGTCGATAACTATAAATATACGTATAATAATAAACAAAAGGCATACCCGAATCTGCGCCAAATGTGAATAAATAAGTCCAATAGAGTCATTAGATGTTATATCCAAGCTGTACATCCTTGCATCAGTCACTAGACACGCTCTACAATACTTTAAGTCTTCCATTTTGCCTTATAAATAATTATAATCTTATTATGTTTACAAACATACAAATAAATACACTGTAAATAAAATGAAACTCGCGGCCGCGACTTAGGAATGTCAGTGTTTGTACTTTGTTCATAAAGTTCATAATCAAAGATTACAATATTACGGATATTTATAATCTATGCTGTCTTGTCACTTTGACATTACATTTCGTAGAGCTGCTCTGTTCTTTTCACGTTTGGTAAGGGTAAACATGCATAAAATAATTACATACCTAATATAATATATAATATAAAATTAAACATACGTTACGGATAGTTAAGCTAAAACATGTAAGTACATAAGACACAATTAACAACGTACTTGTAGGTTTGTGACCTTGTAACCAAGGTTAGTGTCTTATCTACGACCAAGGTTAGGTTAGTTGGTCGCCTATGGTATGTCGCGACCAACTGATTGCCCCTACTGATTTGAATTCGATTCCCAAACTTTACTGTTTGTCAAGGATTGGGCTTTCTAGGTTAGAATCAGTCGGCGTAGGTCTGCATATGCTTCACTGCCAAGTTTTATTCAAATCCGATCAACGGTTAAGTGTGACAGAGTTTCTGATAGTAGGTCAATGCTCTTGGCATAATTACGGGGAAGACCATTAGGTATAAAGCGTAGCAGATGAAACCGCGGCAAAGCATGGCTATGCGGTTTAACCTTCATACTGTTACGATTTTGATGTCTTAACATGTTACATTGCAAGCGGCTTTTCCTAAGTAGGTAACTTATTAGGAGCCGGCCGCATCAAAACAGCGCGGCGCTGCTGCTACGATAAAGTATGATGATGCTGCGACGTAACAGAACGGCTGATACGTCTATGTCTTCTTGTAATTACTCTCATAGAAAGGTAGGTAATTTAATAATAAGACATCAGCAATTATAAGAGTAAGAAAAAAGAAGAATAGGTTGCAAACATTATTTAATAAATTAGTAAACTGCAGCTTGATCCATTATTTTCTTACACGTGGTCGGTATATAATAGTAGTGACTGGAAAATGTCCGGGTTCTGGGGTAACGGACGTGACTGTGCGTATCGTCAGGAGTATCTTTTCCGTGTGTGGCAAACACGTCACCACAGCAATGCACTTTGATGGATTGAATATCTTCTGTACTGCACGGCCATCAACTAACAACTGAAGACAATAATGACATATATGTATATCGGAAACTCCAAGCATATATTATGCTTAAGGGGTTTGTTGTAAGGTTAAAGAGCCCTCTCCAAATCTCGAACATGTTGATTGAAGGAGGTGCTTATGCCATAGAAGACGGGCGAGGAAATAATCATATATTTGCGCAGTGAGCACATATCGCCAGCTTGCTGGTAGCAGGAAAGTAAAAGTTGCTCGTACCTTGTGCTGGTGGCACATGGATTTCTTTTTGGAGGGGATGCAACGTGGAAGCGGAACACCACTTTCACGTATATGGATAGTTGCAACAGCAAGCATTCATATACTACGTTAACCGCTTACTGTGGTCCACTAGGCGGACCATACTCTGTCTTTGTATTTTTATATAATCTCAAACGTATATGTGGGTGCAGAAGTATTTCAAGCACATTTCGCCAGCTATCGTGTTTAGTCGCACTTAAAACGTCGATGCCCATTGCCTAGACACCGCGTTGCTGCTAAGACAAATATCTCAAAACAAAATCGTATCCTCCTTATGCTCAGCAGTCGCATTCACTACCGATTAACCGATGCAGTTTACATAACCTTTGACGTTGACATCGTTGCGCGTCCGTGACCCCTACGGGGCAGTCAAGAAAATCTTTGGTATTTTTTTCGCGACCAATCACAACGATTTTTCTTGACTAGGGGTCACGGAAGCGCAACGGTAGCGTTTTATTGACTCCTCAATTGAATATTATGAAGCACGATTGCAATTCTCAGTCTAAGTACTAAGTTCTTATACACAAAACCAGTAGATCAACAAGATTACGTTATTAAAGAGTGTGGTAACAGGCATTTTGTATGTTCTTTGTTAACTATTTTACATATTTTTATTAGATCATTATTATAAATAATTATTTCAAACCTCATATCCTAGAACATCAGTTAGATTTCGCGGTTGACTCCATTTAACTAGCACGGTGTGATCTGACACCTTTCTCACCAATAGGAAATTAACTTTCAGGCTGCTGCGACTCTGAGAGACAAGAATAATATTATTATGCTCAACAATATGTATAGCTTATAGTAAAATAAGCTCTTCTTATATGATGAGATTCACTGATAAAATATCTGAAGAAAAACAGGTCATAGAAGTTAATTCGCGCATAGCCGCAATTTTCTGAAATCTCATGTAATGGGTATAATAATAATGTCCAGACCGAATCCATAGTGGTCAATCTTAATGGAGACGCAATATCTGCACAGGATATAATATGTATCTTATGTGGGGCCCCCAGTGCAGACCGGCGACACTTCGACCCATTGGGATCTTTTGTGTCGACATTCTCCCAATAACGACTGCCATAGATTTTCATGGCAGCCGGGACCGACGGCTTAACGTGCTTTCCGAGGCACGGAGCAGACGATAATAATATTGTCAATCAATACGCACATAATTTCGAAAAGTCATATAACTTCCGAAAGTCAGAGGTGCGCGACGTGGGTTCGAACCCAAGACCCTCTGCATTACAGTCTGTTGGTCTCCCCACTGAGCTATCGCTGTTCGTGGGATATAATATAGTGCACTATAGTATAAACAGCGGATTTATGACAATTATATTTTCAGCAATCTAAAAAATGAATAAAATCTCAATGAGAGGCATTCTCCCTACAGTATAAGTCTAGTACACCTTAGTTAAAGATTAAGTAACAGATGAAGATAAAATGTATACTTACTCCAGAACATAAATAGGGCTTTTTATCTTTTATACTCTGTGCTGGTGATTTTTCCTTTCCCACCGGTTGCATAACAAACTCATTAAGCATTTCTCTGACGTGGTCTTCTAGATACTCCTATGAACATATCATTAATTAGAGAATCGCCGGCTAACTCAGTGTCTGACAATGTAAGCGTATATAGAATGCCATTGATTGCACTTAACTAATAGAACCGACCCTAACAGTAATTTGTTTCACTAGTCTACATTAGAGTGTCCTTTTAAATACCTACGCATTAACTTGCTTACGGTCTAACTAGCTTATCATCTAGCCAATGCCCAATATTCCAAATAATTTTAAGAAATACATTCGAACTATATTATACTGAAAAAGCAGTTATAAATAGAAGATATTCAAAATTGACAATGAAAATTTTTCTCCATTTGCCGCAGTAATGCTTTTACCTATCTCGTATATGATCGTCTCTTATACGCTTTAAAAGGGAGAACGGACAGACAATTACTATACCTATTAGTTTCTTTTAAAAAATGTACAGTTTTTAAAGCAAATTTCTAGTGATTACCATGCTTTCCAGTTCACGACACGATACTTCTTTGTCATTAAATAAACGCTGGTCACCAATCAGCTTGTCAAATTTTTGTGGTTCCTGATATCCTAGATCACTCTGTAGAGAAAAAGGTCATTAATATGTATATAGATATATAAGGTTGTTTGCAATATTATATATAATATCAGCCCTGTAGTACACTGTCCTACTACTGGGCACAAAACTCTTGTCTGTATGAGCAGTGTTAGGCCATAATCCACCGCGCTGGCCCTGTGCGTTGCATATCTTAGAGAACATCATGGACAACTATCAGACATGCAGGTTTCATCACAATGTTTTCCTTTACCGTTAAAGCGAGCGGTAATTAACTATTTAATACGCATATAATTTCGAATATTCTTAGATGGTGTGTCTTTGGCATCGGGTTTGAGACCTACACATAGATGCGGCTAAATGATAAATCGTTTAAGTATAATCTTAAATGGTTGTATGTGAATGCTTAATCTTCGAGTAAGTACTCTTTATAATGCAATATCCTCGGCTCACGTACTTTTAAAATACATATATTGGTAGATCCTTACCATACACGAAAAATTTGCTCTTTCATTTCGATATTTACTTTCGTCATCGATATTATCCTGTGACGGTGGGATTGTAATCACCGAAAGCTCTTCTGCCTCCAATTGAATCTAGAGTGTTAACAAAAAGCAATTATGTAAAATTGTAACATATTAGAAATAGGTTATCGGTTACATTGTTCTCGAAATCTCGACGTTTTCTCAATAGTGTGGCCATGCCTTGGAAAATTCGTATGTTTTTCTTGAAGTATTTCTATGCAATCTCAATTCATTCCAGGAACGGTATGACTTCCAAAATACGTTGTTTATAATTTTAAAATGCGAAAGAATGCTTGCTGGGTCAACCGAATAATCATACTTTCAGTGTTAAAAGGCAACATTCTTTCACGAAGAAATGAAGCAATAGATCCTAATTTAGCTTAAAGATAGTTTATGAGCCAGATTTTAGCTTTATTTAGATGTCTTTTAATCCTGGCAAAATAAAAGGTCACTTTTCCTTCACCGGCACCGGCACCGGACAGCCGTGTATTACAAAATGGCAAAAATGTTAAGAGACCTAAACCGTGAAGCCTACTTAGGAGTGCAACATTGTTTAAATGTATCACGAGTGCTGCGCTATAGACCTTTGGAATTGAGGACACAATGTAAAGGATAAAAATTGTTTTAAATATTATATACCTAGAATTGATTTGTTTATTTCATAAATAATAATATATCTTGCCACCATAAGATACACCACGGAACAGACACGGTACCGTTGTCTACATAAGTGGACTGAAATCTAAGATCTTTGCTCTCTTTATCTACTTGACTACATAGATAACAAACGGTTTAATTGGGCGCTTCACCGCTGCCACTACGTTAAATGTTGCGGGTTCAAATAAAGCGCAGCACAAAAAAAAAAAATACGACATGTTGTTTCAAGACTGGATATTCTTTGTGTCCGTTGTTTTAGAGCTTTCACAAAATAAATGTCTTTTTTTAAGAAAATAATAGATGATATTTATATAAGTGACACATAAATAAGGCATTGTTTATAGATGAATATTTTAACTAGTTAAAAAACTCACCTCGCTTTCTGATGCACTTTCCGTCAGATTAGTTGAAGTAGGCATTGTGACGTTTTTTATATTGCCTAATATAGGCTCTAATTCTTCTATAGCTAGACTTAGTTCATGCTTCTTATTTAATTTCGTTGTATGTATATCTTCATTATCTCTACATGGTTGATCTTCCACCATTGAATTTGGTTGCTTTTTTGTCGTTACTTGTGCTGTATAATTTGGATTAGGTTTTTTCAAACAAACCCTCTTTGAAACATTATATATACGTTTGGGCGGGTTGTTATATTTTTTAATATTCTTTCTGCGCATTCTCTCCTCTTTTCTTATCACATCTGTGTTAGGTGAAGTCTTTGCATACGAGTTGTCACCACATCTTGACATATTTACGTATATATCAGGTTTCTTATTACATTGTTGAGTTTTGACATTATCGTGGCATGCTTTATTAAAATTGAATCTAGGCTTCTGTGACTCCACTTTATTATTTTTAGCCATTACATCAATATTTGCTGGTGTTTCGTTCACGGTATTTGATAATAGAAGAGTTGAAATAGTTTTATTTAAATCAGCAAAGCGACATATTCCTGTGTGAGTGCTACCGTCGTCTGCTATATCTGTTAAACTATCATTAGGAAACATTTGCACCTCATCTGTAATTGACCATGGCGTTTTAGTTCGGTTATGTGTGACCGCTGAGGTGTGCCCGACAGAACTTTCAGCTTCATTATCAAATAATTCCTGCTTTTTAGTAAATTCATAGCTTTTATTAAATGAGGCTTGCGATACTTTCAGTTTATCAGATATTTTTTTGAATTCTTTATTTGCTTTTTCATATTTTTCTAATAGTTTGAGGAGTTTCATAGAAAATTCATTTGCATCTTTTAAAGTTTTTTTAACTCTTTTATAATCTTCGTCTATATCGATATTCAAGGAATTTATATTATAATTGAAGAATGTATGTGATGATTCTTTAGATTTTGCCGACGAATCTTCATCTCTCACAAATTCAGATAATTCTTCATCAGAAACATTGTAATATGTGAATGCTTTGCGAGCTGTACGCGCTTGATTTAAATCTTGGACATAGTCCAATTGTTTACTCTTATACGTAACAGTTGGTGTTGAATTAGCATATTTTTTCTTAGATCTTATAGTTTCATTTGCTTTATTAATTTGTTTGTAACTGTTTAAATTAGTAGCGTCTTTATCATACTTAACATTAAGATGTTTAGTTGTTTTTTTAGAAAAGCCATATTTATTTGGATTATGATAATAAATATTACCTTGAATGAAACTATTGTTCCTGTTTTTATTGTCCATCTCTCTGATATTTACAGTTGTTGAAAACGAAGTGGTTGGTTTTGCGTTAGTATATACAGAACTTTGTAGGCTTTTATTTCTGGGTTGGTTGTGATTTTTTAGGCTTCTGTTAAATGTATTCAATTGTATGTCGTTTACCAAGTCACCTTTCATAACATCTTCTAAACAAGATGCCGCTGTTGATTTCGGAAATCGTATTAAGTAACGTGGATGATCATAACCTGAGCTATTACAGGAACTTGCCCCAGATTTTTCTTGGTTATCCAAAATGGTTATCGCTGTATCATTTTCTTTACAAAGCGAAGTTTTAGATATAGATTCTATAGAAGGGTAGACAGAAATACAACACTCTGATATTTTTCCTGTTAAATTAGTTTTAAGTAAAGGATTTCGTTTGTCCCAGTCTCGGCATTGCACATATGCATCGTATTTAAATATTTTACATTTGTTAAAAGATTCTAAAAAGCCTGTTTCAATTTGGGCTCTTTTATTCTTATCTTTTGTAACAGTACTCAATGTATATGACGCTTTGGATGACACGGCGACAGGACGGGCGATATTAGATTTGCTGCTATAAGTAAACATTTCACGTTCGGATCTAATATTAGGATTTAAATGATTGTTTAATGATTTTGGGTTGCCCGTATCATTAGTTATTGATAAAAGTCCTTTCGCCAACATAAGATTTTGGACTTTTGTTTGATGAGCTGAAGGAGTTAACACATCGCCTATTTTAATAGGAAGCACTTTAGAAATACGGCGATCTGATACACATCCATCACCAAAACAACGCTCACATCGACAAGTACTACATTTGCATTTGGATCTATAAGGCTTGATTAATTGTGAAAAATTGTTTGAACAGCAACATGCGTTGCAGTTACAACTGCATATCTGTGTCTGATGAAACGGTTCCTTTTTACGTTTGCTATTAGCACATGCTTTACGCTCACAGGAACTACAATTAAATATATTAGTGAATTTGGAGCTGTTGTCCTTACTTATTGATTGTCTCTTATGGTAAGAAAATAATTGTGAGGACTTTATAGCGTTAATAGTATCTTCTTTGCAGACACATGTTAAACATTCGCATTCTTTACAACTACAAGATATTTTATTATTATTATTGGAACCCGAATTATGAATGCGAGGCACAGCAGTGTACATAGCTATCATATCTTGACTTTTTTTTGTGCAGTCACTGCTGTGATATATGTCGTTTAATATTAAAGCTGTCTGCATGTCAAAATCTTGTGTTTCTCTATTATCCTGTATATTAAGACTGTTAAGTCTTTCACACTTGCAAGGCTCAATTCCAACGGCACACATATCTTTAGGACATATTTCGCAGTGGCATGGTACGCTCATTTCTTTGTCTGCAGAACCTTTCAGCAACGAATTTCTAGAAACTGTGATATATCCAGCGACACATTCTGCACAATCGCACGGCGCACATTGACATGGGGTGTTTTGGTTTTCATCCCCACTAGGCGTTCCTGTCAATGTTACGATCGGTTTGCATTCCTCACAAAGACATTGATCGCAATCACAGGGCTTTGTGGCACCGATCTTCTGGCAAAGAGCGCAGTCACAAGGTTTGCAGGCACATTCTATAGGTTTTTCTTTGGTCTGTTTTATGTACTGGCTAATAACATATTCACTGGGAGTGTGTTTTAAGCCGTGTCGTTTTTTGGTAACTGTATGCGACTTGTTTGTAGACATGTAACTTGTACAGTCTGGACATTCGCAAGGTTTACACGTACATACATCGTTTTGAATCGTTATTGTAGGAATGCATTCACAAACTTTGCAAGAACAAGCATCGTAAGCGGCTTTTATCTTTTTTAAAATATCGTAATTAAAAATGCTGTTATCAATAGAGTAAAAAGATTCATGAGTGCTTTCATCAGCAGGGTTATCTTCCGCGATAAGCTTTTTATTTGCTGAATTAAAATCTATATTAGGACACGATAACATTATACTGCGAACTTCTGCATCAAAATCTTTATGATTAGAAATATTGGGTTCGTTTTTATCTTTGTGTTTTTGGCATTTGTTTTCACACCTGATTGCACATTTACCTTTACAATTTACTTTACATACATTTAATTTTGTATCTTGAAATGGTTCCAGGGAAGTTCTTCCTTTTAAATTTTTTATGTAACTCTCTAAGGCTTGCGTATTTTTTCCTGATATTAAATCTATATATTCACTCAATGATTTCGGCTTATTACCATGTCTATCGACCGGAGTCTTTAAAAAAAGTCTACCTATGTATTCCTCTAAAGATTTCGGCGGTGGCTGATTACATGTAATTAATTTATTTCTATCCAATTCATAATTTAAGTCGTTTTCATTAAATTCTTCTGGTTTGCTAGTAGCAGGTTTAGACTTAACTGAATTTAGGTAGACCGCAAGTATTTGGCTAGAGTGATTGTCTTTTATTTTGTTAGTAACGCAATTTTTCGTTTTACAACTTTCACAAGTATACGATTGACAGTAATGTCTTTTTGCAAAACAACACATAGATTCACATCGTGTACAAGAACATTTTGCAGATGCAATGTTCGGCTTCAAATTGACTGTTTTCTTCAATATATCATCCATTACATTGTTATATAGGTCCTTCCGAAAATGAGCAGTGGTGTTTGGTATAAGGTCTTCCAGATATGCTTATTTCAGTAGCTATAGGTTTAGATAGATTTGTTCTTCGTTTACTCTGAAGAGAAAACATTAAAATAATAAATCTAATATATTCTTTGATTTTTTTAAATAGCCGGCGTTCTGTAACTTCTTACTTGGTGGTCAATGAAAACCGCTCCTTATACAGGTCTGCTCCCATAGCATTACAGAAAAATGCTAAGGAAAGACAGCCAAGTCTTTCATAAAGGAACAAGAAACTGTTTTATTCGTTTTTCAAGTTAAAGGAAAGGAATGGAAAATCTGCATGTTACTAAGAAAATATAACGATGGTACTAAGTTACAGAGCTAGCATGAAGTGGTAAATACCAATTAGCAGAATAGTGCCAGCAATGAATATCTTAAATATTTAATAAGAGTGCTTGAAGATGTAGATAAAAGATTTGTACGTTGCGATTTGGAGAAGCACAAACATATACATTTTTGACAGCAGTAGTTACTAAAGAAAGTTTACTCACATATTAGTTTACTAATTTAATGTGCCCCATGAAATTATAATGTTTACAATACATTTTTACATTTTGCTAAAAAATAATAATAAATTTGGTCTCTGTGACCGATTGAACTGTCAGTTCTATTTGAAATATGACAGATTCTTCTTTTTCTTAGATATTTTAAGGTTAATATTAAAACATACCTACTTCTTATTTGTACTAAATACAGACCTACTTTCTTTCATCGAAATTATTCAACTAAGCAATCTTGTTTCGCGATGCTCGTCACTTTAATGTCACGTTAGAGGTAATTATTTAGGTCTACCATGCCAATGTCTTTCCAAACATTTAGGCGGACGGAATATTACGATTATACATTTCGCGAAGTTTCTAGGGATTTCTTTCTTTCAAAGTGAAATCATGCGTTGATCGGATCACTTCACTTCAGTTGTCTGCCACCAAGAGCAATAGGGACATAGCTGACATAGGGATGTTACATAAAATTTTATCGGAACCTAATAGCAATGACGCGAAAGTTCTGTTCAAATTCATGTCGGATGTATTAAAATACACTTGGCTGCAATGAAATCGTCATTGTAAACATTTTTTGAAAACATTATAATTTTTTGATTTAAGGTTATTTTATTTTTTTCATTTGAGATTAATGGTTATTTTAATACCTATTCAGTGATACCATATAAGCGGTTATAAGTTTACCTTACTATTGGAAAAAAAGACAATAACAAATTCATCTTTATTGGAAGATTTTTGCTTAACTAAAAACTACACAGTTTGCTGGAAAAATTAAATAATAACAAGTGTTGCCCCCTCTTGCCCGAATAACAGCTTGACACCGGTGTTCACCGACAAGTGTTTGATAAAGTCTTGTGGCATAGTATACATATATCCCATTCCTCGTTGAGCGCGTTTTGTAGCTCCTGAAGTTTGGCTGGAGCAATATTTCAGCCTCTTCTTCTTCTTTTTAACTCATCCCACAAGTTCTCGGATTAAGGTCCAGGCTCCGAGCTGGCCACTCCATCACGGAGATACCCACCTCTTGCAAGTATATACACATAATTTATAAATATGTGTGTAAGTGAGGGAGTTTACCTGGATATATTAAAGAAGTCCATAATACGACCCATTTATAAACAGGGAAGCCATTTAGACTACAGCAACTACAGGCCAATTGCAATATTATCGGTGGTAAATAAAATAGTGGAAAAGATAATAGTTAAACAGGTAAGTAGATTCCTAGAAAATCACAAAATAATTTCGGATGACCAACACGGGTTCCGACGGGGGCGCAGTACAAACACCGCGCTCGCGCAGTTTACAGACTACGTCAATAACAGTCTCAACGAGGGTAAGTTTGTGGCCGCCCTATTCATTGATTATAAAAAGGCATTCGATACTTTAGAACCTAGCTTATTACTGCAGGCTATGGATGAATGTGGTATCAGAAGGCCAATCCATCGCTGGTTTAAAAGTTATCTAGAAAATAGATCCCTCCGCACGTTAATTGACGGAATAACAGGTAATGAGGTAGGTGTGAATCTTGGCGTGCCGACCGGATCAGTATTTAGTCCGGTCGGGTACATAATGCACGTGAACAGTGTTATAAATGTAATAAATCACTGCAAAACATTTATGTACGCGGACGACATGTGCTTACTGTATTCGTCCAAAAACATGAGCGATGCAATAACACACTTACAGGAAGACTTCGAAAATATCATTAAATGGGCACACGACAATGGCATAATCATAAATCACTCCAAAACAAAAACCATGCATATATGTTCTCCCTATAGTAAGTACATTAAACAAAGTAGGCAAAACTTAAATATAACCGGACATATGTACGAGTGTCTACACAACAGTAAAGCAGGCTGCCCGTGTACCGCTATACAAGTATTAGGCAACTACCGATATTTGGGTCTAATGGTAGATAGTCACATATAAATGACGTTTGCAATAAGCTACAGTCAATTCTGGGTAAATTTTTTCACCTCAGTAATTCTGTAAACAAAAAACTTATGTATATATTGTACTATGCACTTGCTGACTCAATAGTTGACTATGGCTTGAGTTGTTATGGCCTAACATTTAAAACGCAGCTTGATCGCATAAAGCAACTACAAATCAGATTAGTTAAGTATTTGGTCAGTCAGAAGCAAAAATTACAATGTAAGCCACACTATGACAGGTTATTTATTATATGTAAAATACTTCCCGTGCATTTGAAAGTAGAATATCTAATAGCATTAGAACAATATTACACAGATGAACATAAAAAACCTAAGACACATAAGTATTCCACTAAACAAGCTCAGGAAGGGAAATATGTGACCCCCTCTGTAACAAACTACTATGGCGAACGAACTAGACAATTCTTAACTCCTGTAATATATAATAAAATAGATTTTATAAGAACTCACACGGAAGGCATAAGCAGGGTAACTTTAAAGAAAAGACTGAAAAATGAGATGTTAAACGTCATTAATAGTTTGGCACAATACAAACCGTTTTAATATTAATACACAAGACCATAATTAATTTAAATATACATTTAAGTTAAATATTGTTTCAAGAATATATAATAATTAAGTAAGTAAAGTTTATGTAATGTATGAAAGACTCCTCTAACATAATAATATTATGTCAATAAATTATAATTTAGTATAAGTACCTACGTAATTAGAATTAAGAAAGGGCGCTTCTTTCGCCAACAAACTGTGTTTACAGTTTGGCGAGTTTGTTAAAAATGTACCACATTTTATATTTTTATGGAAATAAACGAATAAAAAAAAATTTGTCGTATTATAGCAACGGTATGGGGTCTTGCATTGTCATGCACAAAGAGAAAGTTCTCTCTAATAAAACCGCCAAATGGTACGACAAGTTCCTGGAGAACTTCCTCTATGTACCGCTGAGTTGTTAATCCTCTTGCTTATCGCCGAATATTGGCCCCAAATATGAAGACAAGCTCAGTTTTAGCTTCAAGTGATATACCCCTCCAGAACATACACGAACCACCACCGTAAGCCACACCTTCCGTAATGCAACACTGGGAAAATCTCTCTATAGGCTTTCTATAGACTCTTCCTTGTCCATCATTGGCATGAAAACACAACCTGCACTCATCTGAGAACAGGATGCTCTCCATTGGTCGACTGTTCTGTGCACATGTTCTTGTGCAAATCGAAGACGGGCCCGGCAATCAGCTGTCAGTTTAGGGCCATTTGCTGGCCTCTGCGCATTCAGACCTCCTTCAGCAAGACTTTTTCTAATTGTCTACCGGCTGACATTCACTTCACGCATCTCTTGAAGATGATGTGCAAGGTCAACGGCAGTTCGACGACGATTTCGCAATGCCGTCGTTATGAGATATCGGTTTCCGCACTGTGTTGTAGCTCTGGTTCGACGAGATCCTCGTCGACGTTCATAGCCACTAGTCTCCCAATGGCGCTGGTACACACGACGAACTAAATATCGGCTGATATTCCGCTGTCGAGCTACAGCACTCTGGTTCTGGCCCACTTCAATTAGAGCAACGACTTGAGTGGCTTTTTCCGGAGTAGTATCCATTTTCTTCAGATGAATAACTGCAACTGTAGTCAGGAGATGTCCTTTCAGGTTGAGTGTTGAAATGCAAATGATGACGTTTTACTCAAAACATGCCTTTTTTTGTACCTGTAATTAGTCTCACTAACTGCAGTGAGCTAAGTGAGCAATTTTGGGGTTTGCTGTTGTCTTTTCTTTTCGCTAAATAGGTATTGAAATAACCTTTAATCCCATATTAAAAAATATATGTATTTCTTTAAATAAAAATAAATATACAATTTTTTTTTAAATATTCACATTTGCGATTTCATTGCACCCAAGTGTAGTTTGATATGTGGTTAGCATTATGTTTAGGTTATGATGGAACTGACATACGTTGTGCGTAAAAGTTCCGAAAAAAAACAAGATAGATAAAGCTTTTAAAATACTTGATCTGTTATAATTATAATCTACACTAAAACCATAAGATGCAAATACATCTAAAAACATTTTGACAAGTTTATGGTAAACTATCTAATTACGGATATAACAGGCAAACTAATAAATCTGCACTAAAGCATTTATATACTTACATACAATTTTATTCAGTAAGTAAGTACTAATAAATATTGATACACGTATTCTGCTATTTCCCCAGCAGGAAAATAAACAATATACATATAAATAATAAGGTATTGTAGTGGTACTAATAAAACAACAGTATTTAAATAATAATTTTAATTGACCAATGAATCATCATCTAAATAAAACATCTTTAATATATAAAGTAGAGAAAGATATAAGAATCTAATTTTGTGAGATACTCGATTTGTTAATAAAACAATACAATGATTTCGTCATCGATAATAATATTATTTACACAAACAAAACTTGCTAGCAATGAAACTATTTTTGTAAATCCATAAAACTCGAGGTTCATGGTCTGACAAATAAATCAATTCTTTTCGTAGTTACTGTGGAAGACAGCGAATGAAATTAAAACATTTCTTTCAAAACAATTTTTGGAAAAAGAATAATAATGTTTTATAAGTTTTATTGCATGCAAGCTAACATCAAAACACGATTGGCACAGAAACAGACAAAACGAAAATAAAAAATGACAAGAATCTATGGTTATAAGATTCTTATTTCGAATGTAGGTACACGTTGTTCGTCGATATGGTTCGCTTACGTAATATTCATTAAAATAGGAGTATTATTTAATATGATACAAATATATTTACAATTCATACGTAGTGGCTAACAGCTTAACTAATGAAGGCACCAGAGTGAGGTCGGTGGAGGTATTACACCTGCGAAAGACAAAGAAGAAGAACATGTTAAAAAAGACAAAAATATAGAACCTCTATTTGTTTATTTATTAGGGGAAAAACGGATACAATAGATTTTATAAAGTTTATACTACCTATATAGACAGTACATAATCCAGAAGAATTTTCCACAGATAGTAATAAAGTACATATAGGCTATAATAAGAAAATAAGAGAACCTAAAGAATCATATACTAAATATACATAATATTTTTAGAGAACCATATTATACATATTCTTTCAACAAGAATATAGTCTATGAAAATCTAATAGCCGAGTCTTTCGAAACATTTCTTTTAAATTCTGGGAGAGAAAGGTGAAATACATCAATTAGGTTAGTATTATCATTAGCCTTTAATTCATTATAAAACCGACATCCTCTTCTAATAAAAGCATTTTTACCATAATTTGTCCTAAACTGAGGAATATGGAAGAGAGGCTTTTTACGTGCAACTAGTCGTGGATATCCAACACATATTTTGCTAAGAAGATAAGGGGAGTCTATTAAATTTCTAATTATTTTATAAATAAATAAAATGTCTCGTGCAGCCCGTCGCTCTTCAAGAGATTGTATAATTTTTATATTGTCCAATGTATTATAACGCCATTTCATATGTTTTAAAAGCCTATTTGAATATTTTCCATCATACCAATATAAACATTATACTGAGGATTCCATACAACTGATGCGTACTCCAATAAGGTTCTCACAAGACTCTTATACAAGGTGCCGCAAATGTTATCACATTAAATGATATACTGCCTTATGCTGGTTGATATAAGACGGTTAACATAAACATAAAACCTATTTTCGCAGAAATTAAGAAATTATTTTTTGAACAAAATAAATAAAATAAAATTAGACACACATTGGAACACCATCGTGCGCTATTCCCAGCTCGCTAACGGTCATAGGTTCCGAGAAATCGTCTTTGCCAACACGCAAGACCGGAAATTCCCGGACCCGAATACAATACGACGGTTTTATTAATATCACTGCTTAAGGTCTTTGGCACCTAAGTACTTTATCTCAGCATTACATGATGTTCTAAAATTTCTAAATTAAGAAAACCACAGAAATGTCTTGTGGCTTAACTACTTAATACATTTGGTTCATAATTTGTAATTCGTCAAAGAATACCATGGAGTATATGTGGTATCAATTCATGTGATAACATTTGCGCCACTTTGTATAATAACAATAACGTGGATGATTGTTTGAAATCCTTACTAACTCTTAAAATTAATTCTAACATGCGGTAGGCTTTATTAGTGGCAGTTGCGACATGAGTATCAAAAAGAAGCTTACTATCTAGCGTCACTCCCAGGTCTTGCACCTCGGCTACCCTCGTTATTATTTCATTGTTAATCTTATATTCGTATTGTATAGGATTTTTCTTTCTTGTAAATGTTATAACATTACATTTTTTTACATTCAGATATAATGAGTTATTATTACAGTAACAATCTAAGCTTACAATGTCATATTGAAGCTGAACACAGTCTTCATTTTTAGAAATTATTTAATAAATCTTTTTGTCATCAGCAAAAAGCAAAATGTTAGATTTCTTAAAGTTAGATAGTACATCATTCGAGTAGAGATTAAACAAAAAAGGTGCGAGGTGCGAGCCCTGTGGGACTTTATATTATCTAAGAGTTCATATTATTGATTTTGACGTTTGATGCATTTGCATCTAAGAACACTGTAGGACCTAGAAATAGGCATAAATTAGAGTGATGGTATAGGAAATTATTTGACACTAGATGAACCAAATGTACATCTACTTATTCGGAGAAAATGATGCTATGAGGCTTAAAAGAGTCCAAGGATCTCACGAGACATTCAAATAAATTTTATAGAGGCTCATATAACCCGTCATATAATGCTATTAAAATTATAAACTTACATATAGTGCCTACACTTATGCATGGAAGTGAAAGTTGGGTATGGCAAAAGAAACATCAGAGCAGAATAAATGCTGTAGAAATAAGAGCGCTGAGAGACATATGTGTGACTCTGAATAAGAAATAGTGTGATTAGAGAGAGATGCGGCATTTAAGTGGATATAGTGACAAGAATAGAAAAGGGTATGTTAAGCTGGTTTGGGTATGTAGAAAGAATGGACGAGAAAAGACTGACTAAGAAAGTTTATAAGGCTAGTTTAAATGGAACAGTCGCAAAAGGCAGACCTAGGCTAACGTTTCTTGATCAGATCGGAGACGTTCTGGACAAAGGCCAGGTTAAGAGCACCTTAAACCGGCGAGCGTGTATGAGGAATTTGATGAAAGCGAATGAAGTGTGTCAGGATCGTAGCAAATGGAAATCCGTAGTCTCTGTCTATCCCTCTGGAAAACAGACGTTAATCTATGTATGTATGTATGTACTTACATATAATCGCACGATATAACGCTCTTAAACGTCCGTGCTCCAAACTATCGCATTTGTACCCAACGCACAAGATGGACAATTCTGAAAATAAAAATACCAGGTTACATAAGTTTTATAGAGGAAGAACTGATTTAATAGGAACATATATCTATAAAGCTCAATAATACTTACAACAATACTTTCAATCGCATTCGCTAACTGCTCCTCCATAATTTTAACATCGCCGTGATCAAGAACTTCCTGCAATATTAATTATTGATTATAAAATGATGCTTAATTTACTTAACATAAACTTATAATTCGCTATCAAAACATAACTTAAAACCCTAAGAGCATATTACTATAACTTAAATTTATTTTTTATGCGTAATTAAGTAAGATACCTAGCCTATCTAAAATTAAAAAACACATTACATGTCTCAGCGTCTAACCCAGACATAGATGATGAGGCATTTACAGGTAGGTCTATTTTACAGATATTTTAACCGCTGCTTTCATACAGAAGTAAAAAGTTGATTTTCTTTGTATAATAGACTCGAGATAAGACATCTCACATTTCTCATCAAAGCCTTCCTCATAAAATCATGTTGTTTTTTGAAGAGTTTAACGTACCTCCTGACACAACTTGACGGCGTGCGCGAGGTCAGGTCGCGCGGCGGCGAGGCGCGCGGCAGCGCATGCGCACGTGACTGAGGCGAGGCGCGCTGCGCCCGCCACCACGCGCTCGTTGCCCGCTGCGTTGAGCGCGCCCCCGCAATACGCGGGCACTGAATATGACATCGACGACGCTGCGCGCTGCCATTCCTACATAGTCCATGTGCATAATGTCATACTATTGCCATGTGCGAGTGTTGCAGAACCTATTATATTGGTGTAGCCAGGAGAGATATTGACGTAGCCCTAGGAATATATATTATGTAAGTAGTCGTTTACTGAAATCGCCAAAGAATATGGAAACCGCGAAGGTGACCACCGGAAGATGTTGGTGGTGATACATAATCCGACTTTTATCAGCAGATTTATTAATTATCCAAAATTCTTCTTCCTACCTAATCGGAAAATTACAGTTCTTAAAATGTTTTAATGTCCTCGGTAAACTATCGAAAATAACTAAATGATCGGACTAATAACGGTAATATATAATAAGAAAATACATTTCAGTGAAATACTCCTCCCTTCCCGAAATACAATCCTGGCTACGCCAATAGGTGTTTGTAATTGTATTTTTGCAGTAATCAAAAGTAGAATGTTTTTAAATTTAACAAATATGTATGATGTTTTAAAATAATTTGTTTGTGACCTATATTATGTCTATGTCTAATTAGATCTCCAATTTTATAACTAAATAGAATAAACTTACTCACGTACATAATCATGAAGGGTAATTTGTATATATGTACCTGATTATCACAAAGTTATAACTCAACCACAACCAAGATTAGGTTGACAATCCAAGACTTATTAGTAAATTCAGACATTTTAAATCAAGTGCGGTTATTACTTTAGTCACAATGTATTAAGATATTAAGTAAGTCAACAAAAATAACCATTACCATACTGACCTCTGTATCAGTCTTAGCATCGGCGTCTCCGATAGACCTAACCAGCTCTTTCGATATAGCCATTAAGAGGTAATTTGTAATTTTCGCTTTGGTTTCAACAGTCACTTCTCTACTATTACTCAGGGTAATCTCGTTGCACAGTCTGCTAAGATCTTCATCAACGGTATTGTGCACTCTCTCGAACAAATCCTCGATTAATTGCCCGACCAGTTGACTCCGCATCGACGGACATGAGCAACGCGATTCCGAAGTTATATAACTCATACTGTGATGCATTCTCCCGTAATCTGTCTTCTTTGGTACCGCCGTGTAAACAGAATAACCCTCGTCTATGTATTCAGTTCTATCTGGCTTTAATTCTATTCGAGACGCGTGGAACGATTGTCTCATTGTCTCGCTCCTCAATTCTTCAAGCTCCTCTGTTTTTATTGAGAGTTCATGACTTAAGGTCTTTATTTTCTCGTCACACTTCCTCTTGCATTGCGTTAAAGCTTTCTGCGTCAAAGCAAGCTGCTTTTCCAGAGATTCGACCTGAGAACACATTTCTTCTTAAAACTTCTTCAAAGCTTCCATGCATATTTACACGTCACAATCACGGTACGGATCATGCACTGTTCGTCAGCCGAGCATTCGTAACGACAGAAATAAATGTTTGAAGCCGACATGCATTTGCGTTAGTTTATGAAGCGGTCAACATTTAAAGCGTTATTTAGTGCGATATCAAAGCGAATACACACAAAAACTATTCTATCTACAACAACCAACTAAATTTAAATAAAACTAAGAAATTAATTATTAAAAGGATCGATAAACCAAATGACACAAGCTTTAAGAAATACAAAACATTGCCCCATGAGATGACCACAAGTCAGAATAATTTTTAATAAAAGTATTTTGTTAACTTTATTATCCGTTCCAATGTCAAATCGAAAATTAAATATCCCAACAAGAACTCATACTCATGCATACTATATTACATACCTCCTCTTTCAATTCGCCGTTGGTTACGTCCAATTCTTGGTTGTTTTTGCAGGCCCTATGCAACTCTTTTCTGATAGCCTCCAGATCTCCTATAAGATTTGACTCCAATTTTTTCGCTGTTTCTTTATGGGTCTTGAGTTCGTCACCTAAACCTTTGTTGATCTTACGCAGTTGGTCCATTTCCCTCTATAATGCGAATAGAAAATCATAGATAAGGACACTAGAGACTTATATATAAATAGATTGTCTTGGAAGCAGGCTACTTAAGAAGACATTTTACGAGAAATTTCGTTACAACATTTAAAGTGTACATAATTTAAGTACGAAGCTCAAAGAATCATAAAGTGTCGTTAATAATGTGAACTATACAAATTAATTTTCACATTTATTGTTAATATAGCAACTTTTTAATATATAATATGTAAATGTAATGAATACAGCTAACACGGAATAGATAATTGGTACTGCAAAAGTCAGTAAGAAAAGGAGTAATCTCACGATAAAGTGAGAAGCAATAAATATAAGAACACATATATAAAACGTGGTACCAAACTGCCTTAATATTCTAATTTTTTCTTTACCCACTACAATAGTTTTACAATGGTGTACCTATATATTCGAGCTAAAAAGAAGAAGCAGTTATGAACCTTAAACTTAGCATCCAGGACTGCAATAGCGGCTTCTGATTTTTTAGATTCAGCGTCAGCTTTAGCGTACATGGAGACCAGGCTGGTATTCTGTGTTTTGAGAGCTTTAGCGTCTCTCTCGGCCTTCTCCAAAGCGATGCGCATTCCTGATTCCGATTCTTCCACTTCTCTGAGCTTCTTCTTCATTGGCTCGAAACTTTTGTGCCACTGATCACGCTCGCATTCCAGCTTGCAGATCTGTTATAACAAATACATCCATATATTAAGTTCAGTCAGTAATTCTTCTATATATCGAGATTCTCAGTAATCTATAACTAACGTAAAACATTCAAAATTTTATGATAATCGTAAGTTTTATGTGTTAAATACAAAAAAAATGTTGTATTTAAAACATTAAATTATTTAGTAATTAATTTTAAATACAATAAAAATTAAATACTAACAAATTAAAAGCTATTCAAAGAATATAACACATAAATTGTGGGACATTAAAATGAGGTATAAGACTAGTGATATTGACGTAGCATACAAAATATTGCTATTAAATTTCGATTATCCAAAATATAGTTTATGCAATCTTCATAATTATTAGATAATTTTGTGGCTCTTTGTCTCTGTGTCCGTTGTTTAGTATTTTGCGAACAAAGTTTGCTATGATTATCCTTACCGCTCCTCTCAACTTCGTCTCTGTGGCCTGAGACTCTTGTATCTTCTTCTTATACCCTCCTTCCATCTCGGCCCACATGTCGTCTGCCTGCGTTAACATTTCTAAGTACGCTGTCTCTCTTCTTTCCAGCTCAGCTACTCTATTCCTTAATTCCTGTTCGGTAATCAGTAGCGCTCGGATCTTCGATCCCATTATCGCATCTACCGGAATCTGAAACAAAACAAAAAATTAAAATAAGTAAATAACGACGGTGAAGGCTTTTGTTTAATAGCGGAAGTCGTAGGATAGCACTGTAATCAGCTTTTAATAAATTTACCTACTCAAATAATTAAGTCATATTTCAATAAAATAAAAGAATTGCTGCAAATAGCTCAAAATAATGATAAACTATAATTATGATTTTATGAATTAGGAATTAATTCGGAATCCGCCATCAGATTTTATCCAGTCATGACAGATTGTTGTCCCATCAGATTCCGAGAGTAAGGAAATAGAGAGTACACTCGTGTTTGCGTTCACTCTAGTGCACTATGTCTCCTGCGCAAATGACGCCGTGTTTGAAGTTGATCTGGAAGGCCTTTTTATACAAAGAAACGTAATCAAGAATCCTTAACCTTAACGACGACTTAACGATAATAAATAAAGTATGTGTTGAGTATAAACAGATCAAACGTATGTGAGGACATTGGGTTGTGATAAAATTAAATCACTATTTATGCCATTTGACTACATGAGCCAGATATATGTATGTATGTATCTAATATTATTCACAGAAAGATTAATTAATATGTCGAGGCTAACCAAGAAAACCGAAATTCTGCAATCATAGCAATGTTTTAATGATAAGAAAGCGAAGATTTCTAGTCCGTACAGAAAAAGTACTATCAAGATTTTCATCAAAAGAATCGTCATGGTTAAAGACTTAACGTGTTATTGCATACTCGCACATTGTTATAACGCTCCAGTTGATCAGTATGTGTGACAGTCAACATTATCGGACGTCGGTATGAGTGGTATTTAAATTGCAAGATTTTTCATTACGTTCAACACCTATCAAGCGTATCAGCATACATAATACCTTGTATAATTATTTTCCCTAATATGTGTACGGTTCGAACATCATGTATTCATGGAGATGTCATATTAGTATCACATAAAATAATAATAAACATATTATGTAAGCCTGCTACCTAATCATCTTAGTTTGAGTTTAGGAAACGGCATGGTATTATTTTAACGATAGGACAAACAAGTCAGTATGAAAAACTGGCAATATTTCTTAGTTCCATCCCAGAGTGTGATATAGCGGCATGCTTTAGTTTTTCATTTTAGGATATGTTTATAGTGCTTTTCAAATACGAAGTCCCATTTGACAGATGATCGTTGAACAGTGATAATGACCGTTTCAATCGACACATCACAAAATCGATTACCGATTAACTTTCCAAACAAACTGTAATCGTGGGTTTAAAATCGGAACAAACATGATAGAAACAGAAAAACAAAACAGGAGTCGATCTAAGTATGTCAATATCGAAAGAATAGAAAAGTTACAGATATTTAAAAAGTGTTTAGTTGAAAAATAAATCTGGACTTATCCTTAATTAATTACTAGTATCACGTACTTACTCCATACTTAGTATAAGGGGGAAATAAATGTGGTACCTATAACAGATTGTGATTTTCAAGACGGCTACTCTTTAAATACTATGGGATATTTAAACGATACGTCCAATATAGCATCTTCAAATCCATTTTTTGATAAAGAAAATATATTAAGTGTTTGCAGAATGGGATTTAAGGTATGTTGCAACGTAATAATAATTAAAACCAAATACAAATTTACAAAAGTATTTCTCGGACAATTGTTTTTACCTTGAATTAGTTCGATTTTATCCGATTCATATTGTCGCGTCACTATGACTGAAAGTAAAAAAAATTGCCTAGTGCATAACTGGTAAATGGTATCGTAGAGAAATTTAATTGAATTTTGATTTTTAAATTATTTAAGACTATTAACAATAGAAATTATTAGTTGATTATTTTTGTGAAACAATTACATCATGTTTTGTATAGATTTTAATTATTTTTAAATAGTATTTAGTATCATAAGTAATCATTGTTTATTTAAGCAATTCATATAAAATGTGCAGAGTTACGTGCTATCAAGTGTCAAAAGGGACTTCGTATTTGAAACAAACTATAGTAGGATTATGTAGTCTGGAGCTAAGCTTTGTAGACGGCTATAGGCTCACCCCTTTTTTTATTGGACCTTAAACAATCCGACGAGTCTCAACTATACAATTCTGCGTAATCTTTATCTTTTTTGAGACTTAAACGTGACTCTATTCTGTATTTATTGAAATGATAATTTATTCTTACAGATTAGTCTCATAAACACTTACCCCTTCATTTTCATGGTCGCCTCTTAACTTCTTCTCTAGTTCTTCAATCTTCTCATCAATTCTCTCTTTCTTACATTCAGCCCCGCCGATGGTAGCCGCTATTTGCCTCTTTGTAGTCGCTACTTCTTCTTCTAGTTCGACAATTCTCTTTTGTAAAGCTTGTTCTATATCTTTTGTTTTCGTTTCTATTTGATACTTTTCTGCTATAAGCCTGTGAAAAGTAAGTTAGTGTTAATATCAAAATAAAACTAAATAATTCCAATAACAAACTTATGACGCTTTAGCTGCAGTCTCTTGACGAAGAAAGACCTTCCAGTTAAAAATTTAGCGTAACTATAGTACAAGCGACACTACAGGACTATAATAATAAGGAAAACTAGTCGGGTCTTGAAGTGTTTCTTCGAATCTCTAGGCTGTATCTTATCTTATATGGGGGCCAGTCAGTGCAGACCGGCGACACTTCGACCCAGTGGGATCTTTTGTGTCGACACTCTCCCAATAATGACTGCCATAGATGTTCATGGTAGCCGGGATCGACGGCTTAACGTGCCGTCCGAGGCACGGAGCAGGCGATAATTGTCAATCAATACGCACATAACTTCCGATAGTCAGAGGTGCGCGACGTGGGTTCGAAGCTGACACCCTCTGCATTGCAGTCTGTCCGTCTTCCCACTGAGCTATCGCTGCTCATCTCTAGGGTGTAAGTTCTTATATTACATTTTTCTAGTAAGGATGCGTGTACTTACTGGGTGACTTGTCGCTCTAAATCTCTGACACAAGGTGCATTGGAGGTTCTAATGTCGTTCCATGCGACCAGTGCGCCGCATCTTTCGCTCTGTCGTTTCTCTAGCTTGATCTGGTTCACCACCTGTCGAGTGTTCTGACTGTAGCCACTCATGCGGCTTATTAACGCACGCTGTAACATACAATTGCAGAAATTGAGTAATTAAGTTCAACTAAATTGAGTTTTTTGCAATTTCAAATGACTGGTGATTTCGAAACTTCTGCTACTTTATTTGTATTCACTGTCTGTTTATATATGTACATTGAAAATGACGAGTTATGTAACTAAATGATTAAATAAATTAAGTTTTCTACGTTGCTACTAACCAAAGTGCTCTAATTTTCCATTAATGAGTGCAACTTAGTTGCATAAGCCAAACTGGCCGTTATAGCTAGACAGAAAAGTATCAAAGGAAGTAATTACCTTGCCGCCGCATGACAGACTGGCGCCTACGACTTGCACCACGTTCCACGCTATCAAAGCTGGCACCGCCTTCTCCAACTTTTCTAATCGAGTCATTAACTCCTTCTGAAATTCACACGTTATAAATAAATACCTTATATTGAAGTATGAACTTATTATTAGAAAATTCAAAATCATTGGCGAACTTATGGTAGTTAATGTCAAAAACAGTCATCGTTACGCCTTACCTCTCTAACTCTCAAAGCGCATTCTCTGTTTTTAAGTTCGCCCATCAGGCGCTCGGCCTGAGCTCGCGAACACTCTCTTTGTTCCGTCATATCTCTTAATTGTGCTGAACAGAGCTCATAGTCCATCTCAAGTCTAAAAGAAAACAGATATATAAGTTGAAGCTTCTTGCACTGGAAACAATGCTTACTAAGTACGAAGTACCAATTTTTTTACAGCTTATTTGTTGGATATTACGGAATATAATTCCTGTTCCGGGAAAGACGTTTACAATAATATTTGTAATGTGTTTATTAATTTATTATAGAATAACATCATGTTTACTTACTGCTGCCAATGTAAACGGGTGTC